>OZ022556.1:35254754-36602882 GCA_963991005.1 Barypeithes pellucidus
AACTTAAAAATTATTTCCAGCGATTTCTCTTGACCACTTTTCATATAAAAAAAACTTTTTTGAAAGCTGTACGATTGATGGTTACCGAGATATAGCCTCCTTCCTCGCTTCTATGACTCCCGGTACATAAATCCTTCATGCATGTAAAAAACTCAATTTTTTCCAAAATGTTACATAGACCCTTCATCCATGACTTCATTTATAGCAGTTGTAGGCATATATTCAGGAACAATTTGGTATACGTATCGCCATAAAAAAGTCAAATTCTGGATTATATGACGCAAAATGACTCCTGCTAACAAAAAAATTTTTGTCGATCCCACCAATTACAAAGATCATATCAAATAATCGATAGAATCCATTTTAATTTCTTATTATAATTTATTCGCCCTAAATAACATTTTTTTATGTTAAAGAACTAGTCAAACTATAATTAACAAATTAATCCGTATTTTATATCATAACCTGACATGGTTTTTAGGCTTAGCCGCTACTATTGAACCGTTGTGCTAGTATTTCATCTCAAATGATAGGGAATGTATCTTTTCAAGAACGTGTTTACATATGAACAGATCAAAATGAAAGACATTTTGAACATTTACTGTGGTGTACAATTATTAGTCAAGGTGCCCAGGTATTATTTCGAAAAGAGCTGGAAATAACTTATATGTCTGTATTAAAAAAAAAATGCCTATGAATTCTACATCATATGCCCAAATAATATACAGGGAGGTCTTGAGAAAAATCTTGAGAAAAATGATTGTGAAATGTGTCGTTTTTGGAACCTGTATGCTAATCATACCCTGTATAAAATAGACAAACGCTATTAGATTTATAGTATCACTAGACCCTTTGTTATGAAGCTCATTCAATTTCGTGGTTAAAAAACTAATTTGCGAACGTTTTTTTGAATTTTCTTTCCGGGACTGCAAAACTTTTTTTTGTTTTTAATTTATTGCTCTTAAACTATCCCAGCAAATCAAGTAATATTTTAGGTAGTTATAGAGGACACAAAATACTGGGTGTCTCATTTAACAAAATACACCTTTTTGTTATCATACTTTTTTGGACCACCCTGTATGTGGAAACATTTTCCTGAAATACACCCTAGGATACAATATAATCTATACAGGGTATATTGAAAAATATAACCCATGATACAGTATAATTCAGCATATGAATGAAATTCCTAACTTGACAGGTATAGGAGCTATAGAAGCCTGTCGAACTATTGCAGGACCCTGTATATAGCCATTTTTATCTTGCAGGCATTTTAAATGGCAGACAGGCAGACCTGACGAATTTATTTACCTTATGTTAATACCGAAATAGTTTTTAATGAGAGCTGTATTAATAAATCAAAAATAATAGAAAATAAGAATACCGGCAATTTTGTTCATTAGTTAATTTGATTTAAGAGAATTTATATTTTGCATTGTTGGAGTATTTGGTAATAAATTTCAATTGTCGGATTTTTCATCTGCCACTTCTCGACGTCAAAGTGCTCTTCGGAGGCAATATCGTCTGTACAACTTGCAGCGTTTACCCAACTAATTGCAATGAATCTCCAATTACGACACTGAATTTAATTCCGTTGCTAAAGATTCCTTTCGCACCCCACCGTCCATCGGCAAGGGTCGACGTGTGCAGCTAGAAAAATGTAACAAATAAAAGACAATAATTCATTAAAATGTGTCTAATAAAAGAATAGAACTGAACACTTCGTAAATACTTTAATTTGTGAATGGGGAAAAATTTGAATGTTGAAATTAAAGAGATTAATGATGTACCAAAAGCGAAATTGGCAGCGAAACGACTTGATTTTGAGAAAAGACAATTTTTACTGTGAATCGGACACCGTAACATGTTGTATTTGTGAAAGTAAAAAATTGCTTTAATTCCATGGTGTGTCTTAACGCACGCACTTTCTTGAGATCCCTTCGTTGATAAGTCATTAAAATGACTTTTTCCTGTTTTAAGCTCCATTAAAATACGGGTATCCTACGGATGTATTAGTTGACCTAAATATATTGGCTACTTTATTTTCTTCTATCGAAATTTTTTTAGCGAAAAATAGGTCCGGGTGTGGGCCGTTTGAATATCGACATAGGATCACTTCTTATATACCTTATATAGTATATCACTAAAACATTCATATTTATTATTTACAACCATACATGTTAAGACGTTATTTCTGACTTGTTTGAAAATAACATTGTATGTATTGTCTTATTTTCTACCCAGAAGGAAAGTGTTCCCATTCCACAATTTTGAGTGACGTCACGTAACGAATATTTTTTCGATATTTACCATTCTATAAAAGATAATAAAAAGTAAAAAAGTATACAAATATCGGTGAAACATCTCATTAATATCTCGATTTTAACAAGGAAACACTTTTCAGTTCGGTGTAATAGTACATTACATAACGAGTGTTGAAAGTGGTAGATTCTCATCTCACAAGTAATGTATACAATTTTTCCTACGACCACAAATATCGTTCCCAATTATTTGAAGATTTTAGCTTACTTACCTGGTTGTTAATACAAATAATAGCTATTCTCCTATTTGCTTACGCTAATGTATGTGTGTATGTATTGTGTGTAAACATTTTTATAGTTTCTGATTTGTTGATTAGATTAATATTGTTCTGGCGTTGTTTCCCCTCTTCATCATAGTGGATTGTGTAATCATAAGAACTTATCTACTTCTTAAATACTTTTATTTAGGTAAGCAAACAAAATGGATGTATTCTTTCGGCTGATCCGAGACTATTACAGTTCAAAGAGCCGAACCGATTATTTTTTAACTTTAACAAAAAAAAATGAAATTAATCTTAAAATTAATAAATCCATATAATTCCAAGAAATCATAAAACTCATATCCTAATATCGATATTTATAGAGATGAAGTTAAATGTTGTTAATTTTTCCAATTATGAAAGTTTTACATGTTTGCTTCAAAACAATATTCAAATTATTATTATAACAAATATAATTACATAAATCAGGTTTATACTTACTCTGCATGGATATTATATCCTTGATAATTGTAAAAATCGAAAATAAATCGGTACTTATCCCATTACTCCTTTTCCCACGCACTCATTATGTTTAATGGGGTACCCATGTTACTTTTTTATATTTATCAAAAAAAAAACTATAAGGATCCCCGCAAAAAAGAAAACAAATACATGTAATTATTTTAATGTTCAGTATTACTCTAGTGCACTTTACCCCATCCAATACCCTAATTTACTTCGAGAGGTTGTTCGGGTTTATTCGGGTATTATATACATTGAAATATTAATATTCTCTATATTATAACTCTAAAGTTGAAATGATTTTTTTCAACACGCGTGCATATATATCACATAACGAGTGTTATATATATATATATATGTTATGAGGTAGATTTTGACTCTTTCACACAAGTACTGGACACAAATACCTGCCCCATTATTTGAATATCTTAATTTACTTATCTGGGTGTAAATATAAATAATAGGTTCTCTTCTTTTTGTTTAAGCTAATTATTATTTTCTGTGTATAAAACTTTATAGTTTCGGATTTTTTAATTAGATTAATACCTAAAAAAACAACAAATTAAACCAATCCTAACTTCGAATAAATACATCGTTCGAAGAAAATAATTAAACTTATAACCTATAACCTCAATATTTATCGAAATGGAGTTAAATATCGTTAATTTGTTAATTATGAAAGATTTAGCTACTTAAAACAATATTCAAATTATTATTGAAACACATTTAATATAATGACATAAATCATGTTTACTTACTCTGGTTAAATCGGTACTTGTCCGATTTTTACTTTAGCCAAGTAGTAATTATGTTTAATGGGTTGACTAACAATTGTCTATTACTTATTCTTTTTATATTTATAATGAAAAAATCAAACAAAATTGATCACCACAATTAAGAAAGAATACAAATATATGTAATTTTTTAACGTATAATATTGCTCTAGTGTCCTTTACCCCACTCTGCACCCTCATTCACTCCACGGGTCCCGAGTTTATTAAGTTTTAAATAAACAGTTTTACTGTAAAATTGGCACTAGTTTTTTTTTCTTTTTATGATTAGGAAAAATCCTTTAGGGCACTCTGGGAGTGGTCTGTGTGCGAATAAAGCGATCACGTCGGTTTTGAATCATTGAAGGTTATATTCATTAGAAAAAATGACATCTGGAAGGTCGTTCCATAAAGATGAAGTCCTCCAGATGAAAGAATTCTTAAATAATGAAGTTCAAGGAGTGGTAAGCTTAACCACATATTGATGGGCGGCAGTGGTTCGTCGTGTATTTCTGCTGTTCGCTGAATTATTGTTGTTGGTTGTGGAGTTGGATGCAAAATATTTTTTCTACTACCATACCAGTTAATTTTGTTGCATAACTTTTTGGTCATACTAGTGATGCATGTTATCAATCAATTAAATTGTGGTATTGAGACACAGGTGTTACCAATGACGGATCCAGAACTTCGTTTGGGAGGTATATATGTTATTTCTCATATTCTATTTTTTGTTTGGGGGGAGGGGATTATGACCCCCACCCCTGGATCCACGCTTGGGCTATACATTAACGTACTTCCTTGATTTACATTTATGCCACTTAGATGAAATTCGATTTACTGTGAACGTATTTTTGTCAACTCTTAACCCCAGTTAAATTTTTTGTTTAGCTATTAAGCATTCAACGGATTTATGACCCCTCTTTCTTAACCTTTCAATATTTTTTTTTTTTTTTTGGGTGCTGGATGGGAAAACCTTCAAAAGGCGCTTGGCATGCAGGTTAGTAGGCGCCAACCAGTGTGGGATTTTTACCTCACTAAAAATCCACCCAGAAAGAGCATCGACTACTAGGGTCATTAGCTCGTAGAGTCTCCTTTAGGTAAGTATAGTTTTAATTAAATATCACAGATGGTAAGTATCACATAGTAAATGCTCGTGGGCGCTTTTCAGTTAAGTGTGATTAATATTTTCTATAACATAATGTAAATATCACAGTTGGTAAGTATCACAGAAGGTAGGTATCACAGAGGGTAAGTATTTCTACTTATTTTTAAATTTTGTCAAATAACTCTATACATTTCATATACTATAAAGTATTTTTTATGTTTTTGGTTTGCAAATTTTGTGCAGTATTTTCTTTCAAGCTATATTGCTGTCTTTGTGCGTTATACACTGGACATTCACTGATAATATGTACTACTGACAGAGCTACATTACACTGATCACACATTGGTGCTGGTTCGCCTTTAGGAAGATGTTGATGAGTAAAACTTGTATGTCCTGTACGAAGTCTGGATGCTTTTGCGGTTTCCAGTCTACTTAGTCCTATGGAATCGAAGGTCTTTTTAACCATTGGTTGTACTTGACGAAGAAATGTATTGGTTCGATCCCATATGGCTTGCCATTCATCAACAATTTTCTTCCTTAACTTGTTTGTGAACACAGTTTTCCTAATAGCTCTATCATTTGCTGCTTGATTTACATTTTGATCATCTTCTAGAATATCGGGGAATTCTACATCGATATCTCTTAAATACTCTAGGTATCGTATTGCGAGAGGGCGAGTAATGGTGGGTCGATTGGCGTACTCATTTTGAACAGGAAATATGGATTCATTGTTTGGATTTTTGGGATATGATTTAACTCCTGCAAGGTAAGTTGTTTTTAGAATTTTTCTTCTTTGGTCTAGGGGCATTATAGCAGATTCACAATAGAGACTTTGGACAGGAGTCGTTGGGAATGCATTTAGACAATAGCGTATTCCCAAATTTTGAATTTTATCTAATCTGTTTAGATGAGTTTTTCTTGCTGAAGAGTACACAATGCTGCCGTAGTCTATCTTAGACAATATTAACGCCTTGTATATCATAAGAAGACTTTTCGGCCCCGAATCAAAGGTGGAAAATTCTTCTTCTCCTCCTGGGGATGAATTTTTTTTCCTCCCTCTAAATATACCCGCATATAGTTCCACAACCTTCTGCTGTTGTTCTTATAAGTATGCATGCATTCTAATTTTTAGGCCAAAATTTTTAAAAAATGTATAGGGTGTCCTACCTCGATGCGTCACTATCGATATAATAACCGTATGTACCAATTTTCTAAAAATTCGATGGATTACTCAAACGTATGTCTACATCCAACAAAAATGTTTCCAAGATGGTGGTACTTTCGCTTGTACAGTACGTTTCACGAAATTTGGATACGACTTAATGATTTCCTGGGTCGGTCCCATTGTGTCGACAAGAGCTTGGCGTGGCGTGAAGTATGAAGAGACGGACTAAGGAAAACAAGTAATGATATGATTATATTAATATAATCAAATGAAATAACATTTTTTTAAATATTACTAGTCATATTTATTTACATTTATAATGTCATTCTATAGATAGTTCTGTTTCGTTATCGCTATCCTCATCAAAATTAATTATAATTGGATTAATTATACGATCTAGACTAATATACGAATTTTCTACAGTTATTACGTGACGGACTGAATTTTTCCAACTACCTGGGGGAATATCATTAAAACATTTTCGTATTAATTCTAAAACACTAGAACTTAAAGTCAAGTACAAAAAAATGTCTTTAAAACTTCTAAAAGATCACTTTTTTTAGAACTTTCTTCAAAATATATATCATACGCCGCCATGTAGTTCTGAATCTCATATTTTGTATTATTTGAGCTTGGAGCTTTATGTAATTGGCGACTGTGATAGCTCGCATTGTCCATTACTATCACGCTATTCTGAGGAATGTTTGGTAAAAGACAATTCTTGAACCATTCTTCGAAAACTAACAAATTTTACCACAAAAAGATATTTAAATATAAATTAAGCAACCTAACCTACCTGATGTGCCTATATTTAATTATAATTATTACAATCCGGTCCTTTCCACATAATAATAACAAACGGTCATAAATAATGGGTGGCCCCAGGTACTTTACTGCAGTCATTAAGTTATATCCATTTTTCGTGAAACAATCTTTACCGGTTGTATACTTTTTCGTATAGAGCATTATGTGAATCGTTTTTGAATATATTATTAATAATTGAAAATAAAATTTTTTCAACTTTGGCGCCCTCTAAAACTGAAATGGTAAACGAGTAGTAGTAGAAAAAATGATATACATACTTCAAGAGGAACATGCGTTTCCTTTATCCCTTAGATATTGATCAAACTATCCGCGGGAGGAAAAGCACTATTTTCCTCTCTTGGTATGTAAATAGCTATTTTAACACTCTTGTTGAAAAATTTTTCAACAAGCGTGTGATGTAAGACACTTTCTATCCAAGTTAGCCGTGCTTTTTCCTCATTTCAGGTGGTCGTAGGAAAATAAATATGTACATAGTTTAATGTGCCCAATTAATTTGTCTAGTTGGCGGCTATAACTTAATACTAACAACAAGGAATTAGGCGGTTATCTACTAAATAGATTAGATATTATCGTATAATGAAGGATACAGATTGAATTTTTTGTTTTGCTCTAATATGTTATTAGGTACAGATAAACTTTGTAACTAATTTTTTTAATTGATTATTTTATCAGATTTATCTACAGTATAAAAACCCGTTGCGGCTCGTGCCGATTTGAAGAGATTTCGCAAAAATATAAATCGATTAAACATAAACTTACCGAAATTAAATTATACCATCCTCGAGGTATGTAGTTTCATGTTCAGGTATGTACATTCATAGTATGTAGTGTCACGGGCATGTGACATTTTTAGTCGATAATGAACACGAAACTACCACTATTGTTATTCATTGTCCATTTGGAATTTAAATTTCCTGATACATAAAGTATAAAATATCTGTTAAAGTAATGTCGATTCTGGAGTTCACTGCGTTGCGAATTATTTCTATCTATCCGTCTTTCTTATAAAGATCCAAATTTAAAATTCAGCTACGTCAATTACTACTACATATGCATGGTTGTCTAGTTTTCTTAAGGACCGCTCTCTGTAAGTGGCGATTGACGGATTTCTCTCAGACACCTTCACCATCAATGCCGGTGTTCCTCAAGGGTCCATATTGTCTCCCACTCTCTTCTTACTCTACATTAACGACCTTCTAGTGAAATCTAAAAATCCGATATTTAGTTTTGCTGACGATAGCACACTCATCTCATCTTTCTCTTTGAATGCGCAAACATCGGCTGCTGACGCACATCTTCGCAGACAGCATGAAGTATCACGCCTTAACAAAGACCTGGAAGAAATTTTGGCTTGGGGTGACAGTAACCAAGTCGAATTTAATGCTAAAAAACCCAGGCACCAGTTTTCTCTAAAAAGGTTAACATTGCAGAGCCGGATATAGAACGCAATCCCACTGGCTTCATCTATTAATTTGCTGGGCGTCAATCTAGGAGGAAATATGTCTTGGCATAACCACGTTGTGGCAATCGCCAAGATAGCTTCTCAGAAGCTTGGGGTACTCTTCCGAACCAGAAAGTTGTACTCACCTCAACAACTTTTGACACTATACAAAGCCCAGATTCGACCATCACTAGATTACTGCTCTCATGTGTGGAGCTCTGCACCCAAACATATTCTTCGGCTGATGGATTCCATCGAAAGGAGGGCTACTCGTCTGATCGGAGACCACGAGCTGACGAAGAACCTCGACAGCCTAGAACATCGAAGACAGGTTGGGGATTTGACTCTCTTTTACAGATATTTTCATGGAAGGTGCTCGGCTGACCTTGCCCTCTTAATTCCGCCCAGAGCGACGAATAGCAGAAATACACGACGAACTACTGCCGCCCATTCATATGTGGTTAAGCTTAGTACTCCTCGAACTTCATTATTTAAGAATTCTTTCATCGAGGACTTCATCCTTGTGGAACGACCTTGCCGAGGTCGTTTTTCCCGACGAATATAACCTCCAACGATTCAAAACCAACGTGAATCGCATTTGCGCACACGCACCACTCCCAGAGTGCCCTAAAGGATTTTTTCCTATAGTGCTTGTGTTTGATCATAAAAAAAAAATAAAAAATTAGCAAAAAATTAAATGGCAGAAGTGAAGTGGCCGATAAAGGAAATTGCCGAAAACATCGATTGGACGATTATGTTGTGTTGATATTCTAATAGGACGAAAAGATAAAATTACATACAAAACTCTGTAATTTAAGCAAAGGAAAGATTCACGTTGGTTTTGAATCGTTGGAGGTTATATTCGTCGGGAAAAACGACCTCGGCAAGGTCGTTCCACAAGGATGAAGTCCTCGATGAAAGAATTCTTAAATAATGAAGTTCGAAGAGTACTAAGCTTAACCACATATGGATGGGCGACAGTATTGCGTCGTGAATTTCTGCTTTTCGCCGCTCTGGGCAGAATTAAGAGGGCTAAGTCAGCCGAGCACTTTCCATGGAAATATCTGTAAAAGAGAGTCAAATCCCCAACCTGTCTTCGATTTTCTAGGCTGTCGAGGTTCTTCATCAGCTCGTGGTCTCCGATCATACGAATGGCCCTCCTTTCAATGGAATCCAGTAGCCGAAGAGTATGTTTGGGTGCAGAGCTCCAGGCAAGAGAGCAGTAGTCTAGTGATGGTCGAATCTGGGCTTTGTATAGTATCAAAAGTTTTTGAGGTGTGTACAACTTTCTGGTTCGGAAGAGTACACCAAGTTTCTGAGAAGCTATCTTGGCGATTGCCACAACGTGGTTATATTTTCTCCCAGATTGACGCCCAGCAAATTAATAGATGAAGCCAGTGGAATTGCGTGTCCTGCCATGACAGTATCCGGTTCTGCTACCTTGGTTTCCTTAGCGTTAAATTCGACTTGGTTACTGTCACTCCAAGCTAAAATATCTTCCAATTTCTTTGTTGAGGCGTGATACTTCATGCTGTCTGCGAAAATATGCGCCGGCAGCCCCTACATTCAAAGAGAAAGATGGCGATAAGTGTACTATCGTCAGCAAAGTATCGGATTTCGTCAATCTCCACTTGCTGTCCTTAAGGAAGCTACATAACAATGCACAGAATCGACTGGACATACTATACGCAGTTTACTTAGAAGCTCCTCATGACAAACACCATCAAAGGCTTTAGAAATATCCAGTGCAACATCCCGAAACTCCCCATCATGCTCGTTTGCGTTATTCCAAAAAATGGTGACATACTACATACATATTTACTTGCAAATAATCCGTAAACTATTTTGACTGTTATAGAAATTTGTTGGAATAATAGACTACCTGTTTCCGAATCGTTTGAACTCCTTTTAGGAACGCTTTTGACTCAATGCGCAGATTTCTGACAGACTGGGATTGTTTCTAACTGCTGGTGAAAAATGAAATTATTAAAGAAATCTTGCCTTAAATTTCATTACTCTTTTGGTTCCCTCGTATTAGACTTTGATCTGCGACGGAATAGACAGGAAAGGTATCGATTTTACATTACACATTGAATATTTCTAAAGTAATATTTTTTATCTCCCTAATGTATTCAGCTAAATGCGTATAAAAAATTTTCGTTCTCCCTTTGCATCGTATTATCTAACCAAACTACGTAGAATATACAGAGTCTACGTTATAGTTTACTTTAAAAGTTTCCTGTCTTTTAGTTTAAATTAATATTATGCAGAGGAAAGACGTGTAAAATATTCAACCCCCACATTTAATCTTAAATTAGTCGTTTTAAAAAGATAAAATCATTCATGAAAATTTTTTTTTGTCAATTTAAACGTACAACAACAAAACGTAGTAGATCTTTTTTATAAGTT
Source organism: Barypeithes pellucidus (assembly GCA_963991005.1). NCBI lineage: Eukaryota > Metazoa > Arthropoda > Insecta > Coleoptera > Curculionidae > Barypeithes > Barypeithes pellucidus. The sequence continues at coordinate 35,265,513 of OZ022556.1, forward strand.
CGTTTATTCTCTTTAAATTTCTAAGCAATAAATAAAAGTTTAATCGATAAAAAAGCTTTTGTGCTTTTACGAAAGACAATTCCACTGATGTAATAAAATGCCTATTTCAACATGTCATTAAGAATTTTTTTCTATTTAGGTTTCATAATGGCTACATTATGAAATGCAAAAAAATTGAATAACCTGCCACGTTATGAAACTGATTTTTTTTTTAATATTGGCATCAAGTAGGGTTCGAATTTTAGGCTTACTTCGATTTTGTTGAAATTTGTTTCCTAGGCATTATGGATTCGACAAAAAATTTTTTATAGGAAAGTTTAACTAATTTCTAGTCACAACTATAAAACAACATAACCTAAAAATAATAGAAATATCTTCCAGGTTATGCTCTATTTCTAAAGTTTTATTTAATAAAGTACTATTTTTATTTTAAAATTCAATATAGTATTATACATATTTCTTTATATATACATATTTATAGTTACTGTAGACATTTCCTGGGCATTAATTGTTATTCCTGTCAGATTCTGTGTCGACACAATATTTTGTTCAATAGCATTATTTATTATTTTGTTCAATATTTTGAACTTTGTTCTTCTCGCACCATAACTCAAAGGTTTGCATATTCTTTTTAAAAGGTTTTCTAGATTATTTCCTACAATTTCTCGTATTTCTGACGGAGTACAACTTTCTTCTTGACTCATATTTATTAACTTTAATAATATATTTATTTTTAATTATGACGGACAGGAAGAAGCTTTGTTATGTTCAATTATTTCTATTATGGCATATTTGATATTTGTAACATTTTATTAAATTGTAAAAGTATTGCGAAACTAAAAAGAAAATATTAATACAAATGGAAAAAATGTACTATATATTTTTAAGTTGTTCAGATTTTAAAGACCCAAATAGAAAAAGGTTTTTAAGATACACGGTTCATAAGACAATTAGAGCACTTGTACTTTAGAAAACTCCCCTCTTCGCGGATCGTTTTCTAAATTCAACATGTGCTCTAAGATAATGTCTTATGAAACTTGTATCTTAATATACTATTGTATGTTATTTATACTTTTCAAGCAATTATCTAGACTAATTATCAAAGATAATATAACTAGAGCTAATTTTTTATCCATTATTTCCATCACCTGTCAAATATACCGATTTGACTAATCAGTTTCTTTCACTTGCACCAATCACATGTGATTATAGTGATAAAATTTACAGCTTCCTTACAAGTGATAAAACTGTCTCATTGGCCCATAACATTAATAAATGTCAAATTTGAATGACTTTTTCTTTTAATATAAGCAGATTTTTTACATTTTCATTAACTCCAAGACAATTGGAAAACTACTTTAAAGGATGAATGTAAGTAAAAAAATAAGTACTAACGGCTTATTTGCAATATATTTTCCTATTTATATCGTTGACTTGTTTTCTTTTGATATTTTAGTATGACTTAAACTTACGAAACGTTAAAAGGTTTCAAATCTAGACTGGAGATCAGAAGCTAGTATCGATATCGATATTCTATATATTAAAATTATTTCTCAAATTATTATAATATTTAATTTAGGCTCTGGAAATAATTTTATCAAATATAACTCGAGAGTCGTTTTAATTACCTAAAAACTTTTTTAGGGGCCGAATGGTGTCAAAAATCTCTAAAAGAAATATTTTTAACGTCTAATAGACCCATTTATACGCTAGGGGTGGATGATCATAATAAATGATGCATTTGATCATAAATCAGAAAAAAATATGATAACAAATCCAAACTAAAAAGGAGGGTTGTGACGAGTTAACATTTTTTCTGAGATTCGAGTCACACACACTGACTGACCGGATAGGGGATTTATTTTTCAATATAGCACTTTTATGGTACAACTGACTTAGTAAAACTACAACGATAAGAAATATTGATATAATTTAATCTTTATATCCTGTGGATCACAAGTTTCTGTTCACATGAGAAGAAAAGATAACCGTTATTCTACAAAGCAAAAAGGTAAATTCCACAAACCCGAAAAAATGCAATATTTGCCATTTCATTCCTACTGTGACAATACTGTAATTATACTGTAATAAAACTGTTTTCAACACTCATATACAGGGTATCATACTGGTAAGAGAAACAAACTTATATTTTCGGTATTTCTGAATTGTTTGTTCGGGATTGTTTTTGGTATGGTTACGTGTGATATTGCACACTTTTTTATTGCTTAAAATGCTGGCGAACGAATTTACAAGGGTTTTAAAATAATAACCATGAGAGTAAAGTATCTTTAGCAATGGACAGCCTAAGTGATGACGTCAGAAACGTCAAATTTTTGAAAACCTTTCCAAACAAAAAAGATTGCATTGAATTTCCTATAAGAGATTTTTTATAGCATCGGTGTACGTTTATTAGCGATAAATAAGCAACTTCTTGATATTATTTATATTTTAGATGTTACTATTGATCTATTTTCAACCATACATTGAGGTAAGTGCTTTAGGTAGATTTTTAATCACCATCTGAACAAGTTTGAGGTTATGTTATTGTTGTTTACTTTATGGTTTAGAGAGAGTTAAATTGTTATTTTTCTGTAAAAAAAAGCTTATTGTACTATATTTATCAACATAAGGTATGGCGACCACCATATAGCTTGAAATATTTTTTAATATAGATTCGAAATCTGCAAAAATGGTTGTGTTTTATAATAAGAAGTACCTACATTTGCAAAGGAAGGAAAGAAAGCCTGGATATCACTTATAAGGTACCTTCTATTACATATATGAACACGATGATTGGGTAAATCAATTATTATGTTAATGTTTGCTATTTGAAATAGTTCCTTTTTTTTTAGAAAAGATAGGAAACCTTTACGGTTTGTGACGAAGACAGCTAGCCAGGCAGCATGAAAATTATACTAGCTGACGAGGGTTTTTTAATAGAAGAGTTGCTACCTGAATGAGTCCATTTAAATATACCATCATTTTTAAGCACTCATCAATTTACAGAAGCTCGGGTTTATGAAATCCAGACAATTATGAAGGCAAGAATTCATGTCGAGAGAGCAAAACCGAACAAAATGCCTTATTTTGCAACAAATACCACAACATTATATGTTCCAAATTTCAGTTATGTGTAGCACTTACTAACTTTCAGTATCCACTAATTTTATTAAAGAAGTAGAATAATATATTCATAAATATTTTATTTATTTTTTAAATTTTCAGTGGTTAATATTTAAACATTATACTTTATTGCCAAGTAGTGTTTTATTTCTTTATAGGTATGAACATTTCCGTCCTCGAGAACAAAACTATATAGCGTTATAGTGTTTACATGAGCTAATAGGTCAGACTCTAATTTTCCATGCTGCCGGACGTAGCTGTCTTGGTTCACAAAGCGGCACACACAAATCAAAATGTTGGGAGGGTTCCCTATCTTGTCTAAAAAAAAAGGAACTAATTTGTAAAGCAGACATTAACATAAATAATTGGGTTACCCAATAATTGTTTCAATATATTTATGGTGATATCCAGACTTTCTTTCTACTTTGTAGGCAGTGTAAAAACTTTTAAATTTTCTTTTCATTATAATGTTTACAATCTGGTACGAAACACAATCATTTTTGCATGTTTTCAATCTATAATAAAAAAAATATTCCAAGCTATAGGGTGCACTGTATGTTGATAAATACAATGCAATAAGCTGTTTTTAACAGAAAAATAACAATTTGCGCTAAACGATAATGCAAACAATAATAACATAACCTCAAACTTGTTAAGATGGTGATTACAAATCTTCATAGAACACTTACGTTAATCTGTTTCTGAAAATGAATAAATAATAACATCTAATATACAAATAATATCAGGAAATTGCTTATTTATCCCTTATAAATTTGTACCGATGCTTTAAAAAATTTCTTATGTGATTTTCAATGTAATTTTAGTTTGTTTGGAAAGGTTTTTGAAACCACGCCTCTCGTGACGTCAGACTTAGGCTGTCCAGCCATGGAGAATGGCTAATGTAATTTTCATTCTCAAGCCTACACGAAAAACGTACACCGTGGCCAAGGCGTTTCGCCCGATAAGCTTTTCATCCTCGAAGTGTTCCTCCTCAAAGCGTTGGAGAAAGAGATTGCTCTGAGCGTTTTCATCGATATCGAGGGGGTTTTTGACAACACTTTCTGCATCGCGATGACATCAGCTGTCAGTGAACATGGTATTAAACCACACAATATGGATTCACAACATGTTGAAATACCGGCAGGTTAAAACCTGTTTACACGGCGACTCCATAGAAACCGAGGTAACACAGGGATGTCCACAGAGAGGGGTACTCTCGCCTCTCCTATGGAACTTGGTGATAGATGAGCTACTGGCATATCTCATGCTGAGGGCTTTTACGCCAAGGCTATGCAGATGATGTGGTAATACTCATCATAGGCGCGCATCCCACCATATTAGCAGAGCTTATGCAAAGAGCTATATCGTGCAGCGTTTGTGTTTGAGGGTGGTCATTGCTGCAAATATTGATATACTACTATTCACCAAACAAAGACAACTAGGGAACTACAACGACCTAAAAATCTTTGGTGAACGGATAAACACAGTCAGCGAGGTAAAGTATCTAGGATTAACCTTGGACCCCAAACTGATATGGAACCAACAATTAAATAAAAGCCTAAACAAAGCAAAAATGTGCCTAATGCGGTGCAGGAGCTTTGTTGAGGACTCACGCCCAGATGATGCAATGGCCATATGTCACAGTTATCAGACCCCTGATATCATATGGGTCTGTAGTCTGGTTGATAAAAGCACAGCAGATTACGATAGCGAACAAACTTAACAATTTGCAGAGGCTGGCCTCCATAAGAAGCACCCCCACTGCAGCAATGGAAGTCATACTGGGACTAATACCTTTCACCTCATTCACATCAGAATGGAGGCTAACTGTTCCGCCTCAAGGGTGATCACAAATGGGGTATGGACATAACACCCCGTAAAAATTGGACACACAAGAGCCACGGATCTAATCAACGATGAGCTCTTGGATATGCAAACTGATCGTATGAGAGTAACATACGATTTTACAAAGCCTTTCAAGATTGACTGAAACTTTAATAAATTCCTCTGGGGAACTACGCCCTAGTATACCAAGCGGAAGTTCATGCCATACAAGCATGTGAACTACAAAATCTTGAAAAGGGCTACCACAACCAAAAGATTTACATCCTGTCGGACAGCCAAGCTGCTCTTAAGGCTCTGAGCTCCAAAGTCTCAGGGGCCCCGAACCGGCCTTTGGAATATCAAAACAGGCAACAAAAACAATATTAGATAGATGGTCGAAAAAAACACCTATCTCGGTGGCAAGGGTTACCAGGTCCAACACACGCACGGGTCGTAATTGGAAAACCATCGAAAATACTATCGAATGAAATGATAACCCTGTCGCGGCCCCAGTTGAAACAAGTGATGAGTCTGCTAACATGCCACTGCCACTTGCGAAAATATCTTCAACGGATAGGTATAAACAACAGATCCATTGAATGCAGACTCTGCGACGAAGATGATGAAACCGCCTAACACATAATATACCGCTGTGTAGCACTGTCTCGTAGAAGACAAAATATCTTCGGGAATATACAACGTGGTGACTCCTGATCTCCCACATGACAAGCTTGGTAGAAAGTTACTGGGCCTCATAGAAGGAACAAACATCTTCTAACAAGATCGGGGTACACTATAAGCCGAAAGGCTGTAGTGATAGAAGTTCGGGCCTTTACACCGACCCCCGCCTTTAACCATCAACCAGCATCCGTTAAATGCAGTGGCGTACTGTATTTTCAGCTAGAAAATCAAATTTTTTACATAGGACATCTAATAACTTATATTCTTGTAATATTAAAATATTACGAAAGAATCAAACAGGTATAAATAATAAAATTTGAATCAGTTGGTCATGTAAACAAAATATTATTTTTACGTCAACCAGATCATTGTTATTGCAAGAATAAATTTTTTAAATGTCCTATGTATACCAATTCATTTTATAGCAGAAAATACAGTACGCCACTGCTTTTAACGTATAGTATTTTTTAGATGAAGCAGTTAAACAGTCAACATTTTTGGTAATTATTGCGTATTTTTACAAAGAAATAAAAATAAAATTTGTTCATATGTACGCTAACTGGTTTTGTTAATTTATTGAAATTTTGTATTGTGTCATTTTGTCCGGGTTTGTTCTGGTTTATTAATCGCTAAAGGTACTTATAGCTATTATTTTAAAGTCCCTGCAAATCCCTACGATGGTGAACTAAAATTTTAAGCAATAGAAAAGTGAAACCTAGGATCATACCTAACCACTCAGAAATACGAAAATATAAGTAGTTTTCATTATAAATCGAACACTATGTATGTAACGTTGACATTACTGGGAAATGAAGGTTTGGAAGTGTCAAATATATCTGTATGTATGTATGTAGTGGTAAGTAAGGAATTCCCTCCCTTATTTCCAGACCCATAAATTTTGATAATTGTAAAATTTTAACCTTTGCTACTAACTGTAGCATATTATTATTTCAGGAGGATTACACTCTATCGATTCTCCTACGGTATTTTTAAGGGTTAATTCTCCCGAATGCAAAAAAATATGTCTTAAACAGTTGTTCCTTTATTTCAAATAAACTTCGTTTTCTCCCTGGCAACCGTCGCCTAACTTGACAAATATGGCAATTTCAGAATTTGTCTGATATATTAATATTTCTATGACACTTTTAAGCTGGATTCATAGATGCCGTAACGTAAGCCGTAAGACGTAACGTTAAGCCGTAAGAAAAATAAACATGTGATTTGCAGCAGAACAACTCATAATGCATAAAAATTAAGCAATACATGGGATGGTATGTATTATAGTTCATATATACAGGGTGTTTCGGGAGGAAAGGGAAATATTTTGGGAACATGTTCAGAAGGTCAAAATAAGAGAAATTAACCCATATGTTTTAATCCGATTCTTAACCGTCTCTGAAATAATCGGTTCTAAATTTTTTTTGTAACTATTTTTTATTTCAAAAGCAACACCAATAGATACTAGTAAAACAACAAAATTCCACTAATTTAGAATGTTTTCGAAAATACCCCCACCAACTTCAATACAAGCTGCACCACGTTTGTTAATCGCTCGTGTTGCGCGTTGAATTGCTTGGGGATTGTTTATAATGATATTGGCAGCATTAAAAATTCGATTCTGGAGTCCTTCCACGGTTTCTACTCGTGTTTCGTATACTAGTGACTTCATCCACCCCTAGAGGCAATAATCCAGTGGATTTAGGTCTGGTGACCTCGGTGGCCAAGCTTCAGGTCCTCCTCTGCTAATCCAACGATCAGGAAAACGATTATTCAAGAAATTACGGACCCGGCGACTAAAATGAGGTGGGGCTCCATCGTGCTGAAAGAACATTCGGTGTCGAACAATTAGCGGAACATCATCCAACATGTGTGTTAAATGGTCTTCCAAAAACCGTAAATATCCATCTCCAGTAAGACGCTCATCAATACAAAAGGACCAAACAACTGGTCGTTGAGCATTCCACACCACACATTAATACTGAATCGATGATGAAAGTTTCGTTCAAACGAGGCATGAAGATTTTCATCTAACCACCGATGTTCATTGTGACAGTTATTGATTCCATCGCGGGTGAACTGAGCTTCATCGCTAAATAAAATGTATTTATGTAGGCCTCGATTTTGTTGGATCAATTCACAAAATTGAACCCTTAAGCCATAATCACCTTCTTGAAGATGTTGGACCGGTTGAACATGGAAAGGCTTTAAATCGTTTTTTCTAAGTGTCTTCCAAACGCCCACATGTGATTCTAATCGAAGTTCTTTCGTAATCCGCCTTGTACTAACACCTGGGTTATCTTCAGCCATTCCAGAACTTAATTTTCCACATTTAGACCCGCCGCTCGTTCAGAATCAATCCTTACGCTTGGAAACATTCCTGTTTCCTGAGCAGTTGCAAAAACTTTTTGAAACACTTTTCGATTAGGAACTCTTCGATTTGGAAAACGACGTCGGTATTCATCAACAGCCCGTAATGCGCTACCATTACAGAAACCATACACGAATATCATGTCAGCATACTCCCTATGGGTGAATGTGTGAGGCATTACGTATGGAACCTTTTCTCTTTTCGAGTCGAAACGCTCAGAATAAATCAAACTGGCAACCATGCTTGTCAATTAAATTAGGTATTAACAAGCAATGAAATACCAACTGGAGTTAGAAATACAAAACTTCTTAATTACTCCAAAACTTTACAAAAAAAACTTTAGAACCGATTATTTCAGAAACGGTTAAGAATCGGATTAAAACATATGGGTTAATTTCTCTTATTTAAACCTTCTGAACATGTTCCCAAAATATTTCCTTTTCCTCCCGAAACACCCTGTATAATTATTGAAGTACCTAATAAAACCAAAAAATGATTTACAGTGTGTCCTAGGATAAGCGAACTTATAGGTGTAAACGACAAAAAATGTTCAAATTGAAATCTCATCATTTTGAATCTATGCCTGCTTGATTAGATAATAAAATTTAACATATTTCCACTTTTTAATAAATCAACCAGGTCTTCATCAGAGCATTATTTTTGTTTTCTGTCTAGGGTTCAAAAATATCGAAAAATATTATTAAGAAAAGTTGCTCGGTGTTCAAAAGTATGCATGCGTACCGACTTTAATAGCTATCAGCTTACCTACATTAATTCTTCTGCATTTTTTTAAATATCTAAACAGAAAAAAAAATGTTCACAGATTTGATTGAGGAGCATAGGGAAGTAAGTAAGGGGGAATGTCAATTTTTGGTTAAAATGAGTAGAAGGTCTACAACTGCAGGTAAATACATATAGAATTAGGGTCTGGGCAAGCTAGAAATCGGGCACTGTCATAGTTAAAAACCATGCAAAGGCAAAGAAAAATTCCCTGGCCAAGAACAACACAAAAACGAAAAAACACGAAATCGAATAGAACTTACCCTATAAGTCTTAAGAAATAAATTTATTTCACATCCTATATATTGCTTAGTTTCTGTTTTTTACGAAAATGTTACCAATAAATATATAAACATTTATAATTATTAGTTTAATAATATGTCATTCAAATATTCAGACATTTTAGGAAATAACATTTGATATCAAAATTTTATTTTCTATGAAGAAATGAAAAATTCCTAACCAGGGAAAATATTGCATAAAATGGAAAACCAATATTCACTAGTTGTCTACATTATTTTCAAAAAAAATAAGCACGCACAAATCATGGTATCACTTACAACTTGGGGCTCCATAAATAAGAAGAAAAATTGAATTAACTTAAAACTCATATTTTTAGTTATAAAAAACCCGTAACCCGAACAAACCCCTCGAAATTATTATTTAAGGAATTCAAAGTTATATTTGTCAATCAACTGCATACATATCTAATTTATTTATGAATTTATTAAGCGAATATCACAAAGCAAAACACAATAGCTACCAGGTTTGTTAATAAAGTAATTATCGAAATGCCTTAAAGGGAGGAGCTATTGAATTTGCTTGGTTACTGCGTCAATAAATTAAAATTTGAGAAGTTAGTGGATTTTAGAAAATAATACATACCACCGTAATCGTAATTCTTCTTTCTAAGTGTTACAAAAATGTATTTATTAAGTTAACTTTATAAAATATCAAATACAATCATTTTATTGGTTTATATTGTTAATGAAGAATATTATTAATTTTAAGACGCATGGCTGCATTAATTTTTACCAGCGCACGTGCCGACCATGATGATGCTTGAGTGAATTTTCTTGTCGCATCCCCAAGACATCATTTCATCAATCGGATGCGGAAAAAAGGGATATGCACTTATATATGTTATTCACATTTATATTTCAGTTTATTTTAAGAAGCATGATTATCTTCTGGCACACTCAAGAACTTTCTTTTGTGATACGAATATAGATATTGTAATTTATTGAAAAATTGTATTTATGATAAAAAATCTCGTCGGTAAAGCTCTTGGTTCTTCCCTCCGAAACATGTAGTTTCGAATTAACCGGCGTTAGATTTTTAGTAAACGAAGGAAACGAACAGCGAGTTTCAATTTCCCTTCTAACTTTCTTTCCACTGAGAGATAGATTACTTTCACGAAAATCATAACCTATTTTAATTCGTGATCTTTAAACTTGAGAATAAATATAGCCATATCGATTTCCATTTCCTTCCTCAAAATGTTTACTGAAATAAAATGCTTATGTACCATCGTACCGATAAAAAACTAGGACAGCTAAATTCTTATTTTCTCATTGACTATTAGGAATTATTTACTGTCGTGTCTGGTACCAGTAAAATGTCACATACAAATTTTACATATCAACATAAATTGTCACTTTATCATTAACTTGCCAAGAATATATTTTTTTAAATATGCCACAAATAACCCCCAGCAAAAGGCTATTATCTACAGTCGGTTGCGAGATGATGCTTTTATTCGGGATATTGCAGGCGAACTGAGAGTAAACAGAAATACCGTGTTGTTGACGAAACAAAAAATAGCAATGCATGGAACTATTATTAGGAGCAGTTTCAGGTTCCCCTAAAATGTTTGATAAAGATGAAAATAGAAGAATACTAGTGTCTTTTTGAAGGTTGTAGATAATGATAATGTTTCTTGAATGATAGAAAAGTTTTGGACTTGTATTGTCTTTATTTGTTATAAATCACAACGTTTCAACTGATAAGTAGCTCCAGTCGTCTTCAGGTGAATACTGGCTATATACTGGAAATGGTGAATACTGGAAGAATACTAATTATCAAGAAGTAATAAACAGGAATGTTATATGACTACATATTAAAAAAATTTGTTGCTACGACATATTTTGTGTTTGTATATTTTCTTACTTTCTGTTAAATTTTTTTTATTATTCAGTTTTATTTTTATTTTTTGGCGACATTAAATATACCTGCTTTTAAATAAAGCATTTAAATTTCTCTTAATAAAGAATGCGTAATAGATTTAGTTCCTAAATATAAACTTCCGCTCAACTTTATAAAACAAGTAGCATATTTTGATGCCACCTCGTCTCGCAAAATACAAACCTTAAATTATGTAACCTAGGTTACTTTCTAAAAGTTAGGTGTTTTTACCTTTATAGCTGTCGAGCACCTTTTATAGTCTATGAGATATGCATTTCCGTTCCCAGTTGTGAGATTTTGCTGTCCCAGTTTTTTACCGATACGATGGTACCTATTACAAACCTATTTTAAAATGTTTGTTTTAATTTTTGTATGCATGTAATTTCCTTAATTCTTTTCGGAAATTATTATATGTTATTATTCCATTATGTAAGATTGCTTTTTCAAATATTACTTCCTTATAGCAGTTGTGATAAAGTCTTCATTTCTACGAGGTGTGTTGATATGATGAATTAATGTAAATAAATTTCATATTTAAGTGTTTTGTCTGAATGTTCATTAACTGTATTAATGCTGCGCTTGTATTATTTTGTAAGCGAAAAAAAGCTATCAATGTTGCCAAAATATCTAATATTTTAAATTTGTTTTAAACGTGTTTATTGTCAAAATAGTTACGGCGTTGCATAAAAGTTTTTAACTATAATAAATATAAATATTGATATATCAAAATATCTGCAAGTATACATTGTCACCATTAAAGTTGAAATCATATGGGGAAAAATTTACATATTGTTTGGGTCAAAGGTAAAATTTGACTTCACCATATGTTTTTGCTTCAAGGAAGACCAAAAATGATGTAATTAAATGGGACCATGCGGCTTTTATTACCTGTCAAATTTGATATTTTCTCCACAAAATGTCAAAAAATGTCATTTATTGATCGAATAAAAAATATTTGGAAAAGTTGTTTGCATTTTATACCCACATATCGAATTTGATTTATTTATGATAATTTTGTTTTCTATCTATTTTTTGACAATATCTGATATTGAAAATATTGAAAAAGAAATTCGATTGTACCAAAGTTATGAGGAGTTTGCTTCACGGATGTGAACATTTTAAAACGGCAATTTAATTTTTTGAGAAAAATGAACATTTTGGCAGAATTTAAGAATGAATTTAAACGATGAGAATTGTATAAATACATAGATTTACGGTGGTAATGTCAACTTCCATTTTCAATAAAAATAGATATTGGCCACAAATTTATAGGAAACGAAAATTATCATATGTAATTCAAATTGAGTATGTAGGCATAAAATTACAATGTTTCTGAATGAAATTCTTAAAATTCGATCAACAAATGCCATTTTTCGACATTTTGTGAATAATTTCTCAAATTTGACAATTACCTAACCAAAGCCGCAGGGACTCATTTAATTATGTAATTTTTGGTCTTTATTGAAGCATTCGAAAATTTAAATTTCACCTAAATGGAAAAATATATTTTGTTTCCATTAAGAGAGTAAACGCCTACAACCAATAAATATAATTTCAGTTAGGGAGGTAAAGGAACCGTGTTATTTAAAATTTATATATCTACAAGAAGAAAAAAATTTTATATGGCAAAAAGGAAAAATAAGAATATATTTTTTTAAATGAGGTAGTACTATTTTATTGGATTTCAGACCAAAACCTAAAATCTACCTTCTTAAAATGACTTCTTTTATAATTTAACGAGCTAAAATATAATCGGTTGCTTTAGCTGTTAAACTTGTAAAAACGAATTCATAGTTAAACTGGAATTATCGTTCCGGAATATTATATGAAAACCTAAAATAGGAATATCAGTTTCCTCCAAACTGTACCATAGAAACGCTGTAGTTTATTAAAGTATAGTAAAAATCAAAAATGCTATTAAACAAATAATATCCTATTTACAAAATAGTTCTTTATGCTGTTAGTGTTAAAAATGTAATTTTATTGGATAATAAGCGTAACCTTCGAGTAACGCTTCCCTTGTTTAAACCCTTGTTGCGTAAACCATTGATTTCATACACTCGTACAAGCAATAATGAAATGGATTAAGGCAAAGTGACCTTGGTTCTCAATATTGAAGACTAGCTCTGCCAATCAAACTATCATATCGACATATTAGTTTGGCATTAGATTTTTATATCAAATAATGTGTAGAGATAATTTAATAAACATCTTTTTAGTTGTAACTATACTATTCCTTTCACCAAAATAATTTTCTTTCTTGCAGTTGCGCACTTTACTAGTGGAATGGTGAAAACTTGTTAAATCGAGAAAACGTGTATTCATGGGAGTATAGTTACACGATTCTTTAATCAATATTAGATGCAACTGGGTTGAGTAAACTGAAGATAATGATGATATCGTCGGCAACCAGGAACTATCCGCTGATGTTCAACTTAGCAAAATCATTAATATATCGGGTATATTCTTATATATAGGGTGTTATGGAAATTACGTATTATATTTAAATCGGCAATTCCTGAGATGAAAACAAATTGAGGAAAGTATCCAACAATGGCGCTTTAATTTAATATGCCCTGTACATGACCTTATGTCAAACCAAAAATGACCACATGGTGCCCCTGTCAGGAAGGTAAACAAAGCAACATATGTCAACAGTGTTCTCATAACTTCAGGGTAAACTCTTTAGAAAGTCAATAATCGTTTGACAGATTGCAAGTTGTTTATTTTTCAGGGTACATTATTATAAACTGTTACGTTCAGTTAAGTTCGCTAGGAAACAATCTCTGATTTATAAACTTGAACTGACTCGAACGAACCGCCGCGGAGTTTTTATATGGTCAGGTATGTTCTAATTTGTTCAATTCGAACGACACCCGTCAGACCTGGACAACTTAAAAGTTTATAAATGCTACTTACCCTTTAGAAAAAAAATGCAATTTTATTTTGCTTTACGGACTTATTTAACACCAACTTAATTTATAAAAATACACCAAGTACCTAGGTAACTTGAACAAAAACAAACCGGCAAAATAATCACATAACACATATAAGTACCATTCAATCTGAATTAGTATTTTAAAGTGCTACTGTGTAGACAAAAATACGCCTTTATTGTCTAAGTGGTCTGGGAAATAATGTATTTAACATCTAAAAATTTTAAAAATAAATAACACGTTGGTTCTCTCGTTCGATATCGACCTGCTTCTTTAAACAGCTGATTATGGACAATCGGACTAATATTTAAAAATACATCGTTGCCACTTTCGATGTTTTATAAGCGACTATCATAAATTGCCGAATTTCCTTCTATAATATTACTTTCCTGTATAATTATAGTCTCGGAAATTGCAATCGCTCTGGCTCTAGAGAGCGGAGATTTCTCGGAAAGAAAGTTCGACGACTGGTCCGAAGACGGATTAGACTATTATTTCAAAGGGTAGTTCCTGTCAATTGTTAACATAATTGTTTCATTTTATATTTAGTAAAGGGTTAATGGCCCATAGAAATTAGCGTTTTCATTATTTCTATTGCGAAATGATTAAGTGAATTTGTTCTATGTATGTTATTGTAAAGTGTAATTATTCGTTAGTGTTGGGGTTTAGTGATAAGCTTATTATGCACTCCCACGCTATCATCAGGACACGTGATGAGCATAAGGTTTTTCCCATAGAAAAAAGAACTGAAAGTGTCTGTGCTCTTGATTCCTTAATCGCGTCCTGGATTTACTTTCTAAGTAAGCTAAATATTTATTTTTATAAAAGACTAAAGTTTTACACTTTTAAACATGTTGGCAACATTGTTCCTGAACATCTGTTTATTACCCAGCCGGGCAATGTAATATGTTCATATATGAATGTGCCGAGGAGTTGTGTGTGGGTTTAGGGGTGAATTACCCCACTTTTTAAACATTCGATTTAAAAAAAAATGTAGCGCTTCTCTAGGACACCCCAGGAGTCACCCATTTAAATATAATACGTCATTTCCATAACACCCTGTATATTTGTCAATATATCGGGTGATGTATCGTTAAGTTGAACATAGTAAATCCCATATAATTTTTGAGCTGACTGAATATTGGCTTCCCAGTACATTTTATAGAAAAATTGCATTATAACTTCTTGTAGAGGCGGATATGGTAAACTCATGTGCCGAGCTTGAATACATTTGTGATTGTGTGTGTATGAACCACGAAACTGTTATAGTTCAGGTAATACCACAAACACCAGGAAATTAAATTTTGACATTCACAATCTTCATTATTCGTCATGTTCAGCAGGTCATGTCAATTTTTGGCAATAGCGTCATAAAAATTATTTGCTGTATTACCTGAACTATGAAACTATGAAAGTTTCGTGGGTTTGTCATCACGTTTAATTCAATAACTTAAGATTAGCTCACCAAAATGTATTCAAATTGGGCGCATGGGTTTACTATGTCGGCTTCTTTAATAAGTTATATTGCAGTTTTTCCATAAAATGTACAGGGGAGCCAATATTCAGCCACCTAAAAAATTACATGAGATTTCCTATGTTCAGCTTAACAATGCATCACTTGGTATACATAAAATAACAAAACCAGAAGTATTATAATCTTGATAAATATATTCAAAAAATGCATTAGACAATTGAGTCAAATTATATAAATATTTATATTTGCTATACTAAAAACATGTCAATAAGAAAATTATTACATTAATTATGAAATTTCAGTATTCTTAGGGTTGTAGTCGTATCTTGTGACAATGATCTAAAATCCCATTAAAAATATATTGTTATTCCATAAATTTTCACAATTTTTCCGATTATACAACTCCATGTATATTTTTCCCATATAGAAGGATGTGATTAATAAGTGATAATCATTTAAGTGATTATCACTTGGTGGTCACATTGTTGTAATTGTCATTTTTTGACAAATTACTTCAGAAGTAATTTCTGTCAGTTCTTGTTACAAAATGGCAAAAGAAAGATTTGGTAAAATTTTGTTGTCTAAAGTCGACGATGCTATTAAAAATGTGAAGCCCAAAAATACCGAGCGTTCCGACAAATATGTATGGAAGCAGTTTACTGAGTTTTGCCTTGCGCGAAGTTTCGAAATTGAGAAAATGTCAACAGACAAGGATTTGTGCAACATTTTAAAAGACTGGGCATATAATATGCGAAAATCCGACGGAAGCGATTATAAAGGAGGTGTGGTCAAGCCACATAGATCCATTCAATGACATGGTTTTTCAAAGCGCCCGTTTTGCCCGTAATGCAAAACGAAAAGAGTTGCAGGCGGTACCTGGTGCACGAAAGGAGAGTTCCACGGGTTTGACGAGACAGGAAATAGAAAAAATGGCCTTTAGTTTGGATGAAAATACCCCAGATGGGCTTCAACGGAAATTTTTCCACATAGCTGCATCCGAACTAGCATGGAGGGGAAATGAAGCAGTTTTTTTGCTATTGGAATATTTTAAGGAGGAAAAATATAATAACGGGTCTAGTACCGGTCGTCTGGAATACAACCCAATATTTTCTAAAACGGCGCAAGGAGGAGCAAGTCGAACATGCGAAAGTAAGTGGCTTGTAAAAAATCTTGTGAATCCGGATTTATGTCCAATACGGTTATATTTTAAGCTAATGTCCAAAAGAGGCGAAAACATTAAAACTAATCGATTCTTTTTGACGGTCAATCAGAAATGGAAACAGAATGATAATTTCCCATGGTTTAAGAATTGTCCAGCAGGTATTAACATTATAAGAAACTGGACAAAAATGGGAGCAATCAACATCGGCCTAGATACGAAAAATAAAAAGATTACGAATCACTCTAATAGAGCTTCAACAGTAAGTGCCCTTAGCAGTTCAGGTGCTAATCTCCAGGAAGTTATCAAAATAACGGGCCATAGTTCTATAAATTCTGTTACTCCCTATCTCCAGCTCAGCGAGCAGCATCATCTGAAGATTTTGTCGCAAATGAGAGCCGAAAATACATCGTCATCTACTTCTGATGCTGAAGCCCAATTTCAAACACCTCCAACCTATGATAATAATTTATCCAATAGTTCAAGTTTTAACTATAATAATTGTAATTTCGTAATTAACAATAATTACTGTAATAAAAATGTTTAACTCAGAAAGATATATGTACTTTATTTCGTTGTATAATCCTTTGAATACAACTCGATGTTTCGGTATTACCTAATACTTTTACCTGACACTCAACGCGTTACCCGGCAACAACACTACGACTCCGAAGGAGGAGTAGTGTTGCCGGGTAACGCGTTTCGTGTCAGGTAAAAGTATTATTCGGTAATCCCGACACATCTTGTGGTATTACATTCGAAAATTAATTATCCTCATACATTAAGCTAGAGGTGTTGTTTTCGATTGATAACATCGATTATACAACTCCATGTATATTTTTCCCATATAGAAGGATGTGATTAATAAGTGATAATCATTTAAGTGATTATCACTTGGTGGTCACATTGTTGTAATTGTCATTTTTTGACAAATTACTTCAGAAGTAATTTCTGTCAGTTCTTGTTACAAAATGACAAAAGAAAGATTTGGTAAAATTTTGTTGTCTAAAGTCGACGATGCTATTAAAAATGTGAAGCCCAAAAATACCGAGCGTTCCGACAAATATGTATGTATTTTATTTCGTTGTATAATCCTTTGAATACAACTCGATGTTTCGGTATTACCTAATACTTTTACCTGACACTCAACGCGTTACCCGGCAACAACACTACTCCTCCTTCGGAGTCGTAGTGTTGTTGCCGGGTAACGCGTTTCGTGTCAGGTAAAAGTATTATTCGGTAATCCCGACACATCTTGTGGTATTACATTCGATAATCGACTTGTCAAAAGATTTTTTTTGGCGATAATAGTGTCATATTATAGTTTCTATATATTTTCTATGTCTAGGACAATTTTTGTAGATCCAACAGTTAAGATAAAGTTTGTAACAAATGGGTTTAACATTGTTTATATTAAATGAGTTTTCAATCAAGTTGAAAATGGTATGTATTACATTGCATTGAATTAAATCTATTAAGTATTATTTTAATTTATCTAAAGCATTTTTGATTTCATAAATTGAGTTCTGCAACGGTTTCTATCAACTATGAATTCAATTTATTAAGAGGACGAAGTCCATTATTTTTAATAATTATAATTATAGGAAGTTACACTATATTTAATTTATATTTTTTGAGAAATCAATAGTAAATCATAAAATAATGTTATATATAATGTTATATAATACATAATTGACTGCTTTCTTCAAATTTTGATTTTCTTTAAATTTTTCTCCCTCATTTACTTTTTTTTAAATAAATTTAGTGTAATTGCGGATAGAATCAATAGAGCTTTTTTTTGTTCTGAAGATGTAAATATTCTTTGAATGGCAGACCTGCCAACGCAAAGAAAGTGTTTTATGGACACAGGGGTAATTAGTGTTTTATGACAGTCGAAAGATCAACGGTATATTTTAAATGATGTTATATCTGTACAAAACATTTAACATTAAATTTTTATTTTTGAACTAGTCGCATATATCACTGAACATATAAGAAAATTATATAACTATTAAAATATAAGCTCAAAAAAAATATTTTGATAAGCAAGCAACCAAATATCAGATTTTGACCGTAATTTGTGTATACTTATTTGAACTCTGTATATCTGTTTTTTAAAATAAATGTCGATTTGCTATTAAGAGTGACGTTCATACCTATAACCCACGACAAGTCAGCTCATTTAGAGTTCCTTTTAACCGACTGAATGTGGGTAGAACATCACCAAACTCATTGGGGTCCCCAATCTTTAACAAGCTACCACCAAACCTGAAGGCTGTTGGTAGTCTTATGTTGTTTAAAAAACGTTTAAAGCAATATTTGTTGTCTGAGGCTTTTTATTCAGTTAATGAATATCTCACCAGTGTGCAATAATGCCTGTACATTCTTTATATTTACTTTATTTTAACAATAACACATAACTTTTATTTCAGTATAAGTTTGTTTTTTCTAAATTTTATATATTGTGTATTTGTATATCATACATTTAATATATATACTCATGTATTTGACTTTGACGTTTGCCACATATTGTAAATTGTAATGCCTAAGGAAATAAAGCATAAATAAATAAATTTAAAAATAGGACCAATTATTTCCAAAAAAAAAATAGACAAATAGTAATTTTGAATCATTTAAGGTCTAAAATTTTTTTGTATATTTCGAACAAAAATTCCTACTTACCAATGGTTAGTAGGTAACCAAAAGCTGATCAGAACCACTAAACATCATCATATTACAGTTTGCAAAAGTTTTCAACACACAAATTCGCGCAAAGTTAGACGCGTTGAGCGATTCTATTCTCTTACAAGAGCTTGAAATTCCGTTCGTCCGATAAACGCGTCGCATCCAGTGTGATTCGAAGTTTGCAAAAATATGTTAGCTTAAGAAGGGCGTCTGCGCAATTTGAATTTATTGCTGGAATTTTGGATTTAGATTTATCATCGTTTTTTTTATTACCATTTCTGTAAGATGCATACAAATGTTATGTGATTTATAATACCTTTTTGGAAAACTGCCTATATTGCTACCAGTTTCTTTTTTTTTGAGAAGTTTTATAACGGCTCATGTTTTATATTTAAAAATATTAATATCACGATCTCTTAGCAGCATTTCTTCGGATTTATTCTGTTTTAGAAAAATCTGACAGAGGAAAGCTTCGTAATAACTCCTCAAAAATAAGATGAATTTAAAATTAGTTATTTACATTACAAGCTGCGAAAGGGCTTTTGCAGCGTGTAATGTATTAAACTTTTTCTACTACTGTTCTTTGATCAATTATATTATTAAGTAATGAACTTTGATTTTATTCAGATTATAATAAAATACACCTGTAAAATAATCCATGACAGCTAGTTATTTGAGTACTGTCAAAGTCTGTCAGTTCGAATTTTTTAATTTCGATTGTCGAAAATGTTGTTTCAAGACCAAAACGAAGCTATACAGAAGGCGGCCGAGTTGGCATGTGCCTCACTCTTACCCGTAAAGTCGAAAGATAGGTACTGTCAAACGTACAACCTGTATCTAGAATGGTTCGTGGAGAAAAACCTTTCACAAATTGACGAAAATGTAATGCTAGCGTACTTCCAAGAGAAATCTGAAGCCCTATCACCTCCGTCCTTATGGTCACAATATTCCATGCTTAAATTGACTATTTCTGTGAACAAAAATATAGATATTTCGCAGTTTAATTTATTAAATGAAAAAATGATGGTTACGAAGCTAAAAAATCTAAAATTTTCACAAAAGAAGAAATAATAAAGTTTTTACTTGATGCTCCTAATCATAGCTATTTATCTATGAAAGTGATAGCAGTAATGGGGATAGCTGGAGCATGCCGGACAGATGAGAACGACATCGAAATCAAGGATGATGTAGCTATTGTTAAAATCCTCCAGAGCAAAAACAAGGTTCAAAGAAGTTTTGTGAGAGCCGATGATGGAGGTCCAGTTTCTTTTATGAGGTTTCTTCAAGATTATATTAAACTTAGGCCAAATAATGCACAAGACGAACGCTTGTTATATCGCTATGAACGAGGTAGGTGTGTGAATCAGGTGATTGGAAAACACACTATTTCAAATGTTCCCAAAGAAATTGCCAAATTTTTGAAACTTCAAGATATAAATAAATACACTGGTCACTCGTTTAGAAGAACATCAACTACCTTTCTTGCAAATGCTCCAGGTATCGATATTTTGGATTTAAAAAGACATGGCGGTTGGAGATCTTCGTCGGTTGCGGAGGGATATATTGTTGATTCGTATACAAATAAAATCGAAATTTCCAAAAAGATCTTAAATCGATCTCCTAATTTTATTCCATCTAACGACGCAAGAGTGACAAATAGTTGTATGGTCCAAGTCCAGGATAATAACGAGTCTCTAATAAGAAGCGGCGAAGGTATTGAATTGAATAATATTCCATCAATTAATATTTCTAACTGTTCAAATTTCACTATTAACCTTAATGACAATAAATAAAAATTAGTGTTATTTAAGTTTTATATTATTGTTATTATACCACTTGTTTTTTCAATAAATATAAACTTTTTATTATTAAGTAAGATTATTTTTAATTCGCTTGAATAAATACAATAAAAAATTTTATTCTTATTTTTTGTCATGGCACCGAAAGTATTACTTTCGTAGCTAGCAACCTACTTTCGTAGCTAGCAACGGATAATATTCAGGTAACTGTAACATTTACTTTCGTTTTCTTTAGTGTTGCTACGGCCCGAAAGTTGATTTATTTATACAGCAGTAGAAAAAATATATTTTTTTAATTTAGTGTTCTACAAGATCATGGATTTATATTGAATATATATTAAATTTTCGTCATTTTCATTAGTTCCACTTCTTTATTTAGGATGTTGTTGTAGCAAATTGAATAAAACTACTAGTAATCAATACATAGTGCGTATCAGCCCAATGGCATAAATTCTCTAATAAGTAAATGGGGGCGTGTGCGAAAAAACGCTCGGAAACGGCGATTGGCATTTCTGGTTGAGTATTTGTTTCAGTAAAAAATTTTCATACAGGGTGTGTCATGTAACAGTGGCTAATACCAACTTTCTTATTTTAAATGCAACAACCTGTATATTATTCAATTTTTGGATCCCTCAGAAAATTTTAGACATGATACCTACTCATGAGCTTATTGGAGAAGATTTTGATAGGAGAATGTAGTATTGATAATGATGGCAATGTTAGATAATAATGTTATCGAATTAGAACATGTTTTGTTTTCTGATGAGTGCAGCTTCACACTTCACGGGTCATGCTAATCGTCAGAATTGCCGCTATTGGTCTTGGGGAAAATCCTCACTGGATTAGATAAGAACATACGCAATATCCTGAAAAGGTTAATGTTTGGGCAGGAATTGTTGGAAATCATATCATAGGTCCCTTTTTCATTCATGGCAATTTAAACGGCCATAGTTATTTAGCACTGGTCCAAAATAATGTCTTGCCAACTTTAACAAACTTATATCCTGATCCAGCAAACACACAACTTCCAAAGAATATGATATGGTTTCAGCAAGATGGAGCACCGCCCCATTACCAAATCAATGTCCGGCACTACCTCAACCAAGTATTTCCAAATCGGTGGATAGGGAGGCGTGGATCGATGGAATGGCCAGCACGATCCCCTGATCTGACGCCATTAGACTTCTTCTTATGGGTTTATATAAAAAATATTATATACCGAACTAAACCCCTGGATAAAGCTGAATTAAGAAGACAAATAACGCTTGAAATTAGATCGATCACGCATGAGATGTTCAGTAACGTTAGAAGAAATTTTTATTTAAAATTAGGAAGTTGCCAAGACGTTTTAACATCTCCTACAATGATGTTTTTCTGTTTCTTACATTATCAAGAAATAAACGGTATTACTTATTAGTTTTTGAATGTGTTGTTAATTTTTTCAATAAATCTGAAAACACTTAATAAACTCCTGGACAAAATTAACGCAACATTGTAAATTTCCCATATTTTTATGCTATTTTTTTCTGAATTTATGATCCGATTTGAATGATTTTTTTGTGCATTGTAGGTTGATTCCTTGACATTGTCATAGTTTTCACTGTTTATGATAAAAATTTAATTTTCGATTTCTACTGGGTGTACTAAAAATGCTATGTTTTTTTCCGAAAATTCGTATCACCCTGTGGAGTATATTAGCAACCAAAGCATATTGCAGTTGACATTAAACGGTAGGTCCATCTTTCCCCAATATTTTCTTTTTTGGTTTAATTCATTATCTCTGTTACTAAAGGAGATACACTTTTTTATAGCGTAACATGTTTTTATAGACTTTAAGGTTTCAAGATTAAAATACTCGTCGTGCAACTGGGCATACGAAATGAACGTTTAATAAACAGTTTCCGAACAGTTTTTATCAGCATGACGAATTTTATTTGACCTTTGTAACTTTAAAACACAACATCTGCTGACACATCGCTTGCAATATCAGAAAAAGTCCATAGTCTGCTTGAAAACATTTAACAATGAATGTGTTGAATATTAAACTATATAAAAACATGTTACTCTATAAAACGGTATATCTCCTTTAATAACAGAGATAATGAAATAAACCAAAAAAGAAAATGTTGGGGAAAGATGGACCTACCGTTTAATGTCAACTGCAATATGTTTCGGTTGCCAATATATTCCACAGGGTGATGCGAATTTTCGGAAAAAACCATAGCATTTTTAGTACACCCAGTATAAATCTAAAATTAAATTTTATTCATAAACAGCGAAAACTATGACATTGTCAAGGAACCAACCTACAATGCAAAAAAATCATTCAAATCGAATCATAAATTCGGAAAAAAAATAGCATCAAAAATATGGCTAATTTATGATGTTGCGTTAATTTTGTCCAGGAGTTTATTTCCGAAGCACTTGAAGATAGGTATTGGATATGGTACATTAAATATGTCTAAAATTTAATAGTATACTATTATATTATTAAAATAAGAAAGTTGATATTGGCCACTGTTAAATGACATACCCTGTTTGAAAAGTTTTTATTGAAAAACATGCCCAATGAAATACCAAATGAAGAAATGTCCGAAGTGTTTTTTCGCACAGGCCCCCATTTATTTATTATAAAATTAATTCCATTTGGCTGGTACACGCTGTATAATCAAATAAAAACATGTTGGGCAATTTTATTTGCAACGCGTGTAGCGCGAAAATGCGCAAGAAGTAGAAACTATTTATTTCTTATTGAAGAATGTTTTGTGAAATGTTAATTTAAATCAAATTATTATTACAATTTTTACAACTATGATATTTTTAACTATATTCATTTTTCCGTTTATTACGATAAATTAATGCAATAAATTACCTTCTAATATGTTTTAAAAGAAGAACAAGCATTTTTTTTTAAATTAGGGCTTAGTTAACGTTTCTTAGTATAAGCTGATTGCAAGGATTACATTTTAAGACTAAAAGGTTTGCGTCAACGCTTTTAAAATGTATAAAATTGCAGGATTCTAAGGTTCCTTTTTAAGAACTTTTATAACTTTTTAAATACAAAAAAATAGGAAAGTTAACAATGACCAGAACTACTTATTATGTAAAATACGTATAAAATTCTATTTTTTGGCGTTAACAATGTTAAAATTAATACAAAAATGGAAAATTAAAAATAATTCAATGGTAGTTTTTAAAAATTGATATACATAGGTCATTAACAACCCACTGGGCAAAGGAGGTTACAAATCAAATAACTAATTTCTGTAACTAAACGGTTGGAGGTCGGTATAGGAAATTGTAAATTGTAAAAGTTACTTTTAAAGAATCGAAAAATGTCAAAATATACAGGGCATTTAAGTGACAATGTTAAGTCTAACTTTCAGTATAACTTGAAATGTCATACGTCAAAATATGATCATTAAGAAAATTGGCATCCTTTATAGCAAGTACCAATATTTCAAACAAATATATTTTTTAGTTCCAGAGAACATTTAATAGACCACTCACCGTCTGTACCTGTCTGTTTTTTATGATCAAGCACAAAATTCTTTAGGGCACTCTGGGAGTGGTGAGTGTGCGAGGAAAGCGATTCACGTTGGTTTTGAATCGTTGGAGGTTCTATTCGTTGGGGAAAACGACCTTTGGAAGATCGTTCCATAAGGATGAAGTCCTCCAGATGAAAGAATTCTTTAATAATGAAGTTCGAGGAGTACTAAGCTTAACCACATATGGATGGGCGGCAGTGGTTCGTCGTGTATTTCTGCTATTCGCCGCCCTGGGCGGATTTAAGAGGGCAAGGTCAGCCGAGCACTTTCCATGAAAATATATGTAGAAGAGAGTCAGATCCCCAACCTGTGTTCGATGTTCTAGGCTGTCGAGGTTCTTCGTCAGCACGTGGTCTCCGATCACACGAATGGCCCTCCTATCGATGGAATCCAGTAGCCGAAGAGTATGTTTGGGTGCAGGGCTCCAGACATGAGAGCAGTACTCTAGTGATGGTCGAATCTGGGCTTTGTATAGTGTAAAAAGTTATTGAGGTGTGTACAACTTTCTGGTTCGGAAGAGTACATCAAATTTCTGAGAAGCCATCTTGGCGATTGCCACAACGTGGTTATGCCAAGATATATTTCCTTCTAGATTGACGCCCAGTAAATTAATAGATGAAGCCAGTGGGATTGCTTGTCCTGCCATGACTATATCCGGTTCTGTAATGTTAACATTTTTAGAGAAAGCTGCTGCCTGGGTTTTTTTAGCATTAAATTCGACTTGGTTCAAAGGGAAAGATGAGATAAGTGTGCTATCGTCAGCAAAGATAAATATCGGATTTTTAGTTTTCACTAGAAGGTCGTTAATGTAGATTAAGAAGAGAGTGGGACACAATATGGACCCCTGACCGGCATTGGTGGTGAAGGTGTCTGAGCGAAATCCGTCACTTGCAAAAAAGCGGTCCTTAAAAAAGCTATATATCCCCATATAAGCTAATATATAAACATACATATAATGTGTATAGTATAATTACATAAATTGTTTGTTTAATATATTTTTGTATATCTTTATTATTTATACAGGGTAATTGAAGGTGGATGGCCTATTAGACGTTTTGGAAGAACTAGTCAACGGATCACTTTTGAAAATTTGGTAGCTTATTATGTATATAAGTGGACATGCTCTCTACTTCAAAAATATTTTCAGCCATGCCGTACTGCCGCTTCCACAAGAAAGTAATAGCTCTATTAACTTTTTAACTTTGATAATTTAAACAGAATACCCTGTAGAATATTTTTTAGAATCAATATTAATGTCTTAATAACCTTCCTTAACATTTTTATATACCTATATGTTTTCATTATCCAGATAATAATTAATTTAACTTTTTTTTTGGAAAACATTTTCTTCAAAAAGCTGATATTTTTGAACTAACGCCCTGAAGTTTGGTTGGAAGTCAGCTTATACCCAGAGGGCTTTGACTCTGTCTCCAGTTGTTAGTTATAACAGTATAAGGTGTTTCAAAAGACAAATATTTTGATTGTTTGGAAAAATGATTAACAATCAAAATATTATTTTAAAACACCAAATACTATATTTTGACACCGAATGAAAAGTATTACCGAACTCCCAAGTCAAATTTCAGTTCGCTAATTTTTCAGAGTTAAAATAATAGCACGTTTTGAAACATGTTTGTCCCCAAAAAAATGTTATAATATAATTGTTATAAGAAAAGTTATAAAAAAGTTAAATTAATTGAGATTCTAAGCAAGAAATAATAAAAATAATACACCGAGTATTCTATTAAAATTATCAAAGTTGGTAATACTTTCTAGTAGAAGCGGCAGCACTGCACGGCTAAAAATATTTTATGAAAGATAGCGTGTCCCCTTATATAACCTGTCAAATTTATTATCCTAACGATGCAAATTGATATATTTAAAACATTTTCGGCGAGAAATCAAATTAGCTCGAAATTCTTCTTACACATTTCTTATTACCATTTATATTAAATGAATGCAAAAAACACGAAGGGTTTGGGAACGTATGCGATTTATAATTCTCTTTCGAAATATTTTAAGCTGTTGCATATTTTTTCCAAATGTTTCTCGTACCCAAAATTTATATATTTAAGAACGATATTTATGAGCGTCCCTGAAGATTTATTAGGTTTCCGAAAATAATAAGATTTTTCCTTAACATCAAAACCATATCTAGTTTCACTGGTTACCCAAATATTTGAAATCGGAAGGGCAATTTAAAATTTAACATATTTATAAATCAAAATAGAAAAGATTGTTTCACGAAACATGGATATAACTTAATGACTGCAGTAAAAGTACCTGGGCCATCCCATTATTTATGACCGTTTGTTATTATTATGTGGAAAGGACCGGATTGTAATTAATTATAATTAAATATAGGCACATCAGGTAGGTTAGGTTGCTTAATTTATATTTAAATATCTTTTTGTGGTAAAATTTGTTAGTTCTTGAGGAATGGTTCAAGAATTGTCTTTTACCAAACATTCCTCAGAATTGCGTGATAGTATTGGACAATGCGAGCTATCACAGTCGCCAATTACATAAAGCTCTAAGCTCAAATAATACAAAATTGTAGATTCACAACTACATGGCGGCGAATGATATATATTTTGAAGAAAGTTATAAAAAAAGTGATCTTTTAGAAGTTTTAAAGACATTTTGTATAAAAAAAAGTATATGTTTGTGACACATTGGCAGAAGAAATTGGACATACAGTGCTACGGCTCCCACCCTATTATTGCATTTTAACCCCATAGAGCATATGTGGCACCAGTTAAAATCACTGGTTAGGTCTGAAACTATTTCTCCGACTTTAAGTTCTAGTGTTGTAGAATTAATACGAAAGTGCTTTAATGATATTCCCCCAGGTAGTTGGAAAAATTCAGTCCGTCACGTAATAACTTTAGAAAATTCGTATATTAGTCTGGATCGTATAATTCATCCAATTATAATTAATTTTGATGAGGATAGCGATAGCGAAACAGAACTATCTATAGAATGACATTATAAATGTAAATAAATATGACTAGTAATATTTAAAAAAAATGTTATTTCATTTGATTACATTAATATAATCATAGCATTACTTCTTTTCATTAGTCCGTCCCTTCATACTTCACTTGTTTATTGCCAAGCTCTTGTCGACACAATGGGACCGACCCAGGAAATCATTAAGTCGTATCCAATTTTTCGTGAAACGTACTGTACGTTTGCTTGTCAGGTGATATTACCACCTGACACAAAAATACGCCCTTATAGTATAAGGTTATCATCGGGTGGTTGGGAAATTATTTTTAAATATTTTTTAATAGCATCATATTATATTATTAATTTAGGTATTGACACTTTATTGAAACATACAGGGTGTCTCACAACTTATTGGCTATATAGCAATTGAAAATAATAAGTAATTTCAAAAATAAGCCATAATTTGAACACCGATCCATGTATCGGATTGAAGTTGGCGGTATGATGTTTTTATGAGTAAAAAATAATAATTTGTATAATTTTGGTTTAAGTTTCACATTAGATGTTGCTAGTTACATACACCGGATCTAGTAAACCTATGATTTTTTTCTAACATGTTACTAAGTGTTTTTACTCCAAGATTCTCAAAGAAGGACAATTTGTAAACTAAAAAGGTATACTTGTTCGATCTTAAATCTCGAACCGTTTTCCAGATATTTCCATTTCTACTTTGATTTTTTGTTGCATTGTGATGTTTCAATGGAAATATCTCGGAAACGTTTAGGGATATTAAGAGGATGCCGGAGTCAGTCGAAATCTCCGACTTGACCCCTGTTCATTTCACCCTTTGAAGGCACGAGGCGAATTGGATCTTCCCTTGGAGAATACGTCATACGTCCGCCAGTAATCGGTACGCCGACAGAAGCAACGATAATCGGAAGAAAGAGACAGCACGTGTTCGGGGCCTATACTTCAATTTTCTACGCTAAAAAACGGAGTTTTCGCTTCCTATGAAAACGGTACATTTAAAAAAAAATGTTTAGTGAAAGACGTCTAAATTTTGTTAACAGCTCGAGGAAAGTCCATAATTTTTTTCTATATGGAGCAGTAAAAAAAATTAAATCTAAAAATCTTTCGAAACAAAAAAATATAGATTTTCCGCGAATACTAGTTCTATTACAAAGTTTTTGTTCCTTTAACATTTTTTTCCTAAAACCGGAATAAACGCTTGGGAATAAATTCGTTTACAGGCACTCCGGAATCCTGTTAAGATCCAGCTAAATATACTTGTTTAGTTAAGAAATTGCTCTTCTTTTAGAATCTTTGATTAAAAATACAACAAGTTAGAAAAATATCGTAGATTTATTAAACTCATATAACTAGCGCCCTCTAATGTAAAACTTAAAAATTTCTAGAAAATCTCATTTCTTACTCATAAAAACATCATACTGCCAACTTTCAAACCGTTTTCAAATTATGGCTTTTGTTCCACAATAAACTTTCACTTTCAACACCCTCTATTTCGAGAAACATTTCGAAAAACTTATATGTATTAATCGGGCTACTTTTATATTTAGTATATCTAGTTGTTCTATGGCCCATAAGTTATTGGACACCCTGTATATTGCTCTGACTCGTACCCCCCTATGATGAACTGGAAGTATGAAATAATAAATTATATTTCTGCTTGACGATTTGTTTCAATTTTTTATTTGTTAAATATTGTAGCATAGGATTTTTTCTGAAGAATTTTAACTTGCAGGAAAACTTTCAAATAGAATCGACAATATTACCGTAGAGGGGAAAACTCAAAGGGTCACTGATATCTCTTTACAGCGTATCTATAACATATGAGTTTCTTTACAATTCAGCAGTGCTACACGTTGCTTTCTATGCAAAATACATTGAGTCGGGCAATTCTCTCCATCTCAGAATTTGCGGGTTTCAATTTAATATGGCATCTCCACAATACCCTGTATTAAGCATAAAAGGTTTGGATCAAAGCAATTCTGTAAAATTGCACGATTGTAATGTTTTTACTAAATAACATTTTTATAAGATTCGATAATTTAGGCAGAAAAGCCTTTAAAAACGAGTAGCTTCTATAGGATGTACGAACTTATAGGTGTAAATTACAAAAAAAAAATCTAATTTAAATTTAACCGTTTGAAATGTAGGCCTGCTTGATTAGATAACAAAATTTAACATATACAGGGTCCGCAAACGAAGCGTGGACGGAAGATTAAATCGTTATCGAAGAACTTATCAACAATACTGAAACAGCTTGAGATATTGGATTAAAAGCGGTATGTTTTAAAAATATTTTACATTATACAGGGTGGCCCAAAAGAGTGTGACAGCATAAAGTTATATTTTTTTTAATGGGACACCCAGTATTTTATTGCATATTTAGGTTCGTATTACTATCGTTTATAAGTGCCTCAAATTTTATTTAATTTGGTTTTGTAGTTTCGGAGAAATAGATTAAAAACTAAAAAAAAAAGTTTTGCAGTCCTGAATAAAGAAATCAAAAAAAACAATCCAGAACTATTTTTTTAACCTCGGCATTAAGTGATATTTATGACAAGAGGTCTAGAGATACTATGAATGTAATTGCGTTTATTTATTTTATACAGGGTGTTCATAATAAGCTTTCAAAAATCCCACATTTTAAAATAATTTTTCTCAAGTTTTTCAAATGGAACACCCTGTATTTTATTTGGCTATTTGAAGTAGAATTTATAGACAATTTTTTTTTGTTATACAAGCATATAAGTTATATCCAGCCGTTTTCGAGATAATTATAAATATCATAAATTATGTTGTTTAAATAGAGTTTTTATTGGGAAATCTTGTTATAGGCGACTAGACTAATAATTATAAACTAAAGTAAATATTCAAAATATCTTCCTTTGGCAATTGTGGTATTTTTAGGACGAGAAATTGATTTTTTTATGAAATTTTAATGTACAATGTAGGGGGCGCTGTCTGCGGCGTTATTGGTACATTTATTAGGATATAACCTTTTTTGTCTTAGTGTTTTTAGGTTTTTAATTAAAATAATACTTTTCTCATATTTTTTACGTAAAAAGGTATACTAAGTTACCGTGATATTTGCATTTACATTTTTGTAGTGCACACTGCCCAATTATTAATAGTTTGCAAACAAAATTTTTTTCTTAAAGTAACCTCTGAGAAAACAAATAAAATTTAGAGATGCAGTTGTTAGTTGTTTGTTGATTATTGTAAGATAGCTTTGTCAGAAAATGTTTCATTTTTGAGTTTATCATAAGTTTGTGATTTCGTTCCTGTTGGTTCCTTTCGATACGATATTTTCTAGGGTCAAAGTTACTAAGTAAGTTAGAGAACAATCCAATTGTTATATTTATTATTCCCAATTACCTTTACTAGAATATTAATTATCATGTAAAAGTTAATTGGTATGAACTAACAAAATATTATTTGTTTGCCTGAGCTAACGCACTAAACAATGCATATATCTACGAAACGTTAACTCTGGGCGACCTGAACTTAGTATATCTTTTTTACGTAATTAATATGAGAAAAATATAATTTTGTATTAAAATCTTGAATACATTGAGGCACAAAAAAGTTATGACCTCATGAATATGCAAAAAATGTCACATACATTAAAATTTCAAAAAGAAATCAATTTCTCGTCCTAAAAAAAGCATAATTGTCAAATTTTGTAAAAAAACGTTAATCTCTCTCAAAGTTATTAGAGAAAAACAAAAATGAAGTTTTAACTTTAACACCCTGTATCTCAGTTAATATCAATTTTAAGTAATAATAATAATTAAGTAGTAATAATAATTCAAGTATAATTAAATCCTAATATTTTTACATAAAGAGTCTGTGGTTTTTCCATGTACCATTAATTAGCGGACACCGCTTTGACCGGATTGACCGGAGCACCCTTTTTATTTTCTTTCTAGGTAAAGACAAAAAAATGTTTTATGGGGAAGATTCGGTCTTATATGTTAAATTGTTTGAAAATAGAAAAAAATTATCTTTGTGACTTGTTTAAAGTAAGTTGTAGAAAACCCGTGCAAACTCGGACAATAAAGTGTTTCAGAAAAGAATGTGTTCACTGTTTTTGGTCCACCGTGTACATGTATTATTAAATTTGTAGCGATGTATTAAATAATTTTTATTAGTACTACTTGAAAAATACTACATAATAATATATTTCCTATCATTATTAAACGGAAAAGTTCAACAACCCATTTAGATATACATAGAATATTCTATCCCAAATTTCCAAAATTAGTAACTTGTTTTCAGGAAAGTGAATATTTATTTATATTACTGATACTAGTAAAAGTTCATTACTATAAAAAGAATTTATAATTTCTCATAAAATTTTGAATAAGGGAATGTTTTTTTTTTTAAATAATGGAACGGAATACCTACTATTATTATATTACCTTTCAATCGAAATTTTAGTTTTAAAACCTATGATCTCGTTTGGAACTAATCATGAGTTCTTCAGCTTTTTAATGAATAGATGCCAACGGGTTGGTTGGTGGGTTGGTTGGTTAAAGGCGGGGGTCGGTTTAAAGGCCCGAACTTCAAATCACTGCAGCCTTTCGGCTTATTGTGTACCCCGATCTTGTTAGAAGATGATTGTTCCTTCTATGAGGTCCAGTAACCTTCTACCAAGCTTGTCATGTGGGAGGTTGTCACCACGTTGTATGTTCCCGAATATATTTTGTCTTCTACGGGACAGCGCTACGCAGTGGTATATTATGTGTGAGGCGGTTTCATCCTCTTCGCCGCAGAGTCTACATTCAATGGATCCGTTGTTTAGCCCTATCCGTTGGAGGTGTTTTCGCAAGTGGCAGTGGCCTGTTAGCAGACCCATCACTTGGGCTGCTTCAGGGTTAGCATCCCATTCGATAGTATTTTCGATGGTTTTCCCATTACGGCCCGTTCGTGTATTAGACCAGGTAACTCTTGCCATCGAGACAGGTGTTGCTTTTTCCACCATCTATCTAATGTTGTTTTTGTTGCCTGTTTTGATATTCCAAAGGCCGGTTCAGGGCCCCTGAGACTTTGGGCAGATCCGGCTCTCGCTATTTCATCCGCCTTTTCATTCCCTAATATCCCGGAGTGACCAGGGACCCACAAGAGTTCCACCTTGTTCCCCCTGGCCGCCAGTACTTTTAGGTTGGTATGACACTCCAGTGTAACTTTTGAAGTAAACCGATTGGAGTTCAGAGCCTTAAGAGCAGCTTGGCTGTCCGAAAGGATGTAAATCTCTTGGTCGTGGTAGCCCTTTTCAAGATTTTGTAGTACACATGCTTGTATGGCATGAACTTCCGCTTGGTATACTGTGGTATAGGTCCTCAGAGGAATGCTTATGTCCATCCTGGTTTGTTCGGGCTTGGTATACTGTGGCATAGGTCCTCAGAGGAATGCTTATGTCCATCCTGGGCCTTTCCCCAAATATACCTGCGCCCATAACGTTGGCGGTTACTGATCAATCGTGTACCAAACTAGACCCTTGTCAAACGACGGGGGTGCACTGTTTGTCCATTTATCAAAGTTCCAGTCAATCTTGAAAGGCTTTGTGAAATCGTATGTTGCTTTTATACGATCAGATTGCATATCCAAGAGCTCATCGTTGATTAGATCCGTGGCTCTTGTGTGTCCAATTTTTACGGGGTGTTGTGTCCATTCCCCATTTGTGATTATCTTTGAGGCGCTGCAAATAGCCTCCATTCTGATGTGGATGTCTAGGGGTATTAGTCCCAGTATGACTTCCATTGCTGCAGTGGGGGGTACTTTTCATCGCCCCACTGGTACACAGGCAGGCCAGCCTCTGCAAACTGTTAAGTTTGTTTGCTGTAGTAATCTGCTATGTTTTTGTCCACCAGACTACAGACCCATATGATATCAGGGGTCTGATGACTGTGACATCCATTGCATCATCTGGGGCTTGAGCAACAACTCCTAGAAAACAAGGACAAAGCGCTGTCTTGTGACGTCATCATCCGTGGTCCTATGATTGCAATATGCAATATAATATTATATGCCTTCTGTGGGGGATTTATATTTTGCGTGACTTCTAAAATTACTTATATACACTTCAGACGATCGTTATTTAATTTTTTAAACTTGTATTTAAGTACATTATGCGTTAAAGGTTAATAACGTAAGTGAGAAAAAAAATTAGTGCATCTGGGCATATTTATTTTAAAAATAACTAAGTATTTTGTCTTAAATGATTTAGCTACTGTAGGTAGGTAGTTGTTTTTGGATAAATATCTCGATAAATATGTAATAATACAAATATTAAACTACCAAATCCTAAAAAGTTTGTCTTGAATGTGTGTATCCTCAGATAGCAAATTATTCAAAACTTTTACATTTTGTCTTTCCATGCTAGATGGATACAGAGCTTTTAAATTTAAAGAAAAGCCAAATTTTAGTAACATGTTTTGTTCAAAGTCATGCAGTTTTTTAAGAGATGCAAAATATGCCACTTTTTCTTCTCCAGTAAAAAAGTCGGGATATGTAAATGTCTGATCAGGTTTTGTGTTTAGCCAAGCATTAAAAATACATTTTAACAGATGGACAGAATCGAACAAGTAAAATAAAGGTCTTTTAGCATCAACCGGATGTGGGAACACTATATTAAGTTCCTTTTTTGCTGAAAAATGTGACATGGCTTTTCCATTAATTGCATTGTTGTCACTCAGTACACAAAAAACTTTATATCCGATAGCCTCTAAACGAGTTATGATTGTTTTGACAAAGTTGAAAAGTAATTCATGGTAATATTAGATATAGGGGCAATGTGAACAACTTCTTTTAAATCTGAACCAATACTTGTATTATTATTAATCATAAAAGTGTATGCAGTCGTTGCTAACAATTCGTTATTATTTACTGATGCCCCCACTATATTTCCTCCTTTATAGTCTAAATAAGGGTTAATATGAATTTCGTCCATTAGCAGACAAACATATTTGTCTTGATCATTCAAATATTTGAAAATATTCCTCGCATATGTCAAAAACATTTTTTCATCAATATGAGGATCCGTTAAAAAATTATTACAAACACCTTTGATAGTTTCAGGATGGGGTAAAATTATTGGCCAGTGATTTCTTAAATATCTGTATGCATGAGGACTGATTGTATACACTATTGAACAAAATACCATAGTTGTAGTGGAATATCTGTATCGTTCTTTTGGCAAAGTTCTTAATTTTACTTGTTCGGAGAGAAATTGCAGTGCTTGCGCTAAACTATCATTGTCTACTATTAAGTTTTTAAGCAAATCAGAAACAAAGTTTAAAACTTCATTAATGTTTGACATATCGGTGTTATTTTTAACAATGTCACAGTCGAGATTATAGGGTCATGATTGGAGTTATTGTCTTGTTCAGGATCTAAAGGAAGAATATTCATCGAACAATCAATAATATCTAGTAAATTTCGCAATTCATCCAAACTACATGAAAAAAAAGGTGTCTTTTGTGGATCAATTTTTATGCTTACTGGTTGCCCATATAAATATGTACTTATTTCTAAATTATTATTTATTTTAACAGCCCATGTAATAGAAGGCCCCGGATTATGCTTAATCTTAAAGAGAGTCTTGCAAGTTTTTTCATCGATGATAAACCATCCTTCCTTTAAATTAAATGTTATAAACAAATTATTAAATTCTTCAAAAGTTTCATAATTCGTAAGTTGTTTATGTGTTAAAATTTCACGTTTGCTTTCGTCAATACCTTTTTGAAATTGCATTTCATCTAGTTCTCTAAGCTTTTCTTGTCTACTTTTTCGATGCGTTAAAGTTTTCGTAGGATATTTTGGACAATTGGGAAATTTACTAGGTACGCTATTTTCCTTTAATCTGGGTATATTTAATTTTAATGAAACGATCTCACCCGTTTCCGTGTCTTGTTGAGAAATCTGCCAAATAAAATCCTCCTCTGTAAAATGACACTCACATACTCTGCTGTTTGTATTAGGAATAAAATTTTCACGATGAATAGCGGTTTGCCATTTTAAGCGTCCTGCCGCACTTTTGGGGAAACGAAATACCCGCACTGATGGCCCATTTACGTAATTACCTTTACAACCAACTACAGAGCATTTGTACGGTATTTTCAAATTATTTAAAATACAATTTAAACCGGCAATAAACTCGAATTTTGCACTAAAAACGCAGACTCCCAACAAGACAACAAATTAAACGAACTGCCGGTCGACTGTCAAATTTGTGCAACGTTGCCAGATCGACTTTAGCGATTCGCTTGTCTACTGGCCCATTTATTAAAAATTGTTATTATATGTTTTTATTTCATTTCAAAGTACTTCCAATGAAATA
The DNA here is from genome assembly GCA_963991005.1 of Barypeithes pellucidus. Taxonomy (NCBI): domain Eukaryota; kingdom Metazoa; phylum Arthropoda; class Insecta; order Coleoptera; family Curculionidae; genus Barypeithes; species Barypeithes pellucidus. Next base: position 35,301,394 of record OZ022556.1, read on the forward strand.
ATTCTGCTGTTACATTATAGTTGGCCTATGCTAATAACCAAGTTTGCGTAATTATTAACAAAAAATACAACTTAATTCATGCCAATTATAATAATCGGGAATTATGGACAAATCTGACAATGTTGCGGTCAAGAAAAAGCGGGAAATACGAATTGGCATTTCGAGACAAACATCACGGTCCGATTGCATCGGCCTACATGCAGTGACGTCATCAGCAAATATTTCTTAAGCGCTGTGTCCTTGTTTTCTAGGAGTTGTTGGCTTGAGTCCACAGGTTTTCCCAACCAAGCTCCTGCACCGCATTAGGCACATTTTTGCTTTGTTTAGGTTTTTGTTTAATTGTTGGTTCCATGTCAGTTTGGCGTCCAAGGTTAATCCCAGATACTTTACCTCCCTGACTGTGTTTATCCGTTCACCAAAGATTTTCAGGTCGTTGTAGTTCCCTGTTTGTCTTCGATTGGTGAATGGTAGTATAGCAGTCTTTGCGGCGTTGACCATAAGACCCACCCTCATACACCAACGCTGCACGATATTCAGAGCTCTTTGCATAAGCTCTGCTAATATGGTGGGATGCGGTCCTATGATGAGTATTACCACATCATCTGCATAGCCAACGGGTAGTAGAATAACAGAATTTACCTTCGATACTACATTAATAAAAAACCACGAAAGTTCTAGTTTGTTCGGTTACAAGACTGTCCTTCATCTTCACTTCAATGAACAAGTTCAAAACTCAAACAAAAAGTGTAATTTTCTTAAGCTGGTATTTTCCGGATTTGGCTATGTCTAACTTCTTGATATTCAGACATTTAAAAAATCACCTCAGGAACATTATCTTCCAGACAATGGAAGAGGATAATAATGTCTATTTTGACGAAATCATTTTTCTGATGGAACAAAGTCGTTGCACCGCCGCGCTGGTGTTAAAGTTGATAAAGGAAATCATGTAGAAAGAAATTTTTATATTACAATAAGTTCTTTTGTACGATTCATGACCAGTGAAATTTTAGAAACTTTAACCTATAATTTTTTGTTATATTATCCAAAAATAATGGCAATCTTATATAAATATTTAAACTACTTTTTATCAGTGATAGAACATTGACGAATATAACGATATATTTTTCCGAATATGAGCTATATAGGTACTGTGTAAAACTAGATACGAACGGTGATTTCAGACAATGAAGTAAAAACGTTTTAAATTGCCCACTCAACCCTATTAACGTGTCGTTTTGAGTATTTATAAAAAAAATGTTTGATCAGGAAAGGCGGCTCCTTTTTACTAAGGGACAACGACTGATAAATAATTATGAAAATTTTTAAATAAAGTTTAACAGGGAATTACTTTAATAAAATAAATAAAATGAAGGCTGAAGGAGAGGAACAAGGAATGTCAAATTGTCGTTGTTTTGAGATAATTAGATTTTTATTTTTTGCGGCCGAATTAATTCAAGAAACCAAGACTCATAGGAAGCGAAATTCCTTTATATTTAGCAACATAATATACTATTTTACTAATTGCTAAATAATATCAGTTTTAAATCTTTGGAACGGAGGAAATAATATGAAACCAAGAATCGTTTTCCGCTTAGATATTGTTTACCTTCGTTATGCAATTTGAAATAAGTGCAGTTCTCGGACTCTTCGAGCATTTAACTACCACTCGAATTATAAATAGGGAGTGCATAATTATCTATTAGATGGCGCAATAAACTCGATTTATTGTTTTATATATTATACAGAGTGGGTCAGGTGGAACTGGCTACATTCTAGGAAGTATATTGTACAGGGCTATCACGTATATTGTCCCCATCTTAACTTTTTTATTTAAGTTACATATTTACAAATTTTAGTAACATGTTTTGTTCAAAGTCATGCAGTTTTTTAAGAGATGCAAAATATGCCACTTTTTCTTCTCCAGTAAAAAAGTCGGGATATGTAAATGTCTGATCAGGTTTTGTGTTTAGCCAAGCATTAAAAATACATTTTAACAGATGGACAGAATCGAACAAGTAAAATAAAGGTCTTTTAGCATCAACCGGATGTGGGAACACTATATTAAGTTCCTTTTTTGCTGAAAAATGTGACATGGCTTTTCCATTAATTGCATTGTTGTCACTCAGTACACAAAAAACTTTATATCCGATAGCCTCTAAACGAGTTATGATTGTTTTGACAAAGTTGAAAAGTAATTCATGGTAATATTAGATATAGGGGCAATGTGAACAACTTCTTTTAAATCTGAACCAATACTTGTATTATTATTAATCATAAAAGTGTATGCAGTCGTTGCTAACAATTCGTTATTATTTACTGATGCCCCCACTATATTTCCTCCTTTATAGTCTAAATAAGGGTTAATATGAATTTCGTCCATTAGCAGACAAACATATTTGTCTTGATCATTCAAATATTTGAAAATATTCCTCGCATATGTCAAAAACATTTTTTCATCAATATGAGGATCCGTTAAAAAATTATTACAAACACCTTTGATAGTTTCAGGATGGGGTAAAATTATTGGCCAGTGATTTCTTAAATATCTGTATGCATGAGGACTGCTTGTATACACTATTGAACAAAATACCATAGTTGTAGTGGAATATCTGTATCGTTCTTTTGGCAAAGTTCTTAATTTTACTTGTTCGGAGAGAAATTGCAGTGCTTGCGCTAAACTATCATTGTCTACTATTAAGTTTTTAAGCAAATCAGAAACAAAGTTTAAAACTTCATTAATGTTTGACATATCGGTGTTATTTTTAACAATGTCACATTCGAGATTATAGGGTCATGATTGGAGTTATTGTCTTGTTCAGGATCTAAAGGAAGAATATTCATCGAACAATCAATAATATCTAGTAAATTTCGCAATTCATCCAAACTACATGAAAAAAAAGGTGTCTTTTGTGGATCAATTTTTATGCTTACTGGTTGCCCATATAAATATGTACTTATTTCTAAATTATTATTTATTTTAACAGCCCATGTAATAGAAGGCCCCGGATTATGCTTAATCTTAAAGAGAGTCTTGCAAGTTTTTTCATCGATGATAAACCATCCTTCCTTTAAATTAAATGTTATAAACAAATTATTAAATTCTTCAAAAGTTTCATAATTCGTAAGTTGTTTATGTGTTAAAATTTCACGTTTGCTTTCGTCAATACCTTTTTGAAATTGCATTTCATCTAGTTCTCTAAGCTTTTCTTGTCTACTTTTTCGATGCGTTAAAGTTTTCGTAGGATATTTTGGACAATTGGGAAATTTACTAGGTACGCTATTTTCCTTTAATCTGGGTATATTTAATTTTAATGAAACGATCTCACCCGTTTCCGTGTCTTGTTGAGAAATCTGCCAAATAAAATCCTCCTCTGTAAAATGACACTCACATACTCTGCTGTTTGTATTAGGAATAAAATTTTCACGATGAATAGCGGTTTGCCATTTTAAGCGTCCTGCCGCACTTTTGGGGAAACGAAATACCCGCACTGATGGCCCATTTACGTAATTACCTTTACAACCAACTACAGAGCATTTGTACGGTATTTTCAAATTATTTAAAATACAATTTAAACCGGCAATAAACTCGAATTTTGCACTAAAAACGCAGACTCCCAACAAGACAACAAATTAAACGAACTGCCGGTCGACTGTCAAATTTGTGCAACGTTGCCAGATCGACTTTAGCGATTCGCTTGTCTACTGGCCCATTTATTAAAAATTGTTATTATATGTTTTTATTTCATTTCAAAGTACTTCCAATGAAATAATTCTGCTGTTACATTATAGTTGGCCTATGCTAATAACCAAGTTTGCGTAATTATTAACAAAAAATACAACTTAATTCATGCCAATTATAATAATCGGGAATTATGGACAAATCTGACAATGTTGCGGTCAAGAAAAAGCGGGAAATACGAATTGGCATTTCGAGACAAACATCACGGTCCGATTGCATCGGCCTACATGCAGTGACGTCATCAGCAAATATTTCTTAAGCGCTGTGTCCTTGTTTTCTAGGAGTTGTTGGCTTGAGTCCACAGGTTTTCCCAACCAAGCTCCTGCACCGCATTAGGCACATTTTTGCTTTGTTTAGGTTTTTGTTTAATTGTTGGTTCCATGTCAGTTTGGCGTCCAAGGTTAATCCCAGATACTTTACCTCCCTGACTGTGTTTATCCGTTCACCAAAGATTTTCAGGTCGTTGTAGTTCCCTGTTTGTCTTCGATTGGTGAATGGTAGTATAGCAGTCTTTGCGGCGTTGACCATAAGACCCACCCTCATACACCAACGCTGCACGATATTCAGAGCTCTTTGCATAAGCTCTGCTAATATGGTGGGATGCGGTCCTATGATGAGTATTACCACATCATCTGCATAGCCAACGGGTAGTAGAATAACAGAATTTACCTTCGATACTACATTAATAAAAAACCACGAAAGTTCTAGTTTGTTCGGTTACAAGACTGTCCTTCATCTTCACTTCAATGAACAAGTTCAAAACTCAAACAAAAAGTGTAATTTTCTTAAGCTGGTATTTTCCGGATTTGGCTATGTCTAACTTCTTGATATTCAGACATTTAAAAAATCACCTCAGGAACATTATCTTCCAGACAATGGAAGAGGATAATAATGTCTATTTTGACGAAATCATTTTTCTGATGGAACAAAGTCGTTGCACCGCCGCGCTGGTGTTAAAGTTGATAAAGGAAATCATGTAGAAAGAAATTTTTATATTACAATAAGTTCTTTTGTACGATTCATGACCAGTGAAATTTTAGAAACTTTAACCTATAATTTTTTGTTATATTATCCAAAAATAATGGCAATCTTATATAAATATTTAAACTACTTTTTATCAGTGATAGAACATTGACGAATATAACGATATATTTTTCCGAATATGAGCTATATAGGTACTGTGTAAAACTAGATACGAACGGTGATTTCAGACAATGAAGTAAAAACGTTTTAAATTGCCCACTCAACCCTATTAACGTGTCGTTTTGAGTATTTATAAAAAAAATGTTTGATCAGGAAAGGCGGCTCCTTTTTACTAAGGGACAACGACTGATAAATAATTATGAAAATTTTTAAATAAAGTTTAACAGGGAATTACTTTAATAAAATAAATAAAATGAAGGCTGAAGGAGAGGAACAAGGAATGTCAAATTGTCGTTGTTTTGAGATAATTAGATTTTTATTTTTTGCGGCCGAATTAATTCAAGAAACCAAGACTCATAGGAAGCGAAATTCCTTTATATTTAGCAACATAATATACTATTTTACTAATTGCTAAATAATATCAGTTTTAAATCTTTGGAACGGAGGAAATAATATGAAACCAAGAATCGTTTTCCGCTTAGATATTGTTTACCTTCGTTATGCAATTTGAAATAAGTGCAGTTCTCGGACTCTTCGAGCATTTAACTACCACTCGAATTATAAATAGGGAGTGCATAATTATCTATTAGATGGCGCAATAAACTCGATTTATTGTTTTATATATTATACAGAGTGGGTCAGGTGGAACTGGCTACATTCTAGGAAGTATATTGTACAGGGCTATCACGTATATTGTCCCCATCTTAACTTTTTTATTTAAGTTACATATTTGGTAACTAAAAATTTAATAGATAATAAAATAAATCCTCCATATATATTTTATAAGATTATTTCCTGAACATAAATCAACTCCTCTGGTTAATAGCTCAAAATTAAGGAATATACAATACATACATACTTTAAATATGTTTTCCTATCTTTCCGATAGGGCAAACAAAAATATTTCATTTGATAACATTTTACTCTTGGTTGTATTTTCCCATAAACATCCAGAAATTTGTTTCATGTATCTTAGTTGTCAAGATAAAGCCTTCTCTTAATTTTATAAGACGTGTGAAAAGATTGATTGTGCATTTGTATTTACCGTCAAATTAATTCAAGGTTTAAGGTTTCAGAAAAGGCAAAAATCAGAAATGTCAACTATATCAATAATATTTATTATTTGATTATTTCAGCTGAAATCTTAAGACAGGTTTACTTCCTTCAAAAAATTATGAAGTTAATGCTATTAAAATTTAATTATAATATTGTAAAAGTAAAATCGAAAATTGATAAATAATATCGAACATATGATTTTTGGTGTCAAAGCATAACCAATGATGTCTAACTTTAGAATTGTTGACAATGGTGTTCAGTTAAATATTAAGGGTCCATCCAGTTACCACCTACTATCTAATTAGGTAAAGACGCTTCCCCATTAGTTGTTTTTCGCATACTCGCACTGATAGTTAAAATGGTCTTCTCACCGCCAACTCTTTAATTTGATTACATCGAATTTGAAATTCACAACAGTTTAGCGACTTGAATTGACGCCCACTTTGGCCTTTTTAACTAAGATTATTTCCGGTTTTATCGGATCGGATTATATTTTAAATAGTGCTCAGTAATTTTTGTTATAATAACTTCTTTTGGCAGAAAATATACTACGTTTATATTTGATTATACGTTTTTGTATGAGTAAATTAAAAATAATAGTTTACTGGACTACAAAATAATCCTTTCAAAAATCGAAGTAGTTTTAAGAATCAAGATTAGTTCTGTTTATAAATAATAAATGAGCGGGGATATATAGACATAGAATTAATTGATTCTTTTCCACGACATGATAACTCAATAAAAATGATGATGAAAAAAGATGAGATGATAAAACTTTTAAAAAAATTAGTAAGAAATGATATATAATATTGGTCTTATAAATAAGAGACTTTGCTTTTGTGGATTTTTAAGAAATAAATAAAATTTATAATTTCTAACATGCATTATCTAATTTATTGCATTCGTCTCAAAAAAGTTTTAAATATGACCTCTAATTGACATTTTATGAAAATTATAACTGTAATTGGCACTAACTCCATTTTTCTTATGGTTTAATACGTATGAATACTATAATACACAATGCGCAGTAAGTTGTAATTTAGGCGGAGGCTGTAATATGGATTCGTGTGGCAAAATATGTATATATGGGAATTTGCGTAAGTTATAAATTATTATTAATAGTTTTAACAAGTATTTAGAAAATAAAGCTGGACAGAAATTTTTCATTAATAATAAAATTAGGGAAATGAACATGAAACTTATCATTTGAGCGATCAAGGTAAAGAGTTATTGACTTAAATAATTTGAAAAATTATTGCGTCTATACACTCACATCGAATATACAATGTGTCCTCCTCCTTTAGAGGTGAAATGTATTTTTTCAATAAGCATGTAATTTTAGGCACTTTCTAGCCAAGTTAGACTTGCTTTTAACTCATTTTCGTAGGTGGTCGTAGGAAAAATGATTTTTCCGATAGTGATACTGTCTGATCATAAAAATGGAATAGTGTATAAGAACTGCTTTCGGTCTCTTTGCGACAGGTATCTTTATACTTTAACAGATATATCCTACTTGACGATTATTCTCTGGCCTAAATAAAATTTTTTATATCGATGTTCATATTTTATTACCCATAAATCGTAACTAAAGATATCGGTTGCAAAGAATGCAATTTTAAAAATCGGAACGTTAGAAGCAAGCATATTTGTCACATCGAATATACGAGAAGCAAATAGGTACGCGCCAGAACGTATTAGTGGTTATTTTCGTAAATTACTGGCTTGCACAAATAGAGGAGCGGAAAGCAATAAACCTGTTATATATCTGAGATTTTATTTATTTTATCGATTTTTAGGGTTATTCGGTGGAAATGGACATTTAGTAACAAAGATATTTTATCGATTCATCTATAGAAGACCTCAAAGGTAAAAGTATTGTAAGCTCAAGGTCTGAACATATAGGTATATCAGGCAAAACTCGCCCATTCATCATTTGTGGCACAATTAAAAAAAATCGTAAATATTGAATGTTCTGTTTTGTAATTGAAATAATCTTTTTAAGTAGAATAAAACATTTAGAATGCAAACAGAAGCTCTCTATTAAAGAAAATGCTTCTAATTTTCCAAAGACGCATGAATTAATTAATGAATGAATTTTACCTTTGGATGCTATCTCAACTAATAACCTAATATTTTTGTTTTTCTATCCGCTCTTACAGTTATTTAGTTTCAATTTACAGGAGAATAATAAGAATTGCTTTTTAAGAATAATCGAGTTTCGGTCGTGGAAACCAGTATTTATTATCTAATTTGAACGATGTAACGGCCATCTTGCGACATCACTAACATACAGTATGTCTACTTGAGGTGGAAAACTTTTTATTATATATTTTAAGAAAAAATAAATTCTTCATAAAATTTCTGCATGGTTTAAAACCTGAAATGCAACCATCAGATATTATTTTTTTTAGTCGTATACGAGGGCTTCAAAAAATAAGAACTTTTTTTGACAATATCAAATGCAATTGGTCAGATTTGAAAACTACATTCAAATATGCAATATATCTATCTACCATGAATAATCAGAATTCGTTATTTTTTTTCTAAAATTGCTTTTACAATGCAAATTTAACTGTATGTACACTTTGGTCATTCATATTGATAGAATCTGCTTGTCTTATTTTTGGGTAAGGAATCACATATTTTTCGGAAACACAAAGTATACCAAGAGTCTAACAATACCTATATCTTGTATTAAAAGTGCATGTCAATTGAACATTGAGGGTAAATAAACACAAAATTCCACTGTATTAAAACATTATTAAGAATGGCAGAATAGTCTCCTAAGTATTGACAAAAAGCTACTAAGGGTAGGATGCGTGGGGTTTTACCAGATTTAATAAAATAAGTTTAATATTGAAGATTTATTAATTGAGGGTATTTTTTAGTTTTTTTTTTAATTTCATGGATTCCAATTAAATTTATTTCCTTTGTTCTTAGTATGCAAGATTTAGAAATTATTAATAAAATTAAGGATAGATTATATTAAAAGATATAAGCAATTCTTTTACAAATCGCACCCTATTTAACTTTGACATTTCAAAATCGTCCGATTTTTTTACAACTTATACAGGGTGTTCTTCTTATTTTATGTTAATATTAGTTATGTATACAGGGTGTTATGGAAATGACTTATTATATTTAAATGGGTGACTCCTAGGGAGTCCTAGAGAAAGTCTACATACTTTTTTTTTTTTAATCGAATATCTAAATACTAAGGTAAAAACCCTTTTTACCCACATACTGTCGCGTCGTTACATCTGGATTCACTTAGCAGTAATGTGGGACACTAGAGTATACTAACAGTGTTGTCAGTAGGCTTCGCGACTCTGGAGTTGAACGACGTCGAGCGTCGAGCGTTCCACGTGCTTGACGTATACGAATTTTAAACGTTTTGTTAGTTGTATTGCCTGATTTTTTTTTTAATCGAATATCTAAATACTAAGGTAAAACCCCTTTTTACCCACATACTGTCGCGCCGTTACATCTGGATTCACTTAGCAGCAATGTGGGATGGATTTAAAATAAGATCGAAGGTAAGAAAGTATGTACCTTAAAATTGTAAGTTTTCTTTGTCTAAAAAGTTTGAAAAAGAAGTGATAACGCGCGCCAAGACGTCTTGTTGTTAAAAACTGAACACTTGCGTTTAGAATTAGAATGACAACACCGCCTACAATGCGCTGACGTCTTTTGAAACTTGAGACTGCCTCCATAAAATATTGATTGCGAAGGGCCTCAGGAGCGGCAACGTAAATTTTCAGATTTCATATAAAGTGTATATTTCGCTTAATAATTCGAAGTGCCATTTATGGTTATTTTTCTTAAATTTATTTTCATCTCGGAATTTGCAGGTTTAAATATAATACGTCATTTCCATAACACCCTGTATACATATAATGTTGCTGTTGACAAGTATTTCAAGATTTTGCTGAAAAAACATGAATTTCTCAAAATTTGCTAGATTTTAGATCTTCTTATACTTGAAATTTGATATCCCTAGTTGTACTAATCGTATCAATGTCGGTCACTTTGTTATGTTAGCTTCCGAAGTGTATTAAAAAAATATTTTCGTTGTGAACAAAATGCAAGATAATAACAATTTAATTGTATAAATAGTTTTAACATGCTCGCCCCTCACCTTAACTTAACTGCAAAACGCATTTTACGAAAAAGTAGCACCTCTATTAGATCGGTAGTTATTAAATATTTTCGATTATAAGTCACATAGAGCGACGGGTCGAGGCGTTTATAATCGAGCTCGGTGCAGTGTGAATCATTAATATTTCCATCATTGCCATGGTTCGAAACGTAGTTCTGCAACGCTTCGACTTTTCGCGCTCTTGGTGACTTGCAATCGAAAATATTTAATAACTACTGATTTAATAGAGCAACCACTTTGTCGTAAAATGGGTTGTAAAGATAAGAGGATAAGGAACAAAACCGTATTTTTTAAAATTAATTTAACGTGGGGGGCAAATATGTTAAAACTATTTAAACAATTAAATTGTTATTATTTTGCATTTGTTCACAACACAATACATTTTAATACACTTCCAAAGCTAATATAACAAAGTATTAAATAAAAAAAGAACGACATTGATACTATCAGTGCCACTGGAGATATTAAATTTCTAGTATGATAAGTTTGGAGAAAATCTAGCAAATTATCAAAAATTCATGTGTGGATATTTTGGTAAATAAATTTTTTTCAGCAAAATCCTGAAATACGTGTCAACTAATTATATCTATTCTCTAAGTGGTAAAAAAAATTTAGGACGATCCTAAAATGTCCGTGCAAAAAAGTTTGTAAAAGAATGACCCATATGCAATGTGAGTCTATTTTTTAATTAATAAAACTTGGGCTGTGATCTTTATTCTTATTGAGAAGCTTCTGCCTGACTGGCATCTGTATGTTTTGGGCAGTCGCGTTTTCCATATACATTGTAAACAATGCTCTACAAAAAAATGTAAAAATGTATACTGAAATCTAAGGATATTGATTGCTTTTTCTCCTATTTATGTCACTTTATGTTATTAAGCTACCGAGCCTTAACACATTTCATCATAAATAGTTCATATTTATTAAATCTTTTAAAAATATATCACCGTGTATGGATGTTGGGGTTTGTTCGGAATCTCGGATGCTAACTTTTGGCTGCAAATTTCATAAAACATGATTTTTTTAACCAATACCTAGTTTTATTGACTAGTTTAATTGTGATCGTATTTCTGTCGTCACACCACTTATTAACGTGTTATTTGATAAACACATAAATCAATCATAAACAATAAGAGTGTGTATTATTACCAATTAGACAACGTGCGTGTGATAAATAATATCAATCCAATTATGTTTTGTAGCTTATAATTGCAAGAAATTCATATCTACCTGTTTTCTAATATTATTTTCATGATGGACCTTTTACACCCTACACATGTGATAATGCTGATAAAATATGCATGTTCCTTATAAGTGATAAAACTGTCTCATTGGCCTACAACACTTTTAAAAAGCGTTTCTAAGTGGGCCGAGTGCTAGAGAATGAGTTTGAGAGAGAATGAAATTTGAGTAACTTTTTCTTCTAATATATGCAGATGTTTTTAGATTTTCATTGTTATTTACAAATATCTACTTATATTTTCGACTTTTGTTTTGAAATTTACGGGTGGGTATTATAAAGCTTTATTGATAGATGAACGAAGGTTAACTTGTGGTTTGACGTCACAGGTTGGAGTTAAGTTGATAGTTTGCATGTTAACTTTATTGGGTGGAACGGGTTAAAGTTAAACCTCAAGTTAACTGCAGAGAGATTACGGTTTTTTGAAGGCTTTTGTTGACATAACCTATAATTCCACCCTGTATAGAAGAATAATAATTTTATCATCTGAAAAATTGACCATGACTGTCTAAGATAAAGAATGATGAAATACTTGAGGTTAGGTTATTAAAATTTCTTCCTTTTTTAATTCTTTTGAAGATTTTATGAAACCATCATTTTTTATAGGGAAGTTAACTTGACCGTTAAAATCAGATTAACGTTTGCTATTTTTATAATATCCACCCTAAGGGCCAATTTTATAAAGTGATCTTAAGTCTTGGATTTAAATTAATACTTAAACGGAAGAATAATCAGGGAATTAACTTATAGGTAAATTATGACAATTTTATAATAGAGGCTTATATTTTTCACAGAGTAAGAGTAGGCTGCTAGGTTCGGCGAGATTGTATTCTGATTCTTTTTGAATAAAAGGCTCTTTTCGCTGATACTATGGCCATAAAATAATAAAACTAAGTAAGAATACAAAGTTTGAAAATTATATGCCTACTTTGATATTTTGCATTATTTTCAGTTTCTTCAATAGGGAGGGTGGAATGAAAATAATGCAAATTATCAAAGTAGGCACTTTCAAATTTTGTATTCTTACTCAGTTTTTCTTTCTGAACAACTTTTTTTTCTTAATAACATTTTGTTGTATCTCCTAGAAAAGAATAAGCAATAGCAAAAAAATAAGTTTTTGTAAATTTCCAAGGCATACTTACTTGATTGTTCGAAACTAAAATTATGGCTCAAATTAGTTTCAATTCAAGCAGGGCTGGGCCCCAGAAGATTAATTTTGAACTCAAAAATTTTCAGTCTCATCTCGCACCTATTGATGCCTCGATCTGGGGACACACTGTATACTAATGTGCCGGTTTTTTCATCCTCGGAGCTCGGTTATTTTTATTGCTTGGTTAAATTTGATTTGTTACACATAAAGCATGTTATAAATGTTAAATTTAACCGAGGATGAAGAAACTGGCACTTATAACTAAATGTATTATAATATATTGTATAATATACTCACCGGTTTGTCTGACGCTCTAAAACATGATTGAGGAGGCCTAACAATTGTTCCACAGAATTTTTTGAAATCCTAAACCTTTGTAAGAACTGAAAATCGGTTAAGGTATTTATGTAATTGGGACGCATCCGAAATATTTTTTCCCACCTAGGCTGCTCAATAATATTTACAAAATCATCTTCGTCGTCCGTTAATAAATCATTAAAAATTTCAAAAATTTCCATTTGGTGCAGCCTGAAACAAACTCAAATATTAGGGTTATAATACTTGTCTTAAATCGTATTGTTGAGTTTAAGCGGTACCCTTTCTACCGATTAACTTATTACCAGGATGGTTGCTCTTAAGTCGAACCTCGCTGTCAATCCTAGTTTATAAAATCACCGTTTTCAATAATCTGAGATTTAAACCGTACAGTGCGATTTAAACCCACTTTATAAAATTGGCCCTAAGTCACACAACTTTAAACGTAGGAAACGTCGAAAGGTTTGAAGTCTAGCGTAGAGAGCATAAGTTAGTATCGATATCGACGACTATGGATATTAAACCTATATTATAATAAAAATATTTCTCGAATTATTGTTAAATATTTGATTTAGGTTCTGGAAATAATCTTATCAAATATAACTCGAGCGGCATTTTAATTATCGATTAAATTTTTCATTGCGACACTCAAAGTAACGTTCCATTGGAAATTTTACGCAATTATCGTTTGGGCATTCATAAATAAATTCAGAACATGCCAACTACATTAAAAACGATAATATAGCACTTCCGTTATTCTCGGAGTTGTATCAGATTATGGCTATAGTAAAGTCAAAAGAAAAACGAATCTGTCCCGCCGTTGTCTACCGTTGTCTTGCAGAATTTCCATTTTTCTTGGCGTTCCCTGTCTATTTTAATGCAAATAGCGGTACACACCTCTTCTGCTGCTATTTCTTTTTTATTTTATTATTCACAGCCTTTAAACCTTCTTCATTTATTATTAATGTTATAACCATAAATTATATATTCATCTAAAAAGATTAAGTATTCTCTTATTCTTATTGCGAATAAAATACTCCGAAGGACTTCATTTTTTCTTTAAATGTGTTTTCGGGCTTTGCCCGACGGAGTCATTTATTTCGCACTCTTTTTCATACAAAAAATGGTGCATAGAGAATCGCGGAGACCTGACTTTATCTAACAATGTAAACTCGAAAAGGAATACGAAAAGTTTTGAATGGTCCCCTAAGGCCTGAGTCGTTTTTAACATTGATAATATTACTCGCTCTTAAGGTATCTTTGTGTCCAATTCTCGAATTCTTAATTATTAAAGTACATTTTAAATTAACATACCTTTTAGATTCGGCGGTTATCAAAACGTAAAACTTCTGAAACATATAATATATTATTTTTAAAATATTCTTACATTTCATTATAGACTTAAAAAACAACTAACATTTTACTATATTTGTTTTTAATTTAGGTATTTTGATTAGACTAGATGTTTAGATTAGATTAGATTTATTTCTAATTAATTTTATCACTGGGTTTACTAATTGTCTTTAAATCATTGTTTATTGTTTAATAAAATTTAATTGTTTAAAAAATTTTTTTTTTCGTTTAAATATTTTTATACCATATTGTGGAGTATATTAGCAGTATTGCTATTTTGAATTTATAAAATTACATAGCATTTGCATGCTTTTACACAACAAATGCACGATTTTTACACACAATTTAATATTTTGTAGAAGCAGGACGCGAGTTTAATTTAATTTAGTCTACTATTTTTAGATAAAATAGAGCCAAAAAAAATTAATTTGAAGATGGTTAGTAAATAAATTAATACATATTTAATTTGGATATTATACAGGATGTTTAGTAACTTCTCTGAAAAAATCAAGGAGGTGAATCCTCACCTTATTTAAGACGAAAATGAGGTATAAAAGTTTTTCGCATGTCGCTTCGTTTTCGAAATACAGGGTGTTACAAAAAATATTGTATTTTTCATTTTAATGCCAAACGATATTCTAATGATATTTGGTAATCATAAGAGATTAGAGCACTTAACTTTTTTAAATTTTACAATTAATTCATTTGCGGGGGAGGGGGGGGGGGGAGTGATCTGGGTAAAAGAGAACCTTAATTTTCTAGTTATTTTCGAATTTTTCCAACACGTAAGAAACATTTTAGCACGTCGCGTCGTGTACATAGGTATTTACTACCTCATGGAGGATATTTGTGCAACAATTTATTTGACTTTTGTTCTTATCATTTCATTATTCAAAATTTTTAAATTATATGCATTATCAAATCATTGGCATTAATTAATAAAATGAAAAATACAATATTTTTTTTAGCACCTGTATTTCGAAAACGAAGCGACATGCGAAAAACTTTTATACCACATTTTCGTCTTAATATAAGGTGAGGATTTAAATCCTTCATTCTTTCAGAGAGGTTAGGAAATACCCTGATGTATTGTAACGAAACAACTTTTGAAGGAATACCCTTTCCAACGATGTGTTGGTTGCTCGGGCATTGTGGATATTATAACATTTATTTTAGGAAAGCAACATAATGCCTACATGAGAATCTTATAAAGATTAGGGGAGTGTGCAAATAGATGCATTTTGGTTCACTCAACTTTTATTTGATTCATTCCAAAAAAGTTTCGTTTACAATACAATACAGAGATGGGCAAATGTTCGGAAGGTGATATCACATCCGGCTTTTCGGCAATCGATAGGACTAACTTTTTACTATTTGACTATGTATTCCTTATGCCAGTATGCCAGATCCCAGTTGCGTAACTCATCCGGGTTTTCGACTAAATTTTTACTATTTAACTGTGCATTCCATGTCAGTAACGTCATCATCTGTCAAGGGGTGACGTTACATCTTTTTTAATGAAACATTTTTTTCTATAATAATTATATCATGATGTCTAAATTCAATTGTTCCGGACATAATGACAAATTAAAAAAATAAGTAACAATTTTTACATGAAAATTTACAACAAAAGTTAAATGTTCCAAAAGCATCGTTCAGACACCTGACAGTGTCCAAGCCCCTTTGAAACTGGCAAAGAATGTTTTACAAATGTTGATGAGCATGTAAAATTCTTACTTACATTTACCTCGAAATAGAATTATACCAAATTTAGTTACTTTATACCATGATATCGATATAACTATCAAATATTACGAAATGACCTTTGGTTTCAGTAAGATGGAGCCCCGACGAATTGTGGTACTTACTTATATATATCCGAAACTATTTGGATGAAACGTTTTCTGGAAGGTGGATAGGAAGGTGAGTGGTATGGAATGGCCCACTAAATCTTCAGATTTAACGGCAAAATTTTTTCCTTTATGGTCATTTAAAGACTGTCGTACTTATATCGTACGAAAACTCTTTTGGAGGATCTTAAAAAAAAATTTACATATGCTATTCAAACTACGTCTCATGAAAATTTGCAAAACGTACTTTCGTAGTTTTCGAAGAGGCTTGAACACTATCATTTGGCTGAGGGATGACATTGCGAAAATTTACTTAAATAACTTTTATTTAAAATTATCTTTCATGTAAAAATTGTTAAGTACTTATTTTTTTAAATAAAATATATTGGTTTCTTTTCTTAGTTGTTAATATTTCCGAAACAACTGAATTTAAACATATGGTATGTTAATAAAAAATATTAAATTTATTGAGAATTCAAATAACTGATAATACAGGGTGATTCACGACGAGCGTGCATTAGAACTTTATGGAGAACTACTGAATGTATGTTCCTGAAACTTTGGGGATTTGGGTTTATCGATATGCTCTCTTTAACTAAAATATTGACATGTTTCTGTCATTTCCGGTTATACCGGAAGTAGCTGCCAACTTTCGTTTTTTAAATACAACATGGTAATTTTTATTACATTTTTCGATTAAGCATTAAATACTAAGCACATTTTATAGAAAATGTTTTTGTCAGACTCTATTCGTTTTTGAGATATCTGGACTTTTTGTAATTATTTGGCAAATGCATGACGATGAAATAATCCATATCATTTTTTTACCTTAGCGCTTGGACTAAAATTTTTTTCTCACCGAATAGCTAGAAGATCATCAAGTCTCAAAAATATTTCAAATTCGGCATAAAATGTACAGGGTGGACACAATTCAAGCCTCATTGTGAAAGAATTCAACCATTAAAAACTTTCTTATTTTAAATGGAACACCCTGTATATTTTTATTGAATTTGATGGAAAATTAGTTGTTCTTTATAAATAGTATTTACTGTCCTATACCTATATCAAAGCGTTTTCTCAAAAAATCCAATTTTATTCCGAAAATACTATTTGTTCAAGTGTGTTAGGAAAAGTGATTGATTGCTTGAAAATACAATATTTTAAAGTGTTTCTTAATGATTTATAAATAAAATGTAGTTGATTGTTTTAAATTTAATGGTTTAAATATTATTTTTTTAAAAATAGCAAGGAAACAAGTTTATAAACTTTAAATTCTTTAATTAAAAATGTGTTTGAAAATTATACCTAATATCTTTTGATTATATTTTTAAAATATGTTCGAAATGATTGCCATTTACTTCTAAGCATTTATGTATTCTTTTCATCATGTTACTTCTTGTAGCATTCCTAATTTCTTGTGAGAGATTGAAATGCTGCCTTCACCCTTGTTGTGAAACAGTACCCGTATCCCTCTAACAACACGCTTAATAATTCGCTTATTATATTCAAGAACTTACAAAACATGTCCATGCAATTTATAACACGTCAAAATAGGCACGGTTCGAGAATAGCCAAATAATCTATCAGTTTAATCATTAACAATAACTCCTTTTATGTAATTTGCGCTATATACCAATCCCAAACATACTTTCCGAGCCTAATATTTGCATAATCAAAGAATATTCAATGTATAACGTTGAAACCATATTTGCATATTTTGACATAACTGTACCACATTCCAACTCCAGACATGATAAGCAAACATCTCCCGTCGTATTAAATACATGCATGTATCGGAGTGACACACAATATATTCGTTCTTTGTCACACCTGTTAGCGAAGAATATTTAAATGCATTTAAATATCTGTACAGTCGACCTGTCTATTTTTCACCTACATTCGACATAATGCTCATGATTGTTTAGCGTTCCATCTATAATACCATGGCCAGGCAAGCGGCGGGTCCCGACGTTCATCTCGTCTTTCTATTGGCCAACTAATGCTCACGTGCAACCCTTTCGGTCCAAGACACGCTTTTTATTACCATTGTGAAGATATACTCCAGAGTGTGTGTTACGGAACGACAAGGTTGTACGGACAAGTGCATGGGGCTTTGCAATCATTAAAGTTAAAGACTTTTCTTATCTACCGACTTTGAGGTCAAATACTTTTATTACTACCGACATTGAGGTCAATCTTACTACCGACTTTGAGGTCAAATACTGTTATTAATTACCGACTTTGAGGTCACATACTGTTATTAACTACCGACATTGAGGTCATTCTTATCTACCGACTTTGAGGTCAAATACTAATATTAACTACCGACTTTGAGGTCAACTACCAGTTTACTACCATTTTACTACCAGTTTAACGTCTAAGTACTGAGTCATGACAGGTCGTCTCACACAACAGATTAGTGAACAATGTGTTAAACATAATTAGTACTAGGACTACCATGTAAGTAAGCCTAACATCACAGATTGTATATACAGTAGAAGTTGTACTTTCTGTACTGTATTACTTACCCGAAGATAATAGATATATTTTACCTTACAAATTGTTTAACCTTATAAAACCTTTAAAACCAGCCAGCGACCACACCTAAGGAAATACAGTACTAACCCAGTGAGTCTGAGGATTGAACCACCACGGACCCATTAACCCTTTCAATTAGATTTTCCTTCGTGGTGATGGGACGCAGGCCCGCGCCGTACATAAGAGCAAAGTCGTGTGGTGCACGACGGCGCCGAGGCGCCGAAGGCGCCGAAAAGCCTTAAAACTCAAAAGTAAAAAAAAGATAAAGCAACAAACAACATTGTCAAAACAAAATTTATAATGATAAAAAATGACAGTAAGGAATTGCTAGCTATTACATTGTTTTTTATTTGTTTATTATTTTATTTTTACTCTTTGAGACGAGGGAACCGAATTTCTCGAAAATAATATATTTTCCATACAAAAATTTTGAGTTGTAATACTGTTAGAATATATTTCTGTTTTCTATAACTTTATAATTATGTTATGTATCTCAATGAGAAAATACTTGTATGGCTTGTACTTGTAAAATATAAAAATAAATTTATGAATATACTTTTTAAAATTATTGTTCAATAGTGGATAATAATACCTAACTTAACCCGTATCTGTACTCACATATGAACGTTGAACGAATTTGGGGCGTTATTTTAAATTTGCACAAGGGCGCCAAAAGTGCTAGGCGCGGGCCTGATGGGACGCGAGTAAACTTTATCTTTAATGGTTCCCCAGATGAAAAGTCCAGTGGAGTTAAGTCTGGCGAACGAGCTGGCCAGTGAAAGAGACCTTGGTTTGCGATCCACTGGTCATGAAAAAGTCTGTTTAGGGCAGTCTTAACAACTTGGACGTTGTGTGCTGGAGCCCCATCGTTTTGATACCAATCACTTTTCCTCCGTATAGACATCAGTATACAGCCCCTAAGTACAATTTTGTTTTCATAGCACACTTGAACAAATAGTATTTTCGGAATAAAATTGGATTTTTTGAGAAAACGCTTTCATATAGGTATAGGACAGTAAATACTATTTATAAAGAACAACTAAAATAAACATTGTGTTCCATTTAAAATAAGAAAGTTTTTAATGGTTGAATTCTTTCACAATGAGGCTTGAATTGTGACCACCCTGTACATTTTATGCCGAATTTGAAATGTTTTTGAGACTTGATGATCTTCTAGCTATTCGGTGAGAAAAAATTTTTAGTCCAAGCGCTAAGGTAAAAAAATTATATGGATTAGTTCATCGTCATTCATTTGCCAAATAATTACAAAAAGTCCAGATATCTCAAAAACTAATAGAGTCTGACAAGAACATTTTCTATAAAATGTGCTTAGTATTTAATGCTTAATCGAAAAATGTAATAAAAATTACCATGTTGTATTTAAAAAACGAAAGTTGGCAGCTACTTCCGGTATAACCGGAAATGACAGAAACATGTCAATATTTTAGTTAAAGAGAGCATATCGATAAACCCAAATCCCCAAAGTTTCAGGAACATATATTCAGTAGTTCTCCATAAAGTTCTAATGCACGCTCGTCGTGAATCACCCTGTATACAATGTGTTCCATTTAAAAAAATCAGATGTAACGTCACCCCTTGACAGATGATGGCGTTACTGACATGGAATGCACAGTTAAATAATAAAAATTTAGTCGAAAACCCGGATGCGTTACGCAACCGGGATCTGATATCACTTGACGTTTTCCTGTAATTAAGCTCTAGAACATTTGCCCAACCCTTTATAAAGTACCTATTGCGAAATAACAGGTTTGTTGTTTTTTTGTTGCGAGAGGCTTATTAATATATATTTTTTAAATTCATTTCAGATTTGTATGTTTATTCACAATATACATGCGTAACTTCAAAGAATACTGGAGAAAACATAATTTGTCTCATGTCAATAAAAATTATTAGCCAGTCAGAGCATTGTATTTTCATTTTTGTTTTGTTATTTTCCTCAGATATGGAATCCTTAAAATATTAATACTTATATTAAATATAAAATATTAACTTCTTCAAACATTTTTCTTGCGATTTTACCGACGTATTCATTTTTTTAGAGAACACTATTATTAGTTTAGATACGTTTATTAATGAAATAAATAAACATTTTGTAAGGGCTCCTGCTAGGGCTCCAAAGGCTCTACTTTAAGAATACGAACACTTTGTCAAACTGACCAAAATGTATACAGTGTATATTTTAATATAATTATTAACAAATGTGGCCTATCTAATTTCCGAGGAACTTTGCATGGCCTAACAAAGTAATTTTCTTAGACACAGCACCACAAACTAATAGCCAATAGTATTTGGACTTTAGTCGCTTTAAAACGTCCAACCTTTGGCCGACAAAATTGATTTCTTGTGACAGTAGAAACCATTTTCCTGGATATTATTTATTCCTGGGGCAAAGTTGTGTAATTATAGGCCCAATAATATGCAGCAGAAACAAAAATAAATACAGGGGCTTTCAAAATATTTGAAAAAATCTAAAATTTTGCGTTTCGATTCTTATTTTTTTCTGACTTTGTTCGAAGAGATGTCCAAAAATGAATTTCATTTTCTAATTGCTGCTTTTTATTCTCCACAAGATGGCACCATCAGTAAAGTAAGTACCTATACAAGTATTTTATTTTATTAATACAAATAAAATTTAACTCTAAGCCTTCTTAAGACTTTCAAAAAAAATGCATTGAGTTTTACGTTTTCGAGTTGTACCGAATTTAAAAAAAAATACAGGAACGTACTAGCGGTTTTTAATGAATGTGGTCAATTTAAGGAACAAAACATACCGCAAAGAGTAGATTTAGTTCCTCTTCCATAATTTCACCAAAAAATCCAGTCCCGTGTTTAAAAAAATTATGTCGATGATGGCGACGCAAAGACGAAACGTCGCTTTAAAGATCTGATGATGTCATCTTGTGAAAAATAAAAAGTAGCAATGAGAACGTGAAATTTATTATTGGACATTTCATCGAACATTTCAGGAAAAAACAAAACCAAAATGCAAAATTGTTGATTTTCAAATAGGTATGTTGAAACACCCTGTATTTATTTTCGATTTATTGGCGGCATATTATCAAGCCCATAAGTACGCAACTTTGTCCCAATTTAACGGACTTCGTATCTCTTACCGTTTCCGAAATCCCAATGGGAAGAACGAATTTGTTACACCCTGTATATGCTGGGGAAGGAATACGCTTTACTATAACTAATACACTCATAGTGCATTTAGAAGTATTGCGTAGCGCCGAACATATAAATAATTAACACTTGGTTGGACTATCGATAGTACCGACTATCGCACTAGCGAACAAACCCGAACAAACCCGATAACTTAACACCATCGATGGTTCTCGACCTATATTTAATGATAAAAATAGTAGGGAAAAGGATAATAAATAATTAGGAAATTAATTAATTATTCAGCTATATATTTTTCCTATCATTGCTAATATTTATCAATGCATTTAAACAAAAAAGACAAAAATAAATATTAATCGTTTGATATTTTATCGGTGAATATAAAAACTTGCAACTAAAACAATAGGAACCATAATGATATATCGTTAAATTCCCGTCTTCGGAACTCTATGCACAGAAAGATTTAAAGAAGATCTTATGGAAATTCGTTCGTTCAAAGACGATTTCTGCAGAACTATCTTTGTGTCTTTCCCTTTTTAACACACATTTTACACATACTTGCATTCACTTATTATAAGTGCCACTTAGATGAACAGCTTATCCTTCCTCTGTGGTCGCTCGTTGAAACTTCATGCTTCATGCCATGCGATAATAACCTCACTTTAGAAACAAAAAACAAAACAAAGATTTTTTCAAATCATAACTTTTTTTATTCTGGTATGTATTACGAATTAGGTTTCTTTGTGTGGTGGTAATATACCTTTGAATAACTATTCGTCGTGCCTAAAGTTAAAAGGCATTTAGTCCGACCCGAAACCCGAACAAACCCAGTCCTATTAGATATGTTGTGGAAATTTATATTACATCATCCCAGCAACAACTTATTTATCAGGTAGCTATAATATTGTATTGCTTATATGTTATGTTTTTTTTTGTTTGAGTTTCATCATATAATTTGTTGTAAGATCCCTGACCATACAATGCGAAGCATTAGATGGGAACAGGGTAACAATCAGAATCTGGAATGGGTATAGGTACGCTTATTAGATTTATTAGACCTATATGCATTAGGTATCTACTAGTAGTACCTACTTGATAGGTACTTACCTACTTTTTCTAAATTTGCCAATATGGAAAATTTTGATACATGATAAAATATTTAAATATCTAATAAGCTCTAGTAACCTATTAAAGGTCAAGGAGAGGCTCATACATCTTTTGTTCCTACAGCTGCTGTGAATGGCTCACATTTCTCTCTCACCTTGATACTCTTCTGTATTTATTAAGTGCCAACCTACAAATAAATATCCTACATATAAACCCGAACAAATCTGTAAATGTTTTTCTAGATTACCCATTACCAGATGTTGAGAAAAAGATAATATTTAATTTCGAAATAACATTGAATTATACTTAATTTATTTTAGATATCCATTTATATCTTCGAAAGTTGTGCCACACACGCGATATTTTCAAATACGGAAAGCCAATTTGATACAAAAATGTATAGAAAGAAGCCAGAGTTTAACCAAGAGCTCAAGCCGAAGATCTACAAATTTTCTTCCCAAATTAAGTATATTCCTAACTAGCGGTGGCCTAGTAAAGTTATACTGCAGTAAAATTGCTCTCTGTGATAATTCTAAATCCAGATTAGCAGGATATAAGATTAGTAATGAAATAAATTTACGATTTGATTGGAAAAGATTTTGGAAATATTTGAAACCACATATTTGGAGTTTCTTAGGAGCCATTTTGGTAAGTAAGTAATATGAATCCTCATAAATTTTTGACAATTTAAATGGTACCTCCTCAGTATGTACATCTTAGTAACTTTAATACAAATATATTATAGAGGCAAAAAAAAACCTTTACAATGTGATTGACAGATGGCTCTCAGACTAAGAGAGAGAGAAAAAGTCGTTATAGAAAATTAAACTTGCTTTTTGCTTCAACAGTAGGTAGTGGTGAAAACTGAAATTGGAAATATTTGGTTAGTTTTTGTGAATACGTTATCTACTTTAAATTATTATAAGTATAGTTACCTATTAATGATAAGCAACAGAGGAGGTTACCAGTATAAATTTAAATTTAACATACAGAGAGAGCACTTCAATGTTTTATTGTTGGAAAAATTTTCATTCTAAAGTTATGGAGAGCAATGACGAAATAAATTTGACAGTAACTGAAATTTAAAATATTACAGTTTTATTTTTGTTAGCGGTTCTGTTTTGGATATTCGATAAACTTTTCTAATAAAAATATATTTTCCTTGTCATGTTCCATAAACTATCTTTAAGTGAATTTTTAAAAATGCAGTACTTATCAAAAAATAAATTTTTTGAATATTCGCTGTGTTTTTAAAATATCAAGAATCATACATCACTACAAACCCGAACAAACCCAAATAAAACCTTCAAACACTACAAATTTATTTATTGGGGGATCACCTCTTATACAGTCACAGGCAGTATATAGGCCAATATAGGGACTACTGAGAGATGACAATACTTGTTGTATTTTCTCCACTAAGGTTGATAATCCAGCTTGAAGTTAGAGTCTTCTCTGATGATAGATATGGACACCTGCCCTGAACTGACAAGAACAAAAGAGTTCCACACTTATGTGCAGGTGGTGACATCATATCAATGGAGAGGGCTTTCCTTTCTTGGTGGTACCATTCAATCTGAATTAAAGCGGATTCTCACTATCGTGCCAGGCACGTGCTCGGCAACGGCAAGGCACCGGCTCGGCAATATATATTTATCATTGAATCTTATGGATTTTTGCGGGTATAAATTCACACTACGCACGCAACGTCTCGGCACAAACCCGACGGCCCGTCAAAACTGATAAGACGCAATGATTAACCTATTTTGCCAAGCCGGTGCCTTGCCGTTGCTGAGCACGTGCCTTGCACGATAGTAAAGCCTTAAACACACTATTATCACGTCACGTGAGATCACATGCTATCACGCAATGTCACGGCACACCCGAATATCTGCAAGACGGTTTATGCGTGCTTATAAATAGGTTTAGAAGTACACTATAGTCACCTCATGCAGCTCACGGCAAGTCATACGTGACAGCACAATTTTCTTTCTGCAAATTTACATATTCGGCACACGTGATAGCACGGTGTCAGAGTTTGACGCTAGAAGGCTACAAGATTCGCTTGCCATCTTCACAAACACAAAATATGTAATAAAAATGATCTGCAGTGTACGTAGTCTGTTTCTAAACCGTGACAGCATGTGCTTATCTGCCAATATATGACAACACGTGAATTCACGTGACGTGTTAATAATGTGTTTGCGGCTTAAGAATCAGCCTTTAGTATTTTAAGTTCTACCGTGTTAGACAAAAATACGCCCTTATTGTATAATTTTCTTTGGGTGGTTAGGAAATCATTTTTTTCCATACATTGGTATTCATAATATATTTGATTTGGTTTGATTTGATTACACAACGAGGTCGTAGCGGCTGCGAAACCAGGAACATTGGACTTCTGGTTAAAAGATGAACGAATATCGCTACTAAATTTTTTTATGTGTATATATTTTATTTACATACTAGAAATGGTGTATTGGCAAGGCTATCGCAATACAGCAATAGTTGTTTTAAATAGAAATAGAACAGGTGGATTCATTTTCGCAGGGACATTTTTTTAGCATCTGCTAATTTTCTAACTTGTAGTGATGCCAATAATTCCCTATAACTAGATTTTAAAAGCCGTAGTAGAGTCGGCAATAAAAATTTCCGATGCAATGGCAATTATAATTGCACGAATTCATGCGCAGTAAACCGTTCTCGATCACCTGGCGCATTTCCAAGAGTCAGAACAGCAGTTTGTAGTGTCGATATCTCTAAAATACCCCCAGAATTAGAGATGGGCAAACCTGTTTGTTTTGATTAGCAGTTAAAGCAGCTACTGCTACTTACAAAAGGCACTTCAAAAAAGTTGCTACGAATTAGCAGGACATATGCTTAATAAAGAATGTGAACTGTTAATTTAAGTACCAGTTAGTTTAAATAGCCATTAGCTATTCACGGTGCTTCGACTAACTAATAAACATTTAAAAATAACAGAATAATCCATCTCTACCCAGACTTGCACCGGTAATGGCAATGAAAATGGCGCGTGCCCCATTTGTGGCAATGCGAGACAGCTGATCGAGAACGATGTACTGCGCACGAATCCTTGCAATTTTAATTGCCAGAAGACTAGAATTGCCGACTGTTAAAGGCCGTATTAGAGTCGGAAATTTTTTCTCTTGCGCCGGCAATTATAATAGCACGTATTCATGCGCAGTAAACCGTTCCCGATCAGCTGGAGTATTGTCAACGGTCAGAACAGCAGTTGGTACTGTCGAAATCCCTAAAATACCCCCAGAATTAGAGATGGGCAAACCTGGTCGTTTTGATTACCAGTTAAAGCAGCTACTGCTATTTACAAATAGGAGGTGCAAAAAGTTGCTGAATTAGCAGTCCATAAGTTTAATAAAGAATGTAAACTGCTAATTTAAGTACCAGAGGGTTTAACTGGCCATTACTTGTTCATACCTGCTTCGACCAAATAATAAACAGTTAAAAATAACAGAATAATCCATGTCTACCCAATTGCGCCGGCAATGGCAATTAAAATGGGGCGTGCCCCATTTCTGGTAATGAGAGACTGCTGATCGGGAACGGTATACTGCGCATGAATCCGTGTCAATTTAATTGTCAGAAGAGTAGAATTTCCGACTGTAGTACGGAGAACGGTGTACTGCGCATGAATCCTTGAATTATAATTGCCATTGCTGGCGCCATAAAAATTCCCGACTGTAATACGGCTTTAATACGTATTCCATTTTCGCATTGCCCTGCAATGCGAGCAGTATTGGGCCAGCTGGTCGATAACGGTTTAGTGCGCATGAATACGTGCAATTATAATTGGCATTGCCGGCGCAAGAGACAAGAATTGGCGACTCTAATACTGCTTTAATAGTAATGTTCCTTAACATTTTTTTCAGGGCGCCTTGATTGTAGCAGTGTTAAATATACAAATCCCGCTAGTCATGGGTGGTGTTGTAAATGTTTTAGCTAAATTTAGCAGTGAACATGATGGTAATTTATTTATGTCAGAAATGAAAGTACCAGCCCTTAAATTAATCGGCATGTATATAGGACAAGTAAAGTATTATTGTTCACTATACTTATTTACTCATTCTTTAATAATTTTAGGGGGGGGGCAACTTATTAATATTTATTTTTTTAGAGCATCTTTACATTTCTGTATATATCAGTGCTGTCTAATTTGGGAGAAAAGATAGCATTTAAAATGAAACTTGATCTTTTTTCTTCTATCTTGAAACAAGATATTGCATTCTTTGATTCTCAGAGAACAGGAGAGATCCTTACTAGGTAAGTGTATTATTGTCTGAAATACAGGGTGATTGATGGTGGATGGCCTATTAGACGTTTATGAACTAAACGGATCACTTTGAAAGCTTGGTAGCTTATAACAGTCGACAGTCTTACTCTTTATAAATAGTTTCAGCCATACTGCCACTGCCACTTCTACTAGAAAATATTAGCAACTTTGATAAGTTGTGTATAATGTTTTCTCTAGAACCCCTATTAATTTCCGAATAACTTTCTTTAAAATTTTCCTTTACCTATATGTTATCTTTCTCCACATAATAATTAATTTAACTTGTTTTTTTTTGGGAAACATTCTCTTCAAAAAGTGCTGATAGTTTTGAACTCTGATAAACTAGCGCGCTGAAGTTTGTATGAGAGTCGGGTAATACCCAGAGACCATTCACTCTGTTAAAAAATATAGTACAGGGTGTTTCAAAATACAAATATTTTGATTGTTTGGAAAAATTATAAAAAGTATGTTTTTAAAATAAAACACACTGTATTTTATAAAAGCTCTTGAAATTCTCTATCTTTCTATATATATAATATTGCTATATCTATTTCGAATAGTTTTTGACTTTATGAGCGTTTATTTCCCAAAATTAATTATTTCAGAATTAGATTTTTTCTGCTTATTTTTTTTACGAACTTTTAATAATTTTTTGTATGTCGCCTTGTATGTAACAACTTAGATTTGGTTAAGTAACCTTAAGCTTTTACGAATTGATTTGTAATTGTTATCTGTAATAATTACTTATGACAAATAAATGGTCATAAATCAAAAACTGTTGGAGATAGGGATAGCAACATTACACATAGGAAGATGACAATGCCGAGACCTTCAGGACCACATATAAAATACAGGGTGTTTCATTTTAAAACATATTTTTATCATTTTTCCAAACAATCAAAATATATTGTAACTAACATTTGGAAACAGAATGGAGGAGTCTGGATATTACCTGACTTCCAACCAATTTTCAGTGCGCTAATAGATTTAAAAAATATCGGCTCTTTTTGAAGGATGTGTTCTAAAAAAAAAGGTAAATTAATTATTATCGAGAACGATTAAATAGGTATAGGAAAATATTAAGGAAAGTTATTAACAAATTAATAGGGATTCTAAATAAATATAATAACTATGGTGTTCCATTTAAATTATCAAAGTTGCTAATACTTTCCAGTAGAAGTGGCAGCACTGCACAGATGAAAATATTTGTATAATAGGGAGCATGACTACTTATATAAGCTACCAAATTTTCAAAGTGATCCGTCGGCTAGTTCTTCATAAATGTCTAATAGGCCATTCACCATCAATTGCCCTTTGTTGTCTGCAGAAATAGGCTGTTTTTGGTAAGCTAATTTATCTTTCTTAATGGTATGACCCCAGTTCGATATTATATGAATTAATTAACACAAGAAAATAAATACTTACCACAGGGTGCCCCAGATAGGAAGTGCCCCTATGGGAATCTCGTTTGGTAATAGATACAATTTCGATTAAATGGGGAAAAAGTATGGCAATCAAAGCAATCAATCAATCAATCAAGCTTTTTGGTAAGGTTTTTTATGTTTTGAGTTATTTAAAAAAACGAAAATTTTGGATTTTTAATTTTTTTTCCGGCATTAATATTAAAGTTAGAGTAAAACTGACAAAATATTCTCACAGCAACTTTTAGTGAACTCAAAGATTACACATCAAATATTTTTGTACGACGTTTTGTTTTCAAGAAGATCAACTAAATTTTTTCTAATACTACCCTGATTTTATAATGTCAAGTTTTAAGACAGTTTTTTATTCTAAATTCAATTATGTACCACATATTATGTTTTAAATAAGTTTCGAGTCATTTTAATCATCTTCTTGAACTTTTCCGGATACGGACCTGTATTTTCCTTAATTTTGTAAAAAGTTCAATGCAATAGATATTAAAATGAATATTCGGCATCGGCAAAAAACATTAATTAAAGTATAACTAACAGTATATAATATAATTACTTTACTAGTCGTCTAAGGTCTCTGAAGAACGACGGAAATCCTTTCTTACACTTTTTGGAAAATTAATTACTTATAATCTATTGTTAATTTTACTTTAATTAATGTTTTTTTGTGTACCTATTTGTTTTTTATTTTTTCATGCTGACTGTCTTGTTATTGTTAATAAATTATCATGTATGAAGTGCATTATTATAAAATTTTTTAAAAAAATATTCATTTTAGTACCTACTGCATTGACCGGTTTTTACAAAATTATGAAAAATACAGAAGATAAAAAGGACTCGAGTTAATGTGTGGTAAATCATTGAATGTAGAATAAAAAAAAGTCTTTAAGATTTGATATTGTAAAATCGTATTAGAAAAAATGAAGTTGTTGATGATTGCGTGAAAACGAAACCTCGTATAAAAAAATTTGTTATGTAATCCTTGAGTTCACTAAACGTTGCTGTGAGAATGTTTTGTCAGTTTTGCTCTAACTTTACTAACGTCGAAAAATAATTTAAAATCAAGATTTCAGAACTCAAAACTCAAAAATCTTACCAAACCTTTTTGTGTGGCATATTGTTCGTGCTTTGATTGCGATACTTTTTCCCCATTTAACCGTAGTTGTATCTGTTACCATATTTACCATTACCATTACCAACAAGATCCCCATAAAGGCCCTCCTTATCTGTATATACAAAAATGTATCTGGAAAACAAGACAATCACGATTTTCGACTATAACCATAATGTCCTTCATAAAAAAGTGTTTGGATATCACAATTTGACACCTGTCAGATATACAGATTATACGATACTAACAAAAAAAATATTGTTTAATCATATTTTTATCGAAATTCAAGAATATTTAAAATCAGCTTTATAAATTCCACAAATCTTTCCCAATTTAACCATCCTTCTAGAATCCAAGATTTCAATCGTGAAAATTGAATTTAGGACACACTGTATAAATCTCGTAATATTTTAGGCTTACTTCCGACGTCCAAGATTTTAAAAGCAGTTTCAAACAAACAGTATCTGGTGGTTTAAGAGCAGTAACACAAATCATTGGATGCACAGCGTCCTTAGTCATGATTTCTCCCTATATGACATTTGTTATTTTACTCTGTATTCCTTCTGTAATAGGGATCGGTACATTATTTGGTGCCATTTTAAGAGTAACTTCAAGAAAGGCTCAAGCACAGGTGGGTGAGTAGTTACCTTTTCCTTAAACTTTATGTTATCTAGTAAATAGAATAATTTTTATCAATACAGTTTATGATTAGAACATATTCCTTATTTCCTCAGGATTTAATAATATGAAGTAGGTAGTTAATTACGATTCTTAATAGTGTGTAGTGATCGGCCGATGTCGATATAAATATCGGCAAATTATGCCGATAATCGGTATCGACATAGTTAAGATTAACTGTTTTATTAATTTGTAAGTGAAAACCCATTTTTAAGAATCTCCAGCGGCTCGGAATGACTTCTTTATCTAGTAACTAGTTGATGTGAACTAAGTATTTTGTTCTTTTGGTTTAAATAATATAGATTTTTTTACTATTTTCTCCCATGGTATTTACTTATTTTTCTCCCAGTGCCGCAGATAGCTTTTTTTCTAATGGGGGTACTGTTATGGTCTCCTTCAACTTATTAGGGCATTAAGCAAAGGTAACCCAACCGATGCGCTAAAAGGTGTGATCTCATGTAACTTCTCCCGAATTATTTTAACGATAATATTGGAATTCTTTACGAGTTACAGATATTTTAAGAATGTGCTAACTAAAACTGAACAAAAATATCGGTATCGTCACAATAAATCCTTATCGGACGATCACTACTATTATGTGCATATCGGGATGTTCGGAGAGGTGATTCTACATATTAAAATAAGTAAGTCGTGTAACACAACGTCGAAAACTCTATACTTTTCCAGTTACAGCATGTCCAAGTTCAATTTTTTTTTCTTATTTTGAATCTTTGGCGGTTAGTTTTTAAACTAGCAAGTTGGTACATTGGCACATGGACTACGCTTAACGACTTCTATTCTGATATAAAAATGATTCTCTACTGTGTCAGCAAAGCCACTTTGCCTGAAATTCAAATTTAATATTTGGCATCTCTTTTTTATTTTGACAGTGTTATTGCGATTGGGTCATTTTAAAGACAAAACCTAATAAAAAGGGCACTTTTTATCCAATTCGATAAACTACCCCGTTAAGCGCAAACTGGAATTAAAGTTTTTGCTAGTAGTAAATTTTTTTAAATAAAGAAGAAAAAATAAAATAGCCATGAATAGTCTTTCAATTGGTTGATTCATATTTTGAAGACCAACAGCAATAATTTTTCCGATGGAATAAAGCCGTTGCTGAAAAAATAAAATTATCTTTTGATAATAATTAGGGATAAATATTTTTTAGTGCCTGGTGAATTTACCTTGAAAAATTGATATTCATCGTGTTTTGTCACTTTATAGCGCTGCAGTAAACGGTAGATTTGAGAATGAAAACGGCTTGCTTATTTTCGTCTTTTTTTTTTATTCTATGGCATTAATACCAACGCGCGCCTGTTCAAATTAAATACAAACAAATTATAGGTATCGTGTTTGTCGCGTCGCTGGTGCCTATAGTTACGAATATTACTGTAAAATCCTTTAAGTATGTATCTTTGGAGAATATTCACCACAATAGTACCTCCAGAGCTTCTTGTTCGAGAACAAATGAGAACATTACCTCTATAATTTCACTAGTCATGAAGCGTATAAAGAAAACTGGTGTAACTTTTGCTATGGATGGTGTAAGCTGGATAGAGCAACTTTAACCTTCTACAAACTTTTTTTAGGTTGAGAAAACTACCGCGGTAGCTGATGAGGCAATAAATAATATTAGTACTGTCAGAGCATTTGCTATGGAAGATCAAGAGTTATCTATGTTTGTTACTGAAGCTGCAAGCGCAATGGATCTTAATGAAAAACTTGGTTTTGGAATTGGTCTATTTCAAGCAGGGGCCAATTTGTTTTTGAATGGGTAAGGGATTTTAGCTTGGCTATATTGAAAATACAAATCAGTTATTCTGTTTTTCTATCGCAAACTTGGCTATAAATTAATATTACTCTATAGCATCGATAATTGTCAAAGAAATTACTATATTTTTCACCCTTGAGAAAGTCTGTCTTCTCTTATTTATTTGTTTTAAAATAAAATCTCCGTTATTAGTAGAGTTCGAAGGATGCTGTTTTTGCAGCACTTTGCTACTTTTTTGTGAAACGAAAGATGCCCCAATTAGAATTTTTCTAGACTTTTAATATACAGGATATTTTTTTGAGATTTTTACATTTTGAGGCACCCCCATATTTCGGTTATCCTGTAACTGATCACAAAGAAATTTAATTTTTCTTTGTAGTTTTTTACGTAGAATCCAGTGATGTACTCAGATTTTTTCTACAATCAATCGTATTCAAGAAAAAAAAAATTTTTTTTT
The DNA here is from genome assembly GCA_963991005.1 of Barypeithes pellucidus. Taxonomy (NCBI): domain Eukaryota; kingdom Metazoa; phylum Arthropoda; class Insecta; order Coleoptera; family Curculionidae; genus Barypeithes; species Barypeithes pellucidus. Next base: position 35,333,947 of record OZ022556.1, read on the forward strand.
AATTGGGTCACCCTATATATTTTTTAATAATGTAATTAAATTTTTAACAAGCTTCCCAGAAATATATATATAGTACTTTATTTTTAGTCTTAATATTATGCCCGAAATTTACATTTTTAAAAAAATATACAATTTTTTTTGAGTAGACCATGACGGATATTAAAAAAAAAAACAGATGTGTCATAATGAAAAATTCTTCTGTTACGGTCAGAATATTCAGGTTCTCTAGTTATTTTATAATTTCTAGTTAATAGTAAAAAATCAGTTTTTCCTAATTATTATAGCCAATGTAAACTAAAATAGGACATGCTCGTTTGCTAGAAGAACAAACCCGAAGAAACCCAACAGCCGGATAAAATCAAATTTAATTGAACATGGTTCATTTTCTAAACCTCGGCCTAAAATCTACCATAAGGAAAATCGCGAGACTGATGAAATGAATATGCTTTTGCTTCAATTGAAGTAAATCCTATTATAATAATAAATATGTGTGTCTAAGGCATAATGGTGAACAATTTGAGAAATATTTATGAAAAAGTTCCATAAACGTTCAATGTTTGTTTCTTATACATATTTAATCGCACCAGTAATTGTTTTTTTTAAATATCGGTCACGGCCTACTCAAAAAAATTGTATATTTCTTAAAAACGCAAAAATATATTTCTGGGAAGCTTTACATTACTAAAAACATTTACAAATACATTATTTAAAAATATATAAGGTGACCCATTTAAAAACAGTTTTTTTTTCAGTAGAATCCAGTGACGTAGAGTTTGTGTACGTTCAATAGTTTGGAAACTATTGAACGTACGTACACAAAATCTACGTCACTGGATTCTACTGAAAAAAACTACAAAGAGAACATTTCATTTCTTTGTGATAAGTTACGGCTAACCGAAAGATAGGGGGTGTCCCAAAATGTAAAATTCTCAAAACATCATTTATATATCAAGAACGATGAGGCCTAGAAAAATCCTAATTGGGGCATCTTTGCGGGAAGCAAAAAGGCATAGAAAATACGTTCTTTAAAAAACTGACACACTAATTTGAATTAGTTGTTTTAAATACATTCGGTATGAGTGTGTTCACGTATTTCACCCGAAATGTTTGTGTATAAATATTATTCAGAATCCCTATTTTAGTACAGTTCTAATGACTTTATACATGGGTGGTTGTCTGCTCTCTACCAATCAACTTAAAGCTGGAGAAGTAATGTCCTTTCTAATGGCTGCTCAAACTATACAGCGGTCGCTAGCTCAGTTGTCATTACTATTTGGCAGTGTCATAAAAGGTTTGGCCGCTGGAGGAAGGGTGTTTGAGGTAAATCACATTTCTAGAACCTTAAGAGCAGTATAGTGCCCATTCGGTAAACGTAAAGACATAAATCTTCAATCAAACTATATTGTCTTCCTTAATCGAACCCAGCCACAACAAATCTTTTCATACTACAAACTACATCATTTTTTTTACAATCTATTATATTTGTATTGATAAATCCACTCGTGTAATAAAACATCTATTTAAATATGTAATTTTGGTCACTTTGACATCGATACAAAGGTTGCATTCTTTTTTACAACGTTAAAAATGTCTCCAGCTAAAAATTAGGTGGTCAAAACGTCTCCATCTCAAAATGGAGAAGCCTTTCTTTACTGTTACCCAGCAGCGTAACATATTGTTACAGGCTTTTGTCAGTGGTGGAACCGTTGATTTGCGAGTAAATTATTAAAAATGAACTGCGTTAGAAAATAAACATAGTATTATTTCTTAGTATCTAGTATGAATTCATAAATTTATATCGCTAAAAATGGTTTGGTCTTTATACGATCGGATAACCTTTTATTTTGTAAATTCTAGAATTCTATTTAAAAATTTAACCCCGAACAAACAATACTAGATAAAAAAAAGCTCCAGCTTCGCTGTAGCATTTTTATCACTTCGTTTATTCTCGTTCAGTTTCTAACCAATCTAGTTTTCGTAAAAAATAGCTCTTGTGTTTTTACGAATGATAAAAAATCCTGGCCACAGTTTTTATCCACCTCGTATGGCATCGGTACTTAATATATAGAGGAAGTAATGTCAGTACTTACTTTATCTACATATTTTTCCTATCTAGCTTCCTTGTTGACATACAGGGTTAACAGATACAAGTTAATAAAGAAATTTTAATTTTTCCAATGTTTTTTTGCCGACCCTGAGGTAATAGTAATATAGCTTTCGTCATTGAAATTGGAATTTGAAATTGTTTATTATACAGGTACGGTCAAAATTAAATTTTAAAATTTATATATAAGGGTGTTATGGAAATGAGGTAATATATTTAAATGGGTGTCTCCTGGGGTGTCCTAGAGAAGCGCTACATATTTTTTTTTCTCAAATCGAACGTTTAAAAAGTGAGCCAATTCACCCATAAACCCACACACAACTCCTCGGCACAGTCATATTACACTGAGCAGCTGTGTAATAAACAGATGTTCTGCCGCAATGTTGCCAAACTGTTAGTGTAAAACTTTAGATTCTTATAAAAATAAATATTTAACTACCTAGTATACAAATAGAAGTGAATCCAGGTGCCAGTACACTAGCAAGTAATCCAGGGCACATACATCTTCAGTTTTTTTGGTTTTAGTGGGTAAAGCTTATACCCCACTAAAACCTCTTCGGCGATTTTCTTCCTATCTCAGAACAGGGCCCTGTATAACGTCAGAGACACAGAACACATAGTGAAACACTGAACAAATTACCATAAATCACTTAAAGAAACACACGCATGTTTCAAATCAGTTTTTTAAAGATAGGCCCTTGTCACACAAAATCGCTACACACTAATGCATTCTTATCTTTGACTTTATAAACTACCTATTTCTTTATTCATCGTACCCCATAGAAAAAAATTGCCTGGGGTAAGATCCGGTGACCTTGCGATTTCCAGTCTCTTACTAAAGGAACATTTTCTAATATGCCATCGACTTGATTTTTCTGTATGTACTAAACATTTTCACACTTATTCGCACTGTTACAGTTGATTAAATATCCCGAAAAAACTCTTGCGCGAAGCCGCAGAGGAATATCTTGTTGTCAAGGAAATGTCAACTTCTAACCTTCTGTCGATTTATAGAGATGGCTAATCTTTGGTTTTAAAATCCCGCAGTGAAACGATCGATTTATTTTTTTTTCTAATGAGAAATGGGAACCAGAGCAGCGATTAACAAGTTTTTTAATCTTCATCTATCGTATCTATAGCAGTGAAGGAAAACAATAAATAAGTGCTGTAGATTATTATAATTATTTATTTCAACCTTTTTTGGTGAATGCGCTGGATTCTACCGGAAAAACAAGCATTGCATTAGTACATCTCTAGTTTTTGACAGCTCGTGTTTTAAATGTTTCAGTTCAGATGTCATTTTTAATTCGAAGAAATGTTATTTACATTTTACAGTATGTTTTTTAATTAAAAACAAAAGTTCATACAAATCTAGGCGAGACAAGCCAATGTTAATAAAAACGATGTCTCCAAGTGAATTTTGTGCATTATGACGGCCATTGTTCATTTGAAGTTTGGCGATCATGATTATGGGTTATGTGATGTGCTTCTTTCTTTACTAAAACGCTGTATAAGTTTTTAAAGAAATTGACACTAATTTTTAAATAAGACCGACAAGGTAAGTGTATGTGTGTGGCCTAAATAAAATTACATTAAAAAATCAGTCAGGCAATCACTAAAAGTCAAAAGTTCATTGAAATTTGACCTAGTTACGTATTTCAAACTTAAAGAGTGTAAGGTGTAATTCTGACAATACCGGTGAGAATTCGTACGTGTCGCAGTGCCGCACAGATGTCTTCCTGGTTTGACGTCAGGTCATTTTACCGCTGAATGAATTGAAAGCGCCATTTAAGGATATTTTTCCTCAATTTGTATTCATCTCAGGAATTGCCGGTTTAAATATAATACGTCATTTCCATAACACCCTGTATTTTTGTTTTGTTTTGCAGTTCCATTATCCTATTAGTTTACTAAAACAAGTTATAATTTGTTTTATTTGATATCTTTTACCATTTTTGACATAAATATGTTTCAGTTTAAACTTGATAATCCATAATAAAATTATTAAAGAAAATAGAAATGTTTGGAATAATTGGGATTACTAAACCTCTAAGCAAATACAATATAATGGCCAGTATACCGGGTGTCCCGCTAAGGTCGACGAGCGGCTGTATCTCGATAACTGTTTGTCCTACGGCTTCCGGGAAACAAAATTTATTACAAAAGTGACTCCTAGAAGGATACTAAAATTATTTTTAGCTTTGAAATTTTACCGCTAGATGGCGTATTTTGAATTCAAAATCAAGAAATGATAATATCTCTTAAAATCGATAGTGAAGGTATGTCATGTGGAACTGTTTTGGACTCTCCAATTAACACTGTACAAATAATTTATTTGACATTTTGGTCTATCTCCTAAAATAAGGGGTGGGGGGAGGTTTGAATCGTGTTGCAGAAAAAGTTCGATAACTCCCGAATACGTTAACCGATTTCATCGAACTTGGTCTTGTTTTAAAGCCCCTTGACAGTCGAATTATAGTCTATTATAATACTTAAGTTTCAGTTTAAGCAAGAATCACCAGATGGCGTTTTTGACCGCCTTAGTAATTTACTCAATTTTCCAAGAAAAGTTAAATGGAAGGCTAACATTTTAATTCATTAGTTGTATTACTCGTAAAATTATTTAAAATGTGGCACAAACCGGAAGTCGATACCATTTTTCTAACTTAAGTTATGAGCAAAAATATATTTTTTTAATATTTAAATTAAAACATGAAATGTTCATTAATAACAAGTAAGCCATGACAATCGAAACAATAAAATTCACACTTAATACTAATTACTAATTACTTATCACCTTGCAAAGATCAATACTTTTTACATTTTATTCAGTAAATGCTCAAAATGGCCGCCGTTATTGTCGATGCAACTTTGAACTCTTGACGTGTGACATCAACAGCAGTTTCGATCTCTGCCACAGAAATAGACGATATCGCATTTCGGATTCTAAGAATCATGTTTTCTCGTGTGGTTGGCCGGGTCTGATAGACAATATCTTTAAGTCTTCCCCATAAATAAAAGTCCAAAACTGTTAAATCAGGGGATCTGGGTGGCCAGGGAAATAAACTACCCCTTCCTATCCATTTGTTGAGGAACTCGGTATCTAAATATTCTCTCTGAGAGCATAATGCGCAGGGCAACCGTCCTGTTGAAACCACATGTTTAAACGGGTTTCTAAAGGCATTTCATCCAAAAGAGGTGGCAAATGTTCCTTAAAAATTCTAAATATCTTGCTCCATTAAGAGTCTTTTCAAGTATAAAAACAATAATTTTACCTCCAATAATGCCGTACCAAATATTCACGCTGAATTGATTTTGATGATCAATTTCTATCATCCAATGAGGATTATTTGAAGACCCGTAATGGCTATTATGTAAATTTACTTTACCTCAACTAGTAAAGGTAGCCTCATCTGTCCATAAAATTTGATGAACAAAATTTGGATTTGCTCTGGTCATTTCAAGCATCCAGTTGCTGAAATCTAACCTTCGGTCAAAATCAAATGCCGTAAGTGCCTGATGAAGTTCAACATGATATGCGTGTAATTTTTCATCTTTTAGAATTCTATGAATAACCGATCGAGGAACTACAAGATCTCTTTCTATATCCCTAATACTGCGTTTAGGATAAGCTTCAATATATGCAAGAACATTTATAATATTGTCTTCATTTCGAGTTCTGCGAATCCTGAATTGAGCTTGCCTTGATAACACTTGTCCAGACTCTAGCAAGCGTCTTGCTAAGCGCTTAAATACCATCCGCGAAAAATTTTGTCGCTCGGGATATCTTACAGCATATTCCCGCGAGGCAATAACTGTATTTTCAAAACATTGAAAATATACTGCCAGCATGTCATATGCTTCAGCAATAGAATAAAACATAACTTTCAAATTGTTTACTGAAAAAATGTAAAAAGTATTGATCTTTGCAAGGTGATAAGTAATTAGTAATTAGTAATAAGTGTGGATTTTATTGTTTCGATTGTCATGGCTTACTTATTATTATTAATGAACATTTCATGTTTTAATTTAAATATTTAAAAAAATATATTTTTGCTCATAACTTAAGTTAGAAAAATGGTATCGACTTCCGGTTTGTGCCACTTTTTAAATAATTTTACGAGTAATACAACTAATGAATTAAAATGTTAGCCTTCCATTTAACTTTTCATGGAAAATTGAGTAAATTACTAAGGCGGTCAAAAAACGCCATCTGGTGATTCTTGCTTAAACTAAAACTTAAGTATTATAATAGACTATAATTCGACTGTCAAGGGGCTTTAAAACAAGACCAAGTTCGATGAAATCGGTTAACGTATTCGGGAGTTGTCGAACTTTTTCTGCAACACGATTCAAACCTCCCCCCACCCCTTATTTTAGGAGATAGACCAAAATGTCAAATAAATTATTTGTACAGTGTTAATTGGAGAGCCCAAAACAGTTCCACATGACATACCTTCACTATCGATTTTAAGAGATATTATCATTTCTTGATTTTGAATTCAAAATACGCCATCTAGCGGTACAATTTCAAAGCTAAAAATAATTTTAGTATACTTCTAGGAGTCACTTTTGTAATAAATTTTTTTCCCCGGAAGCCGTAGGACAAACAGTTATCGATATACAGCCGCTCGTCGACCTTAGCGGGACACCCGGTATAAATAACTTGCCGGGGAAAAATCGATGTAGTTTAATACCGATTCGATTTTTCTACTTGCAATTTTTTGTCGGTTTACTTTTCTTGTCAATTAAGAGTGCAATGTGATTATTTGTCGCTTTGATTAACTTCTCGATAGTGCCACCACATTGCGTTCGAATTCCCCTGATCATTTTTTTTTTGTAATCTTTGCCAACGCCGCAAAAATTAAGAGAGAATGTAATCACCAGTCTCAAGCACAGGTCGAAAAAAATCGCCAGTCTCACGCACAGGTCGGAAAAAGTCGCATAGCACATTCTGGTTCTAAAACGACGAAATGCTAAGAAAATATATTTTTTCAGTACATCAATATGCAACCGTCCATGAAACTTAGAGGTGGAAATATAATGTCTGATAAGTTGCTAAAAGGAGATATTGAATTTAAAAATATAACTTTTTCATATCCAACAAGGAAGCAACAGGTGAGTTTTTGGTTCATTAATAGGAAAGATAAAGTGATCTTAAGCTTTTAAAATTCCTTCCAGGAGATCTAAAATTGTCAATTAGATCTGTTAGTGAGAAAATAAATACCACAGGTAAAAAGTATAACGACAATAAATTCTGTTTAAAATATTTATTTGTACCGTTTTCGAATTAAAATTTTAGAATAATCTAAACAATATTAAATTGTGTTACAAGTAACGAAAATAACATTTTGCGCGACAGCGAGAAGACAGTTTACCAACCAATGCAAAGCCGAGTTCTTCAGCTTGCAAAAAATTATTTTCGTCGATTGTAAGACCACATTATAGAGGGTGTCCCAAATAAGTGATAAGTAGTACCACTATGGCTATCTTGGAAGCAGCAGAAGGTTCTAAGTCGATTTGCTGCTATTTACATCATTTTTAAAGCATAATGTATTTCACAACAACAACAAACACCATCAGGTAGACGGCTTGAAGTTTTTCGGCAATGGTCCAAAATATGCATGCAACAAAGTTTCTGAATATGAATTTACTTGATTTTTAACTATTCAATTCATAAATTTTGCATATACAGGGTGTTACAAATTCGGCCTTCACCATTGGGATTTCGCAAACGGTAAGGGATGAGAAGTCGGTTAAATTGGGGCAAAAATCTAAAATTTTACGTTTCAGTTCAATTAAAGACAGAAATAGCAATAATAATGTAAAAATCTTCAGTTTCTTCGAAACAAAAGGCAATTACAGGAATGTACTAGGGGTATTTTAATGAAGATTGTCAATTTATGGAACAAAACGTCGGAAAACCAGTAAGTGTTTTATACCACTGAACGTAGATTTCGGTCCTCGTTCATAATTTAAACAAACAAATTCAGGTCCGTATTTAAAAAAATTAAGTTGATGATGGTGACCTAAAGACGGAACGTCGCATGAAAGATCTAATGATGCCATCTTGTGGAAAATAAAAAGTAGCAATGAGAAAGTGAAATTTATTTTCGGACATCTCTTCGAACAAAGTCAGGAAAAGCTAAAAACCGGAACGCAAAATTTTAGAGTTTTCCAAATATTCTCCATTTATTTTTTATTTCTTTGCCGCATATTGTTGGGCCCATAATTACGCAACTTTTCCCCAATTTAACCGACTTCGTATCTCTTACGTTTCCGAAATCCCAATGGTGAAGGCCGAATTTGTAACACCCTGTATTTGCTTATATCTATCCTTGGATTTTCTTGCTAATAATTGAAAAGCAATTTCATGTGGCGTATTAGTAAAATGTAACTGATAAGCGGAATGCCAGACGTCAAGCGAAAACAAAGGGCTGACATAGCCGACATCTAGATAAGGAACCCTCTTAATTTTTCAATATTTATGATACCTTTTAGCTTACGTTAGGAAAGTGGAAAAAATCCATTCTAGTTCTACAAAATATTGTTATGTTTTGTTATAAATAATTCACTAAAGTATCATATGAGAGGCATGAAGCATCTGAAATTTTTGAAACTATACTTCCTTCACAAGAGACGAAAATTAACGTTATTGTTTTTTTGTCACTAGGCAGGAAATTGACGTTTTCGTTGGGGGAATACTGTCACCTAAAGATATTCTTTCGTATGGGTTCCTAGAAAAAAAATTTTTTTTGCTTATCTCGGCATAAACCTAAATTTTAAAAAAAATACATTTATAAGTTTATAAATCTATGGCCAAAGTATGCCTCACTCTGATCCACCCTTACGGAAAAACGTTAAAAGTTTGATTAAAATCAGTAATATAAAATGTGTTTTGCCTTTGGTGGTAAGTACTAATAACTATCGTTTTAGGTTATTTTGCAAAACTTCAACCTCTCGGTTCCGTCGGGTAAAACGATTGCGATTGTTGGTGCTTCTGGAAATGGCAAATCTACAATTGTTGCTCTTCTTGAAAGGTAAGACGGAGTTTTGAAACGGTACTTTTTTTGTATATCAACGTTTGTGATGACGCTATATCCTTTTAAAACCGGTCTATTACACTAACCATTAATTTTACCGGTGGAAATCTTACTTAATTAAAGACCCAACACAACTGGGACATCCTTGGCATCACGAGGAAAGTATGTTACAATTTTAGAAACTCTGCAAAGATTAATAATAAATACTGTTTTGTTTTCTTAACCGTTTTTTCAAATTATATGTAGGTAGTTATTGGGTTTCCGTCACTTTGAAATTCAAATATTTGGTTTACGTTTCGGTTTATTGTACGAAACCATTTTCAGAACTATTTATTAGCAATAAGGAAAAAAGCGTATAAATAAAATAGACAGAAACAACGTTTTTGATGGTGTTAACAACAAACTTCTTATTTTATGTTATTATTAGTTATGTATATAATGAAATGAAGAAATATATAAATAAACATACCTTGTACAATTCTCACTTAGGTACACTAAATTTAGCTGCATTTTATATTTTTGTTTGATGTTGAATTTTTAACGATTAGACCTGAACTAATTTAGTTACACCATTTAGCAGTAAGTTAGGTTATTATTTAAATATAATAAACGAAAAACTAAAATTTACAAAACTGAAAACAATAAATCAATAAATTTCTTAGATATAAACATTAACTATGATTATGAAGGCAACGTTAAAACAAACTGGCATACGAAACCCATATGGTCTGGTAGATATCTAAATTTTCAATCTCATACTCCAAATAAATGCAAAAAATTGTTCTTAGTTCATTCTCTACTTGAACGAGCAGTCCTATTATCACACACTGAAAATAGACTATAACCCCTTAACAAAACTAGGGAGGTTCTAAAAATAAATAATTATCCAAAAAAAATCCCTGAACCACTGATTAAAAATAGAATACATAAAATTTATAATAATACAACCCATAAACCAAATAATGTTAAAGAACAAAAATATATCCTGAAATAAATAACAAAATCAAAAAAGTAGATAACCACCCACCATAGCAGATAACCACACACCACCACAAAAAAAAATTTTCAATAAATTAAAATCCATAGAACCAAAATTAAAACAAACAAATCTGATATATAAAATAGATTGTTCCGAGTGCTCTAATTACATTGGCCAATTAAAACAATATCTCAAGAATATAATCAAAGAACATAAAACAAGTTTACGCATTACAAATCAATCCCAAATCGGAACATTCATTAGATTACCTACACAACTTTAATTTTGACGAAGTTCAAGTTTTAAATTTTGAAACAAACTACAAAAAACTCAACATTAAAGAAATGAATCACATAAAAAAACCAAAATACGATCAATTTTAGAACTGATACAGATAACCTTCGTAATATTTACAATAATATAAATACATCAAACTAAATGCAAATTTTTACCATCATAAAAATAAACATTAATAACACCAAATAATGATTTCCCAAACCCTTTCTTTAACCACCATTGTAAAAATATTACCAAACCCAGTACCCAAATTGTAAATAATGTTAAATATGCATACCTTTTTTTATTATTTTTAAATAATAACCTACCTTACTGCTAAATGGTATAACAAAAATAGTTCCCGTCCAATTGTTAAAAATTCAACATAAAACAAAAATATAAAATGTAGCCAAATTTAGTGTAAGTGAGAATTGTACAAGGTATGTTCATTTATATATTTTTTCATTTCATTATATACATAACTAATATTAACATAAAATATGTTTGTCGCTAACACCATCAGCTTGCTCCCCAGAAGTCAAATCAAGACTAGTGGAGAACTGCATAAAAGATCTAACAGAGCTAAGTAGTCATAATAAAGTGACCTTGGCATGGGTACCAGGCCACGAAGGTCACCAGGGCAATGAGAAGGCCGACGAATTGGCCCGTAAAGGCTCGAACATGGCTATGATAGGCCCTGAACCGTTTGGGGGCTGTGCGAAAGCATTAAAGAATGCAGCCATTAAACAATGGCTGGAAGACCAATCCAATTCATGGTGGACGAATCAACCAGGAATGAGACAGGCTAAACAGTTCATTAAAGGACCATTAGCCAAATTCACAGCAGATCTACTAAGCCAAAAAGGGCCGACAGTAAGAATCATAGTAGGTCTACTAACAGGACATTGCCGACTAAGAAGGCACATGAACATCATTAACCGCACAGAAGAAGCAACCCTATGCAGATTCTGTGAAGAGGAAGAGGAAACGCCAGTCCATGTCTTATGCCAATGTGAAGGCCTGACAAGACTAAGATTCCTATGTTTAGGCGAAGAAAAGCCAAATGCATCCAACTATATGCAGGAGCCATTGTCAAAGCTAATGAGTCTAATAAAAAAGGCAGGGCTAGACAAGACACTCTAATCAAACGGAGTCTCCACAATAGATCTGAAAAGGTCGCGGTGGACAAGGTCGGACGACCAGCTCCAGTATAATCTAATCTAATCTAATCTAACACCATCAAAAACGTTGTTTCTTTCTATTTTATTAATACGCTGTTTTCTTTATTTCTAACAAATAGTTCTGAAGATGGTTTAGTACAATAAACCGAAACGTAAACCAAATACTTGAATTTCATTTCAAAGTGACCGAAACCCAATAACTAACTACCTATAAATTAATTATAAAATGTATGTAGATTTTAATAAATTCATTTGAATTCATAACGGAAATTAGTAAAACCATAATGAAAGTTATGGAAAAGAAAGGTACTCACCAGCTTGGACCGATTTGAAATCCCACGGCCTTTAAACCGATTTCCACTCAGTGGATTTTAGTGGTATAAGTAAGTGAAGACGTTTCTGTCCGGCGTCATGCAAAAAATAGTGAATGAAAAATGCACCCCCATCTCCACGCCGGTAACCATGCCGGATGAGATCGAATAGCTCATCGTGTACGGGAGACGGTACACAAGTTATACCCTTTTAAACCCCCAAGGTATAACAAATTTATTTTAGAAAAAGAAGGTTTCAAGATTGATACAAGTACAGGAGTAATCAAATATTGTTCTTACATCTATTTATAATATTGCTCATCTATAAAACTAGGTGTGGTTATACTATATGTTGTCAGCCATTTAGGAGATTTTAACTCATCCCATCCCATCCCAAGAAGGACATATAAACTTCAAAAAGTTTCTATGACATATTTATATTATAATTTAACATTTTAACATTTTTCATATATAATATAATATAATGAATAACAAAAACCAATAATAGACACCTCGGTGCAAAACACCGGTATGTGTCGAATTTAAAATTAAATATATGTATATTATTATTTTGTATTTTTATTTATATTATCTATATTATAATTCTATGTGACACACGTTACTGAAACATGCCCACAATCGTTATTGATTTAGTGAATTACTGAAAAAGAAAAACTTTTCTGTATTCCGGTAAACATACTGACACTTTTTACTAAAAGTTCTTATATTTTTAATTGAATTTATATTATCTGGGAGTAAATTTAATGATTTTGGTGCCAGTAATGCATCAACTTTTTATTGGCGGTTGTTAAATTTTTTGGTAATTTAAATTTGTTATTAGATTTAGTTCTTAATTGTTTCGGTAGAGTGATCTACATAGTTTAGCTTGATCTTACACTGATAAACAAAATAATATACAGGGTGACAATTTAAAAACTTGAAATGGCCATATATTAGAAACGAAAAACTGAAGAAAAAAACGCAAAATACAGTTTCTATAAAACGAAGGGGGAACAAAAACAAGCGTATTAGCCCACCCCTATCTGCAACCCCTTGGACAGGGTGAGATAAACCCTTAAAATCTTAAATAGAAAGAGGGGTCGAGTGATACATCATTTTGAAGCTCTTGAAAAATGCTTTCCAATGGTACCATAGAAAGGTACATTTCAGGAATTTCTTCTCTGTTTATTAAGGAAAACAATAAATGAAAAGACAATTTTGAAATTTTTTATTATTAGTTAACTAAATGTTCAAAATTATTGCTACCAATATCCTGGCATATTAAGAGATATCTCTTAAGAATTCTAAACAGTTTAAGCCTCGGTATTTCGTTTTGGTTTATTTGCTATTTTTTTTTGTCGAAAAAAAAAATTTGTTTATAAATATTCGCATTTTATTATCACAGAATTTACCTTAAAGGTAACTTCTACTAGTATTATTATTTTAAGAACAGTTAACTTTCGGTTCAGTTTAAACGAAAAGCAGCACTTCTTATCTTTAACAATGGTGTACAGCACAGCTGAACGGGTAGAAATTATTTTCATTTATGGCTCCCAGGATCAATGTTTTTAAGAACAGCTCAACGTTTTAACGCAAGGCATCCAGGTCAAAATGTAAGCCCGGAGTATGTTCGCCAACTAGTAGCCAAATTTAAAGAAACTGGTTCTGTCGCGAATATAAAGAGAAATCAACCGAGATTAGCCGACGAAGCAGCGCAAATTGAAATTCTGGGGCAGTTTGCAATGAATTCAACTTTATCAACTCGTCAAGGTAAATTCTGTGATAAAATGCGAATATTTATAAACAGTTTTTTTTTTCGACAAAAAAAAAATAGCAAATAAACCAAAACGAAATACCGAGGCTTAAACTGTTTAGAATTCTTAAGAGATATCTCTTAATATGCCAGGATATTGGTAGCAATCATTTTGAACATTTAATTAACTAATAATAAAAAATTTCAAAATTGTCTTTTCATTTATTGTTTTCCTTAATAAACAGAGACGAATTGCCTGAAATGTACCTTTCTATGGTACCATTGGAAAGCATTTTTCAAGAGCTTCAAAATGATGTATCACTCGACCCCCCCTTTCTATTTAAGATTTTAAGGGTTTATCTCACCCTGTCCAAGGGGTTGCAGATAGGGGTGGGCTAATACGCTTGTTTTTGTTCCCCCTTCGTTTTATAGAAACTGTTTTTTGCGTTTTTTTCTTCAGTTTTTCGTTTCTAATATATGGCCATTTCAAGTTTTTAAATTGTCACCCTGTATATAAAGTTCTGATATTTACAGTATCCTACGAAAACAATAAATTTGTTGGAAATCTTTTATTTTTTTTTAATATAATTTTAAGAATATATTTTTGTGTTATATTTAACTTATTAAGTAATGTGACAGTGACAGACAATTATTCCGTACCGTATGAGCTATCATTTTCATTAATATTAAATATTATGTTTTGTTTTCAAATATACAGGCCACAGATACTAATAAAAAATAATATAATTGCAAAAAATATTACATACAGTAAAATTGTCCAAATACTTGTTTTTATATAGGTACATTTAACAATTTAAGATTTTCAGTTTTCTGTGATATAATTTCATCTTGCAATTGATTCAATTTATTAAAGTTAATATTTTTCAAATTAAGCAGTTTTCTTGTTTATAGTAAATTCTATTCGTAAAGTTATATTAAGTAGGGGAATATTCTTAAAATTATACTTAGAATATTTATACGCCCTAATAACAATATTACCAAGTTTTAAACTACAAGGAAAATTTCTTTTTCTAGATTCTACGATGTAGATGCAGGTATAATTTCGATAGATGGGCATGATATTCGTAACTTAGACCCATCCTGGATGAGAAGGAAGGTTTTGGGTATTATCAGTCAGGAACCAATCTTGTTTGGAACTACAGTCTTGGAAAATATTAGATATGGCAACCCTGAAGCTTCAGATGACGATGTTAGTATACATTCACACTACCACAGATAGATTAGTAGAAAATCATCGCTTCAAAGAATTTAAAATCGCCTTTTTTAACGCATGACCCCTTTATTTACTAAAAGGTTTTAATATTTGATTTCTAATTCTATTTGAAGAGATAGGTGAAAATAAATTTTACATTGTCAATGCTACTTTTCTCCTCTGTAAAATAAGTTAATTACATTTTCGATCTGACGTTACATTTTTTCGCAACCATCATCAACTTTGTTTTTTTTTTAATATTAGTAACTTTTTATATTATGGTTTATGAACTCCACTTGATGTTCCGACTCCAACGATATATCACACCTATTATTTATTAGGCGTTTCGGACTAAAACAACTCAGCTTCAATGCAAATAAGCATTTTGGTTTAAACTATTTTTGTTTTTATTGTTGTATTTATACGCTGGTCGGCATTAAGGACATTTTTTTATTTTATACGGAAAAAGAAGACTAGAGATAGTAGAATTATTATAGTAAAAATTGTATTGTAAAATTTTCTATAAAATATAGTATTAATTACATTTTTTATTAGTAATCCGTACTAAAATAATTATAAAAAGTTAAGATTTCTAACAAATTGAGTAAAATCGACTAATTACTAAAATATATTGTAAATTTTACAAGAAATGTATGTGCACGGAGCAAACACTATAGTAAAGATTTTATTGTACGATTGTACTATTAAATATAGTATTAATTACAAAATAATATTATAGATAGGTACACATAATGTATAAAAGACATTAGTTAGCATAGTTAGTTAGTATTTCTAATAAATTTAGTAAAATCAAGTAAAACATATTGTAATTTTTACAACGAATGTAAGTGAAAATAATTTATTTATAACTCCAGTAGTTATATATTTTAAATTGGAAGGTACATTTTACTGACGATGCTATTGTGTTTTTTATTGTAAAATGACCTAGTGTAAATGAGGTATTGTAAAAATATTTTTACAAGAATAAAAGGCATAAATCAGATGCAACTGGTTCGCAGGACGTCGTTCTCCACAAGAAATAACAGTGGCGAACTTAACAAGGAACAAATACCGTCAAGCGTCGTTGAGCACTGTTAGTAAAACCATGTCGTAAATTTTACAAAAGATTTTATTAAATTTTACAAAAGATTTTAGCAAATTTTACAAAAAAAATTTAACAAATTTTACAAAAAAAATTAATATATTTTACAAAAGCTTTTAGTAAATTTTCCAAAAGATTTTAGTAAATTTTACAAAAAATTTTAATAAATTTTACAAAAGATTTTAGTAAATTTTACAAAAAAAAATTATTTAACATATTTTACAAAAGATTTTAGTAAATTTTACAAAAATATAAATGGCTTACTAAATGTTTTGGTAATAATTTTTGTTAAAAGTTAAAGTTTTATGGCAGTTCTAAAAGTTATTCCAATCAGATATAGAGCGATAAATTATAGTTAGTTTTATTATTTTTATACTAAAGTTAACCAAGTCTTTCATTTCGTCTACATTATTTACAATAATAATCATGAGACAAATTATTTGTCCCTTTCAAAAACGCATAATTTTTTAACACAAAAATAATAATAGGTGTGATATACCGTTGCATTCAGAATATAAAGTGGAGTTCATAAATCATAAAATAAAATGTTACTACTATCTAAAAAAATTAATTGATCATGGTTAGGAAAAAAATGTAACGTCGGATTTAAAATGTAATTAAATTATCTTATAGAGGAGACAAAGTGGCAATGAGAATGTAAAAGTTATTTTCACATATCTCTTCAATAGAATCAACAAACAAAAAGAAGGAAATCGTAAATTCGGGTTTGCCTAATTTTTTTTTTGTCCAAATATATTCGGAATTTTTTTAATTTGAAAATATGACGTTGCAACTTTGTCTAATTTGTTATTTCCTGTATGTCCACCCTGTAAAGTAAATATTTACCAAACATCCTTTCTTTAATTAAGAATTCTTACCAACTGAAGCTGAAGCGAATAGAAAGCAGCTAAAATTAATACTACAGCCATATTACAAAATTCCACAATTTTTTATTGTTCATTTTTATCGTTTTTTTTTTTTATTATTTACATCCGGCAGTTTAAAAATCCGTAGGAGCTCTGCTTAATTTAATAATTAAATATTTTAGGTAAAGAGTGCCGCAAAACTGGCCAATGCAGATGATTTTATTTGCAATTTTCCCAATGGTTACCAAACGATGGTGGGAGAACGAGGTGCAACTCTTTCGGGTGGCCAAAAACAAAGAATAGCTATTGCCAGAGCTCTATTAAAGGATCCAAAAATTCTTCTTTTGGATGAAGCAACCAGGTAACAATTACATTTATAAGTTTCTTCTAAAGAGAAATTAAATAAAGCTCGTATTGTCTTCTGTCATATCCTCATAACTTCGTAACCTGCTATAAAATTTTTTTTCTTCCATAGGTTTAGATCATTACAAAACTTGTTGTATTGTACACACATTGATGTCGTAGTGTTTGTCGGTCGTCATACAGCTCAGTTGACAGATTCCGCTGTCACAATTAAACTTTTAAGTTCTCTAAGCGTCTTAAAACCAAGAGCCCTCCGCCTTTGGAGTCGCGCACCCGAACAAACTAGTGCTGTTTTCACGCAACACCGGCCTTTACCGAAATATTTAGTACCACTAGTGCAGTGGTCTCCTACCGCCCGCCGGTCCGCAGAAATGTTTCACCGGTCCGCGAAAATATGATTTTTTTAACATACCCACACAAATACTCTGATGGACATACGAAACGACTTACTATAATTTTAAGTACTTTATACCGCTTTTTATGTATACCTACCTACTAATTCTTAGGTATACATGATACGACAACTTACATTTTTGTCGCGTTAAAGAAAAAATAAATAACTGCATCTCAACCATGGGCGATGTCCAAACCCGAATACTATCGAATGGTTCAGGATTATTTATTTAGTCCATTTTTGTGCTTTATTAACTTTGGTATTGTTTAATTTAATATGTATTTGTGTTGTTAGTTTATAGATTATATTGTTTGGGATATTGCTACATCGCATCTTGATTAATAAACCTTCTATGGTGTTTGACGCGACAAAAATGTAAGTGTCGCATCATGTATACCATGTATGAGTAGGTAGATATACAAAAAATGTAATGTTCTGGAAAAAGCGATATAACTGTTAAAGATAAAAGGCAAATAAAATAATATTTAGAAAATACTAATCTTTACTCTCATGAGTATGTGTACTTGGATATACCTGAAAACTCGCCCTGTCGCAGTTTAAATTTTAGTAATAAAGTTATGTCACTTTTTATTTTATCCGGTATATTAAATGAACGGAAAAATAGAATTTGGCTACGCCAATGTGTATCTAAATAGTGGGGATTTGCGCCAGTGAAAAGGTTATAAAAATCTATTAAGCGGATCAAAATATGTGATATTACAAAAATTGCTTAAAATTATAGTGAGTGATAAAGGTTTCATTTTCTCATTTAGTGTAGCGGTCCTCAAAAAGTATTAATTAGGTATATACCGGGCCGTCGGAATAGAAGGTGCCCTAGTGCCTTCAAAGTTGCCAATAATCCGGCAAAGGGCAGCGTTGCGTGAGAACTGCACGAGTTGGTTTCCATTATTTTTCGAAAAACAAAGAGAACAAAGTGGTATTCGGCAGAATATTTCTCCACTAAATTTTTTTCAGAAGTTTATGTAACAAAATTACAAAAATATTGACGGGAAAATTAACCATTTTAAACTTTGGTTCACAGTCTTTAGATAATAAACAATTCGCATTCTTAGGTAGGTTGTAAACAACTTTCCAGAAAATCAATCAGGGAGCTCTGAAAATTAGTCTAATTTTTCATTGTCGTTTTCTGTTGATTAGACAAAGACATTACGTCACCTTCGATCGTTCGGAACGTATTTTTTATAAAGCCCTTATTGGAACTGCCGTCTTTCATACCTGCTTTCACGTTTGACACTGCCGGATTAATAACTATCATATTTGTCGTTATTCTTAAATAACATTTTTTGTTGTTTTTCAGTGTTTGAGTGTTAAAATTAAATATTCCTTGTGGAAAAAATAGTATTTCTTAACTCAATATGGCAAGACTGCCAAGCCTACCGTAAACTGGATAAAAATATAGAGTTTGAGTCACGTCCTTCGATTGGTTGTTTTTGCTAACCAAGACGATCAGCAGAACAGAAACAGACAGGAGATAAAAATAGATGGGGATTCTACAGATAGACTCCCCATCCTTTTTTGTTGTGTTTATTTTCGTAATATCAGGCATCACATTAAGGTTTACAAAGCAGATAGGAATATTGGGACGATTTTTGTTTCAAGTCGATGAGCGATATGAATTTACTGACTTTGACAGTTTGTAGTAAATAATAAGCGTTATGTTTGCAACAACAATTGGGTTTCTATGGATATGTGAATTGAATTACGGCTGTAATTTTTGACATTTCATCGAATTATCACTGTAATTCCGTGTAAATGCAGGCTTGTTATGTCGAATTTTACACACGAGGGAAATATTCAACATGATTTATTATCAATAGATAACATACTGTACGTGATATGCCTTTTATTAATTACATTTTTTGGCTAAAATCCCCATCTAATGGTTATTTAGTTAATCTTGCTTCCACTTGTTATTTCTGCAACGCGATACAAAAGAACGCTGCAATTTATTGGCGTTACGTTGAATCAATTGTCCTAAAATCTAATACAGGTACTGTCGTTGTATATTGTGCAGAGTGTTGGTGCTAGTTCTCTACCTTAAACCCACACCTAACGATTTTTGAACGGCGTTTTCCCTCAGTTATTTCAATACTCGGACGCGAGAGGACGCTGCATTCATTGACGTGACGCAGCGGTTTAAAAATCGTATTAAACGCATCGTGCGATGGTTTTATCTGTACACTCTACAGGGTGGCAATTTTAAAACTTGAAATGGCCATATATTAGAAACGAAAAACTGAAGAAAAAAACGCAAAAAACAGTTTCTATAAAACGAAGGGGGAACAAAAACAAGCGTATTAGTCCACCCCTATCTGCAACCCCTTGGACAGGGTGAGATAAACCCTTAAAATCTTAAATAGAAAGGGGGTCGAGTGATGCATCATTTTGAAGCTCTTGAAAAATGCTTTCTAATGGTACCATAGAAAGGTACATTTCAGGAAATTATTCTCTGTTTATTAAGGAAAACAATAAATGAAAAGACAATTTTGAAATTTTTTATTATTAGTTAATTAAATGTTCAAAATGATTGCTACCAATATCCTGGCATATTAATGATATTATGTAGTCCTATACCTATCTTCAGAATTTTTGGACTTATAGCGAAATTTAAAAATAATCTTATAAAAATATATTTTTTGGTAGTTGGCTGTGGATTCATAGAAACAAAATAATGAAAAATCCATGGGACGTTATGTCTGTGTTGTTCTAAAAAAAAATGGTTAACCAATAAGGAATCCTCCATTAGCAAAACATATCAAATACCGGGTGCCCCATTTAAAAAAAGAAGATTTTTGTAATAATTCATCTGCCTCAGAAATATTGTTATGGAGACGCCCTGTATAAAACTAATTAAATACTGTTCAAAATTATAAAATTTCGATGGTCTTGTGAAACTATTGTCAAATTTTCAGCATTCCGGCATTCTAGCTGTAACCGCTAAAAAGATACGGTTTTCCTTTCAGGTCCCGATACGGCGTTAAAAAATCACAAAATTATTTATAATTCAAAAACTCTTAAAGATAGGTATATGATATTATACATTAAACTGTTCTACATTTTTACCTAGATTCCAAAAAAATATAATATATAGGGTAATTCATTTAAAATTCCGAAGTTGCTACCACTTTCGGTATGATCCGGCAACACCGCACCATCGAAAATATTTTATAAACGTAGAAAACCATCAATTATAGCCACATCCCAATTTTTAAAATAAAGTCTCATTTAGTTCTCGAGAAACTTCTAATAGGCCACTTTACTTAGGGCACCCTGTACAGTGAGGGCAAATAGGTTAAAATAAATTAATTTAAAATTCGCAAAATTCGCAAAATCCGAAAATAAAATAAAATTAGTTTCAATTTAAAAAATTTAAATGTCACATAAAATATTTTTTTGTGTCACCCTGTATAAATGAAAATAAGTTTATAAAATACAACTCTAAAAATTAAAATCGGCTGGTCATAGCGTTTTTTCGAAAAATTAAATGTTGAATTTTAAAGAATTTATTCGAACCTATTTATCCTTACTATTAGTCCTTACATTTTAACATCAATATTGAAGATGACGCTTAGACCCTTTTAAATATCCCCTCCTTTATAATTTGTTAGTATACATAGTTATGATAAAGATACCGCCTCTTAATTTATCTAAAATCTATTGGACCCGCTAATTAATTTTTTTTGAAATGCGGTTTTTCAAGAACAAAACTATTGTTCAGAAGAGTGCAAAAATTGTGTTTTAAAATTAAGTATCAGTATATTTTTACCTCCTTGTTTTTCATATTACGTGTCCTTTATCTTCAACTGTTTTCGAAATGTTAACACTTTTAACTTTTGAAATAAAACACAGGTGAATACTTTATTAGGAAAGCTGACAATATTATTTTTCACGCCAACTTCCATAAGAGCTAGGGATGCCTCTTTGGAACAGGATCTGTTCTTTTTGGAAACAGGTTTTTATGTGGAACAGGTTTTAGGCGATAGGTTTTCCTGTTCCGCTGGAACAGTATGTTTCGCTCTTCGCTGGAGCCGTCTGGTTCGCTGAACCAGACGCTTCGCAACCTGTGTCGATGAAACCGTTTCGAATGCTCGGAATGTCACTTGGATTGTCACCGATAATTTTTTTTCTTAATTTTTTTATGGTTTTCAATAGATCATCTAAATGAGCTGTTAAACGTTCAGCTCGATAGGTTTATCCAATCCTTAGATATTCAATGTTAAAACTTAGATTTCAGTAAAAGCGCAGGCCGCCGTCCGCGAAGTTTGCTATAGTCTATAAGTAGTCAGTTCATTACAACCCGTTTGAGAACTTTGGTTTCCAATTTACATTATTATTACTTGGACTATTTATCTGATATCTGACATGTTTTCAGTGGATAGTGGTTTTATCAAAGCTGATTCTGGAAATTTACCAGAAGTAGAAGTCCAGAAATCACCTGATAGGATTAGCTATACTCTTTTTTTTAATATAAATTAAATTTTTGCATGTGCGATGTATTTACGATTACTCTAAAAACATTTTACTTACCTAAGCAATTTTATTCATCGCATTTGGTCTAACAAGTTGTTTATTATTGGCTGCAAGTTGGCCTTCGAGATGCTTAAAGCCTCTGTCCGTCATTACCTGGGCCCCTGAATCTAATTTATTTAAAAATGTGGATTCCTCAACTATCATTTTGTCAGTACTTCTACCACCAAAACCAGAAGAAATTTAAGAAATAAATTCATTTGTTGTACATGCTATTAAGTATTTCATGGTGTTACAACCTTTATATTCTGACCATGAAAGGGTCTGCATTATCGGATCACTCGGTTTTTGTATTGAAATTTCAAAACAGTCAATAATACATTGAACATTCTGTGTCTAAAGGGAATAGGAAGTTTTTCTTGGACTTCAGATAATAATTTAAACTGAACAAATGGATAAAGATAACCCGCTAGTACAGGTACTGTTTTTTGAATAATGGTACATATCTTGGCAACTGCTACACTAAAATCGTCAGCTAATATTCTGTAGGATAAATTTAGTTGAATCTTTTTTAAGCTCCCCCCGTTTTCGCCCCCAACTTTGATAATTTATTTAAGGGCTTAAAAGTCCGAATAGAAATCTAAAAATTTGAACATTGCCTTAAAAAGTGTTCTACTTTCAATTTATACAATAAAAAAAAATGCTGAATTGTCTGTTGCAACGGAGCAGAAGCAGATAGCAGCGGAAGGTGATAAGGGAATGAATTGCGCGGTGTTGTCGATGTTTATTATTTTTCGGAATACGGAAAAAAATTGAAACAAAATATTTATCAAAATATCTTTTTATAACACAAAAATAAATCTAAAATATATCAAATAAAAACTCTTTGGCAATATATAAAGATAAAGTATGTGTCCACAGTTATCTCTATGTAGTATCGTAGAAATATTTATTTTAAAAAAATTAAAGGTATTATTATCAGTATTATCTAAATTAAGACAGATCGTCCCCTTTGCACAGTGGGATGTTTTCTTTCAATATGTATTTAAGTTTGTTATAGAATATGTATCCGACATTTGTAACTTGCAGATATTACACTTGGATTTGTTTTATCTATTATTGTAAATAGTTCCAAAGCGGGTTACATTTATTTCGTGTTGATGAACTTTTTAGCAAAATAAAAATAGCACTGGGGAAAGTCTCTAAAAACTAACTCTTCTGTTAATGGAACAACGGGCAACCCCGCTTTATCAGAATGCAATTCCGACGCGACGTTGCGATGTAGCAAAAGAACAGGGAACCTTTCGAAATAGTTTGGAACTGGAACAGGCTTCTTGAAACGGGTATTTTTTAAAACCGAAACAGGTTGCACCTGTTATTTAAAATACCCCGTTCCAACCATCCCTAAATAAGTGCCCATGTATTCAAAATGCATAGTGGTCGTGCTTGTTCTATTTTTATTAGTCATTATAAAAAATTATTATTATTACTCAATTTTTTTTTATTTTAAACTAAATATACGGTCGTAGAAAAAGTATAGTGTGTAATAGTTGCGTGAAGCCAACTTTTAGATACTTGTTCGGCAATGTCCTATTGTTAAACCGAAATTAAACCTGTTAATGATCCATATCTAGTTTTGCTCTGTGTTAACATTCGTCACTTTATTTTTAAAAAAATATTTTTTTTTAGTGCTCTTGATGCCGAGTCTGAAAAAATTGTCCAAGCAGCTTTAGATAACGCAAGAAAAGGAAGAACAGTTATTGTTATTGCACATAGACTATCCACAATTCAAAATGCGGATATAATACTGGTTTTAAATGAAGGAAAAATTGTAGAGGTTCGTATATTTCAATATCCAGTTTTTACCTTTTTTTTTAATTCTACTTGTACCCTTTTCCATCCGACCACCTCATATATAAATCATTTAACAAGCTATCCAAGGGGTCGTGGTCGGTAGCTTTTAATTGCAATTTAATTGTCTTACAGATGGGAACTCACGATCAACTTCAAAAACTTAAAGGATATTATTGGGCTCTAACGTTTCAACAGCATCAACAGGCAGATGCAGCTTAGTTGTAGTATTATAAATAAGTTAAAACTTAAAATAAGGGGAAATAAATGGTGGAACATCCTGAGTAAAAAGGAAACCACAGAGGGTAACAAGGTATTAATGGTGAGAATATTTTTAAACGGTAAACACTGTGATTTAAATAAATGGTTGTTGTATTTTGTTATTTATGGATTTAGTATTATTTCTAAATAATTTAGAACCAATAAAGAAAATCTATGCAATTATTTTCCTGAATGTTTAATCTCTCGGTTTAAAGTTTAAAAAATTACCCCTGAAATTAGTATGATTACCCTAAATTAATAAAATTACCCCTAAATTCCGGATAATTTGTTTCTACTGTGTTTCCTCATAACTAGGTAATGTGCTTGTTGCGCCCGTTACTAAATTACCTTTATTCAGCTAGCACCGGCATCAGCTATTAGAATATTTAGGTGCGAAATATCGTGTTACTACTATTTAAAAAAAACAAAGTTGATGATGGTTGCGAAGAAACGAAACGTCGGTATATATGTATTAAAATTGCCTTGTAGAGGAGAAAAAGGGGCAATGGGAATGTAATAGTATATTAAGATACACGTTTCAGAGAAGAAGACATTATTTTAGAGCACGCGTTTAATTTAGAAAACAACCCGCGAATCGTGGAGCTTTCTAAAGTACAAGTGCTATAATTGTCTTATGAACCGCGTACCTTTTTCTATTTGGGTCTTTAAAGTCTGAAAAACTTAAAAAAATATAGTAAATTTTTTCCATTTGAATTAATATTTTCTTTTTTGGGTTGGCAATACTTTTACAATTTGATAAAATGTTACAAGTATCAAATATGCCATGATAGAAACAATTCAACACATCAAAGCTTCCCATCCGTCATAATTAAAAATAAATATATTATTAAAGTTAATAAAAATGAGTCAGGAAGAAAGTTGTACTCCGTCAGAAATATGAGAGATTGCAGAAAATAATCTAGAAAAACTTTGAAAAAGAATATACAAAACTTATTTAGTTATGGTGCGAGCAGAACAAAGTTCAAAATATTGTATCAACACAGAATCTGACAGGAATAACAATTAATGCCCAGGAAATGTCTACAGTAACTATAAATATGTATATATAAAGTAATATGTATAATACTATATTGAATTAAAAATAAAAATAGTACTTTATTGAATAAAACTTTAGAAATAGAGCATAAATTGGAAAATATTTATATTATTTTTAGGTTATGTTGTTTTATAGTTGTGACTAGAAATTAGTTGACGGACACCGTCAGCATGTTATGTATTTCAGATAAATATCTAGTAAAAATGATCTATTTGCAAGGTTAAAGGTTAGTATTTTAAAGTTTTCTATAAAAGCTTTTTGTCGAATCCATAATGCCTAGAAAACTAATTTCAACGAAATCGAAGTAAGCCTAAAATTCGAACCCTACTTGCTGCCAACATAAAAAAATTTAAATTTCAGTTTCATAAAATTTATTCGATTTTTTTTTGCATTTCATAACGTAGCCATTATGAAACCCAAATGGGAGGGGTGGGGGTAGTTCCATCGTTCATCATAGTGGTAGCGAACGACGGACGGTCAGCGCACTCGCTGATAAGATCAGATCGAGGCGGTAGAGTCGATACATAAACACTATCATCACTGATTATCGCTGGCACTCGAAATTCATGGTTCATGTCAAAACACGTTAGGGTCGTCAAATAATGAAATTCACTAGATTAAGATAAAATCTGTAAACCTTTATTTTCCATCAAACACCATAGTTTTTAAATAAATTTATCTGAAGATGTTGGCCACTTACTACACTCTCTGTTTACCAATTGCTTTCAGTTAGGTATATCAAAAGTGATGGAGAAAGCAATCAATCAACAATTTCTAAAGCACCTGGAAGACTTCAACATTATCAGCGATCATCAATATGGTTTTCGGAAGGCCAGATCAACTGGAGCACTTCTAGCCTATGTCACCCATCTTTGGAATACAGCAATCGAACATCATTGGCAGGCCCGGGTTGTCGCACTGGATATTTCTAAAGCCTTTGAGCGTGTTTGGCATGAGGGGCTTCTAATTAACTGCGATCCTATGGTATGCCTAGTCGATTCTGTGCATGGTTGGCTAGCTTTCTTAAGGACCGCTCTCAACAAGTGGCCATTGACGGATTTCTCGTAGACACCTTCACCATCAATGCTGGTGTTTCTCAAGGGCCCAAATTGCCTCCCATGCTCTTCTTACTCTATATTAACGAACCAAAAAGTTGTACACACTTCAACAACTTTTGACACTATACAAAGCCCAGATTCGACCCTCACTAGAGTACTGCTCTCAGCTCTGCACCCAAACATACTCTACCGGATTCCATTAAAAGGAGGGCCATTCGTCTGATCGGAGACCACGAGCTGACGAAGAGCCTCGACAATCTAGAACGTCGAAGACAGGTTGGGGATTTGACTCTCTTTTACAGATATTTCCATGGAAAGTGCTCGGCTGACCTTCCGCTCTTAATTGCACCCAGAGCCGCGAATAGCAGAAATACACGACGAACCACTGCCTCCAGCTTCATTATTGAAGAATTATTTGATCTGTAGAGCTTCCCGAGGTCGTTTTTCCCAACGAATATAACCTCCAACGATTCAAAACCAACGTGAATCGCTTTATTCGCTCACGCACCGTTTCCAGAGTGGCTTAAAGGATTTTTCCCAAATTGCTGGTGTTTGATCATAAAAAAAATCAATAAAAGTCTAGGAATCTTCACACGCATATTGTATCCTGTTCAAAATAGTCCGTTAACTACACTTTTATTGTCAAGAGAAATGACTGGTTCTTGACGAGCTTAAAGCTGAATTCATAGTTTCCTTAACGTATGATGAAAGCCGTAGTCGATAAGACGTAGGCAGTAAAGAACATACCCGTTCATAGTTTCGTAAAGAATTTGAAGGTTATGGTTTTTGTTTATTTAAAACTGTAAAATATTAGTATAAGGGATGAAGATCGTTATAATAGAGGGAGCAATGTTGTGCTGCTATTAGCCCAAAAAAAACGTACAATTTGGTGATTTGTGCATGGCGGTAATTATGCACGAGTCTGACCGATCTCAACCGATTCCGTAAGCCATAACGTAAGAAATGGAATTGAACCATTTCATATTGCTTCATTTTTATGCACTATGACTAAAATTCTTCTGTTACAAATCATATGTTTATTTTTCTTACGGCTTAAACGTTACGGCTATGAATCCAGGTTTACTTAACTTTGACACCAATTATTAACATTTTTTTCCCAGAATAGTGACGAATGATTTTTAGAAATGTTACTTAATTATTTGCTGTAAAAATCTCCCCCGATCTCTAGTTGATTTTGGAAGTTTCATACCGTATTATATTCGGTACACCCCAAAATCTCGTGAATAACCGACGATAACTTCTGTGCGATGAGATAATTTAAAATTTTAGTGTCGGGTTCCCTTCCTATAGCAAGTTCGCACTTGATGTAAGAATTACAAAGTTTAAACCCCCTAGATTAATTTCCTTCCGTGCTGTTAAATTAATTTGTCACTTGTTTATCCTACATCGCTAGTAATTAAAATTAATAATAGAATATGCCATTAAATATTTTGATCAGGAAATAAAATGAGTAAATTAGTTTACAAATTGCATATCTGTCAAAACTTTATTGAAGTATAAATTAATATACCGTTAAGCTTCTCTTTTAAGCAGATAACTATTTCTGAACACAATTTTTGTTCTATGATTATGTCGACTTCTGAAATCCGTAGTTAATACCATAAAAAAAGTCGGGCATTTATTATAAATTTTTGTTTATTTTTAACATTTATTCCTTTAGGTTTCTTCACCAAATTTTTAGTAAAAATATTAAATGAACAATATTTTATATAGGTACAGTTTTATTCGTGGAAAACGGGACACTACATTTGTTATATTATCTGCATTTAGCAGAGCCCATCGATTTATAAGCATTTTTTATTGGGTGCCATCACCATGCGTATCGATTTGTAGTTCTGCTGAATGCATTTTGCTGTCAGTTTTTTGTTTGGTTAGAATCCCGTTAAAATATTTTCATCAAATATTACGCTTTCATCTCTACGAAATGGAAAATTTTATTATGCTCCTCTTCACTAGCTTGAGATCGTGTATAATATGTTTTTATAATTATAATTCAATTCTTTCATCATTTTTTATAAATTTTACTCCTCAACCTGACAATCACAATCAAAACTGAGATAAATCGCGGTCAAATCACAAGTCGCTTTTTAAATTCGATGGAAAAAATGCCGTCCGATTTGTGAAATCGATTTTTTTTTAGGTCATTCAGCAGATGATTACTAATCGCTTACAAATCGATGGGTTCTGCTGAATGCGCCGAATGTAAATCAATGTTAATTGATTTCGGCGTGTTCAAAATTGTAAGGTTGACAAGACTTGTCACTACCAAAATTTTCAAAATGCCTCACAATTTAACGGAACTTGAAAAAGCTCAACTAGTAACGAGACTTGAAGATGGGTGGTTAATACGTGCACTAACAATTTTGTACCGAATAGGCAAAAATAAGAGTTAAACAACGTTGGGAGCGAGAGGGGTATTTGAAAAGACAAATTGGTACGGGTCCCGCCTGCATTTCCAACCCTGAACAAGATGGCGCATTTCTGGGATATCTAAGGGCAAATCCTGTTGGAACTGTTATTGATTCAACAATACAGAGGAAAAGAATCTGAGCTAAAAAATTGCGTAGCTACGAAAAAAATTATGCTCTTGTTGAAAGTTACATAAATTGACAGTGCCCTGGGACCTCTGAAGTAAACTGCTTCAAGACATGTTTTTTTTCTATTGACCAATTGTAAAATCTTGCTGACCGAGTAATCATTTCGCAACTCGACTGTTAATTAAGCGAACACATGATATTACAAGCGCACTGATATCGGTTAAATTGTTGACAGTTTGTAGCTTTTTTTGCAGAACAAGTGTTGCAGCCCGATTTTTATTTATTGCAAGGAAAATCTTTTTATGCTGATCAAATGATTTAATGGCTATTTTTTGGTGCGTACCAATTGAAATTGACAATAACAGCAAACCATTTAATTACTTCTCTTTGCCTAACACAGGCCAATAGAAGGCCAAGGTAGCACTTCTACATTATTGTTGTGAAACCAGTCCTTCACAACATTTGCAGTATGCACTGGGCAATTATCCTGCTGATAAATAAAAGAATTATTTGGATAAATGGAGCGAACAGATGGAAGCATAATATGTTCTAGAACTTGACGATAATTTTCAGCATTGAACCTTCCCTCCAATTTCCAGCATACCCCAAGCCCATAGTAACTTATCCAACCCCATACATTGACAGAAAAGCGCCCTGGTCTAAAAGCAAGATCACTGGTATAACGCTCTTCAAATCTTGTTCGGTCTGGTCGATACACTCGAATTGATCCATTGTATGTAGATTGGAAAGTCTTTTCATCCGTGAATATTACCCTATTCCAAAATTGAGGTTCGCGATATATATAATTTAATGCAAACAGTAACCGCGATTGCTTTCGTTCTTCTGTTAGTTTAATTTTTTTCGCGGCCACGCGGTTTCTTAATTCTGATTTATTGACTCTTCTACTGGCCGTAGGTCGAGAGCCAGGAAATCCTGTGGCATTCATAGCTTGCCTCACCATTTGAAAGGGATTATCTCTTAAGTGGCCTAGGAACAAAGCATCTTCTTCAAGACTGGAAATTCTAGGACCTCCAGGTCCCTCTCGTCGGTCGAATGACCCTTCTTGTTGCCAGCGCTTCTTAATTTCTTAGATTGTGCTCTTATTTCTGCCATATAATTGTGCTATGGAACGAATTGACCATCCATCTTGGATTCTTGCTACTATTTGTGCCTTCTCTACAATAGTTAATTGACGAGGCATTTTAAATGTTTGACTTTTAGACGTCTAACAACAATTGCCACCATGCAGTTTTAAAAGTGTATGCCAAAAATAAAAACGAAACGACTTACACCGGGACAAATTAGATGTACGGGTTTTTAATGAACAGAACTGTACTTATATTTTATATAAATACCCACTACAAGCAATTCGGTATTTTGACAAATGTATACTTACGGTTCGACTATTTTGAACAATTTTACATTTATTTGTTTCACATGCAACATTTTGCAATCGTGACCGGAGAATAGAGGAAGGAGAGAGAATTATATGCAATTTAAACTAAAATTATAGATAATGGTTTTAATAACAAAACAACATGGAACGAGACATTTTATATTTCCAAATAATAACACGAAACATAAAGAATTTAACGTTGGTATATTTAATTACGTATTATCGTAAAAACTGAACATTTTTGCATATTAGTGAGTCTCTTATGATTTAAATGATAAATATGGTAAAATTGATCATGATCACTAACCTAGACATATTATTTTATATAATTATTATACATATTAATTTAATTATAATCTAATTAATTTATTAAAGTATTTGTGATGCTTGTACATAACGCAGATGGGATTAAATAATTATTTTACATGCATGGGTATTAGTATGATTTTTTCCAGTAATGTTTAGTATGTTTCTCTTCTTCATTGGTTGTTATTAGGCAATTTTGTTTAAATCAGAAAATGACAGTAGTTTTCGGGTTTTGCAAATTTTTTACCTTTGTTCTGTTTATTACTAAAGACATAATTAGGAATTATTACTGCAATTTTTTTAGGTAATTTTTGGCCAACAATTATACTGAAACACAAAATAGAACATAATGCTAAATTAGATTTTCTGGAGTTATTTTATAATTTGTATTTACACCTTAATGATATTATACAGGGTGTTTCTTAACACCATGCTAATATTTAAAGAAGTTATTCCTGGGTCCATTTTCAGAATAAAACTTTATGTGAACATAAATATCCTAAATATCTTAATAGTTGATATACACTTAGCAGCAAAAATAACGCACATCCAAAAATTATGCTCAATTTCAAACTTGATTTTCTCGCGAACCGATAAATCGATTTCGCTAGTTTTTCTTTTGAACTGTAGCTTTTTTTTCTTTGGTAATTGCACTGTGATAGAATTTTTTATTCAGATTTCAGTTTTAGGCTTATACAGGATGCAAAAATGAGAATGAGAAAGCATTAGCAGCAATAACGAGTGTATGATGAAATCATATTGTAGCCTCATGTTTTCTAAATATTTTGTTCCTTTCATTTCTCTGATATCTGTAATATCAAAGAAAATACACAGTTTTATACCAGAACATGTTTTTTTTTTAATTAAAATAACATTTTGTTCATTCCAAATATCGGTAACCATTATTTGGACATCTTGCAGGTTGGCAGGAGGGGGGTTGATGCTGTCTCAATGCCCTACCAATAATATCACATAAGTGCTCTATAGGATTCAAATCGGGACTGCGCGGTGGCCAATTTAGAGTTCGAATATTTACTTCATGTAAATATTCATTGACGATGCGCACAACAGGAGGTCTTGCGTTATCATGCATTAGTAAAAAATTATTCCCAATGTACAGAACGGGACAACGTGCTGAGACAAAATGTCACTGATATACCTCTCGCTATTTAAAGAACCTCCACGTGAAGGTACGATATCCGTCCGTACTGTTAAGGAAATTCCAGCCCGAAACATCACAGAGCCTCCATTGAATAAAGTTGTTTCACGTATGTTGCACTGTGCATAACATGTTCTGGTATAAAACTGTGTATTTTCTGTGATATTACATATATCAGAGAAATTAAAGGAACAAAATGTTTAGAAAACATGAGGCTACAATATGATTTCATCATACACCCGTTGTTGTTGCTAATGCTCCCTAAAGGGTGTCTCAAATTTAACGTATAAAGCTATTCTCATTTTTGCACCCTGAATGAGCCTTAAACTGAAATCTGAATAAAAAATTCTATCACAGTTCAATTATCAAAGAAAAACAGAGAAATCGATTTAACGGTTCCCAAGTTTGAAATTGAGCATAATTTTTGGTTTGCCGTCTCTTTATTTTTTGTCGGTATGAAAACATTAGGGGTGTGCCAACCGTGTATATTACAAAATTTAAAATTTGTATTCTTTGTCAATAATTAAGAATTAATATCAAGTCTTCAACATTTGTCAGTTTTTGATTTAAAATGACAAGCAATACAAATTTTGAATTTTGTAGTTTTGAATAACTTAATATGCACATTAATAACAGCCATTAAAAAAACTAAGGTTGCCATTTAAAAAAAATTATCGAATTCGTCATATCATAAAACTATAATTATAAAATAATTTGGTATATTGTATTTTTTTTTAAAAACGACCACAACTTAAAATATTTCGGTTTTATTGTTTCCTGTCTTTGTTCGAAGAGATGTTCAAAAATAAGTTTCACTTTCTCAGAGCTTGTGATATAAAACACTTACTGGTTTTCCGACGTTTTGTTCCTTAAATTGATCTTCAATAAAATGCCCCTAGTACGTTCCTGTAATTTACTTTTTTTTTTAAATTCGGTATTAGTCGAAAATATAAACTCAATGCCTCTTTTAAAAGTCTTAAGTGCTGGCTTTAATAGTCAAATGTTATGTTATTTATTAATTAAATAATAATTATTTATCTATTACTAAAATAAATTACTTGTACTTACGCTAAGTAGAAATGTGACAAAACTATTACTTTGAAATAAAAAAACAAAACAGTAGTTGTACATGTCAATTTAAGGAACAAATCCTAGGAAATCCAGTAAGTATTGTATACCACTGAACGTAGATTTAGGCCGTCTTTCATAATATATACAAAAAATCCAAGCCCGTATTTAAAAAAATTAAGTTGATAATATAGAACTAAAGACGAACAATCGCATGAAATGATGACGCCATCTTGTGGAGAATAAAACGTAGCAATGAGAAAGTAAAATTTAATTTTGGACATCTCTTCGAAGAAAGTCAGGAAAAATAAGAACCGAAACGCAAAATTTTAGATTTTTTCAAATATTTTGAAAGCCCCTGTATTTATTTTTGATTTTATTTATATTATTGGACCCATAATTACGCAACTTTGCCGAATTTGTAACAACCTGTATGTTATTTGTCAACAGATAAATATATCCTTGAATTGATTATACTGCAGTTCTGATTCTGATTAAAATAAACTGTAATGGAGTAAAAGCTGGCATAACTTCTTTGGCCGATACCCAAGAGAAAAAAAAATGTCCTATTGAAACATATTCCTATAGTGCTTGTGTTTGATCATAAAAAACACATTCAACAAAAAGATAAAAACTAATGGATAATGTTTTTTAAGCAGTCGAAAATATAATAACACGGAGAATTACTGAATTAAAAATACAGATCTTGTTTCATTGTCTTAAAACTATACAGAAGTAATTTGCATTCAAAAGGTTAAAGGTTAATATATTATTAATTTTGAATTAACACATTTTATAACATTATTTATAACCTGATGCTGATTTGCATCCGCACAGGAAATTCTCCGAATTCGGGACCTGTTTGGGTTTGAATTATCCATTGATTTATCCCGACCTTAACCGAGGATTAATTATAATGACAATTATTTCGTGTTTACACGCCACCACTATAAATATAATTCATTGAAATTGTCATTAAGGGTTGGTTATTGGTTAGCCAATACAGATACAATAACGTAATCCCATCTGCAACGGCTACTTTATTTCTATAAAATAAATACTCATCTATTTTATTAATTACATTAATTGGCTGTAAAATTTTATAGAAAATAAGTAGCGATCCTAAATATAATATTTTTAAATTGTACAGTTTTTTACAAGAAAAGTTAAATTCCTCTCACTGAATTGTCAGTTTATCACATCATCGAACAGATGTCCATATAACTTTACATTAACCGTATCTTCTATCGCCAGCCAGTTAACAATACTGGAAAAAGAAGGATGATTAACTGACTTGCTACGCAGATGGCACCGGATTTTCTCATTAAAATGGCGTCGACGTTGTCACCTGGAAAATAAGGAATATCCATCAGTTTCATCTTAACTAATAATCATTTCTATATAATCATAATATAAATATATTTTTCCACTACTAACGATTTAATAACGTTAATTAACCGATTTTCAGCTTGAGAAATCATTTTTCTTAACCTCCTGAAAGAAATCATCATTATTTACCTAGGTCAGTAGTAGAGCCAATAGAGGCATCTGGCTTTTAATTTTTAAATGATAATGATAATTACCTGTCAGTTTCATCATAAGTTATTATTTTGAAGCCTAATATTATGCTTTTGTTGTTTAAAATAGTTTAAACAATTTGAAAGTTGTTTTATTCTATTGCTGAAGCATATGGCATGCTGGCCGTGTATTTTCCAAGCTTTGAAAATGCAAGTATTGCCTATAGAGTACGTTATGAAATTTTCGAAGAAACAACATTTTTGGCGGATGGTTTTTAAGAAGCGTTTAGCAAGATAGTTGCGAGAACCTGGACAAGTGTTAAGCCCTGGTTTTTATTACATTTCGTTACGAAATATTTCGGTAGATTAGAACGGAAAAGTTCGTCGTTGGTCATTTGGTTTTTACTTTAGTACAAGTTCGTGGTAAAAAAGGACGATATTAGTACATTCATTTGTACAGGGTGATCACGTATTATGTCCCCCCATCTTAACCTTTTTATTTTACGTGCTTGAAAAAAATTAAAACGATTGGTATACAAAGTTTTTAAAGTAGTATTTGCAATGGGAACAAATATCATTTAGGTCTGTTGATTTACAAGTAGGGTTGAACATACCTGTTTTATTTGATACAAATTCTACCGCTAATTTTTTCAAATATTCTCCTTCATTTGTATGTCTTTAAAAGTTTTTAATTTTGGGTGGATTTTCTTTTACCCTCTATCTATCTACTTTTACTTTCTATCAACAATTCATCTCATCATCATCATCATCATCTACCCCACTAAACTCTAGTTTATAGTATTTTACACTCATAATTAATATAATAAAAGTTCACAAAAATAATAATCTGCAGCCGAAAAACTCCGTTCAACTCCAAAAGGTTGGATACCGACGAAGTTTCGTCAACGAAAAGTTATTCAGCTTGACGTTTGTCATTATTAAGTGACACGGGTTATCGGTTCTTTGTTTTTGGATATATCATTACTAGGCTCTAGCCTACGGCCTCGTATTTAAAGGGGCCTCGAAAATAACCAAAAAATAACAAAGTTTAAAATAACAAATACGATTTTAAATTGACAGATTAAATTAGGCGTGCGGTGCCTCAAACTGGTAACAGGGCAAGAAAATCTACGACAGAATAATGAATCGGCGTAACTAAACGGGCTCATTATTTTTACCGGCTTTATTATTATTAATAAATCGGAATATACAATGTGCCTATTTTTGGTTATAGGGGGCCCTAGGCCCGTTACGCAAATCGAGGTACCTTATCACTTCAAAAAATGTTTTTTTATTAATAAGTTATTCACAAGTAATTTATTATGATTTACTAATATCATACGATCACAAGTTAGTGTCGTCTTATACATATATCCTGTACATAACTCTGTAGGTTATTTCGTAAATTAGTTAGTTACATATTATAAAATAGGTGTCTAACAAAGGGCCTCAACATCATGTTGAGTAAAACCAACTTGTAAATCGACAGATCTAAATGATATTTGTTCCCATTGCAAATACTACTTTAAAAACTTTGTATACCAATTATAGCACCCAGCCCACCTAAAGCGTGCCCTGCCTTTGTTATTGGGCGCACTCTGTATCTTTAAAGGGAAACGATATCGTCTGAGCACCTGTTGCCAGATACACTTCCGATATCGCAGGTTGATGTTGTTAAAATCCGAGCGGTCGATTTCTTAATACAGGGTGGTGGCTATAATATAAAACTTTTGCGAGGTTCGGAAGATTCCTGTGCTAGCAGAACCTGACTACGTTTCTTTAATTTATTTCCAGAAAATAAATTAATTTGACTTGCCTATTTGCTGTTGTTATCTCTCGACTACTTATTCCTGGTCTCCTCGTCAATCAAAACACACTTTTTAAGCTTTTACATACACTTGTTTTATTTCTTAATAACTTTCCCCAAAATTCACAATCTTAATTTACGGTTTTCCGGATATGAGACAACACTCTCAATTACTTATCTCGGTAAAACCTTAAAAAACCTTCAGACAACACATTTCCTATACTATTACGGAGTCAACTTATTTTAACAATTTTTGTAACAGCGGATTCAATTATCTTTTGGCCATAAACACTTACTTCGAATTTAAATACTTTTAAATATACTTTTCTACCGAAATTCAGAATTTTCTGACACTTGATTCACAATAACTTTCTGGCATTATTTTCCTTTGCCAATTAAAACACTTTCACTTTTTCACTGGTTAGTCCATTCGCGTACTTAGATTCCGAGTTTTCCGCTTTTTCACTTGTTACTTCCGATTGTTGTTTCTTGACGTTTGGTTTTTGACTTTTGGTTATTGACTGTTGGTTGTTGACTAACTTTAGCTCCAATTCGGGAGCGCTTAAATACAGAGTTTTCCGCCCACTTTTCCATCCCAATTTTCCCCTGCGACTGTCGTATAGCCTATGAGTCATCTTATTTCCGCGAATAAGTGTCAATTTTCGATTATTTATCGGTCTTTAAGAGCGAAAGTCGCTTAATTTCTCCTCTTCTAGGTCACAGGTGTTCATTCCCCCTTTTATTTATGGGATTCGACCCACGCGTCCTCCCTGGGGGACGATGAGTCATAGGGTTGCCTCATTATACCCCTATCGAACACCTTCGTTCATTGGTTGACCGTTTCCACATTCATTCGGTTAATTTCGCGTCGACGTATTAGAAATGGGGGTGAAAACCCTTTTGTTTAAGGAGAGGGGGTAGGTTTCGTCGGTCACCGCGCATTTTTCTCGGGTCAGTTATGTCGTGTCCGCGGTCGCGTTTCCAATCGGTTCTCCTGACCAAGTGGGTGATCAAGTGGAATTTAAGTGTTGTGCAATTTCTGGATTATTCTACCTTTTTTGGAAATAAACGTGAGTTTTTACTTTAAAATTTTTTCTATAATTGATTTCAACATTAATTTGATTTTTCCTGATTTTTCCCGATTTTTCCTGAATTTTTATTGAGATTTTTCCGATTTCTGAACTTAGAAGAATTTCTGACATTTTTCCAAATAATTCCGATTTTTTTTTTTATTTAAATTTTTGATAAAATTCTTTTTAATCTAATTAATTATTTAAATAATTTTGAAATTTATTTAAATAA
Organism: Barypeithes pellucidus; assembly: GCA_963991005.1. Taxonomy (NCBI): domain Eukaryota; kingdom Metazoa; phylum Arthropoda; class Insecta; order Coleoptera; family Curculionidae; genus Barypeithes; species Barypeithes pellucidus. The sequence continues at coordinate 35,371,360 of OZ022556.1, forward strand.
TTTTTATTTATTTTTAATTTTATTTTAAATATTTTTCTTCATAAATTTTATAAAATTCTAATTTTTCCGGAATCCGATAATATTGTGATAAATTTTTATTCTACTTTTATTCCGAAATTTATTCCATATTTATTTTTAATAAATTTTCGTAAGTCTTTTGTGTGGTCATTACACCTCTCCCTCCTTAACATTAAATTCATCTTCTTATTGAAGGTAATTTAATAAAAACTTTCCCAATTCCGTTACCCCTATCAGTCTCGGTTACTAGGTCACGGTATTTAGGCCATTGACGGTCGCAGAGTTTACACTACCTGGGTGAAAGTGGCTACAATGAAAGCGAGTGTTTATGGCTCTTGCGGTTGTTAACCTTTTTAAAAGGATGCTACCCTAGATTACCTATCTTTATGAGCATCTCTAAACTAATTGAGGTATTTTAGGTATATGGTTTCTCTTGTTTATTTGAACTTTTCTCGTTCGATTATTTTTACTGAAATGTCTAAACCATATGCCTACAAACCTTTTAAAATTTTAAATATTCACTAATTTTCCTTAGTTTTCCACATTAGTGACTAGTTTAACTCATTCTAGTTAATTATACAATATAACTTTTGTTATTTTTGGAAAGATTTTTTTTTTTTAATATTAACTACGTAACTAACTTAATTGCTAAAGTTTGTTAATATGAATGATTTAAATTTTTGAATAATTCAGTTAAACTTAGTGAATTCTCGTTTCCTTCACATTTATTATTAAATGACATACAATTCCTTATTCAAAAATTTACTCTTACCTAATTTCTTATCATTAACATAACTATTTTTAATAAAGATTTACCTTCCTTTTACAAATTCTCAAAAATTTTTTTCGGTTTTTATTGACTGGTCGTCTACTTTTTAGAGTCAATTTTAATTTTTCCAAGTATAGAACGGCATATTCTTCCGTCTCGGGCTCTTGCTGTACAGTTGAGGTCGAGGGTTGAGGCTCTGCTGCCTCCATAAGTGGCTGTGGTCTCAAGGTTGTTTGAACCCAAGCTTTGGTAGCAGTTACTCGGTCTACCAAGGCTTCTTCTTCTGGGGATAGGGGTTGATTATTCTCTGGTGCTGGGGAATGTTGTTGCTTCTTCCGATGTTGACTAACCCTCATGCTGAGAGAGGATTCGCTATTTACCTCTTCTACATGTCGTGGTTCGGCGTCATGGACTTCCGGGATCTGACTCATTTTTCACGTATTAATTTTAAAGTCAATTGGCTCGATCACGTTCCGCACTTTTGCTTAAGTCTCCGTTTAGTTTTAAACACGTATTTATTTTCCCACAAAGTCCGACGTACTGTTTATTTTTATATTTTTCCTAGTTCACACTTTGAATTTTCTTTGTTTTATGACGACACTCACGCGAGTAGATTTAACCTGGTCCAGTCTTTGTCTTAGTTCTCTTATATAACCAGTTAGGGTGGAACTTTAAGTCCATAACTGTTTCTTTAACCCCTTTTTAAAAATAAATTTTGATCTTATTATCCACTTATTTAGTCTTTAAGCCTTTTCTTTTCCCGATTTTATCTATTAATTAAAACTTTAGATGTCGTTAACATTTCTTCATTATCCCTCGTAACATCTGTTGTATACTTTTCTTAATACCTTTTTACCTTATTAATTAACCGTTGAACGGAAGTCCTTTTGGCGGAGCTAATGTATCCTTTCTTTTGAAATTTTCGTATACATATAGGTAGTGCCCTCTATTTTATTATCCTATCTTCACTTCTTCTTCTCTTCTGAATTTCTATCTGACTATACATACTTTAATGTTCCTTAACCTAGATGTCGGTAGTGAGTCGTTATCGATTTTTCCTTTACACCATTTCGGCTCGTTCCTTCCCGAATAAACTCCAGCTGAGTTTTGGTATTCTTTTCATATCCTGACGTAAGGCGGCGTAGTCGTTCTGCTTATTGATCGCCGGGGCTGTCGCCTGTTTCGTTTTCTCCTCTAATTCGTTTTCTATATTGAACGTAACATGCTTGTTCGATGCTTTAGCTACCCTTGTTTCTTCTGGCGGTAGATGGCAGGCAGGGTCTTGTCCTGGCTTATATGTTTGTTTCTCTCCTTTTTCCTGTATAAAGGTAGATGGTCCTTAATAATTAAAATATACTCACTAAACACATCTGGTTTGTTTTTCATTACTCCATTGTTTATTTTCTTCTATATTTAATTTATTTAAATCATGTCCGTTTAATCCATTAAACTTTCGAAAACATGCGTTTTCGGCATTCTTCTACACTAACTTCGTATAAACGCTCCACAATGCATTTATTTCGATTAAACATGAATATACATTCACATATGCGAACTTCTTTCGCTCTATAATTTGAATATCCTCTTTAAAATATCCCGAGTCCGGATCTGGGCAATTACTAACATCCTTTAATTAAATTGCCGTTATTTTCGTATACGGGTTTCTACAATCGTATGCTATCAAATTTTGCATCAAACATCTGCATCCTAGCAATAATTATAATTATTCCGTTAAATCTTCTTCTCTCCATTTCAAAATTTTCCTTTCTGTAGCAAACACTATGTTACCCTATTTTTAATTCTATCTAATATCTTCTATTCTAGTTGACTCCGGTAATAATATTATCTAATCTATCTCGTAATCTAGGAACCTTCGAGGCATTCGAATTTCTCTGGTGCGCGTGCGCCTGTTCTCTGGAAATAATGGTTCTGGTTCCTCTTCAGATGAATCCTCTGTTTCATTTGATTCCTCCGTTTCATTTTGCGTTTCATCGCTCTCGTTTTCGTCTTCTTCTTCTACCATACTTAAGGGTTCATTCTCCCTACCAAAATTTAGACATTCTTTTCTGTTTTTCTTTTTATTATGCCTTCCGCATCGTGTTTTCGCTTCTACTTCTTGTTCACTTAATTTCCTGACGGAAATTTTTCCATTTTCTTTTTCATTGTCTTTGAGGTCAGTCTCATACGCATTGGCAATAATCATTCTTCTTTTTAACTTTATTTCTCTCTCCGTTACATTCGCAACTCTCATCGGAATAGTTTTACTCGTTTTACATAGCATTCGGGCGACGGTTAACCCTGTCGGCACCCCGTCACTTGGTTCTAAAACCATGAATGGTGTAGAAACTTTCGCTAATCCTTTCAAGTTCGCCGGAAAAACTGCTTGAGTCATTGGAGGTATGACTAAGTCTTCAAGCACAGAAATTATTGCACTATTTTGTTCTACTTCGGTAAATAATTCTTCCATGTTTTCCTTCAACAAATTTTCTCCTTCCGTTTTCTCCCTTGAAAACTTCTTCTCAACCATTTCTTTGGTCTGAGTACTAACATTTACCAATTCCTTAGAAACTTTTCTTTCTAACAACTCCTTTGAAGCTCTCCACTCTTCAAATCCTTGGGACACTCGCCCATCCAAAAATTCACTGGAATTTCTTCTCTTTTCACAGTCTTGGGACACATTCCCATCCAAAAATTCACTGGAAACCCTCCTTCTTTCAAAATCGTGGGACCTTCTCCCATCCAAAAATTTACTGGAAACCCTCCTTTTTTCAAAATCGTGGGACACTCTCCCATCCAAAAATTCATTGGAAACTCTTTTCTTTCCAAAATCCTGGGACACATTCCCATCCAAAATTTCAGTGGAAACTCTCTGTTTTCCAACATCCTGGGACACATTCCCATCCAAAAATTCCTTGGAAGCTCTTTTCTTTTCTGGGAGATCTTTGGAATTTCTCATCGCTACAATATTCTTGGAATCTGCAGTATTCCTGGATGGTACACAAACTTCTCCAATTTTCCTCGTTTGTTGATTATCAATAGAATCCAGATGACCACTAATCATCTGAAAACTACGTCCTTGCATTATTAGTGGTAACGCGGGACCATTCATTGAAGTAGCTTGAGCTAACATCCTATCTTCTTTATTTCCATTTTTCTTTTCCAAATACCTCTCCTTAATTTCTTTTATCTCGGCTTCCAAACAAGCAAGTCTTGCTTCCATTTCATCTGTGCCTTGTTCCTAAATCATAGGAATGACACTTTCAAATACATACATGCAATTGTTGCTCCAGTCTATCTTGACTCCATATTTTCTCAAAAAATCCATTCCTAAAAGAATATCCGCCTGGAAACTATACGTTTCTATAACAACCAATTCCTGCTGAATCTCTATATTCCCAGGAAATTCTATCGATACTTCTGCTACTCCTGCTGTAGGTATCCTATTTCCCTGAATATCTACTAAACTAATATTTGACCTATTTACGACCCCCTGAGCAATTTCAGGTTTGATTAGGGATACAACGGCTCCGCAATCGATCAAGGCGAGGTATGGCTTACCATCAATTCTTACCTTGATGACGCTGCATGGTTTTGGAATTCCTTGCTTTGAGCACGTAAATATCCCTACGTTTAACGACTTATTAAATTTGCCTGGGTTATGGCAGTCGAATTCAGGGGTTGAAATTCGGCTGCGTTCCCATTTAACCCTGGTCTTTTCTGAACGGCATTCGTCCTGTTTCTAGGACATGTCCTGGCAAAATGTCCAATTTCTTTGCAATTATAACATCTCCTGTCAGGTCCTTTCTTCACAACATTGTTTCCTTGCCATTCCTTACTATTTTGACCTCCACAGTTTCTTGATGAATTATTTCTCGAATCCTTCGCCCAACAATAGTTTGCTGTGTGACCTTTTCTTTGACACTTGGTACATTTCCATTGATTATTTCTCATGTTGTTATAATTTCTTGAATCCGTAGTTGCTGTGCTGGTCACCATTCTGCATTCTTTTCCTCGAAAAGGATGTATTAAATTTTCGATGCTTTCTTCTCTCTCGGCTATTTTTAACGCTTCATCTAACGATTGGGGATTTCCTGACAAAACCCTCTGTTTTATGGGCATCATTAATCCTAAGGTAAACTGTGTGGTTATGTCTTCTTCTAATTTATTTATAATGGGATCGTCGTGTACAGGGTCTCCTGTTAAAGTTACTGTTCGGTTACCTAATAATTTTAACCTCGTCAAATATTGCCTACAAGTTTCTCCAGACCTTTGTCTGCACTCTATAAAATTTTTCATGGCGGCTCCTTTTATATACTGCCTTTTAAATTGATCCTTTAATCCTTCTTTAAGTGTTACCCAACTTTTTGTATCTCTTAATTTCGGCTCGGAATCTATAAACTGTTTGGCCTTACTTCGTAATTTTAAAAACGTAATAGCTACCAATTGTGTGTCTGTCCAATTTGCAAGTGTTCCTGTTCCTTCTACTATTGTCAAAAAGTCATCTACTGACGTTGTTCCATCGTAGGTCGGTAATGAATCCAATCCTATCATGATGTTTCCATGGCTTGCAGGAACTCGAGGGCTTGATCCTGTGGCTGTTCCTGTGGTTGTCGTGGTCGTTGTATTTGTAGTCGTCATTTTGCTAAAATTTTTCTGCGAGCACTTTCTGCGGTGGTATCCTCAAGTAGGAATCTTCTATTTATTTTTGTTCCGGAAAATCCAAAATCCAGAAACAAATAACAATAACCCCACACAACGGACACCAGTTATAGCACCCAGCCCACCTAAAGCGTGCCCTGCCTTTGTTATTGGGCGCACTCTGTATCTTTAAAGGGAAACGATATCGTCTGAGCACCTGTTGCCAGATACACTTCCGATATCGCAGGTTGATGTTGTTAAAATCCGAGCGGTCGATTTCTTAATACAGGGTGGTGGCTATAATATAAAACTTTTGCGAGGTTCGGAAGATTCCTGTGCTAGCAGAACCTGACTACGTTTCTTTAATTTATTTCCAGAAAATAAATTAATTTGACTTGCCTATTTGCTGTTGTTATCTCTCGACTACTTATTCCTGGTCTCCTCGTCAATCAAAACACACTTTTTAAGCTTTTACATACACTTGTTTTATTTCTTAATAACTTTCCCCAAAATTCACAATCTTAATTTACGGTTTTCCGGATATGAGACAACACTCTCAATTACTTATCTCGGTAAAACCTTAAAAAACCTTCAGACAACACATTTCCTATACTATTACGGAGTCAACTTATTTTAACAATTTTTGTAACAGCGGATTCAATTATCTTTTGGCCATAAACACTTACTTCGAATTTAAATACTTTTAAATATACTTTTCTACCGAAATTCAGAATTTTCTGACACTTGATTCACAATAACTTTCTGGCATTATTTTCCTTTGCCAATTAAAACACTTTCACTTTTTCACTGGTTAGTCCATTCGCGTACTTAGATTCCGAGTTTTCCGCTTTTTCACTTGTTACTTCCGATTGTTGTTTCTTGACGTTTGGTTTTTGACTTTTGGTTATTGACTGTTGGTTGTTGACTAACTTTAGCTCCAATTCGGGAGCGCTTAAATACAGAGTTTTCCGCCCACTTTTCCATCCCAATTTTCCCCTGCGACTGTCGTATAGCCTATGAGTCATCTTATTTCCGCGAATAAGTGTCAATTTTCGATTATTTATCGGTCTTTAAGAGCGAAAGTCGCTTAATTTCTCCTCTTCTAGGTCACAGGTGTTCATTCCCCCTTTTATTTATGGGATTCGACCCACGCGTCCTCCCTGGGGGACGATGAGTCATAGGGTTGCCTCATTATACCCCTATCGAACACCTTCGTTCATTGGTTGACCGTTTCCACATTCATTCGGTTAATTTCGCGTCGACGTATTAGAAATGGGGGTGAAAACCCTTTTGTTTAAGGAGAGGGGGTAGGTTTCGTCGGTCACCGCGCATTTTTCTCGGGTCAGTTATGTCGTGTCCGCGGTCGCGTTTCCAATCGGTTCTCCTGACCAAGTGGGTGATCAAGTGGAATTTAAGTGTTGTGCAATTTCTGGATTATTCTACCTTTTTTGGAAATAAACGTGAGTTTTTACTTTAAAATTTTTTCTATAATTGATTTCAACATTAATTTGATTTTTCCTGATTTTTCCCGATTTTTCCTGAATTTTTATTGAGATTTTTCCGATTTCTGAACTTAGAAGAATTTCTGACATTTTTCCAAATAATTCCGATTTTTTTTTTTTATTTAAATTTTTGATAAAATTCTTTTTAATCTAATTAATTATTTAAATAATTTTGAAATTTATTTAAATAATTTTTATTTATTTTTAATTTTATTTTAAATATTTTTCTTCATAAATTTTATAAAATTCTAATTTTTCCGGAATCCGATAATATTGTGATAAATTTTTATTCTACTTTTATTCCGAAATTTATTCCATATTTATTTTTAATAAATTTTCGTAAGTCTTTTGTGTGGTCATTACACAATCATTTTAATTTTTCTCAAGCACGTAAAATAAAAAGGTTAAGATGGGGGGACATAATACGTGATCACCCTGTACAAATGAATCTAATAATATCGTCCATTTTTAACCACGCACTTGTACTGCAGTAAAATCCACACATGTGACCAAATGACCAACGACGAGCTTTTTCGTTCCAATCCACCGAAATATTTCGTAACGAAATGTATAAAAACCAGGGCTTTACCGATACAAACTCAAACCAACAAGTGTTGTCTCTCAGGGTATCTTGCAGCGTACTCCCTATAGCCAGCACTGTATTTTTAAAACATTTAAAGTACACGGTCAGTATGTCATATTATGCTTCAGCAATAGAATAAAACTTTCACATTGATTAAACTGTTTTTAATAAGAAATTACGTCGAAACTAATGACAACTACCTAATTGTTAATTTTATTGTTTGGATTTTCATGGCATACAATGCAAGGGTTGACTTGTCAGAAAATGTGACTTTGGGGTCACGCAGATGCTGTAAATTCATTTTCAGACATGGCTCGATATAATTTTGAATTTATTGAGCATTTCCTATCTAAAGCGGTAAACCGCCTCTCAGCAACGCTCTACGGCATTTCATCAGATATAAAAGTTGTAGAGGGGGGCCTAAACTCCACGAAAAACCAACTGATATTCCACTTCACGGACTCCCTATTGTCACCGTCTCTCTAACTATTACCATTATCTAATAGTCGGGTATAAACACAACTTTATGACATTTTTTTTCTTTTTCTATTAAGCCAAAGTCCTCATCATAGGGCAGATAAGAATGACCTGTTACAAGGAAAATTGAAATCACGAATCAGCGCCATCTTAATGTTTATTAATTTTATCAATTGAAGTCATTATAAACGTTCTCTGCCAATGAAAATCATATTTTTTTTATGATTCTCCGTAACAGTTGTTAATTACCAAATATTTTAATTTATTGATAATGAGATTAACTCGTAGATTTATTATTTATAGTTGTTGTTACATCAATCTTGTTTTCAATTTAATCACGGATTAACGGTTCTCATTTAAATACAAATTCATGTTCTATTTGCAAGTAATCAAATTAACAGAATTAATGTTTATTTTTGTAATTAAAACTATGATTAGCAATCTGCGCCTATATTAGTATTTATGATTATTTACTAAACTGCAGTGTATGTGCGAAACATAAATAAAGGTAGTAAAAGAGCTGTTTGTATAGTATGTGCCAAAATATTAATTATTTCTACAGGAATTTTGCCAAACAAGTCGGCCTCCGATCTTTGGTGCTCCAAAAATGGGGTTATCTGGAAAGTTTTCCGGGAGTTTTCAAAATTCGTATATACAACTTGTCCAAGATAAGGAGGGCCAGTACAGGGATCTCGGAAACCGTAAGAGATACGAAGTCTGTTAAATGGAGGTAAAGTTGAGCATTTACATTCCAAATAATATGCCGTTTAGAAAGTTTTAAAATTCCGAGTAGTTCCGGAGATATCCGGAAAAAAATAATATTCTGAAAATCGTTTTATTGTTTTCCTGGTTTTTTTTTTGAGATCGAATTCTAAAGTAAATTGCACTTTTGCATTACGCCTTTTCCGCTCTATCTAACAGCGTTAATTGTTTTCTAATCCGACCAGTCGTCTTCGAAGGGCCATTATCAACTTTCTTTTTTTAAATACGGTCCTGTTTTCTCATATTGGAATTTGATAGCTTTTTTTCTTCCGAATGCAACGATATATGACACATTCAAAAAACCCTCGAAACGTCATTAAACCACAATGTGTCATACATCGTTGCATTCGGAAGAAAAAATGCTATCAAATTCCAACATCAGAAAAAGAGGACCGTATTTAAAAAAATAACGTTGATAATGGCCCTTCAAAGACGACTCTTCGGATTACAAAACAATTAACGCTATTAGATAGAGCCGAAAAAGTGGCAATGCAAAAGTGCAATTTACTTTAGAATTCGATCTCAAAAAAAAAACAGGAAAACAATAAAACGATTTTCAGAATTTCGTTTTTTCCGGATTAACTGACTTCGTATCTCTTACGGTTTCCGCGATCCCTGCACTGGCCCTCCTTATCTTGGACACGTTGTATTTATAGATTTCGACGTGCTCTTTTCGAATTTTCACTCAGAATTTTTCTTAACCTCCTACCAGAAATCATTGTTATTTACCTCCATTATTGACATATGTCAATAATAGAGGCATATGGCAAAACAAACTATCAAACTTTTGAACGCAGGCAATGCGATTACTACAAATTATAATAATGTGACAGAAAAAAAAAGAACAATATTCTGTAAAATTTAAAATCATAGGTAACTTGACTGAAATGATAAATTAATATATCGGCTTGATGGTAAAGTGGGCAAAATGAATAAATTAATCAAGCAGGATTTTGCAAAAGGCCTATTAGTCGAAAAAATATTATACTAACCACGGTTTAGAAAGCAATTATTGCCCTCACATCCTAAATCACGAAACGCTAAATCCTTCCGCGCTTAGCGTCTCGTGATTTAAAATCGACGATCGGGCATAATACCGGTTTTCCAGTACTAACCATTTAATCACGTATTATTAATTGTTTTTCAGCTGGAGAAATCGGTTTCCTTAACCTCCTACCAGAAAACATTATTAATTGCCTCCATTATTTACCATGGTCAATAATAGAGGCATTTGGCAAACAATAGTACATTGTTTAACGAGTAGGAAATGCCTAACATTCCTGGATGACTGTGAAGATTGGTCAGTCGAGGCGCAAGCCGCGACTTAGCAACACAGAGCCCAGGAATGTGGTTTGTGTTGCCTCGACTTAGCAACACAGAGCCCAGGAATGTGGCTTTTCCTACGAGGTAAACATACTATTTTTTCGAAAATCGTTTAAAAATCGACAGATATTGATTAATTTTGAAAAAATCGCGAATAATTTTATTCACAAATACATGATGTTTTGAAATTCGTAATAAAATTGGTTGCGTTACTATGGAAACGTGTTAATGTCAAATTGTCAAATTTGACATTTTTGTACAACACTAATAACTGTAAGGAAATATCATTTCCTTGCAGTAAGGAAATGAATATTTCCTCACAGTTATTTTCCGTTGCCTAGCAACGACTAAGTGTAGGGAAATAGTGACTTTTTCTTTCAAAAATGTTATCAAAAATGTCAATATTTCCGAACGATTTTCGGAAAACTATCAAACTTCTGAAAGCAGGCAACCCGACATTTCAAATTATAATAATCTGACAGCAAGAATTCTGGGAAACTTCAAATATAGGTAGTGACTGAAATAATTAATAAAAAAAAAATTAATAACCACAGAAAAATTTTGAAAATGGATTAGTATTGGAAATAATATATTAACCACGGATTAGAAATTTATTATTGTCCGCACGCCTTAAATCCCCTCATGTTTTAATATCGACAGTCGGGCAATAATAGCCTACTTCTAAACACCTTGGTTAATAATATACTGTTATTTTTGTGACTTCGCGACTTATCTTCTTTCCGGCATTACGGATTTTATTATCTTTTTGACTAGCGTCTGGTCCACTCTACAATGACTAACCTTATACCCTACAAATATAATTATTTGGTTTAAATATTACATATTGGGGATATATTTCAAGTATAATAAAATATTAAGCTATTTGTATCGTTTATTGAATTTTAGTGAGATCTAATACTGCCTTTGTTACCACGACAAGTAAAAACAAAATTGATTGATTGGTGTTTAAGTAGATAATGATTTGATCATCATTCATTTTACAATAACGATGCCAATGAAATGAGTGTAATTTATTACGAAGACGAAAATATTTTCTTTCTTTTGTCACACTAAGCTGCTTGATTCAGGAGGTTTAACACTGTTTGTCTAAAATGATAAGGCTAAAACCAGAATTTATTGCTCATAAAGTTTACTCATGGGGTAAAAAGGGTTTTACTATCGAATTTGTTCCAAATAGTTGGAAACTAAATGCTATGTTTGACATTTACTGATATAGGTCGGTTGGCTATATCAAAGTAATGTTCCATGGTAATAAAATTGACCCACGTTATCCTTATTTCGGGCCTTTAGGAAAAAAAATAATTTAATTATACAGAGTGAGTCGGAAGGAACGGATTAAACTCCAGGAGTGTATTATACCACTGATAATAGTGTGCCTGATACATTTCTTTCGCATTTTACTGTTTCAACATCGTCATAGCTAACTAGGAGTAACTGAACTTACAATTTAAAGAGTAGTACTCTAGTGATTGTCGAATTTTGGCTTTGTATAGTGTCACAAGTTGTTGCGGTGTATACAACTTTTTGGTCCGGAAGAGCACACCAAGTTTCTGCGAAGCTATCTTAGCGTTTGCAACAACGTGGCTATGCCAAGACATATTTCCTTCCAAATTGACGCCCAGCAAATTAATAGATCACGCCAGTGGAGTTGCGTGTCCTGCCATGACTAAATCCGGTTCTGTAATGTTAGGTAACCTTTTTAGAGAAAAAATGCTGTCTGGTTCCTTAGCGTGAACGTGTGTGTGAGAAATCCATCAATCGCCACGTGCAGAGAACAATCCTTAAGAAAGCTTGACAACTATGCACAGAATCGACTGGGCATACCATAGGATCGCAGTTTACTTAGGAGCCCTTCATGCCAAATACGATCAAAGACTGTGTGCAGACCCATGATGTTCGATCGCGTTGGTTGGTCCAAAGATGGGTGACATAAGCTAGAAGGTCGCCTGTTGATCTGGATTTTCGAAAACCATATTGATGATCGCCGATAATGTTAACGCCTTCCAGGTACTTTAGAAGTTGAAGTTTCCTCGATTTCTTTGGATATAACTAAAAGCAATGCGACTGGTCGATAGCTGTTAGACAGGGTTTTATAGACAGAGTGTTTAACTTTGTAAACTTCACTTTTGAACCCGCCCCATAAACAAAAGTCTAATAGTGTGAGGTCTGGAGATCTCGGAGGTCCACCGCGACCATGCCAAAGTACTGGAAACCTTTCGTCCAAATGTTGCTTGAAATGATAAGCGAAGGAGCACTATCGTGCTGATAATAGAGTTGTATTCTGATGAGGAACATCCTCTGGTAGTTCATTTAGTAAAAAATTAGGTAGTGCTCTTCCATGAAGCGATTCTCCAAAATGATAGAGCCAATTAAATAACTATGGACCATACCACACCACACGTTTACCAAAAACTTTTACTGAAAATTACTTTCCATTATTGAGTGGTGATTTTTGTCTGACCATACTAAAACGGGTTAACCTGAGGTGTCAACTTTGTTAAGATGGCACCTGCGAGATTCACCTATTTTTGCCCAGGCTAGCTCTCAGGTTCGTAGATTCTCCTTCAGCCTTGAATACACTGTGTTTACCAATAATAACTTTGGGCGCCACTGGTTTTTTTTGGAGAAACCAGAACCTTCCTAAGAAATATATTAAAACAAAAATAATCATTTAATTACTGTGATTTTATTTCACTCTTCAAATACGGCAATTTAAATGACACTTATCTGTTATTAAAAAAATAAAAATTAGATTCTTACTTTTTTCACTTTTCAATATTATGTAGGTACATTTATAGATACAATTTATATGGTCTAAAAAAAATAAATTATAAGACGTTGGTATGTTTAACCGAAATAACGTGATTTTACTGAAAAATTATTTAGCGCAAATTCCCAGGGAAAATTCATGAATTTTATGTCTGGCACAATGGCATGATAAATATATATATATATTGACTCGAGATCATACCGTGGTGTCCTTTACAAATATATTTTTAAATGGAAAAATTTATAATTTCAAATGAAGTAAAAATATCAATATGTGGATAATAAAAAAAAGGTCATGATACCAGTTTATATCCTCCTCTAGCGTAGGTGATTCCTACTGACTGATCTTCACGAGTCACTGGTCCGGGTACGAACTGCCCCTCTGAGGTTGATCATGACTCGTACCTGTTTTGAAGCCAAACTGATATGCACGGTTCCTTGAATGTGCTCTGTTGTCTTGCTACAATGGTGGCTTCCACGGTGAGTAGAATCGACACCCCCTGCATTGACTGTTGAGCGAAAGCTTCTACGATGGAGGTTACCCCTTTTCGGAATTGACATCTAGCCTCTGAATGAAAAATGATTGACCACTAAGCTGACCCCTAACTGAACGTCTCGTAGCTTACGGAACTCCAGACATCATTATATGGAACTGGATCTCGAAGTGGAACTCTCCGGACTGGAAGTGGAACTGGATGTAGAATTCTAAACTTGGAATTGAACTTGAACTTGTGATGGACTTTTTACTGGAACTTGGAAGTGGAATTTCACAGCTTGAACTTATACTAGGACTCTGTACTGGAACTTGGAAGTAGGACTCGGTAGTAGAACCCTAAAATAAATTTTCATTCACAGCAACTATCATATAAAGATAGTAATAGCGGGCATCGCTAACTTGAACAATTAACCAAACGATAGCTGATGACATACCTCTATCACGAGGGAACTGCATGGAACAAAATCGTCATGGACGACATCCATTCCTCATAAATCCTCAAAAATCCATGGCATCCTATAGCTTATTGTGGTCACACATGTCGGATGAACCTTAAAAAACTATTTAACTCAAAATACCGACCATATTGTCGAAGAAAAATAATACTTATACGAAGAATTTAAATTTAGCACTTCATCTCCGGACTTCTCGACAGAAAGTGGTTTCGCCCTGCATATTTCTTTCTCAGCAAAACTCGGTCCCAAATACGTCACTTCCTCTCGTCCGACTAATTTACAAAAACCCGTTTCCGGTCCTCCGCTGGCTCCATCAGCGAAAATCTAATAAATAACCAAAAATATCCTGAGTCACTCCCTATTAGTGACAAAGGCCTGAAATAAAAAGGAGGATTTGCACCTAATCCTCTTCTGTGCTCGCTGCCTTGCTCGACCGCTGCCAGTCAGCTGATTATTGATTTTCACGAATCCTGAAAAGTCGTTGACTTCTGGCTGTCAATCGAAAAATAAACAAAACCTCAAAAATCCTCGTTTTAGAAGGAAAAACTACAATACCAGGTAATTAAATAATCATTAAATTTAAAAATAATATACAATGGAGGTTAAGTATGGTGTTTTATCACTTATTCCGTTCTTTTAGGTTATTCGATGGAATTTCTATATGGCCCCCTGACACCTGAAACCATTTGGAAATAAGACTTTTATGGTTCGTACTAGTGAAAACCCTTCAAATGACTTATCTTCTATCTTACAATATTTGGAGAACTTTTGTCTAGTCGTTATAAACCCAAATGACGTTGCTTTCTATCGGAATCTATTTGTTTTTATTTATTAAAGTTTAAAATCAAGTGCACAAGTGAACTAAAGTGTTTTGTATCCTTTCTAAATCATAAAACAGTAGCATTTACCTCAAGATAGGTACCTTGGGATTTTTAAATGCTACACTACCCCCCTCCGAGAGAAAAAATTGGCTATTCACATAGACGATTTTTTACAAAGACTATAAAAAAATAAAAAATATATCATACAATTTTAGTTTTACTTTAATCATTAATTCTAATTCTTGAATTGATATCTGACGCGTATCATACGTCCTAATGGAGTCATATTCGGGAATGTCATGATAAGTAAAGTCATAATCGGTAATTTGTCATAATCGGTAGGTCTCTCAAGTAAGAATTGATTAAAAACTAGAATCGTCCTTATAAATCTATAATAATATCATAAGGTAATACTCATTATATACAGAACGTTCCTAAAAATTGTAGGTTTTGGAGTGATGGTAAATATTCCATGCTTCCAACCGACAAATTTTTGAACGTATCTAAACGGATTATCTGATTTATGACAGAGATAACTACGTGAGTTACAGACTTTATTTTGGTTCGGATTCTCCCATGGACATTCTCGATCCTTTAAGTCGCTGACTAACTCTTACACCCATCCTTGTCACAAATCATAATTTCCGAAAACTCTTAAAAGTAAGATAACAAAAACTAAATATTACTAAAAGTATTACTGAATATAGGTCGGTTACCTAAATATTTACATACAAAAAAATAAAAAAATTTTTTGAACTGAAATTTTAATCTTCCGTGTCTGAATCACTCTGATCCGATTCTCCAACATAAGATTTCAAATCCTTAATGTGCCATTTACCGGCTCTAGTCCCTTCAGGTTCATTGACTAGGTCGTAGACTAGGTTAGAAACCTTCTTTCGAATCTTTGACAAAATAAATCGAGGTGCTAGTTTGGCAGAGAACTTATTCGCTGCGTCTGAAAGAATCTTGTTACGTCGCCATACTAAATCGCCTTCCTTGAAGGATACATCCCTCTTTCTGAGGTTATATTGTCGAGCATTGCGCTCGTACACGGCATGTAACTTCTTCCTCACTTCCGTAAAAATGGGTTTCATTTCTTTCAGATTGTTTGCATAGCTATCTCTGTCACCGGGCATCACCTCGATATCTTGATCAGCAGAGAGCCTCCCATAAAATTTTCCAAAACATCTGGTCAAATCATTTCGTACTACGGCTTCCAAGGATCAAAGTAGTTGTCTCGTCTTCAAAAATTTCAATAAGGCAAAAGATCATATAGACTTCACTTAACATCATTATCGCACTACACTATGTCACACACTAATCGATAATTATCATCATTAAGTTTCCCAATACACAACATCTATAATTACAGGGTTACGAATAACTAAACTTTGGGGCAATGATAACATTTCCATGCACATTTACTGCACTCATTCGATCTGACTCCGGGCTCACCGCACTTATAACAAAAAATCTTTCGACGAATTTTGCACGCCCTAAACTTATGACTGGTTCCATTGCAATTCCAACAACCTCCTGGTTTGTTTGTTGATGATGAATTTTGTTCCTTTCGTTGGTCCTTACCGTTCGAACTCTTGGACTCATCCCTATTCCACTTATTATCCTCTTTTCGAGCGTAAGAATTTGAATTATGTCCGCGTTCACTAATTTCTGATATTTGAAAGGGAGTATTTTTATTCATCAGGTAGTTGGCCTCTTCTAATTTCCGGCAATTTGCCATCAGATCTGGGACTGAATTTATTTCCGCTAAGGCTAACTGACTTATGTGTTCTGGCAACAAATTTTTCCTAATCAGTTTACCTTTCGTCACCTCTGCCGGAGGTTTTGACAATCTATTAAAAAACGTTTCCATATGCGCAATAAATATTGAAATAAATTCATTTCTCTTTTGCTTACGATGTTTAATCTGATCCCATATTTGATCTTCGGCATCTGAATACAGAAATTCTTTCTTCAGCAATGCAGTCAATTCGTTCCAATTTTTTACTTTAACTTTGTTACACCTAAACCACACGAAGGCGTCACCTGTGAAAAGTTCCACGGCTGAGTTAAAAAGATCCTCATCCGACACTCTACGCGCTTGCGCCAAATCACTAACCCTTTCCAAAAATGAATATAAAAATTTCGCGTTCCCATCGAACTGAATACCCCAATCTGAAATTGGAATTATATTACTCTTACACGCAACTATAGGAGCAGCCACATTGATGACCGGAGATGACTGAACAGGAACATTAGACACGGTTTTATTTACTTTAACACTATCGTATAAATCAGCTTCTAACTTCAAACAAGTAGCATATGATTCATCGCAAAATTTTTCAATCGGGTCCTTTGCAATCTCTTCCTCATCATCAAGTAACCTTAAGATTTTTCCTACATTCTTTACTCTTTGCGTGACATGAATGATTCTAGACTTAATGCGCGAGAAAATACTGTCATTTTCGTCTCCGCTGTCCGCGAAATCAATTATAGCCTCTGTAATGTCATAAAAAGTTTTCTCTATCTCTCTTTGCTCTTTATTAAAATCAAAAATATATGAAACTAAATCTACCAGACAACCGGGTTGATTTTTCTCTTTGCTTAACAACCTCCTAAAAATTTTTCTTTGATCATTTAAGTTCCGCTCTGTTCTAGTTTTGCGAATTGAAAGCTCATATGATACCTCATAATCGTGCAAATGATTTACCTGAAAATTTTCAACGTCCATGTTGACAAAAAGCTTTTTAAATCAAAATTCAAAAAAACTAAGTCTTTAATAAGTTACACTCGTAACTGACTATATGTCAAATTTGTCTTCGACAAAAAATTTTTAAAATCAAAATCTACAAGTCCCCAAAATTAGCATAAGTAATTTTTTCGACGCTGTCGTCTATAATAAGCACACAAAAAAATTTTTTTTTTTGTTTCTTTACAAATCCTGTTCCTGCGGAACACTAAAAAAATTTGAATAAATTGTCCAAGAAACCATCTCTAGACAATTTCTATGAACCGCAAAAATTGCTTACGTCCTCTAAGAATTCATAAGTCATAAAATACTCATCAATAAAAAGATTTTGATGTTTCACAACAAATCTTGTTCCTGCGGAACACCCAAAAAAATTTTTTCTTCAAAGAAGTACAACTTTATCAAAAAGATAATGTCCCTTGCGGACACTTCGTAAGTCCTATAATAAAAGATAGTCCAAGAAACAATCTCTAGACAGTTTCTATGGACGGCTCAAAATATATACGTCCCTTAAGGATGCATAAGTCATAAAATAATCATCAAAATATGTCCAACAATTATTACTTGAATAATTTCATCGAACCAAAAATATATGCCCAAAAATTATTACTCGAATAATTTCATTGAACCAAAAAACTATTACATGGGTCAATTAAGAATTGTTTAATTACTGACCTGAAATTTTCCAACAGTTATCTTACTTAAATACTTTGGAACAAAATAATTCTTAGTTGACCAGTGTCAGTTTTGTGCGTACACTCAGTATACTGCACAACGAAGATGTTTTTTAGAAAGTGCTAAATCTCCAAAAAATTAACTTTACTCAATAAACTTGTAGTATTTTACTATAACGAATAATAAAAAAAAATCGTAAAATCACTCCACTTGTATCATGTACTCTACATCATAATAAATTTCTAAACGCAGCTAAAAATGAAATAAGTATTTCTGAAAGTTGTTACTACTGACACACACAAGTATTCTAATTTATCAAATATTTGGACTTTATTGCTACCTTCACCATAATGTCAAGCGATAAGCAGATTTGAGATTTAAAGTCAAAACATTTGTTTTAGGCTGGCAGTACTATTGTCTTAAGGACTGATCTTTTTGAAGCACTGCACCACGTTGGCGGCGCTATTTTTAAAACGGGTTAACCTGAGGTGTCAACTTTGTTAAGATGGCACCTGCGAGATTCACCTATTTTTGCCCAGGCTAGCTCTCAGGTTCGTAGATTCTCCTTCAGCCTTGAATACACTGTGTTTACCAATAATAACTTTGGGCGCCACTGGTTTTTTTTGGAGAAACCAGAACCTTCCTAAGAAATATATTAAAACAAAAATAATCATTTAATTACTGTGATTTTATTTCACTCTTCAAATACGGCAATTTAAATGACACTTATCTGTTATTAAAAAAATAAAAATTAGATTCTTACTTTTTTCACTTTTCAATATTATGTAGGTACATTTATAGATACAATTTATATGGTCTAAAAAAAATAAATTATAAGACGTTGGTATGTTTAACCGAAATAACGTGATTTTACTGAAAAATTATTTAGCGCAAATTCCCAGGGAAAATTCATGAATTTTATGTCTGGCACAATGGCATGATAAATATATATATATATTGACTCGAGATCATACCGTGGTGTCCTTTACAAATATATTTTTAAATGGAAAAATTTATAATTTCAAATGAAGTAAAAATATCAATATGTGGATAATAAAAAAAAGGTCATGATACCAGTTTATATCCTCCTCTAGCGTAGGTGATTCCTACTGACTGATCTTCACGAGTCACTGGTCCGGGTACGAACTGCCCCTCTGAGGTTGATCATGACTCGTACCTGTTTTGAAGCCAAACTGATATGCACGGTTCCTTGAATGTGCTCTGTTGTCTTGCTACAATGGTGGCTTCCACGGTGAGTAGAATCGACACCCCCTGCATTGACTGTTGAGCGAAAGCTTCTACGATGGAGGTTACCCCTTTTCGGAATTGACATCTAGCCTCTGAATGAAAAATGATTGACCACTAAGCTGACCCCTAACTGAACGTCTCGTAGCTTACGGAACTCCAGACATCATTATATGGAACTGGATCTCGAAGTGGAACTCTCCGGACTGGAAGTGGAACTGGATGTAGAATTCTAAACTTGGAATTGAACTTGAACTTGTGATGGACTTTTTACTGGAACTTGGAAGTGGAATTTCACAGCTTGAACTTATACTAGGACTCTGTACTGGAACTTGGAAGTAGGACTCGGTAGTAGAACCCTAAAATAAATTTTCATTCACAGCAACTATCATATAAAGATAGTAATAGCGGGCATCGCTAACTTGAACAATTAACCAAACGATAGCTGATGACATACCTCTATCACGAGGGAACTGCATGGAACAAAATCGTCATGGACGACATCCATTCCTCATAAATCCTCAAAAATCCATGGCATCCTATAGCTTATTGTGGTCACACATGTCGGATGAACCTTAAAAAACTATTTAACTCAAAATACCGACCATATTGTCGAAGAAAAATAATACTTATACGAAGAATTTAAATTTAGCACTTCATCTCCGGACTTCTCGACAGAAAGTGGTTTCGCCCTGCATATTTCTTTCTCAGCAAAACTCGGTCCCAAATACGTCACTTCCTCTCGTCCGACTAATTTACAAAAACCCGTTTCCGGTCCTCCGCTGGCTCCATCAGCGAAAATCTAATAAATAACCAAAAATATCCTGAGTCACTCCCTATTAGTGACAAAGGCCTGAAATAAAAAGGAGGATTTGCACCTAATCCTCTTCTGTGCTCGCTGCCTTGCTCGACCGCTGCCAGTCAGCTGATTATTGATTTTCACGAATCCTGAAAAGTCGTTGACTTCTGGCTGTCAATCGAAAAATAAACAAAACCTCAAAAATCCTCGTTTTAGAAGGAAAAACTACAATACCAGGTAATTAAATAATCATTAAATTTAAAAATAATATACAATGGAGGTTAAGTATGGTGTTTTATCACTTATTCCGTTCTTTTAGGTTATTCGATGGAATTTCTATATGGCCCCCTGACACCTGAAACCATTTGGAAATAAGACTTTTATGGTTCGTACTAGTGAAAACCCTTCAAATGACTTATCTTCTATCTTACAATATTTGGAGAACTTTTGTCTAGTCGTTATAAACCCAAATGACGTTGCTTTCTATCGGAATCTATTTGTTTTTATTTATTAAAGTTTAAAATCAAGTGCACAAGCGAACTAAAGTGTTTTGTATCCTTTCTAAATCATAAAACAGTAGCATTTACCTCAAGATAGGTACCTTGGGATTTTTAAATGCTACAATACATGAGAATTACAGTTAGTTATTATTAATGCCGTCGCGGTCACCGGTACAAGAAATTTTGAATTACGCTATAATTTGAAAGCAAATGAAAATCGGGAAAGGACATAATGTGAGTTTTTTCACGTATAAAATACGCTCCTGGAGTTTGGTCCGTTATTTCCGACTCACCTAGTACCTATATTTTGTCGGTAGATGGTATGATATATATTAAGTTAATAGAAAATTATTAAAACATACGTGACTTTGCCACCTAAGCCTAGAAATACCAGAGCAATCTTTTCTTTTCCTTCTGAAATAGGGAGTCGATATTTCATTTATTATTTAGTTGATAGCTTTTCTTAAGACGGTGCCGCAAAATACTATTTCAGAATCACTCGAAGCAACTTTTTGATGGGAGTGCACAAAAGAAAATGGTTTTTGTCCGTCAATGACAGGGTGATAGACTTGCCCTGTGATAATGTTGTCGTATAACAAACGGTAGATTCCCGATTTAATTCTGGACTGGTTTTCCCGTCTTATTTGGATTGACTGGATATTCTACAATTTCGATTATTGCCAAAATATTAGTCCTTGTTTAACATGTCTCAAGTGGCCGGTCATTTTTAGTTTTCCTCAAGCACAGATAGAGTGAATTCCGCTTTTTTAAATGACCTCAAATAAAGACCTATATAGGGTGTCCACATTATCGATTTATTCACGGTAACGGAGGTTATATTTAATATGTTAGAACTTGTTATAACCAACATAATAAACATATAAATTAGTAATACTCATTAAAACAAACAGTAACAAATTTAAAAAGTTAGTTAGTTAGTTAGTTAGTACCGCATATATCGGGGATTTACAGCACCGCCGAACAACGACTGTCACATAATGTAAATTTTTATGGTAAATGACTTTGTTTCCGTTAGCGAAGGTTTAATTTTGTTCACGGTATACGGTGGTCTTATATAATTAACATCTTGTTCGTACTCTGCGAGGTTTCCGTTAGGCGATGTTCACACTATCGAGTGTCTATTATATTTAATTGATCACTATGGGTATTTTTTGAATGGTAATTTCTACGAAGTTGGTTAAATTAGAGAAAATGTGAAGTTTTTAAAGCTTTTTCAGAATCCAGTATGGACGTTGCTGAATTATTTTTTCTTCATAAGATACAGGGCGATTTGTTAAAAACATCTAAAATTAATTCTTTTAATAACTTGAAACGTTTTGATTTAAAAAAAAAACGCCAATTTAATATAAATTGTATATTTTTCTTTTATATAAAAAGGCATTAACAGTTTTTTTATGTAATTTTTTTATAACTTAAAGGTCAAAGATTTTTTATTTTATTTCCTTGAGAGTATTTTTTGTCCCAAATACAATGATGTATCACTCAATTCTATTTACCTTAGTTTCAGCACAAATTATACATCATCAGGAAAATTTTGAGAATTTTCTCAGTATGATGATGATTTTTTAATTGACCTAATTATTGGCCAGATTTCACTTAAGAACAACAAATATAAAAATAGGTATAAATTTAAACATTCAACCGCCTACAAAAAATAACTAAATATTTTATTTAGTAATATAATTTCATTAATTCTTCTTCCTTGATTTTCAATATAACAGTTGCTTCTTTTTTCATTTGTTCAATAGCCTGCCTCACCGTGTTGGATGTAATTGTTTGGAAGGCATCGATTATACGTCGCTGAAGTTCGTGGATATTATTACATGGGATGTAATAGACTTTGTTCTGGAGATTTCCCCACAAAAAATAGTCCAGTGGATGTAGACAGGCCTGTTCGGTGACCGTCTCGATTACCATTTTTTTATACCCGATTGAATGCTTGAATTTGTATCTATTTTAAATTTTGTTCTTCTTAGTTGAAATCTTGTCAATATTACTTTTTAAAAATGAAATATTTTTACCAGATTTAATTTTGGCTCAAGTACAGCTAAATCAATGAAAATATCATGTATGTATTTCCTGATGATGCATAAGTAAATAGTTATCTAGTAGAGTGATATATCATTATATTTGTGGCAAAAATATTCTCAAAAAATAAAATAAAAATCCAGGTCCTTATTTAAATAATTGAAGTTGACCATGATATCTAAGTTATAAAATATAACATAAAAAAAATTGAAAACGCCATTTTATACAATAGGGAAAAATATAAAAAATTTAAATGATGGGCGTTTTTCTAAATCAAAACCTTTCGAGTTATTAAAAAAATCAATTTTAGACATTTCTAACTAATCGCCCTGTATCTCATGAACCAAAAACAATTCGGCAATGTCGATACTGGATTCTGGCTTTAAAAACTGCATATCTTCTCTGATTTAACCAACTTCGTAGGAATGACCGTTCAAAAGACACCAATAGTGATCAATTAAATAGTTTGTCCACACTGTATAGATTCGGTTCCGTGTATCCTGTAATAAAATTTATAACAATATTTAAAATTTATGTAATAATATTAACACGTTGCATGTATTTTAAAAATGAAGCTTACGATATGTATTAATGTAGAAATGGGTTCAGGTTATATGCTTTTATGAAACTTTTTATCTATCCTGAAATTGAACAAATCACCAAGGAACATTTTTCTCAAATGTTCTGATTAATTTTTTAAAGTTTTGGTAGATAAGTAATATTATATATACAGGGTGTCCTAAATATGTCTCACAAGAAGCCATTTATACGTTACTGTTAGTACATTGCTTCTATTTTTTTAGTCTCGTTAGAATAAATTAACAGTTTATTTTATATCTAATTTGTATGTTTTATTAAAATTTTACTATTTTTATTTCTTTTATTTTTTTAAAGGTGCAGTAATAATTTAATTGATTTCTTTGAACAGATAACCAAAAGGATCTATTTACCTTTAAAAAATTACATTTTAAATAAAATATATTTTTTTAAATTAGGTTTTTATTTTCGTCCCACTCGAGGTCTCTAACTAAGAATGCCTATTTTTCGTAAAATACATTGAATTTATTTAGCTTAACATAAAAAGAGCAACATTCATTATTACAAATAAGTTAGGCCCCTCCTTTTGAGAATAGTTTTTAAGTAATAGTAGTACAGGGTTTCCCATTTTCGACTCTTTCATACGGTATCTCCGTAATTGTTAGTGCTATCAAAAAAGTAATGTAGGTGTCATGTGCTCTTTTTGGGTCAAACTTAAAATGGTAAATTGAAAATTTTAAAATTTTCACTCGCTTATGAGATACGAGGGAAAATCAAAAAAATTGACAATTTCAAAATTACCCTATATTTCTTAGTTAAAAGAGATACAGAAAAATGTTTTCTACAGTAGTTTCTTTATAATATTGTTGAATAATCTGCCGTTTTCAGAATAAGTATACGGGGTCAGGTAAAAAAGTTATCAGACTTAACCTCATTCTTTTAAATGGAACTCCACTTTCAATATAAACTGATCATATCAAATTTTTCAAAATGTTGATAAGTCATTTTCACAAATGAATATGTGAAAATGAAATTGACGTTGAATGTTAATAACAGCTAGAATGTCAACATAGTTCTTTCTATGATATTAGCTTTTCTTTCATGGTCTACTGTGATTTAAAGTCATAAAGTTTAAATAAATCGCCTGGGAAACCAATAACATCCATGGGGGTATTTCATATTTGAAAAGAGAATTTAAAATGCTATCTTATCAGATTAAAATATACATGGTGTTCCATTTAAAAAAATGAGGTTAGGTCAAATAACTTTTCTACCTGACCCCGTATACTTATTCTGAAAACGGCGGATTATTCAGCAATCATTGTAAAGAAACTTTTGTATAAAATATTTTTGTCTCTCTTTTAACTAAGAAAATATAGGGTAATTTTGAAATTGTCTATTTTTTGATTTTCCCCCGTATCTCTTAAGCAAGCGAAAATTTTCAAATTTTGATTTTGCCATTTTAAGTTTGACCCAAAAAGATCACATGACACCTGAAACTTTTATATAATTCTAACCTTGGTTTGACCCAATATACTTAAGGCCTTAATATTGACCATACCTTTAAATACACCCTGTAGATAACCTTCCTTAGCTCATGATAAAGGTGGTTGTATCACCTATTTATGTCATTGTGGTACGAAGGGTCGTACACAATTAGATTTATTTGAAATTGATATATTTGTATATAAGATAACACCAGTGAACGCGACACAAATACGTCTTGAGTTATATGACATGGGTGTTTCGACCTTTTAGAAAAACGTAGACACGAAACCTAGATGTGCTGTGATAAGTGGATACCTGGGCCTTATAACGACATAGATAAAAGACTCATTTATATTATTGCGTCAAAATAAAATCAACTTTTATAAATCTTGAGAATAATAGAAATGGTATAGTTATAAGATCTCCTTTCTAGGCCAAGAAAAAATAAGGACTCCATGTTTACAATGGACTGTATGATTTAAATTATTCGCGATAATAAAAGAATTTCGCGGATTTTGCACTGTTTTTTCCTCGTATCGCTGATATTATCCGGCTCGAAGGACCAATTTTATGTTTAGAATGGACTGTATGATTTAAATTATTCGCGTAAATAAAGTAATTCCGTTGAAACACGTTTACTTTATTGAGGAGGAAAATTCTTTACATAGATTATTTGACGGCTGATGTCAGAGTCACCTTTTTTTGTAATTTTTTCGCACTTGGTCCGTTACCTTGCTTACAAAAGAGGTGTCTTTAACACTCCAAATAACGAGATCAATTATTGTAGTACTAGTTTTAGTGTATCTTAAATGGCTCTTGTGGCTTCCTATTATGATACAGAAACAAATTAAGATTTTATTTGCTTTTATTTTTTTACGTTATAAAATTTAGTATTTTGTTTAAGGGTATGGACGTTATATACAATAAAATACAATATAACACAATATTCCAGACCATCTACACTTAACGTAATAAAAATAACGATAAATAATAAAAATATTTCGGATTTATAAAAAGACTGAAAATATTGAGTAAATAGAATCTAAACTTCCTGAAATTTGGAAGTAATTTAAAGCACCCTGTATAAAAAAAATCTTGTAAAATTTTATAAATAGTAATCATATAACTCAGGTGTAAAAGTATGTAAAATGTTTCGACCAAATTAAAACCAATAATAAGTCTGTAGCATATTTATTGCGATCGTACAAAAGCAGGGGACAGTATGCAGTCCCCAATCGGTAGGTCCTACCGTAATGCGAGAAACCAAGTGTTAAAAGCCTTTAGGGTAGCAACATATGACCGAGGTTCCTGCTGCAGAGCCCATGTTAAGCTTTAGGACTCCACGAGAATGGTCCATTAGACAAAACGACGAGGAAAAAATTGAAAGAAAAGAGTTTATCTTAAATCCAATACTCACCATTGGTATTTAAATCTCGGTTAGCCTTAGGTTTACAGGGGACCAGGTCAATTTGTCAACAATTTAATTCGATTTTCAAATTTGGCATAACATTTTCTCGAACCGAATCTCCCGCGAGTTTGAATTAATATTTCATTTTTTCGACGTGCAGTGTTTCTCGAACTTTTTTGACCACAGGTCCCTTTTGATTTTAGAATTTTGTTGTGGATCCCCCGCCGCTCACTATATTAGTATAGAATTAATTCTAGAACAGGATATCATGTCTAATTAATTACATTCATACAAAAATAATTTTTGTTCGAATAATGTAGTGCTGGATGCAGCAAATGTTCTTAGTAAAATGGATGGTACTGCTTTCTACTTCCATATAGCAACAATTCAGTGGCGCGAGTTTCGGAAATCCGAATGGAGACAAACACAACCACGGAAACTGTGAAGGAGAAAAGGTGGACAAAATTTGTCGGGACTACACCCCTGTATAATTTTTCTTTTTTAATAATTGGAACCTATTTGCTTCTTCAAATTTATGTCTGTGGATGATTTTAATATTAAGATTTCTATTGGTATTTATTGGTTCCTTCCTCTGTTTTCGATTTTTCAATAGAGAAGATTCGTTCGAGATATTCCAATGGGTGATTGTGATTTTCTGATGGGGGCATGCGCCTCGCCGTCACCATGGACTTGGCGCTACAGCGAGCTATCTACTTTATGTTGGGCTTGATTGGAAGAAAGATGCAGCCTTATATCTGGTTCTGCATTAATTCGATTACGATATTTTGTTTTTGTTTAGTGGTTCGCGGATCATTAAGTAATTACTCGAGGACCCCAGGTGGTCCGTGGACCCCAGTATGAGAAACGCTGCTCTAATGATATTATTTTTTTGCTTGCAACGCATTTAGTTTCAGTTAATTAAAATTACATATAATTTTAATTAAAGCTGGACTTTAATTATTGAATAACTGAGTATTATGTCAATCCACCAACATCAAAGAATCAAATATTTAATGAAATTCTATTAATTAGGGGAAGGAAGTTGTTAGGAACCTTCTTACTAATAATTATTAATCAGCTTATACCTAAAATCTTTTTCAGTTGCTAGATTGATTTTTATTTAACTTCTTTAGATTTATATTTTTTGTACAAATTTTATATTTATTACTTTACTACATACCCTAATATAATTAAAAGTTCTTAACAATATCTAAAGAAAAGAGCCACAAATAGACATTAATAAAGAGCATAATATTGCTCTGGGATTCTTTTTGCTTGGGTTCTTTCCTAAGAATTCAGACGAACGAAGTTTAATATATATTTTCAGCATCTTGTCACTAAAGTAACATGTTTTGGCTTTTTGTTCCTTGTAAAATGTCGTTGTTTGTATAAGTAGCTTGCTTTCGTGTTGAGAGAGGTTTATTATGTTGTCGCTCGAAGACAAAGAAAATATTGACACAAAAAGCGTTTATTCTTAGTAAGCAATTTATAATCCGTGAAAAATTCTTTGAAATTTTGTTAAAAATTTGGTTGGTTTAGTTTTGCAAGGAAATTTTAAAATATTAAATTAAACTTTTTGAGTTTTGCCTTTATACAGTTTTTCATTTTAATTTTTGCCCAGTAAATTTAAGCAAAAAGGTTTGCACTCTTGCTTTGGCGATAAAAATTTGAAAATACAGAATAAATACTAGAATCAGCCTTGTACATAACCAGTAACGGACTTGGCACCGTATTCGAAGGAACAACATTTTGATAGGTGTCAATTTTGGAGAACTACGAAATATATTGTTAAAAATACACGACGAACCAATGCTGCCCATCTATGTGTGCTTAGTACTCCCTGAACCTAATTGTTCAAGAATTCCTTCATCTGGAGAACATCATCCTTGTGGAACGCCCTTCCTGTCGTCATATTTCCCAACGAATATAACCTCCAAAGATTCAAAACCAACGTGAATCGCCTTTTGCGCAGACGCACCACTCCCAGAGTGCCCTAAAGGATTTTTCCTATAGTGCTTGTGTGTATCATGTGATCATAAAAAAACAGCAATAAAAAAAAATAGTCAGAAAAAATATTAAAAAAATAGGGCTGTTTAAAAGACATATCTGTCGAAATGTCAATTGCTGATATGCAGCAAAAATTCACAATATTTTTTGCGAGATTTATTCTATTTGAGTATTATATTTTTAACTAAGTAGTTCGTGGTTCGGAGCTTACATTAAGCTGGGGCTGTGCCAGTTAAAATGTTAGTTTTTTATTAATACCAATTTATTCACGTAGCGATGTCAGAGAATGGGATTAGGCATCAAAATAAATTTAATATCTTTATCTAAAACAAACATATCAGAAAGTTAATCATAAAATTCAAATAGGAAGAAAACTAGTTTATTTTCCCCACATTAGATTTTACTAGTGATAATGTATTTAATAAATTACAAATTATGCAAAGTACAGCAACAACGAATAAATTTGATTCTATGTTAAAAAATTTGAATTGATTGAATGTGAGAATTTAATTATTTAAGTTAAAAATAGTTTATTTTCAGATTATCTGAACAATCCCCGTTCTTTTAACAGTGTCCGCAATAATTATTAAACTGGAAATAGTCAAAATTTGCATTTAGATACAGTTTATTTATCTAGAAATATCGTTTTTATTATACCTTTTATATTGTGACTTACCCTTTATTTACAAAAATAAACACAACAAAATAGAGATGGGGATTCTATCTATAGAATCCCCATTCCTGCTTTCACTCTTCAGCTGAACGGTTTAATATGTCTTGGTTAGTTAAAATAAAAAATTATCGACGGGCGTGACTCAAAGGTCTATATTTTTATTCATTTTACGGCAGAGTTGGCATAGTCTTACCATATTGAGCTAAGAATTACTAGTTTTCCCACAAACAATACTGAAAACGACAAAGAAAAATTATACTACCTACCTAAGAATATGAATTATTTATTCTTCAAAGACTGTGAACCAAAATCGTATCCTTCTTGATTAAAATCGTTACTTTAATGTTGTAATGTTGTTGTAATTAAATAGTCTTGACTCTCAGTTCCTGCAAAGCAAACATATCGAAAATATCGCGAGAGTAAAGGTAACAGGACTATGGAATAGGAGAGATTTGAGATTTAAATCCATAACAACCATAGATCTAATAATTGTATTTTTTGGCTACCCTATTTATCAAAGATAACGACAGTATAAATTAAATAGAAAGTCTATTTACTTTTCAGGTGGTATTAGTATCAAATACCTACCTAATACAATAAGGGCGTATTTTTGTCTACACAGTAGCACTTTAAATACTATTTCAGATTTAATGATACTACCAAGAGAAGGAAGCATTTTCCATTGATAGGATATAGCCACCTGCAGACCGGTTTCGAACTCTTTTGTTCTCGTCAGTACAGGGTAGATGTACATACCTATCATTAGAGAAGACTCTATACTTCACTCTGTATTATCAACGGTAGTCGAGAAAAAACAACGCGCAATGCCATGTTTAGATTGAGTGGGACTGCTAAGAGATGGTACTGCGCATTATGTTTCCTCGATTACCATTGATAATACAGCGTGAAGTATAGAGGCTTCTCTGATGATAGGTATGTACACCTACCCTGTACTGACGAGAACAAAAGAGTTCGAAACCGGTCTGCAGGTGGTGACATCCTATCAATGGAAAAAGCTTCCTTTCCTTGGTAATATCATTCAATCTGAATTCGTATTTTAAACTGCTACTGTGTAGACAAAATAGACAAAAATACGCCCTTATTGTATAAGGCATCATCAAGGTATCATCGGGTGGTCTGGGAAATAATAATTTTTCCATACATTGATATTTGACAGCACAAATTATTCCAAAAAGATAAATGAAAGCGCAAAGGACTAAAAGCAATGGAAACATTTCGGGTATATTCTTTTTAGCTCTACATTCGGTTCGTTGGCAGAGCGAACTTTCCCACCTGATGCAAATTTCGTTCCTCGCAAGTTCGGCTGTGGATGAGTTCCTAACTGGTTGATGCTTTTTGTCTCTGTGAACTGGTACAAATGTCAAACCTTCAACTGTCAAATCTTCTTAACAGGTACAACTATTTTTATTCTGTTAAAGAATAATTGTAAGTACGTTTAACCAAAACATACCGAAACTAAAGAAAATAGAACGAACTCCGAAGTTAACAAACAGCTGATCAAGCAAATGCGCAGAATCCAAACGCGCAATTCCTTACCAATACGCGCATTAAATTCAGTTGGCAATAGATACATTTTGATCTACGAACACCGAATTTTTGGTCAGCTGTCACAGATTTTGCTTCTGTGAACACTTTAAACCAACTGCGCATGCGTCAGTTTGTAACTATTTTTGACTGCTCTGCGAAAGAACCTAATGACACACTGTATTCAAAAAGTCTTTGATCACGGTAGCCATTGCCGTTGAAACGGCCTTTCCAATTTGACCTCGATTATTCGTCGTATTTTATGAAAGAACTTTAGTGCTTGTAATACCTGAAGAAATTAGGATTATCCAATAAAATTTCCATTCAAATTACTCGGAAAATCCTGTATAAGAAAAACGGCTCTAAGGCGGTGTAGAATTCTATATAACGTAACTTTTTTTCGTACAGGAATATTCGCCTTTTACAAATTTCTAAAAAGGGAATTTTTATTTCTGCCACGAATATTTTGCCGCCTGAGAGGTTTAAATGCAGTGGAGAGTGAAATTCGGTTTTTATTTTCCACCCTATTTTTTATTCTTCATGACTGAAATGCGAATTCTGTACGGTGTCGAGGTATTTTTATTGTTAATATATGGAAGGTGCAGAAAAACAGTAAGAGGTTAAATCTGTTACAAAAACGAGTGAAATATTTTTAAAAAATTAGATAATCGTTGCGTAACAAAATATGTATTTTAGCCTTGAATTTGTATCAGCCTAGTTGCCCGGCATATGAAATTGGGACCGTTAGATATGTTACCTTTAGTATTTATATCATTGCACTGGATAGCACATGGGGTAACGTAAGGGTTTCCTACCCCAGAGAGACATTCGATTAAAAAAAAGGTATGTAGTGTTTCTTCAGGATATTTGCAGCTTTTTCGACAGTTGACATCAGCAATATGTCATCGTTCAGCTGTTTGGGGACTTAATCAAATACCCCAGTTTTATACGAACCGCATTGAGCGTGTTGTGTTTTTATATTTTTCCAGTTTGATTGGTGCTAATAAGTTTTAAAAGTGTATTTCCGTCGTTTTAGTAAAGCTTATTTTATTTTGAAAACTTTCATTAACTCATATTGAGTTGTTTGCGTATCTGGTAAACCACAGTAAGTACTAGTGACGTAACGAAAAATTTATAGGTTAATATTTTATTTATCTCTTTTTAGGCAAAAATAATAATTATGGAGCATAATTGTTGTCTGTCTTCTACCTCAGCTGATGCCACCGTTAGAGAAACTAAGGTGAATTTTAATATTAATAAAAAAAATTCTATATGTTTTATTTCTTTCTGAGTGAGTTGAGATTTATTTATTTAGCTTGGGATTTATATATAGAGCTGATGTTTTGATTTTATTAAAACGGCAGTGGAATTATAATGGGTAATAACGACTATGCTCATATTGTTCATTCCTTCATAAAATGCCATCTTGGGGAGAATGCAAAGTGGCAATGAGAAAGTGAAATTTATTTTAGGACATCTCTTCGAACAATGTCAGGAAAAACTAAAAACCGAAACGCAAAATTGTCCCAATTTAACCTTTTTACTCTTACCTTCCCCGAGATCACAATGGGGAAGGCCGAAATACCCATTTTATTAGTTTTTTGAATATATGACTTACGTAACCCACGTATTTGCAGTATTCGTAGCCTACGTCTACAGAAGAAGGGTGCATATAGAATTTGCTTGTTATGATACTATACACTTTACTACTATTGAACATTAAAGTTAAAGCAGAGGTAACAAGAGTGATCGACCTTTAAGCAAACCGTATATTTAGAGTTTTTTAATACAATAACCTTTTCTTAGCAAAGGTCCATAGCTATTTTCAGAAATATTTTTTTGGGCATCCAGTACAAAAACATAGAAATTTTTCCAAGTGATTTATATTTATATAATAGGGAAAAGAAATGAGTTTACAGTAGGTAAAGATGAGCATACATGTAGATACGTACTTCCTTTCCTTTGTGAAGATAGAGGTACCTCTAGATATGTGATTATAGGTAATGACTTTATTTTATATATTTGAATAAATAAATAACAAAAAAATACAATGAGTTTTGTGTTTTATTCCCTATAATAAATAATAAAAAATGCATTTAAAAATATTTTTAAAATAAACGTACGTACTATTTTAGTACGGTCCTGGAATTTCATACAAACCTAGCCAAAATAAATAACCAGAAATAAGCAGGCAAGTAATTAATGTCATGTGACACTTGACATGTCTGGCGAGAGGATTCGCTGCAACGACTATACCCAAGGAGTCACCCATTTATATATAATATTAACGATCAACTAATGCGTCATAAGCGATTTTCAGAAAAGTTGAAACGCATTTGAAGCGTGTCAACTGTAGTCAGTCGAGTCAAGTTGATTTTGCGGTTTGGGTGTGCAAGTTGTGCGTTGAAAAAAATACAAAAAAATGAGCACGAAGTGGGCTGAAAGTGTTGTGTTAAATTTTTTGGATTTATATCAACAGCATGAGTGTTTATTGAATACCCAACTCGAGACTTATCGATACAGGGATGCTCGAGACAATGCTTTAACTATCATCGCAAGAGAAATGGAGAAAGTTGAAGTGATCTTTGATTTCTTCGTTTAATAATTCACAAATAGCTGCTAGATCTGCTTTGACAACATCGTTCGCAGCCATTTTAAAAACCACTGCAGAATCAATTTTCGTCATTATGTGTGAACAAACACGTAAGAACACGGCTTAAGTTCGAACACGCTTTCAATAAATGTTGATAAACTTTTCTTGAACGACAATAAGTTGGTTGGTTGGGTGTCAACTTTTGCTTTCGAGTCCGCCCAATTCTATAACGTCATCGATAGACTTGAATCTTGTTGAACGTTAGAACGGTCGAAAGCGATTAATTACGACCCGAATTGAGTCGAAAGCGAGTAATTAATTGGTTTCGTTGGAATTATTTTGTCAATTCGTTCCGATTATCTTTTCAACGGTGAGATCGCAAATCGCTTGCGCTTTTTATTGATCAACAAAAATCGTTCAACTAAAATTGACTCGTGAGAATGCAGCAAGCACGATTGGTGACTTTAAAAGCATTTTACAATTTTAATTCGAAACGATGTTTTACCAGTATTATTAACTTTATTCTAAATTTAGATCCGGCGTGGTGGATAATTTCCACAGGAATATAATTTGTATCTACATCCATTATGATTTTTGTTTAACCTACAATTTAATGTTTTAAACTTGAAAATATCACATTTCTGATTGCACCAGGCCTATGTTTAAGATTTATGAGAGTTTTCACTATTTTTTTCCAATTTCACTATACTGTCTGCATAATTTCTGGTACCCCCTAATTAAAATAGTTAAACATTAACTTCTAAGCAGATTTTTTTTTCGATAACACAGAAAAGAGGAAGGAACGTGTGTCAAGCCGTCAAATTTGATTTTTATTATCGTATTCAATATACAAAATAATTACCTTTGTTCGGGAAACAGATTCAAATTTCCAAACAAAAAATACATAAAAAACTATTCAAAATATGGCTGCTGCGCAATGCTTTGCTGTGGTAGGGGTATTGACTTAAACGGTCCTTATTGGTCCAGCTGGTGTCGCGGCCGACACTACGAAGCTCTAAAAACTAAGGTTAATTCAGATCGGTTAAGCTAAGTTCACATAAATACGAATCACGAACTGAGAATAATATGCAATTTTAATTATTTATTCATTCACTAGCGATCAGCTTGTCATTTTACAACGTATCTAACTATTCACTAATACATAAGTACACTACAAAATATAAAACTAAAACGTATGTAAAATATAGTAAATGTTTGAGGAATTAGCACCAGAATGGCAATCAAAGCAGAAATTAGTTCTTAAAGAATTCCTGAAGTGAATAACTTTTCAGTCAAGAACCTTTTATATTCCCTTTAAACTTTGAGGTGGTTACAATTGCCACATAAATAAACAGAACTTTTCCCAAACATTAAGAGTCGACATCCAGGATGCACATCTTTTAGTTTACTTCTTATATAATGTGAATGAGACTGTACAAAAGCCTGAAATTCTCTGGGATTACATCTCACAAGCATAACTGTCTCAAGAAGAAGAGCACATGGACTTGAGAGAATTCCTTAGATTTATAAAGGTTGGTCGCCTGGTTAAAAATTGTATATCAGCGCTTAGCCTAAATCGACATCAGGCAACTGATGATATGTAGATTGAGGCCGTATTTACATTTATAATATCTAACCTAATTGGTCATTTTTAAAAATATTATATCACCCTACAAAATTTTCTTCTATTTTTGAATTTTTGAGAAAGTTTTTTGAGATGAAGTTGAAAAAATATCTCATTAGACAACATCAAATAAAGAACTTTATCAATCAACAACTTATAACTGAGATTTATCCTTTTGGATTCCAATCATTTAAAATTCCGAGAAAATAATATATTTTTTGCTATATATCACCAAGGCAATATGTCCCGGCTTTCCGTTGCTGGGAAAGCGACATGGCGTCTGTGTCCAGCTGCGAGTCGGGCATATTCAATTTCCATTTCGTCGCTTGTTTTTATTCCGTTCCATTTAATCGGTAAACGGGCAATTAATTATTTAGCAACGAATTTTGGGTGTTTTATAAAAAAAAACTCGGCAGTTGGCATAATTAAATTTTTATTTGTTACTTGTTTTTTCTGTGTTGATTTTAATCGTACAAATATTAATTAATGTTTACTAAAATAATCGCATTTAGGTTAGTTAAAAATATGAGAAATTGAACATCTTCATCATTAGGTTAATATTGTTTGTCCGGTTTCATGTGAACGTTTCCGAATGAAGAGCGAGGGAAAAAAAGGAAAGAAAAGCCATACTAGAAAGCGCCTTACCACATCGACATCCTTTTGACATATTATTATTTAATTACTGGTCCCATCGTTCTAAATATGTGCCACGATTTATTTTGATTGATTTTTCAAATGATTGTTTCTAATTATTGTCTGAGTAAGTCATGTAATTGGTAGAAAAAAATATTAGCAAAACGCCCACGACGATATAAGGAATAAACACAAAATGTTCTCCCCTTGTTTCACGCCACTGCAAATACAAATTTTTGGGCGTTTTAACGGTGCTACGAAGAGCGGAACTACATAAGGAATAAAATTAAAGCAATGAAGTCTTTGTTTTAGTATATGATGAATTGATATTGAAATGGAATTTGATAAAACACATTTAATGATATATTGTATGAAACGTATAATGAGTCAGTAGAACCAATTATCTTGAATTTATTTACGTTTGAAGTCAATTGTGACCTTTGCTCTAATTGGAAATTACATGATTCATTCCTGTGAACGATTTTTAGAATATTAGCATAGCCTAATTTTGCTCCGATTCCTTCCGATCGATATTCAGAAATGGCTGGACAATACAATAATAAATCTAGCTTCGCTTCCAACAGCGCATTAATACACGTTATTGGTAACAGACGATTTCGATTTTAAAATAATTCTATAAATTTATTTAAGCTGAATTGAAAAAGTTACCGAAGTTTTCAGCTGTGGAGCTACACCTCCGCAAGAAAACTGGTATCAAATGGAATTTCTTTATTTGTGGATTTGTTCGGATAAGTAAAATTTAGCGGAATTGTCTTGCTTCACAAAAATTATAAATTACGTACATTTTCAGAAACTTTCAAAATAGAATTATTTGTAGGGATTTCGAAAAAAATTTTAGTAAATATTTATTTTGTAATTATAAATGTTTTTGTACACTGCACAGTAGCACTTTAAAATACTAATTCAGATTGAATGGTACTACCAAGAAACGGAAGCCTTTTCCATTGGTAGGATGTCATCAACTGCAGACCGGCTTCGAACTCTTTTGTTCTCATCAGTACAGGGTAGGTGTACATACCTATCATGCGCAGTTCCACGCAATCTGAACAAACGTTATTTGAATAAAGCAAATAAGAATAAGAATTACCGTTGCCGCCACTGTAACCAGGTGTACTATGTTGCACAATATAAAATACCAATAAAACTAGGATTAATGATACCAGAGTGGAGCTGACATTGATTGAAGACGAACCCGCATGTTCCTGAAATGTTTGATATTTTAAATTAATTTAGTATAATTATGCAGTGTTCTGTGTCGAATTTTCTCTACTAATAATGATATTTTCCAAAAACCAATTTGAAACTCGTATGTGTGTAAAATTTGGTATTTTAAAGTGATTTATGTATCGAATTTATTAATAAAGTTTTTAACAATATTGGGAGAAAAACCTGATGAGGCACATGATTTGCTTGCTATTTAGGTATGAGATATATGTATAAATAACACTTTAATTTTTAG
Source organism: Barypeithes pellucidus (assembly GCA_963991005.1). NCBI lineage: Eukaryota > Metazoa > Arthropoda > Insecta > Coleoptera > Curculionidae > Barypeithes > Barypeithes pellucidus. The sequence goes on from OZ022556.1 coordinate 35,407,999, forward strand.
TAAAAAAAACACATTTCACAACATCGGGATCTCATCAATAACATTTGTTTATGTTATAATGGTTGACATATGTTTCGCCTTTATAGTTGGTTACCTTTGATATTTTTAAGGGACGAGCTCCTTTTTACAGAAGAATGATATCTGTAAGGTGGAATGCATTTGATATGGAACCAAGCATATATCGTCGTGGTGCCTACAAATTCCGATATGTACAATTTCTACTAATATTTATATTATTGCAAAATGTTATCACAATTACAATTTCTATTTTCTAATACGCGTTATATTTTATTATTATTCCATCATGAAGATAACGAATATTGAATCGTTTCGTTTATCTTCCCCTTATAATACGCATACGCCGTTAACAATAACTCAATCCTCAAAAACAGGTATACCTATTATATCCAGTGCGTACAAACACAAAGCGAAATTTGAGTGACACTCTAAAACCCTCTATGTATAAATATAGCTTTTATGTTTCGTGAAAAATTACAAAATTACACATAGCGGAATTTGGAGACGCCATGATTATATAAGCTTTAATCGCTTGCCCAAAGAGATGACCTTACTTTACACTCGCTAGGATCCCTCATAGACATGTTGTAGTTCTGCATCTCTAAAAGCCGTATTAGAGGCGGCAATTTTTGTCTCTTACACTCTAAAAAATGGTTTGGTTTAGGATACCAAGAGATCTTAGTCTCAATAACAAGAAAATTTAGTGAAAATGGCGATAAGGGGAAATTTAGTATCGAAGGCCAAATTTTATTGCTACGATTATTCCAGTTGGAGTCACTAATAACTATTTTTAAGTCAACCAAGTATTTCTAGTACCCGAAAGAATAAATATTCTTACAGTAACCAATATAGTTAGTTATTAGGAGCAACATCATATTGTTTCAATAATTGTATTTGTTAATTATTACCTATTTTATTGTTAAAATAGCAAAGAAATATTAAATACCAAAGTATGGAAAAATTATTATTTTTCTAGACCACCCGATGATACCTTATACAATAAGGGCGTATTTAGTCTACAGAGTAGCAGTTTAAAATACTGTTTCAGATTGAATGGTACTACCAAGAAAAGAAAACATTTTCCATTGATTGGATGTAACTACCTGCAGACCGGATCGTACTCTTTTGTTCTCGTCAGTGAGGAATACTTCACGCCGTATTATCAGTGTATCAGAGTGTACGCCCGCAATGGAAACCCGTTCTAGGTCAGCTGGCCCAATATTGCTCGCATTGCCGGCGCAATGCAAGAATGGAATCCGTATTACAGTCGGCAATTCTAGTCTTCTGGCAATTAAAATTGCACGGATTCATGCGCAGTACACCGTTCTCGATCAGCTGTCTCGCATGGCCAGAAATGGGGCACGCACCATTTTCATGGCCATTGCTGGTGCAAGTATGGGAAGAGATGGCTTATTCTGTTATTTTTAAATGTTCATTAGTTAGTCGAAGCACCTATGAACAGCTAATGGCTATTTAAACTAACTGGTACTTGAATTAAAAGTTCACATTCTTTATTAAGCATATGTACTGCTAATTCGTAGCAAATTTTTTTAACTGCCATTTGTAAGTAGCAGTAGCTGCTTTAACTGCTAATCAAAACGAACAGGTTTGCCTATCTCTAATTCCGGGGGTATTTTAGGGATTTCGACACTACCAGCTACAGTTCTGACTGTTGGCAATGCGCCAGCTGATCGAAAACGGTTTACTGCGCATGAATTCGTGCACTTATGATTGCCATTGCAACGGAAATTTTTATTGCCGTCTCTAATACCGCTTTTAAAGCTTCATCAACTAAAATTCACGTTGTCTGAAATTTGACGTGCATGCTTAAAGAACTTTTAACAATTATTAGTGAGTTTATAGACAATAGAACAAAGAATACCTTCTATCTTTCAAAATAAGTATTTTTTAAAAACTTGACTCTAAACAAGTTTAAAAAAAGGCATTTCGGTGGGTTTCATCGTAGACTTGCTGTAAAGCGATTAAACCCAGTGGAACCAGAACTCGAGTTTTTCGTATACAGCAATTGACAGTGGCAGCTACAACTCCTTCTGTAATTAAAATTTTATGTAAAATTATGATAATTTTAGGTACTTGATAGAGTAGATAGATAGACGCGAAAGGAATTTATGTTCGGTGATTACGCTAGCATAAAACGATCAACTAATGATGTAGCTTACCTTAGCTTCCATTCGAAAATATCTTCAAATAAATAGAAAATAACCTGTAGAAAGTTCATTTTTGACTAAGATGAATGGGCTGAAATTACAACGCCAGAAGCTTACAGAGACAGAAGAATGTGACTGCCACATATACGTGTAATATTTACACCTATTCTAATTCCCACTTTATGATACATAATCGCGAATATACAGTGTGTCCCTGGATCGATGAATAGGTAAAAAATACTAAAATTTTTTGAGTTGAAACTTCATCTTCTGGGGTTCAGCCCTGATTGGATAGAAACTAATTTATGTCATAATTTTAATTTCGAAAAATCAAGTATGCCTAGGAAATTTACAAGAAAAAATTTTACCACTAGTAAAGTGGCTTTTATCTAGGAGATACGATAAAATGTTGTTAAGAACACACGATGAGAAAGAAAAACTAAGTATGAGTACAAAATTTTAAAGTCCTACGCCTACATTGAAATTTTGAATGATTTTCATTCCACCCTCACATCTAAATGTCTAAAAGACGCAGTACCATAAAGCGACCGTGTTTAATTTATTATTTTGGATCATTTTTCTTAACGAAATTCAGGAGGCTGAAATGAAAATAATTGAAAATATCAAAGTAGGCATAGAACTTTAAAACGTTGTACTCGAACTCAGTTTTTATTCCTACACAGATTTTCCTAATAAAATTTTTTTATCTCCTAGATAATATGCACTTTACTAGTAGGAAAAAATTTTCTTTGTAATTATCCAACTCATATTTGATTTTTCGAAATTAAAATTATGACACAAACTGGGTTCTATCCAGGCAGGGCCGAACACCAGAAGATGAAATTTGAACTCAGAAAATTTTAGACTTCCTCACGAATTTATGCACCGGGGACATACTACATTACCTCGTCGGTGTCAAATGCCATGTAAAATTAGTTAAAAATCGCAAAATTTTAGTGAACAGCTGAAATAATTAAATGCCCTATAAAACATACTAAACAAGTTAACTTAAAATTAAAAATAACGAATCAAGAATAAGTATACAGGAGAACTAAGAGAGAGATTATACGGATTAGACAACCATTCAGATTATGTATAACACTCCCTGAATAGTACAAAACACTTTAACATCACTTATCGAGATTAGAACTCATAACTATCCCATTATATCGTACAGTTGCGCTGCTAAATAATATTTACTTTTCCTATTATTTCCGTCTTTTTTGATGCCAACATTGTTCTTGACTTGAATGATCGGTCACGAGTAATGTTAAAGATATCCTTATAGCTATTTTTATATGCTGGCAGCTTTTATAGCTTCGAAAGGATCGCAAAGATGTATGTTTGTTGGCCTATATCCTTCCGAAAGATACACTTATCTTTTCTCTTAGCTCCCGGATATTCCACATTTTTCTCGTGTTTCCTTGTTCTTACCCTAATTTATCTGATATAGGATTAGGTACATATTTTTTGGGTTATTAATGACGGAAATATAATTTATTGAATACTTTAAAAGTTTTACCAGATCATCACTAACATTCTTTTTAGCTTCCGTTGTTATTTTTAATTATCTATTTTCAATGAGATTTTTCTTAATAAGGAACATTTTTTACAAAATTATCCGCAAAAATATCCGAAACTGCAGACGCAGTTAAGGTTATTAAATTGGAGCAAAATATTTTATTTCGGAAAATGATAAAGTAAATAAAAATTATTCGACGAATTAACAATAAAAATAAAAACTTAGCTATTGTGAATTGGTAATCAAATTAGTGTTAGGATGCAAAAATATTTTAGACAGTAATTTACTAACTAAACCATTTGATTAGGATATCAATGATATTGGCAGAAATCAATTTACTCACAATCGAAGGTATCAGGTCTCTAAAGCTCAATTCATAGTTGCCGTAACGCAAGTTGTAAGCCGTAGTCCATAAGATGTCAGCATTAAGGACATACCAGTTCATAGATTCGTTAAAAATGTGTAGGTTTGTTACAAATTTGTAGGTTATGGTTCTTGTTTTCCACATTCCACATGTCTCTTTATTTATAACTGTAAAATATGATTACAAGCGATGAAGACATTATAATAGCGGGAGCAATGTTGTGCTACTATTAGCCAAAAAAACATTTAACAACATACAATTTGGCGGACAGGCGGATTCAGGAATGTACTAGGGGTATCTTAATGAAGATGGTCAATTTAAAGAATAAAACGTCGGAAAACCAGTGTAATGTTGTATACCCTTGAACGTAGATTTCTTTTTCTTTCATAATTTAAACAAAAAATCCAGGCCCGTAGTTAAAAAAATTAACTTGATGATGGTGACCTAAAGACGATACGTCGCAGTAAAGATCTGATGATGCCATCTTGTGGAGAATAAAAAGTAGCAATAAGGAAGTGAAATTTATTTTTGGACATCTCTTCGAACAAAGTCAGAAAATATTAAAAACCGAAACGCAAGATTTTAGATTTTTCCAAATATTTTACCTCGTATCTCTTACCGTTCTCGATATCCCAATGGTGAAGGGCCGAATTTGTAACACCCAGTATTCTGTTTTTGATAAAAATTCTTTTTCAGATTTTAATGTTGTCAAGATATATAACGCTAGCATATATGAGCTCTATAAAATATAAAATAAAATTTGTATGGCACTTTGATAAGATTATTTTATGATATATCGTAAAGCCGTATCATAAAATTTTGTTTGCTTATATTTATTTCTTTTTAGGTTAAGTTCATGTCATTAATGTTTTATTATCAAAATTTAGTCGTATGTTGCGATAAAAAACCTTATCCAATCTTATCTTTAGAATCAAATTGAAAACTCAATAAGTTTTATTCGCGCTCTGGCACAGTTTTGTGATTTTTAAACCATTTTAAAATATACTGTCGGAAAAATGGCAAATCATAATTATTATTTAAGTTGACACGAATATTCACTAAAAGAGACCAGCATGAAGAGCTTGTATACTTCTTTTCTAATGTAAACTTTAGTTAACTTTTCTTGTTACTGGTAAATATTGGTCTCTGGACTAAATATTTAAAAAAATTGCGATTTTAACCTTTTTTTCCCATTTTCCATATACAATGTGTCCACGGATAGAGTTCGGAAGAGGAAAAACTTTTTATTTGTAGATTTAGAAGAAAAAGTCATTCTTCATAAAAACGTCTGCTGGTGTCGAAACTACAATTTCTAATACCAAATTTACCATTACTATACAGGGTTAGTCAGAAATAACATTTTTAATTTTTTGGATTTTGTTTAAAACAGATTTTTCAGATTTCAGATGCGATAATATTGTCACTCTGTGGCAAAAACTATCCTTCATAAAAAGTTTTGCTTATTTTAAAAACTCCCTAATTCCCGAAAAAATCACAAATATAATAAACGTCTTTATTATTTAAGAGAACAATAACGGATTTCATATGAACAAGACGATATTTAGCCTTATATGGCTAGTCTTACATACAACCTCGAACATAATGAAAGAATAATAAAAAATATAAATTCACTAGGCTAATGCTAATATAGCTACAGGGTACACCAAGTAAAGTAGCCTATTAGAAGTATCTCGAGAACTAAATGAGATTTTATTTTGAAAATATGGCTGTGGCTATAAGTGATGGTTTTCTACGTCTATAAAATATTTTGGATAGTGCGGTGTTGCCGGATCATACTAAAAGTGGTAGCAACTTCGGAATTTTAAATGAATTATCCTATATATTATATTTTTTTTGAAATCTAGGTAAAAATCTAGAACAGTTTTCTGTATAATACCATATAACTATCTTTAAGAGTTTTTGAATTATTATAAATAATCTCGTGATTTTTTAATGCAGTAGGTATCGGGACCTGAAAATAAAATCATATCCTTTTTAGATGTTACAGCTAGAAAGGTTAAATTTTGACAATAGTTTCACAAGACCATCGAAATTTTATAGTTTCGAACAATATTTAATTAGTTTTATACAGGGCGTCTCCATAACAATATTTATTTCTGAGGGAACTGAATTATTGCAAAAATATTCTTATTTTTAAATGGGACACCCTGTATTTGATATGTTTTGCTAATGGAGGATCGAATGTTTTATCTTATGATATTAAGTGTTCCTATACCTATTTGCAATATTTTCGGACTTATAGCGAAATTTAAAAATAATCTTATAAAAATATATTTTTTGGTAGTTGGCTGTGGAATCGATTCATAGAAACAAAATAATGAGAAACCCATTTGACGTTATGTCTATGTTGTTGTAAAAAAAATGGTTAACAAATAAGCAATTTATTAATAAATAAATAAACAAAATTATAATTATGCAACAACACCAATAAAATAACTAATAACTAAATTGTTGGCTCTTAAACATTCATGAATTATGGTGATAACATGTTCATTTGTCACCTTTTTCATTTCTTCCCCTTGTAGAGACCACAGAGCTGTTCTTACTCGATTTTCTAAATCTTCCCTTGTTGTGACGGATGTCTTGTATATTATTTCTTTAATCCTATCCCATAGGTAAAAATCTAGGGGGGTAAGATCCGGAGCCCTTGGGCCCATTTCCATAGACCTCCTCGGCCAATAAAGTTTTTGGGAGTAATAGGAGCTGTATCAGGATGAATTTCATTACATTTTCAGCAAGTTCTAGATAAAATTCTACCACACTCCCCATGAATATAAACTAAACTTAAAATACATAAGCTCGAATAATGTGAATTAGCCATTTTTATTACAATAACACAGACATAACGTCAAATTGATTTTTCATTATTTTGTTTCTATGAATCCATTCCACAGCCAACTACCAAAAAATATATTATTATAAGATAATTTTTAAATTTCGCTATAAGTCCGAAAATATTGAAGATAGGTACACAAACACTTAATATCATTAGATAGAAAATTTGATCCTCTATTAGTAAAACATCAAATACAGGATGCGCCATTTAAAAAAAAATAATATTTTTGCAATAATTCATCTCCCTCAGAAATATTGTTATGGTATAAAACTAACTAAATACTGTTCAAAATTATAAAATTTCGATGGTCTTGTGAAACTATTGTAAAAATTTCACCGTTGTAGCTGTAACATCTAAAAAGGATATTATTTTCTTTTCAGGTCCCGACACGACGTTAAAAAATCACAAGATTATTTATAATGCAAAAACTCTTAAAGATTGTTATATGATATTATACAGAAAACTGTTCTAGATTTTTACCTAGATTCCAAAAAAAAATATAATATATAGGGTAATTCATTTAAAATTCTGAAGTTGCTACCACTTTCGGTATGATCCGGCAACACCGCACCATCGAAAATATTTTATAAACGTAGAAAACCATGTTTTATAGCCAAATTTTCAAAATAAATTCTCATTTAGTTCTCGAGATACTTCTAAAAGGCCACTTTACTTGGTGTACTCTTTATATAAAAACAATACCAGAAAGAGAAAAAAAAAAGTAGAAGCAATGTCTAAAAGTTACGCAAGATATAAATATAATATATAAAGAATAAACAAAAAAATATATATATAAAATATAATACCAATACACATCCATACAAACACTACCATACAAACACAACCAAAAAATATATTTCAGATACGCCGCAGACATTAAATTCAGAAAAATTTAACATTTATTTAGTTTACGCATTCATTGCTCAGCAAGAAGCTTACTCTTATATGTAGCTTTGAACTGGTGGAGATTCAAGCTTTTTTAATCAAGGGGTAAATTGTTATAAAATTGTGCGGCACGGTAGGAAAATCATTTCTTATACAAGGCTGTGGAGTGCTTTGGGATACTAAACAGTCCCTTGTTTCTTGTATTAAGAATATGAATTTCACTTTGAGCAATTAATTATTTCTTAAGTATTGAGGTGTTGCCGAGGTAACAATCTTATGAACGAAGCTCGCAAAGTGTCTCTGAGTCAGTCCATCTATAGCCAATTTAAGCTCCCAAAGTCCTGTGAAATATGATCATATTTTCTCAAACAAAATATAAACCGACAATAGGAGTTCTGAACCTATTGGATTCTAATCTGTTGGATAACATTCAGAAACGGATCATAGACAAATTACAATAGTTGAAAACGGATATAACCATTGATTGTGACAGCAGAATCTTAAGGTTTTTTGACAATACATGACGGTTAGCGTACAAAAGTCTCAAACCAGAAAATGATTTTCCCAACAAAGAGTTTATATATCTCATAAATTTCAACTGGCTATCAATGTAAAGGCCCGATGATTTTACCGTATCGTCAACCCGTAAAGATGTTCCCGCGATCTTCAGATCCATTAGCGGCCGCACTCTGTCCGTTATTACTCCCCCAAAGTAAATAACAACTGATTTTGATAGATTTAACTTGAAATTATGTAACTCTGAGAGATAATTTATAAGATCCAATTGTCCTGATGTTCCTGAGGTACGAAGCTCAAACCCATTTGAATATCATCGGCGTATGCCTGATAAGAACAATCAGTTATATTGTTCAGGATCCCAGCCGAATAAATCAAAAAAGAAGAGAACCCAAAATAGTACCTTGAGGAACTCCAGATGTTACAGGAAACGAAGAGGAGATGCTTCCATCCGGAGTAACCCTCTGAGACCTATTGGACAAGTACGACCGAAAAAATTTGACAGACAGATCAGTAAAACTGTAAATGTATAACGTAAAAACGTAACATAAAAATATAACGTACAGAGTGGTAAAAAAATAAGAAAATGTGCATTTAGCAGCTAACAGTACAGTACCTACGAAAAAAATACACTTTTTTCTCTTGCCCCAGATATGGGAAACGGTTTATTAAAAAGAAAACAAAAAGGTTCTTCTATTATTAGGCTTCAGCTGAGCCATCATCATTTTCGATGTATTTAACGAGGTTTTTTCTAAATCTTGGAACAGCGTTTCCAATTTAAAATTCTTGTTTTTCGTTGCAGCCTTCGGTTTGTTCGTGTTTTTAATTCATTGGTAGTTATTGCCCACAATATGCATACTTTCTACTTTTTCTTTATAAGTCGCATCAAGCAAATAAATTTTACGAATCATATTGACGTTTATTTTGACACTTGATTGTTCGGGTTTGTTCATAGGTCTTGCACTTTTAAGAATACATTATTTCTAAGGTAAATTTTTTCCATATTTTCGGCAAGTAAAAATGCATGAAAATAATTTTTCTTCGTACATGTCTTTTATTTTATATTTCGATATTAAATTTGATTTTTAACTACTTTTTTCTAATACATACATGCTAGTATTTTAGCACATTTTCTTATTTTTTAACCACTGTATGTTATATTTGTGACTTTTTCGGGTTTGTTAGGAGTTTCTTAGGTAAGTAAGACGATTTATGAAGAATAGTTTTTTCCTAAAATCACAATCAACATTTTAACATTCAATTCTGAATTTCTAATTTAGTGTTAATTAAATTGGGAACTTTGTTTCTTTACGACGATGCTAACTATCATTGTCTATTACAATTACACTTCAATAAAACAACAAAGTGCGGTGCACTGTCTCGCAAAACCGGAGCCGTTCTGCGGGATGGTAAAAATACATTATGCCTTATCGCTACTGTCACATCTTTCCCGCAAAAACGCATTATTTTTACCATTTATCCGAACGGCCCCCGCAAAGCGGGACCTATTTTAACAACGGCACGATTTAAGAAACCCAAACTTATAAACTGTTATTTTAGTGGACCCAACCTTATGTCTTGTAATTTTACCTGATTTTATTACAGCTGGTGTCCATAATAGTTTACGAGATGGCGTGAACAGTATAGTTGTTGCAGAATTATACCGTTGATTCTTACTGCCATAAATAAACTACCTGATTAAACCCTATTGTATACGCCTGAACCTCTTCAAAGCTCAATAAATGGGATCAGGGCCGGCTTGAAAATGTATACCACACCACATGATTTATTTTTATAATTTAAAATAAATAGATAGGTACTTTTAGTTTTAGGTACCTATAATAAATGTCAAATAATGATAATTGAAAATAATATAATTTAAAAGTATAACTATTAGGATAACAATTACAATAAAAATTAATTAAATTCTAAGAAACTATTGATAATTTATTCAAAATTTAAGTCACTATCACTTCATCTAAGCCTAAACTTATAATAATTAAGGGTTGAACATTTGTAATCATACGATAAAATTGTAAGAATTTTCCACCTTAAGTACATGCTGTACATAGTTTTAAAGCTGTCTTCAGAAATTTTTCTTACTTCGTTACTACAGATGCATTTAATGTAGGAGAAATATTATTTCTCCTAATATTGGATTTTAATTGGTGCCATATTAGCTCACTCGTGTTCCTTATTTATTTTAAAAGCTTTTAATACTTCTAGCAGTTCTCGTTTTTTGTAAGTTTCTTCAAAATATAAATCATTTTCAATCAGAAAATTTTGAATTTCTGCTTTTGTATTATTAGAATTGGGAATGATTTTTGCTTGCCGACTATGATAACTAGCATTGTCCATTACAATTACGCTATTTTCAGGTATATTTTTAAGGAGTTTATATTTAAACCAATCTTCAAAAAGTTGTGCATCGGTATCTTGATGGTAATCTAAAGAAGAATCTGCTATGTTTTTAGCTGAAAGCAACAGACAATTTGGAACAAACCCGTTCTCTGAACCAGCATGTAATATTGTGATTCTTTTGCCTTTATTTGATGGTGCCTTGGTTTGACATTTTTTGGAAGAATCATCCCAACCTTTTCTTGGAGTGTCATGGGTATCGAACTATGTTTCGTCAAGGTAAATAATTGGACGTTTTCTTTCTTTAAATTGTTTAACAGCTATGAAATATTTAAGTCTCCATTCCCGACACTTGAAGATGCCCCCCTATCAGCACAATTCCAAGGACACCACATTCTACCACTAATAAGCCTAACTAAAAATTACTCGCCGGAAAAGCACTAAAGATTAAAATTATTAAAATCACTTTGTATTTATATATGCATCAGGCATAGGTATAAATTGAATTTGTATACCTGGTCCGGCTCTGCTCGAAAAAGTTTTAAAATTTGGGATTTCCATATTTATTTTATGGTCGAATAGTTAATGAGGTTTTATTGCAGTCAAGAGATCAACGATATACTTCTGCAAAAACTATACCATCGCCACTGTCAAATATTTCCCGCAAAGACGCTGTAGGCACCATTTAATTTTATTTCGATGACAAATTGATTTTCATCATTTTATTTCAACCAAATCTGCACGATATTTGAAATCAGCCCCCTACCCGTATAAAGCTGACAAAATGTAAGTCATAGGCAAAGAAATAAATTACAATTTTAAATGACGAGCCACAACCTCATCGGCCTTGGTCCTAAATAAATGAAGCTTATCCTTTTACTAAATAACTTTGCTTTTAAGCGGGGCGAAATATGTTATATTTTAAATAAGTCCTAAATTGTTTATAGTCGACTTTGGGGTCAACTCGGTCAAGTCCATTAATATTTTTACCCTGGTATTTTTAATTACGTTCTCGTTTATATCCCTTTAGTCTCTTATTCATATTTATAGCGTCATTCGTCCTAAAATTAATGCTTCCTTTGCTAAAAAAGGACTCTCTCTAAATTACTTTTTTTTAGGAAAGTAATTATTGCAAATTTGATGTCGAACTGGAATATATAAGTGGTAATATTAAAGCAGTTTTAGGAACCATTTTATTTATTTTATTACTTTCCTTGCCATAACTGCTTCTTTGATACAGTGTACGGGTGCCAATCCCGGACTACCGGGATCCCAGGATTTCGAAGAAAAATCACTCGAGATTAAGCCCTCAAATCGCGGAATAAATTATACAGGGTGTTATGGAAATGACGTATTATATTTAAACCGGCAAATCCCGAGATGAAAATAAATTGAGGAAAAATAACCGTAAAGGGCGTTTTGAATTATTAAGCGAAATATACACTTTATATGAAATCTCAAAATTTACGTTGCAGCTCCTGAGGCCCTTCGCAATCGATATTTTATTGAGGCAGTCTCAAGTTTCAAAAGAGATCAGCGCATTGTAGGCGGTGTTGTCATTCTAATTCTAAACGCACGTGTTCAGTTTTTGACAACAAGACGTCTTGGCGCGCGTTATCACTTCTTTTTCAAACTTTGTAGACAAAGAAAACTACAATTTTAAGGTACATACTTTCTTACCTTCGATCTTATTTTAAAATAATCCTTTTTATAATTAAATTCCATAAAAAAATAAAACACAAAAGTATGCTTTTCAACAGAACTAACAGTAGATAATATCACACAAATGTTAAATCACATCACAACATTTGTTATTATGAATTATTTCACAACAAAAAAAAATCGGGCAATATATCTAACAAAACGTTTAAAATTAGTATACGTCAAGCACGTGGAACGCTCGACGTCGTTCCACTCGAGAGTCGTGAAGCCTACTGAAGTATGAAGGGCGCGCCGCCAGTATTCAAGTAAGGGCGAGACACGCGGTGTGATCTGACAACACTGTTAGTATACTCTAGTGACCCACATTGTTGCTAAGTGAATCCAGATGGAACGGCAAGACAGTATGTGGGTAAAAAGGGTGTTTACCTTAGTATTTAGATACTCGATTTAAAAAAAAAAAGTATGTAGACTTTCTCTAGGACTCCCTAGGAGTCACCCATTTAAATATAATAAGTCATTTCCATAACACCCTGTATAAAAACGTTATTTAAAAATTAACTTGTTTTTTAAATATTTATTTTAAAACTAAGAATTTTATTGTTCTTTTTTTACAAATCTTTAATGTTTTTTTTTTAATTTTGTTAACAGTAGGTAAGATTTCTATTTAGTGGATTTAGTAAACACAAATAAACTGTAATCTTTAACCTGCCATGTTAATTTTTTGGGTTTAGTCCCGGGATCCCGAGATTATATACTCTCTATATCTCGAAAATCGCGGGATTGGAGGAATGCTTCGGGACTGACACCCCTAATGCAGTACTCAAAGCTCAAATTAGACTAACTAAAAATGACTATCTACAATATTATTTAACTCGTAATAGAACATTGCATAGTAAGAATTGTAAATAGCATATTTATTAATTTTGAAACATTATTAGGTTCTAATATTTCTTTCAACAATATTTCTCAGCAAACTGGCAAATTGTTATCGTAGTTTTAATAACGTGAGGCTTGACAGAAGTTCGTGCAATTGTCCTTTTTCCCCTGGCGTTTGTGATAGCAGCCGCCTACGACTCTCTTTTTGTCGTTTAAACATTATTACGTTCTAATATTTCTTTCAACAATATTTCTCAGCAAACTGGCAAATTGTTATCGTAGTTTTAATAACGTGAGGCTTGACAAAAGTTCGTGCAATTGTCCTTTTTCCCCTGGAGCTTGTGATAGCAGCCGCCTACGACTCTCTTGTCGTTTAAAAATCCATATTGAAAGGAGAGCGTTGTTACGCAACTTGTTGTTAAATATAGACAAGGCGGCCTTGCAGCGCGTAAATTTAATTTAATTAGATAGTAGTAGTAGTACTGATCGTACTTAAAAAATATAATTACTTAAGATACCGTTTTCATGTAAAATTGACCAGGCGATTCAGAAAAAATATCCACATGGAAAAATGTCAGTGGCGTACCATATTTTTTGTAAAAAAAAATATCAGAGGACATGTTGCAGGGACGCCACTGGTGGAACAATTGAATAACTCTTCCAACTAAAATTTGTGGTTCTATATTCTATTGAAACGTACCAAAATTGAACATAATATCTAAAGTATTTTCGGAGATATTAAAAAGTGTCATGTATGCCGCGACAAACGCGCATTTCCGAAAATAAAAATTTTTCGCCCTCGTAGCTGATAAAAAAATGAACAAATTGAATCCGGCCTGATTCCCGTAGCTCGATTAATAACCTAGTTATTAGCATTTATATAATATCCCCCCCCCCCCAAAAAAAAAAAACCCTCCTAATTGCCCCACTACCCCCAGCCTCCGGTCCATCGGTGTCGCCCGTTGATTCGCGAAAAATTGATGCCCCAACTCCGCCCCATCTCGAGATATAATTAATTAAATTTTATTGTCTTTGCAGTTAAAAATAATTGAGATATCGCGATCAGGTTTACAGGTTTACTCGAGCTTACGCGCTCTGTCAAGCTCTCAATTTTGCCCTTCACATTTTTTTTGTAGCATCAGAACCAGCTGAGTTATTTAGGAAAATCCGTTGTCGGTTAGATTTACGGGGTGTGTATAAATCATGTCAGAATGTCGAGAGGATCCTACTGTATCGATTGGGGAAAAAAAATTACTCGATTTTGTCAAGGGATTTTCGAGCCGTTTATTTTGCCAGAACGACTTCACTAATCCTACATGAGTACGTAATACCCAACCTACTGACAATTTTTTACAATATTTTCTAAGGTTATAAGTACAGTTCAATGACTGACCTTTTTCTTAACCGAAGAATTATTTATTTGAAGATGTACTTACTGATGTGAATTCATTAATATTCTCTCAGGTTTCGAATCAATTTCATGTTATGTTCTGCATACATCGGAATATACCGGGTGGTGCGTCCGAATAGGACACATGGGATTTCCCATATAAATTTTGAGGTCATCAAATATTCGCTTCCGTATTAAAAACTTCTATGAGGAGAATAATAAGAATAAAATGTCAGCCAAAATTTTTCAGCTTTTTTACACTAACCCTTTTTGGGATATTAAGAAAACTATGTCTTCAAACCAGCTGAAATCTGGAGTACAATGCAATTTAATTTTAATTCACGTTAAAATGAAAGTACCTGTAATCACCTTTATAATTAGGTTTACGCTTGTCAACATTTGAGAGCTTTTTAAGTTTTAAAAAAAAATTCTTGATTTAAATATTTCTAATAGCCATGCGCTATTCAGTTGAGGAAAAAGTTACAATGATTAAATGATCCACGGCGGAAATAGTATCTGTAACATAAAATAAATTAACATTGACACAAAATGACTTTGACAAATTTTTATTCATTTATTTTTTAGTGCACTGACAAAAATTTGTCACGTCCATAGTTTGTGGCTTATCATTTTAAAAATATATTTTGTTAAATAACTCCTAAATTACTAGGAAAATTCACTTTAAATTGAACCAGGACACTTTTCTTATTGTCATCTTATAATTTACATGGGATATCCTATGTGCCCTGTCCGGACGCACCGCCCGGTATAGTTTACTGGACATGGCGCTGAAATGTCCTTGCTCCTTGGGTCAGTTCTTACTCTTCAACAACTTTCTTTCCAAGTCTAGATATTGCAGACGCAGGATGAGAATAATTAGTTAGTTATCATCCATTTCTTCGTATCCTAATTTTATAAAATTCTTGCAATAAACTCGGTAGTCGTAGATTTTTCCCAGTTTGTAAAACCGTTCAGTGGGAAATTTCGAAAAGTGTTCCCAGATTAAATTTTCTCTCCTCATAGTATTAACCGAAATATTATCGGATACGTTTGGTTACGTGTTTCTTATTTCCGTGATTATTATGATGATGATCATTATTAACATAGTTTTCGAATTTTTTTTTAAAAAAGCGATAAAATTTGCGATGAAAATAAGCGAGGTGTTCAAATTGGTCATATGTTTAGTTGAAAATAGTAAGGGTAATATTTTTCCAAGTATTAAAACAGATCGTTGCTATGAATTTTTTGTCCGTAACATTCACACAACTAGTTGAAGAAGCATATAAAAATGTTTTCTTGGAATAGGAATGCATTAGTTATGTGTTGTCCTTTACATTTCTACGGTCTCTTAATTGTAATCCAAGATCATGAGGAGGTAATCCTTCAAACACAACTTTGCTATTTTCTACCAAGGGACGGATTATGCTAACTAACCCTTAAAGGTCAGGGTAACATATATTGTTCGAACTAAAATAAGTTGCTACATATTTAGTCTATTGTCTATTGTATAAAGTTACTAGAAACCCTAATTAGTGATTAACCAAGATATTTAACTTAATTACGATTGGAGGAGAATATGTTCGTACGGTGACAAACCGAGAAATCATTTAAGTAAAGATAGATGTAACTAGTAAACGCGATTTCACCTTGCCTTTTAATGATGACACTCGACACATGTCATGTGTGGAAAAAGTTGTTTGTATTCCATTTGCATTTTTTAGTCCAAGACAGAGAAAAAGAGTATTTCCGGGATAAAACTTGATTTACGCACTGTTTTGATATTATCTTCCTCATGGTGATTATTGGTGAAGGATGGGCCCGAATAAAAAAAAAATTTCGGACAGAAAATGTTTATTTTTGGTCGGAGAACACGATACGACAATAAAAATGTGGGGTTCCATTTGAAAATCTTAACTTACCCCCACCCGCGCCCGGGGTTTGAGGGCGTGGGGGGTGGTTCAAATTAATAATAATAATAATAATAAATACATTTATTTACAAGAAACAAAATTTTCTACATGTACCTGAAAAAAATAATAAAAATAAATATAGTGTTTCTACTTTCCCCTGCAACTAAATAAAAAAAAACGTTAAGTCCCTAGGACTTGTACGCAGTTTTAACCCATTAACATAAACAGAGAAAATTAAAAAAAAAGAAAATTGAAGAAGAAAAAAATGTGAATAAAAAATACATGAAATAGTTAATTTGATATATCATCTAATCATCTAGCAGTACAATCCAATGTTCGACATTAATATAAACCTATATAAATTATTAGTTTCCTATCAAGAAGGTATTTGCTTCCACAATTCCAGATTTATTACGGTATTAATACATACAACATTATTATGTTTTTTAAAGTATTTTTAGCATATTAAGTTATATTTATATTTCACAAAATTATCTAGGGTTTGTTCGGGTTTGTTCGGGTTTGTCCATTCACTTCGTTCGGGTTGTTATAGTTAATTGCAAACTATTCCTCCTGCAAGACCAAACAACTTTTTCCCTACACATTTTCCGCTGCAATGCGATGCACTGGATTTATTCCGGAGTACCTTTTTTCAACACCCTATACACACAAATATTGCAATATTGCTATATACATATATAAATATGTACGCGACGAAAATGCATCTGCGGTTTTGATCGTCTTAACCGAAACAGAGTCAAAACGTGAAGTTAAGGTGCAGTACACCACATCGAATGACATGCGGATGACATCCTTGACTATACGTTTACAGTAATATCTCCTTCCGGTATTTCTGCGTTCGGATTTCTTCGATTAATCACAATGGTATTACAGGTAATATCACAGAGCTGGTCCGAGTCCACGTCTGCCGCGTCGCGTCATTTCAACTTTGATTAAACACGTTTGTGATATCAAAATTTGATTTTTAGGGGGTTTTATGTTTTCAAGAAGGATTTTTCATTATTTTCTGATGAGAAATAAAATCGGGCACAAGTATTATATACGATTGCATAGGTAAATAGAAACCCAAGGAAGCAAAGGTATGCAACGCCATGAGACCTCAGCTTTTTAATAAGAGTGTGGTGGTTCACCCTGTCAAAGGCTCTTCCGAACTCATTCTAGAATAATATAATTTATCAATTATAACATCATTACTGTGGATACGACCTCTTATCACCAACGAATATATTATATAGTTGGCCTCACGAACCTATATTGGCGACGCGTGAAGTAGCAGAGGAAAAATATGCATAAAAAATATAGACCTGAGAGTATAGTCTAGAGGTGCGGAGTTTGTTTTTACCCAGTAAAAAAATTTAAAAAGTTCGGGTAATATATATGCACCTATACAAATAAATAAAATATTATACTTTTATAATTATAAAACAAATTTACTCAAATAATGAACTAAATTCTGATTGAAATTGAATTTAAGGAAAACATATTCCTTCCTTCACTCCTTATTATCTCTATGATGTTTTGACAAATCCAAACATATGAGAAAACGTCAATTGTAGTATAACAATTGAAAAAAATAATAAATATTGAATAATAAATAAAAATGTATTTGTTATTTATTTTTACTACACTAAAGAATTGTTACGCTTGTGCTACCTAATTCCTTCCAAGATAGAAATGCTTCCGACCTTCGCTAGATAGTCGACGGGACATCCACCGGCTAAATTGTCATAGCGATAGACAACTAATCATTGATGCCGGCCGAAGAAAATTAAGGCCGATATAAATATTTAATTTTAATTTACCTGATGAAATATAATAAAAAACGATAGAATAAAATAATTCTAATGAAATTAAAGAACTCTACCTTTATTAAAGGTAGTTATTTTAGTTGAGAGTACGAATATTCAATTTGAAAATTAAAAAAATAAAGTATAAACAAATACAAAATTACGAAGAATAAATTAAATTACGATATATTAGGATGAAAATGTGGCAATGTCTCAATAACCAGCCAATTGTTTCATGCGCATTCATCAACACCATGTTCTTGAGGTGGGGGACAATACTAGTATCAGTAAGTTTTTTTATTTTTGCAATGGTCCTGGGCTGTTTCGGCTGATCATCATGAAGGTCATACTTGTACGATGAAATTTTGCTTAAATCTCTGCTGCATAATGGACAGAGCCAACTAAGGGTTTATTAACCCTTATGTAACATTAACGTCAATGTTGTTTATTAATATGGAACCTTCGTGTGGAAAATTAGGTTACTTTAATTTACGACTTGCCTATAAAATTATGCTCGGGCCTAATTAATATTACCCAAAACCATGCTTGATAGGGTACAATGAATCATTATTCACATTTCAGTCATATATAATTCAGTTCGAGAGAGTTTGTTGATTAAGGGATCTAATTTTTAAAAACGTCGAATAAAAAGTTCGCTAGGTAAGAAAAAATACGAATTTCCAAAACCGCTATTATTGAGAGAATATTCGCATACTTTATAAACATTCATATTGCATTCGATGTTCTGTTTTCAAAAATTAGGCATGAATAATTTTTTTAAATTAGTTGGCTTCGGCCAAATGATAATATAATATGAAGTACTTTGTCACATTTATGAATAAAAGTCCTCCTTTTAATACTCGCGCATTGTTTCATTACATCTGATATGTATACAGGGTGTTATGGAAATAACGTATTATATTTAAATGGGTGACTCCTGGGGTGTCCCAGAGAAGCGCTACATATATATTTTTTTAAATCGAACGTTTAAAAAGTGGGGTAATTCACCCCTAAACCCTCCGGTCACTCCCCAGCACATTCATATATGATCATATTACATTGCCAAGCTGTGTAATCAACAGATGTTCAGGCACAATGTTGCCAACTGTGTAAAAAATGTAAAACTTTAGATTCTTATAAAAATAATATTTAGTTTACCTAGTATCCAAAGAGGAGGGAATCCAGGTGCCAGTACACTCGCAAGTAATCCAGGGCACAGACATCTTCAGGTTTATGCTCATCACGTATCCTGATGATAATGTGGACC
This sequence comes from Barypeithes pellucidus, assembly GCA_963991005.1. Taxonomy (NCBI): domain Eukaryota; kingdom Metazoa; phylum Arthropoda; class Insecta; order Coleoptera; family Curculionidae; genus Barypeithes; species Barypeithes pellucidus. Next base: position 35,427,600 of record OZ022556.1, read on the forward strand.
TGCATAATAAGCTTATACCCACTAAACCCCATTCGGCCTCTTATTTCAAATCTCTCGGAACATTTGCACTAAATCACTTAAAGAAACACACAGACACCCACGAGTTTTAAATTAGTTTTTTTTGAAGATATGCACTTATTATTAGATTATACAAAAGCAATAAATACTAACGCATAATTACACTTTACAATAACCTACCGTACACATAAAACAACTGCACTATAGGATACAAATTATTTTGCAATAGAAATTCACAAATAATAAAAACGCTAATTTCTAATGGGCTAATCAAACTTATCAATCCTTCACTGAAGAAGAATGATGAAATAATGTTGATAGACAGGACAACCCCTTCAAAATAAATAGTCTCGTCCAACTAGCGCGGTTGCCATTTCCAAGACAATCATTATACAGAAAAGTATTACAGAAGGAAATTCTGCAATTTATATTATATTTTTAAATATTAGCCCCAGCCACTCCCGTCGCGAAAAGAATAGGCAACCCACTCGATTGTCAAAAATCAGCTGTTTAAAGCAGCCTGCCGTTGACATTGCCTCTGAATGGTAGGTTTCTACATATTCCATGGCAATTTCCAATTGCCTTTGAGTTGATCCATCTCCCCTAAAACGATGATCAAGCAAGTTAGCTAAAAAATGAACTGGAGTTAGGGCCATCTCCAAACGTTCTATAACCTTATTTACCTCACTCATTGAAAATTCCCCATTTGATTTCTTGTTTTCAAACGTCTCCAATAGTTCAAGCCATATTTCTGTCGCTTCTCCTATCGTGCAAGTGTTTTTTTGAACTTTATCTAGAGCCACAGCAATGCATTTTAATTTTTAGTGATACTCCTGTGCATTAACTTTTAAATTAACGGCAGTAACTAATTTTATGATGTCATTCTCAATAAGTATTCTGTTAGTACACACATCAAATAATATTGGCCAGTTTTTCATATAGCTCTCCAAGCAGTCTGATAGAGTGTTCTAGCGAATATCCTGAGGTAATACGAGAGAGGAGTCACCAGCTTCTTCTTTAAATTTTGCGTTAGCGAAATGCAGATTTCTAAAGTATTTACAAACTTTCTTTACATTACTATTGACTCCCAGCACTTCTAAATCTTGAGCAAGTAAGTTGAATATATGAGCTGAACAACCATAAGTTATTATATTCTTTCGGTCTAGCTTCAGAATTCAAGAAGAAGGTTTTTCCTCAATTTAGTCATATTCGAAGCGTTTTCTGTTACTAGACTGGTAACTTGACATTCAAACTCTTCTTCGCATTTTTGTATAGCTTTTTCAGTAGTTGTAATAAATACTCTGATGCGTGGCTACGGACTCTATTAGATGCACCCGTTCACTATCTATATCTGTGACACATATGCCTATTATAGGTTCATTATGGACGTTACTCCAACCGTCAAGGGCTGGACAAACTTTCTTCTGGCGCAAATTGTCTTACATTGTTGCTTGTACTGCGTTATAAACCACGTCGAGCAAATTGTTGGAAAAAACATTTCTGTTTGGTGGTGAATATCCAGGAAGTAGCAAATTAATCAACAGTTTAAACTCACTATGTTCCAGTGCACGAAATGGTGTGTTTGTCGCACATATAAATATCTGGCTATTTGTATATCCATCTTTTTCTTGTCTGATTCGCTCGTTCGAATAATAAAACTTGACATGCTGCTACTTGATACTGAACCAGTAGAAGTAGACGATTTCGAGAGCACCACAGCGTTCATCTAACAAACTAAGCATCTTGAGAATGTCATGATTCTCAGCAAAAATCCTAAATGTCGTAACACCCTATGAATAGAAAACACTCTGAGATGTCCACTGGGAAAGGAGTTTAAGTTCTTTTAAATTCTACTAAAAACATTGAAAACATGTTTTAAACTATGTTTTTAATAAGGTTTTATTTGTTTAAAACATGAACTTTAAAAGCAAAAAAAACTATGTTTAAAACAAAAAAAAACCGTTTAAAACAAAAAACACTTGTTTTGTTTAAAATTTGTTTTTATATTTTTTTGCAACTCTGATTTTCATTCCATTCTTAAGATATTGTTCAGTTTGTCCAATATCTATTTTTGGACATTCTAAATAGTCGATTTTATAGATAAGCTTAGTTTGATTTAATTTTTGTGTCTTCTGTTTTAGTTTAGTGTATAAAATTTTACTATTATTTTCTGGTTTTTCTGCGATTTTGATTTGGTATGGTTTAAGAACATTTTAATTTTTTGATTCATTTCTGAAATGTATTTTAGTGGAATAAGTTTATTTTCATCAGCTACGATTGGTTTTGCTTCATCAGTGTTATAAGCTTTATAAGTGTTATTAATTCTGATTCCGATAATTTGTTCGTAGAACTTTTTTGGTAATTATTGTTTAAATTTTATTTATGCTTTGTGGTTTAAATTCTTGATCTGTTAGTAGGCTCTATTCAGAAGCGAATTATCGACGGCTTTATATTTATTAAGGGCATAAGAATTGAAGTTTAAATAATTACCAGGCCATATAAGCTTATATAGACTTGTTTTGATGTAGCATTCTTCATTATAGCGAATATTAGTATAAAAAAAAGATTGATTTGTTATTTTCTTATTCACATGCGAACTTCACTTTATCATGAAAAGGTGTATAGTATTTTATTTTCAGCTATCCTTACAGTTTAGTAGTAATATCACCGATTTGTCAGATATTTAGATTGAATTTCCCGCAAAATTGGCGGCTGTTGCATAACTTTCTAGGCCGCACAAACTTGAAGAAATACTTAAGAAACACATTTGAACCGTATAAAAGCAAACATTTACTTACTCGAACAATACAAAAATAAACCGTTGTGTGTTTTGACTACACACAAAATTTCCCTACTGGTTTACTAGAAAAATGTTTAAATTATTCCTTAGGTGAGCTGTCAGTTAAAAGGAGTAAATAAATAGGTTAATAGTGTTTCAGATTTGATAGGCGTCACTAAAAAGGATGGATTTGCTTTAACGCTTGATCACTTAATGCAATAAATAAATTTAAAAATTTAATAAAGCTCTTTTGTAAATGTTCATTTACATAATCCCATAAAACGAACGGTCATTTTTGACGAGCTAATGAAGAGTTAATCCCTCTAACAATTTCGCTTTAACGTACAAAGTAACGGATTATGCAAACTTTTTAATATCTTACCAGCAGATTTATGGTCACCTCTAGTATTGTTTAAGCCGTAGTGTACAAAGTAGGTTGTGTTGTAATGCAAATTTAGCACTTTGAGTTCGATGATATTAAATCCTTAATTAAAAATTAACTATTTCTTTAATGAAGAGATTACAGGAGTAATTATATGTATCATATAAAAGGAAAATAGTATATTACGTACCGAGGTAGAAAGTATTTCATTCCTGTTAAGACAGTCGGGAGTTAACCGAGGAGCGAAGCGGCGAGGTTAACTAAATCTCGAGACAGTAATGAAACTTTTCACCGAGGTTTGTGTACTATTTTATTTACAACCACATTTAACATCCACTCATTATTTTGAATTAAAATTATTAATAAAAGATAAATCTCATTTTGATTTTTCCATTGAAAAATTAGACAGAAATTTCAAATAACCGCAGGTGATAAAATAACGTAGGTAATAATACACTTCAAGATGGCAAATATAATTTTTTGAATATGGTTTCCATGTCACTAAACAATATATTATTTTAACAACAGAAAAATGAGGAATTTTATTTTGCTGCTACTCCACCAGAAATTCGAGAAGCAGCAAAAATAGTAGAAGAAGATCTTCTGCCAACTAAAAGCCGCCCGAGATATAACTGTTTCAAAGAATGGTGTACGGGATTCAAAGTTCAAAATTCTGGTTCTGAGTCGGCGCTACTAGCTTATTTCAGTGAAAACGCCAAGATAAAGAAGATATTAACGATTTGGTCACAATATTCAATGCTGAGGACCACTCTATCAATTTATTGAAATAGTAGACATATCTAAACACGCAAAGCTATTAGCATTTTTAAAAAAGCAAAACAAAGGATACAAGCCGAAAAAATCGAACACACTGTCTATGGAGAATACTGAAACTTTTTTGGAACAAGCACCTATGGAATTTCTTACTCTCCACTTAAGGAGTGCATAACTTTTCGGGAAAATATACATGATGGAAAGCTTTTTATGCAAATAAGACTTGGCAAAATTACTAAACAATGTATTGAGCACAATAATTTAATCAGTTTCCAAAAAAAATTGCAGCCTTCCTGAAGCTGAAGATTTTACTGGTCACTGTTTCAGAAGAACGGCTGGAAATCTAGTACAGTAGCTGAGGGATACGTAGATAGTTCTGTCTCTACTCAAGTTAATACGGCAAATTTGATTTCAAAGTCAAGTTCAAATTTTACTAACAATACTTTAACTTCAAATAATCATGAACTAAACCTTTCAAAACAAGATATTCAGCAAGATTTTAACATATCAGTGACTGCCTACAATAATGCCAATGTAATATTTAATGTAAATAAGTAAAACAAAAAACATGTTAATTTTCAATTTTTTATAAATGTCATTAGGTTTATTTTAAAAAATAGAAAAAAAATTCATTGTCATTAAATTTGTGTAATGAGTTGTATATTTGTGTGTTATATTGTTTTGAGATATCGATTTTTTTAAAAATTACAAAAAAAAATTTACTTTCCACCCGGGTGGAAAGTAAAAGTAAAAAAACGTCAACTTTCCACCTTTCAAAGATAGATGAAATGTCATTATTACATGCATGGTTATAAATAAAATTAATTACATTAGACATTAATTAAATTTGAACAAGAAACCAAACATAAAAAATAAATAGTTTTATAGTTGTTCATAGTAACATTATTAATTAAAATTAATCGTCATTGAAAGGAACATACACTGTTTTTGTAGTAACTTGCCTACGATAAATTTTCTCAAACGTTTTATACACGGTGTTCCTTTTTAATATCTCCGGAAGTACTTTGTATATTATTTTCAATTCTAGGTCTGTGTTAATAGAATATAATACCATATATTTTAATTGGAAAAGTTATTCCATCGATCGACCAGTGGCGTCTCTGTAAACGTGCTGATATTTTCCAAAAATAGTGGACCACCACTGACATTTTTCTATGTGGATATTTTTTCTTATTAGTCTGGTCAATTCTACAAGAAAATCTTGCTTTTTTCGCGTCAGGGGCACTATTCATGAATAGAATAGAATTAAATTATAATAAATTGAATCTCATTAGATTATTCAAAGAAACCAGTTGTATGTTGTTGGTCTCATGAACTTTGTCGTTTCGTTTTGTCTGGAATAATTTTATAAAGTCGATAATACGGTAATAATAAAGTACAAAGAAATAGTTTACCTTCTGATACAAATACATAAATAGACGCTGCCTCTGTATTGGACGCCGAACAGGTATAGTTCCCAGAATCAGCGTCGTTTGTGTCTTGGATTGTGAGCCGGCTTTGTGTACGAGGACCCGGAACTGTTTCTACAGAAATTCCTCCTCTGGCAGTGTCATAGTTGATCATTCTATCGTTGTGGTACCAGAACACGTATTGGGGTGGAGTAGGACTCTGTAATAAAATATAAAACATACATTGTGTCCTAAAAGACTAGATGCAGTGAGTGGTTGTTACTAACTGTGGGACCAAATACCGAGCCGTATACATTCATTCTGGATACTTGATAGTGTTGAAAAGATCGTTCTCCTTTCGTCAGACTCTAGCCTTACTGACGAGCCGTGGTATGGCGAAAATCATCTAGAGATGAGTTGAACAAAAGGAGAACGGCAAAAATTCTATATCCTTTATTTCTTTTATTTTTACCTTAACCACTGTGAAGTGGACCACTTCTTGAACATTTAATGCGCCAATCTAGCATATTTAGTCCGCCACTTAATAACAATTACCCACTGCATCTGAAATTTCCTAAAATATTTTTTAGGTTGGTAAGTACACTACGAGATGTCTCGGCGAGTATTATACAGCCGCAGACTTCATTATGGGTGCTTGATAGCGTTGCAAAAATCCTTCCCTTTTTTGTCATACTCTAGCCTTACTGTGAAACGGCGAAACTAGTCTAGGAGTGAGTTTGTCAGAAGGAGAACGGCAAAAATTGTATATTTATAGTTTATACAGACTTTTATTTCTTTTAAGGTATTCTAAGATATGATTAATGTGCCGTTTTCGAGATAATTTAATTTGAAAATCACCTTGCGGGGGAAGAAATGAAGAACATAATTTAAAAAAAATATATTTTTTATTTAGAATGCTATTTTTTTTAAAGGCAGATCTTCTTTATGTATTGCATTTTTTGGGTTGTCTGTTTAAATTAATTTCGATTATTAGTACATCTTTAAAATATAAAAGAAATAAAAATAAGATTTTTATAATAAGCATACAAATTAAAAACAAAATAAACTGTTAATATATTCTAACGAGCGTAAAAAATAAGAGCAATGTAATAAGAGTAATAAATAAAAATGGCCGTTATTCCATTGATTTGTCCTTGCTTTCCAATATTTCTTGTCTGGTCGTAAAATTATTTTAAATTAAACTTTTAATATAAAACCTATAGCGACGAAATGGGATTCCAATATCCTCAACGCGACGCTGAGGTTCGTAATAAAATCTACTTTGTCCAAAATATCCTTTTGGTAAGCGTGGTTTGATAAATTGAGGCTGGAGTTTTAAATATTATTATGCAATTTTAATAAATTGACGTTTTATAATTTATTTTTCGTTAAAAGTGTAGTTAAAAGAGGCAGAACTGAGCTGAAAAAAAACCATTAATTTCACTCGTATACTCGTTCCACCGGATAGGTATTTGATGATAGTCGCAAGTAAAGTAAGGAAATGAATAGAGATGGTAAATTCCCCGGAATTTAAAGTCGTTACTAAACGTTCGCGAATGTTCTCGTTAATACAAATAATGTTATAAATTTTAAAGATCTTTTATATAAACCCTTGAAAACAAGCTATAGTTTATTAAAAAAATACCAATGTATGGAAACATTACCCGATGATGCCTTACACATTGTGTGGTACTGCTAAGCAACGCGCTGTATTTTCTCGATTACCGATGATAATACAGCGTAGTATTTGAAGCTTCTCTGGTGATGGGTATGTATACCTACCCTGTACTGACGAGAACAAATGAGTTCGAAACCGGTCTGCAGGTGGTTACATCCTATCAATGGAAAAGGCTTCCTTTTCTTGGTAATACCATTCAATCTGAAATAGTATTTTAAAGTGCTACTGTGTAGACTAAATACGCAATTATCGTATAAGGTATTATCGGGGGGTATAATAATAATAATTGTTCCATACATTGGTATTTGATATTAACACCACCTGATAAGTATGAACTTCTTATTTTTTAAATAGATTATTAAAAAAAAGTCAGGTTTCTTCGTATATAAATATATAATATAAATATTATAAACTGTAACAAGAAATAAAAGGTATAAAACCAAAGCTTAATGAGATATTTGTGCTGCTTGTTTACCAGAACAGATAAGTTTAAAATCTTGTTCGATACTTGATAAGTTCAGTCGTAAGTCTGGTTCCGCATTCAACCTATTTCTATAAAGTGGAAGCTCCCATAAGCGGGTCATGGTTCCAGCATTTGTGCTTGCTTAAGAAAAAACTTTATTAAATAGGATTCCGTTTTTTATTGATAAATGCGCATATGTATTGCACAAGTTGGTTTAAAATTCAGGGATTTGCTTCTTTTAGATGCTCGGACACGTCAATTAGTAATGTTAGTTGCTTATTTTGTAAGGTAAAATTTTGGAATGGTTGGTTGAAATTTTTTTTAATTTAAAACTTTTTGTTAAACAACCATACCTCTGCAAGTAGCGGTTTCCCAAATATTGACGTTTAAAAATCAGGGCGAAAAAGCTCCTGTTATGAACGTCAGATGTCCTCTTTATTTTTTGCTGTCATCGTAGTTTGCGTCTTTCCTATGTGAAATCGCGATGCTATAACCCCAGTTGATTTTTCAATTACATTCACTACTTTCTCATCTTTTCTTTTAGTGTTAACATTCTTTTTTTCGGCGACATTATGAATAAACTCACAAAGAACAACTCGTTAAGTAAAGATAAACGGTAAATCCCCAAAAATTCAAAAGAATCACCGAAAATGTACGTTAAAATCTAATTCGATCGGCTATTAGAGCTTCGTGGCCATTTATTTTATGGGAGATATTTTCTACTCTCGGATACAAAAACTTGTACCCGCGCACGTTTATAGGAGCTCCCGCTTAAGGGTAAGTATAAGTCTTAATAGCAAAATTTAATAAAATGATATTTTTTTATACCCAACCAAATGTTAAGTAAAGGCTTGTCCTTAAAATAATTTTTAAAGAACTGTCGACTGACAAATCGATCAGAAATTATTTTTGAGACAAGGAAAGCGTATATACTATTGACATATTTTCGTCATCAGAAGGATTATGGAGCCAGTTATTTACTTCTGGTTAGGTTGGAAAATACCAGGATTGTGCAAAATTTGATTTTTATTAAGAAAATCAAAAATCATTGATTTAAAAAAAAATCAAAAATCATTAATTTTTTTTTTTAAATTCATGATTTTTTTGGTTTTAATAAAAAATATAAGCAAACACTCACGCTATACCATTTCATAGCCTATATGCTCAACTCACAAAAGCAATATGAGGTAACACCTGAAGAAAATAAACTGGTTTTAGAAACAATTAATGAATTACATGTAAACACTGTATTGCTATCATTAGCAACAAAGTTTAATATACGTGGTAGTCCATTTAAACATATTATGTTTTTTGAAGAAGTATTAAAAAGCGAAAACAACAATACAACCGTGATTATCACAACGGTATGAGCCGAAAATCGCGAAGTAGCTGTCAATAATAAAACAGTTCTTGTACGCAACTGCGTCCTCAGCGTCAGTACAACGAATATCAAATTATATCAAGTGATTTAATCACTTGATATAAATCAGCGCAACCCTGGAAAATACTCTTCAATAGTTATTTTAAATTGATTAATATGTCATGTATATTTTGGTATCGTTGTCTAAGTTTAAATTATTTCCTAATAAAATTCTAATAGAATCAAAGTATTCACTTACAGTCATTTACATTAAAATTTGTAACATTGTAAGTGACAAACTCAATCCATTCAGCTTTCATTTAGCTTAGAAAAAATATCTGCTAAATATCCTCGTTTTTGTAGCCAACTGGAGTCAAACATACAACTGGAAAATCGTCAAAATAAAGTAACCGAACCGCTCATGATCTTATTTGATGCTTAGTGTCGCCATCGATTGACTGGCTTTACGTAGTTGTAAATAAGTTTTTTTCCGCCATTACCGCTTTATCTGTCGCGAACCACCGGTTGGGAACCGCTGCCTTAGACGATGACTTCTAGCTGAGAGGAAATATTGATGCCTATTTTAAAAACCAATATACATTTTTCTTCTTATAAAGTCGTTTCGGAGCATAGCTGACGCAAGTTTATTGAATTTGAAAGAGATTGTATTGAAAAATTAAATAATTCGTTCCATAGTTAGGAACAAAATACTTCTTGTTCCCCTCGTATTATCACCAAATAAAGCATATTTCATTAAAATAAATATTTCCGAACCCATTCTAGTAAAGCGTAAAGCTGCAATTTTCTTTTCCCTTTACCTAAAATTCGTATTCCAGTCACACGCATTACAAATTTTCTACAAAACCACCAGTTTTCAAAGCAAAATGTTCTAAAAGTTACAATGTCTCCAATAAAAAGTTTCCGTGAGTGGAACACTTTTTATTACAAATGCTGAACGCGGAAAACACGTCTCGAGGGGTTAGGGTTTGTTGCTTTCCAGTTTTAAAAGGTTGCGGGGGCTTCGTTACCTTATTCCTGCGGTAGTTGGTTAACATTTATAATTGAGAATATTTTTGAGAATTTTGCTGGATAAATAAGAGATTTTAATCATTTTGTTTGGAGCCCTTCGGTTAGGCAATGGCTTCCTGCGGACTCTATAAAGTCTCTATGGAGAATAGTTATTTATATAACAAATGCATAAAGTACCTCACAAGCCGAACGAACCCGAACATACGGGATTGCAACACTCGCCTTCGGCTCGTGCGCCCAAATTACCAGTTTGTGAAAAAAGTAACTTTATGTATAAGTTTCATACAATATTTTTTCTACGATCGTATCAGTTTTTTTTTCGAAATTAAAGAAAAATATATTGGTGTATAACCAACTCGATATCAATTAGGAATGCAATAGGTGTGGGATATTTGCTCAAATCGATTGATTATTCAGAATTAATGTTGATTTTAGATTGGAATAGCATAACCGTAAAGTACAAGATTTTAAATTATTTTTACCTTTTTCGAAAATATGTACTATTCATTTGCTTTTGGTCCAATGCAATTTAATAAACGTTATATATTCCTTTTTGTTAACTTCGTTTGATTTTTCAGGCAATAAATTTTGTGTTGCTTCATTGGCTTTATTAATTAGTTCGTCTGGAGCGCACTGAAATGATTTTCTTCTTCTGAATCGGAATTATTTCTTTCCATTTTTAATGTTTCCAAATATTATTGGCCGGTATAAGGTAACAATAACAATGCGATGCCCAGATAACGAATGCTGTTTTCATGGCAACTTGATATTATAAGCATTTGGAAAAGTGAAAAAATTAAACGTTACGGTAATTTTTTTAATGCTAAATAACTTTTTTTATTTGTTAATTTTATACATTCATGTGCTAAAAAAAAATATCATTTTCATAACGATCGTAGAAAAACAAATTTTATTAACTATAAATTATTTTTGGCATGAAAATACAAATTTTATCAAGATATTTATAATAGTTGCCTAAGTATAGTTAAATTAATACAGCAGACTTTTTGATCAATTACGAACATCAAGATTCATGAGGTCTTCTACTATACAGCTCTGGCGTGAATTATTTTTATTTTCGATCCTAAAATGGGGCATTCATGGAAGACATTTAAAGACTAAATGCTATTACAAGGTGCAATAAAAAAACCTTGAAAGAAATTTTTTACTAAAAAAAATAAAATTAATGTTTCGGGTGATTTTATTCAAACATAGTAAACATGAGTAACCTATTTCTTTTTAGTTATGTGTAGGTGAACAAAAAATAATTTACTCTAATTTTTTGGCTAATTATTAATTTGTTATTCATAATAATGGACAAATAATTGGATGATTAACAATGAAGGAACAAATTATTGTTTGCTTTGTTCATAATGAACTAATAGAGGACTGTTCACCATACATCAGGCATTGATTCGCATTTACTTATAATGTCCACTATAAATGAACATATGACACGCAATTCGTTCCTTCGTTCATAATGAATGAATTATTCACACACAGTTGTTTGGTGATTATGATATATCAGCGGTTAATACTTAAGGTGGATTTATAAATTCGATGTTCCGTTTGCATTCGCGGTTAGCATCCGCCATTTCAGTCCGTTGAAAATTATAAGCAGAGGATTCACTAGAGCATTTATAGTTGCCGTCGGTCTCGCAGTTTGTGTTGGGTCTTCTTGTCGGGTCAACATAAACTAATTTTATCTTTTTTCGTCGGAAAGTCTTAGGAACGTTCAGAGCAGTTTACAGAGGCAATAAAAATAGTGTTTGTATATCTCGTGATATTTAGTAAATAATATTATAATTTATGCCATCTTACTAGCAGCTATTTTCTTATTTGAAATTGTACTGTTGATAAGATTGGATAGCATTAATATAATCCTAATCTATATATAATTATATAGAAAAGTAAAACAGGTAATGTTATTATTTTTTTATGTGACCGTCACCGCCAAAATCAAGTTCATAAATTATCGCATTTTGTTCTTACAAACGGCAACGCAAACGGAACGTCGAGTTTATAAGTCAACCTATATATAGTTATAAGAAATTACCGAATGGCAGAAAACTGTTCATAATCTAGGAATAAATAAGTTTGACATATTTCTCGCGATATAAAATTTGCACAAAGTCTTTAACGATAGGTTAAAAATAATATCAAGTTGATGTGTGAAGCTACATTCTCGGTGAATTTGTGTTTTCACTTTAAGAGTAAAGAAGAAATACTAATATTATTGTTTTAGTTACAATTATTCACTTGCTTGACAAGTGTTTCGGCCCTTTCGAGTCAATATCAAAGGCGTGTAGATGCTTTAGTTACATTGTTGCTTATACAGGAGTATAATTCATACAGATATGATATAAAAGAAGGATAGATACCATTCAACAGACAGTCATAACCTGAGCAATACGAATTATATGTAATAATCGTTCCCAATCTAGCGGGAACTTACTTAAATGCAGAATGACTCGAGAGTGCTGAAATAAATGCCAGGCAACTGAATGAACATAATTTTGTGGAACTTTAACAAAAATATTTAAAAAAAATCATATATCCGACGATTATACACATTGAAGCATCGCACTGATGCAGGAAAATACTTTACCCTTTTAATCAAAATGATATTAAATTCGAAACTAACAGAAAACTTCGTTGCACCATAGAATGTTATTTTAGGAAGAACAAACAATAAAGCACTTTAGCAAACTTACCACACATTAGTGAACATGGCGTTTCAGTGAAAAAAATACTTTGTAGTTTTCTGCTAATGAGCAAACTTAGTGGGTCAGTCGAACATGGGGGAACTAAGCTGGGATATGTCAGCTGGATAGACAAAAGCGATCTAAACAGCCGACACTGTTGGTATAATTTAGAAAAACGTCTTCATTCGGAATGTAATGAAATTAGTGTATGCTATATTTAAAATAGATATTTGTTTTAGAAAATTTGTTAATAAGTTGCTATCCGAAAGTCTATAATGCCCATATTATTTGTAAATGTTCACCGTTTGACAAAATATCATTAAATGTAGGAATAAAAAGAATTAATACGCAGCAACAGATCTAAAGATAATGTATAAAATACAAGGTCACGAAAATATTTTAATAAAGTAAATAGAATACTAAAGTGTAAAGAAAATGAAGAAATTATCATTCACTCAGGTCGCTCTACTTAATATAGTAGAAGTTATTAAATAACTAATTTAAAAAATTTTTGGGAGGGATAAATAAAATTTCTTTACAATTATTTTTCTAAATTTATATTATATTGTAGGTTACTAATTAAAGAGTTCAAGATATTAGTAGATCGATGTTTACTCGATGTTTGTAATATTACTTGCTTGGTAGTTAAGAGCATGAGTATAATAGCATTTATCATTTATATTGCTAAAATCTGTAGTCGACGGAAGTGATTTTTCCGTTGAAAAGGTTCTAGATATTGGAATTTTAGTGTACTCTGACACTTTCGCTGATACTTTTTCTAAAAGCCATAGAGTACTATCTTTCGGTTAACCCAAAACTGTATAGATTCCTCTAGGTAGCCCTCAGTTATTGATGAGGAATTCCAGCCACATGGTGCTAAGTGTAGTTATGTTAGCTCCTGCATTAGTTAATAGGGTAGCAGAAGACTTTCTCAAACAGTGAACGGCATACAATTCTGGATCTTTTAGATTAACCTACACAGCATTTTTTGAGAATATTTGACATAGTATTTATGCCCACACACGGATTTATGAATTTGGCAGTTTTGTTATACATAACAAATCGGCTGTGAGTAGTGCTTTGTTCTAAGTAAATTGAATTTTTTGCACAAATCAACTAGATTCACTGAAAATTCGTCCTGAAGGATGGTAAAATTACTTATTGTCCTAGTGAATCTGACAAAACAACAAACAAATAAAACCCTTTGTCTTTGATATTTTCAATTTTCAAATGTGCTAGTTCATCACATCTAGAAGTCCCTGTAATCCCATGATCAAAGTTACTATCAATAGTAACTACTCAATGTCAGGTAATTCTCTTAAAAACTTCTCGATTTCACTTCTGTTTAAAGTTTGGTACTTTTTATATTCCTATCATTGGGCTTTGGTCTTTAATGTTTTGATATTATTATATCAATTTTTTATAAACACGGAGAGTCGATTGAAGCATGAAATACTTGTTCCATAAAGACGAGAGAGCTATTTAGAAAATAAGCCAGCAAGACATTTTTATTGATACTTTTTACCTTCCTTGAATGCATCCAATCTTCAAAAACTTATAACCCTTATGCAATAATTATAAATAAAATAAGGTGCTTGAATAATAGAAAAGTTTTGAACTTGCATTGTCTTTATTTGTTATATATCACAACGTTTCAACTGGTAAGTATCTCCAGTCGTCTTCAGGTGAATACTAAATAAGAAAAGTAACTACAGGTCTATTTATACTAGCTATGTGCACTGAAGCATAATTGATATGGGTGCAGTCGTGCGTTCAGTTTTGCGCGATATTAGTAATTTTAAGCTTACATCTACTTAACAAGGGCTTCCAGATAAAATAAGGTGCATTCGACAATATCGAAAAATAGATATACAGATTCAATCAAAAGAATAAGTCTGCTTGTGTATCAGGTGGTATTAATATCATAAATACTGATGTGTGTAGAAACTTATACTATAAGTGCAGATTTTTGTCTAACAATGTAGTACTTAAAATATGAAATCACAGTAAATGGTACTACCAAGAAAGGGAAGCCCTCTCAATGAAAAGTAAGCAGACGTATTATTTTGAATGATTCTAAAGGCCCCGACGGATGTTTGCTCAGGTTGTGTGGAACTACTAAGAGATGGCAGGCGCTACTTTATATATTTTCCCGACTAAGGTTGATAATATAGCTTGAGGTAGTAGTCTTATCTGAAGATAGGTCTGCAGGTGGTGACATCCAATTCAATGAAGAGGCTTTCCTTTCTTGATATTACTATTCAATCCGAATTAGTATTTTAAGAGGTAGCACACCCTGTACATTTATATGTTAGGATTTCCAGAAATATTCTTTCGTCAAAATTATATAGACGAGTTAAACAAAAGTCTTGCTTATTAAAAGATTTAAGAAACAGAAGGAGAACAATATTTTCCCTCCCCGAGAGAAAAAGAACTAGTTTCTTCCATTGTTTCGGAGTCGAAAATGATGTTTTCTAATAAGGTAGTAGAAAAAAGAGTTTATTGTACCTGAGTAAATTTACAGCGTCAATTTTGGGACTACGGTTATATTATGATTGATAACCATGATAGATCTATATATAATACAATAATACCTGTTATTTTAGATAAATAAATGATACCCAGTTTTTGCTAAGGTTTTTTCGATAATAAATAACGAAAGTAATACTTTAAAATAATATATTTGAAATAAATCCAGAAAAATTATATATTTTACTATTAAAACAATGTAAGAACTTAAAACAGCAAGGATTTTTTTAGTTACCACCGTTGAATTGCAATGAACTAAAGAATCCGTTCTAATCAAAATATTTATTTAAAAACTAAGAACTTTGTTTCACCACCATGTTATTTTAGCAAGAACAATCAAGCACTTTATCAAACTTGCCACACATTAGTGGACATGACGTTTCGATAAAAAAAAACTTTTAGTTTGCTGCTAATGATCGAACTTAGTGGGTCAATTCTGGAACAGTTAAGCTGAGATATTTCAGCTGGAAAGACAGGCATGGCCTTAAATACGAGAATTTGGAGAAAAACGTTCTAATTTGGAATGTAATGAAATTAGTGGATCTTGTACGTGATTTGGTTGTCCTATTCGAAGTTATCTCATTAGGATAGATCAATATTTTTGGAAATTATGCTAACGAGTAAACTTTCTTCATCAGTTTTATACTACATGAAAATACTCCTGGAATTATTACCATAAAACACGGGATCTGAACTGTCGCAGTACCTTCCTTAAATTAAGACAGAAAAATGTATAAATTTGGAAAATCATTATTAGCAAACCTAAAAAAATTAATTAATTAATTACAGAATGGTTATTTTGTATACTCAAAATAAATGTCTTGTGGAACTTTAATGCTATTGAAAAATATTTTTCTTAAAACATTTTGTGTTTGTATTTTTCGATGCGACTTCCTGACGTTTAATAAAAACAATATCATGTTGATTCTGCATTTTTTATTTTACTTCCGATTCTAAAGGTCTTGTTTACTTAAAGGCTGCCGACCAACTGCAGATAACCTTATGAATAGATGGATGTTACGTTCATTCATCACTTACATTCATTATATTTAAATCTTAACATTACATATGATAATATTCAATTGTTCACATAAATAAGTACGTGGTTATATTTTATTTTATTTAATTATGACAAGCTCATAGTACAGTAGAGTTTAAATCTAATCATAGAGTAGGACATCATGCTCACACACAAATAGGGAAGCAGCAAACTCGTTTATATAGTCTGAATTTTGAGAGAACTCACAAGATCGTGGCCTAGTCACGTGACATTAAGGTCATGTCTGGTTATTTTAAGTTTATAGGTTGGCATGAGATTGACATAAATTTCAGGACTGGACTTAGAAATTACACATTTTAATTTGTATCGTTTATTTGGGACAATATACTTTAAGGCATTGATAATATAAAGGACCCCGCACGGAACATATGGGAATCTGCAATCGGTTAAAAACTTTGACACTCGGTGATGTTATCCAAAAATGGATGGTGATCAAAAGTCTCCATGGGCCCGAAGTCCGAAAATCCTATCCCGGGGAGCTACCTTCGTCGAAATCAAAATAGTAAAAATAAGCAAATGCACTGGCAATAGTGGGTCAGGCTTCCATAGCTCCTATACTAATTAACTTAGGGATTTCATTCATATGCCGATTTCTACTACCTTTCAGGAAAATGTTTTCCAATATATAGGGTGGCCCAAAAAAGTGTGGTAACATAATGCTCTCTTTTTTTATACCCAGTATTTTATTGCATATTTAGGTTCGTATTAGTGTCCTTTATAATTGCCTAAAGTTTTATTTCATTTTGTTATGTAGTTTAAGAGTAATGAATTAAAAATAAAAAAAAAAGATTTGGAGTCTTAGAAAAAAATTCAAAAAGACTACCTAAAATAACTTTTTAAACCAAGGCATTGAGTAGAATTTAAGACAAGCGAACTAGAGATACTGTGAATATAATAACGTTTATTTATACAGGGTGTTCATAATTAGGTTCCAAACACGACACATTTCAAAATAATTTGTCTACAGATTTTCAAATGGAACACCCTGTATATTATTTGGCTATTGGATGTAGAATTGATAAGCATTATTTTTTTTTTGATGGAAGCATAAAAGTTATTTCTAGTCGTTCTCGAAATAATTGCTTTCATAAATTATATTGTTCAAATATAGTTTTTTTATTAAAATTCATTTTTCTTTCTTATAGTTTTTAGTCCTAAATATCAACAATATTAAATTAAAGAACTGTCAAACTATAATAAATAAATGAATTCTTGTTTTATTTCAAAGCCTACCATGGTTTTTAGTCATAACCATTACTAATGAGCCATCTATTTCATCTGAAATGTTGAGGAATGTAAATAGATAATTTGAAGAGCGTATTAACTTGTGCTCAGATCAACATGGTAGGTATTTTGAACACTTTCTGTAGTTTATAATTATTAGTAGCCTATGCTTAATTTTCATCATAAAAACTGTATTTAAACAACATAATTTATGGAAGCAATTATTTCGAGAACGACTAGAAATAACTTATATGCTTCCATTACAAAAAAAAGAATGCTTGTGAATTCTACATCCAATAGCCAACTAATATATTGGGTGTTCCATTTGAAAATCTGGAGAAAATTTATTTTGAAACGTGTCGTGTTTGAAACCTAATTATAAACACCCTGTATAAATAAACGTTATTATAGTCACAGTATCTCTAGACCTCTTGTCTTAAATTCTACTCAATGCCTTGGTTAAAAAAGTTATTTTAGGAATTTTTTTTGAATTTTTTTCCAAGACTCTAAAATTTGTTTTTTATTTTTAATTTGTTTTTCTTCAACTACATAACCAAATGAAATAAAACTTTAAGCAATTATAAAGGACACTAATCCGAACCTAAATATACAATAAAATACTGGGTGCCCCATTTAAAAAAAAGACACCATTATGTTACCACACTTTTTTGGGTCACCCTGTATATTGGAAAATATTTTCCTGAAATACACCGTATAATACAGTATAAATCGGCATATATGAAATTCCTAAGTTAATTAGTATAGGAGCTATGGAAGCCTGACACACTATTGCCAGTGCATTTGCTAATTTTTACTATTTTGATTGCGATGAAGGTAGCTCCCGGGATCGCATTTTCGGACCTCGGGCCCATGAAGACTTTCGATCAGCATCGATTTTTGAATAATATCCGCGAGTATCAAAGTTTTTAAACAAGGGCCGATTCCCATATGTTCCGTGCGGGGTCCTTTCCCTCATTAAGTACAATATTAAAAAAGGAAAAAAAAATTATAAAATGGGCGTTTCTTTTCTTCTGCAATAAAATTAGATATCTCGCTGAATTAAAGTATTAAACATTAGGTGAAGCTACAAACTTGGTTAGGGAAGTAAAGTATACCTTATATAGTATATAGTGTAATATCCAACAAAATCTAGATGCACCATTTTTGGATCTACGTAGGTTACGTAAGACAAATAAGCAAAAATCTGATGAAATTGATACTTCTTCCATGGAAAAATTAAGAATATGGCTGAATTAAAATATTTAACATTACGTGAACCTATAAGCTTGTTTAGAGATGCTAGAGACGTTCCGCCGCGGATATACATATATTTTCAGTTAACAAGTATATATGTATGTCAGTAGGCTAACAGTGATGCCAAATTAAAATGCATGCCTCGCCTTTGATCCTTCGAAATCGTAGTCCAAACATGACAACGTCATTCAGTCTGCTTTAATGGGCGAAACAGACACGTCGCGCGTGTCGTTCCCTTGTATAAGAATTTTAAACGTCAAGGTATTTCTGACCGACTAAATTAGGTATTAAATCTACCAGATTACCTTTTCCTGTTCTGTTGTGAAATAATTTATAATAATAAATGTTGTGATGGGATTTCAAATTTTTGTATTATTACTATTGGTTTGTTGCAAAACACTTTGTGATGTATTTTTTTTATGAAACGAATTGTTTTTAATTTTGTAGTATTTTAAGATTGTAGTTTTTTATTCTAAAGAGTTTGAAAAACAACTGATAACGAGGGTCAATGATGTCTTTTGACAAAAAGTGATTTTCCTTATTCGTTTGTTTATGCTGGTTTCCCTTAAATGCCCACGTGTTTATCTGTATTAATTCTTTGTATGCAAAACATTTTTCTCATAATTGTTCAAAGACGTATGACATAATAGAAAAGTATTAAAGTTTTACTATTATAGTAGTTGACATGTAAATGTGACAACACCGGCCGACATTCACTGACGTTTTTTGTGATTGAACTAATACAATTTTATTCATTGTGTATCTCGCCAGTGCCAACCACGTGTTTGTTCTGATTTGACATAAGGTGGCTTATCTCGCTTATTAATTCAATGGGCCATTTTTGGATATCCTTCTTCAATTTGTTTTCATCTCATGATTTGAGGGTTTAAATATAACACGGTGTATATATACATCCACAAACTAGCTTGTTTTACAGTAAATGAATTCTGTTTAAAGTTGGTCCAATCTTTCGGAAATCATTATTTCTATCTTCAAGTAAACTTTTTGAGATTGGTGATTTAGGTGATTAGGTGAAATCTTAACTGACGTGTCGTCCAGCAGACTACTCGTAATTTTAAAATCAGAATATTTCCGTTATTTACTACGTTTAATAATTTTCCGTCAGTGTACTCTCAAGTAGAGGTTAGTCAAGTATGCTGCCTAGGAAAGAGCAGCCTAGGTCTAGTGTAACCTAAATTTTCCGACTTAGAAAATGCAGCGTCGTCCAGTAGACTACGTGTCAGTACGAATGTAACTATATCTTGGCATTGAAAAGGAACATATTTTGGATCCTGCTCCTGAACAGATTCTGGAAAAGCGAGAAATATGCTCCATTTGTCCTAGCAGAAAAAGAAGGATGACGAATTATCTTTGTCATTCATGCAATAAGATAATTTGTCTCCAGTGTGTGAAGAAAAAATGTCTTCGGTGTGCCTAAGACCTGTGGAAATCTCGAACGTTTCGCTATTGTAATAGCTTCTTTATTTAGAATTTTATATGTTTTTTTGCAGTTCATTTGTTGGAGTAGAGCCTTTGTAGCCATTTAAAGGATGATTAATATAGATATTGGTATTAGTTGTGTTTCAGTTTCGCTAAGTTTGATAATATGATTTTTTTTTTGTTTTTCTAGCTATATACCTAATAAAAATGTAATTTCCGAAACAATGTTTTTTAAATTATATTTCGTTCAGAGGATTTTTTCAATCTCAACATCTATAATGAATAAAAATATAACAAATATAACAAAAAATTTTAATTTTTTTTATGTATTTTGCTAAAAAATCCCAATTTATGGCATCGTCTCACAGACGACATGTCAGTGACTACGTCCTAGAACATGAACGTCAGTACTTAAGGGTTAAATTAAAAATCACGAACAAAATACATTTAAAATAACTTAGTAGAAATATAGTTATTCTAATGCCGATATCTCAAAAAATATAATTTTTTTGAATCCCTGATAATATCCAAAAATATAATGAAAATTATCATATTTTAAAAAATTATTCACAGCTATTTTTGGTACAACCGAAAATTATAAATAACCTACAATATATAATTATCGAGGACATATTAAAAAATATTAACACCAAAAATAAAAACAAAAATATCTTCAATAGTTTCCTCAAAAACGAATTCACTCGTATATAACGTTCTTCAATAATAAATGAACACATGAAATACAATTGCCTTTTTGTTCATAATTTATCAATTAATGACAGGCAATTATTTGCAGGTGAGCAAGGTAAATCAATGATTGGCTAACAATTGCTTTTTTATTGATAGTAAATTATAGGTAGACAGTTGCCCTTCTTCCTCATAACAAATTAATGACAAACTGTTAACCTTCACTTCAAAAAATGAAGGACTGTGAATGTGTATCGTCTGTAAAATTAGGACATGATTTAAATAACACTATATTTTTATGGAATATTATCCAATTTAATACCAATTTAAATTAGTCAACCTTGTACGAACTTTTTCCACAACTGTAATCTCGGACTGTTTTGTTAAATATGGGGGATAAATGCTTTTTCAACTTGTATCGCCTCAAGACTATTATAGTTCGATACAATTAGTCTAAATGTATCATTGAACTTCATTAAAAATAGGAACAAAGCGATTCACTCTAATCAATATTGAAATAAAGACAATACGATAGATAGAGAGACAGTTCGAAAAAATGAAATAATAAATTAAATAATCCTATTTTTGGCCTGAACACAAATAAATTATATTCGATTGAAATTAATTAATCCCTTTAGCCTACACATGTACACGGTGTTCGTATAATGCATCAGTATACTTGGAGAGGTTATATCGCGTGCAGCAAAAGTTTGGAAACGGTCCGATAATTCCGGGTGGTTAGGTTTTAGAAAAAAAAGTTTGGGACACAAGTTGCTTGGTTTTTAGGTTGCCATCGATTGTCAACTGAATCATCCATCAACCCCTCACCCCCACGTGGGGGATGGGGATGACTTTGAAATTTCAAATAGCGACCCCAACTTTTTTTCGCAGAATCGAGTTCAGAGAGAAAAAGTAGGCAACTTTTGTCCGAAATTTTTTTTGATCTGGATCATCCCCCCCCCCCTTTTATTCTGCTGTTTTTCTTTATCTTCGGATCAACAAACCACTGGAAGAACGAGTTTGCGAAACATCGTAAAGGAAAATTGCGAGCCTTCGACTTAATTAATCCCGTCCGAAACTTGTTTTTTTTTTTTAACCGGTCAATACCGTTCTTGCGGCAAAAATGCATGAAATTGTGAACAAAGCGAATTTGGAGTCCGGAGGGTGAGTGATGATCCGGATCAAAAAATTTTTCGGACAAAAGTTGCCTAATTTTACACTCTGAACTCGAATCCGCGAAAAAAAAATTGAGAACTCCAATTGAAATTTCAAAATCACCCCCACCCCCCATGTGGGGGTGAGGGGTTTAGGGATGATTAAGTTGCCCACTTTGCTCTCTGAACTCGATTCCACGAAAAGGAAGTGGGGTCGCCATTTGAAATTTCAAAGTTACCCCCATGTGGTGGTGAGAGGTTGAGGGATGATTCAGTGGCTAATCGATGGCAACCTAAAATCCAAGCAACTTTTGTCCCAAACGTTTTTATCGAAAACCTAACCACCCGGAATTATCGAACCGTTTCCAAACTTTTGCTGCACCGTGTATATATTAAAATAAAGGTAGTAAGTCATATAACAAAGAGTCGAGAACTCAATGGTTTTCGAGCCAAGTTCAATTTTATTTTATGAAGAAGAGTTCATATGAATGTCCACAACGGCTTAAATTTTTTACTACAGGACGTTGAAATTTAAAAAAAAAATTGTTATTTTTTATATTCGAAAGTTCTTTGGACTTCTTCCTTTATCTTCAATATTGGAATGTGTTAATGAGAAAATTTATTTTAGTTATCCACCAATGCAGTAGAGCCACTAGAAAATGCCCTCTAATACTTTTTTAAAAAATACTGGTACGCCACTGACATTTTTCACTGTGAATATTTTTCTGATTAGCCTGGTCAATTCGACGTGAATGCGTTTACCGTTTGTGATTAAAACAATTAAAAATTCATCTGGAGGACTTCATCCTTATGGAACGACCTTCCCGAGGTCGTTTTACCAACGAATATAACCTCCAACGAATCAAAATCAACGTGAATCGCTTTATTTGTGTCCTATAGTGCTTGTGGTTGATCATAAAAAAATGACCCATTTTAATTTCACCCTCATCAAAATATTATTATGTTACAATTGCAGTTAAGACTCATTAATTAGAAACTATTAAACCAATAAAACTTTTTTTTTCAATAAAGTCAATAAAATTAAGAAATAAATAAGTGCTTTAAATAAATACTTTAGTGATTCAGCATACATCGTACAAATTTATAACTGACCTTTAAAAGCGACTAACAATCAACCGGTCGTTGGTATTGTAGTTTTTATTGTCATTAATCATCAAAGTGGCATGAATAAATAAGTTATCACACGACAAACTTATGGGTACCTCTCAAAGTTGCATGTGTGTAAATATTATGTCTAATAAAATTGATATTTTAGCATGACGTATAATTAGGGATTTACTAAACTATGTAAATAAACAATTGGAATCGATTACAACAGTTATGTCATATGAACATGAAAATAAATATTTCAAACTTCAAGAAAAATATGATTAATAAAAATATGGACATTAACTCCTTTTAATGCATGTTTTTAGTAGCCACAGCACGATTAATTTTCACGTACTCACTATGGTTTAATACTCATTTACTCGCACTTATTGGAAACATTATGGTCAGGCGATCTATTGAAGCCGTTATTTCGGTTGAGCGTTTAAAATATTTTTATTTAATTCTGCTTTTAAAATATTAATATAGATCAATTGTATTTTTTTTAATCAAACATCAGCCCTACAAGTAAAGATAATCCACTGTTATTAGGCGTTGAACATGCTCGTATTTTTAATGGGAACGCATTAATTAAGAAAAATCCCCCCCATACATTACATGCGTCAAATGGATAAATAAATTCAACTGTCAGGTCTGGAAGTGCATTTAATAACAATAATCATAACGTAGCATAAAAAGTGTTGCTAAGTAGAAAAGTGTTGCTAACCACAAAAGTAGTACTATTATTTAAGATTTTCTCTTATTAAAATATGCTTTTTTACATTAGAAATACGAAAAAATACTTTGAGGCATTCTATTCTGGGAGTGGCGCATGTGCTTATAAAGCGATTCACTATGGTTTTGAATCATTGGAGGTTATATTCACACATTTATATGAACACGACCTCAAGAATGTGGATCCACAAGGATGAAGTAATGGATGAGCGGCAGTGGTTTGTATTGTCAGGTACATCCTTAATAACAACCATAGTATCTGGCACTACTTTTTGAGATATAATAATCAAGAAATACAATTTTTCATGCCTTTTGATAGGAGTCGGCACCCAAGGAGATATGAGGTAAGATTTAAGAAATTCATTTCTATATTTAACTTAATGATCTTCACGAATAACTTGCCATATAAACAACCCAAATATTAATAATAATGATTGATACTAATCTTTCTTTATATAAACCCAAGATCTAGGATCAAATTAGCTCTTCGCTGGTGAGCTGTGATTAACCAAATCAATAAAGAGAAAAAGAAATGAAACAGTAATTTCTGCTCATAAAAAAGTTAGAGAGAATTATAAAATTTTGATATTAAAAAATTGAATTTAAAAAGAAACGTACGTAATATATGTATATTCTAACATTTTAATTATTATTCTTCATTCAGTATCCTTTACATGATCTGTTAACAAAGTTCAGTAATAATTTACACCAAAAATTCTTTTGCAACACAAAGTTGCGAAATCTTTGAAATATTCGTAATATTTTACTCATCTGAATAAAGCGCTGTTTATTCTGTTACATTTTGCGGTCTATGAAACTGTATTCGTGCTTTTATTACCTTCCGTGTAAGAAAGTTGCTAGATATCGTTGAAACGAAAACTACGTAAGCTAAAAAAGCAGGTGCATGTGAAATGCAACCATAAAATTTAATTCCTGTGGCTATAACTTACAGCCTTTAAAAGCTATTTGCCAAATTGATATAGTTTTTTTGTAAGGCGTGTGCCATGTAGGCTTAAGGAAAAAAGTTTTAAAAAATATATGCAATTAATTATAAGTAAAAATAAGTAAATTTCCATAAAATTTGTATTATATGTTGCTTTATAGATTAATACAGGGTGTTCGGATAATGCATCAAGATATCTGGAGAAGTGATTCTATATATTAAAATAAAGGTAGTAATTCATTGAACAAAAAGTCGAAATAGCTATTTACATACCAAGGGATGAAGTTAGTACAATTCCTCCCGCGGATAGTTTGATTAATATCTAAGGGATGAAACTCATTTTCCTGTAGAGGTATGTATATACTTTTCCTACTACTACTAGTTTAACCATTTTGATTTTAAAGGGCCCCAATGTTGACAACAATTATTAATCTATCAATGATTATTCCATTTAGTCATATGGTGCTCTACACGAAAAAGTATTGCAATTTTGAGGAAATTTCAAATATGTGGAAACAAATATACAGATTCAATCAAAAAAAGCAGTCTGCTTGCTTTTCTGGTGAAATTAATATGAGAAATACTAATGCGTGGAAAAATAATTTCCTAATTACCCAAAAAACCTTACACTATAAGGGCGTATTTTTGACAAACACTGTAACACTTAAAATATGAATTCAGATTGAATGGTACTACAAAGAAAGGGAAGTCCTCTCCATGAATAGCACGCAGGCTTGGTCTTTTGCCAATCAAAAGGCCTCGACGGGTGTTTCCTCAGAATGTGTGAGACTACTAAGAGATAGCACATGACATCCTATTAATGGAAAAGGTTTCCTTTCCTTGGTAGTACCATTCAATCTGCATTAGTATTTTAAAGTGCTGCTGTGTAAACAAAAATACGCCCTTATTGTATAAGGTATCATCGGGTATTCTGGGAAATAATAATTTTTCCATACATTGGTATTTGACATTAATACCACCAGAAAAGTAAATAGACTTTTTATTTTAGTATATTATTAGTCAAGGTTTAGAAGAACGCTAATATTGACCGAGTGTCAAATTTAAATTATAATTCGCGAAGCGCCGAGGAATTTGAGACGTGAGGGCAATAATAGCCTTCTAAACCTTGGTTAATATACTGTTTTTTCCACAAATAAGCCCTTTGCAATATTTTGCTGTAATTATTATTTTAATAATTTTATTCACTTGTATTATTGAGTATATTAATCATTTTAGTCAATTTACCACTGCTTTCAAAAGTGTGACAGTTTATTTTTCGAGATGCCTCTATATTCAACTAGGTAAATAATGGAGGTAAATAATAATTTCTGGCAAGAGGTTAAGGAAAATGATTTCTCAACCTGAAAATCGGTTAATCACGCCTTATTAAATTTAGTAGCAAATAGTATTAACCAAGGTTTAGAAAAACGATATTATTGCCCGATCGTCGATTTGAAACCACGAGTCGCCAAGTGCCGAGGGATTTGAAACGTAAGAGCTATAATAGTTTTCTAAACCGTGGTTAATATAATATATTTTCGACTACTAAGGCATTTACAATATCTTGATATAGTTATTAATTTTACTCACTTGCATTATCGGTTCTATTAATAATTTCAGCGAAGTTATGTATGATTTGAAGTTTCACAGAATATTGTTCGTTTGTTTCTTCTGTGACATTATTATAATTGGTAGTAAGTAATCAATCGAGTTATTTGCTATTAAAAGTTTGATATTTGGTTCACCAGATTATTGACGTACCTGAATAAATATTAATGATTTCTGGTAGGACATGAAGAAAAGTGGCTTTTCAAATTTTTTTAAGCTTTTCAAGAAAATGGGTTAATAATAAGTGATCAAATGGTTAGTTGTGGAAAAAATATAATTAGTCAGTGATACTAATTTTTTTTTGTGGTTTCTTATTAAAATCTCGTGGAACGACAAACACTTCTTTATTGCGTTTCCACGCAACAAAGGGTAAGAACAAGCGAGTGTAGATTGCATTGGGCAAGATGAATTATAATAATAATAAACTAGTTATCAATTTCTTAATCACCTAGTTGCCCTATAAGTAAACCTTAGCAAATAGAATAAACTGAAGACGGATAGTATAGTATAGTAGATACTGTGTATCATATACGTGCCATTATAAACCGATGACCAGCTAAAGATAGATTAGTTACCAGAAACATTTAAAATAACATATATTTTTAGGTCAAAGCAACGAAGGGCTTCTTCGAAATATGATACAATAATGAATGGTTCATATTTCTCTACTAGTACCATACCTTATCAATTACACATATGAGATCTATAATGCTTCCTACGTCTACGTGGTGTTCGCCGGAACGACTACCTTGAATGGTGGCTTCTGGCACAACGATTTGTAAATTTACAAAGTGTGAAACTAATCCTTGACTACTTGATATCTGAAACAAAGACAACAGTACTATAAATAACATTTTCTAGTTTGGTTACATGTTAATTTTATTTCGATTTCCGTTTTCAGTATCCTACTAAGCTTTTTATGAAATCGTTGTTTCCTTTTTTCGTATGTTGATTTGTTATGTTTTGCTGAAGAAACAATTACTAAATTGACCTCACAAGTTAACTTAACACTATATTATTTCAGAAAAATATTATTTTAAAGCTTTGGAACATCCCTTAACTCAGAAGGAATTAAACTAAAATTACCTTGGTTCATATTGTTTAATTATTTAAGAAAGTTTTAAATTTTCACCATAAAATGGCAGGCACGGATAATTTATCAAATGCAACTATGATAAACAATTGGACAGTATTACCAAGTTTAGATATAAAAATTTATATGATATACCTATATATGATTTAAATATCGATTTTTTATTAATATATAATTAATAATTAATATAAAGGAGACGCAAAATATAGAAAATAATATAAAGTACATCTTCTGTAAAGATAGTGTGGCATTTATCCCCTTAAAAAAATTGCCGAAAGCGTCTCGTTTTCTAATATGTACAGGGTGTCCCATTTTCGACAGTTTTATAGGGTATCCCCGTAATTGTTAGTGCTATCAAGAAAGTAATGTAGGTATTTTGTGCTCTTTTGGGTCAAACTTAAAATGGTAAAATCAAAATTTGAAATTTTTCGCTCGCTTAAGAGATACGGGGGAAAATAAAAAAAAATTATTATTTCAAAATTTCCCTATATTTTCTTAATTAAAAGAGATAAAGAAAAATATTTTATACAGAAATTTCTTTATATTGATTGTTGAATAGTCTGCCGTTTTCAGAAGTATACGGGGACAGGTAAAAAAGTTATCGGACCTAACCTCTTTTTTTTAAATGGAACAGCCTGTATATTTTAATATAAAAAAATACTATTTTAAATTATGCTTTCAAATATATAACATACCATTGATGATATTGGTTTCTTAAGCGATTTATTAATCTTTATTACTTTAAACCACAGTATAGTAGACCTTGAAGCGAATGCTAATATCCTAGAAACTGACTATTAATATTTAACGTCAATTTCATTTTTACATATTCATTTGCGAAAATATATATAAACATTTTTAAAAATTTTATCATCAGTTTATATTGAAAGTGGACAAAACCAGGAAATGTGCAAGATACATATTTTGTTCGCTATCCGGAAACCATTTAAGGACATATTCCGAACATTTGCGATGATTCCCGTTATTTTTTACCTTAATCTGAATCTTTTATTTCGTTTCAAAGTAATAAAGTTGAAATAAGTCGCCTAGAAATGTCATCCATGGCGTGTTATATATTTGAAAGGAGAATTTAAAATAGTATATTTTTAGATTAATATATACAGGGTGTTCCATTTTAAAAAATGAGTATAAAACATTTTATAATTCTTTTAATTAAGAAAATATAGGGTAATTGTGAAATTGTCAATTTTTTGATTTTCCCCCGTATCTCTTAAGTGAGCGAAAATTTTCAAATTTTGATTTTACCGTTTTAAGTTTAACCCAATAGAGCATGACACCTACATTACTTTTTTGATATCACTAACAATTACGAAGATACCCTATAAAAGTGTCGAAAATGGGACACCCTGTACATATTAGTATATAATGCTTTATAAAACTTGTACTTTAATAATACATTATTTTCTATGACATGCAATAGTACATTGTATGCGTATTATCATTGCATTATAAATTTAGGTCAAAATATTGAGAGATGCTGATTTCTCATAAAACCACCACAGTACGATTTTCAAATAACATGGCAAAATAGTTATAATAGCTAAATAAAATTGAAGCGATATTGAAATTATGTTGAATTTATGTCAAAAGCATGATAATTGCATTAATAGCGCCGGCGGTATTATTTCTAGCAAATTTCTGAATCTTTAATATGTTTCTATTTAAATTCGATTAAAGAATAAAAATCTAACTTTACCACATTTCTTACTGATAATATATGTTTGAAAAGAAGTGGCGAATGTTCCCCTATTTGTTACTGTCAAATTATGGTAGTTTTAAAAATCTAATTTTGTGTTAATTGCATGTTGGCCATTTGCAATAATTTCGATCAAATAATAGTAATAATACTGAATTTCACTTTAAATTTAATTGTTTTAATCAAGAACGATGAAGACCATTTTCCCGTCAATGGCATACCACTATTTGGTAAAAACTATTAGATGACATGTTTGCAGGGACGCCATCGATGAATCAATAGAATAACTTTCCTAAAAGATGTGGTTTTATATCCTTGTAACATATTCCAAAATTGAAGTTAATAGCAAAATTACTTTTGGAGATATTAAAAAAACAATTTAAAAAAATTAACAACCTTAGAAAGACCTAAAAAATCACACTCGGAAATTGTAGCACGTCATTAACGAATATCCTGTATACATCCTTATTTATGGCAACAGGATTGGAGGAACACTTGCTGCCATGAATGATATAATTTTCTGGTATAGTGTTTAAGAAATGAAAAATAAAATTTAAAATTTCTAAAATCCATTACCTCATTTATCGCATTTTTCTTCCGCAGCGGGTTTTAAATATGACATGTGATTGACGTGTGCTGCTAAGTGAAGGGTCGGTGATCCGATATCAGGTGAAATAAATTCAAAATAATGTTTTTAAATTATATTAAAAAGCAAAGAAAAAAATTATCACAGTTTTTAAATATTATACCATTCCATTATATGGAATATTCAATAATTAGGAACAGAATAATATAACAATATTGTCGAGTATGAAGTAGTGTTAACTGCAATATAATCAAAACATATCACAAACATATTAAGTACATGATGTCCTATTTTGAACGCTTCGTGGGTGTACAAGAGCAAATGTTACGGTTTTCAGTGCGCCAGTACGCGCGCTTTTGAAATGCATTGTCTTCAATGGGAACTTATACACGAGCGTAAATAAACCAGCATTAGAAACAATGTATTTCAGCAACGCCGCGTACTGGCGTACAATTTGACGCTCGTTTAAAATAACGCTCGTGTACAACGGCACTTAGAGCCGGTTGTATAAAACAATTCTGAACTTAGGTTCAACGGAAAGTCGATCAATCTCTGAACTATGTTTAGTCAATATTATGTTGTTCAACATAAATTGAACTTTAGTTTAGCTGAACTAAGATCAGTACCCCGTAAAAATTGGACACAAAAGAGCCACGGATCTAATCAACGATGAGCTCTTGGATATGCAAACCGATCGTATGAGAGCAACACACGATTTCACAAAGCCTTTCAAGATTGAAATGGAACTTTGATAAATGGATGAACAGTGCACCCCCGTCGTTTGATAATTGTCTAGCTTGGTAAACCGATGGATCAAAAACCACCAATGGTGTGGGCGCAGGTATATATGGGGAAAGACCCAGGATGAACATAAGCATTCCTCTGGGGAACTACGCCACAGTATACGAAGCGGAAGTTCATACCATACAAGCATGCGTACTACAAAATCTTGAAAAGGGCTACCACAACCAAAAATTTACATCCTGTCGGACAGCCAAGCTGCTCTTAAGGCTCTGAACTCCAATCGGTTTACTTCAAAACTTACACTGGAGTGCCATACCAACCTAAAAGTACTGGCGGCCAGGGGGAACAAGATAGAGCTGTTGTGGGTCCCTGGTCACTCTGGGATATTAGGAAATGAAAAAGCGGATGAACTAGCGAGAGCCGGATCCGCTTAAAATCTCAGGGGCCCTGAACCAGCCTTTGGAATATCAAAATAGGCAACAAAAACATTAGATAGATGGTCGAAAAAACAACACCTATCTCGATGGCAAGGGTTACCTGGTAAAATACAGGCACGGGCCGTAATTGGAAAACCATCGAAAATACTATCGAATGGGATGCTA
This sequence comes from Barypeithes pellucidus, assembly GCA_963991005.1. NCBI lineage: Eukaryota > Metazoa > Arthropoda > Insecta > Coleoptera > Curculionidae > Barypeithes > Barypeithes pellucidus. The sequence goes on from OZ022556.1 coordinate 35,458,680, forward strand.
ACCCTAACATGGCCCCAGTTGAAACACGTTCAACGGATAGGTATAAATAACGGATCCATTGAATGCAGACTCTGCGGCGAAGAGGATGAAACCGCCTCACATATAATATTCCACTGCGTAGCGCTTTCTCGTAGAAGAGAAAATATCTTCGGAAACATACTACGTGATGACAACCTCCCACATGACAAGCTTGGTTACTGGACCTCATAGAAGGAACAAACATCTTCTAACAAGATCGGGGTACACAATAAACCGAAAGGCTGCAGTGATAGAAGTTCGGGCCTTTAAACCGACCCCCGCCTTTAACCAACCAACCAACCAAGATCAGCTTATGTTGGCATTACTATTATTTAGTTACTTTTATTTTTTTTTTGATTTTAGATTTTTTACATAAATTATAACCTTTTATTATTAAACTACTTCAATTTATTTCCTGGTGATAATATATATTATTAGGTACGTCATAATAAATAAGAACAAACAGGTGTGTTTTTTGTTAAGCATAATCTTGCAACTATTCATTATCTTTCCATTTAGTAAATTGATAAGAACTTTTCGGTATATCCGTGTTCACAGCATTGACTGCAGGATCCACAAGACCTAAAATTCTTCATCATCAGTTATAATTTCATTAAATTCCTACATTTTTATAAACAAAAAAGTAACGATAATTTAGTGTATTGTATAATATGACGTTGACCTGACACCTGAAAAATTGAAGGTTAGAAAGTGGTTTGGATCGACAGTTCAACTTCTGAACCGCCAAAAGTGGACGTTTACGTAAACTCACGATTTGAACTGAGATCAGTGTAAAATACTATTTGTACAACAACTTTTTTTACTTTGAACGGGAGTTCAAGAGTCAACTACAGTTTATAGTGTTTATACAACCGGACCTTAGTCTCCTTGTTTTGAAAAAAACGGCTCTCTTAATTTTTAATTTAAAGGGTTATTTTGTGAATCTTCGTTTTTTCGATACAACTCGTATTTCCGTTAGGCGTTACTTTATCAAAAAGGTAAAGACTGATAGTGTTAGAGATTTTCATGTAAAGTTCAGTGGCGTAGCTAATTTTTTCCTAAAAAGTTTAGTTTTTGAGATATTAACAAAGGTAAAATTTTGAAGACAAATATAAACAACTATACATTTTTATAAAGACAAAAGTATGGGCAATTACTTGAAAAATAATATACAGCGTGTCCCATTTAAATATTTTTACTTTTGTGAATATTTCGAACATTAAACTTTTTAGTGAAAAGCCGGCTATGCCACACGGCACGATCTCTAGCAAGATAAGTTTTTATCTTTTTGATCAGTTAACGCATAATGGAAATACGGGGGGTGTCTAAAAAGCGAAAATTTTCAAAATCACCTTGTAGACTAAACCCTAAGGGAGCCATGCAAATTTGACAACTGAATTCCCGAATTTTGTTAAAAAGTGGGAAACTAAAGTAAAAACCGCAACATTCTATCTCTGTTAGTAACTTTAATACCCCTAAGAAGTGTCGGATATGGGACACCCTGTACTTTTATTTTTCTACAAATTTACGCACTCAGATACCTATTTAATATATTTTCCCAATATAACATCCGAATTGGAGCTAAAAGGGAACGCGACGGATTTCGAAAGTCCAGAAAATTTATTGGGATCATTTAAAGATTTCTCCCTTTAAGTTATCCAATCATTTCTTTATCTACCTACTTCCAATTTCTATTTATTTTTTGTTATATATCCATTCGATAAAGCCTTGTAAATAAATGACTGCAAAGAAAACTGGAACCAAATAAAATATTCCTAATTTATACTGAAACCAGATAGCGGGCTAATTTTTTGAACCGCAATGTGAAATAACTTCTAGTAGGTGTTTAAAAACTAGTGGTCATAAATGATAGGAAGTCGAAATAATGTCAGTACTGTACTTCATAGAAATGTTTTTCCAATCCGGCTTCCCTATTGATATACAGTGTTCAAAGTTACAAGTTAAATAATGTAATTGTAATTTTTTTAAATTTTGTTATTTTTGATGATACTGAAATTTGGGTGATAATATTAAGTTAAAGCAATTTATTGAAATTGGAATTTGACATACTTTCTTATGCAGATACAATCGACAGAAATTTTAAAATTTATACAATTGTGACGGACTTACCAAATTTGACATTTTGCTTTTGCAGTATTTAATATATTTTACCATACTTGCAGTTTTCTCTAAAAAGGTTGACATTACAGAACCGGATATAGTCATGGCAGGATACGCAATCCCCCTGGCTGCATCAATCAATTTGCTTGGCATAACCACGTTGTGGCAATCGCCAAGATAGCTTCTCAGAAGCTTGGGGTACTCTTTTGAACAAAAGAGTTGTACACACCTCAACAACTTTTGATACTATACAAAGCCCAGATTCGACCATCACTAGAGTACTGCTCTTATGTCTGGAGCTCTGCACCCAAACATACTCTTCGGCTACTGGATTCCATCGAAAGGAGGGCCATTCGTCTGATCGGAGACCACGAGCTGACGAAGAGCCTCGACAGCCTAGAACATCGAAGACAGGTTGGGGATTTGACTCTCTTTTACAGATATTTTCATGGAAATTGATCGGCTGACCTTGTCGTCTTCCGCCCAGAGTGGCGAATAGCAGAAATACATGACGAACCACTGCCCCCCATCCATATGTTGTTAAGCATAGTACTCCTCGAACTTCATTATTTAAGAATTCTTTCATCTGGAGCCTCGACAGCCTAGAACATCGAAGACAGGTTGGGGATTTGACTCTCTTTTACAGATATTTTCATGGAAATTGCTCGGCTGACCTTGTCGTCTTCCGCCCAGAGTGGCGAATAGCAGAAATACATGACGAACCACTGCCCCCCATCCATATGTGGTTAAGCATAGTACTCCTCGAACTTTATTATTTAAGAATTCTTTCATCTGGAAGACTTCATCCTTATGGAACCTTCCCGAGGTTGTTTTTCCCAACGAATATAACCTCCTAAGATTCAAAACCAACGTGAATCGCTTTATTCGCATACGCACCACTTCCAGAGTGTCCTAAAGAATTTTTCCTATTGTGCTTGTATTTGATCATAAAAAAAAATTTACATACTGTTTTTTATTTAAAGCATGACATTTCGAAACCACAGTACTTGGAGCAGTATTAGTTAATTTCAACAAAACAAATTTATCTCGAAAATGGTAAAAGCTATCGAATGAAACAATTCTTCTCTTAGTAAATTAATAGGAGAATGGATTGTATATTAATATATCAATAACAGTTCCAATCAAAACGAAAAAGTATTTCAATTTCGAGGAAATTTTAAATATTTAAAAATACCTGTTATATATCGGTAGATATTTACTCAGGTTTATCGTCTTTAAGGGACGAATATTTTAAATGAATATTAAAACTGTATTCGCTTCAAGCGAAGCGGCGCATATAAGTTAGCCAGATAGTAGAGCGGTAACATTTCATTCGATGCGAGAGTTTTACAAATTTTTTATATTTCAACAGGGAAATAAAGCAGCCGCAAAAAAGCTCGTTAGAGTTTTTAAATTTACCATTTTCGGGTCACAGAAAAGACAGTGAAAAATTATAAAAGAGAATTTTTTGTTCCGCGTCAATTGTAATTGTAAAAATGTTGAAGACGATTGTGTTTTTAGTATTCTATGAGTATTTCAGTAATACCTTTACATTATGGCCTATAAAATATGAAGAAAACCCAAATAAAATTAGACCAATTAATAATGTATTATTTTATAAATTGTGCTGTAAATTTACACAGAAAATTAACCTCATATATTAAGTTAGAGGTGTTGTTTTCGATTGATTACATCGAAAACAATACTCTTAGCTATCGAAGACAACCCCTCTAGCAATTCAACATGAAACCATAGTAACCTTCTTACAACGTCATTATTGGAATGCTATGTCAGTGTGACATTCTCATTATTCCGAGTTTAGTTTCAATAATGAAATGACAAATTTATACAAAAAAGAAGCAATGAACGATTATTTTTAATAGAAACCCCATTCTGGAAAACATAAGAAATCTGGTATAAGAACACTTCAGTTGGCAAAAATATCATAGATCAATGGACCACCAGCCAGGCCAAGAAAATTGGTGTAGATACAAAAAACGTAAAAATAATCAACCATTCTTTACGCGCAATAGTTGCTTCCAAACCTAGTCAAATAGGGAGTTGGCGAGCAGCAGGTTATAAAAATCACGGGACATTCGATCACGGAACAAAATCAATTTCGTCATATCTACAAATGGATGAGGAACACCATAAGCATGTTATTCAACAAATGAGAACGAATGAAATAGATGCCCAACCTAGTTGCTCGAAAATGTCGTAACAAACCTCAAGAGATTCTTCAAACTCCAAGTCAAATTCTAATATTAATTATTACAACTGCGTTATTAATAATTATTAAAGCAAAATATATAATACATTGTTACATTTAACTTTTGTTAATTCGAGTAATTTTCTCCATAAATTACACTCCTGCATAAAAATTTTCAGAAAATTTTTAACCACTCGTGTAGTTTACCACCGAAAACGACGCAAATAATCCGGTCTTTCGATAATATAGAGAAGTTAAATTTTTATAAAATATGAAGCAGATATATATTTTTTTAATTTTGGTGTGTAATCCAGTAAATTTTACACCCAAACTAAATCATATGTACAATTTTATTTCAATTCGATAAAAGTACATGCCAGAATTTTGCACATTAATTTAGTTTCGACAATATATCATTTTCGATGATATTTCTTGTTTTCTTTTTTCAAAACGAAATAAGCTATAATAAATTAAATTTCGTTTCCGGAAAAATGTTCCTACGCCTAAGTTTCCTTTTCTCCTGCCTATTAGATTTATCTTCTCTAAACTGACGTTTCCGGTACATTACGCCCATTCTAAGAATTTATTTAATACTTGTTGGATGTCAACAAAAGCCTACTTAATTTGTTGGTCACGAAAAGAAATACCAAAGAGAAATAGAAATGTTTTTATTACTCTCTATCTCTCTAATAAATTGATACACGTTCAGATATTAAATTTAAACGTTGTATCTCAAAGTTATTCAATAAATTAAGAATTCTGACTAAATTTGTATTATCACTTCACTGCCGATGATGAAGTCAGAAAAAACTTTGGAATACAATGTCCAAAATTTCAGATTTAATATACACTTAGCAGCAAAAATAAGGCACAACCAAAAATTATGCTCAATTTGAAACTTAAACCGATAAATCGATTTCGCTAATTTTTCTTTTGAACTATAGCTTTTTTCTTCGGTAATTGCACTGTGGTAGAATTTTTTTATTCATATTTCAGTTTTTGACTTATACAGGGTGCAAAAATGAGAATAGTTTTTTTTTACGTTAAATTTGAGAAACCCTGTATGGTGCATTAGCAGCACCAACGAGTGTATGATGAAATCATTCTGTAGCCTCACGTTTTTTAAACATTTTGTCCCTTTAATTTCTCTAATATCTGTAATATCAAAGAAAATACACAGTTTCATACCAGAACATGTGTTTTTTAAATTAAACTAACATTTTGTCAACAATAAACTAAAATAAATAGCAAAAAAAGTACATTAATAGCGCCTCTTCCCACCTCTACTTCTAATGACTGCTTCACATTGCCTCGGCATACTCGATATTAAATTGGATATTTTATTTTGGTCAAGTCCATTCCAAATATCGGTAACCATTATTTGGACATACTTCATATTGTCTCAGTGCCCTACTAATAATATCCCATAACTGCTCTGTAGCATTCATATCGGGATTGCGCGGTGGCCAATTTAGAGTTGGAATATTTACTTCATGTAAATATTCATTGACGATGCGCACAACATGAGGTCTTGCGATATCGTGCATTAGTAAAAAATTATTCCTAATGTACGGAGCGAAAGGGACAACGTGCTCAGACAAAATGTCAGTGATATACCTCTCGCTATTTAAAGAACCCCCACGTGAAGGTACGATATCCGTCCGTGGTGTTAAGGAAATCCCAGCTCAAAACATCACAGAGCCTCCATTATATAAAGTTGTTTCACGTATGTTGCACTGTGCATAACATGTTCTCGTTTGTTCTGATATTGCAGATATCAGAGAAATTAAAGGAACAATAAATGTTTAAAAAACGTGAGGTTTCAGTATGATTTCATGATACATCCGTAGTTGTTGATAATGCTCCCTACAGGGTGCCTGAAATTTAACGTAAAAAGCTATTCTCGTTTTTACACCCTGTATAAGCCTAAAACTGAAATCTGAATAAAAAATTCTATCACAGTGCAATTATGAAAGAAAAAAGTTACGGTTAAAAAAAAAATTGTGAAATCGATTTATCGGTTCACGAGAAAATCAAGTTTGAAATTGAGCATAATTTTTGGTTCTTAATTTTTTTTTGCTACTATGTGTCCATTAACATTGTTTCATTGTAACATTTTTTTACTTTTCTGTATTTACTTTTACCTTGAGTGAATTTCCTTTATGTAATAATAATGTTTATTTAATTCCAAACGAACTTTTAAAGCCATTAAAGGGAATATTGAATAATATTTAACATATACCGGGTGTCCCGCTAAGGTCGACGAGCGGCTGTATCTCGATAACTGTTTGTCCTAAAGTGACTCCTAGAAGTATACTAAAATTATTTTTAGCTTTGAAATTTTACCGCTAGATGGCGTATTTTGAATTCAAAATCAAGAAATGATAATATCTCTTAAAATCGATAGTGAAGGTATGTCATGTGGAACTGTTTTCGACTCTCCAATTCACACTGTGCAAACAATTTATTTGATCTCCTAAAATAAGGGGTGGGGGGAGGTTTGAATCGTGTTGCAGAAAAAGTTCGATAACTCCCGAATACGTTAACCGATTTCATCGAACTTGGTCTTGTTTTAAAGCCCCTTGACAGTCGAATTATAGTCTATTATAATACTTAAGTTTTAGTTTAAGCACGAATCACCAGATGGCGTTTTTTGACCGCCTTAGTAATTTACTCAATTTTCTATGAAAAGTTAAATGGAAGGCTAACATTTTAATTCATTAGTTGTATTACTCGTAAAATTATTTCAAAAGTGGCACAAACCGGAAGTCGATACCATTTTTCTAACTTAAGTTATCAGCAAAAATATATATTTTTTAATATTTAAATTAAAACATGAAATGTTCATTAATAACAAGTAAGCCATGACAATGGAAACAATAAAATTCACACTTAATACTAATTACTAATTACTTATCACCTTGCCAAGATCAATACTTTTTACATTTTTTTCAGTAAACAATTTGAAAGTTATGTTTTATTTTATTGCTGAAGCATATGACATGCTGGCAGTATATTTTCAATGTTACTGGGAATGGGAACACGCTGTAAGATATCCTGAGCGACAAAATTTTTCGCGGATGGCATTTAAGCGTTTAGCAAGATGCTTGCGAGAGTCTGGACAAGTGTTACCAATGCAAGCTCAATTCAGGATTCGCAGAACTCGAAATGAAAACAATATCATAAATTTTCTTGCATATATTGAAGATTATCCTAAACGCAGTATTAGGGATATAGAAAGAGATCTTGTAGTTCCTCAATCGGTTATTCATAGAATTCTAAAAGATTTACATTTATTATTACACGCATATCATGTTGAACTTCATCAGGCACTTACGGCATTTGATTTTGACCGAAGGCTAGATTTCAGCAACTGGATGCTTGAAATGACCAGAGAAAATTCAAATTTTGTTCATCAAATTTTATGGACAGATGAGGCTACCTTTAGTAGTCGAGGTAAAGTAAATTTACATAATAGCCATTACTGCTCTTCAAATAATCCTCATTGGATGATAGAAATTGATCATCAAAATCAATTCAGCGGGAATGTTTGGTGCGGCTTTATTGGAGGTAAAATTATTGTTTTTATATTTGAAGAGACTCTTAATGGAGCAAGATATTTAAAATTTTTAAGGAACCATTTGCCACCTCTTTTGGATGAAATGCCTTTAGAAACCCGTTTAAATATGTGGTTTCAATAGAACGGTTGCCCTGCGCATTATGCTCTGAACGTGAGAGAATATTTAGATACCGAGTTCCTCAACAAATGGATAGGAAGGGGTAGTTTATTTCCCTGGCCACCCAGATCCCCTGATTTGACAGTTTTGGACTTTTATTAAGACTTAAAAATATTGTCTATCAGACCCGGCCAACCACACGAGTAGACATGATTCTTAGAATCCGAAATGCGATATCGTCTATTTCTGTGGCAGAGATCGAAACTGCTGTTGATGTCACACGTCAAAGAATTCAAAGTTTTTTTTTTTTTTTTTTTTTTTTTTTCGGGTATTTGGCCTTACAAACTGGTGTATTGGCCACGAACTTTGTATATATATTGTTTTTACTGTGCATTCTTATTCCTTCTAAATGTCTGTTCATATTTTTCACTGAAAAATATGCCCCGTCTCGGGAATCGAACTTGAGACCTCCGCAGCCGAATGCCAACAACTTAACCTGCTAAGCTGTTACCGCGGTGAATTCAAAGTTGCATCGACAATAACGGCGGTCATTTTGAGCATTTACTGAAAAAAATGTAAAAAGTATTGATCTTTGCAAGGTGATAAGTAATTAGTAATTAGTATTAAGTGTGAATTTTATTGTTTCGATTGTCATGGCTTACTTGTTATTAATGAACATTTCATGTTTTAATTTAAATATTAAAAAAAATATATTTTTGCTCATAACTTAAGTTAGAAAAATGGTATCGACTTCCGGTTTGTGCCACTTTTGAAATAATTTTACGAGTAATATAAAAATGTTAGCCTTCCATTTAACTTTTCATGGAAAAATTGAGTAAATTACTAAGGCGGTCAAAAAACGCCATCTGGTGATTCTTGCTTAAACTAAAACTTAAGTATTATAATAGACTATAATTCGACTGTCAAGGGGCTTTAAAACAAGATCAAGTTCGATGAAATCGGTTAACGTATTCGGGAGTTATCGAACTTTTTCTGCAACACGATTCAAACCTCCCCCCACCCTTTATTTTAGGATATAGACCAAAATGTCAAATAAATTATTTGTACAGTGTTAATTGGAGAGTCGAAAACAGTTCCACATGACATACAAAAAAATATGTAAAAATGATTTTAAATCAATTAATTCGTATATTTTTTGAAAAAAGTTCTTGTTTTTTTTTTAAATAATTTTGAATTTATAATACTTTTAAATATTTTAGGTAACTGAGTAAGTATTTATTTGTTCGCTATGTGATTTTTAATTTGATTTCTTTTTAAATGGTCAATGTTTCTAGTATTATGATTGTTTATATTTTATATATATTATACAAGAAAATTTGTAAATTCGTAATTTTGACTATAGCTATTATAGTTTTTAGAATATACAAAATTTAAGATAATAACTGAACTTGTTACTTGCCCTGTGAAATCCGGAAACTTATTAAGAGTACCTACTAGTACGTATATTGGAATTTTTTAAATTCACACGAAAAATATGATAATAAAAATAAAACCGTATACTTAAATACTTACTAATATTATCCAACATTGTAGTTGCTCGTAAGTCCATAACAGCGAAATTTTAAATTCCAGTCATCTTCGTCAACTCAATATAACACAATTATACAGTATAAAGTATGTAAGAATATTCTTACTGCAAATATTTTGAGCTAGAAACTGTCTACATTTTCCTTGACGACCATTAAAATAAATCTATAAGTGGAAAACTCTAGATTTGCTACATACAGGGTGTTCCACTTATAATGGAAACAAGCGTATATTTTCGATATTTCTGAATTGATTGTTTTGAATTTTGGTGTGGTTAGGCATGATTCTAGGGAGCACTTTTCCATTATTTAAAATTTTAGTTAGCTCATTGACGTACGGATCTATAGGGATTTTAAGATAATAATAAAATTGTAAGAGTAAAGCACCGTTATTTGCAACCATGTATGTAATGTTGACATTTAAGACTTTATAAAAGTAAGTTTCACAGAAATATATTTTTAACTTTGCTATTTATCTAGGTGGAAAGTGATCGCTTTCAGATAAATGCCAACATTCATTGAATAATCAAAATGACTTGACAACTTGACGTTTTTTTAATTTGTTCAGGTTTGTTCATGTTCTTGGCGAAGCTTTTGGTTATCCAGAGGTCTTACTATGTTATTTTTTCACATAGTTATATTTGTAACAAATTTATATTTAAAATGTGTAGTTGTAAATAAAATAGCATACAAATCTGGGTGTAAAGTTTCATTCCTGTCTCGAGAAATAAGTTAGCATCCTTTTCTCTCGATACAAAAATTAAACAGTTTCCATCTCGATAAGTAATACACTATTTTCGTATTTCTAGTGGAAATTAGTGGACTTTATTGAGAGAAAATCGTGATGAGAAGTAGCACTTTTATCGTTAATAACACTTTTCTACTTAGCAACAATATATTTACTCGTCGTTATGACGTTTTATTACTATCTGCACTTCCAGACCTGAATGTTTAATTTATTTATCTATCTGACAGATATCTAGCTGACAGATATACTGTACGAGGGGAGACTACAATAATCGATGGTGATTTGTATTAAAATACTTTTCTATTAAAAATGACGACTGGGTATACAATATAAGTTTCGTCAGAACTTTTAATTTGCTACTTAAACTTAAGAACTTAAGGTATTTCTATCGAAATGAAGAACTACTGTCTGACATTATCATATTGTTTGGCGAATTCTTGAGGTATATGGCTATCAGTGTAACTAAATCTGTTCCCTAAGGAAAATGCTGCAACTTTCATTAAAATATATTTATTAGTAATAAAAATAAAACTATTATTAAACTCAACAAATTTTCGATTCCCGTTTAATGTTCCATTACACGCGATTGGTTATTTCTCTCAGCATTCGGTGCAATGGACAGAAATTTATAGCACCTCGTTCCAATAATACCGCTGTTCACCATAATTAGTTGTCCATTGTAGATCGATAATGACCGATGCGGACAATTAGGCAAATATGCAATTTTAGAAATTGTCACAGCTATTATTAAAATGCAGCCCTTTGAAAAAATATTTCGAATTATTAGCCTAGATATGCCTGACGTACTGTTTTAAGTATATGTAGAAAGTAGAAACTATAAATGACGCTTTGCGTTAATAAACGAGAAAAATTAACTCATATCATTGTAATAAAATCCGTGTGGACTACCGAAAATTCTTTCATAGAAAAAGTTATGGTTTTTCATTCTCTACCAAATACACCTAACGTTTTCTAAAATTAACGATGACGTTTAAATTATTGCTAACAACTCACATATTTCCAATACGGACCTGACATTTTTTTTCTATGTCTCGGAATGGCAATTCAACGATATATCACACAAGTATATTTTCTGATTATTCGATGCTTAAACTTCATTAAAAACCATTTTCAATGACAAAGCGGGTCGATGACAAAAGTTGACCGTCCATATTCGTTTATTTTTGCAGGTTTCCCTTAAATTCCCACCTGATTATTTGCGTACACTTCTTTGTGTTGCAAAATATTTCTCGCCGTCATTTTCATTAAAATAATTGTTCGAGAAGATATGACAGAATGAAAAAGTATTAAAATTATAGTAGTTTACGTGTAAACATGACAACACTGGCCAACATTCACTGACGTCTTTTGAGACTTGACCTATGATAACACAAGTTGACATAATTTTTGTTACATCGATGAGAATGCTTATTTTGCGTTTCATTTATAAAGTTATTAAAACACTTTTTCCCAGAAATGGCCTAGCACGTCTCATTTTCAAGTACCTGCTTCTCTTTTATATAATGCGATCTTTGAAACCATTTTTACCTGCCTTAGGACCGGAAAGTACAACAATACCGCAGAGGGGTTATTTTCACAGTACGAACCTTTAAGGGATTTATTGTTTTCTGCAGTTGTTTAAGTCGATTTTGATATAAAATGGCAAGTTCGAGTCGACGATGATAACAAGATACCAGGGACGCTGGAACCAATCTATGTTGGGCGATTACTGTTGGTTTTTAAAAAGGGATGATGCTACAGCACACAAAAGGAAAAAGTGAACGTTTTCGTCGCTATCTTGTGCAATATATTTTTTATTAACATAACAACCAATCCTCAGTAATGTTTTTGCATAGATGCCACATGTTTTATATGTTTATATTAAATAAATATATTAGACTGTAAAAATATGTCGTCTCCTCTTTTTCTCCACCACCCACCCCTTAAAACAAAAAAACTCTACGTGTTACAGTAATTAGATTATCATTTTCGGATTTAGGAGTATATACTTCAGACAAACCTATTTTCATCAATGTTACTTTACAAAAATTTAAATTTGTCGACTTGTGTAATTGATTATGTACATCTCTTGCTATGCCTTTCAGGTTCTTCGGGTTTGACATTAGATGGCTTATCTCCCTTATTAATTCAAGATACCAATTAAGGTTATTTTTTTTCAATTAGTTTTCATCTCAGTATTTGTGCGTTTAAATATAATAAGTCATATCCATAACGCCCTGTATTTTGTTTATGGAAAAACATATTTTTCTTCCAACACTAAAGAATAAACTCTAGAATTTGGAAGTTCTTAAATTTGTGGTATAAGTTCGAATATTGCAGTATGATTCAGTTAATTCTTCATATTATCAAGTATAAATCAAACTTTATTATACAGAACGGCAAATGATCACTATGGGTATCTTTTGAACTTGATTTACGACCTAGGTAAAATTAGAAAAAATGTGCAGTTTTTAAAGCTTTTTTTAGAATCCCTACCTTCATTAACAAATTTAGGGCGATTTGTTAAAAATGTTTAAAATTAATTTCTTTAATAAGTCGAAGAGTTTTGATTTTAGAGAAACGCCCTTTAAATAAAAATTTTATATTTTTTCTTTTATAAAATGGCCTTATCAGTTTTTTATGTCATTTTTTATAACTTAGATATCATGTCAACTTCAATTTTTTTTCCTTTTTTCAATTTTTTGCCCCAAATACAATAATGTATCACTGAATTCTATTTACCTTAGTTTCGGCACAAATTATACATCATCAAGAAATTTTTGATTATTTTCTATCCGGCGCTGATTTTTAAAATAATACATACATGATATTTTCACCTAAGAACAACATAACTAAAGAAAAAATTACTTAGTAATGTAATTTCATTAATTATTTGAAATGCTCTCCTTCATTTTCAATATAATGCAACTCTTTGTTCTTGTTACCATTAGTTCAATAGCGTGCCTCATCATGTTGGATGTAACTGTTTGGATAGCAAACGTTTAGTAGTGTTGGCGTTTGGTAGTAACGTAGATGAAATTGGTGAATATTATTACATGAGGTGTAAGATACTTTGTTCTGGAGTTTTCCCACAAAATATAGTCCAACAGATTACATGTGGCCACCTCGATCACCATTTCGGTCATATACTAAATAAACCTATATTGCTCATTGACATTTAACGCTGTGGTCTTCATTTATGCGTAGATATTGGTGATTTTCATCAGACTATGTCACCGACACTGAGAAATTCTTCTGCCTAATATAATGTTTAACACTATCTATAAAATAATTCCACATCATTTTCTGAAGGTTGCGACATTACGGGTCCTTAAAGGTAACGAACCCATTTTTTGGCTTGGTGGTCGTTCTAGGTGTACTTAGTTCTATGTTTTCAAAATTTTCCTAATGATGTATAATTTATGCCGAAACTAAGATAAATAGAATTGAGTGATACATCATTGTATTTAGGGCAAAAAATAAAAATCCAGTTCCGTATTTAACAAATTGAAGTTAACAAGGATATCTAACTAATAAAAAACGACATAAAACACTGATCACGCCATTTTATAGAAAATAAAGACACAGTTATTAAAGTATTTAACTTTAGACGTTTTTAACAAATCCCCTTGTATTTTATGAATCAAAAACAATTTGTTAACGTCGATACTGGTTTAAGAACTTCACATTTTTTTCTAATTTAGCTAACTTCGTAAATATTACCGTTCAAAAGATACCCATAGTCATAAATTAAATAGTTGCCACCCTGTATAGTTATAGTTGAATTCGTAAGGATTAAAGGAAGCCTCCATCCTAAAGTTGTCTTACAACAATTCATAATATTAACCCAGATGTACTCACACCTGTCCGCGGGTTGTTATTACTATTTGACAAAACACCGTTTGCCTTTCAATTTACTTTTCTTTCAAGAATTAACCAAATTAACCCTTACTTGTTGTGTTGTTCATTCGCTTGTTATTCTATAATTTTCAGTTTAGATTAGATTATACCGTTTCCGTTTATGTATCTCTCGCTTCCGTATATAAACTCTATAATGAATTAAGCAACGTCAGACCTAATCATACTTTATCTTGCCGATCTTGTCTTCTCAGACAGCAAGGCGTTTTAGCCAATTAAGATATACCCGTATACGTCTTAAATTTGAAAAGCGTACAACGCAGCCAGATAAATTATAATAAGAAAATGCAAAAACTGAATAATTTATTTATCCAACGTCAGAGACAAAACCTCGGTTAAAAATTTATCCTGAGAGGCTTGAAATCGTACTTGAATATTTATCAGGATTTAATTTACATAGCAAAGAAGGCATTTTCTCTTACTGCTTCCACCAAGCACAGATTTAACTGATCAAGCAGTTCGTAAAGTATCTCTTACATAACTATGTACTTAACTTTTGTAATTCAAATTACATTCAAAAGTTATTTGGAACAATAAAATCGCGCGCTGTAAAAACCAGTACCCGACCGATATTTGAATGGTGTACTGAATGTAGTGGTGTGTAAATCAATCATTTAGAGGTGATTAAATCGGTCACTGATACGTTTAAAAAATGGTCGAGAATATTTTCAATCAACCAATCAATCGATCTTTTGTATTATCAATATATAGCACACCAGTCACCAGTCTTAATACTTACCGGTCTATTCACCGCTTCCCTTTAGCGAACGATTGTATCATACCGAACGATTGATTTCGCATTCTGTTCTGATATTTTAATAATTTGATGTAATATAGATTGGTTGGGATTATTTTACTATATAGTTGTCCTCATTCAATAAACAAACGTATGAATTATATTTCCTTCGAGAGTGCCGAGTGTGTTGAGACCGCCCGATATCTAGAAATCAATGAATTATTTGCCTCTTTTGCGCTTAGTTTCGATGTTATTATCTATTTTGTGTCAATACTTCCTATCGGTCGTTGTCCGTTGAAAAATAATAATTGATTTGCGGCGCTCCCTTGTCAATCGCGAGCCTGGGTATATGTATTACGATTGAAATAGATGATTCATTGTACATATTTAACCCGTAAGGAATCCGTCGTTCAATATTTTCTACTGATACAATCTTTGTGATTGAATCAATTACGATTGACATACCTCTAACTGAATTACGATTATTTATAATCCGATGACGTAAATTATTTAGAGTTACTGGCTGAATTTTAATAAATTTACTGTTTAAGAAATCACATAGAAAAAAAATGTAACGGCCAATCCATCGACCTTGATACCGTTGATTCAAATACTGACGAATATCAGAATATAGTGAGAAGGTGCTCCATCTTATTGAAAAGTTAATTTATTCGCATTGTGACGGTTATTATGGTAATGCGGGATCGACAGTATCTTCCTATAATTGCAAGTACATTTCTGTTGTTAGATTCCTAGTAAAAAATGAACAAACTAATCAATCCCCATAGATTCCAGCCCATATGTTTAATCGAAATGAATGAACCGTATATAAGTTAACATTTTCAAGTTGATGAAAATTAGCTACTGCTTGAGTTACCTTATAAAAGTTTTTGCCACAACCTGATTAATACATTTTCCATTGTGATATGCATAAAATAGGCGGCGATTCTTTGCTGGTGTTGGACGAAGGGTGGTAAAATTTAATATATTTTTCAGTAACTACAATGTTTACATCATTCTTTGTTTGCTTAAATTTCATAAATTAATAACGTTCCAGAAACTTCAATATCATCTAATGTTACCTGGCTGATTTCACAAATTCGACAAGCTCCTGCAATCGCGAATAAAACAACAACTTTGGCCATTAAATAAACTTGATCGGGAACATTATTCAAAAATCACTACTGTCTATCTGTAATCATAATATAGAAGCTTCCTTGGGCGTGTAACCTTTCCCATTTTGTTTCAGACATATAATTAGTTTGAAATATTTTGAAATGTTTACATTATTATTGGATTGTAACATACTTTTAATCATTGAATAATTCGACCACACTGTTGATGGGTTTTATTGTTGTGCCAATTCCGAAAAATAGGCCAATAATATCGTCTCCGACAAAGACCTGCATGTCTTTTTCATCTTCCATTCCATAAATCTTGAATACGCAGTTTCGTAAATTTTGAGCGACTTAGCTGTCGATAATTTTTGTGACGCTACTTTCGCTCCTTCTACCAATTCCGATGGAGTCAGAAAATACTTGGACTCATTTTTAACTTTATAATATTCAAAATAACTTATAAACAAGAACTAAGTTCTTAATTTTTAAATTAAATCACAGAATTAAATTGAAAGATATTTGATTATTTTCAAGGTTTCCTTAGCAAGGAAGGTCTAAATTGTCGCTATAAGTAAAACAGCCTACTAGTTTAAAAATTCAAATTTTACATCGATACTTTTATATATTGTAATAATATGTTTTTCAATATTAAATCGTCGTTTTTTCCCGTCACAGAAAAAAATAGTGTATTATACATGGGAAAAATATTAGATTTTGGCTCTCGGAATTTTGCCAACACAACCTCGAGCTAAAATCTAATAATTTTTCCCTTGTATAATAAATAGCTATTTTCATATTGCTGGTGGTAGACAGGTCGTACGTTAGTAATTTTCTTCTTATTATGGAACTATTCAAATATATAAGTTTCTAATTAGCAAGTATTTAAAAAACTTTCAGAATGAACTAATCGCTGGATCACTAAAAGGTGTGTAACCGGTACTTGGGGTTCCGTTTAGTTTTTGTGATTAACAAAGAAAATATGAGCGCATTATGAGAATTTTACGATAACGTCGATTATAATCTATTGCAGAAAAAAACAACATTTAACATAATTACAATAATTAAATGCAATAATGGCCATAGTATTTATTCAATAAGGAAATTATTTTTCAATGTGCTTCATTATAAAATTTTTCACACATGTTTATTAAATAAAAGAGCACATCTGAAAAAATTCTCCCTTTGACATTTTCGCTCCACCCTACTAATTACGTAAAAACTTTGTTCCGTGTTATTAATTTAAGTTAGTATATTATTCTGTCAGTCTAAAATATATTATCCTTATTTATCTCTTTCCCATTTTCCTTAAATCATAAAGTTGGTAACGTCAAATTTAATTATACTTCACGAATTGGATTTGAATTTTATTTGTATTCATCTTTGTTCTGTGAAAACAGAGAAAGCTTTATAATATTATAACAATGACGTACAAAAGAGTTATCTGCAGGTTTGCTTCCAAAAAACTTAAACGTTATACACAACAATATTTAAGGAGTATTTTCCTTGAGGAAGTCACTTCTACAGGGTGTATGTCATTGAGGTACGATATTATAAAATATGTCTTTGGAAAAAAAGTTTTGACAAATCGACCAAGAAACATTGATGGAAAATATTTCCCAATATTACATAGAGCACGCAATTACTAACTATTAAAATTTGTTCGAATTGTCACTATTAAGGTTATCATTTAATAAGGGATGTAAAAATATCATTCATTTTTGCGAAAGTTTGTTCGTTAAACTTTTTGCCGTGGTGGTCGTGATCGCTGGTTCACACTGCGTGCTCTAGAGGGTGCTGTTTACCCATAATTTTGTTCCTTAACATTTTCTTAATACAATTAATTAACATGATATATTATTATATTACTATGCTGAAAGAACATACTGCCACAAACCGTAATTCGATATCTTTATACCTTCTCGAGTTATTTACAAATAACTAAATATTTATTCAAGAAAATTAATGTTAGATACCTGCTGATCATGATATCCATGGAAATAAAATTGCTAATCCTGCTAGATGCTAGGCAACTTTGATATTAAGTTAATTTGATATTATTTGTGTATTTTAATGTTCGTTTGCTATTTAAAAAATGATGTTTGTTTCGTTGCCTTTAAAATTTTCAATTTAATTTTTCTTTAGATTAATTGTTATAATAAGTTTTAGGTACTATTTGCTTTTGATATTGCCTTCGTATAAACTTATTTCTATTTTGGACTAAGTGTGAGAATAGACAAACAAATAACAAATGCAACAATAGGCTAAACATTTCAATAATATACATTTTCTTATTATTAGATGTTGTTACTAAATAGATAAAAAAGTATGGTGGAACAATATTTACGTTGTATTCGTTTAATATTAAAAAATAAGACATTTATGCCTAATGGATAAAAACTAAATAAATTGAAAATCTCAGAAGTAACTTTGTAATTTTTTAAATAATAAACGGAGTTCTAAATGCAGAAATGTCAAATTAACTTAATATTAAAGTTGCCAGAGAATTTAGCTGGGTTGGCAATATTTTGTTTTCATAGACCTCATGATAAATAAGTAGCTAACATTATATTTTTTTAAAATAAAATCGTTATTTGTAAATAACTCAAGAAGGAATAAATAGTATGCGCAAAGCCAAAATGAAACAATTTTTGGGCTCTTTAAGCACAATACTGGTATGGTATGCTATGGTATGCCCAGTCGATTCTGTGCATGGTTATCTTTCTTTCTTAAGGACAGCTCTCTGCAAATGGCGATTGACGGATTTTTCTCAGACCCCTTCACCATCAATGCCGGTGTTCCTCAAGGGTCCATATTGTCGCCAACTCTCTTCTTACTCTACATTAACGACCTTCTAGTGGAAACGAAAAATCCGATATTTAGTTTTGCTGATGATAGCACACTTATCTCATCTTTCTCTTTGAATGCACAAACATCGGCTGCCGATGCACATCTTCGCAGACATCATGAAGTATCACGCCTCAACAAAGACCTGGAAGAAATTATGGCTTGGGGTGACAGTAACCAAAAAAATCCAGGCAGCAGTTTTCTCTAAAAAGGTTAATATTACAGAACCGGATATAGTCATGGACGGACACGCAATTCCACTGGCTTCATCTATTAATTTGCTTGGCGTCAATTTGGGAGGAAATATGTCTTGGCATAACCATGTTGTGGCAATCGCCAAGATAGCTTCTCAGAAACTTGGTGTACTCTTCCGAACCAGAAAGGTGTACACACCTCAACAACTTTTGACACTGTACAGAGCCCAAATTCTACCATCACTGGAGTACTGCTCTCATGTCTGAAGCTCTGCACCCAAACATACTCTTCGGCTGCTGGATTGGAGACAACGAGCTAACGAAGAGCATCGACAGCCTAGAACATCGAAGACAGGTTAGGGATTTGACACTCTTTTACAGATATTTTCATTGAAAGTGCTCGGCTGACCTTGCCCTCTTAATTCCACCCAGAGCGGCGAATATCAGAAATACACGAACCACTGCCGCCCATCCATATGTGGTTAAGCTTAGTACTCCTCGAACTTCATTAAATTCTTTCATCTGGAGGACTTCATTCTTATGGAACGACCTTCCCGAGGTCGTTTTTCCCAACGAATATAACCTCCAACGATTCAAATCGAACGTGAATCGCTTTTGCTCACACGCACCACTCCCGGAGTGCCCTAAAGGATTATTCCTATAGTGCTTGTGTTTGATCATAAAAAAAAATAATAAAATAATGTCTCATGCTATTTAACTGTGTTAAGAAAATTAAAAAAAAAACAGAATCATGGGTAAACAGCATCCTCCAGAAGACGCGGTATGAATTAGCCATCAAGACCAACGTCGGATATTTAATAAGTATAAAATTAACGCTAAAACGAGCCTAATTACATATTTTGGATAAAAGATTTGCAATATAGTAATTTTAAAAATATTTTTTACACGCTTCCCTCACCTTTATTATCGGCGATACGAACAAGCTTTCTCAGAAATGAATGATAATTTCATATGGGTTATTTAATAAATAACAGTGATAATTCGAAGATACTTTAATTTTTAGTTATATAATAGTAATTGCGCCCCCTAGCGGTCATTTTGGTAACGTGAAAATATTTTCCATCAATTTTTCTTGACAAGGTTTATGGCTTTCATAATATCGTACCTCGCCGGCCTTAGTTAGACACGCGGTATATTTAGAGCCTTGTAGTGCAACATTCTGTAACTAGATATTACTATAATAATAATTATTATGACCTGAATATTATCTAACTAGATCGCGTAAAGGACTCCTGATGAGACGATACGTTAGTCTAACGCTAGGTTCACGTTACAACAACCGCATGGGTTTTTTTTGCAGGATTAACCTTACGGAAGAATTATAGGGCCGTATATTGTTCTAAAATCGTTCACACATCGCTTGCACTACAAATAAACGTATACGGTTGAAGACGTAAACCGAATACTTACCAGACTTGTCAATCAAACCGACTGAATTCAAACGTATTCGGTTTGCAGTAATGCATAATATTACACCATACCAAGGATTTTAAATCAAAGAGGATACGGCTTCGGTTCACAGTCTTTGAGGAATAAATAATTCACATTCTTAGGTAGGTTGTAAACAACTTCCCAGGAGTACGTCGCCTTCGAGCGTTCGGAATGTACTTTTTATAATTGGAACGGCCGTCTTACATATCTGTCTTCACGTTTGACATTACCGCATTAACAACTGTCATATTTGCCATTATTGTTAAATACAATTCTTTGTTGGTTTTCAGTGTTTGTGTGTTAAAGTTAAGTATTGTTTGTGGAAAAAATAGTATTTTTTAAATCAATATTATCAGACAGTGCCAAGTCTGCCGTACACTGGGTAAAAATAGAGACTTTTGAGTCACGTCCGTCTATTGTTTGTTTTTCCTAACAAAGACATATCAAACCGATTATCTGTGAAATTCTAAGGATAGAATCCCCTCTTTTTTTGTTGTGTTTATTTACGTAATAACAGGCCTCACATTGACGTGTACGAAGCAGATAGAAATACCGGTCTCATGTTTGAATCAAATCGGTGGTACCAACCGACTATTGAAATCCCTAGTAGATTCTAAGTGAATTAAATATACACCAACTTTTGACGGCATTTATATTCGATTGTGTAAATAAAAAAAAATGTTCATATGTTGAACACTTAATGGATCACACTGTACTTAAAATTAAATAAAAGTTTGATTTATTTACCAGACAATTTGCAAACTCACGGAATCAGCATTGAAACGACAAGCTGACCACTGTAAAAGCGATAAATAACTAAGCGACATTATTTTCCGTTATGCTTATATCACGAGCGCGTCGAATTATTCTTCAGCTGAAGCAAGTTCAGCTTCTGTCCACAGCTTGGCTGTTACACTATTTTTAAAATATTTGTTAGCATCCTGCCATAGGTCTACTTTGAACTTCTGATATCAAAATTTCCTTTTGACAAGACATCGTGACATGGTCCTTTTGACAAAGTAGGTGGTACAGGTGGCAACACAAAAGTAAATAAAAATCACTCAAGAAATCAAACAATAAAAAGCGATACGCTTAGCCTTTAAACGATTTATTGCTAAGCGTTTTTTTACTATGGCCACTCTAATTAATTCGCTTGCGAGCGTTGTGTCGCGGGAGACACATCGAGGACGACAGAGCGACAAAAAAGTTTTCAAACACATCAAACTTAATTCGAGTGGCCATAGTAAGAAAATCTCTTAACAATAAATCTCTTAGCGCTTGGGCGATTTTTAATTAGTTTCCTGTTGCCACCCGCCAGTTACTTTGTCGTCCGCTATTTGTCTCTCGCGGCAAATCGCCAGCAAGCATGGCGGCACCCTTAGGCCTTCTGCACACGGAGCGTCTAGTCATAGACGCGTACTAGATGCGACATACGAAAGGTGTACGCTTTTGTGCTGCACCTTTGGGTTTCTATAGCGAACTGCATACGAGGCGTCAGCGGCGCGGATTCGTCGAAGTAGACAAGCTGCAATACGCCGGGCGTATAGCGGTGCTGGTCGCTTTCAGTACGCTTAGCGGAGAAGAGCACGTGTTCTTTGTAGAATGGCCGATGAAACTGTTAAATTTGTGCAATTTATTGAAAAGTAAGAATGTTCATATAATAATACCCTGCAGCAGAACTCTAGAATAAACGTAACGGAAAAAGGTTGGGCAGCAATAGTGAGATCAATTGTCAAATCATTTAAAATAGGCAATGAAAAAAAATGTACATAGTATTTGGTTTTCATTTTATATACAATAATTTCATTGCCACGGTAAAGCAACATTTGGTTGTAAAAAGTAATTTGCCAAGTAGTTTCGTAGATTTTGAGGTGAAGAAGTTTCATTTATATACAACAAAATTAGGTTCTCTTCATCACTTGACATCTTCATTTGCGGATTTTCAAAGGGCGAGACAGATAGACGAATCTTATTCGCGTCTATGACGATACGCTCCCTGTGCAGAAGTTAA
The DNA here is from genome assembly GCA_963991005.1 of Barypeithes pellucidus. Lineage (NCBI taxonomy): Eukaryota > Metazoa > Arthropoda > Insecta > Coleoptera > Curculionidae > Barypeithes > Barypeithes pellucidus. Next base: position 35,481,273 of record OZ022556.1, read on the forward strand.
GGCACAGACAAATCGTCGCTGCATGACGAATCTTATACGCGTCTATGACGATACGCTCCGTGTGCAGAAGTTAAGGCATAGATAAATCGTCGCTGCATGACGAATCTTATACGCGTCTATGACGATACGCTCCCTGTGCAGAAGTTAAGGCACAGACAAATCGTCGCTGCATGACGAATCTTATACGCGTCTATGACGATACGCTCCGTGTGCAGAAGTTAAGGCATAGACAAATCGTCGCTGCATGACGAATCTTATACGCGTCTATGACGAGACGCTCCGCGTATCGAAGGCCTAAGTCCTACAATTCTGGCAATATTATAAGGACTTTATTAAATAATGGGCACTAATTTCTCAATAGTAAGTTGTTATGAGCTTTAGGCATGAGTATATTAAAAACAAAACTACAAGTTTAAGGTTGGTAACGTAACTATAATATCGCGTGCAAAGATTAACTAGCTAAAAGAATAATTTCTAAATCTGGTGTTCCGGAAATTTCTGGCTGTAAATTTAAGATATTATTGTTTTAGGTTCTACAATAAAATATGTAAATATTAATTCCATTATTTTCTTCAAGTGAAAAAAATGAAAGTATTTTTATTTCATGATTATTTGAATTTCGATTCGTTAATATAATTTATTTTCATTTCCAATTGTTGTTTCATTATTTGGTATTTTTATCTCGTGGCTGTGACGCGGCATTTCTATTTCTTGTTAGTAAAAATATGTTAATAGATTAACACATTTCTAAACGTTTTTAGTTGAAATTTATCACGAAATGTAAATGCTCATTTCCTTATTATATCCATAGGCTTACAGGGTGGCCCATTAGTGTGAGGAAGTCCAATATCTCAGTTGTCAATAGAAATACTTCATACAAAAGTTATAGGATCCGTAAATATTTTCTAGTATACACAAAAGCAGAGCGGTAAAAAAGTATGTTCTTTGTAAACAGCAATCCACATTTTTTATTGCGGAATTGAATTCGGCATAAAATTCTGCGTATATTTCCATATGTTAATTTAATGTTCGTGTCGGTATTGCCACGCTATTTATAATTTACAAAAAGACCTAAGAAAAACATCTTATTCAAAAATATTCCAAAATATTAACTGATTTAAATTTAATAATACTGGGTTACAGTTTTCGTACCCCATGTGTTAATAGAAGGACCTTAATAGAGAAAACTTTCCATCACTTATACAGGGTATTTTTTACGGTGGTGCCAATATAGCTGTTTTTTAAAGTAACCAATCTTCATTTTTTTAAATAGAACACTCTGTATATTAATTGGCCATGCCATTAAGTATTTTATTCTCTATAAATTCACAAGTATAACTCAAGTCCTATAATCATCCGTTTTGCCACAATTTTAGATTTTAATTGAAAATGCCAAAATATTGCTACTTTATGTTTATATTACTGTATTATTCGTGGGGCCCATTCGCATGAAACTACTTTGGCACCAAAATCCTGTTAGTTTAACCCCTGTATAAGCTGACTGTGGTACGGATGCATTTTTTGACCATGTAAAATTCTCTGAATTGATTGCAATGTTTTTTTGTTGTAAAATGTGTTAAAATTGCAGCTTATTATGGCATTAAGTAATTAAAACAATATTTTTACTTCGGATAATAGTGGTTTTTGTTTAAGACATGACCTACCAACAAAAAAAATAGACATGAAATAGAGATATTTTGGCATTTTCCATTAAAATCTAAAATTATGACAAAACGGTCGATTTTAGGATATAGTTGAGGAGTGATTACGTAAAAGTCGATAATCCATAATATCCTGTTTTGAGTAAATGGCAAAAAACGCATATATGAAGATTTTTGTCACCTATCTAAAAAAAAATTCTATAAATGTATTTGTCTTGAAGGAGTGCTTAAAAGCAGCATTAATTTTACTGCATTACATTACCCAATAAATTTTTAATTAACTTTTTAGAATGGATTTATCGACTTTTGATAAATTAAAATTGGATTTGTCGACTTCTGTTCAATTGAACAGTGCATTTAGCAAGTTTTGCTGAGATAAAATTGGTTATCTCCCTTACATTAACTAAAAAATAAATTTTTTTAACTTTGTTCTTATTATTTTACAGCATACTTACTTATTTGTTTTTAAAAATCAAAATACTATTATTACAAATAGTACCTTTTATTTACAAAAAAAAATTGAAAAGGGTTATAACACCAACAGATATAATAAAATAAAAATAAAGATAAAAGTTACTAAACGTGAATGCCAACATCATCTTCCAGGCAGTCACATTCCCTTGGATCTTCGTCATCTTGACCTATATCTTCTCTACATAAAATGTTTTTGTACCATACTAAGTCTTCCTCATTTTCCCATCCTTCACCAAATTCCTGTTGCAACAAATTTTTTAAAGATTGCTTTTTTTTTATCCTTAATAGGACGTCCAAGTTCTATCAGCTCCAGCTTTAATTCCGATTCTTTCTTTCCTTTTTTTAATAGGGGTTTAGGGGTTTCTAGTAGACTTTCAACCGAAAATTCTGAAAGCAAGTAATGGTAATAGGAGATTTGGGCACCTGGCTTTTTTGAATAAGTATCCTTTTTATATCTAAAATTCCATCCATAACTTCCTTACCTTTTATCTTATTTCAACTGGTGTTTAGTCGGTTTCCGTAATTTCTTTCTGGATCCACTATTACCTTCTTTTACAGATATATCAGCATCAACGTAATTCATATTTTAGGAGTTCGTATTGTCAAGTACCTAACAGCTCTGAAATCTACACGAATGAAGGGACCATGTGGAACTTTAGCTGGTAACACAACCAACAGTGCCACCATCTTTGGTCGAGTAGAAAAAGTACAATAAAAATGGATTTATTGAATTTTGCTTAATCGTAAATGGAAATATCGACTTTTGTTTAACCGGCCCTTTTATATACCGACTTTTGAATTTCCGACGAGCTTTTGCTTGTAAATTTAAATTGGATATAAAGATGTTTGTTTAATTTCGGTATGCCAAAACGTAGATAAAGCTATGAAGTATAAAAATCAATATCTATTTGGAAAAAAGTAAAAAATGGATTTATCGACTTCTGCATAATCACTCCTCAGTTATACTTGCGAATTTATAGAGCATAAAATACTTAACAACACAGACCATTCATATACATAGTGTTCCATTTGAAAAAATTAAGATTTGTTACTTTAAAAAGAACAATATTGGTACCGCTGTAGAAAACACACACACACATGTTGAAATTTGATATGGGGAACTTTATTTCTCGTGGGTAATGAGAACCACTTTAAATAAGTTTTATAATTGATTTTACCAGCACACTTACGCTACTAAAATAACATGGGATAGTAAGCGGAAACTAAATATTAGGTTTGGTAAAACAAGCTGAGAAAATATTTTTACCAACTACCAGCAACACCTTTGAGCAATAGATTTATCTCATTTGGTTAAAATACTTTAAGGCTCTACAATGCGCAAATTTGTAGGATGATTATCAACGTTTCGCTACTCCAGGATTCTGGAAAGGCTATTAGAACTACCTGACGGGACAAATTAAATTTTAGTAAAAAAATATTTCTATTTCTAGTGGATAGAGCCCATTCTCGAAAGGAATAAGAAAATTTATGCACAAATTCTCACCAAAAGAACATATTTTTAGGCATTTCCCAAAGTTAATGCGTCGCTAGTAATTTTTATTTTCAAAAAATGTATGTATACCTTAGAACTTCCATGTCTTATCTTTACAATTCCAAAAATTGAGGCATTGTAGGCTGGGTGGTCTACTAAGAATGGCCGCCAGCCATATCTTAAAAACTAGTAATCATAAAGCATCCGGCTAATTTTTTTAAGTAAAAGGGCCTGAGAATGCTGCTTATATATTTTCGAGTTTGTAAAATATCCACAAGGGGGCATAGAAGTCATGACCAAGGTTAAAATGAAGATTTTTGTTGCGTTTTGACTAATTGAGATGAGAATGTATTTTAATCCTTATACTTTTTATCTTACACAAATTTTCCCATATAGTATAATAAAGTGGGAATGCAATTGTTTTTTGTTTAATAAACTACGGTTACCCCGGTTTGTCAAAATACCTATCCCAATTATTTATCGAATATTCAAAAGTGAACGTTAAAATTACTAAGTTGTTATTTCGTTAATAATAAACCAATTTTAATAATTTTTATTTTAACTGATAGAAAACAGATTAGGGCAGAGTAGTTTATGTCCCGAAGCGTGTAATTGTACGGAGTAACGCATAAAATCTAGATGCATGTAAATTTCCTAAAATTTACTTTTAACCTATCTTACACTAGAATAGAATTTAATTCATTTTTTAAACTAAACCAATCGGAGATATATGTATATCTGGGTAAGGCCACTCTAGGTAACAAAAAAAATTACCATTTCTGCTTAATACGTATATTATGGAAAAACGTTTCGTAAACAATCAAGCGACATTTTAGCACTTTTTGCTTTTGCTAAATTAAAAACAAAAATCATGTCAACAAATAAAGTCCATAACACAGAGTGCTACGTAATTATCAATTCATTTAAATCATTTACTTAACATTTAAAATATAAACAGGGCAGCGCATAAAATTAAATAGGTACACAATTTTATGTGCTACCCTGTACAATGCGGGACATAAACTACTCTGTTCTAAACTTTTCTTATCGGTTAAAAAGAAAAATTATTGAAATTGGTTTATTATGTATAAGTTATGGACAGTTTTCTTTAATAAGATCATTAGGTTATCCCTTGGGGTACGGAAACCGTAAAACAGTATTATTAAATTCAAATCAGTAAGTATTTTGACGACATATTGAATAGGTCTATTTTTTAAAAAAAATTATAAATAGCGTGGTAACACCGACACGAACATTAAATTGAAATATTGCAATATACGTAGAATTTTATGCCGAATTCAATTTCGCAATTAAAAATGTGGGTTGCAGCTTTAAAAAACATACTTTTTTGCCGCGCTGCATTGTGGGACACCCTGTATACTAGAAAATATACATCTCTATGAAACATATAGCTTTTGTATGTAATATTTGTTTTTATTTCTGTTAACAACTGAAATATTATATTTCCTCGCACTAATGGGCCACCCTGGACTACAATAACAAATATATTTCTTAGCGGTCCTCAAGAATAAAATATTTGTAGGGTTGTTATGTATTTATATCGTTTTAACCATACAAAGACGTACGTGGGACACTACAAAAATTGGTTTTCACCGTAATAATGGAACAAAATGATTTTTTTGGGGTTGGCGTAAACTTGCAAATTTAAGATGGGTACAGCCGATGGTGGTATGAATTAAATCTATGATTATAGAAGCTGGGGAACTTGCGCGCAAAACCGGTTACATTCAAATTGGGCAAAAATTTTAATATTTTACAAATTATTCTTCTTGAAAACATTTCTATCGATTTGTGTTGTTCTTTCAGTTCAGAAGCGATCGCATGCACGTTAAAATGCCGTTTAAAACCAACATTTTGGAGATAAACTGACCAAAATCCACTATTTCGCGTCGCGTCGGAGAATAAAAATGCCAGTAATGCTGATGATGACAATTTGTGTGACTGTAACTATGACGAACCTGAAGTTTTGATTTAAATATTTTTATCTGTCCTGTAATTTTTTTATTTTTTATTTAAAATTTTCTACAGGCTATATCTAAAAGTTTTTTTTAAGATTCTAGACAAATAATGAAGATAACCGTCATGTAAATATATCATATCTAACTAGACATTTAATCTCTATAAGTAAAGATTTCTTTATTTTTTAATAACTTTTCGGGCCAGGTAATGAGAGATTCGTGCAATTTTCCTAAGATTTCACAAGTTTGGGTATAGCTGGTTTTGCAACCAAGCTCCTCAAATCTGATTATTTTTCTCCTTATGATATACAGCGTGTATCAGCCAAATGGAATAAATTCTATAATCAGTAAATGGGGGCGGGGCGTGTACGAAAAAAACGCTCATATAATGTAAAAAACAAAAAACATTAATGTAGGAGATGTTGAAACTGCTCGCGCTGAACGTCTTGGCAAAATCCAAATGTTAAATATAAATTTCTTCTAACGTTACTGAACATCTCAGGCGTGACCGATCTAATTGCAAGCGTTATTCGTCTTCTTAAGTCACCTAAATCCAGGGGTTTAGTTTTGTATACAATATTTTTGACATAACCCCATAAGAAGAAGTCTAATGGCGTCAGATCAGGGGATCGTGCTGACCATTCCATCGATCCACGCCTCTCTATCCACTGATTTGGAAATACTCGGTTGAGGTAGTACCGGACATTGATTTGGTAATAGGGCGGTGGTCCATATTCGCTGGAAGTTGTGTATTTGCTGGATCAGGATATAAGTTGGTTAATGTTGGCAAAACATTATTTTGGAGCAGTGCTAAATAATTATCGCCATTTAAATTGCCATTAATGAAAAAGTTACCTATAATCTGATTTCCAACAATTGCTGCCCAAACATTAACCTTTTCAGGATATTGCGTAAGTTTTCTCTAATCCAATGAGGATTTTTCCAATACCAATAGCGGCAATTCTGACGATTAGCATGACCGTGAAGTGTAAAGGTGACAAACATCAGAAAACAAGACATGTTCTAATTGTTACATTGTTATCTAACATTGCCGTCATTTGTTCACAAAAATACACATTATCCTATCAAAATCGTCTTCCATGAGCTTATGAGTAGGTATCATTTTATAGGAATACATTTTATTGTCTTGTAATGTTCGAATAATCGATGAATGGCTAACACCGAATATTGGGGCTGCTTCTCGACTAGAACTATGTGGGTTGTCCTCAAATTTAAGTATACTATCTAATTTTGTATCATCACTTATTGCATTGGCAACTAACTTTTTTATCTGCTATAAAATGTCAAAGCTGATGAAACTGCTTGTCTATTTTACTAATTCTCCATAACCAATCATCTGTAGAATTGTCATTTTGTGCATTTCTTTTAAATAAACTATTTTCTGATATGCACTTAACGTAATTCAAATGACTATAATACTGACATGCAGTAAGATAACAATTTGCTAAGGTCACGCATTTTAAGCATAAGTAAATAAAACTATTTAATACCATTTTTTAAAATTCATATCATTAAAAAGAAATGCTGAAATGCAATAAATCTGAAAACACTTAATATTTCCGAAGCAGCTGGCTGATACACGCTGTATATAACAGCTCAGGTGACTCAGTGGTTAAGCGGTAGTCGCTAGAAACACGAGACAAAGTTTAGAGTTGATAGTGTTTAAAGTTATAAATAAGAGTCAGTAATCATATTTCACCAAAATCTCATTAAAAATATTAAGAATACGCCACTCTTTTATAAAATATAACGATAATGTTTTCGTAAACTTAGACCAAAAGAAAAAGATCGGAGGAAAATCTGTGTCAAAGAAAAAATTATAACAACTCAGGAAAATAATATCGGGTAAAGTGATGCCTGAAAGGTAAACTTAAATATTTATTTTAGAAACTTAAATATCACTTTCACTGCATTTGGAGTATACGGATATGTTGGTTTCAAAAGCGACCCGCTGCTGGCCCTCACCCCCACATAGGGGAAGGGGGTGACTTTGAAATTTCAAATGGCGACCCCAATTTTTTTTCGCGGATTCGAGTTCAGAGTGTAAAATTAGACAAATTTTATCCGAAAAAATTTTTGATCCGGATCATTCTTCACCCTCCGGACTCCAAATTCGCTATGTTCGCAATTTCATGCATTTTTGCTTCAAGAACGGCCTTAACCGGTTTAAAAAAAAAAAAAAATTTCGGACGGGATTAATTAAGTCGAGGGCTCGCAATTTTCCTTTACGATGTTTCGCAAACTCGCTCTTCCAGTGGTTTGTTGATCCGAAGATAAAGAAAAGTAGTAGAATAAAAAGGGTGGGGGATGATCAAGACCAAAAAATTTTTTGAACAAAAATTGCCTACTTTTGCTCTGTGAACTCGATTCCGCGAAAAAAAGTTGGGGTCGCCATTTGAAATTTCAAAATCACCCCCATTCCCCACGTGGGGGTGAGGGGTTGAGGGATGATTCAGTTGCCAATAGATGGCAACCTAAAAACCAAGCAACTTTTATCCCAAAATTTTTTTTCCTAAAACCTAACCCGATATAATGTTCAGTTGTTCTTCGCTTTGTCATCTAATCAACGAAAAAATGGAACAAGTTAACTAATTTAACCAACATCGTAGCTATAATAATAACGGAGTTAGTAAAAGTGACGATTTAGTCTAAGGAATCCTGTATCATAAAGCTACCTATCCTCAAAATAACTTTTTATTGATGCTGTTTCCTTAGTTGTTCTTGCCCTTAAATTCCTCCACTAAATCCTTAAACAACAAATGGTGCTAAAGAATCAGCTATGTAATTAACCCGTTGGTGAAAACACATAGCGGAATTAGTGATACTAGAAAATCCTCTATGAGCAAAAATAGTTTATTGTTTCCTGAAAAATGATGATGTTACAAATTGCGAAATTTGTAGGCATCACGACGATATTCTCTATGATATGCTGTATCTTTAAATTAATAATGAAAAATTACACTTTAAAAATATACGTAGTAAAATGTTGATTCCATCAAATATTATTCAATATCTGTTTTTGGGATGTAAATTTACGTAATGACTGATGATTTCACTATAATTAATGTAATCTTACAAAGTCAATTACAAACACATCTTAAACTTATTTCGTTTTGTAAAATATATGATACAAGTTGCTTGGTTTTTAGGTTGTAATCGATTGGCAACTGAATCATCCCACAACCCCTCACCCCCACGTGGGGGAGGGGGGTGACTTTGAAATTTCAAATGGCGACCTCAATTTTTTTTCGCGGATTCGAGTAAAAAAAAATTTCGTACAAGAGTTACTTACTTTTGCTCTCTGAACTCGAATCCGCGAAAAAAACATTGGTGTCGCCATTTGAAATTTCAAAGTCACCCCCATCCCCCAAATGGGGGTGAGGGGTTGAGGGATGATTCAGTGGCCAATCGATTGCAAACTAGTAACCATGCAACTTTTGTCCCAAATTTTTTTTTCGAAAACCTAACCACCCGGAAGTATCGGACCGTTTCCAAACTTTTGCCGCACCCGAATATATATATATAATTTAAAAACACCTTCATATTTTAAATGTGGATTCCACCACTAAGACTAAACCTATTACAATAGTCTCCTTTATTTAACCATGACAAAAACAGCTTTGTTTTGTCTATTACATTATTGATCTTGCGGCCTGTTTATTTAACCATGACAAAAACAACATTGCTTTATTTTGTCTATTACATTATTGATCTTGCGGCTTGTGTAGAAGGTAGAGATCCTTTAAACTAAATTGGGTCATTGTTAATTAGAAACTAACCTTGTCTGCAGTGTGTATACGCCGTTCCATTGGCTGTAGCATACTGGCCGGAGCTTTTCCGCATAATGGTTTTTTAAATAATTTATTAAAAATAGCATTTATTATGATAATGCACTGCAAATAATAGGGTCTCAGTCGATATTAATGAATGTAGTACTTGTTCCACTCCATTTAAATTACATTAGTAGTTTTATGTGGCAGTAGCGGCTCGTGATATATAGAATGGAGGTTGGGAAGGTATACAAAAGACGGCAAAAATTTTTCTAAATTTGGTCCATAATTTACAGTAAATACCTGAAAATCTGATGCGAATTCAAATAACGTGATAGAAATATTGACGATTATCTCATTATAATATAAAAAGCGTGATAGTTTTATCTTAAGTCGCAATAGAAAAACAAAAATATAAATCGATTGCCTCGATTGTTCCTGACTAAATCATTAATTTTTTCAATTTCGTCGGTTAACGGAATCTATAACTTTAGCAATATTTTGCTTACCCAAAAGATGGAATTAACAGATTCAGCTAATATAACCCCCAGATTTCTTCCCCGCAACTAGGAAATAATAGATATGTCCAACAAAACAACTTTTTTAGAATTGTACTATATGTTAACCACTGATATTTTTCATACCAGTCATTGATAACACTGTGACTCAATTCACCCTGATTAATTATTGTTTTACTCAAATGTTAACAACGAATCCCTAAATTTTTCACAAATAACACACTCTTCAGTTAATTCTATTTCTAAAAATCAGATTAGTAGTAGTAAGTAAATTTAAAAACTCACTCTATTTTATTTACATCTGTGACTTATACAAACACCGTATAATGACTAACGAGTTTCCAAATTTACAAGTTTGGTGTGTTTGCCTCCAGCCCAAGGGAAGAAACTTATTATCTGTTCTAAAACATAGTGTTTATTTGTCCATTTATTCCAAAAATATCGGTTTGATTCGAAGATAAGACACTGACGCCGGAGCAACACTAGGTGAGATAAATTAATGGAACAGATAAGGATGCGATGCGCTGTTCCCAGATGGTGGACAATTGCGTATTATCAGAGACGACTAATAAAACTTATATCTTCTTCTTATAGTACATCTCATATCGTAGGTTCGCTATCATCATAGCTATCCAAACTTTATTGAGTGGAACATTACTACAATTAAACCAGTTTCTGGGATTTCTAAACCAGAACAAACGGTGTCTACCAATATTCCTCCTTCCACTAATTTTCCCCTGAACTATCAGTTGGAGAAGTGTGTATTTGGATCATCTCCTTATATAACCTAAGTATTTTTAGTTAAGTTAATGATTTCGCATTCTTCTTGCATTCGATTTAGGACTTCGGTGTTAGTGACTTTATCGCCCATAGAATACTGCGGTAGCATCACATTTCAAATACTTGTAATTTGTCCATGTGAATCTTTTTAAGAGTCCACGCTTCAACCCCGTGTAGAAGCACGGAAAACACGTAGCAACGCAGCATTTCCCCCCTAAGTTTCATGAAGCATCTCGACTAGTGAATAACTTTCTCATTTTTACAAATATTGCTATGTCTATTATCGTTCTTATCTCTCTTGTTTGTTAACCCGATTGTCCATGTTCCAAGATACTTATATATGAGCACTTTCTCTATTGCGGTATTCGTTACTGCCACGTTGGTCTGTTTCTGATTATGTGACATCGATCGTGTAGTTTCTCTAGAAGGTGTTGTGTGTCTCTGAGATTGCTCATTGACAAGACGTCATCTGCATACCTCCTATTATTGATCACTTCTCCATTTATAACTATTCCCGCTGATTCTTCATCCAAGGTCTTCCTATAAAGGTTAAATAGAAGCGGCAATGGGATGCATCCCTGTCTTTCATCCCGGTGAATTTATATTTTATCTGTTGTTTGATTTCTACCTTTGTATTAGCTCTTTGTCCCTAGTATAAATTGGTAATTATTTTTATGTCATCTGGTTCATGCTTCACTTTATCAAAGGCTTTTTCCAAGTCGATGTAATGTGAAAACACATCCTTGTTTATATCCAGACAGCGCTGGGAAAGAACGTTAATTCCAAAGAGCGCCTCTTATGTTCAAATCCAAACTGTGTATGTGTATTGCTTATGGCATCTTTAAGTCTCAGGTATACTCTTTTGTGGATGATGTCATTTATATAGGAGAAATATTTTGGATTTTTAGAGTTTATATTAAAAAAGTGTTTTAAATCTGTAATTATATATTTATAAAAACAATATTTATTATTTTTATTATATCATTAAATTAAGAAGATTCTTTAGCTACACGCATTTACAGCTTTAATGCTAAATTTGTAGCTATTCCGCTGCTGGCGCGGGTCTCTAAGAGTAGGGTTCGCTACTGTTAGGAAGAGAGTGGGCCAATGGGCGACTGAGATGGAAAATTAATTGATCTTAGAATAAGACAAAAAATTGTTATTTATTTTCTAAAAATTCTTTTGACGGAAGCTGTTTAGAATTAATTCGATTAATAAGCTCGTGGTAAGAATTCTCGTTCTAAAGGTGTACGGAGTCCTCTTTACCTTGTTCTTAAAGCTTGAACTTGTCTTCAATCCGAGTTATAAGTAAGTAATAAACCCAACCAAGACCAAAGGTTCAGTGCCAACAAAAACTCCACTTGGTTAGAAGACAATAGCAAAACCCAACGACAATATACAAAAGGTAAGGTTTATGACTAGGAGTTTGTTACATTTGTTCAATACATCATACCATAACAGAATGTCAACATGAAAAATAATATTACATTATTATTAATAACTTAATTAATTGTTAAATTTAGGAAGATAAATCTTTAACTCTCAAATCCAGATATGGACTCAGATTGCAAAAAAATAATCATAAATGGCACATAATACGAGGGATAATTCTACCAGTGAACATATAAAGTTTAAGCTTAAACCTAAAAGGTTAAGAAATTTTGCTACTGAATATAATTCGTTTGACATAGTGATATGTAAATCAATCATTTAAAGGCGTTCGAATTATTCAATGACCGATTTCAAAAACGATCGAATCGTTTCAATCAATCATTCAATCGATATTTTATATTTGTATGCATAGCACACCAACCTAAATACTTATCGGCCTGTTCACCGATTTCATTTACCGACCGAACGAAACCACTATTGATTATAAATTCTGATATTTTTATGATATAATTTGATGCGGATTTGTTGGCATTATTTTCGATTATATTCGTCCTTATTTAATATATAAAAGTATGCATTATATTTAATTTAGTCGAGAGTGCCGAGTGTTTGGACGCTGACAGAATAACAAAAGTAGTGGAGACTTAATTGATTATTTCTTGTTGCTTTTAGCTTAAATATAATTCATTATTTCGTTCCAATATTGCCTATCGTTTGTTCTCCGTTAAACAATAATTGGTTTTCGGATATCGGTACCTACTCAGCCTGTAGTCAGTCGTTAATCGCGAGCCTGGATATAGACATTACGATTGAAATAAATTATCGATTGATATTAACCATTAACGATTCGGTCATTCAATACATTTTACTGATGCAAACTTTGTGATCGAATCATTTACGATTGTATCATTAAATATATGAATGAAAACATTTCGCTACCATTTAACCCATGAAAGCCCAGCAATCCAGACCAGATAACACTTTTACACAAAGGAATGGATGCAGTACAACTTCCTAAGATACCGCCTTACTGCTTAGCAGCAGTTCAGTCAAAATTATTTTGTTAAACAGGTAAAATACACAAATTACCTACAAAAAGTAATAAGACCGTTAATTTTCTTTCGTTAAACTTCTTCTTGACTCATTTCGGGTTTTCAATCAAATTGAACACAACATCTAGCGATCGCGTCGAACTTATCATTCCCTTGCAGTCTAGGTGCCTGCTACTACAGCGTAGTCAAGTTGGTACAGTTGTATTCATAAGAAGTCGTACAAGAATTAGAACGAGAGCCCTTATAGGTTATCGGATCTTACGATCAAACATGTCGGCCACTAGTGTGGAGTCAATGAAATAACGAGGAAAAACTTAAATAAAAAGTATATTGCAAAAATCATAATAACAGAAGTTTAAAATTTTAAATGAAAACAGCATTAACGGAAACGTTTAAAATAAAATCTAATATGACTCTGTTTCTCTATAACTTTAGTGAATCTGGTCGGCATTGTCTGAATTATATTAATTTGATATAATATTGCCACCAAGTTCCTCCCTTCATTCTTCTTCTGGTTCGAGGTTGAGATAACGGTGAAGCCGATGCATTCGATTTAACATAAAGCGACATTCTCTCAAAGACGATCACTGTATTGACACCAGCCGATTTTACGCAAATATGACGAAAGTCGCTCTCGTTCTAATTCTTGTACGTTTATGAATTCAACTGTACAAGACTTTTCTCGAGATTTTTTTAAATGTTTTTAAGAAATTTAAAATGGAGACAGATGTTACGTTATTTTTGTCGCCTACTAGATTAAAGAAATCTTCTCCGCCGATAGTGTGAGGCGGATATGATTTTAAGGGTGTGAACCAAGCTCTTCTAGTGGTCCATTTTAAAACGAAAAAGTATCCAGGATATCTAAAAAGCACACCATTAAATAAAATAAACAATATCCTTAACACCCTGTTTAGTAATGTATAACAAATCTCATTAATTCTCGTACATTGCCGTAGTTCTGCCGCATAATGGTTATTCAAATAATTCATTAAAAATAACGTTCATCATGAGAATGCACAGCGAATAAGAGGATTGCGGTCAAAATAAATACGGACAGTGTTGATAATTTAATCAGCGATTTGAATTATAGGGACGTGATTTTCGGCGAAAAATAAATCCTGCTATATTAATCAAACCTGATTATTCAGTATCTCTGTAACTAATTTTAAAACCCTTCTTATATGGTTAGATAATACAAGTCGACATAATTTTTATAACATCGATGAGAATGCTTATTTGGCGTTTCATTTAGGAAGTTATTAAAACACTTTTCCCAGAAATGGCCTAGCACGTCTCATTTTCAAGTATCTGCTTCTCTTTTATATAATGCGATCTTTGAAATCATTTTTACCTGCCTTAGGACCGAAAAGTACAACAAGACCGCAGAGGGGTTTGTTGGTTTCTGTCTCGTTTGCAGTACAGTCAAGTGTTTAAGTCCATTTTGATATAAAATGGCAAGTTCGAGTCGTCGATGTTGCAAAAATCCAGCCGATAAATTTTGTTATATATGTGGACGATTTATTATAAAGTCACAAGCTTGATCTATATCTCAGCCAATCAAAAAAGCCTACTTTTTATATTTTAAGTGACAAATTGGGGATCAAGATAAAAGTTGGGCTCCTCATGTTTGTTATGTGAGTTGTTACGTAAATTTAGTGCAGTTTATGTATTGAAAGAAAAATTCTATTTACTGACCATGTAAGTGATTGCTCCTTTTGCATTACTAAAACAGAAGGAATTTCAGAAAAGCATAGAGACAAAATAGAGTATCTAAATTTGTCTTCTGCGCTAGGGCCAGTTCCTCATTGTCAGGAACTACCGGTACCGATAGCGCCTTTAAACCTGGACATCGTGTTCACCGGTGATTCAATTCTTCATCCGAATCTGATCCACAACTTCCTGAGAACACCAGTTGTGACCCAACATTTTTACCAATTACCAGTGAACCTCACTTAATTACTTAGAATGAATTAAATTACTTGGTACGTGACCTTGGATTGTCAAAACAAAAATAGGAACTTCTTGGTTCCAGACTTCAACAGTGGAATTTGTAAGATAAAAAAGCAAGTGTTTCACTTTACCGAAAACGGAATGGTAACATTATCAAGTTTTTTTAAAATGGAAGGGTCGCTATGTGTCTGTTGGTGATATTGATGGTTTAATGAATGAGAGTTATATGGAACATGATCTTAGCGAGTGGCGTTTATTCATAGATTCGTCGAAATATAGCCTAAAAGCAGTCCTGCTTCATAATGGAAATAAAAATCATCTATTCCTTTATCCCATTCAGCGATAATGAAACGTGACAAATTACCAACCATATGAAATCGTGTTAAATATGAACAGTATCAGTGGAATATCTGTGGAGATTTAAAAGTGATAGGTATATTGCTAGGACTTCAAGGGGGTTTTACAAAGTATTGCTGTTTTTTGTATCTGTGGGACAGCATGGCAACAAAAGAACACTACAGTAAAAAGGATTGGCCTCATAGAACTTCTTTTGAACGTGGTATTTCAAACATTAAATAGGCCCCCTTGTTAACCCAAAATAGGTGCTGCTACCGCTTCTCCATGTTAAGCTTGGACTAATGAAAAACTTTGTCAAAGCCATGGACAAGGAAGGTAGTGGTTTCCAGTACCTAAGAGAAATATTTCCTCAACTAAGTGATGCAAAATTAAAAGAAGGCATATTTGATGGAGCTCAGATAAGGACGCTCATAGATAATCTCCGTTTTCAAGAACAATTAAATGAAAAGGAATTGGCAGCTTGGACGTGATTTGTACGTGTAGTGAGAAAGGATTTCTGGGCAACAAGAAAGATGAAAACTATAAAAGACTTATAGATGAACTGTTGAAAACCTATGAAGTACTAGGGTGTCGCATGTCTCTAAAACTAAATTTCTTGAACTCCAATTTGAATTTTTTCCCGGAAAATTTGGGTGCAGTAAGCGATGAACAAGGAGAGAGGTTTCACCAATACATGAGGACGCTGGAACCCATCTATGTTAGGCGACTACTGTTGGTGTTTCAAAAGGGATGATGCTAAAGAACACAAAAGGAAAAATTGAACGTTTTTGTCGCTGTATCATATCTTGTGCAATATATTTTTTATTAACATAACAACCAGTGCTCATTAATGTTTTTGCATAGATGCCACATGTTTTATATGTTTATATTAAATAAATATATTAGATTGTAAAAATATCTCGTCTCCTCTTTTTTCTCCACCGCTCACCCCTTATTACAAAAAAACTGTACGTGTTACCGTAATTAGCTTATCATTTTCGGATTTAGGACTCTAAAATACTTCAGACAAATCTATTTTCATCAATGTTACTTTACAAAAATTTAAATTTGTCGACTTGTGTAATGAAGTCTCCAGCCCTCACTTAGATGTCAAAATATTATCTAAATTTTGGTCAGCGAAATAAGGTTACAATAGAAAATATCATTTTATCACTTATAGCCTCCATAGAGCATGATTTATTACCGGAAATATTTATGAGGTGCGAATTTTTTGGAAATTTTCTGAAAAAATTCGCAGCTGGGGGAAAAAAATTCGAATTATTCATTTAAGCTGGCGAGATTCGTTTAAAAAATTTTATGCTCAAATTATTTGAAAATAGACTTAAATTTTTGACAAACTTATGTAAGGGAGGGACATCATAGTAGGCTGTTGTTAGTGTTGCATATGAAAGGTAAACTAAGATGGCCATTATGGCTATTTTGACGTTTTGCCTGATAAGTTTCAGAAGCGTAGTCCATTATAAAAAGCAGTAAAAATATTTTAATTGCTATTTTATTAATTTCCCTGTGCTCTAGTAAAGTGTGGTTTCAGTAATTAAATAAAGTTGATAATATTTTACCCATATCACATAATTTTATAGTACTAAAGAAAAGAGACAAAAATTAGGTCTATCTATCTTCTATCGGACGCTAATAATTTTATATCGGTGGCACAATTACTCATTATTTGAGGTGGAAAAGGAATTTCTACAACATTTGAAAATTATATCTGAATACATATCTATATACTTAATTAAAAACTAAATATTTAATACCAATGTATGGAAAAATTATTATTTCCCAAAAGAGTTCGAAACCGGTCTGCAGGTGGTGACATCCTATCAATGGACAGGCTTGCTTTTCTTGGTAGTACCTTTCAATCTGAACTAGTATTTTAAAGTGCTACTGTGTAGCCAAAAATACGCCCTTATTGTATAAGATATCATCGGGTGGTCTGGGAAATAATATTTTTCCATACATTGGTATTTGATATTAATACCACCTTAAAAGTAAATAGCCATTTTTGAACTAAATATTGAGGTATTCAAAATATTTTTATTACAGATGTCAAGCCAGGGAAATTTCCACTTATTAATCTTACAGCTAGGTGCATATGGGTAAGTTCCGAAAAAATTAAATTATTGTCATAGCAATTTGTTAGAATGCAAAGATCTGATTGGCTACAATTAACAGGCATACAATTTTCGAAGTTATCCACTGACGCCTGCTATTTTAATATCGTAATACTTGTGAATCGAGTCCGCGTAGAATAATAATGACTCAATAAAAAATATTCCAACACGATTCCCCTCTACAGGGTGTAACAGATTCGTCCTTCATCATTGGGATTTCGAAACGGTAAGAGATACGAAGTCGGTTAATTTGGATTTGTTCGGGTTTGTTTGCAAAGTTCGCTAATTTTGGGCCCAATAATATGCCGCAAAAAAATTAAAAATAAATACAGTAGCTTTCAAAATATTTGGAAAAATCTTGCGTTTCGGTTTTTATTTTTTCCTGCCTTTGTTCGAGTAGATGTCCAAAAATAAATTTCACTTTCTCATTGCTACTTTTTATTCTCCATAAGATAGCATTATCAAATCTTTGCGAGGTTTAGTCTCTGGGTTACCAACACCAACATAATTTTTTTTAAATACGGGCCTTGATTCTTTTTGAAATTATGAACGAGGAACTGAATCTACAGTCAGCGGTATACAACAATTACTGGTTTTCCTATGTTTTATTCTTTAATTTTTTTTTGTAAAACACCATTATTGGCATTTAATGAAAGTACAATCTGATCACAACTTAGATCAATGAGCAATATTTTTCAAACCAAATTTACTACAGCTACGAAACTTATGAGTAAGGACTTACTCACTAGAGTTCCTTATTTTTTTCTAATATCATAATTACACTAATGTTAATGTGTACCCAAGCACTGATCTCTGCTTTTGTACCAACACAATTACACCAGTTCGAAAGGTTTGGTCCTCTTGAGTCTCCTGGTCTGGTTCGTATTGTCAAGGAGCTGGATAGGCTCGACATTGACGTGATGAAGAAGTTGCTGTTCATGACTCTTGGCGAAATCGATAAGGGCCTGGCTAACGGTATCCATTTCCATGTCCCTATAGAGGTCACTATTTCTGCAGTACCAAGGGGCATTGCCTATGCTCCTTAGTACTTTGTTTTGGAATCGCTGGATTATTGCTAAATTGCTCTTATTGGCACAACTCCACAGCTGGCTGCCATATGTCTACACTGGCTTAAGAATTTGTTTGTACAGAAGTACTTTGTTGTATATTGACACAGTAGAACTTCGTCCAAGCAACCAATACATGTTCCTAAATTTGATGTCTAATTCTTCTTTTTTCTTCTTGATATGAGCTCTCCAGCGTAGCTTAGCGTCAGTGTTATACCCAAATATTTTGCTGGATCAGCATATGGCACTTGGATATTGTTTATGCTAATAGGAATATATTGGTCTCTTTTGTTTGTGAAATTCACATGGGCAGATTTAGCTTCATTTAATTTGATTCTCCATTGCTTAGTCCAGTTGTCAATTTTGTTAACTGATGTTTGCAGTTTTATTGTCGCTTCTTTGTGATCTTTGCCTACCGTCATTATAGCAGTGTTATCAGCAAAGGTGACTCTCGTATCATGCTCTAGTTCAGGAATATCGCTGGTGTATAGTAGATAAAGTACTGGCCCTAAAACACTGCCTTGTGGTACCCCTGCTTTAATTTTTTTAAGTTCAGTAAGGAAGCATCTACCTGTCCTAAAGGCTCGATCAGAAATATATGACTTCAATAATTGTGCGAACTGGTTAGGCAAGTCAGTCCCTCGTGCCACACCTCATCAAAAGCCTGAGCTACATCAAGGAAGACGGTAGAGCAAACTTTTCTTTCTTCCAGCGACTTTTCAATTATGATTCTTTAAATTGACCATATTTATTAAAATACCCCTAGTATGTTCCTGTAATTTTATTTTTTTTTAATTCGGTGTAATTCGAAAATATGAAACTCAATGTATTTTTAAAACTTTTAAAAAAGTGCTGGCTTCGAGGGTTCTTCGAGTTCATTCGTGCTTATTCGAATTTTATTTGTATTAATAAAATAAATTACTTGTACTTACACTCAGTAGAACGTAATAATAATAATAGTTAAGGACAGAAATAGCAAAAATGATTTAACACTTTTCAGTTTCTTTGAAATAATAGTAAATTACAGGAACGTACTAGGGCTATTTTAATGAAGATGGTTGATTTATGGAACAAAAGCCAGCAATAGTTTTATACTGCTGAACGTAGATTTAGATCCTCTTTCATAATTTAAACCAAAAATCCATATTAAAAGAATTAAGTTGATTATGTTGACCCAAATACGAAACGTCCAATTAAAGATATGATGACGCCATCTTGTGAAGAATAAAAAGTAGCATTGAGAAAGTGTTATTTATTTTTGGACATCTCTTCGAACAAAGCCAGAAAAAATATATAACGAAACGCAAGATTTTAGATTTTTTTCAAATATTTTGAAAGCCCTTGTATTTATTTTAGATTTTTTTTAGGCATATTATTGTGACCATAATTACGTAACTTTGCCCCAATTTAACCGACGTCTCGGTTTCCAAAATCCCAATGGTGAATGACGAATTTGTTACACCCTGTACATCAGTAAAAATTCAACACTTTCCCTGCACGTAATTATGAGCATTAACTTTGTAAAAGCAAGCATGAAAAATAAAATAAATTTGTCGACAGTATACCCACGTTTTATATTCCAGGCTTTTGCTGGAGCCGGATTAGTGTTCATGAGTTCTCGCCTATATTACATCTGTTGCTAATTATCCCATTTGTATGGTAAAGCCGAAGCTCATATTGTAACTGAAATGTCTCATCAAATATAAATGTTGTATCTCTACGAGCATTGCTAATAATTCGTTAATAAATTAACTTAACATTCGTTAGGTTTATACGTTGCTAATTAGATAAAATGAACGCAGTTAAATTTGCTATGGCATGATAAATAAAATATGCAATTGGTTGTTAATTTAAACGCAAGCTTTTAAATAAACTGTGTTGATTCCGTTTTTGGTTCTTTATGAAACATTTTTTAAATATTTATAATTAAAACATTTATCGCTCTTTAATACTTCAACTTATATTAGAGTTATCTCTATATATACAGTGAGGACGTAAAGTAAGGAATAAATTCATTATCTCGCAAACTACAATTTTAAAAAAAAATCGCTCGGACCCTTCGATTTTGATTTTCGAACGCGCATATTCTGACATAAAATGTAGATATACAGGGTGTTGCAAATAAGAGTGACACAATTTTTTTTTCTTAAATAGAACCCACTGTATATTATTGCATTTACGGATTCTTCGGAAAATCCTAAACATTTTTCATGTAGCATGTGCTATACCTTAGCCCAAGCGTTTTGGAGTTATTCTCATTCAAAATTTGTAAAGTGGAAAAAGTCATGGAGAAAACAAAGAATAAAATTATTTTAAAAATGTCTTATTTATCGAAAAAATAGTTAGGTGAACTTAAAAATAATTTTTCTAAAGTAAATGTTCGAAGTGTCTTCCGTTGGGTTTGTGTAATTTGCCGAATTTCTTGCCGGATGCGATCTTTTAAATCATATAAATTGGCAGGCTGGCTTTTGAATACTTTTCCCTTAAGGTATCCCCATAAGAAAAGTCGAGTGGTGTTAAATCGGGTGACCTTGGCGGCCACTCAATAAAACCACCTCTTCCAATCCACCTGTTTGGAAAAGTATCGTCCAAATATGTACGAACTATCACAGCGAAATGTGGGGGAGCACCATCTTGTTGCAACCAGATATTATGATGTGGCAAATCGGGACGTTCTAACTCAGGAAAAAGGGTGGCCAGGGCTGGAACAAGTTCTTGTTCTAAAAAACTCAAGTATCTCTCGCCTGTTAAATTTCCGTCAAAAAAGAAAGGCCCTATAACAATGTCATCGACAACGCCAGCCCACACATTGATATTTTGATTAAATTGTGTGTGTCCTTCCCTCATCCAGTGTGGATTTACATCGGACCAATATCGATAATTTTGGGTATTTACGTCACCATTCAAGCAAAATGTGGACTCATCGGAAAAAATTATATTTTTTACAAAATTTCTGTTTACGAAACACATATCCTGTAAACGCTCACAAAATTCAAGGCGCCTCTCAAAGTCCCTTTCCAAAAGTTCTTGGAGAACTTGCATTTTATAAGGATGGTATTTATTTGTATGCAGTATTTTAAGAACTGTTGTTTTTCCAATATCCACGTCATTTGCTACCTGCCTAGACACCACATGCTGGTTATCTTGAACTGCCAGTAAGACTTCTAATTGTTGATTTTCATCAACTTGAGGACGACCAAATCTAGGGACATCTCTTACATGACCGAATTGCCTAAACTTGTACTCAATTTTGCTTACTGTTGATTGTGATATTGGCGGACGATTGTGGTATTTTTGATTAAATAACTCACAAGTTTCTTGCTGTGTTCTAACCCTATCACCGTAGCCCATCATCATCAAAACCTCTATGCGCTGTTTCTCAGTGAGACGCATTTTAATTTAATTTAGTTATGAAAAAACGAAATGAGTCTTTTGAAAACTAGTAAAACGTTAGGAAAATACACATAAAACTGACAATAACAGTAACTATTGACATTAATTCTTTTGGTTCTTGCATCATAACTCCAAAGCCTACTTGACTTTTCTTGCGCTTCACGCATGCTGACTACAGGTTTTCCTCAGCGTGCATGGATCAATGCAAGTCTTGATTGATTGCGAAGTATCTGATTTTCAAATTTTGAATGAGAATAACTCCAAAACGCTTGGGCTAAGGTATAGCACATGCTACATGAAAAATGTTTAGGATTTTCCGAAGAATCCGTACATGCAATAATATACAGTGGGTTCTATTTAAGAAAAAAAAAATTTTTGTGTCACTCTTATTTGCAACACCCTGTATATCTACATTTTATGTCAGAATATGCGCGTTCGAAAAACAAAATCGAAGGGTCCTAGCGATTTTTTAAAAAAATTGTAGTTTGCGAGATAATGAATTTATTCCTTACTTTACGTCCTCACTGTATGTTTCGCCTTATTAGGGCTTTTTCAAGAGCGTTATTTGTATGCTAAAGGTTGCATTTCGTTTACAATATTTATAATGTCTGTTTCATTACCTAGTCTATTATAAGCCTTATTTAAATTTATATTATGCTAAAGGTTTGGGAAGTCCGGGCTGTAAAGATTCTAAATATTTATCAATTATTTTGGTTGTTAGTACAGTGAATTAGATTATTTGTCATGGATTTTTTGATTTCAAGTTGTTCTAATAAATCCTAATAAGGCCAAACATATATGTAGAGATAACTATAATATAACTTGGAGCATTAAAAATTTTTTAATTATAAATACTTTTAAATAAAGTAGATGTTTATCTTTTAAACTGATATTTCCTTTTGTTAGTTGACGAGCTGGTGTCCAGTGATTTATTCGGGAGGGTGATGGTAAATTCGATCCCAGCAGATAACAGATTAAATTAAAAGTTTCATACCCATTTATTGGTAGGTAAATCCCCTCCCAACCAGAGTTTTACGATACAGAGGTACTTAATCTCTCTCGTAGAAACTAGTAATTGGTGAATAATATAAATACCTGGAATGGATTGAAATATTTATCATTTAGATGGCTAATATTAACAATTTTTTCTTTTTCTATTTTAGTTTAGATTTTACAACACCGCAAATTTATCTAAAATAGCTGGCTTGCTACCCACTGTTTTATGCCAAATTGTAACATCTAAACTAAAATAGCAACGGAAAAAAATATTAAATATTATTTTTCTAAAAAGCTCCAATTTTGTTGTGGGTAAGAATTTCACTCGACACGAAATACTACTCTAGTTATAAATTCAAGCGAAAAATTGAACCATTGCCTTTCACTGGATACCCGATCTTCGCGCGTCACCCGAAATGTGCCGATTGGCGACGTTCGAGTTTGACGTTCAGAAGGCTGATACGATATACGTCTTCTTAAAGCCACATAAACGCAGGCTAGCCAACGGCCGATTGTAAATTCTTAAAAAACTTTTTTTTTAAATTAGAATCAACTGTTCTTCTTAATAAAAACTCTAGATTAAACTTCTAAAACTTACAAAAACAACCCCTGGTGTTCTACAAACACTTCTTTGTCATAAAAATTTCATGTGATTAATCGCTCGAGCGGTTCATCAGATTATTATAATCGCTCGAGTATCAAGTACTCGATTATTCAAATCATCGGTTTTTTCCAACACTAAAATAAACCTGCCAGAGAAAAACAGAGAGATGTATACGTTTCGTAGCTTACACAAGAACGATGAGAAGAAAATTGCTGAAATAGAAATATACGTGAAAATAAATCAACTTACTTGGCATTCGTACGTTCCGTTATCTCGTTTCTGAACATACTTAATTTGAAGAGTCCAATCATCTGAACCTTCAGCGTGAAGGATTTGAAACCGTTCGTCATTGGTGTACGTGAACACACCTGAGGATAGGATGTGCCAATCTCTCCGTCGAATCCAGGAAACTTGCTGGAATAAAAACATTATATTTATTTTCTGTTTGTAGTTAGAATTTAATAGATATATTGTATTTTTACCCTGAACATTAACAATTAAATTTAATTTTTATTCCTATTTAATAACTTTGAGAGAAACCAACGTTTTTTTTGCAAAATTTGGAAATTATGGTTTTTTAGGACAAGAAATTGATTTCTTTGTGAAATTTCAATGTACAATGTCTTCGGCATTTTTGACACATTCATTAGGTCATAACTTTTTTGTGCCTCAGTGTATTTATATTTTTAATAAAAATAATGCTTTTTTCATATTTATTGCGTAAAAAGGTATACTAAGTTCAGGTCGCCCAGAGTTACCGTTTAGGGGATATTTGCATTTAAATTGTTTAGTGCGTTAGCTCAGGCCAGCAAATAATATTTTGTTACTGCTTACCTACCAATTAACTTTTACATGATAATTAATGTTCTAGTAATGATAATCGGAAATAATAAATACAACAATTGGATTGTTCTTTAACTTACTTTAATTAAAATAACTTAGACCCTAGAAAATATCGTGTCGAAACAAACCAACAACACAAACTTACGATAAACTCAAAAATGAAACGTTTTCTTACAAAGCTATCGTACAATAATCAACAAATAAATAACAACATGGAGGTTAAATAGCAACTGCATCTCTAAATTTTATTTGTTTTCACATTAGTTACTTTAAGAAAAAAAAATTGTTCGCAAATTAATAATAATTGGGCAGTGTGTACTAAACAATTTAAATGCAAATATCTCTGAAACGGTAACTCTGGGCGACCTTAGTACACCTTTTTTACGTAATAAATATGAGAAAAGTATTATATTCATTAAAAACTTAAATACACTAAGGGAACAAAAAAGTTATTCAATTCAATTTCAATTTTTCAATTTCAATTCAATTTCAATTTCATTTATTGATCAATTTTTCAGTACAGCAGTACAAAAAAGAACCATAAAGGGTGAAAATGACCTAATAAATGTGCAAATAAGTTGAAGATAGCGTCCCTTAGAAAGTTCTGACCTTATAAATGTTCAAATAATGCAGCGGATAGCGCCCCCTATAAAAAAATCAATTTCCCGTCCTAAAAAAACATAATTGCCAAATTTTGTAAAAAAAACGTTAGTTTTTCGCAAAGTTATTAGACGGAAACAAAAATGAAATTTTAACTTTAACACACTGTATTTCAGTTAATATCAACTTTCGGATATAGTTAAATATAATGAAATCCTAATATTTTTATGTAAGGTATGTGTGGTTTTTCCATGTACCATTAATTAGCGGTATAAATAGTGTATTATTTAACTAACACGAAATGATAGTCATTTCGTACGATGATGACACTTACGAGCCGCAGGCGAGGTAATTCATCATAGGAACGAGTTGAATACTACATTTTTTTCTACGACTACACAGTCGTTAAACTTAATTTTGTATGTTCCATTATGTTCACATTTCGATTATTCGGACAGAACACTCAATATACCTGCGATAGCAGCTTCTTTTGTTTCAGGTGGTGTCAATTGAATAAACGCTTCGGAATCACTTTCGTTCATATTTTAAATTTTAACACATAAAGCGCACAAATAGTAATCATAATTATAGGAAACTACACGACAAAAGGCTAAGTCTGGCAAATGACAGACCTGTGACAGACGCATGCTTTGTTGTCAGGGCCAATCGCCAGCGAGACGGTCTTATCTCGGCATAATATTATGTTTTTATAACTGTATCGAAATGAGCTCATTGAAGTATTGTTTGGATTTATTTCGACATCGTGTATTCGTTATTGATTTCACATGTGGATATTTCTATGTGGTCGTAGAAAAATGTATTTTGCCTACGATCACATAGTAATAGCCAGATGGTGAAATGATTAACGAATACTCAATAACATATTTCCTACAGCTTTGTTCGGGTTCGGGTTCGGAGTTCGAGAAAAAAATACATTTTCTACGTTTCTACATAGTAATGCCACATGGTAAAATCAATAACGAATACACAATAACACCCATATCCTACAGGTTTTCATTTCCATCATTCTAGCGATGTCGAAATGAACCCAAACAATACTTCAATGAGCTTATTTCGATAGTTATAGAAACATAGTATGCCGAGAGAAGACCGTATCACCATTGGCCCTGGCAACAAAGCATGCGTCTGTCACAGGTCTGTCATTTGAGACATTTCGCGTTTTGCCGTGTAGTGTTCTATAATTATGATTACTATTTGTGCGCTTTACTATATAATAACATATGAAATTAATTTTAAATAAGTACTGTGTAGTCGTAGAAAAAGTACAGTGTTCAAATCGTACGAAATGGCCATTTCGCACCTCTAGTGAATTCAATGTGCGAAATGAAATCATTTCGTGCTTGATAAATAATATACTATTATGAATCATTTTTTTTATGATCAAACACAAGCACAATAGGAAAAATCCTTTAGGGCACTCTGGGAGTGGTGCGTGTGCGCAGAAAGCGATTCACGTTGGTTTTGAATCGTTGGAGGTTATATTCGTTGGGAAAAACGACCTCGGGAAGGTCGTTCCACAAGGATGTAGTCATCCAGATGAAAGAATTCTTAAATAATGAAGTTCGAGGAGTACTAAGCTTAATCACATATGGATGGGCGGCAGTGGTTCGTCAGGTCAGCAGAGCACCTTCCATGAAAATATCTGTAAAAGAGAGTCAAATCCCCAACCTGTCTTCGATGTTCTAGGCTGTCGAGGTTCTTTGTCAGTTCCTTCCTTTTTAAAGGTTGGTCATGATATTTAGTAGCAGCAAGGATAACTAAACTAATCTCATCGGTTTACTTTCCTTTTAAAGCTGATACAGCATAATAATATTTTATGAGTATATTATTTTCAACAGAAAATTTAGATATGAAAATGTGTTGTTTTATTTAATTAAATATGGATTTTTTTATTAAAAAATACGTAAAATAGTATAAAATACTTTTTTTATGGAAGCTAGTATAGCGCTTATCCCCTTAGAAAACTTGCCGCAAACGTTGTTCTAAATTTAATGGTTTATAACTTGTACTTTAGTATAGGTACTATACTGATTTAACTTATAACAATGACGAATTTCACTTGGGGCAACACTGTAATTTTACTATCTATAGCATGTAACTATTATTTGCTGAGCTGGCATGTAATATTACAATCACATCAATGTATACTCACTAGCCGGAAGGCTAACAATCTTTACCTTTTATATGTTATGAAAATTTGAATTGAGAATATAAAATGATTTACTTAATTTAGGTACCTGTAGTTAGTTTGACGTTAGTGTTAAAAGTATCATATTATTTTGCGAGAAGGGAAAGTTAATAACGAGTGAAGCGAAAAATGAAAACACTTTTAACATGACCAGCAGACAGTATTATACAACGTGTCAAGATAAGGAGGGCCAGTACAGGGAACTCGGAAACCGTAAGAGATGCGAAGTCGGTTAAATGGAGGTAAAGTTGCGCATTTACGTGTCTAATAATATGCCGTTTAGAAAGTTTTAAAATTCCGAGTAGTTCCGGAGATATCCGGAAAAACGAAATTCTGAAAAATCGTTTTATTGTTTACCTGGGTTTTTTTGAAATCGAATTCTAAAGTAAGTTCCATTTTTCCATTGCCACTTTTTCTATCTAACAGCGTTAATTGTTTTGTAATCCGACGAGCCGTCTTCGAAGGGCCATTATCAACTTTCTTTTTTTAAATACGGTCCTGTTTTCCTGATATTGCAATTTGAGAGATTTTTTCTCCCGAATGCAACGATGTATGACACATTGTGGTTTAATGACGTTTCGAGGGTTTTTGACAACATCAGGAAATTTTGGGATACGGTCCTGTATTTCTCCTAATTTTATAAATAATATCTCATAAGAAAGCTAAATTTTTTTTCTTATGTTGGACTGTTAAATAAATAACAAATAATTTAATAACAAACCACAAATAAGTGAACAAAAATCATTCTAAATCATTAATAAAACGAACAACGAAAAAAGTAAGGAACTATATAATCAGTTGTTCAAAATGATTTCCGTTATTCTCTAAGCACAAATAACATCTTCTAACTGCCGCATAACAGTTTTTTTTGAGATAAAATAAAACAAGCGATAGAATATCAAACTTTTCAGCATTTGTAAATTTATGTTCCATATTTTCTGGAAAATAGAAACCCTCTTAAAACGCTCTCAAACGATCACAATGGGAATGTCAAGTGAAACAAATCACTCGTCACTGAATTTTTTTATTTCAAGCGCCTACTTTTCTTTTAAATCCCGAATCAACAGAAGGTTGAAATAATGTTTCTGTATTTTGTTCACTTATTTGTGGTTTATTATTAAATTATTTGTTATTTATTGAACTAGTCCAACATAAGTAAAAATTTAGAGCTTACTTATGAGATGTTATTTATAAAATTAGGAGAAATACACGTATTTAAAAAAAGAAAGTTGATAATGGCCCTTCGAAGACGACTCGCCGGATTACAAAGCAATTAACGCTATTAGATAGAGCGAAAAAAGTGCCATTTACTTTAGAATTCGATCTCAAAAAAACCCAGGAAAACAATAAAACGATTTTTCAGAATTTCGTTTTTTTCCGGATATCTCCGGAACTACTTTGAATTTTAAAACTTTTTAAACGGCATATTATTAGGCCGCAACTTTACCTCCATTTAACCGACTTCGTATCTCTTACGGTTTCCGAGATCGCTGTACTGGCCCTCCTTATCTTGGACACGTTGTATATATAAACACTATTAAACCAGACACTAAAATGAACAAAAAATTAATACCTATTCTATCAAATTCAAAATTAAAGCCTTAAAGATGCGAAATTAACCTTATTTCTTTATTGTTAGGTAAATGGCAATCAAAGTGTATTATTTTTGGTTACGAAAAACGCGGTGTCTTAATCATAAGATCCTTGTATTTATTTTTAATATTATAATGTTGAAAGTATTCAGTTTTTACACTTGTAATAAAATGAGATTTTAGACACTGACAACAAGGGTTAATGGTCTACTTTTAATAGTATTTGTCTATAAAATATCATTTAATATTCATTAGTGATGGCTAAAAGTAACTTATTTCATTTCGTACCTAATGTTCATTAAAAATTAAAATGAAAAACCCATTTGTAACTTAAAAAAATATATAATATGAATAATTTATTCTCCACAAATTTCTATGAAGTCTAATAATAAATATTGATTAAGTAATTTTATACTATACGGCAGAGAAAATAAAAATATAATATTCAGAAAATATAAGCTTTCATGCATTGAATAATTTGTACGATAAATTTGAGTGTATTTAAAATCGCAGAGAAGATAAGGTTATTAAGCAATTAATAGAATATTACTATACATAAAAATAACTGAAAAATATTTAGAAGCCTGTAGACCAAGTTCTTTTTTATTGAAAATAAGTTTTTAGGTTTAATTATTCTGTCGCTTTTTTTTATTTATAATTATTATTGGGGGTAATATCATTTTATCGATTTTTGATTTTCTTACGAATTTATCTTCATTAATTGTTATTTCGTCTGAAATTCACTGGAAAACTTTTCCCTGGGATAAAATTTAAATATATTTGATGTTTAATATCGTAGTTTTACGAAAACATTGATTTAACGTTTTTTAATGCTGATTACGAGTGTAACGAATTTTTTCCCAGTATTTTTTGCTTCGTTAGATAAATACAGAAAAATAGAAAATTCTACAGAAAAATTTTTGTTTATTTTTCATAGTGACAATGCTCCCATGCACCCGGAGCGGAGAGCGAAAAAAAATTTTATTTGTCAATTTTGATTTTCTTCGATATGTTATACCCATATTATCTGAGAGATATATGAATACACGAACATTTTCACATGTGCGATTGTTTAGTAACCAAGATCGGAGGTTTTGACGGAGAGTTGCCTGGAGTGTTGAGGCTTCCATTAAAAAATGAGGAAATAGAAATTATCATTTTTTTTTTCCTATTTTAAAATTTCCAAGAATTTAAAAAATTGTTTATAGTCAAGATTCCAGCGCTCCTGGAGTACACACAATCTCCGCAAATCGGTTGGGTTTGGTATGGTTTTTAGTAAATACAGGGTGTTTGAACAAATATGTGTCATCGTGTGATGATTCCTTAACCAAAAATAAGACAAATAGTTCCTATCAACGTGGGTCCCGAGATGCTTCGTTTGAAAGATACAGGGTATTAAAATTTTAACATTTCTTCTTTGTTTCCAAGATATTTCCGAAACAACTTTTGATAGTAGTGGAGTTGACGAAAATCCCTTGACGAAATCGAGTAATTCTTTTTTTCCAATCGATACAGTAGGATCCCCTCGATATTGTGACATGATTTGTAGGGGGCGCCTCATGCGGGGGAGGGGGACACGCCCTGTAAACCTAACAGTCAACGGATTTTCCTGGGAAATGGAAAATAACTCAGACGGTTTTGATGATAAAAAAA
Source organism: Barypeithes pellucidus (assembly GCA_963991005.1). Classification (NCBI taxonomy): domain Eukaryota; kingdom Metazoa; phylum Arthropoda; class Insecta; order Coleoptera; family Curculionidae; genus Barypeithes; species Barypeithes pellucidus. Next base: position 35,511,787 of record OZ022556.1, read on the forward strand.
TGTGAAGGGCAAAATTGAAGAACTTGACAGAGCGCGTAAGCTCGAACAAACCTGATCCCGATATCTCAATGAGTTCGCGAATTATCGCGATGTTCAATTTCCAAAAACAATAAAATTTAATTAATTATATCTCGAGAAGGGGCGGAGTTGGGGCATCAATTTTTCGCGCATCAACGGGTTACTCCGAGAACTTTGATAGGCCGGAGGCTGGGGGCGGTGGATCCTACTGCATCGATTGGGGAAAAAAATTACTAGATTTTGTCAAGGGATTTTCGATCCGTCAATTTCGCCCGGATGACTCCACTAGAGCGCAACTTGTTAGAAATTTAAATGACTAAAAAAATATATCTTAATATTTATGTGAAGTCAGCTTCGTTTACAAGATAAACGCAATTTTAACAAACTCTGTTAAATGCCATGCTTAAAGTAAATAAATAAGAAAATCTAGTATGTGCTATTCTAGGTACTTTTTAACAAAAATTTCAATAAAATTACTAAACCCGTTACGGCAATAATTTGATAACATCGAAAATATTTTAAAACTTTAACATCCTATATCTTTCAAACAAAGTATCTGCGGTCCCATGTTGGTAGGAATTATTTGTTTTACTCTTGAGTAAGGAACGATAGCACAAGTATATTAACGGTATTATTAAACAAGAAAACTTATGGATCTTGTGTTTTCTTTTGCCGAATGCAGAAGGAAATCGGCTACAAAAGGTGTAGCGGGGGCGGCTTTTTGTTTTCCAGGACACTGTCACGATTCAGAAATGTTTGCTGTCCATAAGTTGCTGACCAACTAGCTATTTTGGCTGACCGATTACATTTTTCTGTTCGCAAAAATAAGAATATTTTGCTAACCAGTTAAATGATGCCCATTTAATATATAGGTACAGTTTTATTAATTGAAATTGGGGACAAGTCTTATGACTAGTTTTGCCATATTTGTGTAAATCAAGCTTTTCTGATTGATTTATTGTTTTTAAGGTTATGACTATGATCAATAAACATTGAAGTCGCTAAACAAAATAAAATAATCTAATTAAATGTGATAAATGAGTTAAATTTATACACATATATCTGTAATATCACATAATTTTTAGTCAACGTAACATAACTAACAAAGGTATAGGTACTCCAATTTATTACCTATATTTAGATTGAAAAACCTTTTCGTCAGTGTACACTGACCGCGTACACAACCTGACAATCGCGGAATATATAATTTAAGGTGAAAACTATTCGAGACTGTCTACGCTCATCTGTGAGGATTATTTTTTTACCCAGTTACCCAGTTTTTTAGATCCAATTCTTTTTGGCCGGAAATGCGGGAGTGAGTTATTAGTAGTACCAGTTATTCTTTCCAAATACCCCTCTTGATCCCAAAGTTGCTTAACTGTTAAAATTGTGTTCTTGACCACCCATCTCCAATTCTGGCTACTATTTGAACTTTTTCAAGCTCTGTTAAATGGCGAGGTATTTTGACAATTCTGACAGTGACAGTTTTGTCAACCATCAACTTTTGAAGAAGTCAAAATCAGTGAAGACCGATTTACATTATAACAAATTTAGTGTCCCCATTTTCAATGAATACAACTGTACATAAGGTGTCCAAATACAACTTCGATTAAATGGGAAAAAATAGCGAAATCAAAGCAGTGACAATAAGCTACACAAAAGATTTTGGTACGATGTTTAATTTTTGAGTTATTTAAAAAAAATAACGAAATTTAAAATTTTTAATATAATTTTTTTCCGGCGTTAATATTAAATTTAGAGCAAAACTGACAAAACGTTCTGATTGAACATCATTTTATTTATACTTTTCGTCTTCAAGCAATCATCATCAACCATTTTTCTAATACTGACCTGATTTTGTAATGTTAAATTTTAAGAGCCTTCTTATTCTAAATTGAATGATATACTACATGTTATCGTTTAATTACATTTCGAGCCTTTTAAATCAGTCTTATGAAATTTAAGATATTCCGAACGAAATAAAATACAAGGCTCACTTTAAATGTAACCGATATCATATTTTTCATTTACTATTATAATAATAACCGGAGAATGTCAATTTGAAACTTAAACTTAATATTCCAGTAAATAGTATTACAAATCGAATAGACAAGTCCATTTTATTGTAAAGGGAGGGAGGTTTAAAGAATATTGCAACCTTCATCGTTTACCCCCTCTGAGGGGTAGATGTTGACGCATAATATTTTGAATTACAAGGGTTGTCAATTTATGGTTTTTAGGTTATTATTAAAAAAAATTATTCTGTTGACTCCCCTTTAAGTAGAATAATTAGGAGTCCGCAGGCAATTACTGAGGGTGATACCCATTCCAGATCTTCACCAGCCTCAAAGTCCACCTAAAAACATGGATTTTTGGAACGCGATTTCCGGAAATCTATACTACTCGAAAAATAATTTTTTTTGAAACGCTATTTCCGGGAATCTATACTACTCGAAAAAGAATAATTTGTGATATTATTGGAAATTTAAAATGATGTAACACTTGACCCGCTTCCCATTTAGGATTTTTAAAGTGACATCCATCCCTAACATCTTCTAACAAGATCGGGGTACCCAATAAGCCGGTAGGCTGAAGCGATAGAAGTTCGGGGCCTTTAAACCGACCCCCACCTTTAACCAAGCAACCAACCAACCAACATCCATCCCTTTCAGCGGGTTAAGCTACGAAGGCTACAAGTATTCTTTAAAAGCGTCCCCCTTCACAATACAATTGATGTGTCTTTGCTGGAAGCGAGATATTAAGGATAAGAAGTTTTCATATTTACCCGGTATATTCAACTTGCATGACATATTATAATATGTCGATCTTAACGCCCTAAAGTTATGACAGTGATAAATTATAATCCAATCTATTTTTTTTTGACAAATTACTCCAGTAAAATATCATGTTGTTTTTTGAAATGTTCCTTTAACTCACTAAATTAAAAAAAGGAATGTATAATTACTCTGTACGTAGAGCATGAATTGGTTTTACAGTTTTAATTAAACACGTTAAATTTTGTTTTTAACTGACGTTTAATTTTGTTTCTAACTGGTCTGGATTTTAAACTGTGTAATCTGTAGTGGAGGTCCGGGCAGTCCCGCAAAGCGGGTAACACCGCTCCTCGCAATATTTTTAAAATTATACATGTACTGGTAGTGCAATCTATCGGTCGAGTGCATAATTACACCATAATGTAGCCTAATACTATCAGCCGGTCGAAATAGTATATTAGATACAAGTTTCATAAGACATTATACTTTTTCTTTTTGGGTCTTTAAAGTCTGAAAAACTTAAATATATAGTAGATTTTTTCCATTTGAATTAATATTTTCTTTTTGGGTTGGCAATACTTTTACAATTTAATAAAATGTTACAAGTATCAAATATGCCATGATAAAAACAATTGAACACAACAAAGCTTCTTCCCATCCGCCATAATTATAAATAAATATGAGTCAGGAAGAGAGTTGTACTCCGTCATAAATATGAGAAATTGCAGAAAATAATCTAGAAAAACTTTTAAGAAGAATATATGAAATTTAGGGTAAGATACTTCTATTATTTTTAGGTTATGTTGTTTTATAGTTGTGACTAGAAATTAGTGGACGGACACCGTCAGCATGTTATATATTTCCTAGTATAGGTATTTCAGATAAATATCTAGTAAAAATGATCTATTTGCAAGATTAAAGGTTAGTAATTTAAAGTTTTCTATAAAGAATTTTGTTGAATCCATAATGATTAGAAAACTAATTTCAACGAAATCGAAGTAAGCCTAAAATTCGAACGCTACTTGCTGCCAACAAAAAAAAAAAAATTTCAGTTTCATAAAGTGGCAGGTTATTCAATTTTTTGCATTTCATAATGTAGTCATTATTAAACCCAAATAGAAAAATTTAATTTTAAACGTTCAGTCGTCGACGCCAGTATAACCGGGTTGTGCGTCTTATTTCAAAGCCGCTTTAAAATAAAGGTAAGTAGATTAAATGATTACTAAATATTATGATATATATGTGAAAATAAAGGGTATTCATCTTAGTTTATGGTGTATAATTGGTCTTGTGATAGCTAGTTTAAATTTTTATAAATATTCTACATTGTAAAAAAATTTAGTTCGGGTAGCCCGAACAAACCCATAGTCTATTTCGATGATATGGAAGAAGATTACAGTAAAGACGAACTTTGCATTACCTGCAATAAATTTGGTAAAACTAAGACGTGGTTTGAATGTGGAGTGTGCAAAAAATGTGCTGGTCATGATGGTTCTAAACCCAATGTTCGTGATTTTTGTGTTTAAAAGTAGTTTAAAAATAAATATTAGATAGGTACACTGATTGATTGGGTTGTGATACCCGACATAGTGGGCGAGGTTATCCTCCATGTCGGGCATTCCCGCCCATTGTAAGATTTATAGAAATATGTAGCTTTTTATTTAAAAACATTTTGTTACACAAAATTAAGTAGGTAATAATTAAGAGAATATATTAAACTAATATTAACAGTTTTCCATATATCGACACAGTTATTGAATATTTTTGAAATATTTATCTTTGCTTAAGTGGAAGGGGCTGCCCGGATCTCCCCTATTAGAAATTTAGTACCCGAAATAGATTTTCAGGACGAACATTTTAATTTAAGGAAAAACAAAATGCGGCTGCGGTTAATGGAGAAGCCGGATAAAATAAACTAACAAAGCAATATACTTTTAGAAAAAAGTAGCATTGTAGCTTTTCTATTTACGATTGTTACTGGATTTTTTTTTCCCTGAAATGGAATAGAAGAGTTTTTGGTTACGTCATCCAACCTTAACAACTTTATTCCAAACGAGAAAACGTATACCTTTTTATGATATACAGGGCCATTCATTGTGAGTTGCCGATTAAAAGATCTCGGGAGCTAAAAAGATATTTGTTTGAAAAAATGTTGATCTTTTTAGTGCATATACTTTGACGTATCTATCACTTCCGGTTATACCGGAACTGGAGGTCAATTTGCTTGATTCTAGACACATTTCATATATCATGTCAAATACCTAAGTCTAAAGTGGATTTGACATATTTAAGATTTTATGTCTAAAATGACGCTTGTCAAATTTCAAATAAATATTCATTTTTCCTATACGGAAACCATTATTATTTAATTTAACTTGGACTCCTTCTTCAAAAGGTACTTTACTTTAATGCTTTAATAGATTTTTTATAATATTTTGATAACTATTTATACAGGGTGTTCAAAAAATAAGATTAAAAATGAAATTGAGAAAACTGCAAAACTCTACATTTTAAAATAAAACCTCCCAATTTTTATAATTATTTTCTATTCAGCATTAAAAATAAGGGTAAGTTTGTATAATGTTATCTATTCCAAAAATTTGTAGTTTTCGAAATATTGACAATCTAATATTTTTATATGGCGATATTCCTCCGAATTTTAAGCTCAGTTGCTCATAGTTGGCTATGACGGTGTTAAAGAAGAGTCAAATACTAAAGAAATAATTATTTCACATGTTCTTGATATTACTTTATCATATTCTCCATAAATAATAAATAAGTTTAAAAAATCTTCGTTTGTAAAATTTAAGCGTTCCGGAATGATTATTAATAATTCTTTAATGGTAAGTAACAGTTTCATAGATTTCTTTAACATTTGAATGTTTTTCTACGTCGCCATAGCCATGCAACTATGAGTAACTGAACTTAAAATCCGTAGCAAAGTCGCCATATAAACATGCTAAATTGGAAATATTTCGAAAACTACGAATTTTCAGAATAGACAACCAAATTTGAGGACAAGTAAATTTTTTGCAGTTTATGCAATTTCAAGAAGTTTTGGGAAGATTACATTCCTTTTGCGTTTCCAGTTTCCAGTGTTTATCGTATATGTAGAAACTTGATATATGTAGAAAATTTACTTGAATACTTAACGGACAAAGGGGTTAATTAAAGAAAGCAACATGGTTACTTTCAAAGTGGATAAAATAAACTTGTAACAAAGGCATGTATTGATAAGGAAATAAGGAAAGTTTTTGACGTGGTCTTTCAACGAAGGATAAAAAAGCTGTTATTTAGATTGAAAGGCGCAGTTAATTACCATTCTTTACATTATATTATACCTCCCAATTCTTATTTATATAGTAAGTAAGTAAGTAAGTAACAAAAAATCAAGAAACACAAAGTCGGCGTCTCAACAAGTTGCTGCTGTTCAGTGTTAAAATTGGTTACTGATTGGTTACAAATTAGAAAGTTAGAAACAAATAATACACATTAAAGATAAAAATAGGTTCAGGGATACTTGGGATGCCGAATTTGTGTTTTTACAATTTTTTGTTACTAAAATCAGGTCTGTGCGAGAAATGGACTAGTTCTTCTGACTTCCAATTTTTATCAACTGGTTAATCAATAACTTGACCACCTATTTACCAAACAGTTACGAATTTCTCAAATATAAGCAATTAGTATACTGCCACTGTAGGCTGGAAAACGTGTCTATATCTAATTGAGAAGAAACAAACATATTGGAAAATATTTCAAAATAAGCGATGTGCTTTGGCTTCCCCTCACTAGAAAATTTGTCTCCCGGGCACAACAATATGAGAAATCTTACTACAGTAGAAACTTAAAGCGATATTGTTATTAGGTTATTTATTTAATGAATGCTCGTTAAAATACGTTTGCAATTTCATTTACCTGTTTTAATATTCGAGTTGGTTTTTACTTCATAATTATCTTATTCGTTACGAAAGAAAAGAAAAAAAAACAAATTAAACAGATGAATTGGTGAAATTACTTCTTACGCGGTTAGATTTTATATTTGCATTAATGATCGTACTAGTGAACGCGACGGTCGGGTCGGTCGGACGGACCGATCAGATTGGATATAGACAGTAGCGTCATTATACATACGATGCTGTTCAATACAAACACCAATAAATACTGGATTGAGCAGTCCGTTACTTTGTAATGTTGCATATTAACAATAAGAATACGAAATTACTTTGTTCGGGTTTGTTCGCTTGTTGTGAGTAATTTTATTTTTGTCTTAGTGAGTGCAGTTTCGTAGTACTACTTTTCAGTTTGAAAATATAATACAAACAAAAATGAATCTTGCATTGAGTAGTCCGCTACTTTGTGATATTGCATAATAATATATATATAAATCGGTTTTAGAACGTTCTTCGACATCTTCCGATTCCCAACCTCCATTCATCTCTGTTCTCCCAGAGATCCTCTCCCAAACCTCTCTCTCTTATTTCACTATCTATCCCCTCTCTTCAACTTTTCCTAGGTCTTCCTCTCTTCCTCCTTCCTTGGGGGTTCCAGTTTATGACTTGTTTTGGTAGCCGGTCTTCGTTCATTCTTTGTACATGCCCATACCACGTAAGTTGTTTTATTCTCACATCCTCCAATATGCCATGCTTGACTCGCATAATCTCTCGAATCCTGTCATTCCTGATTCGCTCCAGTCTGGATATTCCTGCAGCACGTCTCCAGAAGTCCATTTTTGTTGCTTCCAAAGCTTTTTCAGTGCTTCAACTGCCACACCTCGCTCCCGTATGTTACTATGCTCCTGACAATGGTATTGTAAATTCGGTGTTTATTATCTTTTGAAATATGCTTATCCCATAACACGCTATTTAGTAAACTGATGGCTTTCCATTCTTGTATATTTCTCTCCCTTATGGCTTCGTCCGTCGTTCCTTCATGTGTAATATACATGCCAAGGTATTTGTATTTTTCGCATTTTTTTATTATATTTTGGTTGTCCTCGAGGACTAGATTTTGCTGCGGTCCACCCATACACATATATTCTGTTTTATCAATATTTACTTCTAGTCCCCACTTTTTGTATTCTTCGATTAGCTTCCTCATCATTGCATAATAATAATAGGAATAAAAAATTATTTTGTATTGAGTATCACTTTATTTTTGTCTTGGTGACTGCAGTTTCGTAATACTATTTCAGTCGGAAAATCTAGTACGACGAAACTGCAGTCACCACTTTTCACTTTGAAAATGTAGTAGTACTACGAAACTGCAGTCACTAAGACAAAAATAAAGTGATATTCAAAACAAAGTAATTTCTTACTCTTATTCTTGAAACAAATCAAGTTCGTGACATGTCCGGGGATTGGGTTTTCAAGAGAAAAAACTTTTTTATTTATCAATATTTTGAGAAAATGTTTTTATGTATAAACATTCTAGCTTGTGGTAAAAATAAGATAGAGAAATTCGACTTTCGATGTAAGAAGCACCCATACTCAATCCATAGTTTGGATTTAAATTACGTAAATTATTTTTGGGTTAGGTTCATCAACTTAATTTTAAAACCTACCTTCCAACCACAAACCTCGTTTACTGATGTTACGACATATAGGACTTCTCCGCATTTTAATATTGTTTTATGAAGGTTCAGGGGCAAAATACGATAATGGGATATTTTACTATAAAATTTCTTAAGAAAAATAAAATACCTTTACTATATTTTTTCTAAAGAAGCTTAGTTTGGAATATATTAAGACTTCACAAATTGTTTGGTTTTCGATAATGCCGGTTCCTGATTGAAACGTGACAGGCGACGCTAGTACCGAAGATACGCTACATTTCAAGGACTTAAAAACCACTTTCGAGAAAACCAAATTCTTAAGTCAGGCTCAGACGATCGATATACTTGGAAAAGATTTATATAGCTTATGTCGTGCGAATGGTTAGAATTGTCAACTATTGTATAAGTAAACCATTCTCACAACGTGAGAAGTATACGTCAGTAATAAATATTGGCTAAGTATACCGTGGCCTGAGTCCGGCTTCACACAATCTAATCAGCAGTAATTTAACAAATTTTGTCATACGTATCTATTGGTATCCAGTATGATAAATCATTGGGACTTTTATTGTAGTATTCCAACTTATTTTAATAATAAATAGCAACAAATCGATTTTTCCGAACATGGTTGAATAAACAAACCTTAAAATTCCAAAAATAAAGCTTCGTTTAAGTTTCGTTTTCGATTGGCCACATTGTACGTACTATTAGTTTCCAGTAAAAATCAAATTAAAACGAAAAATTTCACCTCTATAAAATTTTGCTTCTATTCTTGCTCATGATTTAATGTAATCTAAAACTTTAATTACTGTTAATGTAAAAAAAAATTATTGTTAATTAAATAGCAGAGTCGAAATTTTAGATGCTATTCTTTAATATTAGATTATCAACACAATAACTTAATAAGTAATAATCACGTTATAAACTTAATTAAGAAAGTTTTGACAACGTCATATTCAGGGATACCACTACAATTAAACCCCCAATAAGGTTTATAGCGTTATTAAATGTTAAGGAGGATCTATGTGACAATAAGACCTAAAGTTGGACTTGGGAATTTGATAATTACGGGTACTGAATAAATTAACTCCTATTGTTAAAATATTTTTTCCTTTACCAACCATTTAATCACGCATTATTAACCGATTTTCAGCTTGTGAAATCATTGTTCTTCGCCTCCTGTCCGAAATAATTATTATTTACCTTCATTAGTGATGTAGATCAATAATAGAGGCATTTGGCGAAACAAACTATCAAACTCTTGAAAGCAGGCAACCCGATTACTGCAAATTATAATAAAGTTACAGCAAGAATTCAGTGGAACGTCAAATCAATCAAATAGGTAACTTGACTGAAATGATTCGCAATGCAAGGAAGTAAAATTAATAAATTAATAACTAACTAATAGTATATTACGTACCGAGGTGGAAAAAGTTTCATTCCTGTCGAGAGAGTCGGTAGTTATCCGAGGCGCGAAGCGGCGAGGTTAACTAAATCTCGAGATAATAATGAAATTTTCAGGTTTGTATATTATTTTATTTACAATCTAATATCCACTTCTTATTATTTTGAATTAAAATTATTAATAAAAGATAAATGTCATTTTGACTTTTCCATTGAAAAATTAGACAGAAATTTCAAATAATTGCAGGTGGTAAAATAACGTAGGTAACAATACACATCAAGATAGCAAATATAATTTTTTGAATATGGTTTCCATGTCACTAAACAATATATTATTTTAATAATAGAAAAATGCTATCAGGAGGAATTTGATTTTGCTGCTACTCCACCAGAAATTCGAGAAGCAGCAAAAATAGTAGAAGAAGATCTTCTGCCAACTAGAAGCCGCCTGAGATATGACAAGGCATATACTGTTTCAAAGAATGGTGAACGGGTAACAAAGTTCAAAATCCTGGTTCTGAGTCGGCGCTACTAGCTTATTTCAGTGAAAATGAAAAGACAAAGAAGATTTCAACGACTTGGTCAGAATATTCAAAGCTGAGGACCACTCTATCAATTAAGGAAAAAGTAGACATATCTAGAAGTGAGCACTTTCCACCCGGGTGAAAAGTAAAAGTAAAGAAACATCAACTTTCCACCTTTCAAAGATAGATGAAATGTGAATATTACATGCATGGTTGTAAATAATAATTATTTTCATGCAATTTCTAAGTAATCAATGCAATTGTTATTCACTACTAATTAATACCCATGAGTAATGATTCATTAATTTCAAGCTGTAACCAATAGTAATAAAGCATTAAGAAATATGTACACTGATTGAACAATGCCAAGATATTATTAACTCAACCACCATTGTTACATTTGTTCAATTAAAGAATATTATTTCGTTCGGGTTTGTTCGGATTTTTACCCGGTACGGCCATCCATCATTTAAATAAATGATATTGTATAAAGTATTTTAATAATTGTACACATAATTTGAATATGTTAATATTTAAATAACATTAGTACGCACCAAACACTCGAGGAAGCTACAGTTAAGCCGGGGAAAGAATGAACATGCGTCCTCCCTCACCCATAACAGTATGATTCAAATCGAGAGTATGTGGATCAAATAAGAAAAAAAAACGTCACCAGATAATTGAGTTAATTAATATTATGAAGGCCGAAGATAATTATATCAATTCAAATATGATTTATGTTTAAAATATAATATTTCTTGATAAAGGCAACCAATTGCTTACAAAATATACCACGAATTTGACGAACAAATAATTCATATTATTAGGTAGGTTGTAAACAACAAACACCTTCGAGCGTTCGGAACGTCCTTTTTATAAAGTCCTTATTGAAACGGTCGTCTTCCATATCTGCTTTCACGTTTGAACTACATGAACTACTGTCATATTTGTTGTCATTGTTAAATACAATTCTTTATTGCTTTTCAGTGTTTGTGTATTAATTTAAGTATTATTTGGGGAAAAAATAATGATTCTTAACTCAATATGGCAGGACTGTGCCAAGTCTGCCATAAACTGGATAAAAATAAAAAATAAAAATCAAGACATAGCTAATCGATCTGCTGGTAGGATGAAAAAAGAAACAGACAGAAGATAAGAGTTGTTTTGCGTATTTTCGTAATAGCAGACGTGTAATAGTAGTAGGCTATTGAAACCAATACAATTTTTGTAACTAAATTCACAATATTTAACACTACATATAAGAAAGGAAACAACTTTGTAATTAATAGATAACTAATAACTTATAAGAGCTAATTTTGATGATAAAATTCTATATCGCAAAGTAATTTCGTTTAGAAACTTGAATAATTTGTAAACAACACAAAATACAAATATCAATAATGATATGTCAATATTTTAATTTCAGTGAGTATATGAAATTTTTATCAAGTAAATTCAAATCCTAATTTTCGATTAAAGTTTGCTACAATCCGAGTAGTTTATGTTAGTCTGTTATTTCTCTGACAAGTGTATTAATTATTATCAGAAAGAACATTAAGAATAGCAACCATAAAAGAAACTAATTTGTCTCAAAATCTTTCTTCTTCTGCCAAACCCATTTGAAAAAGCAACCTACAACAAAAAATAGGCGACACAATCGATCCATTGAGATAAATTGCCTTTATCGTTACTAAAAAAATTCCTCTTTGCCGTTAGTCCCAAGGGTGCAAATAAAGGTAGAGCTCCAGACGATAATAACGAAGTTTTGCTAATTTTTATATTTGTGTTCTGTAAGAATTTTTTACGTCGCACTGGTCTTTTATTTGTCACTTTCATGAAAATATTAATTACTTTTAGTTCATTCAACCGGGTTGACATAAAGGAAACGGGCGTTAATTTTTTTAATGTGGTAACAACCAATATATTTAATATTTAAAGTTTAATAATCAATAATGGACCATGAATACAAACAACTTTTTCCACGGGCATTTTTTAGTACAAGACAGAGAAAAATAGTATTTCCGGGATAAAAATGATTTTCGCACGGTTCTGATTTTGTCTTTCTCATGGTGATTATTGGTGAGGATGGGCCCGAATAAAAAAAGATTCGTACAAAAGATGTTTATTTTTGGTCGGAGAACACGATATGCCAATAAAAAATATGGGGTTCTATTTGAAAATCTTAACTTACCCCCACCCGCGCCCGGGGGTTGACGGGGTGTGGGGTGGTTTAAATTGCAAACTATTCCTTCTTCAAAACCAAACAACTTTTTCCCCAGAGATTTTCCGCTGCAATACGATGCACCGGAGTTATTCCGGGGTACCGAAATTTTTTCAACACCCTATATATTGATGGTGGCAGGGTCGACTTCCGTTTTCAATGAAAATAGATATTGGCCATAAATAGATAGCAAACAAAAGTTATCATAAGTCATTTAGGTTTGACATGTGGGCATAAAATTACAACGCAAACAACTTATTAACAATATATATTTTTTTAAATTTGATAATCGGGTTCGGGTTTGTTTGACAATTAACAGAAGCCGCATTGTATTATTGAATTATGTAATTTTTCGTGTTTATTGAAGCAAAAACTTATGGTAAATTCAAATTTTTTTTTTAATTATTTATTTTATTAAAAAATGCTGTTCGATACTCAAATTGTCAATCACCAAATATAAAGTTATTTCTAATACAATCATTAGATGGTCGAAAAACCACACCTATCTCGATGGCAAGGGTTACCTGGTCAAATACACGCACGGACCGTAATTGGAAAACCATCGAAAATAATATCGAATGGGATGCTAACCCTGACGCGGCCCCAGTTGAAACAAGTAATGGGTCTGCTAACAGGCCACTGCCACTTGCGAAAACACCTTCAACGGATAGGTATATAAACAACGGATCCATTGAATGCAGACTCTGCGGCGAAGAGGATGAAACCGCCTCACACATAATATACCGCTGCGTAGCACTGTCTCGTAGAAGACAGAATATCTTCTGGAACATACAACGCGGTGACAACCTCCCACATGACAAGCTTGGTAGAAGGTTACTGGACCTCATAGAAGGAACAAACATCTTCTAACAAGATCGGGGTACACAATAAGCCGGAAGGCTGCAGTGATAGAAGTTCGGGCCTTTAAACCGACCCCCGCCTTTAACCAACCAACCAATACCCAATTGCTAAACAAAATAATATACACAACTTTCTATAAAAGTCCTAAATATAACATTTTTTATTTAAAACAGGAAACAAAAACGTTGCAGGTTAATTCAGGTAGGCGCGTCATGCGACGGCATGTGACGTGATAGCGCGCGCCTCTATGTGTTAAAACCTCTACCGGGTTTGTTATCAAAAAGGGACCCAATATTAATGGAAACAAAATGAAGCCAATTAAATTACGCTGTTTTTTGTGGTAAAAGAAATATTGATTAGATCCTTGCATAAGGAAATTACGGGGAGGTGAGTTATTTAAAATTATTGATAATTTTATTATTGCTTTTTTGTTGTATTATTTACAAAATATTTGCAATACATCATATACCAAAAGAAAAAAAATTGAATAAGAAATAGAACTAAAAAAACAAACTCGTTTTATCTTTAACAAAGGTTAAGCTTTAAAGTTACAATTTTTATTGTGTCTTTTTTTCAGTTTTTTGCTCATATCTTCGATCTCCACCAATGAAGAGTGTCGTCAATCTCCATTTCATATATAAAAAGTATGCTATTTCAAATGGTGGTTTCATTTGGTTATATCTCGGTCTTTTATCTCGAGAACTAGAACGTTTTCCGTGCTCTATCCAACGGACTAATGCACCAACAAAACTGTTAGCCTTGAAGTCTACTGGGTTCCGACATGACCTATACAGGGTCCGCAAACAAAGCGTGGATGGAAGATTAAACCGTTATCGAAGAACTTATCAACAATACTGAAACAGCTTGAGATATTGGATTAAAAGCGGCATGTTTTAAAAATATTCTATATTATACAGGGTGGCCCAAAAAAGTGTGACAGCATAAAGTTATATTTTTTTAAATGGGACACCCAGTATTTTATTGCATATTTAGGTTCGTATTACTATCGTTTATAAGTGCCTCAAATTTTATTTTATTTGGTTTTGTAGTTACGGAGAAATAAATTAAAAATTAAAAACAAAAAGTTTTGCAGTCCTGAATAAAAAAATCAAAAAAAAACAATCCAGAACTATTTTTTTAACCTCGGCATTTAGTGAAATTTATGACAATAGTTTATTTATTTTATACAGGGTGTTCATAATAAGCTTTCAAAAACCCCACAATTTAAAATAATTTTTCTCAAGTTTTTGAAATGGAACACCCTGTATATTATTTGGCTCTTTGACGTAGAATTTATAGACAATTTTTTTTTTGTAATACAAGCATATAAGTTATATCCAGCCGTTTTCGACATAATTGTAAATATAATAAATTATGTTGTTTAAATAGAGTTTTTATTGGGAAATTTTGTTATAGGCGACTAGACTAATAATTGTAAACTAAAGTAAATGTTCAAAATAGCTTCCTTTTAATTAATTTAATGATTTTCCTCTACTGACAACGGAACTCTTAATTCATTTTCTTCATTAATAACGGGTTTATTGATTATCATCCTTTTTGTGTACGCAGTCCTTCCTGTTGCTACAAATCTTTGCAACAACTTCTCGAAGGTTTTTGGTCTCGGCTTTGTCTCAATATCTGGATATCTTTCAGCATACACTCGGCTCGCGAGGAGGCAATTTCTTGCACATTCACCCAGTATAAAAATCATATTTACCATTTCTAAAATTCGACATTTTGTGTAAGTTAGTACTTAATTTCGACGACTAAACAAATGTAAATAATTTTATTTCACTGTCATAGTGACAATCTAAACAAAAAGAAATCATGGCAACTCGATTAAGAATAAAAAATAAAATTAAATAATAAAAGTAGCAAAAATGTATGCTTTTAAGATTTATATCGAAATAACTAAAATACGGTAAACTCTAAGAGTAAAAGGAAGCTATTTTGAACTTTTACTTTAGTAGTTTACAATTATTAGTCTAGTCGCCTATAACAAAATTTCCCAATAAAAACTCTATTTAAACAACATAATTTATGATATTTATAATTATTTCGAAAACGGCTGGATATGTATTACAAAAAAAAATTGTCTATGAATTCTACGTCAAATAGCCAAATAATATACAGGGTGTTCCATTTGAAAAACTTGAGAAAAATTATTTTAAAATGTGGGGTTTTTGAAAGAATATTATGAACACCCTGTATAAAATAAATAAACGCAATTACATTCATAGTATCTCTAGACCTCTTGTCATAAATTTCACTCAATGCCGAGGTTAAAAAAATAGTTCTGGATTGTTTTTTTTATTCAGGACTGCAAAACTTTTTTTTCTTAGTTTTTAATTTATTTCTCCGAAACTACAAAACCAAATAAAATAAAATTTGAGGCACTTATAAACGATAGTAATACGAACCTAAATAGGCAATAAAATACTGGGTGTCCCATTTAAAAAAAAATAACTTTATGCTGTCACACTTTTTGGGCCACCCTGTATAATGTAAAATATTATTAAAACATGCCGCTTTTAATCCAATATCTCAAGCTGTTTCAGTATTGTTGATAAGTTCTTCGATAACGATTTAATCTTCCGTCCACGCTTCGTTTGCGGACCCTGTATATACATTAAATTCGCAGCTTTACTTATTACACACTGTACAATTGAATGACATCAGGTGCGCATACTAATTGACTCCCACTAAAATATCAATAAAAAATTATCGAAGATCAATCAATAGCCGAATAGGACTAATTTTGACCATAGACGAAAATGTTTGCAAGTCCTCAAGAAATATTCCTATTTTTTTTACAGCACTTAGTACCAAGCACAAAACAATTTAGACCAAAGTCAATTCAATGTGATAGTCGGAACTATAAGAAACAAACTCGTTATTTTTACAGGAACTGAATATTATGCAGAAAAAACTATGAACGAATATTTTCGCAAAAGAAAATAAGAGAAACCTTAAAATAAACGGGACATTTTGTAGTCGCTTTTACACTCACGATATACCTTTACTAACGCCCGTGAGACCAATAACGAATAAGAGGTTTTTGGTTTCGATGCAGACAATTTATTCCAGGGAATACCTCGGGTACAATCGAAACACAGTTGTTCTGTTTTTTGCTATTCCTTTTTCTAAATTACTGAAGTTATTTATACAGACACATCGGATGTGTTTAACGGTTTTTATTGCCGCATAGTTCCTTGTTCCCTTTAGTCAAAGTAGATACTGTATTTACTTTACGCCAATTCGTATATACCAGCATGACTGTACGTAATTAAACTTTCTGTATTTGAATGGCCACAGAACAGCTTGACGTAGACATAATTGTCGGTTTCTCAAGAGTGTGTACTAATACAGGGTATTGAAAATGATTTGTGATAATAAAACCTGCAAATCCTGAAATAAAAAGATATAGAAGGAAAATAACCATAAAAGGCGCTTTGAGTTAATATGTCTAACACGAGGTAGGCACTGGCGGTAGATGTCAGCAATCTAATAAGGTCAGTGAATGTTGGCCAGTGTTTATTTATATCTTTGGGACACAAACAGGATATACCCAACAGTAGGTCCACAATTTACATTTTAGTTTAAGTTCTACAACAAACAACTAACAATAACATGAAAAGTTTCAAAACACATTTAATATAATATTAGAATCAAGCATGAGAAAAATCTTTTATTGAATTACACAAAAAAAATATCAAAATTATATTTCCAGAAAAACAGATTTAAGTGATTTCGTAACGGTATCAAGGGACATGAAAAATAGATCTATATTATTGCAGTACGTATTTGCGAGTTTTAGCATTCTATTCAATGGTGAATTTGCACTACTATTAGTATGGCTAAATGGCACATTAAATGTCTGTGTAAGTCTTAAAGCCCTTGTTGGCACAGTCACAGGTATTGACATTAAAAAGTCCATAGAGTCAACCTTCGAGTTAACAGTCTTATATAAAAATAATACATTGTTTAGTGCCCTACGATTTTCTAAACTTAAAGATTTTGAACGTTTTATGCAATAAATTGTAGTTTACATCGCGATTATTTCTATATGGATATGGTATGGATCGACATAGTAACAGCCACTTAAATCTTTTACATATTATATATTCATATTTTTTTTACATTTTTTACAATCAAATAAATAAATAAATAAAATAAAATAAATAAGCCAATGTTTTAAGAAATTTGTTTTGCATACGCTCAAGCCTCTGTATATAGATGTTATATATTGGATTCCAAACTGAGGATGCAAAGTTCAGGCGACTGAATACGTAGGCATAATAGAGGGTTAGTAACGCATTGTTACTTCGCAGCTGGTTAGTTTGCATGTTGATAAAGCCGAGCATGCGGTACGCGCTGTTAGCAGTAGCCTCGATGTGCTCATCAAAAATCATTTTCTCGCCAAAAAGCACGCCAAGATCCCTAGCTCTACGCTCTTTCCTTAGTACATTTGCGCCTATAGTGTAGTTAAAAATTATTTTGTTATAATTTCGAGTGAAACTAATTGCAAAACACTTTTCAGCATTTAAAAATAATTTGTAACAGTAATTTTTAAACCTGATGAGATCTTGTTGTAACTCCTGGCAGTCGTTATAATTGTGTATTGTTTTAAAAATTTTTAGGTCATCTGCATAAAATAAATGTTTAGAAAATCTGAAACAATCGCTTATATCATTTATGAAAATAATAAACATAAGTGGCCCCAAGTGACTTCCCTGGGGTACCCCCGACGTAGAGACGAAAGGTTCTGAATAAGAGGTGTGTGCCATATTTACATGCCTATCACTTTAAAAAAAACTATAATTTTAACAATCTTCATACCATTTTGTATTTTTTTGCAATACAACCAATAGCAATATCACACAAATTGGAAATCATATCACAACCTTTATTTTTATAAACTATTTCACATCAGAACAAAAAAAACGGATAGTGGTACCTACACCTGGTTAATTAAACACCTTATTTATTAAGCCACAAATACCTTAACATTTAAATATCATAGATTCCTGACCGTTTTGTTCTAAATGGCAAACTCGCCATTTTTAATATCCGGTCGGCAGGATTTTGTACCGGATCCGGCCAGAACTGAATTGAACAAAATTGTTGTAGAAATTATGACTAGCGACACAGAAATAAGATGAGATAAAAACAAAACACAAGCTTTGGAAAAAATTACATAATAATTAATAAATAATATGTAACACATTATATTTAAACCGGCAAATCCTGAGATAAAAATAAATTGAAGAAAAATAACCATAAATGGTGCTTTGAATTATTGTACGAAATATACACTTTAAATGAAATATTAAAATTTACGTGGCCGCTACTGAGGACGTTCGCAACCAATAGTGGAACCCTCGACAGCGTCATTCCATCGCCGAGTCTAGAAACATATTGATGCAACGATAGTCGCGCGCGGCAGGTATCCAAGCAAGGGCGGTGTGATCTGACAATACTGTTAGTATACTCTAATGGCCCACATTGTTGCTAACTAAATCCAGATGAAACGGCGCGACATTATGTGGGTAAGAAGGGTTTTTACCTTAGTATTTAGATATTCGATTTAAAAAAAAAAGTATGTAGACTTGCTTTAGGACATCCTAGGAGTCACCCATTTAAATATAATAAGTCATTTCCATAACACCCTGTATATTTCTCTTTAATTATGCCATAGCTTCTTAATTATAATTCATTTAACTTTAATAATACAATTATTATTTTCAATATAGTTGCATTTAAAATTACGCGGTTTTACAGTTTTTTGATATATCATCATATACTATATTCTTCGACTTTCTTACTAGCCCTCGTACCATACCTTTTTTATATTTTTCCAGTTTGATTGGTGCTAATAAGTTTTAAAAGTGTATTTCCGTCGTTTTAGTATGTTTATTTTGTTTTGAAAACTTTGATTTACTACGTATTGAGTTGTTTGTGTATTTGGTAAACCACAGTAAGTACTAATCACGTAACGAAAAATGTATAGGTTAATATTTTATTTATCTGTTTTTAGGCGAAAATAATAATTATATAGCATACTATTTTAGTACGGCCCTGGAAGGTCCTAGAATTTCATACAAACCTAGCCAAAATAAATAACCAGAAATAAACAGGCAATTCATTAATGTCACGTGACACCTGACATATCTGGCGAGAGGGTTCGCTGCAACGACTATATCGTCGCGGTACGATATCGCCCGATGCGACGCACGGGTTAGAACGAGAAAGAAACATTCATTGGTCGACTTTTCGGAATAATATTCAATATAACCGTGGACCGCTTCCCCCTTATATTTCTTAAGGTAAGCCGAAGGCGTAAGTACATTTTGTGCTTACTAAAAGTTGCCAGGTTGAAACAGGTTGATTTTTGGAATCGGAGAAAACTCGAAATTATTAGAGATCAGCGGAACCTATGACAGTATAGTCTTTCTAACTCAGGGTAACTAAGAACGCCTATAAAAACATGATGCAGGCGCATATATGCTTTTGCCTGTTATGATAAAAATGAAAAATGTTCTTTCTTCTCTTTTAAATTTTGTTTTAAATACAAAATCCGGTTGCGGTCTGGAATCCGGCCAAAAATAAGGGCGTTGATTCCTGTATTCGTTATTTTCAAAAAGCGTATTAAAAAATTTAATTTAACGGAGAATTCCGAATACTTGGTTGCTTTAAAACTTAATTAGTAGGCTAACAAAAGCTCAAGTAGTTGATAGTTGGTAACTCATAAGAGACATTTGTCGAAGGCTCAAAACAAAACAGAACAAACACTATGTAATAATTTTTAATTATTGAAATAAGTCGAGTAAGTGGCATAAACCAATAAACAATGTAATAGGATTATATTTATGACAATATGACTCAAAATTTAAACCACTCCGATTCTGGCGCATTTTAAGAATATTTGAATATTTATATTTATTGAGCTAAATACCATTTTGTCGAAAAACCATGAAACCTACTTTACATATTTTTTACAAAAGCGAAAGTTATCATTATGTATTGTTTTTAATAAGACTTACCAGACAATCATTCCCATTAATTGGACACTGGATAATCAAGCTTTACTTAATTTTTCATATTACAGTTTACATTTTACGAAAAAAATACTCACAAATTAAAATTTGTGAACAAATATTTTTAGGAACTGTGGATTGCTACTTAAAACTTCGCTGCTTGCATTATTAACAAAAAAAATAAAGTTAAGTTAAGTTTTATGCTCCATACTTGGAAAATTTCCTTTATTTTCTGATGCTAAAAGGCGCTATGTGAAATATTAGAAAAGTTGTAATCAACATATCAAACTTTCCTTTTCGCGGTTCGAGAAAGTATGTTAAAATTTTTGTTTGAGGGACATTGAAGGAAAAGTTTTAGAAAACTTTCAAAACAAAATTTAATATCTACTAAAAATTTCGAATCCGTTTTTTATGCGATGGTTTCACTTGACAGATTCCTAATTTTTTTATTGTTAGTTATTCATCCGTATGGCTTATTCTTTTACAAACGGCATACTTTTTGATACTGACATTTTAGAATCGTCCGAAAATTTTTTTACAACTTATATACATACAATTAGTAGTTATTTCAGGATTTTGCTGAAAAGAATTTATTTTCCAAAATATCCACACGAGCTCCATGGTACGTCAGGGGAGCGGCCATACACAACTTCCCCCAAAAACCCCAACCCAAACCTCAACAAGAAACGACACAGGACCCCACATAACACGGTACCCATAAACTCAATTCACAACTATACACACAACACAAACAAACACACATAAAACCCCTGGTCGCCAAAGGGCAGCTTCTTGGTGACCTCAACACCCAATCATAAGCGTGTAAGAGTACCTAACGGCACTAACACAATACCGCGGTAAGTTTAGTCGCTCGGTGTCTCTCTTTCAGAGAGATAGATCTCTCCTTGAGAGGGACAGGTTTCTTCCTCATAGGAACAGAGCCATTCTGATACCACTGTGCACTCCGGGTGCATCGTGTCTATAAGCAGATTCTCCTTCGTTATGTGCATCGAAGTGCATTAAAAAAAAATTGCCAATGCGAACAATACCACCTTAAATTAATTTAAAAAAATATGGTTCCGTTTTTTCTGTTCTTATCTGCAAAACCCATTTTACGAAAAAGTGGTACCTCTATTAGATCGGTAGTTATTAAATATTTTCGATCGCAAGCCACGCAGAGGGCGGGGAATACACCAGACCTATGATAGAGGGGGCTCACAAGTATGGTGAAATTATTTTTAAAATTTTATTTTTGTGTAACGACCAAACAATTACTTTCTAGGCGTTTTAAATGTAGAAAGAAAAGAAGTAATAAGAAAGTGCTTTAGATAACACATATTTTTATTTATTTTTTAATTTTACACAAGGAAATACAACTTTTGGAAAATAAGAAAGGTTTTCTTAGTGTATATAGTGCTTAAACGTAAAGTCCGTTCTTCGGTTCTTAATTGTAGAAAAGTGATCAATGACAGCCTCATTAAAGTTTGGAATACCCTCTATAAATATTTTGTTATATATTTAATTTTTAAACTTTCTAATAAAGTCCGTAGATTTACCCTTTGTGGTCTGCGTTAAATTAATTTCGGGTTTAGGTCTTCCCGTATTCTTCACTTCAATTTCTTGCTCCAAACTCGAAGAGCTAAAGTTATTTTTTAAATAGTCCACCGTCAAACTATTCATTTTAACTTAATAAATATATAATATTAAAATATTACAACAACATTCACGCTCGAATTTCTAACTAAATGCACGAACAGGCAACGGCGCGGCGCACACTAAAATTGTGCGCCTTTCCAATGTTAAATCGCCATAGCCCCGCTATCCTGTAAGGTTTTGTGAGTAAACCTATTTAATGGACCTTTAATTGGGTTAAGTAATTAAATCGTTCAAAAAATACTCTTCCTCTAGTTAAATTTCCAGCAGTAAAGCAATCGAAAGTTTATTTCGAATAATATTCTTCATATTAGGCACGAGCAGTGGCGTACTTAAGGGGGCGGGTCTAGGGGTCTGGAGCTCCACCCCTCCGAAAGGCAAGAAAACCTTTTTTCTGTATTAAATATGAATAAATCTTAAAATTAAAACCATCCCCCAAAAAAAATTATATATTAAATAGGTTTCAATTTTCCATTATGAAGAAGTGTTGGATAAGATGGACAAGGTGCCAAGGAAACATGGTTTTGCAATTTAAATCTGAGCTGGATTCTATATTTGTATTCTTTTAAACAAAAAAACTTAAAAATATACATATTAGGTATGTGCTTCATTTTTTAAAGTTATGTTAATTTTTTTCTATTTTTTCTATTTTAAAATTAAAGAGCCAGCTAGGAGTATCAAGAAAAAAGTGAAAGAGGAATATTCAAACAACCGAATTTAATTCCAACATGGGTTGGTTAGAGGGGGTAGGGGGTAATAATCACACCCCTCATAACCATAAAAAGATATTGTTTTTTGTTATTTTTTTCAAGTAGTCCAGTGAAGTAGTGGAGTGAAATTATGAAGAGGTAAAGAAACTTATAGTCCTCTCCACTAGGTTAATATAATAACCAAAGTTAAATTATATTTTGAACTTTTTTTTCGTCCTTTTTTTCTATGTCGAGAATTTTCGAAATTTGTCCAAATATCAAACTTAAACACCAGTAATGTTTTTCTTTCTTTCTTTCCTTCCTTCCTGTTCATAGTTTTTTCCTTTTTATTCTAGTTTTTTCATAATTTGATAATGAAAAATTTTTCAAAATTGTTTTGTTATAGACAGTAAAATAATCTACATATGTTTCCTTCTGTCTTAATTTTTTCAAACTTTCATTATCCTTTTTGAAATGTCACTAAAATCATAAATAAATCTTCTTAAAAAATACTTAACAAGTTTTCTTTTTTAAAGTTCACCTTGACATGTGCATATATTTTTGTCCCCCACTGGAAGTGATTTTTTCCCCCACTGAAAATGAGGTACACCCTCATGCATTCGACACATGTAGGGTAAACTGTCCAACAGTGACTCACTTTTTATATATATGGTTAGTACCTTCTCATTTTAATAGATTAATCTTAAAAAACATATTAAATGGAACCTATTACGTCTTCACATTTTACTTGTATGATTATAGGAATACTAAGTTCGTATTTTAATAGCAATTTTTATATATTTTTGAAACGGTCCCCATGATTCACTGTGTACTATGTTGTGGACACAGTGAACCATCAGCCCGTACACAGTGAACCTATTCTATAATTTTACATACAAAAGAAATTATAAACTAACAGCAAACAAAAAAAAGTTTTTAATGACCTAATAATATGAAAACAAGAATAAAAAAATTTTTAGTTAACAAATGAATACGTTCTAACGTTTTAACAAAATCTATATATTAGGAAACAGTCACAATAATAAAATTATGACGATATAAATGAAATTCACGTTATCTTAAGAACCAGCGAAAATTAAAACCAGAAAAGTTTATGTTAAAGGAGTAAAAAGAATTCTTGCACCTAGAGGTACTGCCTAGGTACAAACGTTTCGGCAAAATTATTTTGAGGTCTCCTCTTAGAACCGTGGATAAATCAAGAATATCAGGGATACAGAACACATATCGCGTTTAAAATTTTCTCCGCAAGAAACTCACTTCATATTCAGTGCCTTGGATTGCCAAAACGTTAGCTAGATAGTAAATGGTATCTTTAAGATATGACTTACGTTATAGTTAGGAACTAATTTGACATTGTGTCCTTAGCCTGTATTTTCAATTTTCAAATAATATCTTCTAACAGTTGGGTAAGGAATGCCTCTAAGTTTTCCTTCTTTTCTTATATTCACTCCACCTCTAATAAGCTCGAGAGCTGCTGCCATATTTTCTTTTGGATTTGTAAAATTATTATTTACCCTAAAGCTAGTAAGGGTGAACCAGTGATTCACTGTGTACCATTTCGCTTTGGTTCATTCTTGGACACAGATACATAATAATTTTAATGCTGAAACCCACAACTATTTGTTTTTATAGTGAGTTATTTGCTGGTAATTAATATTTCACACAGAATATCATTCAAAATTAACTATTAACATCATGACTAATTAATGTAGTTGTCACACTCGAACAAAAATACTAAGAAACATATTTTTATACTCACGTTGCTAATCTTTTTGGTCTGGACCAGACACTACTCCGTCAAGGGTTTAAGTGGCACCGGTCGGGTGATCGGTGGTGCGGTGGGAGATACTTCAACTACTGTATTTGTTTTTTTGGTATTTGAAATAAAACTGCAAGCAAGAGGTTCACTGTGGGAAAAGGTTCACTGTGGGACAGTTTACCCTATTGAATTAAAAATATAACTTTTGTCTATTAAACTAGTGGAGCAGACTATGGGTTTATTTTCTTAAAAAAAAGTAAATAGGAACATTAAAGACTATTCCGCGTATTGACTGAAACCCCCCGAAACAAATTCCTAAATACTCCACTGGGCAGCAACTAGGTGTTTGCTTGTAAGCACACTAAAATACTGTGATAGCTGGAAAGAAGAGTTTCAAATTCTCAAGAGAACTTTTGCTATATCTACGAATAGTTTATTTTTAAAAGGAATAAACCAAAATACATATGTGCTAGAAATCTTAATATCTGTATTTTACATCATCAAGAAAAAATGAAAATATCGGCTATCAATCAAAATGTATTGAACTTGTATTCGCGAGCTTTGTCAGCACATTTAAAGCGCAAAACATTATTTTTATTTTCAGTTTTCAATGACTTGGATGCTCATGCCTGCCAATAATGTGCACATTCTATGAACAGTAAATCACATAAACTGCTATCAGCTCTGCTAGCTGACTTTTTACGGCTCCTCATGGATATGCATGGGTGCGTTCAACATTTAATGTGAATTGGTATTAAAAATATACAGGGTGTCCATTTAGTGTGTAATTCTTCGATATATTATATAATATAATCGATAGAGGAAAACTTTAAATAAAAAAATTAGGGGACGATTGAAGACGTATATTTTAAAAATATTTTTTAAATACACAGAGTGTTTCACAAAAGCGAGACCACTATGAACAATGGAGCACCCTATATTTTTTATTCCATATTAGTGTCCCTTGTTATTGTTTGTGTAATTCCAATTATTTTTTCCAAACTGTTTCAGTGTTGCCAAGATATTAATTGTTTTCTAATTTTTTTTTTTCTTTCGTACGGTCCTAATAAATATATTATAATATCTTTATTGATATTAATTTTATAATTTTTTTTATGGATAGTAGATCTAGGATATATGAGTACTATATATGTGAATTTCGGTGATTTCCATTTCAAAATCATTTGAAAACTTTAAGTCTAGGTTAGCCATGGAAATTAACAATTGACAATTACCATTTACTTAATTTTTAACATTTTGTTGTTCAATTATTTTGTGTCTACACTTAAATAAAATGAATTATTAGAAAAACATTTGAACGCAGAGCACCTCAGACTTTGTCTAATGTAAGAGACAATTTTCAATCTAATTGAAACTTGCATTATTCAAAAAGGACAACAATTTGTACAACTTATTTAACTAAGTAAATTATTTTTTGTATATCAATAATTATTATCGCTGGAACGCCTCATAAATATTATGATGCAGAAATAAATTAAGTACTTATTTTATTAAATTTTGACTTATTAGGACGTTATAAAATTTAGAATTTTCTTTAAGGGTATGGACGTTATAATAAAATAAAATACAGGTTAACGCAATAATCCAGATCATCTACACTTAAAATAAAAATAAGAAATATCGAAAATTTTGAAAAAATCATTACGATTTGGCAACCCTGCAGACAATAATGAAAGTATTTTGAAGTTTTAGTAGAAGTTTCAATTTTTGATAACAAATATATCCATTTGAAAAGATTGAGTAAATTTAATCCAAACTTTTGAAGTAAAATTGAAGCACCCTGTATAAAAAATTTGGAATATTTTATAAATGATACTCATATACCCAGATGTAAAATTTCTTGATCAAATTGCGACCGTACAAAAGCAATAAAAATATGAAAATAATTAATATATTGGCAACACTGCAACAGATTAAAAAAAAAAGATAACCAATAAGGAGGGGCACTCGATTAAAAAATATAGGGCATTCCATTTAAAAAAAAATTGTAATGACCCGCTTTTATGAAACACACTATATATTTTTAAAATATACATCTTCATCAGTCCACCAATATTATTATTTAAAGTTTTCCTTTATCCATGATATTATAGGAAATATTGAAGAATTACACATTAAATGGACACCCTGTATATATACCATCTGCAGATGTCCGTGAGAGTTTCTCTCCTCTTGTTGTCAAAAACTGAACACGTGTTCTGTGTTGCAATATGACAAATCCGCCTATAATGCGCTAACCTCTTTTGAACCTCGAGACTGCCTCAATAAACTATTGATTGCGAAGGTCCTCAGGAGAGGTAACGCAAGTTTTGATATTTCATATAAAGTGTATATTTCGCTTACTAATTTAAAGCGCCATTATGGTTATTTTTCTTCAATTTATGTTCATCTCAGGATTTGCCGGTTTAAATATAATAAGTCATTTCCATAACACCCTGTACATACAGTATGTTCTACTATAGTGAATATACAGGGTCCGCAAACGAAGCGTGGACGGAAGATTAAATCGTTATCGAAGATCTTATCAACAATACTGAAACAGCTTCAGATATTGGATTAAAAGCGGCATGTTTTAAAAATATTTTACATTATACAGGGTGGCCCAAAAATGTGTGACAGCATAAAATTATATTTTTTTAAATGGGACACCCAGTATTTTATTGCATATTTAGGTTCGTATTACTATCGTTTATAAGTGCCTCAAATTTTATTTAATTTGGTTTTGTAGTTTCGGAGAAATAAATTAAAAACTAAAAAAAAAAGTTTTGCAGTCCTGAATAAAAAAATCAAAAAAAACAATCCAGAACTATTTTTTAACCTCGGCATTGAGTGAAATTTATGACAAGAGGTCTAGAGATACATGAATGTAATTGCGTTTATTTATTTTATACAGGGTGTTCATAATAAGCTTTCAAAAACACCACATTTTAAAATAATTTTTCTCAAGTTTTTCAAATGGAACACCCTGTATATTATTTGGCTATTTGACGTAGAATTCATAGACAATTTTTTTTTGTAATACAAGCATATAAGTTATATCCAGCCGTTTTCGAAATAATTATAAATATCATAAATTATGTTGTTTAAATAGAGTTTTTATTGGGAAATTTTGTTATAGGCGACTAGACTAATAATTGTAAACTAAAGTAAAAGTTCAAAATAGCTTCCTTTTACTCTAGAGTTTACCGTATTTTAGTTATTTCGATATAAATTCTAAAAGCATACATTTTTGCTACTTTTATTATTTAATTTTATTTTTTATTCTTAATCGAGTTGCCATAATTTCTTTTTGTTTAGATTGTCACTATGACAGTTAAATAAAATTATTTACATTTGTTCAGTCGTCGAAATTAAGTACTAACTTACACAAAATGTCGAATTTTAGAAATGGTAAATATGATTTTTATACTGGATGAATGTGCAAGAAATTGCCTTCTCGCGAGCCGAGTGTATGCTGAAAGATATCTAGATATTGAGAGAAAGCCGATAGCAAAAACCTTCGAGAAGTTGTTGCAAAAATTTGTAGCAACAGGAAGCACTGTGTACACAAAAAGGATAATAATCAATAAACCCGTTATTAATGAAGAAAATGAATTAAGAGTTCTGTTGGCAGTAGAGGAAAATCATTAAATTAAGTAAAAGGATGCTATTTTGAACATTTACTTTAGTTTACAATTATTAGTCTAGTCGCCTATAACAAAATTTCCCAATAAAAACTCTATTTAAACAACATAATTTATGATATTTACAATTATTTCGAAAACGGCTGGATATAGCTTATATGCTTGTATTACAAAAAAAAATTGTCTATGAATTCTACGTCAAATAGCTAAATAATATACAGGGTGTTCCATTTGAAAAACTTGAGAAAAATTATTTTAAAATGTGGGGTTTTTGAAAGCTTATTATGAACACCCTGTATAAAATAAATAAACGCAATTGCATTCATAGTATCTCTAGACCTCTTAAATTTCACGCAATGCCGAGGTTAAAAAAAAAGTTCTGGATTGTTTTTTTTTATTTTTTTATTCAGGACTTCAAAACTTTTTTTTTTAGTTTTTAATTTATTTCTCCGAAACTACGAAACCAAATTAAATAAAATTTGAGGCACTTATAAACGATAGTAATACGAACCTAAATATGCAATAAAATACTGGGTGTCCCATTTAAAAAAATATAACTTTATGCTGTCACACTTTTTTGGGCCACCCTGTATAATGTAAAATATTTTTAACACATGCCGCTATTAATCCAATATCTCAGGCTGTTTCAGTATTGTTGATAAGTTCTTCGATAACGATTTAATCTTCCGTCCACGCTTCGTTTGCGGACCCTGTATTATTTCAGATTGTAAACAATAGGCCGGATGCATTCAGAGAGAGGAGGTGTTAGCTAATATACCATAGACGGGTCAAGAAGAATGACAAAATCAAGAAATCGCTGAAGATTATGAAAATTTTGTCCAGTATATTGACGAAAATCTCACATCATCATACATCATATATCAGATAATTAAGTTTTTTTATTAATTTGTATCTACTTTAGCATATTTTTTCATAATTTTGATCTAGTAAAAAATTCAAAAAATATATACAGGGTATTCTTTTCGTTTTGTTCACGTCGTTGCACAAGTTTTATTTTTCGGGTTTACACTGCACTGGCAGTTGTATTTTAAGGTCGCATTATAAAATAAACTGTTTATTATTACCAATAGTTTAATTTTATTTAGAAGAATAAATTTTAAAACAATCACAATAAACAAAACTTTGAGATGATCATCGTGTGAGAAAAATTCTCATGCGCGAGTATATGCCCAATTTTTTATTTCGCGAGTGACGCATGGTTAAAATATGATTAACTTAGAAGTGTAAGCGGGAGTGTTATACGGAAAGGTACAAGTGTTGATAAACTGTGTATTATTAATCTATAAATCATATTTTAAGATTTTTTTAATATTATTTTACCAGAAATTTTAGAAGAGAAGTGAAATTACTTTCCTCAATTAAAAATAGAATTTATAAGCAAACATTTCACTACCTGTGTAATAACTTTAATAACCTTTCAGTAGTATTTATTTCCTTACCTCACCACCACCAAGCGTTCTGTCTGCGGAACTTCTTACTCGACAATGCAGGTATGCTGTAGCTCCTAATTGCACTGTAACATTGGTAATAGTGTTATTGTCAAAGCCTACAGCGGCTTCTGCCCGACTGTAGTCTTCAAAATTCGGATGCCATAACTGACGCCACTCTGAGTATTTTTGATGTGCATCTTTCCGACCTAAAAAGAAAATAATCTAATAATTAATAAGTTACAATTATTTAAATATATTTTTAATTAAAGCTGCTATGCTTAAATGTTAGAAAAGAGCAAGGAAACTCATTTTGATGCCATTTATTTTTTGTTATGATGACGTTTAACATATTTATTATACAGAAATTGGTTATGAATAATTTGCTCCAGTGTCCATTTTTGGGTAGTGGCCTGGTATATTTTTGAAAAACGTATATTTCGGGCCTACTACTAAGTCTAAAAATAAAGTGTTATATATTTTTGAGAAGCTTGTTACAGGCTAAATTATATTATTAAAAAATATATAGGGTGATCCATTTAAAAAAAAGCATATTTGTTTATTTTCCTTGAAAACTATTGAATGCAGAAAAAATCTGAGTATGTCACTGGATTCTACGTAAGAAATTATTAAAAAGAACATTTTATTTCTTTTTCTCGGGGTAACCGAGAAGAAGATCGGATTTCAACTGAAATCTGGTTTTTAAGGTAACACATATACAGCGGGACTAAAGTATCTTATCCGTTGAATAAAATTAATCAAAATTAATCACTTTTATCTCTTGGTTTATTATATTCTATTGGCAGATTTCCTCCTTTAATTCAGGGTGGCCCATATCTTATGGGCCGTAGATAAACTGGCTACATTAAACATCAAACTATATACACGGTGTACCCCGGAATAACTCCGGTGCATCGCATTGCAGCGGAAAATGTCTGGGGAAAAAGTTGTTTGGTTTTGAAGGAGGAATAGTTTGCAAAAACAAACCCCCACCCCCTGAACCACGGGCGCGGGTGGGGGTAAGTTAAGATTTTCCAATGGTATCCTCATATTTTTATCGGCGCATCGTGTTCTTCGCCCAAAAGTAAACATCTTTTGTCTGAATTATTTTTTTATTCGGGCTCATCCTTCACCAATAATCACCATGAGAATGACAAAATCAGAACCGTGCGAAAATCAAGTTTTATCCCGGAAATACTCTTTTTCTCTGTCTAGTACTAAAAAATGCCCGTGGACAAAGTTGTTTGTATTCCACCTATTACCTTACTTATTAAGCACCTGTTTTTAATCAAAGATTCGGAAAGGAATTTCTGAACTAAAAAGTTATACTTTGCTCGATCTAAATATCTCTAACCATTTTCGAGATATTTCCCTTCAACATTACAATGCATCAAAAAAATAAAAATAAAAATGGAAATATCTCGAAAATGGCTAGGAATTTAAGATCGAGCAAGTATAACTTTTTAATTGAGATATTGCCCATTTTTGAGAATCTTAGATCAAAAATACTTAATAACAAGTAAGAAAAAAAATCATAGATTCATTAAAACCAGTGTATGTAACTAGCGCCCTCTAATTTGAAACTTACAAAAAATTCTACAAATTCTCATTTTTTAGTCATAAAAACATCATATCGCCTACTGTCAATTCGATACATTGAAAAATAAACTTTCGACTTCAACACCCTGTACTTCTAATCGGTTTCGTTTGATGTTTAGTGTCTCCAGTTGCTCTATGACCCCTAAGTTGTGGGACACCCTGTATATAATATTATATCTTGATGTCATGTGAAAAATATTGTTCTGCTACTTTCTATGAAATAGTAAATATAGCATCATCAAGACATATTTCAGTTTGCATCATGAAGATGGGCCACGATATTCAATCATTCATTAAAATTTAAGACTATGTTAAAATCAGCATCAGAAACTTCGCTTACCGTAGTTAAAATCTCTCTATTATGTTGCATCGATCGGTAAGACTCGTGTTAGATATTTAAGCCTATTCACTGTGGAAAATTGAACGATAAGCCATTTTCACCCGATAAATGCCGAAAAGGAAATTGCTAGATTACTTTACATGCCAATTATGCAATAACTTAAATTTGTAAAGTGGAACATCAAGCAGTAATAGGGTACAATGATTTATTAACCGTTAGACACAAAAATCGCATTGCGAAGATTTATTATTGCTCGTAAAATAAAATTGAGTGCTAATCAAATAAAATGTCCAGATTAACTAGGTATATAAGGATTGAGTCGAGGAGCACTAGAATATTTGTCTCCCTAACACAAGATTTGGGTTGATTATTTTATTTTACCATGTCGAATCGGGGTTGTTACTCAGCTTTGTTTGATAATTTTAAGTTTTATTTTAAATTAAGCAAAGCAAACGGAATATGTACAAGAATATTTCTTATAATACTGAATAGTAAATATAATAAATCTAATGATCAAACCGACCTAATTTAACTTAAAGGGAATATGAACTGTCTAGCGGTGGATTAAGCGTGAAAAGATTTGATCACAAAGGTCGAATCAGTAGAAAGTATTGAATGACCGAATGCTTGCCGGTTAATATCAATCATTTACTTCAATCGTAATATCCAGACGATGACTATCGAGCATCGCAAATCAATTATTTTTAATGGAATAATCTTGAACGTTCAGTTTGTACTGTTTTATAGTTACAGTTGTACTGTAAAAATATTAAACGAATTAACTTTGAAGGATACAAAGATATATAAAAATCATTTAAGAATGTCTGGAGACAAATTTGAAGAGCTTCTAAAAAAAAATTAATATAAGGAAAACTTTAGGTTCTCACGTGCAGTTTGTCTTCATTCTTTAATATTTATCAGCAAAAATAAATACAAAGTAGACTTACGTTACATTTTTACTGGAAGCACAAATTTACTAATCGGTTTAACTCAAAAATTTACGGTCGTTATTATTCTCACAGTAAATCTTAACCGTCAAAACCCGCCTAAAATCAATAAAGACAAACAATTTAACTCCTACTTGTATAGTTGTATTCATTGAAATTGGGGACAAGTCTTATGACTAGTTAGTTTTGTCATATTTACGTAAATCAGGCTTGTTTCTTCTGATTGATTTTTTGTTTCGAGTTTATGAGCAATGAGCATTGGCGTCGCTAAACAAAATAAAATAATCTAATTAAATGTGATAAATGAGTTAAATGATAAAAATATTTCTGTACATGTACATACATATTTTTACTCGTACCGCGTTCCACAACTGACAGTCACGGAATATATAATTTAAGGTAAAAACCAACGAATACTTATAAACAGCAAGAAGATAAATGTGGTGTTACAAATCGAAGCAGGCATAAACAAATCCGGCACCCATTAAGTATGGCAACAGCTGACAATGCCACGTGCTTTACAAATGTCACTTTTGTCCAAATTTTTATTACTGTCAATATTTTAAAGTGACATTTAACCAACAAAAAACATTCAAAACCCTTTTATTTGATTTAATAAGTGGTGAAATTCAAATATTAGGATTCTGACATGTTTTAAACTGTAAATTACTTTAAAATAATCCTTACACACTCTTATATAATTTATTGAACTAGTAACGTAACTACAAATGAAAAATTAAACTTCAAAAATAAGCTTGTAAGTAGTTTTATTAAAAAATAGGAAGTAAATCATAATTTACATAAAATATTTTACCATCATCAACTGGGCTCTAGGTCCTAGCAAATATTTCAGGCTTCAAGTCCTAGCATATTTTTGGGCCCCATATGATTTATGACAAGAAATTATTATTGATGCTTACTTTCAGTAAAGATAATTAAATGAATATTTCAATTACAAATTACTCACTTGCACCAAAAAGGAAACGACGTTTCTCGTGAAAAGATTAGAAAATTAAAAATTATTTTAGAATTTAAGGACGCTTCGCTTTCGCCATTTTCATTCACTTTACACATAAAACAATTTTGATTATATTCCATGCCAGACGAAGAAAATTGACTTGTAAAATTATTTAACAACTCGGCCTGTTCGCATTTTAGGTCTGTCTCTGTCTGCATCAACCTTCCCGATTCGGTAAAGTGAGCCAAATATGGCCAAGATCAAGTCGCCTTCATTAAAAACGCACACTTTATGGCTTCTAGATATAACTACGTAAGTCTGTTATTGACACTTAATGCATACTAATATATAAAGATAAACGTAGTTTACTTGTGAGCGTATAGAGCAGAGTAGGCTTAGCATTACTTCCATGGCCTTCTTACGTGTTTCGATCCCCCCATAAGCAGTCTCACCGGGCTGGTAAAAACTATCCGAGACTGTCTACGTTTATCTGTTAGCAATATTTTTGTAAGCAGCTACCCATTTTGTTTAGCTCCGATTCTTTTGGGCCGGAAATGCGGCCCTGGCCAGTACCAGTTTTTCTTCTTAAGGACCCCTCTTGCCCCAAAAGTTGCTTAACTGTTAAAATTATGTTCTTGCCTTTTCTGTATAAATTAGTTAGTGCTCGTATTGACCACCCACCTTCAATTCTGGCTACTATTTGAACTTTTTCAAGTTCTGTTAAAAGGCGAGGCATTTTGAGAATTCTGACAGTGACAGTTTTGTCGACCATAAACTTTTAAAGAAGTCAAAATCAGTGAACACCGATTTACATTATAACAAATTTGGTGTCCCCATTTTCAATGAATACAACTGTAATATGCTGTCGTGTCGAAATACTCGGCATTCTCGAAGGAAATGAAATATAATTCATACTCTTGTGTATTAAATAAGAACCAATACGTTATAACAGTATCAGAAGGCATAATCAATCCTTGAGTAAACGGAATGAACAATTATGAATCATCA
Organism: Barypeithes pellucidus; assembly: GCA_963991005.1. Classification (NCBI taxonomy): domain Eukaryota; kingdom Metazoa; phylum Arthropoda; class Insecta; order Coleoptera; family Curculionidae; genus Barypeithes; species Barypeithes pellucidus. Next base: position 35,546,243 of record OZ022556.1, read on the forward strand.
TGTGAATATATCATGGTCACTGTGTTTTCATTCCTCCCTTATCAAATTTCATATAACCCTTCACGGGTTATACAATACACCCCGTTACGAAATTCATTTTTCCTTCCGGTATCACTATTCGGCCATGAAATGTAATAAAAAATAGTAAATTCATTCCTTACACGATTTATTGGTGTTTATCCCACGGCGGACCGTTCTTATGTACACTCGCATCGATTTTCACTTAACCGACCAATCGTAGGTAGCATAAATCAGACCAGAAGATTCAGTCTAGAAGAACTTGTTTTTTCCCAAAACTTTTCAAAATATGACTCGCCTTACTACTGCACTACTAGATATACTTAATATCCAAAACTGTTGTCAAGAAATTATATTAAATAATCTGTCTTAGGATGATTCTTGCAGATATTGTATCGTTTTTCCTTGTAAAACAAAAGAAAAATGACCAAATGCATCCGGCAGCTGTACGTCTGGTGAGCGTCGTAGGCCTTAGCTTGCTAATAAACAGTATCAATAGTTTGAGAATTTTCCAATAACGATTTATAAATTTTTATTTTCAAAATTATTTGGGCACCACCATCTTTCTTTTAGAAGTCTTTTAATTTGGGGAAAATTACGAAACCCAAATTAATAAAAAAAGGTGTTAAATACCTGAACTAGCTTATGTTGACCATGAGTAAGGTAAACAAGTGTATAACGGGACTTTTTAGTTTGTATAAGTGAGATGATTGAAATTAGGCAAAATTTTAAAATCAAGAAAAATTAAATTTTATTTCATATTGTATAGGAATCATTTTTAATTGTAGACTATTGAAAGTGAAATAGTAGGTTTATATAAGAATAATGTGCACACCCTCCCATAGTCGACTATAGTTTACATGGTAGGGTTGCACCACAATGATACGTAAAATATATAGATTAACCTAATGGTTGTTTCGGCAATATTATCAATACTGAAATAAAATTTTCAAAAGAAATACTTAGTTTTTCGTAGCTTACGGCTACATTAAGAATCATAATAAGTCATTAATTATCATTAAAAATCAACGTAAGATTATCGCTAATAAGAATGGAAATGTTAAAAAAATAAATAAAAAAAATATCTGAAAATTCTGGCCTGAATTAATCCAACGTAGAATTCTGGTGAGCCCTTTGTATCCTGATTGGTTTCTAAACATGGCCCCTTAAAATCCAAAATTGGCAGAGCGTCACTGTAGCATCAAGGATACACCTGTGGGATTGAACAGGAAAACATGAGGTGGCATTCTCACAGAAACGGAACAGCACCATGAGAGCAGGGAAGAAAAAGAAACCCTGTAAAGATGAGTAGTTAATATCCGCGCTCTGGATCGAAAGGACAGGTTGCCTTCATTATAATCAAAAAAACAAAACTGATTCTCTTAAATAAAATCGACTCACCTTTTACGAAGGGTTCCGCGCAAGGTAAAATAAGTGATGATTCCGGTGTGCCTGGGTAACTGAACTTTCAGGGTTGCAACACAAAAAAACTACACAACCATCTACCCGTTGGCGGTGATGAGCACGGGCTCCTTTTAAAGAAAATTTACTATATCACCCGATTGGGTTTTTGGGGAAAGATATCCAAGTTTCTTTAAAATTACCTTGAAACAGCCTTAGTTTCACGCGTGTTCATCCCGGAATGGTGGACGGAAACCGAAATCCCTCTCAGTCAGATAGTACCAGAAATTCCGATTTGTATAATTCAAATTTGATTGGTTCTAAACCGGCGGTAAACATCGCCTAGTTAAATGGTGCCCAGGAAAACCTGCAGATAAATATGGCAACCTCGCAAATTGGAATTGTTTCCAGCTATCGAACGATATTGATTTTATTATCTTATCAGGGATTCATTAGGCAAGAAACAATTTCTATCGGTGACCTTTCGGTGAATCTAGTACACTTCTCAACCAAACAAAACAGGTAAGTGTCAGAAAAAGGTTAAACGCTACAATATTTATACAGTACTTCTAGTACAGTGAGTCCCAGAAGAAATGTCTAAATTCATTTAAAATTCAGCGGTAAGTTTTTCAAAAAACGCTCGTACCCGTCGATTTTGATTTTTTAATTTTTTTTTTGTGGTAATTTCATGTATACAGGGTAGCTCAAAAATAAGTTACGACCATCAACTTCATTTTTTCAAATGAAAAGATATATTTTTTATTTCATTTTTGAATTTTGCATTGAATTCTAAGCATGTTTCATGTACCATGTCCTATACATAAACTCAACAGTTATTGAAAAAATTAGGATTGAACATATCTATAAGTAAGACCTGTTTATTAAAAAAAAACACAACAAAATCAAATTAAATGTTGAAAATGTGCGCCATTTACGGCTTGACAATATCCAGGACGATCAATAAACTCTCTTTGCACGTTTCCAACCATTTCCGGAGTTATGACACGCACTTCTCTTCGGATCCTTTCTTTCAACTCCTGCGTATTGTTTGGCCTGTTAACAAATACTTTTGATTTGAGGTAACCCCACAAAAAAAAGTCCAGCGGAGTTAGGTCTGGCGACCTAGCAGGCCATTCGATAGGTCCTCTCCTTCCAATCCACCGATTGGGAAAGGTTTCATCCAATGTGCGCACAGTGGCCGCATAGTGCGGAGGAGCACCATCTTGTTGGAATATCAGTTCTTCGTCAGGGGAGTCTGGATTCAATGGATTCGGAAATAAAGCCACTAATGCTGGAATTAATTCTAGTTGGAGAAATTCGAGATATACTTGTCCAGTTAAAGACTGTTCAAAGAAAAATGGACCAATTACTCTTTCGCGTACGATTCCACGCCAAACATTTATTTTCTTAGGGTACTGGCTGTGAACCTCTATCATCCAATGCGGATTTTCTGTTGCCCAATATCGACAATTTTGTCTGTTCACATTACCATTCAAATAGAACGTAGCTTCATCCGAAAAAATAATATTTTTTATTAAATTATTATCTAGATTGCACATATTTTGCATGCGTCCGCAAAACTCACTTCGCCTATCGAAATCATCTTCAAATAACTCATGCACTGGAATAACTTTGTATGGGTGATATTTGTGCTTTTGAACTACTCGGTGAACAATAGATTTCGGCATGTGTAAATCGGCCCCAATGTGCGACAGGGGAGTACATGGATTTTCTTCCAAGGAAAGCAAAACGTCAAGTTGTTCATTTTCATCTCGAGTAGGACGACCAGATTTAGGCAAATCTCTAACATGACCGAATTCTCTAAACTTAGCCTCTATTCTACTCACCATCTTTTGACATATGGGAGGACGATCAGGATGGATTTCATTAAATAATTGGGCTGTTTCTATTTGAGTACGTGTTTTATCACCAAACCCAACCATGTATAGAATTTCAATTTTTTCCTGTTCCGTTAACTTCACCATTATTGTGAAAACCGCAACTTTGAAACTACGCTTGACAATAATTATACTTATTTAAAATAAAATTGTCATACAGCTTCTATGGAAATAAACGGTGACAGTGAGACAGTACACTCTTACTTATTATGGAGCCCAAAATGCCATATTGCCAGAAGATTTGATAGATCGTTGGATTCCCTAAATAATATGTTCAATCCTAATTTTTTCAATAACTGTTGAGTTTATGTATAGGACATGGTACATGAAACATGCTTAGAATTCAATGCAAAAAACAAAAATGAAATAAAAAATATATGTTTTCATTTGAAAAAATGAAGTTTATGGTCGTAACTTATTTTTGAGCTACCCTGTATACATGAAATTACCACAAAAAAAAAATTAAAAAATCAAAATCGACGGGTTCGAGCGTTTTTTGAAAAAACTTACCGCTGAATTTTAAATGAATTTAGACATTTCTTCTGGGACTCACTGTATATTAGTTGCTATATATTTTCCTATAATCATTTATTTTCCAAATTTTAGCTAAAATTTTTCTATAATTTTGGAAAGACTAATTTATTTTTATAACTTTTAATAACCCTTGTAGATCTTGGCAATAAGCCTAATTGCGATTAATGAGACCTTACGTTAATAAGATTTGCGAGATTATTTAGGCAGGAAATTAATATCCATCGCTTCTGGTGAAAGCTGTCTTATATCTGGACATTGTTGACAAATTAATTTAGTTCCTTGGAAAAAAACAGGCTTAGTTATTGTGTATTTACCACATTTCTTGTATGCAATATTGCCAAGCCGATTTAATTAAATTATTGACCTTTTTTATCGACACCAAATCTCTAGAACCAGTCTTAGGGTTAGATTCCCGCGGTTGGCAAAAAGCTTGATCCGATGGATTTTATTGCTGTAAGTCAATGCGTTACTTTTCGGAGTCATGCAAAGTACGGAATAGTGAAATATACAGGGTGTTATGGAAATGGCGCTTATGTTTTTATATCGTTGACACCGACGTCTCGCCGGCTGACTCATGGATTCCCATTTAATTATATGCGATTTTAAACATCAAGGTATCTCTGTCTAAGTAAATAATGTGTCACATTTACCAGTTGTAGTAATTCCGTTTTTTGTAATAAAATTTATAAAAACAAATGTTATGATGTGATTTCGTACCATCGTTCGATGAAGTCAAGCGGCACAAGAAGTAGTTGTATGGGTGATCGCTTGGGAGTACCATTTTACCATACCAGTTTTTTGACAAAAGATTTTAGTAAATTTTACAATATATTTTAGTAAATTTTGCGAAAACTTTTCGTATAAATGGTTTACTAAATATTATTGTAATAAGGAGGTAAAGAAACTCACAGTCCACTAGTTTAATAGAAATAAATAAAACTATAAACCATACATGTTTCGAAGGCTTAAGCCTTCATCTTCAGTGGAAAGTAAAACATCAAAAAGGGGGTACCTATGACATTGAGGTAACTGTAAATAAGAAAAAAGAAGTTTAAATAAGTTAAGTTTAAGAAAAAATGATTGAAAGAAAAGGAATTGGCTCAATGGAGAAGTATAATTATAGGAGAGTAAAAAATTTGAAAACTCCTTCTTACCTAGCAAAGCAGGAAAAGAAAAACTTTTTGAATATGTAAAAATTCAAGTATAGAAAATAAAAGGTGAAAACTAAAGAAACTATAGAATACGTTCATTTTGAAAATAATGTTCATCGTTACACGAGGTTCTAAGATGAAAGAAAAATTTTTTTAAAAAATTTATATAGATTAAAGAGTCAGATAAGAAAAAACAATGTCACAGGCTAACAGATTCAGGTAAAAAGCACCAAAAATGTAACAAAGAGGGAAAAAATGAAATGATAGTAATAAGGAAGGGTAATATTGAAATAGGAACCGATCACAAAAATTCAAATAAATGAATAAGCATAACCTCGAACGTGCTGCTATAGAGTGTCATATGTCGCAAGTATAAAAATCAAAATATAAATATGAATATAGGTATTTGTATAAAAATAAAAAGAACAGTTGAGAGGAAAGTTTGTCCCTCAACCGGTAGGTGGCGATACGAACTAGAGATGTTTATTATTGTAATGTTTACTAAAAAATTAATTTAAAATCTTGCTGTAATATAATGGCAGTTCTTAATAAAAGTTAATCCAGTCACATATAGACCCAGAAATAATTTTTTTTTCTTCCCGCGTAATTAACATCCATCTTTTTTTATCCTCAAACATAAATTAGTTACTCAAACGTTCAATAAATATAACATTTTCTCTTTGAAGTCGCTATCCGTATAAATTTTTGGCTGAACAAACCCAATGTTACCTAGTATAATTAATAATTGTTATATTACTTGTGTTTATGTAACACAATTATTGTGGTATTATTTCTAATATTTCGTACAATCATGTACATAACTACAAAGGGCTCTGTAAGCAATTTCCATTCAAATATCAATGGCAGTAACCTACTGAAAATTGTTTGTTAACTATTACAATATGGCATGGTGTCCATACCATAGATTATAATTAACAATCATTTACTTGGCTATACAGCGTGTGTGAAAATATTGGCACCATCTGTAAAAACTTTTATCTGTAATTTTATTTAATCTTCATAAAAAGTTTTGTTTACCTTAAACTCATAATCCACGGGAAAGTCACAAATATAACGTACAGAGTGGTCAAAAAAGAAGAACAATATGCTAAAATGCTAAGAGTAAATTAACACTAATTTACATGGCATAAAAAATTTATTAAAAAACAGTTTCAAAATTAAATTTAATGCCAAAATATAAAATAACAGCCATCTACGAAGAAAAAATATTTTCATATATTTATTCTTGCCCAAGATATGGGAAAACTTAATTATTTTTATAAGTAAAGTAATGTCTTTTTAAAAGTACAAATCATCAAGTTACCTATGAAACAAACTGATATAAAAAAAAGTCAATGTGGTTCTAAAAACTTAATTTCTTAAAAATACGACTTACATATTAAGCTAGAAATAGTAGACAATGTGCTTATTGTTGGCAATATCGACCAATGAATTAAAATATAGAAATACACAGTCATGTGACGAAGTACAACGATTTGATATTTTGAATGCAATAAAAAAAACATTTTTTTCTTTTTTTTAAATTCGATGTTTTCCATATCTAGGACAAGAAAAAATAGATGCAAATATTTTTTCTTCGTAGATGACTATTATTTATATAACATATATTTTTTGTATAAATTATTGTTACTTTACCACTGTAGGAAATTTTCTTAATTTTTTACCACTCTGTACGTTATATTTGTGATTTTCTCGCGCATTATGAATTTTTAACGTTTTAAAATTTTATGGAGATTTTTTTTTTAAATCACAGATAAAAAAGTTTTCCATTTATTGCCAATATTTTCACACACGCTGTATTTTGATAAATTTATTAACTTATTTTACTGACTTGATTTTTACATTTTTTCCCATCATTATAATATATTCCTGAGGAGGGATAGATCATTATAATTTATTAATTAATCTACAATAAAATATTTCTATTGTCTTATTTAATTTGATTATTTTACATAATTTAATGTATATTTTTGGTTAAACAGACTTCTTTGAAATACAAAGAAATATTTCATACAAGAGCTATAGTATCCCTAGAGATGTATATTCCAAAAATATTTATTAGTATACAGGGTATCCCCCAGAAAGAGAGGGGCAAATAAGTATGTTGGAAATGTCTTCAAAATATTAACTGATTCAAATTTAATAATGATGGGTTGCGGCTTTCGTAGCACACAAGTAATAACAAAATGATCTTAATATAGAAAACTGACCATAACTTATTCAGGGTATTTTTTACGGTGGTGGCAATACTGTCAAGTAATAAATCTTAATGTTTTTTCAAATAGAGCACTCTGTATATTAATGCGACATGTTTTTAAATATTTTATGCTCTATAAATTCACAAGTATAACTCGAGTTCTAAAATCAGCCGTTTTGCCACAATTCTAGATTTTAATAGTTAAAGCCAAAATATTGGTATTTTGGAAATATATGGAAATATTGGAAATGATGATTTTATAACATTTTTAATAATTTATTAACATAATAAATTTTCTTTCATATTGAACAAGAACATTTTAGTCCATTTTTAAAATAAGTAAAAGAACTAGTAGGATCAGAGAAACTAATAAATATGCACACAAGTAGGTGTTTAAAGGAAGCTATAATTAATGTTCGAAATGGTTATTTAAAACTGCCTCTATACGTTCTTCAAAATATTAACTGATTTAAATTTTATAATACTGGTTACGGTTTTCGTTGTTCAAGGGATAACAGAATTATCTTAATAGAGAAGGCTGGCAATAACTTATACAGGGTATTTTTTAATGTGGTGTCCATATTGCTCTTTTAAGTAACAAATGTCCATTGTTTCAATTCGAGTACTCTGTATATTAATGCGATTATGTAGTTAATTATGCTCTCTAAATTCGCAAATATAGCTAATGTCCTATTTGGCCACAATTTTCGATTTTAATGGATAATGCCAAAAATATCTCTATTTTATGTTGGTAGGTTATGACTTAAACAAAAGCGACTATTATCCGAAGTAAAAATATCGTTTTAATTACAATGTCATATTAAGTTTTAAATCTGTAATTTTAACGCATTTTATAACAAAATAACACTGCAATCAATTGAGAGAATTTTAAATGATCAAAAAATATATCCGTCAGCTTATGCAGCTAATCATCAGCATTATGGTGCCAGAGTCGTTTTTGCAAATGACTCCTACGAAAAATACAACAAAAAAAAATTCTACAGAACTCAATATGTCGATCTTTTGAAGAACGTATAGAGGCAGTTTTAAATAACCATTTCGAACTTTAATTATAGCTTCCTTTAAACACCTACTTGTGTGCATATTTATTAGTTTCTCTGATCCCTACTAGTTCTTTTACTTATTTTAAAAATGGACTAAAATGTTCTTGTTCAATATGAAAGAAAATTTATTATGTTAATAAATTATTAAAAATGTTATAAAATCATCATTTCCAATATTTCCATATATTTCCAAAATACCAATATTTTGGCTTTAACCATTAAAATCTAGAATTGTGGCAAAACGGCTGATTTTAGAACTCGAGTTATACTTGTGAATTTATAGAGTATAAAATACTTAAAAACATGTCGCATTAATATACAGAGTGCTCTATTTGAAAAAACATTAAGATTTATTACTTGACAGTATTGCCACCACCGTAAAAAATACCCTGAATAAGTTATGGTCAGTTTTCTATATTAAGATCATTTTGTTATTACTTGAGTGCTCCGAAAGCCGCAACCCATCATTATTAAATTTGAATCAGTTAATATTTTGAAGACATTTCCAACATACTTATTTGCCCCTCTCTTTCTGGGGGATACCCTGTATACTAATAAATATTTTTGGAATATACATCTCTAGGGATACTATAGCTCTTGTATGAAATATTTCTTTGTATTTCAAAGAAGTCTGTTTAACCAAAAATATACATTAAATTATGTAAAATAATCAAATTAAATAAGACAATAGAAATATTTTATTGTAGATTAATTAATAAATTATAATGATCTATCCCTCCTCAGGAATATATTATAATGATGGGAAACAATGTAAAAATCAAGTCAGTAAAATAAGTTAATAAATTTATCAAAATACAGCGTGTGTGAAAATATTGGCAATAAATGGAAAACTTTTTTATCTGTGATTTAAAAAAAAAATCTCCATAAAATTTTAAAACGTTAAAAATTCATAATGCGCGAGGAAATCACAAATATAACGTACAGAGTGGTAAAAAATTAAGAAAATTTCCTACAGTGGTAAAGTAACAATAATTTATACAAAAAATATATGTTATATAAATAATAGTCATCTACGAAGAAAAAATATTTGCATCTATTTTTTCTTGTCCTAGATATGGAAACATCGAATTTAAAAAAAAGAAAAAAATGTTTTTTTTATTGCATTCAAAATATCAAATCGTTGTACTTCGTCACATGACTGTGTATTTCTATATTTGAATTCATTGGTCGATATTGCCAACAATAAGCACATTTTCTACTATTTCTAGCTTAATATGTAAGTCGTATTTTTAAGAAATTAAGTTTTTAGAACCACATTGACTTTTTTTTATATCAGTTTGTTTCATAGGTAACTTGATGATTTGTACTTTTAAAAAGACATTACTTTACTTATAAAAATAATTAAGTTTTCCCATATCTTGGGCAAGAATAAATATATGAAAATATTTTTTCTTCGTAGATGGCTGTTATTTTATATTTTGGCATTAAATTTAATTTTGAAACTGTTTTTTAATAAATTTTTTATGCCATGTAAATTAGTGTTAATTGACTCTTAGCATTTTAGCATATTGTTCTTCTTTTTTGACCACTCTGTACGTTATATTTGTGACTTTTCCGTGGATTATGAGTTTAAGGTAAGCAAAACTTTTTATGAAGATTAAATAAAATTACAGATAAAAGTTTTTACAGATGGTGCCAATATTTTCACACCCGCTGTATAGCCAAGTAAATGATTGTTAATTATAATCTATGGTATGGACACCATGCCATATTGTAATAGTTAACAAACAATTTTCAGTAGGTTACTGCCATTGATATTTGAATGGAAATTGCTTACAGAGTAGGGTGGAACGAAAAAACTTTTTAACTCCAAGTAGTGTGACATAGTTGTTAAAATATGCGCATTAGTAAACAAAATAAAGTGTCAAAAGTTGCCTGACAGATTTTAATATTCTGAGGTTCCTCAAAGCCCTTTAAATTTTTAAATTTTATTGATTTTCTATTAATTACCATAATAAAAATTATGGATAAAAAATATACTTTTAAAGCTGCCATAGCGGAAAATAGATACATGTTGTTACTTAAAATAACACATTAAAATTTTTTTTTGTATTACCACGACTTTTGGTTCCTCAAACATATTAAAGTTTGCAATTTTACGTGCTAAATCCTAAAATGACCCGACAATGGTAGCGGGACCACCGCGCATGTCATAACTAGTATTAACTAGTTCGAGTGTCGGAATGGTATTGTATTGTTTATTTACCGCTTATTACAGCTTAGTTGTGTTGTATATGAACCTCACAAATATTACCGTCGGCGTCGCCCCGGTGTAAAAAATAATAATGGCAACTAGAAGTAAAGAAAAGTGTATTGTTTTTGGATACCCAAAATTATTAAGTGGTAGAGTTTTGCCAACATTTAACGATGTTATGTGCCATTACTTGTTTGTGCAACATGACTTAAAGCCAAAATGTGACGGAAAGGATCCTTCCGTTTGTGACATTTTAAAACAAGTTGTGCCAAAAATTGAAAAAATTTTGCTTAAAGCTTCAATTCCTGTAGTGACTAAAAATCGAATATGGGACAAAATAAAAAAGTTTCATCAACGTTACAAACTAAATCGTCCCCTGCAATGGCTTATTTGCTTATTTCACTTTAATGAGCTTCCCCTGCGATACTTAATTAAAGAAATTGATGGTGAAACTTCAGGTCCCTGTGGACACAAAGGTCCAATTGGGCAAAAACTAGAATCCTGCGAAACTCTTCCGATAGTAAAGTTTAAAAAAATGGAATCAAATCTACCACAGCTAGATTGCGACGGATCTGATTTAAGAACAGATCAGCAGTATTTGTTGGAAATAGTGCAATCAGTTGAAATTGGAAATGTATCTGCTTCTTTGGCCTCAAGAAATCCAGGAAAACTATCACACGCTAGATGGCTTACAACAGTTAACCGAATTATGAGGCTTTACGTAGCAACTGAAGTTCCAGATGAAAGTCTTTGTCTGTTGGTAACTTACATAACCAAAGTCTATGCCCCCTGCTGGTTTAGAGTGAAACTTCGACCATCATGTGTTGACGGAACAAGACACCTATTACAGTTAATAAAATCATGTAGCTTATTAACGGACACAGTTCAAAAAATTATTTACCCCATTATCCAACGTAATGGATTTTTCGCGCATCCGGAGAATATATTATTGTCAATGCTTACGGATGAAGATCCAAAATACAGAGAACTTGGTATACGGCGTATCCTAAAGGCGAGGAGTAAAGGTAGACAAACGATACGGGAGTTTAATATCCCTGTGATACGTTTTGATGCCGAGCATTTTTCGTAGTTGATTTCTTGGAACGAAGTGAATGTTACTGAACCACCACTAACAATTCAGATGGATATTAATCTCAATTTAATATCCAGTCTAAGTCCTTCTAATTTTCCATTATTACCTTGTAATACTCAAGCAGTGGAACGTTGCGTTCGCCTGGTAACTGACGCATCAGCTGCAGTGTGTGGGCAGGGTAATCGCGATGGATTTATTAAAAATAGGGTGCAGTCAAGACATATATTGCCATGTTTTGAAAAAAAAACTGATTACTTTAAATATAGAAATGAGTAATGTTATTAGATCATTTTAGAGTTATTGGTTTCTTTCTTATTATTTTGAACTTGAAGTTAATAAAATTATAATTTAAATAAAACTGTATTTTTGTTCCAATTTGCAGCATTTGAGGAACCTCAAAATGTTAAAATATTGCTTTGAAATTTAAAAGGTAGGTTCCTACAACCTTAAGCAGCATACTAAAATGTATGTCATGATTTATATCACAAAAATAAAAAATATATAAAAATTGGTTAAGAGACTAAAATTTCTTATTTTATTAAATATGGCCTCCCTTTGAGGAACGTCAAGATATAAAGACACCAGTTTCATTTTTCGTATACTTGTTTTTAATAGTAAAAAGCATATTTTTTTAGCTATGATACAACGCTATTTAATTTTTTTTAATTTTCGTTAATTTTCGTTCCACCCTATTACAGAGCCCTTTGTAGTTATGTACATGATTGTACGAAATATTAGAAATAATACCACAATAATTGTGTTATATAAACACAAGTAATATAACAATTATAATATAACAGTTAATATTTTGAAGACATTTTGAAAAGGTCGTTTTTCTTGGTTTTTGTTCGTAAATTTTAGATAGCGTGGCAACGATCACAAATTAAAATAGGATAATATACTTATAATTTTATGACGAATTCAATTCCGCACTAAAAAATGTGTGTTGCCATTTCAAGAAACATATTTTTTGCCATTCTGCTTTTGTGGGACATCCTGTATACTAGAAAATATTTTTTAAATATGCATCTCTACTGATCCTATAGTTTTTGAGTAATATTTCTTTGTATTTTTGTTGACAACTAAGATATGGAACTTCCTCACATTAATGCGAAAAACCTCATAAGTCCGATTTCGCCGAAATTTAAATATTGCCGTGACCTGTTTCCGAATGCCCATATAAAGGTATACATATTTTTCGTGAAAATATCACGGATTCCATAATACTTAAATATGAAATTTGGCTTATCCATCTAAAAATATCACAAGTTTTAAACATTTTCCCAAATATGTTAATTTTGAAATTTTTCCGAAAACGCTTTAAATATTGTACTACTATTTGGGCCAATATTGAACCTGGCGGTAATTGGTTTCGAATTATTAATAAAATAGTTTAAAAAATTAGTTATCACATAAATAAATACAGACCGATATTCGATTCAACCCAAATTTCACTAAAATTACTAAAATGGTTCCTGAAATATCTTGAAAACTCCGAAAAAACCCAAACAACACCCAGTATCTTTTAAACAAAGGATCTGCTAATCCATGTTAATAGGAACTATTTGTCCTATTTTTGCGTCAGGAATCACCACACCAGCGATGATACTTGTTTTCTACACTGAGAAAAATCATTGGCTAACAGAGAATATGATTAGTTTATTATAAATAAAGTTAGTTCATTATAAATAAAGGTCGCCTAAATAAGAATTTATTAATTAAAGATCCTACCTTTTCATCCAATATATAGTAAATTATGTACCTAAAATACTAAGGCGCGATTTTAATTTTATATTTCTCGGTTCAACTACAACCCTAACCTCTCAACTTACGGTTTAACTTTTACATTTATGTTACAAAGTCGGTAAACTTAATTTGTTGGAGATGCTTGAGATTAACAAAGCCCAATTATTCTCTAGCCCACTTTGCGTTAACAAGCAGATTAAGTTTCCAGGTTTCCTCTTTTTGAATTTCCTGAACTTCCTACGCTGCTAATTTTAAAAAAAAATACTGGCAGGGAAACAAACAGTTTCCGCCCCTTATATGAAGTTAAATATCAAGATTTAGAAGTTAATCGGAAAATACATGAGAACCTTTGAAAATGTGTATATTTAATAGTTTTATTTTAGTATCTATATCTCAGATACCATTTATTTTATGTAGTTCTATAAATGCTAATTTAATTTGAACCCGAAAACTGAGATTAACACAGATTTCATAAAAATAACCATACATTACCTATGTTGTTTTGATATAAATCCACGTTCAAAGTTTCAGTGACCTTTTGACATTCTCATTATACGGCGATGTAATCAGTTTTACTCATTATTTTTTCCGAAAATTCGAACTCTTTTCTATGATACTATATTTAATAAAATTTTAAATTTTCATTCATACTTTAAAAACAATTTAAATGACATTGATAGATGTACAAAAATTTCAAATCAAAAATACATATGGAATCGTCAAGCAGAGAACACTTCATGACATTGTTCCTAGGACTTGCCATTGGACGAGCGGATTGTGGAGAAGGAAATAAAGGCTTCCAGAATAATATCGCAGATCTCCCCAGCACATAGGGATCAGAAAGAATACGCTCAGCCAAGGAAAATTGCGAAAAAGATCTTTTAAGTTTCCTCACTTAACCGATGTATAGTGCCAAATCTTATGATGTTTAGGAGGTTGTTCAGCAATAATTGGTAGCTCGCTTAGAGTTGAAATCTGTTTCGGATCGAAAGATCCTAACGAAGGCCGCATGTATATCCGGATTTGACTAGCAAAATCTCCATCTCAGTCTGAAATCTTCGTTGGTTTTTCTACGAGTTGAGTTGGACCAGAACAGACCGAAAAGGATTCCGCCTCATGGCCTTGCTCATTCGTATGATTTTTGGCGTTGATATTTTAAATCACATTACATAAAAATCTTTCAGTTTAAGTGTGTGGTCTCGTTGCAAGTAGATATCATCTCATTTAATGAGACATATCCCGAAGTTGGGTCTAAATCGGAAATTAAATTGGTGTTCAGGATATTTATTTATTTATTTAATACGAACTCCACAGGTACAATTTACACCTAATCATAGAGTAGGACAGCACGCCCACACACACAGACAGACACAGATACACGAACAGAAAACTCGTGTATACCCTAAATATCTCTTATAGTGAATTATTTAGGATTTTTCTTAGCTGTTTTTGATTAGCATGAAAAATATCCAGTCGTAGTTGCATATCATTGGCTAGTCTACACATAACGTTAATTGGATCATTATTACAATTATTAGTGTAAGGATTATTTAAGTAGAAGGTTAATGGATTTCTAGTCCTGTATAGCGGTATATTAAAATTTATTTGGGCCAAAAGGTTTACATTATCGACCCTGTTGTGTATTATTTTATAAAAGTAGATAACGAATGTTACATTTCTTCGTTTTTGCAGACTTTCCAACCCATACCTAGACATTAATTCAGCCTTTGGTACATTTAGATCTTATACACCAGTCTCCTTAAAATAGATATACAGTAAAAACTTTGTTTGTAACGTTTCTATGCTATGTTTGTGCATTTGATAACATGGGCTCCATATTGTACTAGACTACTCTAATATACTACGAACATAAGCTATGTATAAATTTCTTGTACAATTCAAATTTGTAAAACTTCTACAATTTATTACAATAAACCTGTATATGCTGGACGCGTCCGTTGTTATATTTAAAATATACGATTTAAATGACAATTGATAACCGAAGGTTACACCAAGATCCCGTATTTCCTCTACCAGCGTTAGAAGAACATCATCCATGTTGTAGTCAAAGACTAACGTATTCTTTTTCTGCTAAAACTAAGCACATAGCATTTAGCTATATTAAATGTAAGGTTGTTTATTTTGGAACATTGTTAAATTTTATCAATATCTTTCTGTAACTTTATATATATAACTAGCTGATGGTGGTCGTTGACGATCTACGACTTGGAAGATTGCAAGTACTGGTGGACTGAATAGATGTCCGTTTAAACCCTCTAATATTACAGAAATCAATTTTGAAGTGTCTAATTTTAGGTTTAGTACCAACTATAGGTGCTACACCATTTCTTCGTTGTCTGTTGTTGGAGCAATTCAGTAGATTGTCGGAAATAGCGAGTTTACCTCCGGAGTATTTAGGACCCGGAGCTTTCATCATGCTAAATGTTATAGTCCAACCCTGCTAACCGGAAATATCGGCACACCGACGAAACTTTCACAAACTAAAGGAGCCACCTAAACCGATGCAGTGGTCTCTCACCGGGCGATGTCGAGTGGTTCAGCATCTACCATTTGTATATACCTACCTATTACCTACAAAATGACGGAACACTTTAAGGCTTATTTTAAGAAGGAATTAACAAAAACTAAAGATTTATTCACCTTCAAATATTTATTAATTTAATTTTATAGTTAAAATTTTTATCAGCGTAAATCTCACCAGATATAAACCATATATAAGAACGAAATTTATTTTGCTTCTAAATTTAACAATAAATTTAGCCCATGAGGTATCGTTCGATAGTGACTGGCGTTTTTTCTCCGGAACAGGACCATTTATTTTAGAATTTATGACAAACGACATCGGGCCTTAATATGCAAGGATTTCAGCGAATTCGTATAAATCCAGGCACAATAAAAAGGGGCCTTCACGAACCTAATTTAAAGGCTAAAAGACGTGCTTTACATCCATAAATCAACAGGAAATATCGCACTACAAGATAAATGCCAGCTGATCAATACAACGATCGCGCGCAAGCAGCAAAATGAAAATGGGACGACTATTTAAGTCTATGTGAATAAATATTTATGACGTGAGCTATGCAAATTGAAAATGGATCTCATTTTAAATATGAAAATAGGGGAAGAAATTTAAATGTTTACATTATATCGGAGCTAAATTAATTGATTGTTGTTCTAGAAAATAAAAGAGCTTAGAAATAAAATATATATAAGCTGATAGAGACATTGATCATTCTTATCTAACATGGCTCAGTTAAATAGTTTTGACCCGTTCTATATTCTCAAATTATTTTTTTCACTGGAACACGCCCTATATATTTTTACATTTTTGGATTTTATTTAATTCTAAACGTTTTTCATGTAACATGTCCTATACCTATTTCTAGCTGTATTCGAAATATGATGCCTTGTTTTCGATATATAGGGTGTCCTATTTTCGATAGTTTAAAGGGGTGTCTCAGTTATTAGTAATGATAGAAGGATGCGGTCGCTGTACTGTGCTACTTTTTTGTGAAACAGAAGATGCCGCAATTAAAGTTTTTCTAGAACTCCTCCTGATTTTGATATACGTGACGTTTTTGAGAATTTTACATTTTGGGGCGCCGCCCATATTTCGGTTACCCGGTAAGTTATCAATAGCAAAAATCTCTGTAGGTTTTCACGTAGAATCCATCAACGTACTTGGATTTTTCCTACGTTCAATAGTTTTCAAGAAAAACAACAAATTTCCTCTGTTTAAATAGGTCACTCTATATATTATTTAATAATTTAATTTAGCTTTTAATAAGCTTCAAAGAAATAATAATATATAATATTTTTAGTCTTAATATTTTGCCGAAATTTGTGTTTTTTTTTAAATATACGTTATATTTATGCTCATAATATTAAAATGTTCAAAGCAATTAGAAATCCCAATGACTGTATTGTGCTGCAAGAAAACTTGGATCTAATTAATTATTGGTGTTTAAAAAAAAAGTTATCTTCAGCTTAATATTGAGAAGAATAATGTTGTATGATTTACAAAAAAAAATTCTCCAAAGTTGTTAACAAAGTAATGACACGTGCAAAAATTAAAATAAACCATTAGTGCATAAAAAATATATAAATGAATGATGATCTTGATATTGAATATTACTAGATATAATTCCTAAACGAGGTTCAAAATATCATGTCAGACTGGCTAATAGCTATCGCAATCTAAGACAGATTACAAAGTTATAGCTTTTATAACTTTAGACCTGCTAAGAATCAAATAAAATATACTATACCACGTTACAGGGTAACATGGGCCGAAATATTTAATTTTGTTCTCAGTAGTATTATGAAAGAATAATTTTTCAAATGTCAATTCTAACGATGCGTATTAGTTAAATGAAATTTCTTGGTGCCTAATTTGATCCTGTGAATCAAATTGCTAAAAGACGTCAAGTTTATTGTTATTAATTATATGTTCTTCTAAAATAATTTTTTCCACGAAAACGGAAACTTTCTTAACGTATATATATTGTCTGTCGAATCGAAAGTTTACACAAAATTTGTAATTTGAAAAAGTTTAAAGAATGATATAATTGGAATCAGTCTAGTTACAAAAGGGATTTCTGAATATATGTAATAATGCTGACATATGGTTATAAACCATTTACCTCGTTAATTTATACAAATATAGTTATTGTACATTGTTATTACAACGTAGGAATACAAAATGAAAGCCATAACCTTAAATAATCTCGCCAATGGCGACAATATATCAAAGGTCAAAATTGTTTTGTCTCCGAATCTAATATCGACATTTCTGAGACCTCCGAGTCTTCAAAAGGCAACAAAATCACTCATATTTGCAAATGAAATTTGAACGTCATAACAAAAACACACTACAAAAATAAGATTAGATTATGTTGCGTTCCTGTTAAATCTTTAGTTATAATTGCGCATACCCATGACAGTTTATTTGCAAATAATCCTTAAGTGTTGTGACAGTATTGGATTTTTTAAAGTTGAAAATCTCACTAATAGAAGGACTATGCAGTATTATCGCGATCGACAAAAAATAATAGATGTTAATCTTCGGACGATTGACTGAGCAAGAGAGAAAAATGTGTAGTGCAATCGGTTATTTCTGGTTCAATATCGGTTTGTTCAATAACTCGATGTTATTATTAGTTTACTAACGTTTCCTTATTTATATAATTTATTTTTTATTTAAACCGTTATCCTATAATAGCACATATTATAGTATAGTGTGGCGTTTTCAGATCGTTTGAAGATCACTCTGAAGATAAGGAGAATGTTAATCCTTGAATGAATTTTGCAGAGAATAGTATACAATTAAAAAAAAGACTTAAATGTGCAGTGTCAATGTCATATTTTAAATATCTGTAGATGTCTACAATACAAATATGAACAAAATTCAGAAATAAGTATTATTGTTAGAATTAGCAAATTTCAACAATTTATCAGGTTATTAAGGAGGGAAATATAATAGATAATATTATAAAAAGAAAACGAACTGTTCAACAATTTAAACAAATTGACAATGCAAACAGAGGCTTTATTCGAGGACTTATCTATAAGAAAATACGGTTCCTATACTAGAAATGGTTCAAGAAAAACCTAGAGATCGTTCTTATAATAATTACCTGGCTAATAATACATATGTTGTTCAATATGGAAAGAATGAATAAAAGAATGAATTTCGGTTGACATAAAAATGTATTTTTTTATTTAAAACGGAAATTCCAAGCATTTTTTTCTTTAATGGAATATAGAAAATATAAAGAAGTACACGATTACTTAAAATTTGAAAAGTATATAATTTATTGTATTTCCACTATTCAAAAAATATGTCATTCCAATGTCCGGAATTTGTTTGATATGTGCCAGCGGCAGGTATTTTCGTCACTTTCAACTGACTTTAAAAATATAATAACAAACCGGAAACCAGGAAAATTTATGGGAACAATGGACTACCTGTTTTGGAACTATTGGAAATCCTTATAGGAACGCGTTTGGCTTATTGGGCACAATTCTGACAGTCAGGTATTATCTCTGACTGCTGTGGGAACGAGCCTGACAACGATTTGCGAACTGTTGGAAATTCGTACGAGATTTGCTGTGGGAAGGAACCTTATGTGAATCTTTAATGATTTCGCCGCTTAAGTGCAGTCTAACGGCCGATATTTGAATGTTACCTTAAGTTAGACTTTAGCTTAAGGTAGCCTTAACGTTAAGCTAAACCTTAAAAAACAACATTTTAAATTAATTTGTGGCTAAATCCACGTGTTAAGTGGAAGCTTACCACGTCCTTTCAGATATATTCCTTTAGATAAGAGTCACACAGAACTTTAATATACTGTCAAATTTGACGACTTATGTCATTCTGTACCTTAAGGTGACTTTGAAATATCGGCCCTTCTTGTTCCATTTTTTATTGATTTTTTATTATATGTAAAGTAGGAGTGGGTCTCCCACAATTATTGAGGTAATTTTTATTTATGCTGAAAGAATTGAACAAGTAAAATAAGTTTTGATGTAGTACATATCAATATCAAGTTATATATCAATTCTCTCATCCAAATCTAAAAATGGTTCTTAGTATGAAGGAAACTGATTAATCTAAAAGATGCTACCATATCTTAAAAGACGACTTTTTGTTGTAGGAAACTTAATAGTAGCTTCAAAAATTCTTACTTTTATCGATAAGTTCTAAAAAATAGTAACCCTTAACTCAAGTCCATAATTTTTTAATGATAACTAAAAAATGTTCTCAAGATGGCGGTGATGTAGAGTAAACTTGGAATTAAATCATAGATTTAAACATCTGCTGCTGACATCATAAGACTTGTAGTTCCCTAGAGATTATCCGTTCTTTGTTTCATTATCTACTTTCAAATACAGTTACAAAATGATAATGTGACTCGTTAGAATAATCCTAAGTTGTTCTGAGTAATATTATTGGAATTGATTACCATCCAGTTATACAATCGTAACAGAACGGACATACCCTCAACATGTATAAATGATTTATAATAATCTCTAACACGAACGTAATCGAACGTTTTTACTCGTTTCCCTAGATAGTCTAAACAATAGGCTATAGTGGCATTTCGCTACAACCCTTTCATGTAGAATAGATCATTTATTATTATCAAAGTACACACAAAGCCATCATTAATGGTGATTTGACGATTTTAATAAAATATATTGAAAATTGTCTAATAATTTGGGGATTCCTATTAATGTGTTTATTCATTAAAGAGCCATTATCGTGTTTCATCCAATAAATGCGAACTATGAAACAAATAATATTACAAATACATATAATCATAATAAAACTATTTTATTATAATAGAATATGTCGCAGCGTTTATTTGAATATTTCAATTCAATATTAATATGCAATAAAGATGCATACAGTATTATTTGCAGATAGCAATAACGTGAAAGAATTTTATACTTCACGAAGTGGATATGGGTTGTGCCCAGAGCTGTGAGTCACTCAATAAAAAATATACTTTTAGTAGCTAGTTACTTAAAGTAACTAGATACTTTGTAACTGAGATACTTTTTTAATTATGCCAAAATCTTTCTACTTATTCTGCTATTACAACTAGTCAAGTTTTCTTTTGAATAGTAATGGTGCGTTGTTTGCAGATATTATAGAAGTTCGGTTTATGTGAATTATTTTTTCAATAAGGTAAGTTATAAACTATGGTTATAAAGGACAACGTATACATAACATATTATTTATTAGGATGATAAGTAGGCGTAAGAGATAATTTTAATAAAAAGTGGTTGTTAAGAAAATCAACCAAAAATATTTATTATAACGTATGATTTTATGAACTAACCTATGGATCTAATCAAACTTGTTCACAATTTAGTGATTCGGCTAGAATTAAGCAGCACCCAGCATTTTATTCGTTCAATATTTATATTAATATTTTTCAGATGAATGCCGAAAAAGATATTATGTCAATGTCAGATACAGAAACCATTCCTGATCCATATGCGTCATCTCGGGATGAAAATGACCCCGACTACGTACCTGTCCATTTCTCTCTTCCAAATATAAGTTTTATGTTATCGATCCTTAACATGAATATATTTTTTATCATAGTATAAAGTTGTGCTGTATCTTTATCTTTATTACTCGATGTGTACTTTTTCATGTAACTTAATTATAGATAATGTTTTCACTACCTGGTAACTTTTTGTAGCTTTCGGAATATCTAGTTACTTCAAAAGTATCTTAGTTACAATCAAAGTACCTAGTTACTTTTAAAGAATGTTAGTTACAATAACTAGTTACTTTAACCAAGTAACTAAGAACTAAGATACTTTTGTTAAAAAGTAACATTGATTTTAAGTATCTAGATACATTTATGTAAAAGTATCTAACTAAAGTAACTAGTTACTTTTCTGAAGTATCTTTCACAACTCTAGTTGTGCCATTACGATATCAGGTCTACTTGCAAAATTTTAGTTTTCATTACAATTTTATTGATTATGCCAGAGTTATTTTTAATCTAAAAACTCATTGAATTATTTTATACGCTAATTTTTTTTCAATTTATCTTGACCTATTGGAAAATTTTAACTGAATTAAATACTTCAAGAGATGTATGGGTAGTATTTTTTACATAATAACTGACAAATAATTTCTACATAATAGACGCAGCTAGTAGTTTAAGGCTTAATATTTTCAGAACTATATTTCTTCAAAATTTATTTATCCTGATAACTACTGTTCCGTTTCAATTACCATTTTATTTATATATTTGCAATAAAAGGAATCTTTTTTCTTAAGAGAACCTAAGTAATCACCTCATAATTTCGATGCTAAATTTCTCTTCTATCTACTTGTACAAATTACAAATCTAGAATGACATATCAGGTAGTGTGAAAATTTAAACTAAATTGGAAAATTTCAACATTTTTTGGAATTATTTCGAAAAGAGCCGGAAAAAACTTATGCGTTTGTATTAAAAAAAAAATTTCTTATGAATTCTACAACCAATACCCAAATAATATACAGGGTGTTCCATTTCAAAATCTTGAGTAAAGTGATTTTGAAATGTGTCGTTTTTGGAATCTTATTAAGAACACCCTATACAAAATACATATGGGGCATTCCGCGAGAGATTTATTTTCAAAATTAAAGTTGACCTCCTGAGTAGCCCAAAATGTTCGTCTATGTGTCCCTAATGACCGTGAATTTTTTTTTTAAAGTTTTCGCCCCTGTTCCCGCTTCAATAAAGCAAAATCCAGGTTTTCGGCCATTTTTCTCGGCCATCCATCTGCAAATAACTTTTAACAGGCACGATTTAGGAGAAAATGTTAAATGGCAAAGTTGTTCGGCTTGAATAGAGGAATAAGAGTCCGAGGTGGAAATTATTTTTGGCCGAAAAACATAACCTAAAAATTGCGTTTTTCCGGAAAAACTGGGGAAAACCCTAATTTTGCCCATTTGAAAATCGCTCCACCTGGGCCGACGACCTTGATAAATGTGTCGAGAATAAGCTGGTAAGTTTTCAGAGTGGTTCTCGCCATAGAACAGTCGCAATCTCAAAAATGGCAAAAAATTTAAGAATTGGGAAAAATAAAACATGACGATGCAACATGTATATCGATTGCTTCCAAGCTTCTTTCCCGGGAAAAATATGCTCCAAGAGTAACACAGAGGATGCCGAGAACCCAATAAAACCCTCCAGATATACAAAATCTCTCAAAAAGCCCCTTTTTCATCTCGAGAAACAGGTGATTCCAACTCTCAATTTCGTGGACATATTTTGAGCTCAATTGAAAGATCATTTGATTCATACCTTCATCTGTAAAGACCAATTTCTAGCGGTCGAGGACTTGAAAAAAAATCTAAAACCGGGAGAATATTGTGTCATGGTTGATTTTGCCGAAAACTATAGTTTCGTGATTCAAAATGCGGCACCCGGTCTCCACTGGAGAAACAATCAGGCAACAATCTATAACGTCGTGATTTATTACAATGACGCAGGGCAAACATTACACTGGTCACTTGGCATAATTTCAGATTCTCTTGCACATGACACAGTCGCCATCTGGACATTTTATAATCAAATTATTAAATTTCTATTAGAAGAATTCAGGCAGGTTTCGAAAATTCATTACATTTCTGACGGAGCTCCTCAGCGTATAAAAATTTTAAAAACGTAATTAATTTGTGCTATCATGCACAAGATTTTAATGTAGAGGCTACTTGGCATTTCCATCCCACTTCTCACGGCAAAGGGCCATGCGATGGCATTGGAGCAACTGTTAAACGTGCTGCCTCAAAAAAGCTTGCAGAGTACGGGACAAACTATTCAAACCACTGATAGTTATATAATTTCTTATCTTCCACTTCGCGGATTAAAACTATCACTCTTAGATACTCGCCAAAAAGTGAATATACAAAAAATGAAAAATACCTTAATAGAAGGTTCAAAAATTGTAAACGAATCCCGGAGTTGAATAAAATTCACTGTCTAATACCAATTTAAAATCGTCAAATAAGAAGTGAATTCTATTCTCGCAGTTCCGAATATACTGATACCAAAATAGTAGATAAGCTTCTATCCTCAAGAACATTTCCTTGAGCATTTAATTTGCTGTTGTTAAAAGACATGGAACATCAATGAAGTGTTCTGTTTATAATATTGTTATTTAATCTTTTTAAACATTGTTAAATTTGCCAAATCCGAAATTGGATTCTAGTTAAGTAGATGGTGTAACTAATTACAAATAAACAAGTCCTCTAGTATAAAAAAAAGCCAAACCAGAATTTCAGTTTTTTTGTGTACCTGTTTTTCAGACGTTGTATGATGAAAAAGGGGCTGCTTTGTATGTCTGGAGGGTTTTATTGGGTTCTCGGGGTTCTCTGTGTTACTCTTGGAGCATATTTTTACCGGAAAAGAAACTTGGAAGCAATCGAGATAAATGTTGCATCGTCATGCTTTTACCAATTTCTAAAATTTTTTGCCATTTTTTGTTAATATTTTTAAGATTGCGGCTGTTCTATGGCGAGAACCACTCTGAAAATTTACCAGCTTATTCTCGACACATTTATCAAGGTTTTCGGCCCAGATGGAGCGATTTTCAAATGGGCGAAATTAGGGTTTTCCCTATTTTTCCGGAAAAACGCAATTCAAGCCGAACAACTTTGCCATTTAACATTTTCTCCTAAAACGCGTCTGTTAAAAGTTATTTGCAGATGAATGCCCGAGAAAAATGGCCAAAAACCTGGATTTTGCTTTATTGAAGCGTGGATATCTCGGGAACGAGGGCGAAAATTTTTTTAAAAAAATTCAAGGTCATTAGGGACACATAGACGAACATTTTGGGCTACTCAGGAGGTCAACTTTAATTTTGAAAATAAATCTCTCGCGGAATGCCCCATATACACTATTAGATTCATAATATCTCTAAATCCTTTATTATAAAGCTTACCTAGTCCCGTGGTTAAAAAAAGTTATTTTAGAATGTTTTTTCTTTAATTTCTTTCCAGAACTACAAAACTTTTTTCTTTGTGTTTAATTAATTTATTGCTCTTAAACTACTCAAGCAAATCAAATACTATTTTAAATAATTATAGAAGACACTAACCTAAATATGCAATACAATACTGGGTGTCCCATTTCAAAAAATACAACTTTATGTTATTACATCTTTTCGGGCCACCCTGTATGTGGAAAAATATTATCCTGAAATACACCCTATGATACAGAATAAGTCAGCATAAGAATGAAATCTAACTTAATTCATATAGGAGTTATGGAAGCCTGATACATTATTGCAGGCCCCTGTATATTTTACCTAGAATTGGCAAAAATTGCTTAGGTTTAAGACCTACAATTATTAAAATAATGTATTACTTCTAAATCCTAATTTTTTAACTCTGGAACGCATCGTTTTGTTTCCAATATAATTAAAACATACCTATGAAAATATTATTTGTTGTCAATTTAATAAACTATGATACACATATATGTTTGTCTGCACAATTTTATTGTTAATGACAGCCATATTTTTATATCTTTTGTTTACAGTTTTTATTGTCGAATAAAACATTTCGGGTATAAAAATAATTTAGCATGAAGAAAATATTAGTTTGGTTAGTATAACTAGAAATTCAACGGTTAATCGTGGTCAACTAACGAAAGTATTGTTGATAATAATTCTGATCAGAAAATATACATACACAATATAGGCATAATGTGTGTGGAGCATCTATGAGTTAAGAGTCAGCAGTTATTTATCTACCTCTTTTAACATAAATAATTATAGATTCCACCAAATTTCACCAAGTTATAAACTGGTCACCGATTTAAAGTCGTCTAAGGTCACATTATCTGAAATTAAGGGCAACAAGATACTATGTCGCTATAGTAAATCCATCTAAAGAACGAGGAGCGTCTAAACAATATCAAGTAACCTATAAAAATCAGAACGTTTGACAAATATATAGAAAGTAATTCAAATTTGAGTCACGAATAAGAAAATAAACGACTTGTACATCGGTAGCATTTAAATGTGTCTAAATGCCGCACTTGTACTGTACAGAAGATGTACGACGCGGCTGAATTCGGTATATATAGCCAATAAATGAGTGCACACGTGATTACCACACGTCGCTCATTGTTTTGACACCGTTCTTTAGGTGGATTTAGTATATGGTTTATGTCAGCATATCGTCGGCTTAATCTACAATCAAATCAACTCCATTTTTTTTTTAAAGCAGTTTATTTCATAGTCACTTTCTTTGATTGGCTATCTAGCAGCGTCCTAAACAATAACCATTAAATTTCAATCAAAGGCATTGAAAGAACCCTCACAAATTTAAGCCAACTTCTTCCATAAGTGAAACAATACAGAAAAAGCGCCAATGAGGACCAATAGGTTCGAATAAATTAATTTAAAATGCAATCTTTTAATTTTTAGAAGAAACGTTCGGATCCGTCGATTTTAATTTCTTGATGGACACTTTTGAAATTAATTTTGATTTATACAGGGTGACGAAACAAGATTTCATATGACACTTAATTTTTTTAATTGAAACCCACATTTTTTATTGTTTTTTCGGATTTTTCAATGACAAGATTGTGAAATATTTATTTAATAAATGTTAAAACTGATCACGAAAAACAGCCTGATAATATCCTATTCGATATTCGAATTCTTGCAAGACATTATGCATTATTTGAGGGTTCCACAGTCTATTTTTTTAATAAAATTATTTTTTTTTAAAACAAGCTTATTTAGACATGGGTATACATGAAATTTGATCAACATTTTCTGTAGTATCCGAAAATAAAATAGAAAAATAGGGGTTTCAATTTAAAAAATTGATGTGGCACATGAAATATTTTTTTTGATATTACCCTGTATAAACGAAAATTAGTTTAAAAAATACCTATAAAAGAATTAGAATCGACTGGTCCGAGCGTTTCTTCAAAAATTAAAGGTTGCATTTTAAATGAATTTAATCGAACCCTTTTCTAGTCACATACGTCGGCCATTTTGCACTAACCGCATAAATAATTCATGATGCAAAATTACAATTATATTTTAAATAAAACAGAACTTATGATGCTCTATAAAAAATGTATAATGTTAAGCTTTAATTTTTTTTAGTTCAATTGATTATTTTGAAAAGTCTCCCAGAAATTAAGCCAACTCCCAATTCAAGAATGTTGAAATAAATCGGTAACAAGCCAACTCCCTTTATTATCTAATTTAAAAAAGAAACATTAAAGGAAATGCAAAGCATTGAATTATAAATCATCTAAACAGTTTTAAGCTGCTAGTGAAAAATTTGGCGTAACGGAGTAGGATTATTTGTAGATTAAGCCATCGATAGGACATATACCAGTAAGTTCGGGAAAATTAAGTAATCCGCATATTTAAGGACTAGTCGTTATAATATTCAGATATATGTATGTATGATAAATATTGCATATTTATGACTATGTTGTCAAAACAATGTATTGCCTAATATCATGTAAAAATAAATTCTAACACTGAAAGTAGTACAAATCTCCAAAAATCGTTAAAACTACTTATTATAATAACAGTCCTGTTCTTAATAGTATTTACTCTTGCACATATACGTGCTGGCGCAACAGGTATATTGGCACACGAATAATAATCTTCCATACCATCAATATCGCTTAGGACCGGTACTTTCACGTGCAAATAGCCACATTTATTTTGTAGAGTAAATTTTATCTACAAGATAAGCAAAAATGATATATTATCTCTTACGTATAGCGCTATTCCTCAAATAAATTACAGTTATTCGCCAGATAATTTACTCTTCGATCATTTTACGAATAGTGAATTATTTGACGGATAAACACCTAAAGTGTCACAAGTTTTTATTTAAATATTTTGTTTCAATTATGCTTTTTCCAAAATATTTCACGCCTTAATACTATATTTTCTACTTTACAGGTATTGACAGATTAAATTCGTCATTATATTATATTTTATAAATTAAACCCGATCAAAATATTATATTAATTACTTACCCAAATAAGTTATTTTTCAGATTGCAAATGATTGTTTCTAACAACTCTAACAAATTCATAGTTATCAGATAACGAAAATTTATATGAAAGTGAAAGCACCGGGCCTTAGCAACACATCAATCTTGAAGATAGCATAACTTTATGCAACTGTTTGTTAGTGACATTTTCGCGTTTCTGGTTATATTTCTCATTGACGGTTTTTAAATGATATAGGTAGCTACCTATTCGATGGTTTGCTTGTCAACTCGCATTAATAGTCAGCATTTCAGATCAGCACGTAATATTAAAAAGCTGTTTATATATATATTAGAATTCATTAGAATATTACTTCTGACAAATTTATCAGAATTATGTCTACTATTAAACTACGCAATATGGCCTTGCCATGAGGGGTTCTTAGAACATTGTAATTAAATTCTCTATTTTATAATTAATTTATACAGTGGGAAACTATAGGTTCAAACAAATTCCTAAAAAATTGGGTGATTTGTTTTTTTTGGAAAACCGCTCAGACTAGTTAAATTTATTTAATTAAAAGGAATTTCAAGTACTTAAAATTTTTTTTTTGTATAAAATTCCAAACATAATACAGGGACACCATTCACGGTGGATGGAACGTTAGACTTTCCTGCAAAACAGGTGATACGTTTGTTTTGAAAATTTGGTTTCCCAGAACACCGACCATGACATGATCTACCGCTTTAAAATATTCTCAGAGATAGGGCGTTGCCGCTTCTACCTAAAACCGAATGGAACTCCCTATATATTTACAAATTTTCAGGTTCTATATCTATTTCTATTTTTTCTATATCTATTTCTATTTCTATATAGAAATATATCTATCTGCGGATGTTTAGTTATTAATTTTTTTTAACGAAAAGATTACTACTAATAAATATGATTTTCTCCAAACTCTTAAACATTCCAAAAGTAAAATGTTGTGTACGGTTTAAAACTATGGTTGGGTATTTGTTTTTTAGTCATATTTTAGTTAAAGGATGCAGAATGGTCAAAAATAATTGTCTGTAGTCTCCTTGAAAAAATGCCAGAAAATTTAATTTTTTTTAACAAGTACTTATTCAAAAGCTACTTTTATCGGCTTCCCAAATTAGTATTGATATACAGGGTGTCTCGTTTGAAAAAAATAGTTTTCGAGCAATTTTCAAATAGTCGACAAAAAATTATTTTTGAACCACTCTGTATGCTTGAACTAAGATTACCAAAAAATCCAATACCTAAAGGCAGTTTTAAATCATACACAACATTTCAACTTTGCAATGGTTTAGAGTTTGAAGAAAATCATATTTATTAGAAGTAATGTATTCATTAAAAAAAAGTAATTAATAACTGAAAAACTATGTTTCTCAGAAATAGATATAAAAACTGAAAATTTGTAAATATACATATAGGGAGTTCCATTTAAAATATCGTTGTTTCCACCGGTTTTAGGTGGAAGTGGCAACGCTGAAAATATTTTAAAACGATAGGCCATGTTCAGTTATCTAGAAAACCAAATTTTCAAAATAATCGCATCACCCGTTTTCCAGAAACGTCTAACGTTTCATCCACTGTGGACCACCCTAGATATGCATAGTGATTTTCCATTAGTTATAGAACAGTATCATAGTCAGCACGGAAACACAATAATCACATATATTTTAATTTTCCATAATCGTTAGTCGATTTATTTTGGCATTGATTTGAGCATACGTTTCATGGATTTTTCAACGGTTAAAGTTTAAAATTATGTTAACAAATTATTTAAGATATATTTAATTATTCGTAATTAGTTCTCGTTGGGTTTATTTCCTTTTATCACGTTTTTAACCTATAAAGGAATCAGGACCACAAAAATTCCAAACTTTTTATCATGCGGGTCATAGTAAACTTCTAACAAAGTTACGAGGAAGGAAACTCCAAAATATAAAGTTTTTCTTAACTATAAAAGTCCTTCACAAATAAAGTTGAACCGAAACCTACATGTTCTTTAAGAAATCAACATTTCTTGTTAAATTAGTATTTTGCAGTTCTTAGCCAAAAAGTGTCATTATAGTATCTATTTCCAGTAACTAAAATATCATTATTAATATCTACATATATGAGTTATATTTGTATTTTTTTTTGCTCATCCATAAAGAACATGTTGGGAAATATGTAAAGCAGTAGAAATACAATATTTATGTTATCAAAACAAAATAAGCAATATCAAATGTCACTATTCAGGTAAAAGAATTTTAAAAATTGACATTATAAAATCGGCGCAAATAGTAGAAAAAATGAAGTTGATGATAATTGCTTGAAGACGAAACATACAAAAATTGGTTATGTAAGTTCTGTAAAAGTTGTAGTAAGAATATTTTGTCACTTTTGATATAACTTTAATATTAACGCCGAGAAAAAATTAATTTAAAAATTCAAAATTTCAATTTCATTTCAATTTTAAATAACTCAAAACTTAAAAATCTTATCAAAACTTTTTGTGCGGCATATTGTTCGTGCTTTGATTGCGATACTTGTTCACAAGTTGTATCTGATACCATTAACGAGATTCCAATAGAGGCCCTCCTTACTTTGGGCACCCTGTATACTATTCTGATCTAATACAAATATTTCAATCTTTAAATTGTTAGTTAGTTTTTCCTGTTCACCTGTCACTCTGTGTACCCGACAGAAATTTTAGCCTAATCAAATGTGACAATACCCTATTTTATAGGGTGATTCGCGACGAGCTTGCATTAGAATTTTATGGAGAACGACTGAACATATGTTTCTGAAACTTTGGAGATATAGGTTCATCGATCTGCCAGTTCTTGAGATATCTAGACTTTTTTTAATTATTTGGCAATGTTGATGAAATAATGAATTTTTTTTAACTTAACTCTTGGACTAAGAATTTTAACCATGTTGTATTTAAAAATAACGAAAATTGACACCTACTTCCGGTATAACCGGCAATGACGGAATATGTCAATATGTTAGTTAAAGAAAGCACATCGATAAACCTAAATTTTCAAAGTTTCAGAGTGATATGTTCAGTAATTCTCCATAAAGTTATAATGCAAGCTCATCTTGAACCGCCTTGTATATTAAATTAACTTTTAGATCTCTCCTTGCCCTTACTGTATTTTATGTTATACTAAAATGTCAAAATATTTATTTTAAATTTCCATTAATCAACATTTTCTTCTTAGTCTCTTCCTTATTAATCTCAGAACGATTATTTTGATTTTTATTCACTTATCGCGCTCAGGTATTTAAATATTCATGGCATTAACGTGACGGACCTGTCCGTCCACGAGCAGAAGAACTTATTTTATTTAAGCTTAGCTACTCCTATCAGTTTTTAGGTTATTTGTATTCCACGGAACTCTTTGTACGAACAATTTTATTATAAAGTTTATATTAACTTAATTATTGTCTTTGAGTTTTTGATGAAATCCTGAACTTTAAGCAGTTAATAATATAGAAAAATAGAACTGTGTAAATAAATATTAAACTCCGAAAACGTAATTAGAACAAATTTTTAATTCTACAAGAAAATTGGTGAATAGATAAGAATAAATATCTTCTATTTTTGTATATTTAAATACGATATTCTTCGTTTATTTGCTTCAAAGATTCAAACTCAAAAAAAGTATATAAAGATTCTCCATTTGCGAATGCTTGGTTCAATTTGAATTTAATTGTTTTAATCAAGAACGATGGCGATGACGAGGAAGCCTTAACACCCCGTTTTCATGTAGAATTGGTTAGGTTAATTAGAGAAAATAACCACATGAGAAAATGTCTAACTAAAATGATAATGGTTTTATATCCTATACCAGAATTGAAAAACTATTAAGGAACATCGTGTATACAAACAGGAATATTCTATACAAAATAATGGCAAAACATATTGAACAAAATTTGGTTCACTATTCTGGTTCTGAAAGGCAAGTTTGTTTTTTTTTTGCCAAAAAATATGTCGTTGATGATAAATATACAGGTTGCCCAATATACGGTGGGCCACTATTGCTATATTCGAAACGGTAAGAGTTACGATATCGTTTAAATTAGACAAGAGTTTCCTTTTTTTAGTGATCATCATTTATAATATTCTTACAGTGTTGCCAAATACTCTTTAGTTTTAGAGAACATGAAAATTCGTCAAAATTTTTCTCTGAAACCACCATTTATTTAAAAATTGTTTCATATAAAAAAGTTATGGTTTTTCTTTGTCTACCAAACGCACTTAATGTTTTTTTAAAATATCACTTAAAGTTATTGCTACCAACTCAAAAAATTAAAAAATTATGGTCTGTATTGAAAGTATCTGAGTTGGTAGCAATAACTTAAATATCAAGTGTCAATTTAAGGAAACGTTAAATGCGATTGGTAGGAAACGAAAAACCATAACTTTTTTGTATGAAATTATTTTTAATCAAATTAGTGGTTTTAGAGGTATTTAGAGAAATGATTTTGATGAATTTCACCATTTCCTTTAATATCTCTAAAATTAAAAACTATTTGGCACCGTAAGCACATTATAAATCATTACTAGAAAGGCAACTTTTCTCTAATTTAAACAACCTCGTTACTCTTGCCGTTTCGGATCTGGCAATCTGCTACTGTATTTTGGACACCCTGTATAGTTCATTTTCTGATTTATTTTAAAACCACGCTAAAAATTTTTGAAATTCAAAGATCAACGCATGAATGGTGAAAATTACTAAAATTTTTAGAGTTGAAACTTCATCTTTTCCGGTTCAGCCCTGTTAGGTTAGAAACTAATTTGTGTCATAATTTTAATTTCGAAAATTCAAGTATGCCGTGGACATTTACAAAAAGTTCTTTTCCCACTAGTAAGTGCTTTTTATCTAGGAGGCTTAACATAATGTTATTAAGAAAACATGTTCAAAACCTGGTCGAATAAAAATAGTACAAAATAATAAAGTTAAACCCCGCACGGGGTAATATGACTTGTCACATTATTTGTGGAGTGACGACCACACGGTCCCGAGTTACCTGGGTCACCAAGGGTAAATGGTGACAAACCCTAAGCCCACGGTGTAGTACCATCGCGCCAATGGGCTGCATGACACAGGGGTAAAAGTGTGTCGAAAGCGATGCCCAAAGGACCAGGCAAACCGGAGGGAAAATTCAGCCTTAGCACAGTAAGGGCGCACTGCTGTGCCGGACAGTTTATATCGTCCCTACTCGTGGGATTAAAATGGATAAATTTATTTCAAAAAACTCGAACGAACCAAATCCTTTTCGAGGGCGAGATTCGTTATCTAGAACACCCCCCGGAAAAACCGAGGATACCGGAACACGTCCGATGAACCAGGAAAAGGAGCCACAAGCCCGGTTCCTGGTCATCAAAAGGCAAGACGGACAGGATTTTTATAAAATCAGTCCATTTGCAATTCAAAAGTCGTTGTTTGGATTAATAGGTGAACTTAAACAGATAAAGAAAATAAAAAATGGTCTTCTAGTAGAAACAGTATCGATAGCACAATCTCGTCGAGTAATTCAATTAAAAATGATGATCGACCTTCCAATAACCGTTGAACCTCATGGTGCCCTAAACACATCCAAGGGTGTAATTGTTTGTAAAGATCTCCTAAACTGTACAGAAAAAGAAATACTAGAAGAATTAGCACCGATCGGTGTATCTGATGTGAAAAGAATAAAAATAAGAATTAATGGTCAATTGCAAGACAGCCCTTCCCATATACTCACATTTAACACCTCCAAGCTACCGAGTTCAATTAATGTTGCCTTTCATCATCTATCCGTTCGACCTTACATACCAGCACCACTAAGATGCTATAGATGCCAACAGCTTGGTCATAGTGCAGTGAATTGCACAAAACCACAACTATGTATATGTGGTAAACCTTTGCATGAAGGTCAGAAATGCGATCTCGATAGTATTTGTGTAAATTGTAAAGGCCCACACAATGCCCGATCTCGCAACTGTCCCGTTTATAAAACAGAACTTGCTATTCAAGAAATTAAAACCAAAGAAAAAATCTCATATTTCGAAGCAAAGAAAAAAGTTGTAATTCAAACCCCGAAGAATATATCATATGCACAAGTTACCGAAGTACCTGAAAAAATACGACCTGCAACACAAAACAACATTAATATGGAAAATTTTATCAATGAATTAATACCAGCAATAATACAAAACCTGAAATCCTTTTTCGTTATGAAACAAGAAGTAATATTGCCGATGGACGCTCGAAGAGAGTCTGTCTCATCTATCCTCTCCGAAACAGGGTCTGATAAAAGAAAAAGAAATGAACCAAAATATCTCATTGGTTCAACTGACGCAGAGGAATCAGTAGATGAGACTGGTCTAACAACCACTCAAAAAAATAAAAAACCAAAAGGAGGACCAAAAAGAAGACCTCGTAAACCACCCGAAGTATTTGTTCAACAAAGTACCCCACCTGTGATAACACCAAATCATCACACTGTCTAATCCTTATTCTAGTCATCGTCTCTTATTTACATTATAACATTCTAGTCACACACCAAATGGAAACTTGCAATTAACCCATAAATATACAAAGTTGTTAACTTATCACTCATAATTATAAACTGGAAAAACTAATACAATGGAACTGTAGAGGATGTATAAATAACTACTGCTATATAAAACAATTATTGCAAGAACTCAGAGATAAACATTATTAGCGAACTACAAGTAGTCGCAATAAAAGTGGTCAGCCCTGTAAATATAACACTATGCAACGTTTATTTACCTGATACAACTTGGAGAATCGAACAAATAGACCATATCATAGATCAGCTATCCTCCCCATATGTAGTTGTAGGAGATTTTAACGCCCATAATACGCTTTGGGGATCAATAAAAACAGATGCGAAAGGTCGTATTCTTGAAAGATGGTTAGAAAGAAACGATCTGGCTATAATAAATACAGGATCCAAAACGCATTTCAATACAAAATCAAATACTTTTTCTGCAATAGACTTAACAATAGCATCTAGTGATTTAGTACCAAAACTTATCTGGAGTGCTGACGATGATCTGCATAACAGTGATCATTTCCCGATATACATTCAGCTAGATAAACAGAAAAACATACACCCTGTACCTACCAGATGGAACACAACTAAAGCAGACTGGAAAAAGTTCACAAATTCCTTAAAACAGCCGACTGAACTTAGTGTCGAGAAAATCACAGACTGCATACTGGAAGCAGCAAACCATAGTATACCAAGAACTGGAGGTAAACCGTTCAAGAAAGCCGTACCTTGGTGGAATGAAGAAATAAAAAATATAATTAAACTTAAAAAACTAGCTTTAAATACGTTTAAAAGATGTCCCTCTATCGAAAATTTAATAAAATTTAAAAAAGCTAGAGCGATAGCTCGAAGAACAATACTAAAAAACAAAAGAGATACCTGGAATCAGTACACAACAACTATTACACCAAATACAGAAATAAAAACGGTATGGAAAAAAGTGAAAACAGTGTCAGGTATTAACACAGGAAACACAATTACCTCAATACAAACAGAAACAGGAACCATAAGTGAAGATCCTATAGAAATAGCAAACACAATAGCCACTCATTTTGAAAAAGTCAGCAACAATGATAACTACGATCTAAACTTCCTACAAACAATAAATAACATGGAATTAAATATAGATTTTACAACGGAAAACGAGTTAGAATATAACTTACCTTTTAGTTTAAAAGAACTAAATGATGCACTTCAACAATCTAAAATAGGAGCCCCAGGCACAGATACAATCTCAAATGATATGCTTAAAAACTTAACAGACGAAATAAAAGAAACACTTTTAAAACTATATAACAAACTGTGGAATGAAAATACTTACCCTGAATCCTGGAAAGAAGCAATGATAGTTCCTATACCTAAACCTAACAAAAATAGACTATCACCATCGGGGTTTCGTCCTATTAGTCTCACCTGCTGCATGGGAAAACTCTTCGAAAGGATGGTAAATAATAGGCTTCAAGAATACTTGGAGCAAAATGATTTGTTAGTTCCCTATCAAGCAGGTTATAGAAAGAAACGGTCGACAACAGATCATTTAGTTTTACTGGAACATTCTGTTCAGGAAGCTTTTCGAAATAGGGAACACCTAGTTGCTGTCTTCTTTGACATAAAAGGTGCCTTCGATATGACGTGGCGGCATGGGATCCTAGACAAATTGTCAAGGTTCGGACTGAAAGGAAGATTACCTTTGTTAATCAAATCGTTTCTTGAAAAT
This sequence comes from Barypeithes pellucidus, assembly GCA_963991005.1. Classification (NCBI taxonomy): domain Eukaryota; kingdom Metazoa; phylum Arthropoda; class Insecta; order Coleoptera; family Curculionidae; genus Barypeithes; species Barypeithes pellucidus. The sequence goes on from OZ022556.1 coordinate 35,582,396, forward strand.
AGACGTTTTAAGGTGAGAGTTGCAAATGAGTTTTCAGCAGTTCGAACTTTGGAAAATGGTGTACCGCAAGGATCAACACTTAGCTGCACTCTGTTTGCAATTGCTATAAATGAAATTTGTCAAGAGGTCAATCCAGAAATTAAAAAATGTCTTTATGTCGATGATTTAGCAATTCTTCTCAGCGGCAAAATAGTAGGAGACATTACACGTATATTGCAACCAGCAATTGATAAGATCATTGCAAATGGGGAAAAAATTGGTTTTCAATTATCAGAAGAGAAAACAAAATGCGTACATTTCTGCCGCCTTAGAAAACCCCATTATGATCCTGTGTTATATTTAAAAGAAAAAACCATCGAATGCGTTAATACTATCAAATTTCTAGGATTAACATTCGACAATAAACTTACCTGGCGAGAACACATTGAACTAGTGAACACAAAATGCAGACAATCTCTAAACATTTTAAAAGTATTAGCACATACAAAATGGGGAGCTGACCCGAAAAGTCTTCTTATGATATACAAGGCGTTAATATTGTCTAAGATAGACTACGGCAGCATTGTGTACTCTTCAGCAAGAAAAACTCATCTAAACAGATTAGATAAAATACAAAATTTGGGAATACGCTATTGTCTAAATGCATTCCCAACGACTCCTGTCCAAAGTCTCTATTGTGAATCTGCTATAATGCCCCTAGACCAAAGAAGAAAAATTCTAAAAACAACTTACCTTGCAGGAGTTAAATCTTATCCCAAAAATCCAAACAATGAATCCATATTTCCTGTTCAAAATGAGTATGCTAATAGACCCACCATTACTCGCCCTCTCGCAATACGATACCTAGAGTATTTAAGAGATATCGATGTAGAATTCCCCGATATTCTAGAAGATGATCAAAACGTAAATCAAGCAGCAAATGATAGAGCTATTAGGAAAACTGTGTTCACAAACAAGTTAAGGAAGAAAATTGTTGATGAATGGCAAGCCATATGGGATCGAACCAATACATTTCTTCGTCAAGTACAACCAATGGTTAAAAAGACCTTCGATTCCATAGGACTAAGTAGACTGGAAACCGCAAAAGCATCCAGACTTCGTACAGGACATACAAGTTTTACTCATCAACATCTTCTTAAAGGCGAACCAGCACCAATGTGTGATCAGTGTAATGTAGCTCTGTCAGTAGTACATATTATCAGTGAATGTCCAGTGTATAACGCACAAAGACAGCAATATAGCTTGAAAGAAAATACTGCACAAAATTTGCAAACACAAAACATAAAAAATACTTTAGAGTATATGAAATGTATAGAATTATTTGACAAAATTTAAAAATAAGTAGTCATACTTACCCTCTGTGATACCTACCTTCTGTGATACTTACCAACTGTGATATTTACATTATGTTATAGAAAACATTAATCACACTTAACTGAAAAGCGCCCACGAGCATTTACTATGTGATACTTACCATCTGTGATATTTAATTAAAACTATACTTACCTAAAGGAGACTCTACGAGCTAATGACCCTAGTAGTCGATGCTCTTTCTGGGTGGGTTTTTAGTGAGGTAAAAATCCCACACTGTTTGGCGCTTACTAACCTGCATGCCAAGCGCCTTTTGAAGGTTTTCCCATCCAGCACTTTAAAAAGAAAAAAAAAAAAAAAAAAAATAAAGTTAAAATTTTTTTTTTTTTATTATTTAAAATTTCGTACTCATACACAGTTTTTCTTCCTGGACATCTTCTCTTACTAACATTTTATCATATCTCCTAGATAAAATTCACTTTGCTAGCGGGAAGAAGAAGTTTTCGTAAATTTCCACGGCATACCTCCTTGATTTTTCGAAATTAAAATTAGGATACAAATGAGTTTCTATCCAAGTAGGGCTTAACTCAACAAGAAGTTTCAACTAAAAAATTTTGGTCTTTTTCACCTCTTCAGGCGTCGATCCGGGGACAGACTATATGGGTAACATTAGAAATAAATATAAACTACGTCCTTGGGCGTTACCAAAGTCCCAATCCAGCATCAAAGTTATTATCAATTCAAGGATAGGCTACGCCAAACTATGTTCATTTTAATGTACCCCAATTGCAACTATTGTTCCGAAATAACATTTGCATATTGTCATTTGCTGGTATTAAGTGCCTAATAGATTATACATGTGTATGTTGAATGTATCCTTGTTGTCTAACTAGGTTGCTTTATTTAATAATGAGGGGTTAAACGATAATAATCTCTTGGTATTGGTATAGACCCTTAATTAGACAGCAGAATCCGTTATTCATCTAAGTCGCTTCCAATTAATTATCGGTGCCTTGGGGTATATTACAAGAAGGTTATATTATTCCATGACCACAAATATTCAGGATTGGACTGACCTAGCATTGGGGGTCACCAAGAGATATGCTTACTATATTTATAGGCTATGCTTTGTATTACGAAGCTTGCTTTTGATGGCTTTAACAGAGTTCATATCATCGATCTAATATTACCAAAAATGCATAAGTCAAAATGTATCAACTTTGATGAGATTTTTTGCTTAATCTGTTAGAGTGGCTGGAGCTATAAGCTAATATTCTCAGGTTATGAAAATTGCCACTAGATATGGCAAAAAATATTAATATGACTCTAGTTATATTAAATCGTTAATTATGTAAAATACAAATATGTTGAGTGGAGTTTTGGCAATTTCATTTATAATTAAGTATCAAATATTTGGTATATTGGTTAGTTTGATTACACCGTACCACCTAAAAAGTTTCTCTATACAGGATGATTGATGGTGGATGGCCTATTAGACGTTTATGGAGAACTAGTCATCGCATCCCTTTGAAAATTTGGGAGCTTATAGAACTGAACATGATCTCTCTTCTAAAAATATTTTTAGCCATGCAGTGTTGCCGCTTCTACTTGAAAGTATTAGCAACTTTGATAATATAAACGGAACACCCTGTGTATTATTTTTGTTTTAGAATCCTTATTAATTTCTTAATAACTTTCCTTAATATTGTCCTATACCTATTTCTTATAGTTTTCGAGATAATAATTAATTTCACTTTTTTTTTGGAAAACATGTCCTACAAAAAGTGATGATATTTTTAAACTCTGACAAATTAAAGCATTGGAATTTGGTATGGAGTCAGGTTATATCCAGAGGTCTTTCACCCTCTTTCCAAATATTAATTATAATAGTACAGGGTGTTTCAAAATACAAATATTTTGATGGTTTGGAAAAATGGTAAATAGTACGTTTTTTTAAATGAAATACCCTATATTTTATCTGTTGTCCTAAAAGCTATTGAAATTCTCTATCTTCCTATGTATAATGTTACTATACCTATCTTGAACAGTTTTTGACTTATGAGCATTTATTTAGCAAAATTAATTATTACAAATAACAATCACACTTTTTAGACCAATTTATCAAGTAACCTAAGGAAATTGTTTTGTGATGGTTGACATTTTGCAAGAAATATCTAACTACTTTTCAATAAATGTTCAATATGTTGCCCGTTCACTTCTAAGCATTTCAGAATTCGGGTATTGACACCATCTGTAGTAGTAAGTCTAAGTTCATTAATATTCAAACTTTATAAAACGCGATTCACCCGATCTTCTAAATCTTCCATTGAATTTATCGGTATTTTGTAAACAATATCTTTCCGCATTTCCACACTTACTTCGGCAGTGCAATGAGCTGGAGCCCCGTGCAGTTGGTATCACATGTTGCGATACTGGGTAAGGGGAATTTTCAACAAATGTAGTTAAAGTTAGTATTTTCTGGATGTTAAATTTTCATGATATATCAAATATCGAATTTTGTCATCCATCATTAAACAAAAAACATTAAAACTAAACTTGTCTTGGAATGAAGAATCTCTCGTAACATGGGAATTTTCTTGCGCCCAATAATGAATATTTTTCCTATTAAAAATTCCTTCTCGTGAAAATTTCGACTCGTCAGTCCAAATAATATTTCGTAAGAATTGTGGGTCTTCCTGTATATGAATTAATAAGTTTTCGCAAAACAAAGTTCTTTGTGGGCAGTCCTCAGCTTTGAGAAATTGAACTTTGGTATACTTATAATCATGCATATTATGTGTAGACAATATTTTTTGCACACAAGAAAACGGTAAGTCCAAATCTTCTTTGGCACTTCTTATTGAAGCCTGCGGATAGGCATGAAAACAAGCCAAAACATTGATTTCATTTTCCTCATTGGACGTTATAGGTCTAGGTAAATTTCTAGATGCTTTCAAGCATGATCCAAAATTTTCAAAATTGCTTTGAATTCGTCTAAATTTTTTATTGCTCATTGATGGTAAATTTGGATACATTTCATTGAATCTTCTACATTACACTGACCATGTAAAATAAATAAATTCATAAGTACTACATTTGAATAGTTGTTGTTTTCTTCCATTTTTTTTTAACTTTAAATTTAATTTAAAAAAATTAAAGTATTTAAATACACCAACTAACAACAAGGCTGAATGAATAACAGCAAAATATCAACCATTACAAAACAATTTCCATAGGCTACTTGCCAAATTGGTTTAAAAAGTATGATTGTTATCTGTAATAATTAATTTTGCTAAATAAATGCTCATAAGTCAAAAACTGTAAGATAGGTATAGTAACATTATACATAGGAAGATAGACAATTTCAATAGCTTTTAGGTATTTCATGTAAAAAAACGTACTATTTATCATTTTTCCAAACCATCAAAATATTTGTATTTTGAAACACCCTGTACTATTATAATTAATATTTGTAAAGAGGTTGAAAGACCTCTGGATATAACCTGACTCCATACCAAATTTCAGCGCTTTAATTTGCCAGAGTTTAAAAATATCATCAATTTTTGTAGGACATGTTTTCCGAAAAAAAAAAGTGAAATTAATTATTATCTCGAGAACTATAACAAATAGGTATAGGACAATATTATGGAAAGTTATTAAGAAATTAATAAGGATTCTAAAACAAAAATAATACATAGGGTGTTCCGTTTAAATTATCAAAGTTGCTAATACTTTCAAGTAGAAGCGGCAACACTTCATGGCTAAAAATATTTTTAAAAGAGAGATCATGTTCACTTCTATAAGCTTCCAAATTTTCAAAGTGATGCGATGACTAGTTCTTCATAAACGTCTAATAGGCCATCCACCATCAATCACCCTGTAGGTTTAACGACACTGGATACACAAATAACTAAATTATTTTCAAAAGATAATAGACGATTTCGGTATATAGCTTATAAAGCTAAAATGGACACGAAGCAATTTACGCACAAATAAGAAGTGGAAAATGAAATAAATGTTTTTATAGCATTTGATACTAAGCTTATATTATTCAAATAATCCTAAAGGAAATGAAGTTGTAGAATTTTGTCAGACAATATTTCAATTAGTTGATTGTTAGTCTCAATAGGTAATTTGGCAACTGCAACAATATTTTTATTGATTGTCTGAATACGAGCAAAAAAGAAAATATTCCATTAACTGAAGTTTCAATTGGCATTCATACAGGGTCTCCCATTTTCGACTCTTTAGTTAGTCACTTTTTAGCAAAACGGAAGATTACGGTGTCAAAGTGATTTTGAAAAGCCTCGCTCTTTAGACATCCCTCGTATTTTCGATACGCGTTAACTTTTTAATATTTAAAAACTGATCTTGTTAGAGATTGTTACTTAACGTTCAGTGGCGTAGCCAGTTTTTAGATTTTTAGATATTAACAAAAAAATAAAGTTTTGAAGATAAATATAAACAACTATACATTTTTGTAAATCTCAAAGTATGTTCAATTATTAAAAAAATAATATAAAAAATGGTGTCCCATTTAACAAAATACTTTTGTAAGTATCTCAAAAACTGAACTTTTTAATCGAAACTCTGACTATGCTACTGAACTTCACGTAAAAATCTCTATTAAGTTTTTATTTTTTTTGATAAGTTAACGCCAAAACCAAGAGAGAGGTCACTTTTTTCATGCGAACCGCAATCTATCGTTTCGTTAAAAAGTGGGATACTAAAGTGAGGACCGAATATTCTATCTTTGATACGAACTCTAATACCCCTAGTATGGAAAATGGGATTCCCTGTACAATCATTATTATGGCTCACCAACACGCGATCAACAATAGGATTATCTGAGTTCCCATTTGTGTCAATATAAATAGAAGTTAGAATGGTTTGTATTTGTGGTTTGAACTTATAGCTCGTGGGTATTCGTGGCAAGTGTAAACACATTCCTTTCCACAATAGTAATATAAAGTACAAATAATTTATTTTATAATATTTAAAAAATAATTGGAAATATATTTTAGAATGGTCCCAGCTAATTTGCTGGAGTATTAACGTTCAGTTTCAGCATTTACTTAAACTTAAAAGAACAGTAGAATTTATTATTACCCTTAAAGCCAAATAAATACACCACAAAGTATTTATAAACTTCTCGTGAAAAGGCCCTTTTCTGGCGCACTTTGACTTCTTCTTCCTGCCATCGTACTTTATCAAGTAGTCTTGAATATTCTTGGTCTTGCAGAGTTAATAAAGTTTCCTTCCTTAACTTGAAAGTTTCGGGTTCATTATCCTAGGATTTGAAGGACTTTTAACAAATCCAGTAGATCTCTTATACTTACAATAATAGTTGGTATGACATAGGTGGCGTTATTCTTACCCGCATGTAATACGTAATGTAAAGAGAAAGAGGACATAATTTAAAATAATAAGGAATTTAATATAAAAAAAAACATGTCACAAGTAATTTGACCTTACTTTGTAATAATTTTTTTACTTTGTACTAAACTAAACGAAACAAACATTTTTATCAAATACTACATTAATATTCCACTTGAAGCATATTTTAAAGTTTAAAAGGAAACGTCTATGTTTACATGCCTTTCGAAAAGATAGACCATTTACAGAGAATTATCAGAAAATGCGTGTCCAAGAATTTTTTTCTCAGATGGTTAGAAATGCGGTTTCGGGATTTACACGATGTACAATATCTTATATGGAAAGAATAAGGTCATGTGGAAGATTAGTATTTCATAAAATACTATTGTTTCTTATATACTTATTATAAAACACGTTCTTAAAAAATTCGGTACACTTAAATCATAAAGTTATATTGTTAAACATCAGATATAGTCTCTTTTCGCTTCTAGAGAATCCATTATTATGCTATTATTGCACTGTTGAACTGAAATTAAAAATAGTTTTCCATCTACGGAATTTATATTTTTTTATTTTGATACCCTGTATATGCTCTAAATTTTTGATTTTAGTGTTATTTTCTCAATAAGCAGAACTCTTTATTGAGGAAGTCAAAAATTACAAATTTTCCCATATGTTAACATGGTTTCTGGACACGCTCTATATTGCTATGATATGAACGTTTATGATAGATTTGTAACGGATTCTCTGCATTTTTTGTATTATTCGGTGACACTATTAAAGTTGGAACCTATATGGAGAAAATATTTTTTTCGATTTAGTTAAAATTTAAATTTACCATATGTTTTTGCTTTGATAAAAATGACATATTAAATTTGATCATGCGGCTTCTAATAACTGTCAAATTTGAAATTTTCTCCAAAAAATGCCGAAAAATTGCATTTATCGATCGAATTTAAAAAAAAATATATTTCGAAAAGGTGTTTCTACTGTAATTTTATGCTTACATACCGAATTGGAATCAATATCTATTCTCATTGCAAACCGAAAATTTTACCAAAATGTTCATTTTCCTCAAAAAATTAAATTGTAGTTTAAAAATGTTGCAATCTGAGGAGCAAACTCCTCATAACTTTAAAGGTTTAACCAACGAAAAGGGGCGTCTTGTTTTTAAATAATAAATACGTTGGAAAAACGGACAAATTAGAATAATAGCTCCGTTGTTTATAATTACGGTGGTAGGCCACTCACAACACTTATATAATATTCAAATTCAATGAAAATATATAGGTCAAAAATATATAAGAAATAATCATAAGCGATTCAAATTCGGTGTTTGGACATAAAATTACAATACAAACAACTTTTCCAAATAATTTGTTTCTTAACTTAAATTCGACCAATAAATGGCGTTTTTGATATTTTATGGAGAAAATGTAAAATTGGACAATTAGCAAGAGCCGCCTAGTTCCATTTAATACGTAATTTTTGGTTTTATTCAAGGACAAAACTTATGATGAAGTAAAATTTTACCTAAATCGAACATTCAATTTTATCCATATGGTTCCAACTCTATATTTATTTAATACTAGAGCATATTCGTACTTTCACTTATATTTTTCATTTGAATCAAGATAATTTCAGTAACAAATCAAGCGAACTATTTAATAGAGGTGGTTCTTATTTATTATAATAATCAGCATGAAATAAGCTTGTTGTTTGCTTGCACGGAAAAGAACGACGTCATGATTGGGTTTATTTTTATTTCTCACGCTTCGAGTCTTCAGCCAATACAATTGAAATAGCCCAAAACGTAAGAAAGTTATTTAGGTCTAGAATTTGCGTGTTGCGTTATCAAATAATTTATGAACATTGGAACTATATTCATATAATCTAGATATAATTTTCTTGATCAACAATTTTAATTATATCTATATTTAATGATTATATTTTTGGTCCGCCTTGATATTTTTCAAGCCAATAGAACTAGATAGAATATAATAGCTTAAGTAGTATAAAAGTTACGAGGGGCCAGAGCCGGGGAGAGCACTTGGCGAAAGAGCTTCAAGCATCAAGGCCTGTAAGCTTTAGGACTTCGCAATGATTAATCGTTACCTCTGATCTTGAACTACAACTGATTTTAGAACCATTTTAATTTCCGAGAAGAGAGCGGAGAATAAACCCTAACGTTGCTAATGTTATGAAAAGTAAACCAATATAGATATTATTTGTCTCTTAGCTAATTTTCAAACATAATTAATTTTATAAAATCTACAGCTTTTAAAATAAGTAATTATGAAATGTGACCATTGCTACTTGCACATATGCTGACAGAATCAGTTTCTAATACAGTTAATGCTGATTTACTGCCACCACCATTTTTAACAGCGTCATTACTACTGTAGTAAGGTACTTCATAAAAGGGCATGGAGCTCACAAGGGATTGCAAATCATCAAGCCACCCACATTAATGGATCTTGAAGCACATTGAAAACACTTGAAGTTATTTTAAAGCATTTGTAAGACCTTTTGTCAAGTCCAAATTGCTAAGCACTTCCATAAAGTAATTAAAGTATAAAGTCCAAATGACAAGCTGTAAAAATGACTTGAACCATAATTCTTGCAAAAGCTCAATACCATCCTAAATGTTTTCCTTATTGTTCTTTCCGTTTCCTTTCACCTACCATTTATTATATTATAACCTGCTGTTATATACAGGGTCCTGCATCTCACCTCCCGTCTTCTACAGCTCAGTTATTAATTAAGTTAGGATGTTGATATTTTGCCAAATTTTCCCGTATTTTAGGGTGCGCCTCAGGAATACAGGGTGTCCTAAAAAGTGTGACGTCATGATGATTTATTTTTTTTGATTATATGCCATATATTTTTTTACTTTTTTGGACGCCTCTTGTGGTTCCTTACCCCTAAAATTTTATTGAAATTGGTGTAGTAATATCCGCAAAAAAAAATAAAAACCAAGAAAAATCAGTTTGCACCATTGGTTTTGAAAATTAATTAAAAATGGAAATAGTGCCTCCTTAATAATATTATATAAGGCGCTTATTAAATAAGGTCCAACAAAGTTGTTAACCAAGTTTGACTGATACGAATTTTACAGGGTGTTCAAAATTTTATGTCAAACCTTACAAACTTTAAAGCACTTTATTTTTCTTATTTTCAATTGTACCCCTGTATATTTTTATGTCATTCGATGCGGAATTAAAAAACAAACATATTTCCTTATTATAACCCTATTGCAATTTGTAAAACATTCAGAGTTATTTGCAGAAAACTAATTTGATCAACTATTGCACATTTTAATTAATACAAATCGAAGATGGCTTTGAAAAACAATTTATTGACATGTGTATCAAAGTGAAAAAAGCCCATTTTGACTTTAGTAATTTAAAAATTTAAAACAGTGTTAGCTTATTATTAATTATTTAAGCTGTATATACGCGAATTATTATTTTTTGTCATGGAGTACAACTGAGAAGACTGCGTAGATATGATTTTCATATTAGGAGAATGCGAAAAGAACTCTCTTTTGGCAACTCGAGTTTATGCACAGCGTTATCCGGAACGAAGACATCCAGATAAAAAGAGCCTACAAAACCTATTAGAGAGGTTTATACAAACAGGTAATGTAAACTATACAAAACCAGTGAGAAATAAACCTATTCGAACTGAAGAAAATCAATTGGCTGTGGTATTATCTGTTACGGAAAGTCCTTCCATTAGTCAACTAGCAGACGCTGATGCCGTGGATGTAAGCGGAAGAACCGTACAACGAATTTTAAAGGACAACCGTTCCCAAGATTATCATTACCAATTTCATCAAGAACTCTTTGAACAAGATTTTGAACAACGCGTCGAATTTTGCAACTGGGCGCAAGCTAAAATTAGGATAAATTTTGACTTTTTGATAAGGTTTTATTTACTGATGAGGCCACCTTTCATAAAAATGGATTTGTGAATCGTAGAAACTTACATTATTATTCCGACCACAATCCAAGGGTATTTAGTCAGGTTGATCAACAACACAGATCGTCAATTAATGTGTGAGGGGGAATTACTGGTTAACATATTATTGCCTTCATTTTTTTGACGGACATGTGAATGGCCATATCTATCTGGATTTTTTGCAAAATCAATTGGTAAATTTTAACATAAATTTGCCAATTGATTTTGCAAAAAATTTACCAATAGCTGTGAAGGATGAAATGTGGATGAAACACGATGAAGCCCCATTCATTTCAAGTCAGGGATCATCTCAATACAACCTTTCCAAATCGGTGGACTGGAAGAGGAGGGCCAAACAAGTGGCCGCCCCGAACACCCGATTTAACTAAATTAGATTTTCTTTTAGGGCTATGTTAAGGAAATCGTTTATCAGGAACCTCCAACAACACCATACAATATGCAGCAAGGGATTCGAAACGCATTTCAAAACATTACACCCTATTACGCAGAGTGGCAAGATGCTTCTATACTCGTCTTCATTTGTGCCTCCAAGAGAACGGAAGATATATCGAGCATACATTCTAGTATGTTATTAATTTTAATACTTTATTTATGGTTTTACTGTGATTTTAATGTCAATAAATTGTTTTTCAAAGCCACCTCGATTATTATTAATTAAAATGGCTGTAGAATACTTGATAAAATTAGTTTTTTGCAAATAACTCTGTATATGTGACGAATTGCGATAGGGTTGTAATAAGGAAAAATGTTTGATTTTTAATTCCACATCGAGTGATTTAAAAATATATAGCGGCTCCAATTGAAAATAGGAAAAATAAAGTGCTTTAAAGTTCAGAAGGTTTGACACGAAATTTTGGACACCCTGTAAAATTCGTATCTTGGTTAACAACATTATTGGACCTTATTTAATAAGCATCCTGTATAATTTTATTAATGAGGCACTATTTCCATTTTTAATTCATTTTTAAAACCAGTGGTGCAAAGCAAGGTGCAAGGTTGTTATTTTTTTTCCGGATATTACTGCACCGATTTCAATCAAATTTTAGGGACATGTAAGTAACCGCAAGAGACATCCGAAGAAGTAACAAAATATATGGCATGTAATCTAAAACCCTGAGGTACGGGAAAAGCCTGCAAAATATTAACATTCTAACTTAATTAATAACTGAGCTGTAGAAGACGGGAGGTGCTTCAATGTATTATTGCATTGCATGTATTTGCAGAATGTCCCGGAAAAAGTATAATTAATTAAAATAAACAAATAAAAGAAGGTATATAAAAATAATCAATAACTTGCTGATAACGTCTAAACTCTACTATATGTAGCATATGATTGTATTCAGTAATTAAAGTACTCAAATTTGTATTAAAAAACGAAACGTTATACAATAAATTTCAAACGGTTGCCTTAACAATATTATGCTAATTTTTCTGCTAATGTAATACTTCGTTGAACGAATTTGTTCAGATTTGTTTCAATTTTTTTGAAATTGATAGAATGTTTATTTTGGTTAGTACTCAGCAAGAATCCGGAACTTTTCCACAAAGAGAAGTCAAGATATAAGATTGAAAAACTAAATTAGCTAAAAGTATAAGCACATACTAAATTGAAATTATTAGAAGCTTCTGATATTCTGTTTTGTTTACTTAATAAATTACACATAAAAGGTAATGTGGCTTAAATTTTATTCACATCTTTAAGTAACATTTCAGGTTATTATTTTTCTTCATAACGTTTAAATTCAAACATCATTTCGATATAATAAAACAGGAAACTAATGGATAATGAGATACGAACGAAGTATGCAAGTAAAATGTATTTTAATTCTTCGCGAACATTTTATACGAGCAATAAAAATGGTATATGCTTGTAAAGGAACGTCATTTCCTCATTTTTCATGCTTGTAAATATTTTAAGACTTAGTTGAAAGTAATGAAAAGCTTTTCAATCTAATAAAATATGCGGAATAGCAGTTTAACTGATATCACCACTATTTTTTAAACGATGAAAGAACAAATTGAAGCATTCTAAGAATCCAAAAAAAGCCTGCGCTCAATAAAATCATGATGAAGATGGTATTAAAGGTGTAAAACCAGCTAAGAACATCCCGATATTTAAATAATATGTGATAGTTTTGACCGAGACTTAATTTCGTAGAAGGAACAGGCAATAGCCTACAGTGATAGCGATGATATTTAGGTAGTTAGGAATATTTCCGTTCGCCAATCTCTCTCTGTCCCACTATTTTACATGCATGACCAGAATGTACCTATATATTTATAAAGACATGACAAGCGAAAAAAGGCCAGGTATGGTGATAATATTAAAGTATTTTTTAAATAATAAAAACTCTATTGAAGTGAGCAGACTTATCACAAAAATCAATCAAGTTCAAAGTATAGGGTGCCCAAGTTTCGGTACTTTCTAGGGGTATTAGACTTATTATCAAAGGTTTTTTAAAACTGAACTTTTTAGAGAGAAACTGGCTATGCCACCGAACTTTACATAAAGATCTCTAACAAGATCAGTTTTTACCTTTTTGATAAGTGAACGCATAACTGAAAACCCAAGGTTAAGGACATAAAGAATTTTCATCCTGTAGATTGATGATAAATTCGATACCTGAATCTATCATTTCGTTAAAAAGTACGTCACCAAAGTGAAAACCGAAAAATTCTATCTGACCTAAACCACCAAAAAATATCGCAAAAATCGTGTATGTTAATATTTAATTAATATCGGATGTTATTGTTGAATCCGTTGTATGAATTCAACGCCTAGCCATTGGCCCTAAATCACTTTGCCTTTATTTCGTAGTAGTATCTTGTACATTTCTTAGAAATATTACAAAGTAACATCTACATAAACAACTGTTATATCATATAAATGATTCTGAACCTCTATATTTTTTCAGTAGAACTTGAACTAAAACTGGAGGGATTTCAGCGTTTACCAAAAAATTTATATGAGAACATAAACATATCGTCGAAAAGTTTCTTATTCTTCTTCTCTGTTATATTGATTAATAAATAAAACTAGAACCTTCGGAAAGCCTGTTCTATCTTATTATTTGTTCATGCATTTTTTAGTATGATGGTGTCTTGCAAAGGCTGCGACAAATAATTGTATTGAGAGCGTTTTTTTAGTTAATTGAAAAGTGATTCAAATAGCCCAAAAACTTTGAAAAACTTTTTAATTTCACCTACCTATCGGCTCAAGTGGTTTTGGGAAGCAATCCAGAGAAAGACTAGTTTTTATAATTTATTAATCGTCGACTAAACTTGCGTTATACATACTTTATGAACCGATGAATCAAATTTTTATAATTCTAGAATGTATAATACAAAAAAAAAACCATCATTACTGCACAAGGGAAAATCTTTTCTTATTATTCCGTTTCAGTTTTAACTGGTTCGGTTTAATTGGTTCAAGAATAAATTATAGGTCCGTTTTTTGTGAGGGCATCCTAATTGGTGAAAGGAATGTGGAATTTATGATTAACATTATGAATAATTTCTTAGACTGTTATATGTAGACAGATTCTACATTTTCAACTTCTAAGTATTATTTCTTATGATCAATGGATATGAACAAATAGCTTTTTATAACGAACTCCTCCGCTATCACCAGACCTAACTCCGCTTGATTTCATATTGTGGGGTATTTAAGAATCTAATTCACAAGCAAAGGTACAATAACGTTGTCGACTTAATGAACATGGCTACCTAGAAGATAAACCTAGATGGTAGGACCATACTAACGACAGGTCGAGCAAGTCAACAATACTGACAAAAAAATGTATTAGAAAACAGGTTGATACTGTCACATATCTTCAACAGCGTTTATATGTACAATAAAGTTTTCAAATTTAATTTAAGTGTTTCAATAAGAATAAGAAATTACTTTGTTTGAATATCAATTTATTTTTGTCTTACTGACTGCAGTTTCGTATTACTACTACATTTTCAAACCTGGGGTTTCGTTTCATATAATTTTTATAATTGTCAGGGAAATTTTATTATTTTTTGCAAAGGATCGTAAAGAGAGAATGTACTTCACAAATCTGTTTGTTCGATAAGAAAGTTTATGTTGGGTCTTTATTACACTTATAAATTTCTGTTGACTACAAGATGTTATGCTTTTTTGATTTTGGTGTCGTAATTCACCATATGTTTCGATTTGAAATGTACCGAGTGGTCAACTAAGAATGTAAACTGTAGAATCTGTTTTCTATCAGTTACAATAAAAATTATTAAAATTGGTCCATTATTAACGAAATAACAGCTTATTAATTTGGAAATGCATTGTTGAATAATCGATAATTAATTATTGGAGTAGATATTTTGACATTAAAATAGGGTTTTTAAAAATTTGTAATTTGAGATTGTCATCAGTTGTTGTAACTTCCTGTTTACTTATTATTGTGTTATGTGTTAAAATCTCCCGATAAATAAAATTTAAC
Organism: Barypeithes pellucidus; assembly: GCA_963991005.1. Lineage (NCBI taxonomy): Eukaryota > Metazoa > Arthropoda > Insecta > Coleoptera > Curculionidae > Barypeithes > Barypeithes pellucidus. The sequence goes on from OZ022556.1 coordinate 35,597,530, forward strand.
GTCCGTGAAACGGAATAATTCATATATCTAATTTACTGTGGTCAATAAGTCCGGTTCCAGAAAAGATACAAACTTGCATTTTTTACCGACATGTTAAGGATTTAATTCTCTAATTATATCGTCTTAAAACAAGCATATCATTGTATTTAACTTGTTTGAGAAGAAGTAAACTTTTGCATTTAATTCAATTAATGCCACCTAGCGACGACGGCAAAACTCAAGAATATAAAAACAAAGGCGAGTTTGTATGGTAAATAAAGTTCTCTTAAACGAGACCAAGTTTGTTAAAATCAGTTAACCCAAACCGGAGTAACCGATTTTATTTAAGAATTGAATTCCAACCACCACAATATTGTTTGTGGCGGTAACTACCATATAACTCATATGTAATTACCGCCCTTTGGCTTAGCACGGCAATATACTTAAATACAGATATTTTCGATACATCTCAATTAGTCGAAATAGAAAGAAAATCTTAATTTTAACCTACGCGCCCTTGCGGGTATTTTATAATCTCGAACATAATTTCCAGCATTTTCTCTTGAGCACAAATTACCCGGATGCTCTCTCATTAGTAGTTTTTGTGAAATTTCCAATGGCCATCCTTAGTTACACAATCAAGCAATCATCAAGGTAAGGTTGTGTTAACAAGATTCCGTGGCTACGCGCATTTTTAGTTTAATTATACATGGCAAAAATTTGAAATTTCGGTTTATAACATATGTGACAAAAAATACTTTCTCGTTGTTTAATTTCTAAAAACTTTTATACAGGGTGTCCATTTAGTGTGTAATTCTTTGATATCTCATATAATATTATCGATAGAGAAAAACTTTAAATATAAAAATTAGAGAACTATTGAAGTGCAGTATAGTTTTAAATGGAACACGCTATATTTTTCACTCGATATTAGGGTTTCTCCGCATTGCTTATGTAATACCAATTTTTTCCCAATCTGTTTTACATACATTTACATCTCGATTATATGATATATTGATTATAAAATTTTACAAGTTTTTTTATAAATAGGATGCTTTTTGCTGCGAAACTTCAGGAAGTATGTATTAAATTTACTAAATATTTTCAGTGTAGATGGTCTGGATTATTGTGTTATCTCGTATTTTATTGTATTAGAACGTCTATACACTTAAACAAAATATTAAATTTTATAACGTCCAAATAAGTCAAAAATTAACAAAATAAAATGAAAACTTAATTTATTTCATAATATTTATGCGGCATTCCAGTCATAGTAATTATTAATATAAAAAAAATAATTTACTTAGGTAAGTTGTACAAAATTTTGATTAATACAAGTTTGAATTGGATTGCAAATTAACGCTAGATTAGATAAAGTCTGACGTATTATACATTGAAATGTCTCTCTAATAATTCCTTTTATTTAAGTGCAATTACATATAAATAGATTAACAACAAATTGTCAAAAATTAAGGAAATTTCAATTGTCAATTGTTAATTTCCATTGCTTAGACGTAAAGGTTTTAAATAATTTTTAAAAGATGAAAATCACCGAAATTTAATGCCTGATGGAAATTATTTGATCGATATAAGTTTAGATATTCTGTAGATATGTAGCTAAAAAACAGGATATTACAATAATTTCGACCATTTACGCCTACAATAAAAATTACAAATAATAAATGGTTGACTATGTATACCTAAAGGTGTAGTGATATAAAAACCTTTTCCTCCACTAATAACACATGAACAAAATAGGCATCGAAAAAAGTAATATTTATTAGCAGTATAAATTAGATTGCGATCGCGTTCAGTGACGCTCTAAAAACTGGAAAACATTTAAGTAATTCCCTTTTAGTTTACCTGGATAAAAGCCATAAAAGCTTTACCGACATGCATTTCACAGTGGTAAAACTTAATGAGATTTTCGACGTGATTAATTTCCTAGTAGTACTAGGACTAGTTAGCCTTTTATAGTTGGTAATAGTGCTTCTAATAGACAGCTTGATGAAGAGGGTATATTTAAAATAAATTTCTATTTGGTGATCGTTACGGATATTACGTCCTCTTTCTTTCCACCGCTTTACTAACCACTTATTTGTGTTTGGAAAAATTTCTTAAATGATTCAGGGTGTATTCAGAAGGCTCACTTTTTTAAATGTTTGTTACCAGATATTACTGTTGCTTAAGGAATATTTTACAACAGATAACAGAAATAATGTTTCTAATATCATATATATGGATTTAAATGTTTAAAAAGTATTTTAAATAAACTCGAACCGAAAGTATATTCGGTATAACGCTAATGCTTAATCTATTGAGATTGTGCAACTCTGAGAGCTGATTTATACCATCCAATTGTATATTTATAACATATTCGGCAATATGAAGATCCTGAAGTACAAAGTAAAAAGTGAAGTACTCATTTGAATTTTATCGGCGCTGGCGTATATCACATCCTAAACATTTAAATCCCAGGCGAGTACATCAAGAAAGAAAATGACACAAAATAGAACCATGAGAAAATCACTATGTGCCGAAGAGGAGACAGTTCCATTCAGACTCACCCTTTAAGAGCTATTGGCCTATAGGACACGTTCGAGTTAAAAAAATTGGACAGATAGGTCATTAATTGAGTACATAGAAGTGTGTGTGTAATTTATTGTATCAAAACCCTTGGAAAAGTGAAGCAAACTCAGACCAGAAACACGTTTAACATCCAGATCCCCAACTATGGCGTCCCAGACATTCGACAATGCCGCAATAGTACCATGAATCTTTTGAAGACCTGATTCAAACTGCGCAATAATTCGATTCCGGGAACAGTAGTCAGTTCCTTGTTGTATGCATGCATGAATGTCGTACTTAATTAAATAAGGTTATATTTATTTTTTAAACTATTCCGAATTTAAACCACTCCGACCATGGCACCTTTCCAGAATCATGGAATCTTGTTATTTATTAAGAAATTTACGTTTTGGTCGAAAGGCAGCGAAAGAACGCGAAAAAGACTAAACCTAACCCTGATCCGCCTTGTTCACTTTAGCTAATAATGTCTGGTTTGTTCAGGTTTGTGATCAAATCAGTTATAGACTATTGCTAACACACCGGTTCAGTACAAATTCAGTTTCAGTACATCCGTCTGATTCAGGAATTCAGTTAGATCAGAGACCCATATTCCGTTTGTTTTTTGTTCTTGTATGCTCTTCTTTGTTAAGGTAGGGTAAAAACTATATTTAGCACTATTATTATTATTTGAAGACAAAGCATAAAATATATATTTACTTAAATATAGCCTTCTTTGATTTTGTGTTCTGATTTGCAAAAAGTCCCTACTTTCTTAGAGCCTTCAAAAGTTGCTTCTTTTACTTTCCTAAAAACGTCTTATCTAGAATCATGACTTTAAGAGTTTTCATTGAGATCAAAATATCCATTTTAAGTTGATTTAGTAAAGTAACCTGAAAATATATTTTTAAAGAAATAATGTAATGCAGATATTTTCATCTTTTGAGCAAAAAATTAATAGCATCATTCTTCTTCTTATAGCGCCGTGACCGTGTAACGGGTACTATATTGACAATTATTGTTTTACCCACGGAACAGTTGGATCGAGGATTTTCCATTTTTTAACCATGATGTTCTTCTCCTTCCAGGACCTCGCTTGCTGTTTATTTTACATTCCCTTATGAGGTGTATTATGGCATATTTCTCAGGGTGGCGCATGATATGGCTAAATTATTCTAACTTAGGTTATCGTTGATATTACTGCCCAAATACGTCAGCCTCTCAATTCGTTCCAGAGGGGCCCTACTACAGGGTGTTAAAATTTAAGTTATAAATTATTTTTCTTCATACCTCAAGCTGTTTCTGAGATATAGATAAAAAAATTTGAAAGTGGGGATTTTTGACGACGGGTAATATGAATCAATTAATCAATTACTGTTTTTCAAATAATTTGTAGAGGGAGCTAGTTACAGCCTACACGCCCACTCTATCACGTCCAAACTTTTTTGCGAGTGACTTTATTGAGATTCTGATTAAAATTTAAAATTGAACGGTCATTTTTAAAGGAAAAATATATACTTCATTTGTTTTGTTAAACCGATCCGTTTCCGAGATATTTGTATTTTGAAACAACATTGCATGAAAGTTTCTATTTAAGAACAAAATTCATTTGCAAAATGTGCAAAATTTAACATTTTAATAAATATCGCCTTCGTTTAATTGATTTTTTAATTTTGAATCGTGTTGAATTTGGCTATGCCGAGAAATATTAAAATGCAAATATCTCGGAAACGGATTGATTTAACAAAACAAATGAAGTATATAGTTTTTCATTGTATTATAAATTTTAATATGACTCCTAATGTTGCTCGATCCCAAAAACCTCTAATTACAAATTTTCGTATATATCTCACAAACAGTTTGAGCTATGAAGAAAACATTAATTTATAAATTAAACTTTAACACCCTGTATCTCATTAACGACCAACATTTTACTAAGGCATGTTTCGCTCAAACCTATTATTTTCAAGGTTAGAATCTGTGGTTACTCTATGGCGCCTTCATTACCGAAGAACCTGTATAAATAATTTTGGAGGCGAATTTTCAAATATGTCTAATAGGAATGACGGTTTTGGAAAAAACGCTATAGTTGCAGTGGCATATTTTATTTTACGATGTCTTCCTATTCAAAGATAATCTATATAATGTATAAATATTATTAGAGAGCTTTAAATTAGGGTTTATATTTATTTTAATAATAACTGATTTTATTTTAATCACCTCGTTTTTACGATCCGAACTGATAAATCTAAATTCATTAATTAAAATTGTTTAATTTACTTAAAATTAATATTAATTTTTTCACCAACTTCTGAAAACGAAAGGAAAAGTTGTTTTTTAGATGTATAAGGGTAGTTTCTCATTTGTTTGTTTTCCGTTATGTCTTTTTTTCCTTCTGTTTCATTATTTATTCTGGAAATTCAATTCAAACATTATGCAGTACAGAAGAAAATAAATAAAATGAAAATGCAACATAAATAACCATTTCCCAAATTTTACTACCCTAATGATAAATAATAAACCTTTTTTGCTCTCTGGTTATATTTTTTATGATTTTTATAAATAGATCTTACGAAAAATATTAACCAACCTAAGTTAAAATGATGCTTATAAGGTTAAACTAGTTCTCTAAAATAAACGAAGTAAAGAGTTTTGAAATAATGATAGCCATTATACAGTGAGGACGTAAAGTAAGGAATAAATTCATTATCTCGCAAACTACAATTTTTTAAAAAAATCGCTCGGACCCTTCGATTTTGTTTTTCGAACGCGCATATTCTGACATAAAATGTAGATATACAGGGTGTTGCAAATAAGAGTGACACAAAATTTTTTTTTTCTTAAATAGAACCCACTGTATATTATTGCATGTACGGATTCTTCGGAAAATCCTAAACATTTTTCATGTAGCATGTGCTATACCTTAGCCCAAGCGTTTTGGAGTTATTCTCATTCAAAATTTGAAAAGTGGAAAAAGTCATGGAGAAAACAAAGAATAAAATTATTTTAAAAATGTCTTATTTATCGAAAAAACAGTTAGGTGAACTTAAAAATAATTTTTCTAAAGTAAATGTTCGAAGTTTCTTCCGTTGGTCAACTGACAATAGCCTAACCGATCTACAAATTCTCGCTGAACATTTCGAACCATTTGGGGTGTAATTTGCCGAATGTCTTGCCGGATGCGATCTTTTAAATCATCTAAATTTGCAGGCTGGCTTTTGAATACTTTTCCCTTAAGGTATCCCCATAAAAAAAAAGGCGAGTGGTGTTAAATCGGGTGACCTTGGCGGCCACTCAATAAAACCACCTCTTCCAATCCACCTGTTTGGAAAAGTATCGTCCAAATATGTACGAACTCCCACAGCGAAATGTGGGGGAGCACCATCTTGTTGCAACCAGATATTATGATGTGGCAAATCGGGACGTTCTAACTCAGGAAAAAGGGTGGCCAAGGCTGGAACAAGTTCTTGTTCTAAAAAACTCAAGTATCTCTCGCCTGTTAAATTTCCGTCAAAAAAGAAAGACCCTATAACAATGTCATCGACAACGCCAGCCCACACATTGATCTTTTGATTAAATTGTGTGTGTCCTTCCCTCATCCAGTGTGGATTTACATCGGACCAATGGAAATTGTATATAGTATAGTTTGGTAATGAAGCCTATATAAAAAAATATATAGTATAAAATATATTAGCCAAGTCTGAACCTCTTGATCTTTTAATGTAGCTTCCACATGGTAATAGGTTTGTGCTTTAATACCAGGCAAAACTGGCAACAAGTCTTACTATTTGAAAAAAAATGTATAATTTTTGTAATTTTTAAGTTAGGTCGTGGGATAATCATAAAATAAATACAAAATTCGAAAAAGAAAATGAATGAATAAGATATATGAAAAACGAATTTCTAATGAATTGCGGCATTCCTGCTGTATAGAAGAGGGTGATTGATATGTCGATGTAATGGAATCTACAGTGTTAATTGTTTAATTGTTTTTCCTCAATTTATGTTCGGTTCCATTTTGACTTTTTGTTCAATCAAAGACGCTTCTGGAGCTATTCCTTCCTGTTTTCGTAATAAATTATTATTATTTAATGAAAGCTCAGGAATATTATTTTTATATCATTAGGATAATTTAATAAACGTAATTAAAGAAAATCATAGAGAATAACGTGAATGTAGAATACGGCATTCCTCCTTACTGCTAGGCAGCATCTTTTTGTAGAGATGCCGCATCTGCTGCTTATCAAAGTCGTAGTCATAAAACTATATATTTGTGAAACAGTAACTTCAAAATCTTGGTATAAATTCTAATTTGTGCCATGCTACAAAATACTGGTAAAACTTTCAGATATACTAAGTTAAGTAATTGGATTCAATGAAACTCTATACCTAAAACTTTTAGCGAACAATTTAATTGATTAAAATTACTTTCAGCTATACGAAAATCATATTTGGTAATATGTTTATGCTAGGTGATCGATTATGTTATTTTTTATACAGAGTGATTCATGGTAGGTTAAATACATGTCAATTTTTTCAACCATTGAAATATTAAAATATTTAAATATCATGGCCTAGCTTTGAAACACCTCAAAAGATGATATTTTTACAAAAAACTGACTCGATGGAGGAAATCTCAAGGCTTGGGTATAGGGATATGATATGTCCGTTTGAAAATGAATTTATCCATTAAAATAAAAATAGCCCTCGACGGCTTTTTAGAAGTAATGAAAATAAATATAATTTTAAACTCCCCTGTATGATACCTAATAGATTTTTCTAAACGGGATCCAATACATCTGACTTCCATAATCTATCACCGAAAATAAATGTTCCATGAATTCAGACCACAAATTTACAAATGTTTAATTATGATCATGTTTGGTGCAATATTAGACAGAAGTGTAAGAAAGTTATAAGTAGATATTATTAGAATTAAAAGATGGTTCTAAAAAGTTAATAATATATTAACAAAGTTGTTACAATTTTGAGGTAGAAGCGACAAAATCGCAATCGATCGATGCAGCAGGTGTATTTATACAGGTTGTGTCAGTAAGGTGTCTGGCCTCGATAGCGCCTAAACTATTTAAGATAGAGAAAAAAGCTCAATACAAAAGTTACTTAATGAAGAAAATTATTTAGTTTAGACAAATCTTAAAATATTTCAGAAATGATAAAATTTAGGTATAGGATATATTTAACACAAAAGGAAGGTATTCGAAAGATACATGAATATGCCTAAAAATATATAGGGTGTCTATTTAAAAATAATAAATTAAAGCATATTTAAAATCACTGAGTTTTCCAAGTTCTAACGAACGATTTGTATAAGAAATTTAAAAATAGTAGTTTTTAATAACTGGAAGTGAACTAATTTGCTTATTATTTAAACACAATAAAATAAAAGGTATGCATATTTAACATTATTTACATTTTTTGTATTGGGTTTGTTTACATTTTTACAATGGTGGTTATAGGAAGGGTTTGGGAGATCCTATATTAAATTATCTGGTGCTAGCAATGTTTATTTTTATGATGGTGAAACTTTTCATTTAGTTTGATGTAATTATATTATTGTAAATATTACCCAGGTTATCTGTACCAGTTCTAAACTTAATCGTATTATTATTTCATTTGATGTGCATCATTGAGTTTAACTTTGTCAAAATTAAAGTCGTGAAGGTAAAATTTAATGAGTGTTTCGATAGGACAGTATGGGATTGATTTGTATTGCGTAAACTGGTTTTATGTTCTTCGATTCTATTTTTGAGATGTTTTGTTTGGTCAATGTAAGTTTTAGATCAGTCCGAACAATCTATTTTATATATCAGATTTGTTTGATTTAATTGTGGTTCTATGGGTTTTAATTTATTGAAAAGTTTTTTTGTTTGGTTATAAGGCTTTTCTGCTATGGTTATGTTATGTGGTTTAAGTACCTTTTTGATTTTGATATTTATTTCAGGAATAAGCGGATATATGTCCTTTAACATTATTTTGGTTATGGGTTGTATTGTTGTAAAATTTATTTATTCTATTTTTAATCACTGGTTCAGTGAATTTTTTCGGATAATTATTTATTTTTAGCACCTCTCTAATTTTCTGCGTGTACCCATGTTTTTGGTGTTTGTAACAAATAATCCACGTTTTTGAGTAGTAGAATAACCAAACAGATGAGACCAGATTTGCTAAACCTAAACAAATAATCTGTAGAAATATGCACGCAAATAATGCATGCAAATAATAGTTCAGTTTACTTACAGTAACTGGGATTTAATTGGGGTAGCTTTATTCATCGACTTACCTGAAAACAAAAAATATTAGAATTAAAATTTTCCAAAAAACAGAATGTGTACAATCAATTAAACCAATTATTTATTTATTTAATGCATCATCAAATCAAAAATAATATGTGCTTCTTAAGATGAGGATCCCAAACCATCCCAAATTAGAAATCAGAGCCATCTATGTTGCATCAATTTAATTAAAAAATATACTTTTTGGCAAGTTAGAACGAGAGTCATCAGCTGATCCAATATTTCTTTTCGTGAAGTTTTAGCCGTTAATAATAAAGTTTTTTAGTTAATTTATTGATATTTAGATTATCTGACATGTCGATTGGGGTATCAACAAGTTTCAGGAAGATCTGTAACAAAAATTTGAAAGTGGTATTTCAAATTGTTATTATTATTCTTATAAAATTATATTTTTTAACGCAATTTTTTTCATATCCTTTTCCAATTATTTAACTTTACGAATACAGTCTTAGATTAGAAAAAAACTAAGTGTATTTGTCTAAACGTTCGCATAAAATAAAATAGTGCCTGCTTGGCAACCTTTGAATAAACGCAGCTCTTAATCATTTAACTGGAATTAAGTATAATAATACCTGCGGATGGAAAGCGGATAGAAATAGATTCGAACAAACCCGGTTCATTAAATAAACCTTTCTTTCTGATTACCTAGCAAATTGGAAGCTTTTTCCGATAAAAACTTTAAATTTAGCTCATTTAAAAAAAAAATATAAACATTCAGAATTATTATAGGCAGAAAGTATTTATTTGAATTATTTACTCCTTTATCACGTAACTGTCATTCAATAAATCAGGTTTCTGCATTTTACACATATTGACCAATCACAAACGTTTATACCGATTAAACGATTAAATTTCTACAGCTTTTGAAATCGAAATTATATACAGGGTGTCCCAAAATGTTTTCCTTTTTTCAATACGGTATAACTCGGCTAATGAAAAAGTTATTCATTTGAAATATATTTAAAAAAAATATATTTAAGAAATAAGAAGTCTATATTTGTCAGGTGGTATTATAATCAAATACCAATGTATGGAAAAATATTATTTTTCCAGACCACCTGTTGATGGGTATGTACACCTACCCTGTACTGACGAGAACAAATAAGTTCGAAACCGGTCTGCAGGTGGTTGCATCCTATCAATAGAGAGGGCTTCCTTTTCTTGGTAGTGCCATTCAATCTGATGGGTGGCCAGTTAATATCCCCCCGTTTAGAGATTATCTACTCGGCGAGTAGTTGGACATTTCCGGTCCTGTCATGAGGCGGTGCAGCGGCACGAAGGAAGATATCTTGATAATGTTATTTTCCATAAAAAAATTTCCTTTTTTCTAGTTGTAAAATAAAATACATTTCAAATGAATAACTTTTTCATTAGCAGAGTTATACCGTATTGAAGAAAGGAAAATATTTTGAGACACCCTGTACTTAAATTAGCTTATGCTTATAAAAAAAATTATATCAGAGACCTCTAATTTAGCTAGATAGTGGTTTTCAATAAGTATTTTATTAAATAAAACTCCAGCAATCCTTTTTTTTCTATTTATAAATTTAAATTCCTTGTGACAGAGCGAAATCAAAGCAGAATTTGTGTAATTAGTACGCCGTTCAGGTGCAGCATCAAATTTGCTTGGTTACCATGGATAAGGGAATGACAATGAACTGAGACAGTGCGCAATGGCGCGTTTTGAGCAAGCTGTATTATATGTATGAAAGTATCACCAATTAAAAACTGAGAATTTATTTTATAATTCACCTGAACAAAAAAAATATAAAATCAGAAAATAACATTAACCTAAACCACGCGAGCTTTAACTTTCACCACGTTAACCTCACGTAGGTATATTTTTCTCAAACTTTTACTTCTGAAATGTTTTCGAAAAACGACCTTCGTGAAATTTACCCGGTAGAACTCAAAGTTCTCGTGCTTTAACCTATGATACACTAGTTTGAATTTGAAATAGTTGGATCAGATTATTTAAACTTTTTTTTTAATTAACAAATCATCATCATCATTCAGCCCTCTGTGTTCACTGCTAGACATAAGCCTTCCCCGTTCTTCACACACATAACATCTAACAATTGGAAAACCAGGAACAAACGAGATATGTTTTATTAAGTTTAATTCAGAAATTTCTTGTCCAAAATAGTTGATAGTAATAAACAGAAGGAAAACAAATTAAGAACTTGAGTTTTTTTTTATGATCAAACACCCGCATCACAGAGAAAATCATATAAGGCACAATGAGAGTGGCACAATGAGAGTGGCACACTGAAAGTGATCCACGTTGGTTTCTAATCATTGGAGGTTATATCAGTTAGGAAACATGACCTCAGGAAAGTCGTTCCACAAGGATAACGTCTCCAAATGAAAGAATTCTTAAACAGTGACGATATATTTAAGACAGTATATAGGTCTCAGTCGCGGAGATCTAAAATTTTGTGTTACGGTTTTTATTTTTTCCTGACTTTGTTTGAAGAGATGTTCCTCTTTCATAATTTAAACAAAAAAATTCAGGCCCGTATTAAAAAGAAATCAGGTTGATGATGATGACCCAAAGACGAAACGTTGCATTAAAGATTTAATGATGCAATCTTGTGGAGAATAGAAACTAGCAATGAGAAAGTGGAACTTATTTTTCGACCTTTTCGAACAAAGGCAGGAAAAAGTAAGGACCGAAACGCAAAATTTTAGATTTTTCCAAATATTTTGAAAGCACCTGTATTTATTTTGTTTATTTTCTTGCGGTATATTATAGGTACCATAATTTTGCAACTTTGCCCCAATTTAACCGACTTTATATCTCTTACCGTCTCCGATATTCCAAAGGTGAAAAACGAATTTGTTATACCCTGTATAATTAATGCCTTATTATTTACCTTGACCTGTATGTATAATGTTAATAAAACACACTTTATTTTTTCTCCATTTAACTCAAATATACTTGAGCTACTGGAAATTTGTTATATTACGACAAGATCAAGAATATCTAGCAAACTCTCTTAGAAATACCGTTCACTTTAAGTTTAAAGCAGGCAAAATAGTTCACCTAAACTTTCATTCAATTCCCTATAGAATTATCCGTTTAGGAAACTTGTTCGAAAATCGACACATGATAACAGGAAAATCTTAGGTAAAGGAGACATACTTTATTAAGTACTTAAGTGTTTAAATTTCCCACCCAGAATTCTAAAATAGTTAGAAACAACGCAGAAAAAGGAAACAAACATAATACCAAAACAATTATATTTATGTAAATTTACTTTTAGGAACTTGTTATGTTGAATTTTCGAGGGCGGGTTTAATAAGTTTTTAATGAATTTTATAGAAACAGAGTTACATGGTTTATATTGTGGAAATTGCTTTAATTAATTATTTTAATAAGCTGTTTATTTTTGTAATCTTTGTCAATTGTGTTATTGCAGCAAAGCTTATGAGATGTGGCACTATTTGAGTTATTAAGCAATATGTTTTTCTTACGAAAATGAGAAAGAAAACACGGCTAACTTGGCTGGAAACTGCCAAATATCAGACGCATGTTGAAAAAATACATTTCAATTCTAGAGTTGAAATATAATATTTCAACGCGTATAATACCCGAATAATCCCGAACAACCTCTCGGAGTGAATTGGGATATTAAATGGGGTACTGGCCACTAGAGCAATACTGAACATTTAAAAATTACAGATACAGGGTGTTATGGAAATGACTTATTATATTTAAATGGGTGACTCCTAGGGAGTCCTAGAGAAAGTCTACATACTTTTTTTTTAAATCGAATATCTAAATACTAAGGTAAAAACTCTTTTTACCCACATACTGTCGCGCCGTTACATCTGGATTCACTTAGCAACAATGTGGGTCACTAGAGTATACTAACAGAGATGTCTCGCCCTTACTTGAATACTGGCGGCGCGCCCTTCATACTTCAGTAGGCTTCGCGACTCTGGAGTGGAACGACGTCGAGCGTTCCACGTGATTGACGTATATGAATGTTAAACGTTTTGTTAGTTGTATTGCCCGATTTTTTTTGTTGTGAAATAATTCATAATAAGAAATGTTGTGATGTGATTTAAAATTTGTGTGATATTATCTACTGTTAGTTCTATTGAAAAGCATACTTTTGGTGTTTTATGGAATTTAATTATAAAACGGAATATTTTAAAATAAGATCGAAGGTAAGAAAGTATGTACCCTAAAATTGTAGTTTTCTTTGTCTAAAAAGTTTGAAAAAGAAGTGATAACGCATGCCAAGACGTCTTGTTGTCAAAAACTGAACACGTGCGTTTAGAATAAGAATGACAACACCGCCTACAATGCGCTGACCTCTTTTGAAACTTGAGACTGTCTCAATAAAATATTGATTGCGAAGGGCCTCAGGAATGGCCACGTAAATTTTGAGATTTCATATAAAGTGTATATTTCGTTTAATAATTCAAAGCGCCATTTATGGTTATTTTTCTTCAATTTATTTTCATCTCGGGATTTGCCGGTTTAAATATAATACGTCATTTCCATAACACCCTGTATTTGTCTTCTTTTTTAATTGTGGGGATCTTTTTGGGGTGTTTATGATAATTATGAAAAAGTAATATATAATTGTTAGGCAACCCATTAAACATAATAAGTGCTTGGGTAAACAAGTAATGGAATAAGGAGCGATTTATTTTGGATTTTTACAATTATCGAAGATGGAATATCCATACATGATAAGTATAAACGGAATTTATGCTATTCTATTTATTTTATTAATAATTTGAATATTGTTTTAAGCAAATATGTAAAACTTTCAACTAACTAACGAGATTTAACTCCATCCCTATAACTGTTGAAGTTGTGTATATGTAATCTTAATATTAGTTTAATTTTGTTTTTTATATTTGTTAAATTTGTGAACTTTAATAGCATAGTTTTTGGATGACAAACGAGAACGATGGTAACGCGTAACGCGCCTTGCGGAAAGGAAAAATACTGACAGTAGGAAGTATAGTTATTTGTTTATATCAGTAAATAACAGGTTTAAAAGCAACGGAAACCGAGCACTGTCGCCCTTTCTCCTATGAAGAAGTCTCGGACGCTCTTAAAGATGTCAAACCGGGAAAAGCTCCAGGATTCGATAATATTCACCCCCAATTCCTCATAAACTGTAGCAGGTACATAAAAGTCTGGATGGCCCAGTTCTTTACAGACATTATGCAGACTGGTAATATTCCACAAGAATTTAAACGCTCGAAGGTAATTGCTATACTAAAACCAGGCAAATCAGCCAATAGTCCTAAGAGCTACATACCAATAGCCCTGTTATCCGTGACTTACAAGCTACTAGAATGGCTCATATACAACAAAATTAGCAAAATACTGCTCGAAGCCATTTCGGTCGAACAAGCAGGCTTCAGACCAAAACGAAGCAGTGCAGATCAGGTTCTATCATCCACCACCCACATCGAGGCAGGATTCCAGAAAAACCTTGAAACTTCAGCAGAATTCATCGACCTTAGAGCGGCCTATGACACAGTGTAGAGAGAGGGCATGATGTACAAGCTCCTTCGTGTAATTTCGTGCAAACCAACAGCACGACTGATAGACAGCATGCTAAACGATCGGGTGATTCAGGTAGTCATAGGATCGGACATCAGTTTCCCAAGGAAACTAAAGAATGGACTACCACTGGGATCAATCCTTGCCCCACTCGTCTTTAGCTTGTACATTGCAGATATCCCAGAAACAAGATCAAGAAAGTTTGGTTACGCCGACGATTGGGTACTCACAATATGGTGCAGAACTATCCAACATTCAGAAGAAATATTAATGGCAGACCTAGAGGAAAGAGGAAGGTACTTTCGAAAGTGGAGACTGCAAACAAACGCAACCAAAACAGAAGTTACTTGTTTTGACCTAAATAATAAACTGACCAGAATGGAACTTAACATACAATTTGAAAACACTATACTCACCTACAATAAAACACCCAAACAAGGCGTGACCCGTTATAGAACATTATCCATCAAAGACCACATAACAAAAACCGTCGAAAAATTAAAAACGAGAAACAACATTATCCAAAAAGTATGTGGTACAACATGGGGAGCAACGGCATCCACTCTGCGTTCCTCTGCTCTGAGTCTTGTCATCTTAACTGCTGAATATTGCGCTCCAGCCTGGCTAAATAGCCCACATGTACAAAAAATAGACGCCCAACTAAATAAAACCATGAGAATGATTGCTGGTGTTATCAATCCAACGTTACCAGTCTTGAGCCACATCGCACCCCCTCCACTACGACGAAAAAACGCTCTAACAAACGAATATAAGAAGATCATGAACAACAGAAACCTGCCAATTCACCAAGATATGGAGGATGCCAGCCATCAGCGACCACTAATAAAAACGGCAAGAACAGCTATGGACGAAGAGTTCAACCTTGCTAACGCATGTACTCAACTATGGACTGAACATGAAAATAATCGCATACTGTGCGTCACCCAAAGACCACCGGGCTTTGACCTACCACTTAAAACATGGTCGACGCTGAACAGAATCAGAACCCACCACGGCAGATGTGCATACTCTTAACATAAGTGGGGAGAGCGGCCATCCCCACTCTGTGAGTGCGGAGAAACCCAAACCATAAAACACTCATAGAAGAATGTCCTATAAGACCCTATAATGGAAAACCAGATTACTTCCTGTTGGTGATCCCGGAGTCGATAGAATACATAAATGAATTGGATGTCTGTCTGCACTACATAATAATTAGAGTAAGCAAATGGGAGGAAAGCGATTATTTTTATTTATAATCGGGTAAGTAAGTTAAACTGTTCACCAGCGATAAATTGAAATTTAGACCTGCTCGGCCATGGCGTTGAATGTTGCTAGTTTTAATCAAAATGTCGTATGGGCGCTCCAAGGACATTAAAGTAGAACTAATCATGTGATTTACTATATATAAATTCCAACCCAACTAGGGTCCGAAACTGTATTACAGGTATTACTTCTGTTTAATCCCTAAAGAACAATCCATTTCAGGAAACGATAATCGTCACATGAAAATAGGAAAACCTTAAGGAAACGAGATGTGCTTTATTAAGTTTAATTCTCAAATTGCGTGCTCGATATTCTATAGTTAGAAATAACACTCGAAAAAAACCAAATGTATTAAGAAAACATTCATGTAATGGTGAATTTTGAAGAACGGCTATAATTAAATCATTTAATTTGGAAATATTATTATAGGTTTATAAATTCAATGGTTCTGGTAGTCTGAGATATTTGGGCGATCTTGTACTTTTAAGAATAATCTGATTTGGTGAAAAACTGGTGATTTTTTGGTGTTTGGTGGGATTCTGGTGATTTTATAGTTCATTTGCATATTTTTTGTTAACAATAGGACATAATTTAAAAATTTATACTGTAAGCGCAATTTGACCTTTAATTTTTTTGCTCATCGAAACATTTTTTGGAACTATGATGAGTTTTTTGTTTGCTAATCTTGATTTATATACACCTTTTTTTGGGTAATATTGATATAATTTAATAACTATTTCTGGTGATTTCTATTTTTTCCCCTGGTAACACTTGACAACAACTTGTATACCTAAAACGTCAGGTAAGGACGTCAAGAAAACTTCGGGTAAGGCGTCCGGTAAAAACTAACAGTACGTCCACACGATACGGTTCGATACGGTATTTAATCGAAACGATATTTAAACCGAATAGAGTGAGATGTTCACACGATGTGTAACGTTTTGCGGGCCTATACGTTTATTGATAGTTTTATTAGTTGACTTTAGAGACAATGGATGTAGATATGTTATTATTATGTACTGGTATAGGAAACGCCGCAAAAAACATGTAATTAGGAAATATTGGGAACATCCTATTGTTAAAGAACGATTTAATTTGGGGTCTTTCCGGAATCTTAGGTATCAATTGAGGAGAGATGAAATTAAATCTTTAAATTGGGGTGACAATAAGATCATGAGATATTAGCTGGTATTAACAAAAATTATCAGGGCCACGCCCAAAATTCGTTAACATTTTGGTTTTATACGATTAAAAATACAGTTTCGTATTAAAATCAGTGGTGTCATATCAAGTCTACGCTTTAAATAATGCTGGGTTACCAGAACAAACCCGAACAAACCCGAACAAACCCACATCGGGACGTCTTAAATTTTGGAGTAACAAAATACTACTCCCTATTTAATTTCCACATTGCACCACAAATTATAAACGAAACGTGTCACGATGTGAAGTCATCAATTTATTATATCCATGGGCTACTTGACCAATTCGGTTCATTCCCGAATTATCGTATATGGCCTTGCAGTGGAATACAAGTTCGAACGAATCGGTAGGCTTCCCTTATGCGGTAGATGATCGCATTGTGTAAACTTTACGTACAGCGCAACTGTGGGATTCGATACCTTTATGTATTCGTTAAAATGATCGAAACCGTGTCGTGTGAACGATTTAATATCTCAAAAACCAGTTTAAAGGAACTGGTATGTTACTTACGTTTTTTTTTAAGAATGGCTATATATAAGAAACAGCAGGAGTAGCTAAATAAATTAATGGATGTAATATGAGTTGTTCTAATGCTATCAACTGCCACTTAGATATCGAAATGGAGATACTTTTCGAATGCGGACTGGAAGTTCGCAGCGATGACTGATGTTTTAAATTTGGCGAGACCCCTGAAAGGTTAAGCGGATCAAAGCATAACAGTTTCTAGCAAATATTTTGGAAATAAAATCATCATGATTCTTAAAATTTAAGGACATATCAATATGAATACAAAGTAGTTTTAGTGAAGAAACTTGAGTACTTGATTGACCTGAGTACTTTAGTAGGGATGAAATTTCAAGGAAAAAGTATTTTTTAAGTAAGTCTGTTAGTGCAGAAGTAGCTTTAAAGAATTCTAAGATTATATTCAATTGAATTGAATAGATTGAATTCAGTTCTAGTTAAAACTAAGTAATGTAATGTCATCCACAAGTTCACAATAATAAAAGGTGAGAACGTTGTAAATATCGTTTGTATATAGTAGACAAAGGAATGACCCCCAACACACTGCCCTGTGGGACGCCAATCTCAACCCCTAACTGAGCGGATTGTTGACCCTTAAACAAAACGTACTGACTGCCGTTCTGAAAATATGATTTTAATGGTGAATTGCAATGCTCACGAATAACAAAACATTATATTTTAACAGTCTATAGAGTCAAATACCTTCATCAGACCAAACAGAGCCATTACCTTCTTCCCATCATATATCTGTTTATAAATAGGATCTAAGATGTACCATAGAGCTGAAATAGTAGATTTGCCTCCTCGAAAGCCATGCTGTGCTTCAGAGATAATATTGCTTGATTCTAGATACGTTTGAAAACGCAAAGGGGAGATAAATATGGCGATAATTTCATAATTCATGACTCATAAGGATTTACTTTTTTAAGTAAAAATAACACTTATGAAATATATGGGATATCTAAGATCTATAATATCTAAAATATCCCCATTATCCTCAATAAATATTTCACCTTCTAATTCCATATTGTTATAGAAATTAAAATTATAAGTTTTATGAAACGGATGCTTTTATGACAGTTATTTTCAAACTTCACCGAAGTATGCAGGTCCGATACCTCGTAATTAGGCCTAAAATATTGTAGCCTTAAGGTTAATTCAGCTTAAGTCTTTTTATTGCTACGGGGAATACGAGAAAATTACCTTAAGCCGGGTTTGTTCGGCTTTATTTTTAAGTCGGCTTAAAGCATTACGGAGATTACGGATATTAAGGAGGTAAAATATACTATACAATTTTTTAGAATCGAGACCAGAGGCAATACATTGTGTGAATTCATTTCGTGATTTGTAGAGAATACCAAAAATTCAATATTATTCCTATTATTTGCGTCGTTAACATGTACTTTTCAGCTAGGCTTTTATCCTTGTATCAGCGAGAATAATGTTTGGGTCTCATAGATTTACTACTATTTTTTCTTATAGAAAATGAAGAAATCTTGTTCGATAATCGACGCATGACAACAGAAAAATCTTAAGAAAATGAGACAAGCTTAATTCTCAAATTTCGTGACCGAAATTCTAAAATATTTTTGGTTGGAAACAACACACCCAGGGAAAACAAACTTAATGATAAAACAGTTATACTTATGTAAATTTACTTGTAGAACTTGTTATGGAGAATTTTAGAGGACCGGTTTAATTACATCACTTAATTTTGAAAGTTTTATTATATAGGTTGTAAGAAAGTTTTTAATGAATTTTGTAGGAACAAGGAACTGCTTAACTAAATTGCTTAAACTGGCTGTTTATATATTTTAATACTCATCGTTTGTATTGTGCAAAGGTTTATGAGATATGTCTAATGGAGTTGATGAGGGAAATGTTTTTACCCAATGTGAGTTAATTTTCAAATTAAATGTAGGAATATTATTAATATTTAAATAAGAAATAAAATAACTAAATAAAGAGGGTATTAAGAAAAAAACGTATTAGATATAAACCCGCAAATCCTCAGATGAAAGATAACCATAAAAATCGTCTTAAACTAATAAGTGAGATACGCCATTTTATGTCAAACCCGAAAAATTTACACAATTAATTGAAAACCTCTATGCAAAAACCAGAAAATATTTTGCAACACAACTAATAATTGTAAACGCCAAGTAAACGAATATGGAAGGCCAGTTATTGTCAACAAGATGTCATTGACCCGCGTTGTCAGATATTTTTCAAACTCTTTTTAAAAAAGCACACTTATAAGATAATGTTATTTAAAAATAATTTATTTTATTAAAAAATACAGCCCAGTATAGTTTTGGACCACTATAAATAGTAATATAACACAAATTTCAAATCACATCACATTTACCATTACCATTAGTATAATAATAATTATTTCCCAACAGAACAAAAAAATAACGGTAAACTGGTAAATTTATTAAAATGGAAATTCGTCGTGGTGTGAGACAAGGCTGCATCCTATCGTCGCGTCTCTTTGATCTATATAGCGAAGCTATTTTTAGGGAATCCTTAGAAGATGAGTCAATGGGAATAATTATAAATGGAGAAATGATTAATAGTATGAGATATACTGATGACACCGTCTTGTTAACGAGCAACCTTGAAGACACGCAGCACCTTTTGGAAACATTAAATGAGCGATGTAATGAATACGGTCTAAAAATTAACTTTAAGTGGTCACAATGTTCTCGCGGAATCTGAACCATGTGACGATTGCAAACACCACGATAGAGAATGTGTCGATTGATTGCATTGAACCATGTGAGGTTACTTCGTTGTTACGTTTTTTTCCGCGCTTTTGTATGGAGTTGTGGCTTGGACTCTCAAGAAAAACCACATGGACAAACTGCAGGCCTTTGAAATGTGGTATTACCGTACGATGTGGCAGATTTCCTGGACGGATAGAATTACTAATGCCGAAGTGCTGAACCGGATACAGAAGGAGTGTGAAATAGTTAACACCATAAAAAAGAGAAATCTTCAATATCTGGGTCCTATAGTGAGAGGACAGAAATACACACTTCTACAACTGATAGTCCACGGAAAGATTAGTGGAATGCGGAACATTGGCAGACACCGTATGTTCTGGCTAAGGAACCTGAGGGATTGATTTAATTGTAGCAATGTTGAACTGTTCAGAGCTGCAGTCAACAAGGTCCGGATTGCTGTGGTGATATCAAACCTCCGATAGGAGATGCACTATAAGAAGAAGAAGGTAAATTTAACATCTTAATCTATTAAGCCAGAAATATCGTAACGTTTAATTTCAAACTCAATATAAAGTACAAGTACTTAGGAATTCAAGGGAACGACGCATGCGACATGACCGTTTTGCAGTTTGAGATAGACTGAAGGGCGTTGCTCCGTTTGAGCAACAATGCCGAGGCCTGCGTTTTGATCTGGCATCACTGTTCGCCTACTACCTACAACCACAGTTGTTAACTGAAAACAAAAATAGTTAATTGTCCTTAAAATGAACTCTGATAAACACACTGAGTTTATTTAGTTTGCTAGGGACGGAGACGTTTAAACGCAATAATGCTTATACTTTGCATGATGAAGACACAACAATAATATTTTTAGAATGTTAAAATTTTAAACTAACGAAATGGCATAACACAACATAATATCTTCACTTATTCTGACAAATTATGTACGAATACTTTCATCACCTGTCAAATATACCATTTCGACCAATCAAATTATTTCATTTGCACCATTCACATATGATTAGACTGATAAAATTGATTCCTTACAAGTGATAAAACTGTCTCCTTGGTCCATAACATTTTAAAAGCTTTTCTAAGTAGGCCGAGTACTAGATAATGAGTTTTAATAAGTTAAGTTTGAATGACTTTTTCTTTTAATATATGCAGATTTTTAGATTTTCATTATTATATACCCAAAACAATCGGAAAACTACCTTAAAGGTAGGATTTAATTAAAAAATAAGTAGTTACGGTTTATATATGCAATATATTTTTGTATTTATATTGTCGACTTGTTTTCTTTTGAGATTTTAGTCACACAACCTTAAACTTAGAAAGTTTACGCTAGTATCGATATCGACTACTTTCGATATTGTTTTTTTATGATCAAACACAAGCACTATAGGAAAAATCCTTTAAGGCACTCCGGGAGTGGTGCGTGTGCCCAAGAAGCGATTCACGTTGGTTTAGAATCATTGGAGGTTATATTCGTTGGGAAAAATAACCTCGGGAAGATCATTCCATAAGGATGAAGTCCTCCAGATGAAAGAAATCTTAAATAATGAAGTTCAAGGAGTACTAAGCTTAACCACATATGGATGTGCGGCAGTGATTCGTCGTGCATTTCTGCTATTCGCCGCTCTGGGCGGAATTAAGAAGGCAAGGTCAGCCGAGCACTTTCCATGAAAATATCTGTAAAAGAGAGTCAAATCCCCAACCTGTCTTCGATGTTCTAAGCTGTCGAGTTTCTTCGGCAGCTCGTGATCTCCAATCAGACGAATGACCCTCCTTTCGATGGAATCCAGTAGCCGAAGAGTATGGTTGGGTGCCGAGCTCCAGACATGAGAGCAGTACTCTAGTGATGGTCAAATTTAGGATTTGTATAGTGTCAAAAGTTGTTGAGGTGTGTATAACTTTCTGGTTAGGAAGAGCACACCAACTTTCTGAGAAGCTATCTTGGCGATTGCCACAACGTGGTTATGCTAAGACATATTTCCTCCCGGTTGTGTAATGTTAACCTTCTTAGAGAAATCTGCTGCGTGGGTTTTTTTAGCATTAAATTCGACTTGGTTACTGTCACTCCAAGCAAAAATTTTTTCCAGGTCTTTGTTGAGGCGTGATACTTCATGCTGTCTGCGAAGATGTGCGTCAGCAGCCGATGTTTTTGCATTCAAAGAGAAATATGAGATAAGTATGCTATCGTCAGCAAAACTAAATATCGGATTTTTCTTTGTCACTAGAACGTCGTTAATATAGAGTAAGAAGAGAGTGGGAGATAATATGGACCCTTGAGGAACACCGGCATTGATGGTCAAGGTGTCTGAGAGAAATCCGTCAATCGCCACTTGCAGAGAGCGATCCTTAAGAAAGCTAGACAACGATGCACAGAATCGACTGGGCATACCATAGGATCGCAGTTTACTTAGAAGTCCCACATGCCAAACACGATCACAGGATTTAGAAATATCCAGTGCAACAGCCCGAGACACCCCATGATGTTCGATTGCGTTGTTCCAAAGATGGGTGACATAGGCTAGAAGATCTTAAGTTGATCTGTAATTCCGAAAACCATATTGATGATCGCTGATAATGTTGAAGCCTTCCAGGTACTTTACAAGATATTTGTTAATAGCTTTCTCATTACTTTTGATATAACTGAAAGCAATGCTACTGGTCGATAGTTGTTAGGCAGGGTTCTCTTACCTTCCTAGGTATAGGCTGGACTCCTTGTTTGTAGGATAAGTTAAAAAGTATACAAAATATTGGTGTTAGTTCATCGGCGTTGCATATATTAAAAGTATTTCTCGAATTACTATAACATTTAATTTATATTCTGGAAATAATCTTATCAAATATAACTCGAGCATCGTTCAAATTATCGATTACATTTTTCATTATAACATTCAAAGGTTTGTTTTTTGGAAATTTTACTCAATCATCGTTTGGGCATGTTTATTCTCAGATCAAATCACTCGAGCTTCGCTCTCGGGATTTAATCAGAATAGACATGCCAACGACATTTCGTAAAATTTCCAAAACAAAACTTATCCTGAGCATGAAAAATTTTATCGATAAAAACAAGTTATAGTTATATCACTTTTGAATATTTATGCCAGTGTCAGATAATTCTTAGAGCTAGGGAATGCATAAGGTTAGAGTTCATTTTGAACGTTATTGTTTAATAAAAGCAATGTTAACTAAATTTTTTTAAACATGCCCTATATAACTTGTTAGGTTGAATTATAGAGGACAAATTTAATCATATCATTTAACTTGGAAAGTTCAATGCTTATACGTTTTAAGAAAGTTTTAGTAAACTTTACTGAAACAGGGTTACCCGGTTGTCTCGGTTTATTTGCAAGTTATCTAAAACGATTTACTTAATTTGTTTAAAAGGTTGTTTACTATGTTACTTAAATGCTTGTTTTCTGGATTATAACGGTTTATTTGTGCGTTATGTAAATATTGAGTCCCATTAGTACGATGCCTGTACATATTGAAGTTCTTTTGTGAAGAAATTCTCTGTATGAATAAATACCAATTTTTATTAAAAAATAAAATTGGAACTCTTACATACAGGGTGATTATTAAATCCATCACAATTTGTGAAAATTTCATTGGATATTTTTCGTAATATCAAAGATTTGATAAAACCACCCAAATCGGGTTTTGCAATTTGTTTGGTGTTCCTTCGTATGGTGAACCAATACCTAAACAAGTTTTCGGAAGCTATGCAATTTTGACACATTGTAATGGATTTAATAAACACACTGTTTGCAACAGTTACAATTTCATTTATGTCTCACGATCGAGATAAAGTCTTACCGATCAAATTTGGAAGAATAAAAACTGCAGGCGTCTATCTTTATTAATATAAAATATATTTCACTTCGATATTTACCTAAAAATCGGTCTGGCCAGCAGTTTAGTTTGACTGTATTTGATAAAAGACTTTATGTGCATTTACGAGACGTGCGCAATTTTTATATACTTCCATGTAGTTTATATTGCTATAAAAATGCATAAAAGTACTATACAACAATGTTGCAGTTTATACAATTTCAAAAATTTAATTAAGATCCGATCGACCCTTCATGCAACTCTGAACGAACACTTTTATGCGTTATGTGCTATTATTGTGATGCTCTCCTTCATTTCGATTAATATAGTATAGCACTATAACAAAAATCCTTTGAGGGATTTTTGTGGGAGTGATGTATGTGCGAATAAAGCGATTCGCGTTGGATCTGAATCAAAGGTTATATTCGTTGTTAAACATGACCTGGAAAGTCGTCCCACACAAAGAAAATGAGTGGTTTAGAATACAGAAAATCCTTGTGCAGCTTAACTAGTTTTATTAACCCATTAACGCCGATAATAAATATTTTTATATATTGATATATTTTATTACAAAACAGGAAAGAAAAAACAGTTTCTTTGAAAATGTCTTAGAAAATTTATGTTGTAAACCAAAAATAACTGCTCAAAAGGCCGTTCCCATATAGAACCACTAAGTGATTTCTACCTAATTTTCGGTTCGATAGAAATTTCAAATAATTCAAATATTATTTAGTGTGAAACCCGCGAAAACACTCAATACATCGCACTTGCTGCACATTGTTCTCCCCCGAGTTGAACATCTGCGTTCAGCGCATCTTCTTCTTTTCCAATCGGGTACAGGAATCACAAAATTATATAAATAATCGTATCTAACATCGTCGCATACGCGAGAATCGCTTGCTGCAGCTTTGGGAAGTCTTCCAAAACATGATGATACCTCTGGAGATGCGCTATTTTTAAACAGCGCATAATTGTTCGTGTGTCGTATTATTTCTTGCAACGGCGCATCAGAAAAAAAAAATTCAAAGAGATCCACGCAGCTTAGAGAAGCATATTTATTATAGTTTCCCTCTGGAAATTCGGTATGGTCAGGTCCCAAATCTCCTAATGGGAGAAAATTAAAATTTTCTGGTCGCGTTGTGATTGTTAGACTCGAATTGGCTACTGCTAGTAAGAACTGCGCTAGTGGTAGGTAACGTGTTACAAGTTGGTGCTGCGCTTATACTGGGTTTATCTACTACAGTAATTGAATCTTACTCAATACCAATTTCTGCACCTGAACATAATTGACGCCTATTTAGATTATCTACTAAGCCAGCGTCGTCTTCATCCGCTGAATCTTCATTAATGAATACACTGCTCTCTGGAGGTTCAATATAAATAGCCGAGAATTCCACCCCACTCTCAGTTTCTTCATAAGCGAGATCTAACGCCTCTTTCAGAGGAATTACGCTCTAAAATAATTGAAATAAAAATGTGAGGTAACATTGACCTAGGAAGCGCTTAGTGGTCCTATGGGAATACCATTATTTTCCATGTTATAGCAAAAAAAATAAAAAATTTATTTAAGAAACAAACTTCACAGAGTATAGTCTAATGTTTCTTGAAAGTATTCTCAAAATCAAAACGGCATACAAGCGCACATTTAAAAAAAATAATGCTCACATAAAACACTGCGCCATATTTTTACGTAAGTAAATCCCAGCATAAATTGACACAACTTTCAGTTAACAAGAACCACCGAAAACTTCAAAACTAAATTTCTCCGTTATCAAATGGTATTTGGTCTAAAAATAGATCATCTGCAGGTGGCTGAAATATGCTCTATGTTTTTGCAATAAATTTTATTGAGCAAGCTGTTTGCTGGATCCTTATGGTGCCGCTAGGCTCTAATGGGTTAAATTATGGAAGGAAATACTATTTCGTGAAAAATACTTCAATTTAGTTATCAATTAAATAATTATAAAACAAATCATTTATTAACTTAAAATCTGTTTAAACCAAAATTTCTTTCAATTTAAAAATAACATTTATATTGGGAAAGAAGGATTAATATAGATATCCCTGAAGTTCAAAAATTCAATTTTTTTAAATAAAAATTATTTTTGAAATTTTTATCTGTTATTGCTGAGCAAATATCGTCTCTTGATTTTGTATCGTTTGACGTACAGTTTTCGTATAAAAAAATGAAATTCATTCATTTGCACTCTGTTATGAAATTAGGTATTACCTATAGTAAAAAGGATCTAGTAGGTAAGAAGCAGATTTTGTTTTTTAAACATCAACAGTTCTCATAGTTGTCTATCTAGTCTAGTTGTCACGTATTTGAACATATTTTATCTTCGGAAAATAGACCCAAGAATAACCTTAAATATTAGCATGTTACTTTGAATATCGAAGGATAAATATTAAGTCATTAACCTTAACAAATTATTAAAAAATATATGAAAATCACCCTGTATCTCAAAAGTTAAGACGATTAGGACATTATGAATTTCTTTCTGAAAATGGACCTAAGAATAATCTTTTAAATATTAGTAACTTTTTTATTTTTAATGCGATTTTCATGATTTTGTTATCAGATTGTAGATCAATTTACTGTGTTTTTATTTAATTATTTTAGAAAGTAACATTTTTCGATTAGGCTAACTGTTTCTTATTAACTTTGTTGATGAATTCTAAACATTTCGTTTCTTGATTCATTCCATTATCTCATTTCTGCTGCGAGCTGAAAAATTTTAAATGAAACGATGTAATTTAAAAAAAAAGTATGTCATGGGCAGTTCTACCTAAGCACGCAAAAATCTTGTATTTGTTGAGCTCTAATCATCCACCGTTAGATTGATGAAATCCTCCAAAAAGTGTTTGTTCCTTTTGCTCTTTTCATTGGGAATCAATTTACATTAATGCATGATAATGCCAGACCTCACGTTGCCCATATAGTGAGCGAATATCTGGATGAAGTTGGACATCCAAGATTGGAATGGACCGCATGTAGCACGGGTCTCCACCAAATTGAACATCTTTGGTTTCAACTGAAAAGGGCCGTTCGTTGTCGTCCTGTACAACCATAAACCTTGCAAGACTTACGACTGGCGCTGATCGAAGAATATCAGGCTATTCCTCAAGAAAGGATAAGTAACCTTATTCGTTCGATATCACGAAGACTGCAAGCTGTCATTGCTGCAAGAGGAGGAAATACACGATATTAAAATTGTTTTTATTAATTAACTTTATGATATACCTAGTGTTTGTTTTTCTTAATGAAAATAGACTTTAAATCAGCTTTTCATTTAAAATTTTGCAATTCCAGCAGAAGCAGAAATGAGATAATGGATTGAATCAAAAATCGAAATGTTTCGAATACATCAAAGATTACAAGAAACAGTATGTAAATAAAATTATCCACCTCAATTTTCCTACAGGGTATTTTAAAATTACAACAAAAAATAACAGTTTGATTTACTTCTGTATAATATAACCTAATCGAAAAATGTTACTTTATAGAATAATTGAGGAAAAATACAATAAACGGATCTACAAACTGATAACAAAATCATAAAAATAAAAAAGTTATAAAATATCAAACTTTACCAAAATATCAGGGTTACGGAATTTTGTTCCGGCGAGTGTAGTATGAAATAAGGGAAAAATTGAAATTAATTTTAAGTCGAGATTGAAAGAACAAGAATTTTAATGTAAACGAAAACTTGCCGGTAGCGAACTCGAAAACTTAAAAAAAAAATTTTGTTCCAGGAGTTATGTTTTCTTTATTGTTTTAAATCTAGGAATAGATTTACTTTCGTGAATCGAATTGCATGAAAATTAAATTCAAAGGCCAGATAAATTAAATTAAGTCTTGCAAATATCGAACTAGAGGCACCCACCCACCCACTCCAGGTAGGTGTCAACAAATTATATTTTTGAGCTTAAGCTTCTTGTTTATAATTAAACAATTAATTTACTTTTTATTAAGTATCCGTTGATCAATGATATTAAATCAAGGAGGAGCTCCAGAAAAACAATCGGGGAGCCCTGGAAATTATTAAAATTTTTCTTTATCGTGCCCTGTTAATTACGTCGCCTTCGAGCGTTCGGAACGTACTTTTTATAAAGCCCTTATTGAAACGGCCGTGTTTCATATACGCTTTCACGTTTGACACTACCGGATTAACAACTGTCATATTTTTGTCGTTATTCTTAAACAAAATTCTCTGTTGTTTTTCAGTGCTTGCGTGTTACATTTAAGTATTGTTTGTGGAAAGAATGGTAATTTTTAACTCAATATGGTAAGACTGTGCCAAGTCTACCATAAACTGGTAAAAAATATAGACTTTTGAGTCAGGTCCGTCGATTGTTTGTTTTTTCTAGCTAAGCCATATTAAACCGATCCGCTCTTAGAATGGAAACAGCAACAGACAGATGATAAAAAGAGATGATTCTACAGATAGAATAGAGTGTTTGTTTCAAGTCGATGACGTTAACCAGCGTTGTCAGCGTCATTACGTTAGTAATAGATCTGTTACGGAAGACGATGATTTATTAAGTTATTACACCGCTCACGAATCTATTATGTTTTTGTAGTTATCGATAAATTTAACTTTAAATTCACATCAGGCCACCAGACAAGACATTTTTTACAAGACACCTAAAAAAAGTCATTACTTAACTCTTATAAATTTAGTTCCTTATGATTATAAAATGTTTTCAAATATTTACACTACAAAAAAATTGAAATGTGTTTTTTATCACTATTGGGAAATTCTATATTTTGTTATGGGAATTAATGAATTAGTTAAGAAAATCTCTAAATTTTGCTCCCGATTGCATAGTGGTTTTGACAAGGCAAACCAGGTGTATGAGCATTATCACGATAAGTATACAAAAAGAGTTCCTTGCTTACAGTGATGAGCATATTCTTATGACGGTTTACTACTTGTCTAAATAGTTTTTATTTCCTTAACCACATTTAATTATATCTTGACGAACAAAGGTACGATATAACGCAATTTGGTTAATAAACATTTATATAGAAGACCCGACCACTAAGAGCAATTAAGAAATAAATAACGGTGGCGCCGCTCGAGGTTACAGAGATATTTTATAGACTTCTTTTATCATGCTATAAAGCCAGACCTCATACCTTGTAGAGCATAAAAACTTAATCAAATTTACGTTATTACGTTTTTACTTATACTCATAAAAACCTTCTTATACATTTTATTATCGTCACGATGTTAATAACATTGTGTAAATTGAATTATCAGCTTTTACCTGAGCGCATCTTCTGATATCTTGTGTATTTATAGCGTAACAAGTAAAGGAGAATAAATGTAATTTTCCAGTTATAATTTATTTTAAAATAAAAATAACTTGATTTTGAATGCAATAAAGGTCTATACGCTCCGTCGGTGGCTGAATTATATAGCGGAAATTTTCATATTTTGTCTAACAAAGTTTGACATCAAATTAGTAATTCATAGTGGAAGCTTCTTCTATTGATTGCATCAGTTGCATACCGATTTTGAATTTTTCTATTCTCATCAGTACTGGGTACGTCAATTAATTATGGAATATTCAAAAATTCACGAACTAATAAGCTGTTATTATAGATAACATTAGACATAGAACCAATTAATCGTTATATTCGAATTTTTAATGTTAAGTAAATAAATAAAATGAAAATGTAATTGCGTATCATACTGTATTCTACACATAATTGTTGAAATTATTTTTATTTTTAGTTTAAGAAGACTCAAGTAATAAAATTTCACATTGATTGGTTACGGAATAATCGTAATTTTCTTGTTACCTCTAGTGGCATGGCGATACTTTCTGGCCAGTGTCTAACTTGTGTGTAGCTATATCTTCAATAATAAAAAATTAATTAAATTAAAGTTTTATGTAAGATATATCAAATTTAAATTTAAAAAAATTTATATCGAGTTATTATATGCTCTAATGTACATTTTGACGTATCAGGACGTCAACTGCACAGCCCTAAAATCTAGAATCTATTTCCTATCATTTAAAACAAAAATTATTAAAATTGTCCATTATTAACGAAATAACAACTTATTAATTATTAGGACGTAATTTTTGAATATTCGATAATTCATTGTTGTAATATATTATATTCAAAATTAGAAAAATCCTCTAATCATTCAGTTTGTTGAAAAAAAAGTGCTCTTTTTGCCAGAGTGAGCCAATATGTTTCCATTGGAAAAAATTAAATTTTCTGGGAAAAGAATTCTTAAGGAGTGTGTAAAAATTTAAAACACAATAAAACTTGAGAATTTACCAAGAATTTGGCTGAGAAGTAAACGGTTTTAGGGAGTTCATAGCAATCTAAATCGAAAAATAAAAAGAAAAATTATTTTAAAGTGCCAAAAAGTAACGTGGTGTCGTTGAATTTGGAATAGTATTCTGAATCGATATAGCCAATTAAATATACTGGATGTTCCATTTAAAAATCAATAGGTCATTTCCGGTTAAACGGGAAGTTACAAAATAGAGTCCGCCATCTCATAAAATACATGATAATATCACATACAAACCCAGCACCTGAAACAGCCGGTATAGGTATATATATAAGAAAGATTAAAAAGGATCTAGTAGGTAAGAAGCAGATTTTATTTTGTAAACATAAACAGTTTTGACAGTTGCCTATATAGTCTAGTTGTCACGTATATGAAAGTTAAGACGTTTAGGATATATGTTATCTTCGTATGAAGTTCTCTTCTGAGAATAGACCCAAGAATAACCTCCTTAAATATTAGCATGTTACTTTGAATATCGAAGGTCAAAGAAAAACGGATCAGTGGAAAAATGTAACAACTTATATTGGGAGACAAATGCCGGGTTTACACGGCTTTCGGTTTATCTCAGACATGCCGCGTTAGATATAGTACGTGATCCGCAAAACGAAATGCCCGCTGAAGCCATGTTCATTTGGGAGTTTATCATTTATGACGACTACTTTCAGGACACCCTGTATACAAAATAATTTTGATTTTGCATACAATAGAAATCTAGTCAGTTAAACTCATTCTGCAAGTCTCAACTCTTTGCACTAAGATATGATTTATATAAAAATCAGTCAAATTCTTTTCATCCTCATTCTATTCGAGTCACGATATGTATATTTATATATAGCAGGAAACTGTCTTGGGTTTCGGTTAAACTAAATTAACATGGAAACAGCATTGTCGTCGTTTTTGCTTCTAACGTTTTCGTGACAGTGAAATAATCCCTAAGGAAATATCCAGAGACCGCAAGGGTGCCAAAAATCCCAACTTTACCTTAAAGGGACTGTTAGAACAGATAAAAAATATAGTTACGTTATATGAGCAAAGCACTTTTTTAATGGGTTTTTAGGCATGTCTTGAACTGATTCGTCACGAATACAAAGTTTTATTTCATGCTTCCTCAAATTTTTCAGTTTAAAGTCGAGATGTAAGATGATTTTTATCAATACTTAACTAACCAAAGATCAGTGACTGTGACATAAATTACATTGATAGAATCTTTGTTTTCACAATCCAAGTGTCCTGGTCACTTCAATTTTTGATACACTAACCAGATAACTTTGATTGTATCCATATCAATCAAAATCGTTTGCTTTGCTATTGTTGAAAACGACAGCTAATCCTAAGCGCACAAACATTTACAAGTAACATCATCTCTGTTGAATTGTAATTAACTTCGGACATGTAAATAATAAAATAGAACAGCTACCGGTTGATTTATTTAATTTTATAGCCGTCAAATAAAGATAAAAATTTTTGTTCTATTTTTTCCATAGTCAAGATGCATGAACATCGAATACCGCCTGCTAGTATGCCATGCAGGGCTTGTTGTGAACTAAATGGGAATTCACTAGTTTAACCATTATCAAAGTTGCCCTTAGAACTGTGTCCTCGGTGCAATTTAGGATGATCACCACATCCTCTCAATCTTGGCCAGATATACAGATTCTTTTATGCTCAAACTCTTCTGGTGAATTTCTGGTCTAAAGAGTAACTACTAGCTCTTTTGAGCATTCTGTAGCGGATCCATGGTAGTCAAATGACAAAAAATATAGTCAATAGTGTATTGGTTGAAGTATCCATAGATTCCGAGCATGCTCCACAAAGATATTGAGACTTGACTTCTCGAAACCAGAAATCATGAAATATTTTGTTATGAGCAATAAATCAATTTTTTAATGCCTGTAAGAAGAACACCTATAATTTGACTATCGTGGGTGAGTTTGAATTTAAGTATCGTACTTTTATTTATCAATAAAAATCACATGATAAAACTCGCACCCATTCTATAATATAAAACTCGCACCCATTCTATAATATGCATTAGTATTCAAAAGACTCATTTTCTATAATTTTTTTATTTATTATTTCAGCACAACATTTAGTTTATGTATCTTTCAGCGTTGTAAAGTTTAAACTAAGAGCAAATTCTATTCTTACGCTCTTAAATAAAGGGTAAAAGTTTATGGCTCTGCCCTAGCACCGAATAAGCCATATAGTTTAAGTAATTTATTCAAGCATTGACTCGATTTCCAGCAGTATTTTTCTCTAATAATAATATAAATCAAACTAGTGTTTGTTTGAAAATTAGAGGCAATGCTGTATTATCACTGATAGATGTGTGGCCTTCCATTATCTTTATTTGTTTAACATTACAACGTTTCAACGGTAAACATTGAAACAACACCAAATAGGGGATAGTTAAAACACTGGTTGACAGAGCATTCACACTTTGCAATTTACAGGAGGCTATAACACAATCGCGGAACTACATGACAATTTACCTTGGTATGAATGATTATCCAACACGACTAGTAGACCAAGCTATCAAAAAAAACGTGAAAATTACAAACATAGCTGAAGCTGAAGCTGAACCCACCATTAACATATGTTATGTCAATACCTTATGTCAAGGATATTTCTGAGAAGATTCGAAGGATAGGACATCAATACAACATCCGAACAGTATTTAGCTCCAAATGTTCCTTAAGAACAATCCTATGTTGTTGAAACTTAATGACCACTTGAAAAAAGGATCAAATAACATCAGAACCATGCACGAACAGGAGAAACCAACAGATCCCGTGCAGCAAACCACGCTTGTACCCACGATCGCTACTTCCAATGAGAAGACTCACAAATTATACTTAAAGAGGAACATTGGCGAAATAGGAATGTCAAGGAACCAGCCGTCATAACTCAAAATCCTAACTGTTTTAGCAAACCTTCTTTAAATATAAGGAATATTTGGAAAATACTGTTAAGTAAATTTAAGCTTAGGTTAAGTGCGTCATCCTGTAGTGACACATGACCACCTGCCTCGGTCAAGCTCGACTAACTTCCCCCCTAACCCCCCAAATAATATAAATATTCTCGTAGTTGAGCTCTGTGCTCACCTGAAAACAACTGGAAATGTTTATAAGTTGAAATGTTGTTATATTAAATAAATAAACACAACTGAATACCACTCATAAACTCTAACTAGCTTCTAACAGAATCATTAAACTGTAATTAGTAGCTAGTACGAAGAAAAGAACCAGGTCCCTATTAAGTATTAAGAAACATAGATTGGAGATGCCTAGTAATTATTATTTAAAATTTTGCGAAATGAACTTAAATGGATTAACAGAATATATATTGTCAAATCACAACCTTGAGGGTTTCATCTTCAAAAATTATTATACTACACGATTAATTTTTAAGTGCAATAATTTGAGTTCTTAAGTCGATATTATAATAATTCTACAATCATATCAAAAACGCGTTCAGTTTAGTATTTGGACAAGTTTGAGTATGCTAATTAGTAGGATATGAAGAAAATGTTCATATTAAATAGGGTGCCCTCAAATGG
Organism: Barypeithes pellucidus; assembly: GCA_963991005.1. Classification (NCBI taxonomy): domain Eukaryota; kingdom Metazoa; phylum Arthropoda; class Insecta; order Coleoptera; family Curculionidae; genus Barypeithes; species Barypeithes pellucidus. The sequence goes on from OZ022556.1 coordinate 35,631,363, forward strand.
AACAAGATACAATTTGCGAATTACTTGTGTTGCTCCTGCAAAATATTGTCGACGCGACGACGGTGCGATTATTGTAGACAGATACATATTTTGGATAGAAAAGAATAATATAATGGAACGAAGTGGAAAAGAAAAGAAACTCATAGTCTGCTGCACTAGTTTAATAAAAATATAGTTTAGTTGTTAATTTCCATACATGTTGCGAAGGCACATAACCTCATCTTCAGTAGATAAATTATACATAGGTCGAGACTTTTTACATTGTTAATCTTTTGATTTTTTTACCTTAATGATTGCATTTTCATAAAAAAGTCAAAAGTTTCTGCCTATGTATAAGATGTCAAATATCTATATCAAACTAGTTGAGCAGACTATGAATTTATTTTTCTCTTAATAATTTCGCGCCACTGAGAAATGGACTCTTCAAAAAAAAAGTAATGAAATGTAAAAACATTCGTCTTATCTCGGTTATATTAATATACTTTCACTTATAATTAGAAGGTCATCTAAAGAAATTATAACCCTAACAAAACCCTAAATTTCGCCAAATTAGCATAGGCACAACGTTGACGTCTCATGCCATGTAATTGTTGCGTGACGCTGTGATAATCCCTAAGGAAATAGCCAAGAACCGCAGAGGCGCTGAAAACCCTATCCTTACCGTGAAATGAAACGCCTTCAGTCCCAGGAGGACTGTAGAAACGGCAGGATAATGAATTCATAACATTAGGTAAACCACATTTATATAGAAAGATTGGTGTTAAGGATACTTTGTTGAAACTGATTGCTTAAATTAATTTGTCTCTAATTCCATAATATACTTTGAATTTTCGTTCTTTACGAATGAGGGTAATTAATTTTAAAAAATGAACAGCTGCAAATATTTGGTATTCTTGCGAGTTTGATAACATACAATAGCTATGGCAATATGATCTATAGATAAAAGTTATATACTACTCTTGTATTGTTTGCCCAGTAATATTTTAACGTTTCCGTATGAATGGTATAGAAAGAAAAATGTATAAAGCATATGCTAGAAAGCGACAAATCAATAAATACACTGATATATTGATTCCATAGTTGAATTCCTTCTGAAAGTTCAAGACCATAGTTTTTTTTTCTTAAAATGTAATTCCGAGTGGTATTATAAATTAATTACTAGTCCATTCTTCTTTACATACATTGTAAATATTGGATACGATTTATCTTGCTTGACTCTTTAAAAGTTTATTTCTCTGATACATCAAGTAATTGATAAAAAAATATTAGTAAGACGCGAATGCCGGTATAATAAACAAACTCCCTCTATTTCACGCCACTGTAGAGACAATTTCTATAAGTTTTTTAAGCGGAACTATATAAGAAATAAAATTAAAGCAGTAAAGTTTTTGCTTTGGTTTAGGATATCATATTTGATAAATCACATTTAATGATCTATTGTATGAGTATTGCGAGGGTCGGTTTAAATGCCCGAACGTCTATCATTGCAGCCTTTCGGCTTATTGTGAACCCCGATCTTGTTAGAAGATGTTTGTTCCTACTATGAGGTTCAGTAACCTTCTACAAAGCCTGTCATGTGGGAGATTATCACCACGTTGTATGTTTCCGAAGATATTTTGTCTTCTACGAGACAGTGCTACGCAGCGGTATATTATATGTGAGGTGGTTTCATTCTATTCGCCGCAGAGTCTGCATTCAATGGATCCGTTGTTTATACCTATCAGTTGAAGGTGTTTTCGCAAGTGGCAGTGGCCTGTTAGCAGACCCATTACTTGTTTCAACTGGGGCCGCGTCATCTTGTTAGCTTAATTATTAAAAGCTATAGAAAAATCTTACATGGTTTCGCCCCCAGACCGCGGCTACAGCATTGTCATATATCTGAAGACAATGACTAGAGATTTATTCTAATCATTTAAATTGTGGAAAATTATCATGATCATCTTCACGTTTGTCTAGGTGGATTTGGATAATAACATTTATTATATTATTGGTACGTTCTTTTGTTCTAATTAGAAATTAGATGATTTTTTTCCGTGATTTTCATAACACCACTAAAGACATTATCTTCTTGTCTCGTACCGTAAGAAATTGTGAAAATAAACAGGACAAGATGACCTAATTAAGATGGGAGAAGCATTATCATATTTTACGTTGTAATTGTTACTTGACACTGCGATTGTCCTCAAGGAAGTAACCCAGAGCAGCAAAAGTGCTTGGCCATCTATCTTAAAGCCACATCAGAATAAGTAGCTATGCATAGAAACATATAAAAGTTATATAATGAATTTAGGACTAGCCCTCACAGTTTGCGTAGCTACTTTCCGCTTGAAGGCATTGTATTCATACTAACATTTCACATGGATACACGGCACGCTGAATATTAGTGAGTGTTGCCAGTTTTATAGTTGTCGTTTGTGGACAGTTTCATTGTTTCCTAATAAGTAATATGCAGCAATAATGACAATGTCCTACGCACTTTATCGGGCGCTCATTTTTGTAGTATTTATGAGTGTTTGGTCGGGTTCGTTGCTCTACAACTTTACAGTATCAAAGTGTGTTGCGGGAGAAACACTTCCGACTGGTAGACATATCAGTAGTACGGTTTTGATTGTAAACGCGAATAGATATAGGACCCAATGAATAAATAATGTTAATAATGGAAGAGTCGTTTTTATGTGATACTTATTAAGAAGATACATTACAATTTTGATACTGCCATATAGTTTAAGTAATTTATCCAAGCATTGACTCCATTTCCAGCAGTATCTTTCTCCAATAATGATATAAACCTAACTAGTGTTTGTTTGAAGGTTAGAGGCAATGCTGTATTATCAGTGATAGATGTATGGCCTTCCATTATCTTTATTTATTTAATATCACAACGTTTCAACGGTAAACATTGAAACAACACCAAATAGGGGATAGTTAAAACACTGGTTGACAGAGCATTCATACTTTTCAACTCACAGGAGGCTATAACACAATCGCGGAACAACATGACGATTTACATTGGTATGAATGATTATCCAACACGACTAGTAGACCAAGCTATCAAAAAAACGTGAAAATTACAAACATAGAACGAAGGATGATACTGAAGCTGAACCCACCATTAACATACCTTATGTCAATACCTTATGTCAAGGATATTTCTGAGAAGATTCGAAGGATAGGACGTGATAATAGTGTTTGCGGCTTAATTATTTTTGCAAATTTGCATACTTCATACGTATTTCAGTTATATGGAAATAAAATATTTTTTATAGCGGGAACCTTTAAAAAATTTTAAAGTATGTTACTAATAGAAACCATATAGTTAGTATCAATTGAAATGAACAAAAATCAATAAAAACGTTCTGAAATGATTAAAATATTTTAATTAGCTTTTTAACAAACAATGATAAAATACTGCAAGAAATAATCCACAATCAATACACGGAAAGTGTTGGGTATTTTCTTTCGAAATTCTTGCGTGACAATGCGATAACCTTCGAGGAAATAACCCAGAACCGCAGAGGCACTCGCAAACCTGTCTTTACCTTAAAGCGAAATCCGATAAGTCCCACGGGGATTAGAGAAACGGCACGTTAATGAATTCATAAGGTGAAACCTCGATTGTAGGGGAATATTTCTGTTAGCGTATTTTATTAACTGGATAAATTAAATACCTTTTTATTACAATGAATTAAATTAAAGCCACATCCGAATTTAATATGAATTCCGGACTTGAGATGTAGCAATAAATATATCAAAATACGTTAGCAATAGAGGGTATAGGGAAAAAAGAAATAAATATTCAGCTGTAAACGAGATACCAAGTAACCATGCTATCTTGTAAATTTACGTTGCTTAATAATTCTTACATACTGAGGTGGAAAGTGTTTCATTTTTGCCGAGAGAACAGGATGGTTTATGGAGGCGCGTAGCGCCGATACACCTCACTAAAGTTTGTATGCTATTTAAATTTTGGAACAAATATAACTATGTGAAAAATTAACAAAGTAAGACACCTGTATAACCAAAAGCTTCGCCACCATCAACAAATTAAAAAGAACATCAATTTGTCAAGTCATTTTGGCTATTTAATGAATGTTGACATTTACACGGGTTGAAAACGATCAGTTGCCACCAAAGTTAAAAATATGTTTCTTTCAAACTTTTAAAAAGTTTGATATGTCAATATTACCTACATGATTGTAAATAAATATTTCTTTCCATTTCTACCTAGGTCGATAATAGAGGGATCTGGCAAAACAAACTGTCAAACTCTTGAAAGCAGGCAACCCGATTACTGCGAATTATAATAAAGTGAGAGCAAAAATTTTGTGAAACTTTAAACCATAAGTGACTTAACTGAAATGATTAATGGAGACTATAATGCAAGTAAGTGAAATAATAATTGATAAATTAATAACTATAGCAAGATTTTGTAAATAGATTAGTAGCGAAAATAGTATATTACGTACCGAGGTGGAAAGTGTTTCATTCCTGTCGAGAGAGTCGGTAGACTAACTCTCGGGGCAGTAATGAAACTTTTCATCGAGGTTTGTATACTATTTTATTTACAACCACATCTAACATCCACTTCTTATTATTTTGAATTAAAACTATTAATAAAAGATAAATGTCCATTGAAGAATTAGACAGAAATTTCAAATAACCGCAGTTGGTAAAATAACGTAGATAAGAATACACATCAAGATGGCAAATACAAACAAACAACATATAATTTTAACAACAGAAAAATCAGATGAGGAATTTGATCTTGCTGCTACTCCACCAGAAATTCGAGAAGCAGCAAAAATAGTAGAAGAAGATCTTCTGTCAACTAAAAGCCGCCCGAGATATGACAAGGCATATAACTGTTGCAAAGAATGGTGTACGGGAAACAAAGTTCAAAATCCTGATTCTAAGTCGGCGCTACTAGCTTATTTCAGTGAAAATGCTAAGACAAAGAAGATATCAACGATTTTGTCACAATATTCAATGCTGAGGACAACTCTATCAATTAAGGAACAAGTACAAATATATATATTAACACGCAAAGCTATTAGCATTTTTAAAAAAGTGTGTATTATTTTGAGATATCGATTTTTAAAAAAATTACAAAAAAATAATACACCCGGGTGGAAAGTAATAATAAAAAGGTAAACTTTCCACCTTTCAAAGATACATGAAATGTCATTATTACATGCATGGTTGTAAATAATAATATATTAACCACGTTTATCATGATTCATGATTTAATATCGACGGTCTGGCAATAATACCTACTTCCAAACTTTGGTTAAATAATATACATTAATATAATACATAAGTCCTTTTTTGATTATTCTTCATAAGAATAAGAGGGTTCCTTAGATCTATTAAATACCTGACTGATTTAATTTCTGTTGTTGTTTTAACATGTAAATCTGCAATCAGCCAAAACTTGATTCAATTTAATAATGTTTTCTAATAATATAGGATATATTTAAGTAAATAAACTGTCTTGCCTAAATATGATAAAAAAAAACTACAAGGGTTATTTAAGTACGATATCCTACAAGTGGATGTTTTCTGGCGTTGACAGGCAAACAAACAGAAAATGATAAACAACTCTCCAGAAAACAACGTTTTGATGTGTTTATATACTATAAAATGATTTTACCTTTCAAATGTAACTGTTATTTTATGTAAGAATTCTTTTAGAATTTAACGTTTTTTATGTAGGTGATTTATTGTTGAATAGGTTGGTCGTTTCAAAGCCATAACAAATAACAATTTATTTTTACCGAACAATATGAACGCAATATTAGTAAATCTGGTGGCGATTAGATTAAAACAACCTTAAGCTTTCATTTTTATTCAATTTCGTTACGTTTGGTGGATTGGAACGAAGAAAATCGTCTGTTCATTTAGCGAAAGTTCTTATTGAAACTCGTGGATATGTTATTGTTACTGCAGTATAAGTTTGTGGTTAAAAATGGGCGATATTAGTAGATTTATTTATACATGGTGATCACGTATAATCTCCTCCATCTTAACCTCTTTTTTTCATTCTTGAAAAAAAATATTAGAATATTGGTATAAAAGGTTTTTAAAGTAGTAACAACCGGATCAAATATCATTTTAGGTCTGTTGATTTACAAGGAGGATTAAAAGGTTCTTTGTAATGCGAAATCCTGTATATTAACTGATTTTCCAATTCCCTAGCGGAAACTATATGAACGAAGTTAAAATTACGTGGTAATACAACCAATATAAATCATATGTTGATCTAACAGTTTATGTACATGTCAAACTGAGCTCAAACATATGAAATTATAACATAAAACTAATATAAAGCTTATAACAACTTTTTCAAAGTTTCTGTTTTGTTTCACAAAATAGTGTTCAACACAGCACAGTCAATTGAACAATATATCAATGGCTAATACAGGTCTGTTTCAAATAACTAGTTCTGTAGTAATCTGCCGCAATGGAACTGACATGCGTGTCTGCTTCTCCGCCACCGAAGCCATACATACAGTTTTGTTGTGTTTTGACCTTTGTATGGACGCACACGCAAGACGTAACGTATAACGGATAACTCCGAAAGTGGCCGAGAGTACCCGAACAGCGACAATAGTTGTTTGGAAATCAAAATATTTATCGCACCAGTAAAAAAAATGTATAAAGAACTTTTTATAGTTTTTCTAATCAGTGCATGCATTCCCTAGCATATACAGGGTGGTCCAACGAAAACTTAACACCTCGATTTTCCTGCTTTAAAATTAAAATGTAGAAAATCGCTCGGACCCGTCGAATTCTGATTCGAGAGGGAATAACTTTTCCGCTTTTTTCATCTCCGTAACTTCAGCCCCCTAACGGGGGTGAACACAACCCCCTGATTTTGAATAGGGATGAGGGGTGTTGCGATACCTACCTCATTTTGAAGATCTTATCGAGTACTATCTGACCCTAAAATTTCGCTTCAAAATTTTCACCTTTAACGAAATGACAGCTAAAATAGTGGAAGACTACTTACTTTTGTGATTAGTTTATTAAATGCCGAAAATGGCCACCATTCACTTCCATGCAGTAAAAAACGCTGGTGTATGAGCAGAGAATGTGGAATTTACTTCGAGGATATTACTCTTATCAGACGCAGTTGAATTTATTTATTTATTTGTTAATTTTTTGTCCAAAAAAGTAGACGGACCATGTTTTTGATCTACTTTAGTCTATCGTGGATTTTTAAGAACGTTAAAACTGTGTACCTTTGTAGTAGAATTAAATTGGTGTATTCCGTAGAAGAAAGGGTGGAAATTATAAAATTATTTTTTATTAATAACGACTCTGCGCGAGTAACAGCGGCTTTATTTAACGAACGGCATCCTGAAAAAAATGTATCCGCTGCTTACGTTGTGCAACTGGTTGCCAAATTTGACGCTACTGGTTCAGTCGGAAACAAAAAGAGGGTGTATGACAGAGACGAAGCGAGGGAAGTGGTTGTCTTAGGTCAAGTGGCAATGGATCCGACCCTTAGTACTAGGAAATTGTCCGATGTATCTGTTGTTTCACGCACAACAATCATGAGAATCCTTAAACAACATAAGTTCCATCCTTTTAAGATACGACTGGTTCAAGAACTGAATGAGGATGATTTCGATCGCCGACTCCAGTTCTGTGAAGTGGTCAGTGGAATTATTAACAATAATCCTAACTACATGTTCAATATCTGTTTCTCGGACGAGTGTTCATTTTACCTTAATGGCATTGTAAACAGGCATAACTGTCGGTATTGGTCAGATGAAAATCCAAGATTATTTCGTGATGTGCATACGCAGCATCCCCAGAAGTTAAATGTTTGGGAGAGCATTTTTCCACTATTTTAGCTGTCATTTCGTTAAAGATGAAAATTTTGAAGCGAAATTTTATTGCCAGATAGTACTCGATAAGATCTTCAAAATGAGGTATCGCAACACCCCTCATTCCTATTCAAAATCAGGGGGTTGTGTTCACCCCCGTTAGGGGGTTGAAGTTCCGGAGATGAAAAAAGCGGAGAGCTTATTCTCCCTCGAATCATAAATCGACGGGTTCTAGCGATTTTCTACATTTTTATTTTAAAGCAGGAAAATCGAGGTGTTAAGTTTTCGCTGGACCACCCTGTATAAAGATTAATGACAGAAAATAATATTTTTAGAGAGAGATTTAATTGTAATAAAGACAAATATTTCTAAAATAGCAAAGTTTCTTCTAATAAGAATAAATAATATTCATGAAAATGGTTTTTACTATCACAAGAAATCAATTTTACTTGTTACAGGTAGTAATTATACTACTCCAGCTAAAATAATCCTAGCAAAGATTTTTTAGCCATAGTTTTTCTCAGCGAAGTACTGTTAATTAATATTTTGCTCTACAAAAAACTGAGTTAAAACAAGGAATAGGGAGAAAAATAAAAATACATTTTATAATCATGCCGACCGTAATAAAATAAGAGTAGGTATAGCATTCAAATTTATTTAGTCTACTTCCTGAACAGTAATCTGAGTAAACAGATGTACAGTACCAATGCATATTATTGGGAAAATTGGTAATATTGTTTCGTTAGCAAGTTTTCGATTCAACCATTGACTTGAAACAAAAATTGGCCCGTTGTTTCTATCTGCTCGGTACATCTTAACGTGACGCTTCTTATTACAAAAATAAACTCAAGAAAAAAATAGACGGAAATTCTTTCTGTAGAATCCCCATCACCTTTCATCTTCTGTCTGTCAAAAGGCTATATTTGAATCTAGTTTACGGCCGACGTGTTGCAGTCTTACCATATTGACTTAGGAATTACCATTTTTTTCACAAACAATAATTAAATTTAACACACAAACACTGAACGATAACAAAGAATGTTATTTAACAATAACGACAAATATGACAGTAATTCGGTAGTGTCAAACGTGAAGGCAGGTATGTAAGATGACCGTTCCAATTAGGTCTTTATAAAAAGTACGTTCAGAATGCTCGAAGAGGAGGTATTATCTTCGTCTAATTAACAGAAAACGACAAAGATAACTGATATTAATTTTCAGAGCTCCCCGATTATTTTCCTGAGAAGTTGTTTACATCTTAAGAATATGAATTGTTTATTATTCAAAGACTTTAGTTGAACCAAAACCGTATCCGCCTTGATTTAAAATCCTTGGATTCAACAATAAATGTTCCATTTGTATTTATGCTTCCTTAAAAAAATATTGCTTCTTACTACTTTATCGTATTCCGACTCTTTCACTCAATAGGCTTCTTCTAATTTTTCCTATTACGTTTTTCCGTTTCGTTTATCTATATAAATTGCGGGTACTTTATTTTTATAAAAGGGTCAAACCTCTTGTCGCTATTTAATTTCCTTCATTATTTTTCTTTAACCGGACTTAAGTTAAAAATTACTGCTGGCAAAGTTAACTTTTTTCCATTGGATATTGACCCTTCCGCAACAAATGACTCCATAGAGATACATAAGATTTTAAGTACTTGTTAGGTCGAGCTATAATGGGGAAGTTTATAGTCTATTTAGAAGGTTGAGAATTTAATGATACTTAAAGTTCCAACATAGGTACCCATCGACTTACAATAGGATTGGCGTTTATATTTACCACTAGAGGTCATCATTTCCATTGTAATAATAATGTAGAAGTTATTTAGAGAAATTATGTAACGAAAGTTATTTGTCACCGGCGAAGAAGCCAGAGAGATTTTTACTCTGATTTTTTTTATGTACTGTTATGTTTAAACGTTAATATCTCGAAAACAGTTAGAGATGGCGCCAAGTATACCATTTTAGTTTTCAGAATCTTGGATCAAAAATATTTAATAACAGGTAGAAGAAAATCATAGATTTATAAACCCAGTATATGTAACTAGCGCCCTATAAAGTGAAACTTAAAAACTTCTACGAATTCTTAGTTCTCATATAAAAATATTATACCGTCAACTTTCAATTCGATACTTTGTATTATCTCTCTCTTCTTACTCTACATTAACGACCTTCTAGTGAAAACAAAAAATCCGATATTTAGTTTTGCTGACGATAGCACACTTATCTCATCTTTCTCTTTGAATGCACAAACGTCGGCTGCCGACGCACATCTTCGCAGACAGCATGAGGTATCACGCCTCAACAAAGACCTGGAAAAAATTTTGGCTTGGGGTGACAGTAACCGAGTCGAAGTTAACGCTAAAAAACTCCAGGCAGCCGTTTTCTCTAAAAAGGTTAACATTACAGAACCGGATATAGTCATGGACGGACACGCAATCCCACTGGCTTCACCTATTAATTTGCTGGGCGTCAATCTGGGAGGAAATATGTCTTGGCATAACCACATTGTGGCAATCGCCAAGATAGCTTCTAAGAAACTTGTTGTACTCTTCCCAACCAGAAAATTGTACACACCTCTACAACTTTTGATACTGTACAAGACCCAGATTCGACCATCACTGGTGTACTGCTCTCATGTCTGGAGCTCTGCACCCAAACATACTCTTCGGCTACTGCATTCCATCGAATGGAGGGCCATTCGTCTGATTGGAGACCACGAGCTGACGAAGAACCTCGACAGCCTAGAACATCGAAGACAGGTTGGGGATATTACTCTCTTTTACAGATATTTTGATGGAAAGTGCTCGGCTGACTTTGCCTTCTTAATTCCGCCCAGAGCGGCGAATAGAAGAAATACACGATGAACCACTGCCACCCATCCATATGTGGTTAAGCTTACTACTCCTCGAACTTCATTATTTAAGAATTCATTCATCTGGAGGACTTCATCCTTATAGAACGGCCTTCCAGAGGTCGTTTTCCCAACGAATAACACCTCCAACGATTCAAAACCAACATGAATCGCTTTTTGTGCACACGCACCACTCCCAGAGTGCCCTAAAGGATTTTTCCTATAGTGCTTGGGCATGATCATAAAAAAAAAATTGAACCGCTTTCTAATATGGCTTATTTTCGAAAATAAACTGTCACGTTTAACACCTTGAATTTCTAGAAACATTTCGAAAAAACTTAAATGACTTATCGGTCGAGTTTGATGTTTAGTATCTCCAATTGCTCTGTGGCTATTAAGTTATGGAACACCCCGTATATATATTACTATTAGTACTTTCATAAGAAAATGTTTTTTCTTAAATAAATAAATAAGTCGGGTTCAATACTTAACCTTGATACCCTTTTAATGCCAACTTACCATCCACAATATTTCGCTTAAATTTGCTTCATTTTTAAACTTAAGTGCTTGTCTGAGCTATATTTGTTTTAGTTTTTGATAGTCAAACGATTATTCCCTATAAAAACATCGATTCAACTGTGAAATCTACTTGTGGAACTTGGTTACAGGTCTGGTCTCCTGGGCATTATAGTAGATGTCAGCTTCATGTTTACAGATTATTTCAACTTAAAATTATTACATACAAAATCTTCTTTTTCTTCTGGTACATATCCGCTAATGGATGTTTGCGATAACATTTTCCATCGCTTCTCTATTTCTTGCGGTGTGTCAGTAACTGAACATCGTGTATCCCTGTTCATTGCCTGATATATCATAAAGTCGGTACGGTATATGAAGTCCGCTAAGCAATAAAACCTCTTGAGCAGGGTAGTCGGTGGCTCTCAAACAATAAATTATATTTTAGGTATTTTCTAAATAAAATAATTAAAGTAAATAAAAAATTAGTTTAGGTAAAGAAAAATAATTATTTTTTAGCTTTTATAGTATTTAGGCAAATTAGGTTTACGAATTATTTTTTTATAAAGTTTTGGTTCTAAAAAGAATCGATGTTGTAGTCTTGCGCCAGAACGTACCTACTTGTAGATACGTACTTTACTAAAAACAGTCATCCTCTGCATTTGAACGTTCATCCATGCTTTCAGACTCATCAGAATCATTATCATCATCCCTAATAATTACCGGTCTAACTTCGTCTATAACCTGTCTCATAAGATTCAAAAATATTTTTTTCTGTGTGTTGAATGCATTTCCGTCATTCTTCTTTGCCCACTTGGCTAAGCGCCTCCTCCCATAACTTTATAACGCTAGGCTTACCGATATTTTTACAGGCATGTTTGTCATAGTACTAAATACCTTCTAGGCTCTTCTCTCTCACCTTGTTGACCATTTTCCATAACTTTGCTTTATAACTGCTTTTAATTCACACACAATGAGAAACAAACTAAAAGCAAAAAGCATATCTACTTATATCCTGCACTTGGAAAATAGTGATTATTATATAGATTTAACTAATTAATAATTAATATTAAATATAATTAAATTCTAGTAAAAAGTACCTGAGAAAATCTATAATTTATTGACGCAAAATGTTTTTCATTTGATAAATAAAAAAACTATGAGCGCTGTACGTGATTCTAAGATAATTTTGTTTTGTAACCACTGATTTCGCCCAGCCGAATACAGTGAACCAGTGGAATGTTCGGTACGATCAAATATAGCGAAGGTATTGTTAACTTCACCGTCTTACTGTTGAAAAGGAGATAACATCCTTTAATGATTTAATCCGATATCGGACTTCACAAAACGAACCGACTTTAAGACATTTTCTTCCTTCAGATTCCTCTTTTTAACTCAATCTTGCCATCGATCATCACATGTAAGAATTCGCATGATATGTCACAGATATGCCGTTTTCCTCTTCTTAATTGCTTCAAACAGTTCTCGTTCTTTGTCACCTCGAAAGCTTGTAATTGTATTCGCTTTTAGTGTCCACCTGTCCATAAACTTGTTAAGCATGGCTAAGAGAAGGAAGTAGCAGTTTGCGGTCTTTCTGCATATAATAATCACAACTATAATTTCTCCTTATCTGTGTCAGAAGCTCCTGAATCGCGATGTAATTATAAACAGAAATATGCGATACAAGGTAATAGCAAGACATTCGACTGCCTTATATTCGACTGGGTTTACATATAAAGCTACATTGAGTATCGGGTCTTTAGCATTAGATTTCGAGCCTTCCTCATTGAACTTCACTAATTAGAGCAGTATACCTAGGGATATGCGTGTGTGTGTGCGTATAAGGGTGAGCATGAATGAATGAATAAAAGTTGTTCTTCTTAAAATGAATCTGGATACTTATTTGCTTGACATCATATTATATTCGCTTATGAACCCTGTATATCAAAACCCAAATTAAATTACAATTAAACTGAAATCACATTTGTTCCGAAGTTATAATATAACATCGTAACTATAAATACCTGATTTAATATTTTATGGAAAGCGTGGGGAGCCCTTTGCAAAACCGCCATTAATGTTTCGGGTAGTAAATTCTACAATAAAGTAAAATATTAATCTCGGGACTTTATTATCCAACCAGGTTTATCTATCTAATGCACATTAATTATATAGGCTGAAATACGAATAGACGATGTATATACTGAGTTTCCGATTTTCGACATTGTATAAATACAAATTTTCTGCACAATTCCACTTTATTTGAACATTTATCAAGTCATAGGTAGTTAACGATTTTCCTAGTTTATTTAGAGGCGCAGGTACTACTAATATATTTATTTATTATTGCAGGTACATGTAGACAAATTTTGCTTCTATAAATATACAACGCCAATTAATTATCGAATATTCAAAAATTCACGTCCTAATTAATAAGTTGTTATTTCGTTAATAATGAACTAACTTTAAGAATTATTCTTTTAACTGATAGAAAATAGATTCTATGGTTTAAGCCAGAGATCTATATGGGTTAGGCACTGGCCCAAAAGAATCGCCATGCCACTAAAGGTAAGAAAAAAATTACCATTTCTTCTAAACATGTTATATTGTCTAACAAACTTCTCGTAGACAATCAATGCGACATTCTGTCACTTTTGGCTTCGGCTAAATTACTTGAGGTATGCTACGCAATTATCATTTAATTTAATGCTCTTACATAACTTTAAAAATTCGAAAATAACGATACAAATACAAAGTTCAGTTATAAAATTGAGTAGATTTTTTAGGGCGACTAACATGAATATATTCCTGTTTTTCAAATAACTTGTAGAGAGAGCACTAGTTACACCCACACGCCCATTATATCACACCACAATTTTTTTTGCTACTAAAATAATTATTCAATTTTTACAAAAAACTAGATAGCAATCTAATGAAAATCTTAAATTAAAGTAATTTCAACAAAAAAATGTTAAATATAGGGTCTAACTAGCGACACTACAAGTTATTTCAAAAACAGGAATAGATTCATGATACTCGTCCTCAAAAACCCCCAATTACGAGTTTTCCTGTCCATATCTCAAAAACAGCTTGAGCCAAAAAAATTAATTTAGAAATTAAACTCTACGTCCTTGTATCTCATTAACGATTAACATTTGACTAAGGCATATTTAGCTCAAACCTATTATTTTCATGTGTAGAGTCTGTGGTTACTCTATTCATTAATTACAGACTACCCTTTATTTAAATGTATTTTCTTAATAGCCCCCTAGCAAACTTTAATAGTCCCATCATAATTTTTATATAAGGTCAGATAAAAAAAGATTAACGAACACAACAAAATGATAAGAACTAACAATATGCAAGGAACAACTATACAATAAACAAACACCTAACCACAACAACAACCGAAATTTATTGGATCTATTTAATAAGAACGTTTTACTTATTTTGTGAGATGATAAATTTAAAAATTTGTAATAAATAATTATTTTGTTAAGAGTACCGAAAGTTTGTAATATGGAATATAGGTAATTACAAAAAAATATAACTTTTCTGATAATTTTTCAAAATTCCTATATTATTTTTAATTTCAATTTTATCAAGTAATACCAAATACGTAATTATGTTTAAGTATGAGGGTGCGGAAAATTACATTTTCAGCACGTATTTGCATATGGAAAGTAACATTTTTTCCTCACTACTGATAGAAAAAAGATTTTCACATAACCGTACTTCAAAAAATTATTTTCATTTTGTTTGGTAAGTTACCTTAGCCCAATATTATTAGCATATATTAGCAATATTAGCCCATTAACAACACAGCACAATTTTTTACTTTTAAGTCAGATTGAAGTTTAAAGCACTTTGGGGTTTAGTCTTCATTGCAAGTTTTATTGTTGAAAAATGATGAAAACTACGATTTTAAAATTCCGCCACAAATTTTATGGGATGCCAATGCCGTTAATCTGGAGTTTGTTCAGGTTTTTTCGTTTCACTAAAGTGACTTAACATATAAATTAGGTCGATCAAAGTATTTACCGTGGCATTGTTTTTATAGGCTTTATGATGCATGCTTTCGGTTCGATATAATTATTTTTGGAGTTAATTTGTTTTCCTGATGAAGTTTTTTACCGAGATATTGTTGCAAAAATAGTGTTATTGATATTAATGACAGCATATCTTGAAATCCTTTTTTTATACAGGGTGTTATGGAAATTACTTATTATATTTAAACCGGCAAATCCTGAGATAAAAATAAATTGAAGAAAAATAACCTTAAATGGCGCTTTGAATTATTAAGCGAAATATACACTTTATAAGAAATCTCAACATTTACGTGGCCACTGCTGAGGACCTTAGTAATCAATAGTTTAATTGAGGCAGTCTCGAGGTTCAAAATAGGTTAGAGCATTATAGGCGATGTTGTCATATTGCAACACTACAATTTTAAGGTACATACTCTCTTACCTTCGAACTTATTTTAATATAATCCGTTTTATAATTAAATTCCAGAAAAAATAAAACACAAAAAGTATGTTTTTCAACAAAACCAACAGTAGATAATATCACACAAATTTGAAATCACATCACAACATTTATTATTTTGAATTATTTCACAACAGAAAAAAAATCGGGTAATGCTACAACTAATAAAACGTTTAAAATTCGTATACGTCAAGCACGTGGAACCATCGACAACGTCATTCCCCCCCGAGTCTCGAAACATACTGAAGCAACGATAGTGGCGCGCAGCCGTTATCCAAGCAAGGGCGAGACACGCGGTGTGATCTGACATCACTGTTAGTATATTCTAGTAACCCACATTGTTGCTAAGTCAATCCAGATGGAACTGCGCGACAGTATGTGGGTAAAAAGGGTTCTTACCTTAGTATTTAGATATTCGATTTAAAAAAAATATGTAGACTTTCTCTAGGACACACAAGGAGTCACCCAATTAAATATAATAAGTGATTTCCATAACACCCTGTAAGTAAGTAAACTTTAGTTTACTTATTCTTTCAGTTCAGTTGTCATTTTGAAACCACACTATCAATTTGGAACGGTTCTAATTTAAAAATATTTATCAAATACGTCTGATAATGTTTTATAAAAATGTATTCTGGGAAAAGTTAAAAATGTTTTTCTTTGTCATTATGAAGTTTTAACAAAATTTTTCGACGAGGAAAATCGACTGCCCCTCATTTACCTTAAGTTATATGAACTACGAAACAATAATTAATCGGCTTAAGAAGGACGCACTGGGGCATTAACCACCTCAATTTATAATAAAAGGGTTGTCGTTTATATGAAATTACCGTTCAGGTATCCTGAAGTAATTTGCTATTAATTCATACCCCGTCGAACTGGGTAATAACTTTTTAATTTATTTCGAGGTAACACTGGGCTCTATAAAGAAAAAGCTTTATAAAAAGCTTGTATAAGTAAGAACGCCGTTCTCTTTAGAGGCATAGGATGCAAAAAAATTATTTTAAATAAATTGGCTAGATTATGTGCCTAAAACTTTATAGCTAAGGAGATTCTTTTTCATTTTAACTGACAAATAAATCGAGATGGATTAAATAACCAGTTCTAAGTTCAGGATAAGGTAAACAATATATCTCCTCCTGTTTTACCTAGAAGATCCGCGAGTAAAGTATGAATTTCCGACTTTAATTTAAATCACAATATATCAACTAGTATTTCCGGCCCTTTTCAGCTGAATATTGAACTTTATATTAACTGCACTCTTTGAAGCGTTGCAGTTATACGCTCAAGAAATACGTGATTCTATTTTAAGGTTACACGTGTTTAATAAAGGTTCCTAAATATTTTTTAGGGCTTACTAATACAGTTCGAAGTTTGTTGGATATGTAGATTCTTTTAACTTGTTCTTCAGTATTATTAGGTGGTGGCCGCGTGACCAAGCATGATCAGCTGCTTAGAATGTTCCAATCTCTTCACTTAGCTTATGTTTTATGCCTCTTTTGATTTGATCTACTACGTTCCGCTGCGAAGATCGTCCCGCCATTGTTTATTCTTTAAAACATTATATTTTTTTATAAACACAAGCACTATAGGAAAAACCCTTTAGGGCATTCTGGGAGTGGTGCGAATAAAGCGATTCACGTTGGTTTTCAATCTTTGGAGGTTATATTCGTTGGGAAAAACGATCTCGGGAAGGGTCGTTCCATAAGGATGAAGTCCTCCAGATGAAAGAATTCTCGAGACTCTTCGTCAGTTCGTTGTCTCCGATCAGACGAATGGCCCTCCTTTCGATGGAATCCAGTAGCTGAAGAATATGTTTGGATGCAGAGATCCAGATATGAGAGCAGTACTCTAGTGATGGTCGAACCTGGGCTCTGTATAGTATAAAAAGTTGTTGAGGTGTGTACAACTTTTTGGTTCGGAAGAGTACACCAAGTTTCTGAGAAGCTATCTTGTCGATTGCCACAACGTGGTTATGCCAAGACATGTTTCCTCCCAAATTGATGCCCAAGTTAGTAGATGAAGCCAGTGGGATTGCGTGTCCTACTATGACTATATTCGGTTCTGTAATGTTAATATTTTTAGAGAAAACTGCTGCCTGGGTTTTCTTAGCATTAAATTCGACGTGGTTACTGTCACTAACATAACTAACTAACATAAATGGAATGCAGAGTCAAATAGTAAAGTTTCAGTCCTATCGATAATATAAATTATAACATTAAAAACTCCGTGTTATTTAAAATGAAAAATGATAATAATCTAACATTTGAGTTAATAATTCAAATAATTGACATTGTTAAAGGGTAAGAAAGTGGCCATATGCTGGCATGAATGTGAAAAATATAATCCTCTAACTTTAGTGCAAAATTGTTATATGCTGTATCCCTCTACTTAAAAACTATGATATACTATTCTTTGCATGCTTTGCTTTTCCGTTGTCAAACATACATGGTGTCTCTGGAAGGGGTTACATATACTACAAATGGACCAAATATTTAATTTCTCGACAAAAAATTATTCTTGATAAAAAATTTGGCTTCTAAAAAAAATTAAGATATGTCATTTGAAAAGTCAGTTTCGTATATGTCTAAATCTTAAAAAATATTGACTAACTGAACGTTTTCAAAAAAAAAATGCCAATAGGTAATGTTCGTTTGAAGTATCTTTTTCGTCATAATTCAAGGCTTAAATAAGATTTATTTTTGGTATAAAGCGTAAATATCATTTTTTGTTTTTTTCTAAAACATAAATTCTAACCACTATTAATTAAACCACAATTTTATTTAAAATGTTTTCATTTAATGTGAAATCCACGGGTAATATGGTTCGATTTTTTATATTCAGAAAACAGTTTAGGCATGGGGAAAATTGATTTAAACTAAATTATTCTTTAAATCTTGAATTATGACGAAAAAGGTAATTCTATCGAACATTGCCCAACAGCATTTTTCTTAAAAACTAAGAATAATTTAGTTTACTCTTAGGTAAAGCCAATGTTTTTTAAGATTTTGATCTCCCTGTATACAAAAACTATTTTTCTAATGACAAAACTAATAAAAAATTTGTTTAACAATTTTTTTTTTTTAACAAAGAATAACTTTTGTCGGGAAATTAAAAATTAAGTCCATTTGTCATATAGCTAACCATATTCAGGGGTATACTAACTTTGAATTGCCCTTATAAACCTAAGATCAAATTATCTTATTTCATTATAACAGCAGAGCCTATTTTTTTGTAGTAAAATCTTAAGAAAAATCGATGTCACAAATCGATGGCAATTTGAACGACATTTTTTCCATCGAATTTAAAAAGCGATTCGTGATTTGATAGTGATTTATGTCAGTTTTGCTTGTCAGGTTGAAGAGTAAAAATTAGAAAAAAATTACGAAATAGTGAATTATAATTATAAAAACATATTATATACGATCTCCGCTAGTGAAGAGGAGCATTAAAAATAAAATTATCCGTTTCGTATAGAAAAAAATGTAACATTTGATGAAAATATTTAGGATGGATCCTAATCAAACAAGAAAACCGACAACGAAATGCATTCAGCAGAACTACAAATCGACGCGCATCGAAGGGCTCTGCTAAACGCAGCCAATGATATTATTACGACAGTGACAGCGATAATTACTATCAACCTTTAGCTATAACGAAACGGTCGTAAATAAAGCAATAAAATTAGCGTATTGGATGAGAGTCAAATTTATAGGAACTCATTTTCGAATAACTAAATTGCTATTTTACACCTGTGCCGGTGTTAACAAATTTAACTAGTAAAATCCATTTAAGTTCGTCAAACGCTATTTAATTGGCACGTGGTTTAGATTAACTTAAAATTATAATTAATGCGAGACCTCATTTATAACAAGGTTATACCGTGGCTCCTATGTTAAAGATATTTGACTAATTGCGGGACGTTTTTACAAAACTCGATATCTACAATTTTTCCCAAATTACCTTTTTCATCGATTCCTATAGAACATTTAGCGGTACATCGAAAAACGTTAAGACAACTTAACAAAACTGAACTTATACCCTAGTAATTTAATGGCGAAATATAGGAATTTTTACAAAACTGTACAACTACTCACCGTGCGGTTTTGCAAAATTTGTCAACTACGTTCAGTGTTGTTTCATAATTTGATAAAATCCAGACAACTAATTATTTTTATTTTTACTTCAGTATTTTCTGACTTTTGCTGGTTCATCTGCATTGCGTCCTGTCGCCAACGAGCTTAAATTTGTGCGGTATTTGTTTGTATAAATATGGGTGATTTTGAAACCCCCGGTTCGGGTTTGTTCGGGTTTGTGGCCGGAGAGCGCGGAAAAAACCAACTGCTGAAAAAAGTGGATAAAAAGCATGTCCCTTCTAGACAAAACTGAAAAACTTCGATTAAAAAATCACGCCAGTGAAAAGAAAGCCCAAGATGTTAAAAAATTAATGGAATACTTTAATGCGTCTTCGGAAGAAGCACAAACTTTTTACAGAAATATATTTGAAAACTGTCAAACTCAAGATAAGGATAACATTCAATCCGAATATCCTGACGAAGAATCTGTGCTTGAATATGCATTGTTGTTTTAAAACGTTATATTTCATTTATAAAAGTATACAACAACTGCTTCATTTATTCATAATTTCATTCATTCATTTAGTCTACCTAACATTTAAAAAGAAAGTGTTTCATTTTCAGTTTCATTGATGTTTTCATCCATTATCGGAAGTCGAAAGTTATATTAATGAATATTAATTCTATTCTTAATTAACTAAACATATTGGCAGTTTAAATATTGGTTTGTATATTATAGAAATTTAAATTAAATAAGTATACAAGTTTTTTCACAACTTGATAACTACCGTAGTTACCAAGTTTTGCAACAATTTGTTATATTTGATTTTATTTTTTTTATACAAAGAGTTGTTGAAAGTACCGAAATTTCTGGGACATTATTCGAATGTACAAAAATAACATTGATATATTTATTTTTTACAGAATTGATACCATCAAGGTCCTTAAATAATTAAATGCATTTCCTGTAAATTTTTTTTTTTGTAGTTGTCGAGTTCTTGAAAAACGCCCCTCAATTACTCAAATACGTTTTAGAGGGCAAAAGATTTATAATACACATTTATATTTATGTTTCTTAGTATCGTGATCCTCTAAAAATAAAGAACCTAACAAACCTAACTATACAGGGTGAGTCAGGAGGAACGGACCAAACTCCAGAAGTGTATTGTACTGTTGGGGTGAAAAGTAACCTCCTTGGGAATGAAATTTTTTTTTAAATGTTTTTTTATTTTATTCAATATAGTCGCCTTTTAGCTCGATACACTTATTCCAGCGATTTTCCAACTACTTGATCCCGCCTGAAAAGTAATTTTCCGGAAGGTCTGCAAAATACTCCTCCGCGGCGTCGATGATTTCCTCGCGCGAGCTGAATTTTTTATTAATGAGCCATCTTTTGAGGTTTGGGTTTGTTCGATACTCGATATCTACAATTTTTCCCAAATTACCTTTTTCATCGATTCCTATAGAACATTTAGCGGTACATCGAAAAACGTTAAGACAACTTAACAAAACTGAACTTATACCCTAGTAATTTAATGGCGAAATATAGGAATTTTTACAAAACTGTACAACTACTCACCGTGCGGTTTTGCAAAATTTGTCAACTACGTTCAGTGTTGTTTCATAATTTGATAAAATCCAGACAACTAATTATTTTTATTTTTACTTCAGTATTTTCTGACTTTTGCTGGTTCATCTGCATTGCGTCCTGTCGCCAACGAGCTTAAATTTGTGCGGTATTTGTTTGTATAAATATGGGTGATTTTGAAACCCCCGGTTCGGGTTTGTTCGGGTTTGTGGCCGGAGAGCGCGGAAAAAACCAACTGCTGAAAAAAGTGGATAAAAAGCATGTCCCTTCTAGACAAAACTGAAAAACTTCGATTAAAAAATCACGCCAGTGAAAAGAAAGCCCAAGATGTTAAAAAATTAATGGAATACTTTAATGCGTCTTCGGAAGAAGCACAAACTTTTTACAGAAATATATTTGAAAACTGTCAAACTCAAGATAAGGATAACATTCAATCCGAATATCCTGACGAAGAATCTGTGCTTGAATATGCATTGTTGTTTTAAAACGTTATATTTCATTTATAAAAGTATACAACAACTGCTTCATTTATTCATAATTTCATTCATTCATTTAGTCTACCTAACATTTAAAAAGAAAGTGTTTCATTTTCAGTTTCATTGATGTTTTCATCCATTATCGGAAGTCGAAAGTTATATTAATGAATATTAATTCTATTCTTAATTAACTAAACATATTGGCAGTTTAAATATTGGTTTGTATATTATAGAAATTTAAATTAAATAAGTATACAAGTTTTTTCACAACTTGATAACTACCGTAGTTACCAAGTTTTGCAACAATTTGTTATATTTGATTTTATTTTTTTTATACAAAGAGTTGTTGAAAGTACCGAAATTTCTGGGACATTATTCGAATGTACAAAAATAACATTGATATATTTATTTTTTACAGAATTGATACCATCAAGGTCCTTAAATAATTAAATGCATTTCCTGTAAATTTTTTTTTTTTGTAGTTGTCGAGTTCTTGAAAAACGCCCCTCAATTACTCAAATACGTTTTAGAGGGCAAAAGATTTATAATACACATTTATATTTATGTTTCTTAGTATCGTGATCCTCTAAAAATAAAGAACCTAACAAACCTAACTATACAGGGTGAGTCAGGAGGAACGGACCAAACTCCAGAAGTGTATTGTACTGTTGGGGTGAAAAGTAACCTCCTTGGGAATGAAATTTTTTTTTAAATGTTTTTTTATTTTATTCAATATAGTCGCCTTTTAGCTCGATACACTTATTCCAGCGATTTTCCAACTACTTGATCCCGCCTGAAAAGTAATTTTCCGGAAGGTCTGCAAAATACTCCTCCGCGGCGTCGATGATTTCCTCGCGCGAGCTGAATTTTTTATTAATGAGCCATCTTTTGAGGTTTGGGAAGAGATAATAGTCCGAGGGAGCCAAATCGGGCGAATATGGTGGATGCGACAGCAATTCGAGCCGTAAGTCATTGAATTTAGCCGTGGTTGCGATGCTCTTGTGAGCCGGAGCATTGTCTTGAAGAAACAATGCACAGTAATACTCGCTGTTAATGGTTTTTCCTTTTTCGAGGTAGTCTACGAAGAGTATTTTTTTGACATTGTCCCCGCATCGAAAGGACTGCCGCTGCGGACTTGTTGTTTCCTTCGCCGTTTTGCCTCTCAAAAAATAATGTTTTATGAGAGAAAGAAAATCGTTTTTGTCCATACTCAACATGATGCCAAACACGTCAACAACAATCAGCTGTCAAAACAAAACTAAAGACAGTATCGCTCTGAAGTTTAGCATGTCTGCCTAAATATGAACGTACTTCAAGGCACCATAATATTCTTTGCAGTAGCAGTGCATTCTGGCGGTCAAGGAGATTACTTTTCACCCCACCACCACCACCGGGTCCACCTATAATGGTCATTCTTTTATAAACTGCACATTTTTTTACCTTGACATTTTAGAATTGTCCGAAAATATTTGTACATCTTATATACAGTGAGGACGTAAAGTAAGGAATAAATTCATCATCTCGCAAACTACAATTTTTTAAAAAAATCGCTCGGACCCTTCGATTTTGTTTTTCGAACGCGCATATTCTGACATAAAATGTAGATATACAGGGTGTTGCAAATAAGTGACACAAAATTTTTTTCTTAAATAGAACCCACTGTATATTATTGCATGTACGGATTCTTCGGAAAATCCTAAACATTTTTTATGTAGCATGTGCTATACCTTAGCCCAAGCGTGTTGGAGTTATTCTCATTCAAAATTTGAAAAGTGGAAAAAATCATGGAGAAAACAAAGAATAAAATTATTTTAAAAACGTCTTATTTATCGAAAAAACAGTTAGGTGAACTTAAAAATAATTTTTCTAAAGTAAATGTTCGAAGTGTCTTCCGTTGGTCAACTGACAATAGCCTAACCGATCTACAAAATCTCGCTGAACATTTCGAACCATTTGGGGTGTAATTTGCCGAATTTCTTGCCGGATGCGATCTTTTAAATCATCTAAATTTGCAGGCTGGCTTTTGAATACTTTTCCCTTAAGGTATCCCCATAAAAAAAAGTCGAGTGGTGTTAAATCGGGTGACCTTGGCGGCCACTCAATAAAACTACCTCTTCCAATCCACCTGTTTGGAAAAGTATCGTCCAAATATGTACGAACTCCCACAGCGAAATGTGGGGGAGCACCATCTTGTTGCAACCAGATATTATGATGTGGCAAATCGGGACGTTCTAACTCAGGAAAAAGGGTGGCTAGGGCTGGAACAAGTTCTTGTTCTAAAAAACTTAAGTATCTCTCGCCTGTTAAATTTCCGTCAAAAAAGAAAGGCCCTATAACAATGTAATCGACAACGCCAGCCCACACATTGATCTTTTGATTAAATTTTGTGTGTCCTTCCCTCATCCAGTGTAGATTTACATCGGACCAATATCGATAATTTTGGGTATTTACGTCACCATTCAAGCAAAATGTGGACTCATCGGAAAAAATTATATTTTTTACAAAATTTCTGTTTACGAAACACATATCCTGTAAACGCTCATAAAATTCAAGGCGCCTCTCAAAGTCCCTTTCCAAAAGTTCTTGGAGAACTTGCATTTTATAAGGATGGTATTTATTTGTATGCAGTATTTTAAGAACTGTTGTTTTTCCAATATCCACGTCACTTGCTACCTGCCTAGACACCACATGCTGGTTATCTTGAACTGCCAGTAAGACTTCTAATTGTTGATTTTCATCAACTTGAGGACGACCAAATCTAGGGACATCTCTTACATGACCGAATTGCCTAAACTTGTACTCAATTTTGCTTACTGTTGATTGTGATATTGGCGGACGATTGGGGTATTTTTGATTAAATAACTCACAAGTTTCTTGCTGTGTTCTAACCCTATCACCGTAGCCCATCATCATCAAAACCTCTATGCGCTGTTTCTCAGTGAGCCGCATTTTAATTTAATTTAGATATGAAAAAACGAAATCAGTCTTTTGAAAACTAGTAAAACGTTAGGAAAATACATATAAAACTGACAATAACAGTAACTATTGACATTAATTCTTTTGGTTCTTGCATCATAACTCCAAAGCCTACTTGACTTTTCTTGCGCTTCACGCATGCTGACTACAGGTTTTCCTCAGCGTGCATGAATCAATGCAAGTCTTGATTGATTGCGAAATATCTGATTTTCAAATTTTGAATGAGAATAACTCCAAAACGCTTGGGCTAAGGTATAGCACATGCTACATGAAAAATGTTTAGGATTTTTCGAAGAATCCGTACATGCAATAATATACAGTGGGTTCTATTTAAGAAAAATTTTTTTTTTGTGTCACTTTATGTCAGAATATGCGCGTTCGAAAAAGAAAATCGAAGGGTCCGAGCGATTTTTTTAAAAAATTGTAGTTTGCGAGATAATGAATTTATTCCTTACTTTACGTCCTCACTGTATACAATTAGTTCACACATATTTCAGGATTTTGCTGAAATAATATATTTTCCAAAATATCCACAAATTAATTAATTTGCGGATTTTCTCCAATCTTCTTATACTGGACATTTAATATCTCCGGTTGTACTGATCGTATCATGTCGGTCTTTTTTATTAAACACTGTGTTATGTTAGCTTTCAAAGTGTAAAAAAAATTGTCATTCTGAGCAAATGCAAAATAATAATAATTAACAATTAACAATAGTATTAACATGTTCGCCCCCACTTTAAATTAATTTAAAAAAAATACCGTTTAATTCTTTACCCTCTTATATGTAAAGTCCATTTTAGGACAAAGTAACACCTCTATTTGATCGGTAGTTATTAAATATTTTTGATCGCAAGTCACCCAGCGCGCTGGTCGAAGGCGAATGGAAATATTAATGTTCCACACTGCACCCTCTGCGTGACTTGCGATCGAAAATATTTAATAACTACAGATCTAATAGAGGTGCCACTTTTTCGTAAAATGGGTTTGGCAGATAAGAGAATAAAGAACAGAACGGTATTTTTAAAAATTAAATTAAGGTGGCGGGCGAGTAAGTTAAAACTATTAAAACAATTAATTTGTTATTATTTTGAATTTATTCACAATGACAATTTTTTTTAATATACTTTGAAAGCTAAAATAACAGTACAACTGGAGATATTAAATTTCAAGTAGTAGAAGATTGGAGAAAATCTAACAAATTATCAGGATATCTTGGAAAATACATTTTTTTCACCAAAATCCTGAAATACGTTTCAACTAATTGTATGTATGTATTATACAGGGTGTTATGGAAATGACGTATTATATTTAAACCGGCAATTCCTGAGATGAAAACAAATTGAAGAAAAATATCCAAAAATGGTGCTTTAATTTAATATGCCCTGTACATGACCTTATGTCAAACCATAAATTACCACGTGGTGCCCCTGTTCGGAAGGTAAACACAGCAATATATGGCAGTGAATCTTGAACAGTGTTGTCATATCTTCAAGGTAAACTCTTTAGAAAGTCAATAACCGTTTGACAGATTTCAAGTTGTTTATTTTTCAGGGTACATTATTATAAACTTTTACGTTCAGTTCGCTGGGAAACAATCTCTGATTTATAAACTTGAACTGACTCGAACGAACCGCCGCGGAGTTAATAAATGGTCAGGTATGTTCTCATTTGTTCAATTCGAATGGCACCTGTCAGTTCTGGACAAATTAAAAGATTATAAATGTCACTTACCCTTTAGAAAAAAAAATGCAATTTTATTTACCTCTTCGGACTTATTTAAAACCAACTTAATCTATAAAAAACACCAAGTACTTGCATCACAAAATCACATTAGTTTTCGCATCACAACACATCTAAGTACCATTCAATCTGAATTAGTATTTTAAAGTGCTACTGTGTAGACAAAAATACACCCTTATTGTCTGGGAAATAATGTATTTAACATCTAAAATTTTTTTAAATAAATAACACGTTGGTTCTCTCAATCGATATCGGCCTGCTTCTTTAAACAGCTGATTGTGGACAATCGGGCTAATATTTAAAAATACAGCGTTGCCACTTTCGATGTTTTATAAGCGACTATCATAAATTTCCGAATTTCCTTCTATAATATTACTTTCCTGTATAATTGTAGTCTCGGCAATGGTAACCGCGCTGGCTCTAGAGAGCGGAGATTCATCGGAAAGAAATTTCGACGACTGGTCCGAAGACGGACTAGACCATTATTTCAAAGGATAGTTCCTGTCAATTGTTAACATAATTGTTTCATTTTATCTTTAGTAAATGGTTCTATGGCCCATAGAAATTAGCGTTTTTATTATTTCTATTGCAAAATGATTAGGTGCCCTTGTTCTATGTGTGTTATTGTAAAGTGTAATTATACGTTAGTGTTGGGGTTTAGTGATAAGCTTATTATGCACTCTCACACTATCACCAGGACACGTGATGAGCATAAAGTTTTTCACATAGAAAAAATAACTGAAATT
Organism: Barypeithes pellucidus; assembly: GCA_963991005.1. NCBI lineage: Eukaryota > Metazoa > Arthropoda > Insecta > Coleoptera > Curculionidae > Barypeithes > Barypeithes pellucidus. The sequence goes on from OZ022556.1 coordinate 35,658,660, forward strand.
GTCTGTGCCCTGGATTCCTTAATCGCGGCCTGGATTTACTTTCTAAGTAAGCTAAATATTTATTTTTATAAGAAACTAAAGTTTTACACTTTTAAACATTTTGGCAACATTGTTCCTGAATATCTGTTTATTACCCAGCTGGGCAATGTAATATGTTCATATATGAATGTGCCGAGGAGTTGTGTGTGGGTTTAGGGGTGAATTACCCCACTTTTTAAACGTTCAATTTAAAAAAAAATAAAATATGTAGCGCTTCTCTAGGACACCCCAGAAGTCACCAATTTAAATATAATACGTCATTTCCATAACACCCTGTATAAGTTGTAAAAAAATAAAATGTCCCATATGTGAAAATAATAAAAAAAAACTGAAATGTCATTATCTGATTTTCCCTTGTTTTTAAGATATAGGGTAATTGCAAAGTTTCAAACATTAACATTTTTAAATGATAGCGCTCTTTTAATAAAAGTTCAAAAATATCGCTGTTGACGTTTAAACATTTTCTGCTTCATCTACGAAGGACGCCTGTTGCTCTACTGATTACTTTATTTCTTTCTGTAATATTGGCATCACGAATGTTGACTTTTGCTTCGTAAACTTCATTTTTGAACCAGCCACATAAACTTTTTATGTACTACGTACATGCCTTCGTTTTACATGGATAGTCAATGCAAGGATATTTTTATTTTATTTAAGGCGAACTATCTAAACATAAGTCAAAATTTGAACAATTTACAAGAATGCACATTAAATTCCTTATAATTACGTTATAAATTGAAAACAAATAAAAATTGAAGAAAATATGAATTTTTACATTATTTTCACAAATTCACACTTAAAAAAAGAGTTACTTATTTTAAAAATGAAATATTTAGCCGGAATAAATTTTAGTTTTGTATCCTACGAAAATAAATATGTACAAATATACAATTTTTGCCGTTTTTCTTTTCGTTAGACTCATCCCTAGACGCGTTTCGCCGTATCACGACTCGTCAAGAAAGCTAGAGTCTGACGACGAACGGAGAGAGTCTTGGTAACGATATCAAGTACCCGGAAAGAATGTCTACGTGGGTATAAAGACACTATAGCGTTGCCTAAACCGCTCCCCTTCCATCGGACTCTAGCCTTACTAATGAGCCGTGATGCGGCGAAACGCGTCTAAAGATGAGTCTGACGAATAGACAACGGCAAGAATTGTATATTTTCGGGTTAGACATAGATTTATTTTTCTATTTAATAGTTTAACCACTATGAGATGGACTACTACTTGAATCATATACATATATTTTTGTTTTGGTCCTGTTAATTGAAATAACTCTTTGTTTCAAATATCAAATAGCTATAACTCTAACGAAAATATTTGTTTAAATTATAAAAAAAATATGAGTATTTTAAACATTACTGGTGAAAAAATGGTTTTATTCATAGGGAATATTTTTTATACAAACATGAATCAACATTTTCAAATTTTGTAAAAAATTCTGAGAGGAACAAAATACATGAAGTGGATATTTCTTTTTTATTTATATTTATTTTATTTTAACCTGCAAGTCCTGGGATGACAACAATGAAAACAGAAGCAGAGCTAATAAGCGATAGAAATCATCTTATCTCATTGTCACGACTGATATGACACGACACATATGATTATTACCCAAGAGGCGTAAGTCGTCAACGATATTCTTTACCTGTAAGTTCAAATTCACTCAACAAACTTGAGAAACTTTTCCAGCTCTATTTAACTTAAATTTATGTAATTCTACCTCATAAATAACACAAACTAGATTCATGAAATGGAAAAATAATCTGTTAGGTTATACGTACCCGGTTTCATGACACTCCCTGTGTAGTATATAATTTTAAAACTTTAAGCTGTCGATCACATACAAACCCCGTTTTTAACTATTACTTCCCAGACGTTACTCATGTACCAATATTTTCATACATTCAGTATAATACATTCATAGTTCTGCTCAGTCTATGCATATATATCTAGTGCAAAAAGTTATTGTTTAGTTAATAAGTGTAGTTATCACAATGTTTTCTATCTTATATTCAGATTATAATGAGGATCGATGAGACGGGAATTATTAATTACACCAATGTATAGGGGTCGCTCTGTTACAAACAGCACATAAATCTAATTTTATATTCTATGTTAACGATTTACGAAAATTTCACCTACGCCACAATTATGTTAAAACAAACTTGAAATTTCAAGATGGATTAAAACCATAATTATGATTAAAATTATAAAAACTTCACCCATCACCTATAATAAAACAACACTACATGCAAAAATTTAATTAAAATTGAAAGTCCATAAACTCCTGACACTAAAGAATTCTTAACTTATTAACAACATTTTTTTTTGCATTGCATTGCATTGTACGCTTTTGTCCTGTAATCTCATGGTATAGGAAGTGTATTGTAAAATTTGATAGCCTGCTCTATTCTACCACCTTTGAAGTCTGAGGTGGGCAGAGATCGTTCTTGTTTCTAGTGGACCCCGACAATCCACATGCTTCCTCTATTAATCTGCCAGGTCTTTTATGTATATCAGGTTTCCGAAGATATATGCAGAAAGCACAAGTTAAAATTAGAAATTGTTTAAAAGCATTTCTACTGTCATACCCTCCGCTACAACCCAAACACTCTATCAGTACGTGCGGCATATTCCCAAACTACCAGTGCATATGACAATGGAAGGGTACAAAATAGGTCATAATAAGATTCTCCCTGGGAACAATGGCTGTTAGTTTGCGGAGCGCGTCTTTTCAATTTCTTTGCCAATTTATCTAAGTATGTATGTATATGTTTGTTCCGTCGCAATAATTGGTCCATATTAGACCCCAGAAATTTAAAATCATTGTCTAATTGGCAGTACTATGCTCCTTTCAGGAGAAAATTACCATATTTTAAGTAACTGAGAATGTTTGTTAATTCTAGTTTCAACTAGTTAAGTTTGGAAATAACTAAAATGTGTTTAGTCAAAACTAGAATTAATTGAGATTGTTTGTAAATTCAATTTTTAACTAGTTAAATCTAGAATGGACTAGAACGGATTACGGTAGCATATACATACAATTAGGTGACAGTATTTCAGGATATTACTGAAAAAATTCCTATTTCGATAATATCCAAATATGAATTTTTGATAATTTGGTGGATTTTGTTCAATCTTCTATTACTTGAAATTTAGTATCTCAAGTTGTACTGATCGGATCCATCTCTTTTTTTTAATTTTATACATTGTTACGCTAGCTTCCGAAGTGTATTAAAAAAATTGTTATTGTGCACAAAGGAAAAATAATAACAATTTAATTTGTTTAAATAGTTTGGAAGTCGAGTCGAAGCGTGCGACGAATCGAAGTGTGCCAGATCTACACTTTCAAATAACGGAATGGATGGGAATATTAATGATTCACACTTCTTGGATTAGTTTTTAGTATTTCTTCAAACATAATTATTTATTCATATTTACAACTGTTTGTCACTTCATGGTTTATAAGAAACTCGACTACTATAACCCTGGAGTAATTTTTTAGCGAAAAATGAGATTATTGATACCTTAAAGAGCATTCAATATACTATTAGTTTGCAAATTTAAACAATTTTGTATCTTTAATAATGAGAAAATGACCAATGGTGGACACCTCATTTGGACAACCCAGTATGTGTCACCAATTAACTCTAATTAACAGATATTTAAGCATCGGTGCCTCCTGGCTGACCCGCAGCCCCGTATGAGTACGGTGCGCGATAGGTTGCGCTCGGTACTATGACGCGGGGATAGCCGGAGGCTTGCTGGGAAGCATGGGAGCACGGGTTCATCACTTCCTCATTAGACTTCCATTCTACATCTACAAGACCTGCATCGAAGACTGGGTAGTGCAACGACTAATAAGAGATTAGCTATAATTCAATAAGTACCTCTTGCAGTAAGCACATATTTGATTGGTGACAGATTAACCCCCAGATAGGGTATTAGATAACTAAGGTAGGACTGGGTTTTTATTAATAAGTGTAAATAGGGCAATAGATAATTAAACAAGTTGCATTATAATGATGAACCTTTTATTTTAAACGTTCCCGTGACAATATATACAACATACATAGATTTCAAGCTGAACAAAATTAATCCAATAACTGTTTATGAAACATTAACAAACATAAAACATGTATGATTATTATTTAACCAAGTTAAGCCTATGAAGCATACAATTCATCCCTTCAAATGTGGATTTAGCTACGACGTATTTATGACATATTTATTTACTCATTAGGGGATCAATTATGGCACGCTGTATTATGGGTGATGTATCACCCCATTTGGTGGGGATAGGATTATGTTGCCCTAAAGCAAATTGATGAAAAAGTATCAATATATTTAGTGTTGGGAAAACTGACGATTTTAATAATCTAGTACTTGATACTCGAGCGATTTTAATAATCGAGTGAATCGTGCGAGCGATTAATCACTTGAAATGCGATTCACCATTGGTGAATAATTTTTTATAACTAAGAAGAATATATTGATAAAATACAAAGGGTTGTTTTTGTAAGTTTTCGAAGATTAGTCTATAGTTTTTATTAAGAAAGGACAGTTTAATCTGTTTTTAAAAAAAAAATTTCTACATTGAGTTTACTGACATGGAGAAGGATTGGACGATAACTGAGAGCCCCAACTCAACAGTACCTATGTCGTTGCTCACCATTGGAATTTCAGTTATTATTGAAAAAATGGTTAAATTAATTTCAAATACCCCGTTTTCCAAAAAATTTTTAAACTTTTTATCGAAGACCGGTTTTTATATACAATTACGAAAAAGTTTATGGTCATAACAGAAATTCAATATTTTCTTGTTTTTCAGTAACTTACTAAACCTTTGCAGTTCCTTATAGCATTGGATTTTGATATAATAGTATGTATTGTCAAATTACCTATTCCGACAAAATATTAGGACTAAATATTAGGAATAAATACTAGCTTGCAAAAACAACTTAGCGATGTCAAATCGGAACTATCGGAGGTTAAACTAGAGAACGCGCAGTTGATACTGAAATTGGAGTCGATCGAGAAAAGGATTAAACGAAACAACTTCTTTATCTATGGTATTGATGAACGAGAGGAAAAAACGCTAGATACCGTTGTTAATTTAATGAACGAAATACTTGGCATACCATTATCGGCAGACGATATCAACTGTACTTACCGGGTTGGAGCAAAAATTGAAAATAAAACTAGACCGATTATTGTTGAGCTAATTTCTAATATAAAAAAAAGTCTTGTTTTTAAAAGCGTTGGCAAACTAAAAGACACTGGTATAGTATTAAGAGACGACCTAACACGGTGCGAACAGGAAGAAAGACGGGTATTGTTAAAATATTTAAAGGCTGCCAAGGCTCAAAATATCTCGGCCAAAATCAAGAATAATAAATTGGAGATCGGCGGTCAGTTATACAGTTGTAAACAATTGCAAGATAATCAGGACTGTGTCATATTATCATCTATTCCGCGGCGCTTGGTTGTCAGCGAACCAGCAACTGCAGTTGGCATTGCTGTGGCTGTGGGAGAGGAAGGGGTGGTATCAAATGGGCCCATCGATCCGATTATAGTCAATATTTCAACATCATCTTCTAACAAGCAGTTACGCAATACTACACCGATAGACAATAAGTACCCAAAATTAAATCAAAGAAAAGTCTCAGAAAGTGGAGCTGTGCGCACATCCGAAAGAAATAAGAACAAATAGACATTCTGTAATATTAATCGTATTTATAAAAATTGTACTATACATTTATGTCAGTGACTTAACCATTTGCTTTACTTTATTCATTCGTTGTCACTTTTTATCTGTAAATAAAAATGATTGTTGTTGCACATATGAACGTTAGGTCCCTGCTAGCCAATTTGAACAGCGTCAAGACTCATATTGAATCAATGCAATATGATATTGTAGGTTTAACGGAGACTTGGCTGCATCCTGATATTGCCGCAGGTATTTTAAAGATTAATGGATACAATTTTTTCAGAAGTGATCGCCAAGGGCGTAGAGGAGGTGGCGTGGGTTATTATGTAAAAAATCATATTTCTTGCACTGTATTGCTAAATGAACAATTCGATTATTTAGAACAAATTTGGATCAAAATTAAATTTAAAAAGGTAGAGTATGTCATTGGCAATATGTATCGACCCCCCAATTCAAATCATGAGCTGTTTTTAAATAAATTAGAAGACACACTCATTGACATGTTTTCACAGTTTGAAAGGATGGTCTGTATGGGCGACACTAATATAAATCTCTTAGAATTGGAAACTACGGAAGCTGCTGATCTTCTCTCGATTATGAATACTTTTGGTCTCGAGCAAAAAATAACTGAACCAACCCGCGTCTCACATAAAAGCATAAGTCTCATTGATCATATCTTTACTAATGTAGATTCTAGAACCTCCGGCGCTCGAGATGCAAATATCTCAGATCATTTTGTCGTTTTTTGTGAGCTGCTGATACAGCAAAAAAAGCCGATTAGTGTCACTTCATACTTTTGCAGGGATCTTCAAAGTATAAACCTTCCGAACTTTGACAGAGACCTTCAGTCAATAACATGGGATACTTTATTCACAATAACAGATATCGACAAAAAGGTAGAATTTTTAAATAACAATCTGTCAAAACTCTTTGATAGACACGCACCTCTCAGGGAACATCGTAGAAGATCGAATCGTGCAAACGCACCGTGGATTACTGACAATATAAGATATATGCAAACATTGCGTGACAAGGCTTTACGTGATTTTCGGCGAACGAAATTTCAAGCCAAGTTTAACTACTATAAAGAGCTGCGCAATTTGGCTTCATCGGCTGCTTGGCGCGAAAAAGCGGTTTATCTATCACAAAAATTACGTAATAAGAATTCGAAGGAATGTTGGAGAGAACTTAAAAAACTAGATATTACCACCTTAAAAAATAGGGAGATACCCGATACTCTAAGCAATGTCGATGATTTAAACAATTACTTTATTGACTCTACGTCAAGCTCGGCTCAGCCTAACAATGAAATACTAGAGTTCTATAATACGAGTATCAAAGAGAATGTAACGGAGTGTTTGGGGTTTGACTTGACAAATGAATTTGAGGTCCTTAATATTATATATAAAATTAAAAGTACGGCTTACGGTTCTGATAAAATAAATATTACCCTTCTTTATCTATGTTGTCCTTACATCGGTAAATACATTGCTCATATAATTAATGAATGCATCTCGGCTTCATACTTTCCTGAAGCATGGAAGCATGCCTATGTGATACCGCTTCCTAAAATCAGTAAACCAACCGAATATCGGCATCTCAGGTGCATAAGCATTCTCCCCACCCTTTCAAAAGTTTATGAAAATATTTTAGAAAGACAAATTAGAGCCCATACAGACAGATTTGAAATACTCCCATCGCATCAATCCGGTTTTAGGTCCGGTTACTCCTGCACCACTGCGCTCGCATCAATTACTGAAGATATGTTTCAATCTTTAGATATTGGCAACGTTTCGGTTCTTGTTCTGTTGGATTACAGTAAGGCTTTCGATTTGTTGAACCATGAGATTCTTATTTCGATGTTACACTTTCTTGGATTTAACGAAGGCGCCCAAAAACTTCTCAGGTCATACTTATCGGATAGGCATCAACAAGTAAAGCTAGGTAATAAAGTTTCCAACAGTCGCGTGCTACAACAAGGTGTGCCTCAGGGCAGCATTCTTGGACCTCTACTATACACAATATATACTTCAAATTTTTACCACTGTCTTAAACACTGTAAGCATCACTTATATGCTGATGATACCCAGCTTTATTTCTCATTTCTGCTTTGGGATATCAATACTGCAGTTGATAATATTAATACTGATCTACAAGCTCTGCTTAAAATTTCGGAAGATCATGGCCTTAAGCTTAATGCTAGTAAAACGTGTGCCGTTATATTTGGTAATGAATACCAAAGAAACATTGCTCGGCAAACAATGATATTGCGGTTGGGTCCTGACGTCATTCCCTTCGTGTCCAGCTGTAAGAGCCTGGGATTGTTTATTGATTTTAAACTTAGATTTAGCGAACATGTGACATCTTGTCTACAACGAGCTTATACTTCCTTAAAACTCATTTATCACCAACGGCACTATTTGACAACAGGAATAAAAAAATTACTTTGTGACTCTCTCGTGCTCTCACACTTTAATCATTCTGATAGCGTCTATGGACCGTGTCTTGACAGTCTGGACACGAGACGAATACAAAAGGTTCAAAATAGTTGCTTGAGGCTAATTTATGGTATAAGGCGACCTAATCGAGTTTCCCATAAGCTGAGGGATGCTCAGTGGCTATCAATGAGCAATCGCAGAAGATTACACATGTCTTGTCTTTTTTATAAAATTCTTAAATTTAAAACCCCGAAATATCTGTTCACCAGGATATCCTACAGAACGGATGTTCATCATTTAAATTTGAGAACTGGACATTTTTTGACAATACCTCGCCATAAAAAAGAAATCTATAAACGGTCTTTTCTTTATAATATATCTACCTGCGGCGATGTCATGGTTGATCCAAGTTTCCACTTATCTTGCAACATGTTTAGAAAGGGTTTAAAGGACAAAATTTTTAGGACTCAATGAACTTGAAAGTGTTACCTATATTATATTATGTGTGTGATGTCTATGTGAGACTTACCTAATATTACTTGTCATCTAACAGGTAATAGTGGTCTCCGTTTATTATCATATTTGTATTATTTTTTTCTCTCTCTCTATATATTTTTTCTTTTATTATGATTTAATTAAATTAATTACATTTTTCTAAGAATATAAATATTATATACTTTTTCGGGCCTATGGGGAAGAATCGATATTTATTATCTATCATATATATATGTCTATTTACCAATTATTAAAGTATTTGTTATCATATGTAATTCATATTATTTATGTATATGGTGAATAAAAACATTTATTATTATTATTATTATTATTAAATGTCGGTAAATTCAAAAAAATTAACATTTTGCCTTGATTTGGTAAAATCATGTTGTTCACAAATATTTCTTTATTTGATATGTATTCATTATATTTATGTCATATCTCTAGTCACATAACTAATACGAAAATAAATTAAGATCTTGATTTGTCACAAAAAGGTATTTTATATAATTTTGCAACCCCTGAGGAGACCAATAAACTTGCCGAAATGGTGACATAACAGATAATAGTTCCTAATTTATTAAAAAAAAACATGGCATTAATAGCAGTATTTATTAACCAATAGGGATATAATTTTTTAAAAACTGTACAGAATGGGTTTTTTTTAAGGTTACTAGGCTACAAACAAGGTTTATTGGAAGCTATGAAAATAAAATAAAAATAAAATAAATAAAAATAAATGATGATGATGATGATGATGGTTTTACAGCAATTCGTTAAAAAGTATTAATTATTATATTATAATAACTGAATGCAAAAATACATGAACCAAACATTTGACTTAACCTAGTTTGGTTCCACATAATAAAATAAATTAATTGGGTCAAATATTTTTGTTTGGTTGTTTTTCTAAGCTTCAGAAGTTTAGTCTAGAGTTATTATTAAAGAAAAACAGTTGATTCTGATTTTTTTAAAAATGATATCCTTTAAATTTTTTAAAATTTACAATCGCCGCTGGCTAGCCATTCAAAACAAAACCCATATCGCGATGAATCTACTAAGGGATTTGGCATACCTTTTTGTTTGCTCTTTCTCGTTAATGTGCCTTTAATAAAGACGTATGTCGTGTCAGTCTTCTGAGCGCCAATCAGCAGGTTTCGGGTGGGGCGCGGGTCGCGAAGATCGGGTATCAAGTGAACGGCGATGATTTTCGGGTTTTCCCTTGTCCCCTCTCGAGCGAGAAACTGTTCGAATATACGAGCAGTTTTTTAATTCGATCATACTACAGCAGTACATTTCCGTCGACGTCAAGCAAAGCTCGGGTATCGAGTGAAAGGTAATAAGTGACAAGCGATGGTTTTCGTCTGAATATATAACTCGAGAGGGTTCTTCCCACAACAATCTTTATTTGTGCTCATTTAATTTAATATTTAATCTAAAATATGGCTTGACTCGATATCTTATACTTGAACTGGCAATGCTCATCAGTAGGTATTACATTAAAAATAAAAATTCCCAAACTCAATTTTTAAACCTTTTTAATGTTTATTTTGCAAATAAAATGGAAATTCAGCCGAAATAAAAAGGAAGAAAAATGTTTCAAAAAGTGACATATGAGGTGTCGTTGAATTTGGAATGGTATTCTGAATCGATATAGCGAAAAACATACTGGATGTTCCATTTAAAAATCAAAAGTTGAGGTCATTTCCGATTAAACCGGAAGAAACAAAATAGAGTCCATCATGTCATAAAGTGCAAGATAATATCACATACAAAACCAAATTTTATTTCTGTAATTTAAACAATAAAACAGATATAGGGGTGAGCGTTTCTCCTGAAACACCCGGTATAGCATCGATGACTCATTAAGTGTCCCAGAGAAATACAACATATTTTTTAATCAACCATTTAAAAAGTTGGTGAAACACCCCTAAAATTTGAGCACATGCAACATACACCATAGATACACTTATTCACTTGACAGAAAAATCTGTTAATAAGAGTTTACACAATTTTCTTTTGGATTGGGGAGCAACAGAGCTTCCTTTATTGACCTAAGAAGGTCACAATTTTAGATCATTTTTAAAAATTTACTATTGATAACTTTCGTTTTATTCGGGTCTAACTATCTTGACTTTGCTAATTTTGTTATTTTGAGTTTTCAAAATATTTTTTCCGTTCTGTGGATCAATCCGCGTTTTGACGTAATTAAATTTTATTATCTTATTAACTAGAATTCGGCTCAGTTAGCATAGGAAACAACCATCTTCTCTACAAAATTTCGTTCCTCATGATGTCCCATGTGTATTATTTACAGTAAGAAGAGATATTACCGAACAAACAAAGCCAACAGAAAACTTCGTACAACGGTTATGATAAATCGAATCCTTAAACTTATCAAAAGAATAAACCATAAATGAAATATTTTTATGAGAGAATAAAGTAAGTTTTATGTATGGAATTTTATATCTATTTCATATACTTCTCTGTTTATTGGTTAGACTCTTTGGTGAAACTTAGTTGAACGAGAACGGCGCTATAAAAAAATCGTACCTTCGGGTTTCTTCTTTGAGCTGGCGTTTCGGGAAATTAACTAATAGAATTAATGAGGTATACATGGTGTTTGTTCGTCTGTAAGCAGATTCTTCTCGCATACCCGTAAAAAAATATTTATATAAATTCGTGTTTGTGAGAAAATAAATATTAACCTATTAAAACCTACGACGACGATGTACAGGGGTTCAAAAAATTGAAAAATTCACAACTGACGATTGTCAATTATGTCTAAGTCGTAAGAAGTAAGCAGTAGTCGATAAGGCGTAAGACGTAAGCAGTAAGGACATACCCGTTCATAGTTTCGTTAAGAATTTGTAGGCTACGAATTTGTAGGTTATGTTTTTTGTCTTTCATATGACACATGTTAATGTTAATAAAAACTAGGATGATGGAGACATATTGTTGTAAACATGATGGTTATGCACGAGTATGGCCGATCCCCCCCGATTCCGTAACGTAAAAATATGGAATTGAACCATTTCTTACTTAATACCGCTTAATTTTGATGCACACGAATTATCGTTCTGTTGCAAATCACATGTTTATTTTTCTTACGGCATAAAGTTACGTCTTATGTTACGTTACACCAACTATGAATTCAGTTTTAAGGTGACTGAAATATCGACAGTTACGGTTACGGCCTATTAAAAGTATATACAGGGTTATCCAAATAAATTATCCACAATTGGAGACTTCGGTATTATTAATGATTAATATTTCATTTATATGAGGGGAACATTTATAGCATGTTTTTACATTAACTATTTTTCTGTTTTTTTTTATAAATGTAAAACTTTAACTTAAGACTGATTCTCACCGTCGTGCGAGGCATGTTCTCGGCAACGACAAGGCACCGGCAAAATATATTTATATTGAAGTTCATGGATTTTGCCCGTAAAAATCCATAAGACGCAATGAATAACCTATTTACTACGAACAAACCCGAACAAACCCGAGCCAGTACCTTGCCATTGCCGAGCACGTACAGTACGTTTCACGAAATTTGGATACGACTTAATGATTTCCTGGGTCGGTTCCATTGTGTCGACAAGAGCTTGGTAATAAACAAGTGAAGTATGAAGGGACGGACTAAGGAAAACAAGTAATGATATGATTATATTAATGTAATCAAATGAAATATCATTTTTTTTAAATATTACTAGTCATATTTATTTACATTTATAATGTCATTCTATAGATAGTTCTGTTTCGCTATCGCTATCCTCATCAAAATTAATTATAATTGGATTAATTATACGATCCAGACTAATATACGAATTTTCTACAGTTATTACGTGACGGACTGAATTTTTCCAACTACCTGTGGGAATATCATTAAAGCATTTTCGTATTAATTCTACAACACTAGAACTTAAAGTCGGAGAAATATTTTCAGACCTAACCAGTGATTTTAACTGGTGCCACATATGCTTTATGGGGTTAAAAATGCAATAATAGGGTGGGAGTCGTAACACTGTATGTCCAATTTCTTCTGCCAATGTGTCACAAACATATACTTTTTTATACAAAATGTCTTTAAAACTTCTAAATGATCACTTTGTTATAACTTTCTTCAAAATATATATCATTCGCCGCCATGTAGTTCTGAATCTCCAATTTTGTATTATTTGAGCTTGGAGCTTTATGTAATTGGCGACTGTGATAGCTCGCATTGTCCATTACTATCACGCTATTCTGAGGAATGTTTGGTAAAAGACAATTCTTGAACCATTCCTCAAAAACTAACAAATTTTACCACAAAAAGATATTTAAATATAAATTAAGCAACCTAACCTACCTGATGTGCCTATATTTAATTATAATTATTACAATCCGGTCCTTTCCACATAATAATAATAACAAACGGTCATAAATAATGGGATGGCCCTAGATACTTTTACTGCAGTCATTAAGTTATATCCAGTTTTCGTGAAACAATCTTTACCTTGCACGATATGAATCAGCCATTACTTTGAAAACACCATTTTTAAAAGATTTATTATTTTTGTAATAAATAATTTGTGCTTCATTGTAACAGTTTAATTGAAACAATAGCTTATAACTCGATGCCGATGGGATTTTAATACTTAGTGAAAATGGTGTTTTAGATATATTTTATTACTATAACAATTTGAAGAATTTTTCGTTGACGAAAAATAAAATATCAATCGATTGATAATAATCAATCATATTATCATTTATTCTTTACAAGACAAAACAGTTTACTAACTGAAAAAGCTTATTATAAGGTTATTATTAGGTACATTTTTAATAAAGTAATTATTTTTAAATTTCATTTGATATACAAACTCATAAAATAAAGAACAGAAGAAAAATATGAATTAATTATACGGAAGATTTACATTAAATGATTGCCAATAAGCAGTTTTCTTTTAGGATTAAAAAAAAATTAATTACGTCTTTGTGAAACGATTTTTATGTGTATCTACTTAATTTCTAAAATTACATTATCTTCAGTGCTAGGCATTGAAGACGTTAATAAAGTATTAATTTATTCGAATTCTGAAACGGAATTTAATTTTGTTTCAACTAAAAAAGAACGGAATTTTGTTGAACCAAAAATTAATTCGGTATACAGGGTTATGATAAGGAAACGGATCATCATTATACAGACTGTTAATTAATGATATGTACTTATTTTGATGGGTGATTCCTGGATCAATTCTAAGTAAAAAAGTTCATATACATGCTTTATTATCAATATACATAGTGTTAAAATTTTTATATTTTTTTGAGTTTTTATCAAACTAGGAAGCCGATTGAGAAATTACTCTATATATTGATTGATTGGTTGGTTAAAGGCGAGGGTCGGGTGTGAAGCCCGAACTTCAATCACTGCAGCCATCTAGCTTATTGTGTACCTCGAAAATATTTGTTCCTTCTATGATGTTCAATAACCTTCTACCAAGTCTGTCATGTGGGAGGTTGACTCCACGTTGAATATTCCCGACGATCTTAAGTCTTCTACGAGACAGCGCTTCGCAGTAGTATATTATATGGGAGACAGTTTCATCCTCTTCGCAGCAGAGCATTCAATGGATCCATTGTAGATTAATATACGTTGAAGGTGTTCTCGAGAGTGACAGTGGCCTGATAGTAGACTAGTCACCTGATTCATCAGGGTTTGCATCCCATTCGACAGTATCTTCGAAGGTTTTCCAATTACGACCCATGCATGTATTTGAACATCGAGAAAGATATTGTGATATATAGATATCTATCTAATGTTGTTTCGTTGCCTGCTTTGATATACAGGGTGTCCGCTAATTAATGTTACATGGAAAAACCATAGACTCCTTACGTAAAAATATTATGATTTAATTATATTTATTACTTATATCCGAAAGTTGATATTAACTGAGATACAGGATGTTAAAGTTAAAACTTCATTTTTGTTTTTCTCTAATAACTTTGACAGAAACCAACGTTTTCTTACAAAATTTGGCAGTTATTGTTTTTTTTATGATGAGAAACTGATTTTTTGGTGAAATTTTAATGTACAATGTAGAGGGCGTTATCTGCGGCATTCTTTGTACATTTATTAGGTCATAACTTTTTTGTGCCTCAGTGTATTTAAGTTTTTACTAAAAATAATGCCTTTCTTATATTTATTACGTAAAAAAGGTATACAAAGTTCAGGTCGCCTAGGGCTACCGTTTAGTGGGTTAACTCAGCAAGCAAATAATATTTTGTTACTTTTTACCAATTCACTTTTACATGATAATTAATGTTCTAGTAATGGTAATTGGGAATAATAAATACAACAATTGGATTGTTCTTTAACTTACTTTAATTAAAATAACTTTGACCCTAGAAAAAATCGTGCCGAAAGAAACCAACAGCAATGAAAACACAAGCTTACGATAAACTCAAAAATGAAACATTTTCTGTTCCATACCAACTGCATCTCTAAATTTTATTTGTTTTCTCATAGGTTACTTTAAGAAAAAAAATTTCTTTGCAAATTAATAATAATTGGGCAGGGTGCACTAAACAATTTAAATGCAATTATCTCCGAAACGATCACTCTGAGCGACCTGACCTGTATATATTTTTTACGTAATCAATATGAGTAAAGTATTATTTTCATTAAAAACTTCAATACACTGAGGCACAAAAAAGTAATGACCTAATAAAGTATAAAAATGCCGCAGACAGCGTCCTCTACATTTTACATTAAAATTTCACCAAAAAATCAGTTTCTCATCCTAAAAAACCCTAATTGCCAAATTAGTTATTAGAGAAAAATAAAAATGAAGTTTCAACTTTAACTCCCTGTATATCAGTTAATATCAACTTTCGGGTATAGGTAAGTATAATTAAATCCTAATATTTTTACGTAATTATTCTGTGGTTTTTCCATGTCCCATTAATCAGCGGACACCCTGTATAGGGCAGGTTCAGGGATCTGAGACTTGAAGCGGATCAGGTTCTCGATAGTTTATCCGCTTTCTCATTACCTACTGTCCTAGAGTTCCATGTTGTTCCCCCTGGTCGCCGGTTCTTTTAAGTTATTATGGCACTCAAGTGTCAAGCCTTAAGAGCAGCTTGAATGTCCGACAGGAGGTATATCTTTTGATCGTGGTAGCCCTTTTCAAGACTCTGTTGTACACATGCTTCTATGATATGAAGTTGTATTCTTATGTCCATCCTGGACCTTTCTCCAATATACCTGCGACCACAGCGTTGGTGGTTTTTAATCCATCGGTGTATCAAACTAGACACTTGTCAAACAACGGGAGTCTAATATTAAACTCAATAAACTCTACATATTGGTATATACCAGCTATACTCTAAGTGTGTTCCGCGGAACCCTAGGGTTCCGCGATACCTCTGTAGGGGTTCCTCAAGAATTTAGAAAAAAAATCAAAACACCTCTCTCTGGTCGAACGTTTTGACTCCGCGGCCGCGGCGTAGGTATATTTATTTATTTATTTGTATTTGTATAAACATGTGTTACAATAGCTGGTACAATATCTCATAAGTTTGGTATCAACATGTATACTTGTATACTTGTGAGCGCGCAGTCCCTTTGATAAAAGCCGCCTCTGAATTGTTTACAACGCAATTTTTATATTTCTCTTTTTATTTTTGCTTTTTGTTTATCATTATCGAGTATTTTCGAGAATATTCGAGATCGACTCTAGGACTAAGTATAAAAGCGGCGATCGCGCGTCGCGCCTCGTCAGTCAGTTGACGATTAGCGTTCGGAGCGATAAGTTCCTACCTACCTACTTACAAGCTCGCTAGCGAGAAACTAGTGTTCATTGTTCTACTGCCTGCTGTATTCTGTTGTCTCAGTTTTATACATTTCTTCATTGTACTAAACTTAGTCTCTTATACGCAGTAACGATTGTGCATTATTTAGACCCCACCAGCCTGACGTGTAACATTATAAATAAAGAAGAATGGAACGTTGGCTTAAAGGTGTTAAACGTGTTGCAACAACATCTTCTAATGACGCTGAATGTTCAAAAGCAGTACGCGCGGAGAATATAGCAATCACCGATCCAGACGATGATGCCACGACCTCAAGCTCGACGGTTTCAAAGACGAAAAAAAGGAAGTATGATGAATCATATATCAGTTTCGGATTTGTTGATTCCAAGGGCTCACCTCTCTGCATGCTATGTAGTAAACTGCTTCCTAATAGTTCCATGGCACCTGCCAAATTGCGCCGACATTTACAAACTGTACACCCCGAGTCTAAAGACAAGAATAAAGAATTTTTTGTTCGTAAAAAAGATCAGTTATTGGAAAGTCAAAAAATATGATGCATGTAACAAAAACTATCAACGAAAAGGCCACGGAGGCATCATATTTAGTTAGCTATCGCATTGCACAAGCAGGTGAAGCGCACACTATCGCTGAGAATTTAATAAAGCCATGTGTATTAGACATAACAAAATGTATGCTCGATGAAAAATCCGCAAAGCATCTTTCTACTGTGCCGCTATCAAACGATACTGTTTCACGGCGAATCCATGATCTGGCAAGCTACGTCAAACAAGAACTAGTTACACGTCTACAAAAAACACGATTCGCCTTGCAAATGGACGAGTCAACTGATGTCGCTGGTTTGGCTATCTTGCTGGTTATCGTGAGATATCCATATGAAAGTTCTTTTGAAGAAGACATGCTTATGTGTATTGTGAATTTATCATTGCAAGGTAAACAGACAACAGTGTTTCAGGCCTATAACAAAATAACTGCATTCAAAAGAAAATTAGATTTTTGGATTATTTGCGTTGGTAAGAAAGAAATAGAAAGCTTTACGTCACTCAGTGAGTTTGTTAGCGATAACGACTCAGAAATGTTTCAAGATGATGTGTTTGAAGAATTGGTCCAATATCTCAGTTCGATGCGCGCATCTTTTGAAAAGTATTTTCCCGAAGAACAGAATACAAAAATGAAACTGAATTCATGGATTCATAATCCTTTTTTACCAAACTTGGAAAAGCCCGAAAGTATGTCAAACGAGATATATGAATCTCTTTTAGAAATGTCATCAGACACAAGTATGGAGTCACTGTTCAAAACGACGCCTCTCAACGATTTTTGGTGCAGAATCCGTGATGAATATCCAATGCTTGGCAAAATGGCTCTGAATATTCTTCTCCCGTTCCCAACAACATATTTGTGCGAAACAGGATTCTCAACCTATGCAGCCACGAAAACAAAATATCGCAATAGACTGGACGCCGAACCTGATATGAGACTTCAACTGTCTTCTATCAAACCTGATATCAACCAATTGATGAAAAATAAAAAACAGTTTCATACCTCCCATTAGTTAGATTTTTTCTTTTTTAATATCTTCTATTATTGTACTTGCCATGTGGTAAAGTAAGTAATAATTAGTAACTGTTACATTGTACTTTTATTATGCTTATTAATAAAGAATACACTTTTAAAAACTATTGTTTTATTGTAGGGTTCCGTCAAGTATTTTGCTTCCCAAAAGGGTTCCGTCACCCAAAAAGTTTGAGAACCGCTGGTATATACTATAATGATATACAAATATTTTTATCCGAGAAAGTTTGTTTTCATGCCACCAAAATAAAGATTTTCATAAAATATTATAACAAAAAGAGCTGCATAATTATTATTATCATGTTAACACGGTAAGTGTTAAGAGAACGATATATTTTTGTTTAGAGTTGAATGGTAATTAATAATGAAATATTTGTTCCGAAAATATTAGTGGCGTAACATAATTTTTGGTTAAAATTGTATGAGGCATAGCTGTACCAATGCCATTGGCATGACAAAAAAAAAGTTTTGGAGGTGAAAATGTGTGGTTTTATGTATATGTAATATTCTAATAAAATTTAGCTTAAAATATTTTTGATAAGAACCAAAAAAAAAGATTCGAAATAAATCAGATGGGTTTCAATCTTCCATTAATGCACCGATCATAACGATAAATAAACTGATATCGTTTCAGAGTTCTACAAACTCAATGCCTTATTAACTTAACTTACGAATATTTGAAATAAAATTTTGCTGAACCGGAGATTTTTAAATGGTAGACCCGGTATATTTTGGGCTATATCGATTCAGAATATCATGCCAAAGTCAACCACACCCCATACGTCACTTTTTTAAAGTTGACTTAGAAGTAAACAATTTGAGGGAGTTCATAGCAATCTAGATATAAAAATAAGACGAAAAATTATTTAAAGTGTCAAAAAGCGACATATGGGGTCTCGTTGAATTTGGAATTGTATTCTGAATCGATATGGCCAAAAATATATTGGGGCTACATTTAAAAATCCAAAGTTGAAGTCGTATCCGGTCAAACCGAAATTCACAAGCTGTAAGATAATATCAGATACAAACGTACCAAATTTGATTTTTGTAATTAACCTTAAGGTACAGAATGACATAAGTCATCTTTAACACAAGTTTGATAATATATTAAAGTTCTTTTTAAGTCTCATCTAAGGGAATAGATCTTTAAGGACGCGGTAATTTTCCACTTAACGCGATAATTGACCCTTAAATTAATTATAACATAGTTTTTTTAAATTCAACCATAACTATAAGGCTAGCTTAGCTAAGGCCTAAATATTACACAGTGGAATTCCGCCTTAAGTCCAGATTGAATCCTGTAGGAATTGTCGAATCGTGACAATATTATGTGTCGGTTGCTAGGACTGGCACTCCGAAAATCAAATAGGGATAGAGATTCCTTTCCTTCCACCTGTAGCTACATTAGATCGGTCTAGGTAGTGATTTAGGGTATATCGCTTAGTCCGAATGTAGTTACAGGTTGTGAAATAGCGAGAGGCAAAGAAACGCTATCCCTATTTGATTTACGGAGTGCCAGTCCTGTTGCCCTAATGTTAGACCTACCTTAAACCAGATTCTTAAGATCGACTTAAAATAAACGTCCCATTTAAAAATTTACATTCTACTTAAGACCAGCGATGGCAATAACTAACCCTATCTGATTTATATTCATAAATTATATCTATAAATCTATTACATTGTAAAAAGAATTCATAAATTGTACTAAATAGTAAAATAAAATATCCATCGATTTTCTCCTGACACATATTTCTAAACGAATTGCCGGCTTTCCTAAGCAGAACACGTCCCGTAACATAATTTATGGGTCTCTAAATTTTAAAATTTAGTATAGATTATAAATACATTACTCGGGCTCTAATACATTTGCTGAAATTATACCCAAAGCGCAAAAAGCCTCATTTGTTTCGTTGATAACAAATGCGGGTCTAACGTCAAGAAAAGGTCTGACATGCTGGTCTGTATATCGTTATATTGAGTTACATTCAAAACACGAGCAACTGACCACTTTCGTATAAGATTAACTACATTGAACCGATTTAGATCTATGAAAGGTTTATAATAAACTGCTCAAAAATGAATAAGCAACTGCAAATTTTTCGCATCATTTTGAGGATAAATATTTCAAAGTAGAAATGAGTGAGGGGGATGGCTATCCCAGGGTTGGATAAGGAATTTTGTCTACTTTGATATGCCCCTAATTTATCATTAATAAAAGCTATGTTTCTGTGTTATACAGGGTGTTTTATTAAGCATTGCAAATTTCAATACTCCTTTATGTGCTACAATATTTGTTAATAAATATGAATTCTGACTTATTCTAGGGTACTTCTTGGAAAGCTTACTTACTTCTTCTGCCGAAAAGTCAGAAAGATATTAATTTTTATATTAAACCATACAAGTTTTCATCTATTGTGCCTTAAAGTGTTCAACAATGGCCATTCTCACGGAAATTAATTAACAACTTAAAGCTAAATCATTTCCATTACCACCATATTATCCAGAATTCTACCAGATTGAAAATCAAGTATGCCTTGGAAATTTAAAAAAATATTTTTTTCCCACTAGTAAAGTCTAGATTCTTTAGGAGATACGAAAAAAATTTTATTAAAAGAAATATGTTCAGAAAGAAAAACTGAGTAAGATACAAAATTTGAAAATTTTATGCCTATTTTGTAATTTTCCATTAGTTTTATTCGCTATTTCTGTTCAAAAATTTTAAATTATATAAATGTATAATAGATGGATGGAAATAAACCGACCGTGTTTAATTAATTACTTTGAATGACTTTTCTTAAAGAAATTTTGTAATATCCTCAATAGAGAGGGAGGGTGGAATGATAATAATGCATAAAGTAGCCATAAAATTTTAAAATTTTATATCTTACTTAGTTTTTTTTTCTGAACATGTTTTCTTAATAACATTTTTTCGTATCATCTACAGGAAAAGCACTTTACTAATGGGAAATTTTTTTCTTGTAAATTTTCATGCCAGACTTGATTTTCAATCGGGTTAAAGTCTGGAGAATATGGTGGAGAATATGGAAAGTTGGTAATTCATTTCCATTGGAACGTTCATTGTGAAACACTTGACCACAACAGCTGAAAAACTATATGGTTTAATTTAAAAATTAATATCTTCCTGACTTACGAAATAAATCGACGATTCCAATTAGGTTACCGCAGAACCTAGTACGTTTTCCTAAAAATACCCTAGAATATATGACAAATCATATCATCAAATTTTGTAGCACATAAGAGATTTTTGAAATTTGCAATGCTTTCTAAAATATCCTGTATAACACAGGAACATAGCCTTCTTTAATGATAAATTAGGGTCATATCAAAGTCGATAATATTCTCTATCCAACCGTGGAAGAGCGATACCCCTCACTGATTTTTACTATAAAATATTTATCCTCAAAGTAATGCCAAAAATTTTCAGCTGCTTATTCTTTTTGAGTAGTTAACATTATACACAAGAAGTTCATTTAATGGCATTATGGCCGTATTCACTAAATGAGGTAAACATTTAGTACTTGTCTAGTAAACATGGAAATTAAAACCGTTGGTAAGTAAAGTGTGATTTGTTCATGCCATTCTTCTTCAAAGCCATTAACAACAACTAGGTATTATATATATACATATATATAATATTTTTTGTTCTATAAATTACCTTGTGTAGAGAGATGTGGTCTTGGGGTGAAACCTTGGAGTATCCAAGCGAATTTAATGCTAAGAAAACCCAGGCAGGAGATTTATCTAAAAACGTGAACATTACAGAGCTCAATACATGGCAGGATATGAAATTTCACTGGCTTCGTCGATTAATTTCCTGGGCGTCCATCCTGGAGGAAATATATCCTAACATAACCACGTTGTGGTAGTGGTCAAGGCACCTTCGCAGAAACTTGATACACTTTTCCGGATCAAAAAGTTTTACATCACAACAACTTCTGATACTCTACAAAGTCTAGATTCGACAATAAACAGAATACTACACTCATGTCTGGAGATCTACACTCGCAAGCCTAGAACAAACCCGAAGACAGGTTGATGATTTGACTCGATGAATAGCAGAAATATACGGTGAACCACTGTCGCACATCCATGTGTGGTTCAGTACTCCTCGAACATTGTTTCAGAATTACTTCATCTGGAGGACGTCATCTTTGTAGAACAACCTTTCCGATGTCGTTTTTTTCAATGATTTATAACCCCCAACGATTTAAAACGAACGTGAATTATTTTACTCACACACGTACCACTCCGGTGCTTTCAATGATTTTTCCAATTGTGCCGGCGTTTGATATTATAAGGCGAGTTATGAAACATTTACCAAAATTATAATCGAAGCGTTACATGTTGCTTTCAAATCGAGTGGATAATAAATGCGGTTATGAAGCCAATAAGAAGGTCTGACTTGCCGGTCCGTAAATCGCTATATTGAGTTACATTTGAAATACAGTGACTAACACTTCTGGAAAGCACAAAATTGGTTTTATTGAAGCGAATATCATTACGGGTGCAACAAATGAAATATAAAGCAATATCGCACAAAACTAAAATGAAACCTTAAAAAAAGCAATCATTTCTTGCTTATTTTAATTATTATTTTTCCCAAACGTATTTCGGTCATTTAGGGCCGGTTGTATAAAACAATTCTAAACTTAGATTCAACCGAACGCCGATCAACCTGTGAACTACGTTCATTCAATATTACGTTGTTCGATATAAATTGAACTTTAGTTCAGCTGAACTACGATCAGTTTATGTTGGCATTACTATTATTTAGTTACTTTTATTTTTTTCTAGATTTTTGACATAAAATATAACCTTTTATTTGATTCGGCGTTTGGCGGGCTTGCTTGCTAGGCTTTTTCAGGCTTTTCTTTCTACTCTGTGTACTTATAAAATATTGTTAAAAATAAGAACTAAAATACTGGTGATACATTTTTCAAGCAGATAGAGATTATTGATTCCATAAAATATATATATATATTATTAGGTACGTTATAATAAATAAAAACCAACAGCTATGTTTTTTATTAAGCGTAATCTTTGCAAATATTCATTGTCTGTTCATTTAGTAAATTGATCAGGATTTTCCGGTATATCCGTGTTCACAGCATTGACTGCAGTATCTACAAAACCCAAAAATCTTCATCATCAGTTATAATTTCATTAAATGCCTACATTTTTATTAACGAAAATTTATGGTATTGTATAATATGACACTGACCTGACAGAAAAAAAATATATTTAAGGTTAGAAAGTGGCATGGATCGACAGTTTAACATGAGTTTAACTTCTGAATCGCAAAAAGTGGACGTTCACGTGAACTCCTGATTTCAACTTAGATCAGTGTCGAATATCGTTTGTACAACAACTTTTTACTTTGAACTAGAGTTCAAGACTGAACTACAGTTCAAAGTGTTTATACAACCGGCCCTAAGTAGCAATCATCAGGATTTTAAAAGATTCTAAATAGAAGAATATAACTGAACGTTGTAAATAAACTTTGCTAACTTGTAATTACGTGAAAAATTACCTATGTTAATGTGGTAATTAAAGTGAAATTATGTAATTAAAATTTATAAACTTACCTACACCTACAAAAAAGTGACGGTACGTAATGGAATTAAACGTCATTCGGCTTTATTCAGAGTACTATAAACTTACAAAGGAAGCTCAAACTACGATCTGACGATCACTGGAACAGACTTCACTGAACTGACAATGGGAAGCATCTATGTATATTAAAATTTCTGGGTTGAAAAAATTTATTTCGAATAGTTTCAATATAAGATTGGACCAATATTGACTTCGTAATACAGAAGTAAATGTATAACATTGGAAATTTAACGAATAACACTTTGTTTATTTGAAATGTTTATAATATGAGCGGCTTCTTTGAAATGATTATTAACAGGCCCCTTCAATTTATTAGAAAATATGTTCTGGTTTAAAATGATTATGGCCCTGTTATTCTTTTAATAGAGACGCAAACACTATGTGGTAAGAAATAATATTTAACAGAGACGCAAACACTGTGTGGTAAGAAATAATAGACTATGTATAGGATTTTAAGATTTTTTATCCAACAGGTGTTTTTGAAAACAATGTATTTTATGTTCAAGTCAATAGAGGGCTATTCAAAAATACATTGACAAATTTCCTTGTAGTCGTTCACGTTATTTTAAGATAGCAAGCACACTTAGGAGCAAAAATAACGCACAATCAAAAATTATGTTCAATTTCAAACTTGATTTTCTGGCGAACCGATAAAGTCATTTCGCTAATTTTTCTTCTGAACTGTAGCTTTTTTCTTTGGTAATTGCACTGTGATAGAATTTTTTATTCAGATTTCAGCTTTAGACTTATACAGGGTGCAAAAATGAGAATATTTTTTTTAAGTTAAATTTGAGACACCCTGTAGGGAGCATTAGCAGTAACAATGAGTGTATGATGAAATCATACTGTAGCTTCATGTTTTCTAAACAATTTGTTTCTTTAATTTCTCTGATATCTGTAATATCAAAGAAAATACACAGTATTATACCAGAACATGTTTTTTTAAATTAAAATAATATTTTAACAACACTAAACTAAGAATAACGCTAACAATAGTTAACAATAAATAGCAAAAAAAGTACATTAGTAGCTCGTGTTCCCACCTCTACATCTAATGACTGCTTCACATTGCTTCGGCATATGTTTTTACTTCATGTAAATATTCATTGGCGATGCGCGCAATATGAGGTCTTGGGTTATCGTGCATTAGTAAAGAATTATTCCC
The DNA here is from genome assembly GCA_963991005.1 of Barypeithes pellucidus. Classification (NCBI taxonomy): domain Eukaryota; kingdom Metazoa; phylum Arthropoda; class Insecta; order Coleoptera; family Curculionidae; genus Barypeithes; species Barypeithes pellucidus. The sequence goes on from OZ022556.1 coordinate 35,683,535, forward strand.
AATCTACGGAGCGAATGGGACAACGTGCCAAAATGTTACTGATATACCTCTCGCTATTTACAGAACCCCCACGTGAAGGTAGAATACCCGTCCGTGCTGTTAACGAAATTCCAGCTCAAAACATCACAGAGTCTCCATTAAATAAAGTTGTTTCACGGATGTCGCAATGTGCAGAATATGTTCTGGTATAAAACTGTGTATTTTCTTTGATATTACAGATATCAGAGAAAGTAAATGAACAAAATGTTTAGAAAACATGAGGTATGATTTCATAATACGCCCGTTGTTGTTGCTAATGCTCCTTACAGGTTGTTTCAAATTTTACATAAGAAGCTATTCTCATTTTTGAACCCTGTATAAGCCTAACACTGAATAAAAAAATTATATTACAGGTGCAATTACCAAAGAAAAAAGTTACAGTTCAAAAAAAAATTTTGCGAAATCAAGTTTCAAATTGAGCATAATTTTTGGTTGTGCGTTATTTTTGCTGCTAAGTGTATTAATGAACTATGTTCGTTACCTATGATACGAATTAGACAAATGAATTTTGTATTCTCACTACCATTACTATTTGTCGAAGGTAATAGAACTAGAGCTCGTTGTCGTGTTCACGATAAGTTTTATTTTGGAAATTTTACTAAATGTCGTTAGCATGTTTATATTGAACATGCTCGAACTATCATCGAGTAAAATTTCCAAAAAGACAAAACTTTGTGTGTTACAATGAAACATTTAATCGATAATTAAAACGACTCTCGAGTTATATTTGATAATATTATTTCCAGAACCTAAATTATATTATTTAACGAGCGATAATGTAGGTCATAACTCACGCTAATGAAGTCGCAGGCGAGTGCTGTAATTCATCAAGTAAGTTATGACCATTACCTCAAGTTGAATACTATATATTATCTACGACTATAACAATAAATACTAAATTTAAGTTGTAATTACTCATTTTGTTCATTAATAAAATTAACTGTAAAGTTTGAACAACCAGTAAACTGAATATGTGGGACTGCATTCTCCAAGTTTATTGTTTCTTTATGTGTTTGTTGCATATATGTTGTTGATCTACTAAACTGGTTGAGGTGTATATTTTATTTGCAGTATCTGTCTTATTCTTTTCGGAATCATCAGCGTACCCCCTAAGCCATAGTAGTTGATCGCCAACCGCCATGGCGTTTCAGTGCAGTTATATCCCCTCCAGTCTACTAATAAAGTTGCCGACAAGCGGCGAAAACAATGCCCTGTATATAAATTACAGTCTGGTAATTTTAAAAACGTAGCAATGTCTTTCCCCATTGCTCCAAATTTATTAATACCAATTCTTTTTAAGTAATATTTTCCATTATGAAATTTAAAGAATAATATCGTTTGCGATATATCGGTAGGACGCAGATTAAAATATTTCTTAACTATGGTATAAAAATTTCCCGTAACAGTGAATTTTTTGGCAATTTTTGTTTTTGTATTTGGTCCACTGACCATAAAAATAAATCCATGATCTTCTAAATCTGTAATTTGCATAGAGTGCAATTCTGCTGCACGACAAGCACCCATAATGCCCATTATTAAAGCAACCTAAAATAAATTATGTAATTGACTAGATGATAAAAACGATTGCATTATTGTGAGATCTACTACCTTTGTCACCAGATGTTTCTCATCAGGCGCTTCGTTTATGAAATTATTAAGTTCTTCTGCATTTTTGGCTACATGTATCTCTGATTGACGTTTAAGAAACGTACGTAATTTTAAATAAATATCTATATTGATTCCATTATTTATGTTGAGTGTGCTTCTTAGCATGGAGTAAAAAGTCCATAGTGACGATGCTTTATATCTAGTACTAAGTTCGCTAAAATATGCCAAAAGTACATTTTCTGTAAACGATGACTTTATGTCCTTACTGCTACACCAATCTTGAAATTTTTTGTATACACCGTTATATTTGTTTTTAGATTTTTCGGGCAATAAATTCTGTATGGTTACATTAGCTACTTGTCTTGTTTCTAGAGGTGTACATAATAATTCATCTTCACTAGCTGAATTCATCTTTTTCAGCACAAAATTTATAATAATTAGGTATTAACTTAAATTGAAATCGTCAAAATTATTCAACTGACATTACTCGCCTCAATAACAATAATGGACTATTCCCTTTCGGCCAATCGGCTTGTACAGAGCCACCTTGTTATTCAGTTCGGAAATAATTCCAAGAATCTTTTCCGATTTATTATCGTGAATTATGGTAGTTAGTTATTATAACTCATGTTGTTTGTTTATAGATACTATTAATTATTCAAAAGCAGTTGAATAATTAATATATAATTTAATAGGAGTAGATAACTATTATAATAAGAAGAAATATCATCGATACTAGCTTATGATCTCTACTCTAGACTTCAATCCTTTTGATGTTTCGTAAGTTTAAGGTTATGTGAGTAAAATTTCAAAAGAAGACAAGTTAACAATATAAATAGGAAAATACATTGCAAATAACCCGCACGTACATATCTCATTACTTAAATCCTACCTTTAAAGTAGTGTTTCGATTTTCTTGGGTAAATAATAATGAGTCTAAAAAAATCTGCATATATTAAAAGAAAAAGTCATTCAAACTCGACATTTATCAAAACTAATTATCTAGTACCCGGTCTATTTAGAAAGGAACATGCAAATGTTATCAGTATAATCAATTGTGAATGGTATAAATGAAACAATTTGATTGGCCAAAACAGTACATGTGACAGGTGAAGGAAATAATCTTTAAGAAAATTATTTTGACAATAATATATCGGTAAAATTATTCATTGGAAAAACTGCAACCAAAAAAATTAACGGTGGAATAAATTTTAACTTTTGAGTCATTTGCAAGATACAGTGATAGATATCTAATCTAAAATTCATGTCTAGAAGAAAATACACTAGAAGAGAATAGCACAGGAATAAATCATAAAATTTCTATTTGTCACATCAAAGAACATTTTATTAAAACAAAAGGGTTATTTTATATTAACCTGGCGGTGATATCTCCTGAAATACATCACGCCAGTTATTTATATATCCAACGATTTATCAGCAATGGAATATAGGAGACTTTTTGTAATTTATTAGGGGGACTTTCTGCACGTAAACATTTCGGCTATCTAGTATTTAAAAATACATTAGGCCATAATGCATTTTTTCTATTTTGGTTTGATATCAAAGCTATTTCGATATCGTTTTCAGTATCGTAATAAGCTTTTTATGGAAGCCTTTTTTCTTTTTTAAGGGCCGATTGTATAAACACTTTGAACTGTAGTTCACTCTTGAATTCTAGTTCAAAGTAAGAAGTTGTTGTACAAACAGTATTTTAAACTGATCTCAGTTCAAATCAGGAGTTCACGTGAACGTCCACTTTTGGCGGTTCAGAAGTTGAACTGTCGATACAAGCCACTTTCTAACCTCAAATATATTTCTTGACACTGACCTAATTCTATGCAGGTCATATTATACAATACAGTAAAATATCGTTATGTGTGCGGAAATTATAATTGATGATGAAGATTTTTGAATTTTGTGGATACTGCAGTCAATGCTTTGAACGCGGATATACCGGAAAATCCTGATCAATTTACTAAATGAACAGACGATGAATATTTCCAAATATTATGCTTAACAAAAAACACAGCTGTGTGTTTTTATTTATTTTAACGTACTTATCTAATAATATACTAAACTAATAAGCTCTATCCGCTTTAGAAATGTATCACCAATCTGTAAATAAAATTTATAAGTACACCGAGTAGAAAAGCTTGGAAAGCAAGCCCGCCAAACGCCAAATCAAATAAGAGATTATGTTTTATGTCAAAAATCTAAGACAAAATAAAAGTAACTGAATAATAGTCATGCCAACATAAATTGATCTTAGTTCAGCTGAACTAAAGTTAAATTTATATTGAAGAACGTAATATTGAATGAACGTAGTTCACAGGTTGATCGGCGTTCCGTTGAACCTAAGTTCAGAATTGTTTCATACAACCGGCCTTAAATGTTGATATGCTGTCAAGTTTGCATTCTTTCTACAAGCTGAACATAGCACTATAATATTTTACAAATATGTAAATTTAAATTATAGGTTTTTGGTCATATAGTGGAGTAAAATAATTTTTTCGTACTTCTAATGAAAAAGAGCATACTTTATTCAGTAAAAATCGTGAAGAAAAGTAGGTATCTCTTTTATGGTTCTTAACACTTTTCTACTTAGGGCCGGTTGTATAAAATAATTCTGAACTTACGTGCAGCGGAACGCCGATCAACCTGTGAACTACGTTCATTCAATATTACGTCGTGCAACATAAATTGAACGTTAGTTCAGCTGAACTAAGATCAGTTGAGTTGAGTATAAATTGAACGTTAGTTCAGCTGAACTAAGATCAGTTTATGTTGGCATTACTATTATTTAGGTAGAGACTTTTATTTTTTTTAGATTTTTGACATAAAAAAAATAACCTTTAAGTAATTTAGCATTTGGCTATCTTGCTTTCCAGGCACTTCTACTCGGTGTACTTATAACATATTATTAAAAATAAGAACTAAATTATTTCAATTTTATTTGCACCCGATGATCCTTATACGATATGGGCATATTTTTGTCTACACAGTAGCACTTTAAAATACTATTTCAGATTGAATGGTACTACCAAGAAAAGGAAGCCCCCTCCTTTGATAGGATGCAACCACCTGTAGACCGGTTTCGACTCAACGTCAGTACAGGGTAGGTGTACATACCCATCATTGACTACCGTCGATAGTACGGCGTTAAGTTAAAAGTCCTCTCTGATGATGGGTATATACACCTACCCTGTACTGACGAGAACAAATAAGTTCGAAACCGGTCTACAGGTGGTTGCATCCTATCAATGGAGAGGGCTTCCTTTCCTTGGTAGTACCATTCAATCTGAAATAGTATTTTAAAGTGCTACTGTGTAGACAAAAATGCGCCCTTATTGTATAAGGATCATCGGGTGGTTTGGAAATAATAATTTTCCATATTAGTATTTGATAAAAATATATATATTATTAAGTACGTTATAATAAATAAAAACAGCTGCGTTTTTTGTTAAGCGTAATCTTTTGCAACTATTCATTTTCTTTTCATTTAGTAAATTGATCAGAATTTTTTCGGTATGTCCGTGTTCACAGCATTGATTGCAGTGTCCACAAGACCCAAAGTGGATATTCACGTGAACTCCGGAGTTGAACCGAGATCTGTGTAAAATATTGCTTGTAAACACCTTTTTTATTTTGAACTAGAGTTCAAGAGTGAACTACAGTTCAAAGTGTTTATACAACCGGCCCTGAGTAACGCTTTATTTTCTCATCGTTATGATATTTTGTTATTACCTACACTTCCAGACCCGACTGATTTATTTATCTATTTGACAGATGTCTACCTGACGAATATAGTGTACGACGGGCGAATATAATAGGTTTGTTCCAAAACACTATTTTTGTATCGTTCTAGAACCGTCTCGAAACTGTTGGAATCGATTTTGTGCGCAGGCGTTAATTTTGCACTGTTTGTTGCCGATGCACAAGGGAGGCAAGGTTGGTACGTTTTTGTGACCATTCTGTGTAAAAATCTCAGCTGATCGCCTGTCTGAGTCTAGGAAAGAAGTTTAGTAATTAGTTAATTATCATAACATTCATAAATCACAACCCTACTTTTGTTGTTTTGATTTCTTCGTCTAAGCTTGAGTAAGGCTTTGCTTGAGTATTATCTTTTTTCGTTCCGTTTTGTTGTATTTAATAATCATGAAAGAGAATAACGTTTAATGTTAAGAATATCTTGTAGGTTTGGGGACCGGATTATACAAATTTAATAAGAATAAATTAAATAATCAAAATATTAAGCAACAACTCCTACAAAACAAGGCTAAAAGAACTGCATGAATGCCAGGAATACAAAAACAACGGTTAATATTCTTAGGGCGCAAGTCAGTACAAGCGGTTTCTGGTCTTGGCCATGTATCGTTTTTACCGTTCAGGAACTGGTTTGCGAACGATCACAATTTGGTTGGAACACCAAAGGGATCGCCAGCTACACCGTTTTGTGTCGGTTGGAACGCCTTTCGACTACTACGCATGTGCGCGACCGTACATTGTACGATTTTTAGGGTGGTTGGAACGAACCTAATAATCTATGGTGATTTTTACTAATTAATGATTTTCTATTAAAAATACGAATTCAACGCGTAATAAAAGGGAGTTTCTATCTCGAGGAAATATCAAGATATTTCCACTCAATAGAAAACTGTCAATTTTCTTTACTTGTAGAAATCTACTTCGTAACGTTTCGCTTTTATTTATAATCATATTTATAACTTTTTTTGCTGATATAGATACAACACCGTTCCTTCTACCTGTAAGAAATAATTATTATAATTATAAAAATGAAAATTATACTTTAGAAAAAACGGCTCTTTCTTCTGAATGTGGTTATAAATAAAATCGAGACGTTAACAATGTCAACCCCTTTTTTTTACAAGTATCTCGAAAGTGCATCTTTTTATGCTTGTTCTTTTCGCCGAAAGTGGCGCTTTCCAGACCTCTTCGAGAGAGCGGGCGGGATCGATTTTTCCTGCCCGCGTCGGGTCACCATATAGTCCTCATAGTTTTAAACTGATAAATAAATAAAACCAGAGATGTTGAGTGAGGGATTTGAACCCGCGACTCTCAGATCGCCAGGCGTACACTCTGCCACTAGGCCACCGAGCCATACATACAAGCGATAATAAATAGAGGAATATATATATAAAATGAATTTGCAGTTAATCTTTCGAAGATGTTTTAGAAAAATGTCTGAAGAATTTCTTTATGTATTTGGCCTCGGAGCACTTATAAAAAAAAGTACGGTACATATCTCGGGCAGTCGGAGGCTTTACAGACTCTTGCGCCTCTCGTCCGTAAAGGCCTCTTTTTCGGCCCTTGATACGTAATGTACTATTACTCCACTATATGATCGAAAACCTAGGAAAAACACTATAATCATATAGAACGTAAGGCCAGGAAAACAAAAATATATAAACTTAAAACTTTGTAATGTCCCTAATCATCTTTGTTCATATTGTTTAATTATTTAAGAAAGTTTTCAATTTTTGCGGCAAAATGGAAGACAGGAATATTTTATCAAAACCTACGTTGAAAAATAATTTGATAGTATTACATAAAATTTGACAAAATTCAGATGATATACTTTTTAAATATTAATTTTTCTTTATAGAAAAAATGTGAAATTGAAAAAATAGTATAAATAAAATAAATCTTTTAAAGTTGAACTCTTAAAAAATTTCTTTTCGTTTTCTAACATGGAAATTTTAACGCTACAATAGGAATTAATTAAGTTTAGAAATACTCTCCCTTAACTTGTAAATGCTTACCTTCAATTTTGGTAGCGATATCGTATTACATTGTTATCGTTTGCAAAATCTTGAATTATTATGAATAAATTGAAATCATTTGGAGCCATATGAGAGCTATATGGCAGGTGGCATTACCCGGTATATGTATTCGGCATATTAATGAATTAAAACAACCGAACTTTATTTCTTAATCATAAAACACATACTCATACAACTCGTAAAGTATATAGAAATATAGAAATATACTCGAAAATAGGGGAGCAAACAATAAACCGAAAATGGCTTCTGCAAAAATGTAATAAATGACCGGCAGGCCGAACACGTTTCTCGATCACGTATTCGCTTATTATATGGAATGGAACAAAGGAAATTCGAAAAACTGGAGTTTTCCCTGAAAGGGGATGTAGTAGTATCTATTATAGTTTCCTTATTATTGTAAATTTCTCAACAAACAAAATTGCTTTTCAAAGTAAGGATGAAAGACGGTCTGAACCACAAATGTATTTAATAGTAAAATTGGGAGGCGGGCGGGGAGAGTTCTCTATATCAAGGTAGAAGAACTATAGGAGGACATGTTTCGACCTTAGAGGAGGTCATCATCAGCAACCTGTATCCTGACATACTTTTATCCACTCGTATTCTTACCTTGTAATATTTTGATGAGAGTATGCACTACTTCGTGAACTTTTAAATTTCTTTTTTGGAATATAATTATCGAATTTACGTTCCCCGTTCAGAGGTAAATACTCTTCTTTCTGGCGAACCGAACCTGTTGTTCTGATAGATGGACAAATACTTGGAGACACGTTTCAAATCTCTAATTAAGAGTATTTATCAGTTCTTTATCTTATTCTTCTGCCTTTGATCACCCGAAGCGTTGCCAAATGACTTTAGATCGTTGCGATTTTAGATATTTTTTCTGAAAACTTCGGTGTGATATTTTTTTGCATTAAAACTAAGCTATGAAATTAATTGAGATTATTGATAGTGTATGGCATTACTTCCAAAAATGACTGTATAACCATACTTTTTTCGATTTAAACGTTATTTACCGGTTTGAAAAAAAATAAAATTTTTTAGAAAAATTCAAGATAACATAGTCATGTAGTACCATATTTCGAAGCTAAATTTAAAATTTTAACAAATTCTATTAAACAGTTCTCTTGTAGTTTGTCACACCTTCTCATCTTAATGGAGGTCACTGATAAGTGCTCTTCATAATTTCAAATGTGTTAAAGTCCTAAAGCTAGCCTTACATACTGTGTGTCCCAGAATAAGCAAAGTTATAAGTGTAAATGACAAATAATTTTGGAATTCAAATTTGTCCCCAGGATCTAGGCGTACTTGATTAGATAATAGAAGTTAACGTATTTTGGTGTTAAATAAATTAAGCAGGTCTTGACCGGATCATTATTTTCATTTTCTGTCTAGGTAAAAGTTTATTACGAGAAGTTGCTCGGAATTCAAAATCATGCAAGCATATCGAATTTAATAACGATGAACCCATATTGATATTTTTCATCTTATACAATATTTCCTTAGTTAGGAATTTCTTCAATTTCCTCATCGTTTGTCGTATGAGCATAGGAAATAAAATTCGATCGTCAAATGTTATTTTCGAAATAATCTTTTCTAATAAATGATTTCAATATCATTATTTTTTTTGTTTAGAGGTTTAAAAAAATTGCGAAAAAATAATTTAGGCTGATGTTTTTCGGTGCGGTTGCATAATTTGAATTAATAATAAAATTTTGCAATATTTTATGAAGAAGCAGCAGTTTACCTAGACAGAAAATAAAAATAATACTCTGGTCAAGGCTTTTATAAAAATCAAAATATTATGTTAAATTTTATAATCTAATCAAGCAGGACTAGATACCAAATTGTCAAATTTCAATTAGAATATCTTTTGTTATTTAGACCAACAAGTTCGCTTATCCTGAGACACAATATATATTAATTATTCCGCGAGGATCAGTGTGTGTGAGTGTATGTACTGACTTTTGCATTAAAATAGTTAAGGATCGTCCAGTGTAATCGATATTCCCTTGGCCAGGATAATTATTTCATCGTTATTGAGACTCGACAAATAGTCACAACATTAGCCATTTTCAACAACAGCTAAACCGCATATTCAACACCAACTGTCGGCAATTATCGCTGCTAAATATATGCTCACGCGATCTAGTGGGAATAGATTTAAATTATTGTTAGTAATTTTATCAAGAACAAGCTTGGAAAATCGTATATTTTTATTGTATGTGATTATAAGAAAGTCACTAAGTATCGCTCTCAAAATAATTAATTGTTTTCTGGTCACATGTTTCGCTCTGCGCGAGGATCATCAGACCTATAACACCTAATTTAGATATAAACGGAAAAAACAATAAATAAATAAATTACCTTCCAAACAAAGAATAATTGGCCACAATTAAAAAACTGAACATAAACCTTACACCACGCTACATATGCAGCGGTTGGCCGCCTATTAGCCCCCCATACACCAACATATAAGTTGGACCGATTTGATCCGTTCGGATTTGGCCTGCCAACTAGGCTCGCCACGTACCAAAACTCTCGTCAATTTTGGGCAGTCGAATTTAGCGCGCCGACTTAATCACCCGATTAGATTTGCCTGATTAAATCGTCTCGTTAATGGGACAGAATTCGATGTTTTATGACAGTTTTGGCTTGGCTCGCGATCTTTTGGAATTCCCAAAAGATTTAACCACGGTTTTAGACACTTTTAGCCCGAATCAGCAATTTATTTGTACTAGCTATTAATAACATTCGTAGAAGATGAGCTATAGCTTGTGCCATGGCGTATTTATTTATTGCCAATAAAAAAATAAAAAAAAAACGAAGCAAGTGGTTAAAAAAATGGAGTTCTCGTAGAGATGAACACGGTACAGTTTTTTACTAAATTCAACAAATTGTTTTTCAAATTTTTGTTCATGTAATGTTTGCATTCAACTTTGGTAAATGTTAATAAATTTGGTTATAAATTCTTTCGACATGTAACTTGAATCGGCAGACATGATTTATAATTATTATTTTAAATTTACATTTCAAATTGGTCAAACTAAGTTGGAAGACTTGGTACGCGCCCCGTCCGCAAATACCTAGCGATCTACTGATGAGTTCCGACCTGATGATTTCATCCGGGGCCGATACGACATGGCCCGATAATAATGAGAGCCTGAGACTGGGTCTCAGTTATGTCTGACTCCTTGTATTTATTAAAGTTTTGTTATCAATATTAGGTTTACAGATCTGATGAACGTCGCTTAGAGCGAAACATGGAATAAGAATCAATTAATTATTTTGAGCCCGAGATTAATTCGAGCCTTTTTTATAATCACATATCAAGAAAACAAGCTTACCTTGAAAATTCCGATACAGATATCTGTATATCTTTTGGGCAACCTGCAGAATACAACAAACAACACCCAGTTATTTTAAAATACACTTCAAACTGACAGGCCTTTCAAACTGATCTAACGGAAATTTAAAACTACATCTATGAATGAACTAAATTTACTTCTCAGACAGCAAATCATTAAGCACTCCAGTGGTAACCTAGACGTCAATTATTCTATGAATCAGCCTCAAGAAACTTACTACGAAGAAGAATATTCAGACAACTGTGTGGTATCCAGAAAAGCATCGTTTAACGGTTATGCACTCGGAGAACAATGCGAGGAATTAAAAATTGAGTTAGCTAATATTCAATTGGAAGAATCCACAGCTTTAGAGCAACATAAGATGGTAAATATTTTAAGAGTAGTAATAATAATTGGTAGAATTTAATTTATCCAAGGTGCGAAACGCCTCGTAAAAACTTGATACTTAATTGTAAAAACCGTTTTGAATTTCGTGGTTCTATTCCGGTATTCAGAAGATTGTAATTCTGAAATTGTTGCCAAATGTGACAAGATATTCAAGCTGTATTTATATAAAAACTTTATTATACATTTTTTTAGCTTCATACTTTACATTTTTGAAAATGGTTTAGAATACCTAATTAAATAAATCAAAGAGTCAACACGTAAAACGTATTTTAAACTGTTACGGGAAATACCGATAAGGTTATTTAAATTAACTGTCCACTATTATTAATCATACAAAATTGTTTAAATTAACATAATAGTTTTAACTATCTTTAAGATGAAAGAATGCAAAAAATTGAGTTTGAAACATGGAAGCTTATTATGAATTTTCTTTCACAGCTAAAAATAACGTTTATATGACAATTTCTAAATATTAACAATAGTAGAATAGTAAATAAAGCGATTATGAGAACCACATGAGCTTCATGATTGATTAGGATGATATTAGGATAAACGATGAATCACCGAGCTGAAGATCCATGTATCCAGAAGGCTTGGGTAAACTATGATGACTTTAATCATATCATATACCTTATTCAACTGTTTAATTGGTTCAGGAATGGGTTTTCTTTTTATAAGGGTGCTTTAACTGGTGATGGCGCGTAAGTTGACGGAAATTCTGTTTTCTCAACGAATTGGACTTTATAAGTAGATAGAATCTACATTTTTATCAGTAGAACAGATAGGAACAAATGGTGTATTTGCTAAAGAACCAAAGTCATAAAGCACCATGCGATGACGTTGACGCCTTAAAGACTGCAGTTAGAGAAAAGATAAACCAGATATAGAATTTGTCCAAAATAAGAATAGACTCTACAGGGTCTCGTTAACAGAGTCTAATCAACTTTGTTGCTAGAAAACGGAACATCGGATTAATAATTTAACTAAATTATCTTATAGAGAAGAAGTTGCAATGAGAATGTAAAATTTAATTTCACATATCTCTTCAAATAGAATCAGGAGACAAAAAGAACAAAATCGTAAAAATTCGGTTTTTCGCAAATATCTTCGGAAATGTTTTTGAGCTTCGTACTTTTTAGGCTTTGTAACCACATTGATTTTCTCATGTTTTAAATTTTTACACAAAAAATAATATAAAATATTGAGGTCACCATTAAGAAAATTTGTATTTTTTTTTCTAACCGCAGAAACACGATGCTCAATAATTATTTTTATTTTCTCTTAAAAATCATTAAAAATATAACTAGTTTGTTAATTTAAAGAATTTTGTATTCTTAGGGCCGGTTGTATAAACACTTTGAACTGTAGTTCACTCTTGAACTCTAGTGAAAGTAAGAAGTCGTTGTACAAACAGTATTTTACACTGATCTCAGTTCAAAGCAGAAGTTCACATGAACGTGTACTTTTCCGGTTCAGAAGTTGAACTGTTGATCCAAGTCATTTTCTAAGCTTAAATATTTTCAGGTATCAGGTCAGCGTAAAATGTAGGAATTTAATTAAATTATAACTGATGATGAAGATTTTTGGGTCTTGTGGATACTGCAGTCAATATTTGCTAAAATTACGCTTAACAAAAAAACAGCTGTTTATTTTTATTTATTTTAAAGTATCTAAAATATAGATATCTTTTTATGGAACCAATAAGCTCTATCCGCTTTTGAAATGTATCACCAGTTTGCAAATGAAATTGAAATATTTTAGTTCTTATTTTTAAAATAATTTATAAGTACATCGACTAGAAAAGCCTGGAAAGCAAGCCACCTAAACGCCAAATCATATGAAAGATTATATTTTATGTAAAAAATGCAAAAAAATGAGAGTAACTAAATAATAGTAATGCCAACATAAACTGATTTTAGTTCAGCTGAACTAAAGTTAAATTTATATTGAACAACGTAATATTGAATGAATGCAGTTCACAGGCTGATCGGCGTTCCGTTGAACCTAAGTTCAGGATTATTTCATACAACCGGCTTTTAATGATAACAAAGTTAGCAATTGTGGTTACTTAATTTCGATAACCCTGTATACTTATCAATTGTAAAGGAATCAAATTTATTATATATTTTTATTGTTATTTTGTTATAATATGTAAGAGTATTTATCATCTACAAACCCTTGGTGTAAATATATTTAGTTTCCCAAGTTATTTCTGTTTTTAAAATAAAAATTTTAAATGTCTATTTAAAATAATATCCATATAATAATCCATCAAAATTACCATGGTGTATTAGTGTCCTAACTATTGGAATTTAAATTTGAATATCTACTTACGTTATGCTCAGATCCAGACATGTAGTAGTATAAGAAAAGAAATTGACTTACCTGAAAATAAAAATGATTTATTTTAATTTGCATAAATAATGTTCTACAATTACGAAAATAATACTATATTTTTTAAAATACTTGTTAACAGCACAATGGAAGTTATGAAAAATTGAGTAAGATTTATTTATTTCTGTTCAGTTTTAAGCTAGTAAAGTAAGTATATATTTATACACTGGTGCAATTCTTTTTGGAGTATTAACATAGTATTTATAATTCAATTTTTGCGCTAATTTTAGTACCTTAATTCATATACTTAAGTCTTCCTGAACAGGTAATTTCTTAACCGGAAACTCACATTAATACTTAATAGTAGACTCTTTACTGAGTATAGAATGGATAAATTCCGCATGAGCTAAAAGTTTGTACGGTTTCGCATGTGCAGAAATGCCATTCCATACGAGTTCTAGACTATACTTTCTCTAATACTACTTTAGAAATATAAATAAATATAAAATAATATAATTTTGGCAACAATTGTATTATTTCTGGGGGTACTTTCAGCAAAAACTCTCAACAGTAAAAACATTAATTATTATCAGTGTTACTTGAATAAAAACAGTAGTTTATTATATTATGAAATCAATATTTTGTTGTGGGGAGATACTGTATCTTACAATATTTTTTTGGATATTCTTTATCATTGGATAGGTTAAATTTGTTCATGCTTAATTATTTTGTGGCGTTTTTCCGCAGTGCTCCGACTATTTAATTTCGTTCCGATCCTATGGGGACAGGAAGCAAGAACGGAAACGGTAGGAACGATAGTCGGAGTTCCGATTTTGCTAGAGTTACGTCATTTTACAGTTCTTGAAGGGGAAGGCAAGAGTGGAAAATATAGCCTCCCCCATACCTATCACCTTCACGCCGGTAACAAGGCCAGAGGGGATCGGATATCTCGTGGGGTACGGGAGACGGTACGCACACTATAATTGGTAGATCATACCGCAGTGCGAAAAATCAAAAGTTGATAGCTCCTAGGGGAGTAGCGTTTGAGCGAGGATGGCGGTTCGGCGTCCAGGTTAAATGGTAGATCCATTCGGAAATGGCTCTACCAGGCGATCGAAGAAGAAAAAATAGAAACATTTTTTTTTTCATTTATCCCAGTACCACTATTAGTTTAAAGTTCTTGTTAAGTAGTTAAGAAAAAAGTATTTATGTAAAAATGAACGATTAAAGTTGAGGATAGAAAAACAGGTTTTTTCTCACCATAAGTAATTATTACTTTTTAAAGGTTTTTAGATGCAATAATGCAATTTGTATCATAAATTTTCATTAAAAATTACCTCGTTATTTATTAATTTTAGTTATGTGAGAGCTTCAGTCTTATGGAAATTATTAAGGAACACATTCTCAACTATGTCGACTGTATTATATTAGAAATAAAATCATCAAGTCGGCTATCATCCTGGATTAACTCTTATGCCGTACATGAGCAATGTATTACCAACCAAATATCTACGTCACTGAAAAAGCTGAACGACAGTCATGATTTGTCAACTCTCGAGAAAATAAGAAGCAATCTTTTATTGGGTCTTAACGAGAACAATAGCATAAAAAAGCTTTTTAATGAATTCCAAGACAGACAGAGCAATTATAAATTAGCATTGAAAAATTTTAAAATAATTCTGGAAATTTTGAATGTAAACGAAGACTCGTTAAGGAAACTTAAGCAGCAGTTTGACGAAGTTTTAATGGATTATCAGCACTGCCGCTGCATTTTAGATCATGAATTACCCTTCGCAATAGCTGAAGGAACTAAAGCTTTAGTTGATTATTTGAATTCACTGGGAAATGAATACGATCTATTGACGGACAGGAGAGATGCACTTAGCAGTGTTTTAAAAGATCTTGGGCAGAAAATGCAGGATAATGAATACGTTTTAGTCAAAAAAGAGATTGTTAGCTCTCAATCTAGTGATTCCGTTTAAAGGTTTAGGTTATCTAGTTTTGAATCAGGCGATCACATTTTTTTCTATTTGGTAGATTCAATATATGTTCTGTAGGAACGAATAATTGGTAAGTCCTCCATAACATATTTATACCTCATTGACCAACATCGATAACGCCATTGAACAGCATCACTAAACTGAGTAGAACTTTTTGATACATAGCATAACACCTGCAAGTTAAAAAAAAAATGTTTTTCTTATTGAAAATTATCTGTGAAATAACACATTTTATTACATTTTATAATGTTAGGAATAGTGCAAAATTTGGTTTAGGATGGGCTCAAATATATTTAGTTTGGAAAAAATACAGTTTGTTTACATGTTATTTAGAATATTACTTATACAGGATGTACTGTAAATACCTCCCAATCTCTCGGGAGCATACGAAGGAAGTCAAAATATACCTGATTTGTCATAGAGAAAATTCCCAAAGTGTCCCAAAGAGCCCCAAAGGAGTATCCAGCGATTTACGTTTTTGGCTCTAACTTTTGAACCGACCGGTATAATTTAATGAAATTTTAATATTTTATCGAAGCCATAAAGAGTCATTAAACCATACTACAGTAGATGTTTTACATTGCCAGGGAAGTCAGGAACGGACTGGCCACCACACTTGTTGTGCCACAGTGTCATTTCGTTGAGCTGAAAACCGATTTATCTCAAAAACAGCCAGTTTTATCGCAATAAATATTTGAAAGAAAATTAAGAAAGTAGTCAAAAAATCAGTTTTCAGCTTTGTTAAATGACCCAGGTCAAAATTTTGGCCCAACGAGTATTAGCAAATCCTTTCCTGAGTTCCCTGATGACGTGAAACATATACTGTATGTAGTATGGTTTAATGACCCTTTATGGCTTCTTTAAAATATTAAATATCATTAAATTATACCCAATCGGTTCCAAAGTTAATGCCAAAAAAGTAAATCGCTTGGTACCCCTGGGGGGCTGTGTATCTCCGTTAAGGGGCACTTTAGGAATTTTTTTTCTATGACAACTTTTGGTTTATTTTGACCTCTTCTATATGCCCCTGGATAGGAGATACTTACCGGACACCCTGTATGTGACAGGCGAGAGAGAACTAAAACGTTCACATAACGCTATTTACTACCATTACATAATGCTCCTAAATTATTTTATAGCCCGTCCCGTCTAATTGAAATAGTAATAGAGCTAAAATGTGGCATTTCGCGATATTACCTAATTCGAATACGGAATAGGCTTAAAGTCAGTCATTTATGCAGAAGCCTTGATGTATATTAAGTTACTATATTCAAGCGATTTAATTGGTTCTTCTTTTAAACGTATGAGTGTTATATACCGAGTGATTTATTTATTTATTTATTTTACACCATTTTACAGTTACAAAGAACTAAAAGAAAGGTAAAGGTCTGAAGTACCTGGAAGGCTTCAACATTATCAGCGATCATCAATATTGTTTTCAGAAGTCCAGCTCAACTGGAGATCTTCTAGCCTATGTCACCCATCTTTGGAACAATGCAATTGAACATCATGTGGAGTCTCGAACAGTTGCACTTGATATTTCTAAAGTATTCGATCGTGTTTGGCATGAGGGGCTTTTAAGTAAACTGCGATCCTATGGTATGCCCAGTCGATTCTGTGCATGGTTGTCTAGCTTTCTTAAGGGCCGCTCTCTGCAAGTGGCGATTGACGGATTTCTCTCAGACACATTCACCATCAATGCCAGTGTTCCTCAAGGGTCCATATTGTCTGCCCTCCTTTTACTCTAAATTAACGACATTCTAGTGACAGTTAGCTGACAATAGCACACTTTCACTTTGAATGCACAAACATCGGCTGCAGACGCACATCTTCGCAGACAGCATGAAGTATTACGCCTCAACAAAGACCTGGAAGAAATTTTCGCGTGGGGTGACAGTAACCAATCAAACTTAACGCTAAAAAACACATGCAGCAGTTTTCTCTAAAAAGGTTAACATTACAGAATCGGATATAGTCATGGACGGACACGCAATCCCACTGGCTTCATCTATTAATTTGCTGGGCGTCAATCTGGGAGGAAATATGTCTTAACATAACAACGTTGTGACAATCGCGAAATATCGCAGAAGCTTGGTGTACTCTTCGAAACCATAAAGTTGTATAAACATCAACAACTTTTGATACTACTAAAGCCCAGATCTGACCATCTCTAGAGTACTGTTCTCATGTCTGGAGCTCTGCACCCAAACATACTCTTCGGCTACTGGATTCCTTCGAAAGGAGGGCCATTCGTCTGATTGGAGACCACCAGCCACTCATCGTGAGACCATGAGCTGATAAAGAGCATCGACAGCCTAGGACATCGAAGACACGTTGGTGATTTGATTCTTTTATAGATATTTCCATTGAACATGTTCGGCAAACCTTGCCCTCTAATTCCGCCCAGAGCGGCGAATAGCTGAAATACATGACGAACCACTGCCGCCCATCCATATGTGGTTCAGCTTAGTACTCCTCGAACTTGATTATTTAAGAATTCTTTCATCTGGAGGACTTCATCCTTATGGAACGACCTTCCCGAGGTCGTCTTTCCCAGCGAATATAACCTGCAACGATTCAAAACCAACATGAATCGCTTTATTCGCACACGCATCACTCCCAGAGTGTTTTATAGGGTTTTCCTATAGTGTTTGTGTTTGGTCACAATATCTCTCATTAAGGATGGGAAGTTTTCAAACTGACACCCTGTATTCTTCAGCTAATAATAATTTAAATCGGTTTCTAAAGGAAAAGTAATTAAACAGTTCTACGAACTGGAAAATATTTTACACGTAATCTGTATCTAATATTACAGTCAGTTTCAGCATTTTCTGGTGTTGACAGGGGGTTAGGAATAATTAGAATAATAATGATCACTGGATTCGACCATGCTAAAGATCTGCCCGTTTCATCGCCTCAAATTACAATCATATTGTCTTCCTTACACACATTGAAAGATAATATTTGTATGCATTTGTCGAAAGTCATTTTCATGCAACAAAATCCAAGCCAAAAATATAAGCCATTTTAAACTCATAAAGACAGTAAACTTCATTGTCTTGTATAAAACTGGAAAATAGCGAATGGTCAATATTTTTGCTCAATATTAGTATTGGACATAATAAAGTGAGCAAATTCCGAAGTTTAATTCAATTTCGGGTTTTGGTCTTCTCCAAACAGCTAGAGCTGAACTTGAGCAAT
This sequence comes from Barypeithes pellucidus, assembly GCA_963991005.1. Taxonomy (NCBI): domain Eukaryota; kingdom Metazoa; phylum Arthropoda; class Insecta; order Coleoptera; family Curculionidae; genus Barypeithes; species Barypeithes pellucidus. The sequence continues at coordinate 35,702,270 of OZ022556.1, forward strand.
TACAGCCGGACCTGGATTTGTGCAATTGTAGCTAGATCTGAACTTGTGCAATCACAGCCAGACCTGGACTTGTACAATTACAGCTAGATCTGAACTTGTGCAATTAGAGCCAGGCCTGGACTTGTGCAATTATAGCTAGATCTAAGCTTGTGCAATTACAGCCAGACCCGGACTTGTGCAATTACAGCTAGATCTAAACTTGTGCAATTATAGTCAGACCTGGACTTAATTAAATGAATTAAATGAATTAAATTACAGCCAAAGCATGACAGAAATTTTTAGTAAATCGATAGAAATTCTCTTAAATTAAAACTCTAAAAAAGTAAGCTGGTACCTAGTGTTATTTAAATTTGGAGTATAGATTATTCATGGAAATCTCTTGGATTAGATTCTACTTAACCTAAGCACCTGAATTATTCGGCTTTTTCTGGAAATCTAACCTCAAACTAACTTAAAAAGATTTGTCATGATAAAAATGATTGACTGGAACTAGATGATGTTGACGAAATTAACCTAGTAATTCTTGGGATGCATAAAAGAGTGTACAATACTGCTAAAAGAGTATACAATACTGCCATATATTCCAAGTACATCGCAAGTGCCAAGAAATTGTAAATTGAGTTAAATATTGCAAAAAATGAAATAGGTAGGTAGGTAAAATGGGAACTATTTTTAACCATTTATTCGACAGTATAATAATCGCAATTATTCTAATGTTTTTGCTTATGCCATAAAAGTAACTAGTAAGAAAATTATAATGCAATTTCTTTCTAGGTCTAATCGATCTTCTATCTATAGTTTCAACGTCATTGATGTTCTTTCTTTTATATAACCCCGCCCCCGCCCCAATATGTTTAAACGATGAAAAAGAAGATTAAAAATAGGAGAAAATTATATCGTTTTTCTTTCTATCGGGCTTCTTAATCCACCACCCGAACAAACCCAAAACCTAAAGTAGAGATTGTGCTAAGGGATAAGAATATTGGCCAGAAGATTGATTTACTTTAAATTATTTCCCTTTGCTGTGGGGTATCAGGAATTTCTAGGGATTACTGTCAAATATAATAGATTGTAAAAGGGCTTACTTATCGACTATTATGTTTTCTTGTAATTTACTTTGTGCAATAATGGTTTAGTAGAGTTTCCTCATACGGTGCAACATAATTACTTCTCATTTCTCTTCTTTTGTATTCATAATTATTATTTCCATATTTTCACTATTAAGTCACAGAGAATAAAATAGAAGAAGACTATTGTTTTATAATTATTTATCATCAGTTGTAATTTATATAGTTTATAGTTATAATGAATTTTTAGAAGTACGTTTAATACGGTAAGAGTTACGATGTCGTTTAAATTAGATAAAAGTTGTCTTTTTTAGTGATCATTTATAATGTGTTTTCAGTGTTGCCAAATAGTTTTTAATTTTATAGATATTAAAGAAAATCTGAAAAGTTATGAAAATCTTTTTTCCAAGTACCTCGAAAACCACTGAGACTATGAGATTTGATATGTTCTGACTATAAATACTAAAGGGCGAAACCATATTAAGGGCATTTATAAGAAAAAGTTGATGATGCATTTAGGAATCGAGACATCTGAAAATAAACTTGTGTGATATAACGTTAAATTGGAAATTGGATCTTCTTCCAAGATATGGACAAAAATTCCAGGTCAGTATTGAAAATAATAATAACTTAAACGTCAAGCGTCATTTTAGGATGGTAGAGAATAAAAAACGATAACTTTTGTATGAATCAATTTTTGATGAAATCTGTAGTTTTCGAGGCATTTGGCAAAAAAAATTTTGATGAATTTTCAGATTTCCTTTATTATCTCTAAAACTAAAAACTACCTTACAACACTGTAACCAGAGATCATAAATGGTCACTAAAAAATGCAACTTTTGTCTAATTTAAACGACCTCGTAACTCTTACCGTTTCGGATATAGCAATAGTGGCCCACCATATTTAAGGCACCTTGTCTGCAATAAAATCAAGCAAAACCTCTGGTTTTGGAGGCATGATTATGGAGGGCGTCAGGAAAGAATTGAAATTGGTTCCACAATTTCATCATCATCCCTCCCGTGGAAAACCACTTGATGTGGGATGCCCCTCAACTAAATCTACATATAATGATTTTGACATATTTAAAAAAATATATTTAAGTAAGGTAAAAACATATTTTTACCTAGTTGGTGACATGTGCTTGTTGAAAACATCCCCCCTATAACTTGTTATCATCTTGGGAAAAAATTAATTAGTCCGCCAACCTCCTTATTGGCGTTCTAGAATTTTAATAAAATATTTTCGGATATTTTCGGATTTTGCATGATAACACTTTAAAACATTTTAATATTTCATTTTAAACAATTTAATATTTTTATATTGCGATTTTGCTGCGGATTTTAAGTTCAGTTCGTCCTAGTTGGCTATGACGACGTTGAAAAACAGTCAAATGCTAAAAAATGTATGAAACTGTCACTTACCATTTGATAATTATCAAAAATCATACCTTGGCATTTAAATCGTATAAATGAATTATTCTAACTTATTTATTATTTATGGGAATGTGATAAATTAATAACTAGAACATGTGACAAATTTATTTCTTTGGCAGTTTACTGGTATTCAACGCAGTTATATAAAACTAGAAGTAACTGAAGTTAAAATCGTTGCAAAATCGCCATATAAAATTATTATATTTCGAAAACTAAAAATTTTCAATTTTCGGAATAGAGACAGCCTTATAGAAACCCATATTTTTTATGCTAAATAGAAAATATTTATAAAATTTGGGCGGGTTGGGAGCACGTATTAATAATAATAATAATAATAATAATAATAATAAAACTTGAGGACAGAAATAGCAATAATAATTTAAAGATCTTCAGTTTCTTCGAAACAAAAGTAAGTGGCAGGAACGTAGTAGGGGTATTTTAATGAAGATGGCCAATTTTTGAAGGAACAGAACGTCGAAAATCCGGTAATTGTTTAATACTGCTTAACGTAGATTTAGGTCCTCTTTCATAATTTAGAGAAAAAACCAGCCCGTATTTAAAAAAATTAAGTTAATGATGATGATCCAAATACGAAACGTCGCGTTAAAGATCTGATGATGCCACCTTGTGGAGAATAAAGAGTAGCAATGAGAAAGTGAAATTTATTTTTGAACTCTCTTCGATCAAGGTCAGGCGAAAATAAAAACCGAAACGCAAAATTTTAGATGTTTCCAAATATTCTGAAAGCTTCTGTATAACGGACGTATAGCTTGAATGAAGACGGACGGCCATAACGCAAACTCACAGGCTATATTTAAGTATTATCTAAGTCTGTGATTATTCCCCCCTCTCAGGAGAATATACGTCCAGCCAAGACGTGTTACGAAGCATATAGACACATTCCAAGTTCCAAACACCCGAACAAACCCTAATACTTTTACTTGAAGACTGAAATCGCAGGTAAAACCTCATGCGTGGATGGGGCTATTAAAATAGTTTTGCATGACAGTCTTACTTGAAGGCCTAAAACGTCAGGTTAAACTGCATGTGTTGACGGGGCTCAATAGTTTTGAAAATCGCGACGTGGACGGTAACCATGGCGGTTAATAGATGTTTTATCCATAGGTTTAGGGAAATATCACTTACGTGACAGTGACAAGGTTGAAAACTTCCATTACATAATTATATATTATGTTAGAAATAAAATATATAACTATATTTTCAATTAAGAACAGACCTACCATATCTTCAACAGTTCATTGAGTACTATTTGAAAATTAACTAAGGAATTAATTGATTCAGTCGATACTTGGTGGAAATCCATAACTAATATTATGAGAAACAATAAAACTACGTTATATTTCTTTTCCACTATATTCTTAAAAATGACATTTTTCGGTATCTCTGTAGCTTCTTCAGATTTAGAATGAATTAATATTTTCCTATGTCTAACAAAATGTACAATCTTAAAATATTATTACAGGTATAATAATGATGTAGGGTATAGGGGATCTAATAGTACCAATGGGAATTTCCAAATGGTCGGTATAGTGATTATATTATAGATTTATTTATACAAGTAATAGCGGATTAGTGAAATAAATTTAACAAAGGAGAATTGTTAAGGTCTATTTGATCATTCAGTAAAACATCGGTAATTTTTAAGTTAATTTATTTCCATGGATTCTAACAAATTAAGTTTCATGCCTTTGTTTTCAGTATGTAAAATTATAAATTTGAATCAAAATTATGTTGGTTTTCTTTTAAATGATTGGAATAATTAGAATATGTTTTATCTTTTATGTAGTTGTTATAGCTACATAAAAGATAAAACAGTACGTAGTTGTTATAACTACATAAAAGTTAAAACAGATTGTACTTATTCCAACCATTTAAAAGAAAACCAACATAATTTTGATTCAAATTTTATAATTTTACATACTGAAAACAAAGGCATAAAACTTAACTGTTAGAATTCATGGAAATAAATAAACTTAAAAATACGAATGTGTTCTGAATGATCAAATAGACCTTAACAATTCTCTTTTGTTAAATTTATTTCACTAATACGCAATTACTTGTATAAATAAATCTATATTATAATTTATATAATCACTATACTGACCACTTGGAAATTTCCATTGGTACTATTAGAAGATCCCCTACACCCTACACCATCATTATACCTGTAATAATATTTTAAGATTGTACACTTTGTTAGATATAGGAAAATATTCATTCAGTCTAAATCTGAAGAAGCCACAGTAATAGCGAAACATGTCATTTTTAAGAATATAGTGGAAAAAATATAACGTAGTATTATTGTTTCTCATAATATTATTAACTAAGGACACTCCACCAGAATTCTGTACCCAAATTATTTTCTATTATTTTTAATTATTAACTTTAAAGCACAAAATTACATTTTGGTATAAAGTTTCCTGCCCAATAACGTCATCTTTATATGGAATCACCTCAAAGAATACAAAAAACTTTTAAGAAAACTTTCGTGCTGAGTTTAGCATATTTGCCAGCCATAAGTTCTTTCCTGAAAACGATGACCAACTTCATAACAAACCGTAAAAGTTTGAAATGGGAAAAGTTTTATTATGTTTTATTTCTTATGTAAACAATTTGTAAATTTATTCAAGGTAAGAAAAAGTTACGGAAACTGAACTAAAATACCGATAAACCATTTTATGGGTTTACCAGTAAAAATCCTTATAATGGTTTTTAGTTCCGAAGGTTGTAATTATTTATTATACCGAGGTTCGTCGGTTTGTGAAATATTAATAATAATTAGGGATTTATTGGTCTTTTCGGAACAATGGCAATCTCATTTCACCAAGAATGTAGCCCGACTCAAATAAGTTATAGTTCTTCATTTTTGGCATTTCAATTAGCTTCCGAATTAGCATACTGGAAATTTCTTTATCTTACTTATGATAAGGTAAGAAATAATTTGTTTTCACTAGCTTAAAATACAAGTAATGCCACTGGGCCGTAGACCCAAAACAATAGTTCCTCAATTAAGTAAAAAATAAGATAATATCTAGTTGTTCACAATTACAGATTAATTGATCTTTATCAAGTACAAGTCGACAAGTTTATCTGTAGCTGCGAAAGGGATGCGGACAAAAAAAATTCTGCGATTAACAATGTTGTCACATATTATATTTTTTTGATTAAAGTACGTTTAATCTAAAAATTGGCAACAGAGCGTAGTCAATGATCGGTTGGTTAAAGGCGGGGGTCGGTTTAAAGGCCAAAATTTCTATCACGGCAGCCTACCAGCTTATTGTGTGCCACGAGCTTGTTAGAAGATGTTTGTTCCTTCTATGAAGTCCAGTAACCTTCTACCAAGCTTGTCATATGGGAGGTTATCACCACTTTGTATGTTCCCGAACAAACCCGATCCGTTATTTATACCTATCCGTTGAAGGCGTTTTCGCAGGTGGCAGTCGCCTGTTAGCAGACTCATGTCCTGTTTCAGCTGGGGCCGCGTCAGGATTAGCATCCCATTCGATAGTTTTCCAATTACGACCCGTGCCTGTATTTGACCAGGTAACCCTTGCCATCTAAATAGGTGTTGTTTTTTCGACCATCTATCTAATGTTGATTTTGTTGCCTGTTTTGATATCCCAAAGGCCGGTTCGGGAGCCCTGAGCGGACCTGGCTCTTGCTAGTTCATCTGCTTTCTCATTTCCTAATATCCAGAGTGGCCAGGGACCCACAAGAGCTCTACCTTGTTCCCCCTGACCGCCAGTTCTTTCAGGTTGGTATAGCACTCCAGTGTAAGTTTTGAAATAAACCGATTGGAGTTCAGAGCCTTAAGAGCAGCTTGGCTGTCCGACAGGATGTATAACTTTTGGTTGTGGTAGCCCCTTTCAAGATCTTGTAATACGCATGCTTGTATGGCATGAACTTCCGCTTGGTATACTGTGGCGTAGGTCTCCAGAGGAATGCATTTGTCCATCTTGGGTCTTTCCCCAAATATACCTGCGCCCAGCCTTTGGCGGTTTTTGATCCATCGGTGTAAAAAACTAGACCATTGTTAAACGACGGGCGTGCACTGTTCGTTCATTTATCAAGGTTCCAGTCAATCTTGGAAAGGTTTTGTGAAATCGTATGTTGCGCTCATACGATCAGTTTACTCATCGTTGATTAGGTCCGTGGCTCTTGTGTGTCCAATTTTTGCGGGGTATTATGTTCATTCCCCATTTATGATTATCCATGAGGCGCGAGTTAATGGTTACAGGTAGCAAGAGCTAATTTGATAGGTTATATCGCAGAGAGTTGATAGCGCATGCGTCTCGTGAGACATCCGATGGGCCATCGGGATTGTTCAGCGATGTCCGATATTTGATGGATGAACTCAATTGCGTAGTGATAGAAAGATCAATAATTATTGTATTGTGTTAAACTGTATTTTATAAGTAAATGTTCATTGTGTTGTGTTTCAGGATGTTATTTTAAAATTTTGAACTTTGTGATAATGAATAAATTTCTCCTAGTAAAAACCTTTATAGTCAGACACTTGTGACATGTGATTCATCACATATCAATTTATTTAAATTCTCTGATTATCTTACCGGTAGAAGTCAGAGGGTTAAAATTGGTAATGTTCATAGTGATACAAAACTTGTAGAATATGGGGTACCGCAGGGAACGGTATTAGGTCCATTACTTTTTTAAATATATTTAAATGACTTGTTTGATTTGCGGATAGGTGGAGATGTAGTTACTTTTGCTGACGATACAGTCTTATTTTTTGAGGCTGAAACTTGGAAGAAGTTAAAATAATGGGAAGGTTTAAAAAGTTTAGGCAGGTTTCCAAGGAGAGGGAACTTACGATCCTCTATAATTCTCTAGTTCAGCAGCATCTTTCCTATGGAATTGTTGCTTGGGGTGGGGCCACTAATAACCATATTTATCAGCTACAAACGGTTCAGAAATGGATTTTAAAACTTATCTATAAGAAGAATTATACTTACTCCAGCGATTTATTGTTTTCGGAAACTAAAATATTTGATGTGAATATGTGATCATAGATCATAAACACGCGACTCGTCAAAGAGATGTTCAGGTACGTATTCCTAGGATAGAAAAGACAATAACACAACGTAGTTATCATTTCCTAGGCCCCAGATTATATAACAGTCTTCCTGATAACATAAAAACTCTAAATTCCTCAGCTGTATTTACGAAAAAACTGAAACTATGGATAAATACTAAACCCGGGCTGGAAATTCATAGCCTGGTGGACTTTAAAAATGACTATAGCTCTAGATAATTTTGTGAAATATAAATATAACTTAATATGCTAAAAATACTTTAAAAAACATAATAATGTTGTATGTATTAATACCGTAATAAATATGGAATTGTGGAAGCAAATACCTTCTTGATAGGAAACTTTTAATAATTTATATAGGTTTATATTAATGTCGAACATTGTACTGCTAGATGATTAGATGATATAGGAAATTAACTATTTCATGTATTTTTTATTCACATCTTTTTTTCTTCTTCAATTATCTTTCTTTAAATTTTCTCTGCTTATGTTAATGGGTTAAAACTGCGTACAAGTCCTAGGGACTTAACGTTTTTTTTAATTTACTTACAGGGGCAAGTAGAAACACTATATTTTCCAGGTATATGTAGAAAACTTTGCTTCTTGTAAATAAATGTATTTAATATTATTTATTATTATTTAAATGGCCACTTAAGCGAAAGCTAGGAAGGGACATTAGTATGACCAAAACTGAAAAATCATAATTAATCAATTAATCATGTTGATTTTTTTTTATGTTGAAAAAGAATTTCCTATTTTTATTATATTATTTAAGATAATAATAGCACGCCTATGACTGGACCATGTTTTAAATGATATCGCTTTCTCCTACGTTAGAGACACAGATCAGCTTGTCGATCTATAACGGCTACTTCAATCGAAATTTCTCGATTATTTTTTTTTTAATTCAATTATGTTAATGGCATGGGGACTAAAGAAATACTAACTCTATCGGATGTTGCGTGTATAATATAATTAAACTTCATACCTTATCGTCATCGTCTGACCAGTTGACTAATTTCGCTCATTTCTTAAAACCCTAATACATCTAAATTACTGGCCCTTAATTAATATCTTTGGATAAGGTTCTAACCTCAAAGGCCTAAAATCATTCTATTGGATTCCTTTATAAATTCCCAAACAGCAGGAAATGATATTATAAAATAAATGAAATTTTTGGGTTGGAAATCCAATTAAACTTAATTTGTGTAATAGAAAAACTTTCATTTGACTTTTATATGCACTGAGGGAAAATTTTTACTAGCGTTATAAAAATGATAACTACGGTAGCAAAAAAAATATCTACATAGGGGACAAACAAAATAGCTGTGACAGTAAAATTGATTTTGTTGGGTATATCATTGCTGTTCTTAACTATATCCTACGAAAAAATGGAATGCTTTACATCAATATCACATAACCTATAAAAGTTAGAATGTTTGTGCAGAGATGCATTAAGGGTCGCACGGAACTTTATTAAATTTTTGAAAATGTTTAAACTGCATAATTGTTGATTATACAACTCTTATACATTTTTATAAAAATAGGAATATAAGCAACATGCAAACATGTAAAAATTATTGAAAATTTAAGTCACGAATAAGGAAACAAACGACTTTTACGTCAGAAGCGTTTAAACCTGTCAAGTGCCGTTTCTGTAATGCACAGAAGATATGCTTCTATACAGTTCAGGACAGAGCCAATAAAAAAAAATTACAGACATGCAAATAAATTTTTAATTAATTTATTTTTTTTTGCACAGTAAAGCGCATTTATGCCCCAGCATACATAAAGATAATGACAAACAATAATATCTTTAAAGATTTCTTTAGCATTCACTATAAAGTAAATATTCCTAAAACAGCGAAGTTCCTTCTAACAAGAATACAGAATGTCCAGGAAAATGGTTAACACGGAATTTACTGGGAATTCCAGGACGAGAGTTCGCTGGTTCAAACCACGCGGCCGGTAAACCAGTTCGCGTTCGGTGGATTTTAGTGTTATAATTGATGGCGTTGCTGTCCGACGTCATGCAAAAAATAGAGAAGAGTGAAAAATGTATCATCCCCCATCCCTACCCCATTCACGCTGGTAACCATTATAAAAATAGGAATATAAACAACATGCAAACATGTAAAAATTATTGAAAATTTAAGTCACGAATAAGGAAACAAACGACTTTTATGTCAGTAGCGTCTAAACCTGTCAAGTGCCGTTTCTGTAATGCACAGAAGATATGCTTCTATACAGTTCAGGACAGAGCCAATAAAAAAAATTACAGGCATGCAAAGATATTTTTATTAATTTATTTTTTTTTGCACAGTAAAGCGCATTTATGCCCCAGCATACAAAGATAATGACAAAAAATAATGTCTTTGAAGATTTCTTTAGCTATAAAGTAAATATTCCTAAAACAGCAAAGTTTCATCTAACAAGAATACAGAATTTCCAGGAAAATGGTTAACACGGCATTTACCGGGAATTCCAGGACGCAGGTTCAAACCACGCGGCCGGTAAACCAGTTCGCGTTCGGTGGATTTTAGTGTTATAATTCATGGCGTTGCTGTCCGACGTCATGCAAAAAATAGAGAAGACTGAAAAATGTATCATCCCCCATCCCTACCCCATTCACGCTGGTAACCAAGATGAGATCGGATATCTCATAGGGTACGATACGGTACGATGAAATTGAGTAAAAAACATTTCTGCTAGAATTTTAAGAGTTCCTTTGCTCATACGATAAAATTCATAGAAATCCTAAGGAAATAAAGCATTAATAAATAAAAAAATAAATAAATCATTTCAACCTTGGTCCGGGCTTCTTGGCATAAACCTGTGACTTCATAATAAATCCCACCGAAACAAGTTCAAAGGTCTCAAATGGCAAGAGCGTGGCAGCTAATTCTGGTCTTCAAACTGGGAGAGGATACGGCCGGCAAAATATTCCTGCAAGCATGCGGGCGATATAACAAATCCCACCATCTCCAACCACATATCGTTGAAAGTAATATCTTCCAATTGAGGCACAAACAACTGGATTATCATAGCACGATAGCATTCGCCATCCACAGTTGCTGCATTACCTACTTCGGCTTCGGGTTTGTTCGCCCAATGATTTCTCCAGACCACATGCACGACAAACAGTGACACGTTATGGGTGCTTTGATTCCTCATGAATCTATCGTGTCTGTTTACAAAAGTTGTTGAGCCAATTCAATTTTGTTGACAAATCTTTAGTGAAAATATGGTGAAGAGTGACTGTTATAATGTCCAATTTTTGCGCACGATGTATAAGAATCGACGTCCTTCGACTGTCGGCCACACTCACGAAATATCGTGATGTTTCGTTCTGAACGACATCTTTGAGTTCGTATCGTGTGTTTTACATCACTAACCGAACCATCGATTATTCTTTTCACAGTAGATAAATGAAGAATATTATTTCCACTGATAATTGGTGGGCGCATTTTGCGAATCATGACAATCAAACTCTCACCATTTTCATACTAATATTTAACAATCAGGACGCGTTATATCGTGTAAAGCTCCATGTTTGTAAAAATATCAATTTAATTCTCACGTTTTAATTTGGCATAGTTTTATTTTATAAATCGGCTATTATTGAAAGTTATTTCACTGTTTATTTAGAAGTACATGGAACGAGATTGTTAGTTAATTTTACGATAAAAATAGTAAAACTATCTGTACCTTATGGCACTATATGTGACTGAAATAACTGTCTTTAAAAATTAAAGTAGTATAATATCGGTTAATTCAATTAAAAATTTCTTTTAAGAATTATTCCCCTCCTCCACCTATTGTCTTTAAATTTATTACCATCCCAGCTGTTTTTTTAGTCTAAATTAGACACTAGAATTTACGTCAGTTAACATGATAAAGTGCCAAGGTTTAAATACTTTATATTCATAAATTCGCAGCAAATATTTTTTATAAAGAAATACATGGCAAAAATAAAATAGGACTGTTTTGCGACTTGTAAAGGACTACATAGTTTATTCGAAATATCAGGTGTCATATTTAATAATAATGTATACGTTGTATTCTATTCGTCTTCGTTTCTTCTCATGCAGGCCTTTTGATTCGATTTTCTGTATAAATATATATTTTCTTTACTCGCTGTGATGAAGCAGGAACTTTAGCGTTCATGTCATAAACATAAATCGCTAAATTTGATTTTCTCTCTAAATAAGCTCACGTCAGGAAGTAAAATCAGTTAATTATAGAAAATATGCCTTCTATAAACAATAATTATTTTCCATTCCGAAAAAAAAAAGAAAAAAAGCATAGAGACAAAATATTTGCATTTTTTTGTATAGGGTACCTGGTAGTTTGTGACATTTTGAAATTCTAGCGAACAAACTTAATAACAGTTCTGTAAATTTCCTAAAATATATTGACCTTAAAATATAACATTCTTGGTAATATGCCAGGCTAGAGTTCCTCTATTGTACAACTTAGAAAAATACCCTACAAACTATTTTTAATGAAGATATTTTGATGTATCTATCCTATTAAATTTAGTAGCGAGATGCTATTTCTAATTTTCATTAATTTTTTAAACCAGTCAGTGGAGCCAAACTGATTTTTTTTTTATTTCAATTTTTTTCACTGATATTACCAAACCGATTGCAATAAAATTTAGGAGTATGCAAGTAACCTTAAATCATCACATTTTTAGTGCTGCCTGTATTCATATATTTTTCTTGAAACGCGCACTAGGGTACGGGTACACTCTGCAAAATATCAAATTTCTAACTAATTGAATAACCGAGGTACAGAAGCGAGATGTACGACTCTGTATAAGCTACTTATCCGGTATTGGCAGTTCTTAAAAGCTTTCTCTTGCCTCCAATACTTCCCATTACTTCGTCGTTAGTGACTTTATGTATTCAGGGTATATTAATAATGCGTATACACAGTCAAATCTCAAATGGCTTAAGCCTTTTGACAATTTGAGCCTTTAAGGTCATCTAATGTCACATTTTTTGGAGCTCTTTGTATATAAAAACATTTTCCTGAAACGAGTCCTAGGGTACGGGTAAAGCCTGCAAAATATCAAAATCCTAATTGAATGAAAACCGAGCTATAGAAGTGAGATGCAGGACCCTGTGTAAGCTGCTCATCGAGTATTGACAATTGGTAATAGCCTTCTCTTGCCTCCAATGCGTCCCATTACTTCGTCGTTAGTAACTTTATATATCCAGGGCATCTTTAAGTTCTCCATAAGCCTTATGAGACTCATATTGCTGTTGCAAACATTGAAGAGTACAGTACGTTTCACGAAAATTGGATACGACTTAATGATTTGCTGGGTCCGTCCCATTGTGTCGACAAGAGCTTGGCAATAAACAAGTGAAGTATGAAGGGACGGACTAAGGAAAACAAGTAATTATATCATTATATTAATGTAATCAAATGAAATAACATTTTTTTTTTAATATTACTAGTCATATTTATTTACATTTATAATGTCATTCTATAGATAGTTCTGTTTCGCTATCGCTATCCTCATCAAAATTAATTATAATTGGATTAATTATACGATCCAGACTAATATACGAATTTTCTACAGTTATTACGTGACGGACTGAATATTTCCAACTACCTGGGGGAATATCATTAAAGCATTTTCGTATTAATTCTACAACACTAGAACTTAAAGTCGGAGAAATATTTTCAGACCTAACCAGTGATTTTAACTGGTGCCACATATGCTCTATGGGGTTAAAAATGCAATAATAGGGTGGGAGCCGTAGCACTGCATGTCCAATTTTTTCTGCCAATGTGTCACAAACATATACTTTTTTTATACAAAACGTCTTTTATTTTATAACTTTCTTCAAAATATATATCATTCGCCGCCATGTAGTTCTGAATCTCCAATTTTGTATTATTTGAGCTTGGAGCTTTATGTAATTGGCGACTGTGATAGCTCGCATTGTCTATTACTATCACGCTATTCTGAGGAATGTTTGGTAAAAGACAATTCTTGAACCATTCCTCAAAACTAACACACACCAACCACAAAAAGATATTTAAATATAAATTAAACAACCTAACCTACCTGATGTGCCTATATTTAATTATAATTATTACAATCCGTTCCTTTCCACATAATAATAACAAATGGTCATAAATAATGGGATGGCCCAGGTACTTTTATTGCAGTAATTAAGTTATATCCATTTTTCATGGAAAAATCTTTACCTACTTGATGAATGTCATTCGAGCTTGTACTTTTCCATACGATCTATTCGTTTTCTATTCACTGTGAGAACAGATTTATTGTCTCGGATTATACTTAGCATCATGAATTTCGTTTTTCGTAGTTGTTAGCGAGTCCTACTTTTTTATATTCTCCGTTAACTTTATCTAATAGGGTTCTAGGTCTTCTATCAAAGAACAAGGTGGCTGCTTACTGCTGTAAAGTACAATAGCTGTGGTGTTTGTATTTAAAATATAAATTAGAGTTGAAAAAGAAATAATTAAGACTACTACTATCAAATCATTGTTTACTAAAGTGTGGCTCACAAAAATAAATGTACTACTATTTTTTAAATGCGGATGACAATTGGGATTATTAAATGTGGATTATAGTTTGTTTTAAATAATGCACACACTAATGTAACCCCAGGAATAATAGGCCATCGTATCTAAGTCGTTTAGAATGCTTAAGAAACACCATCAATCCTAGTATCTAAGTAACTAAAGTGTTTTATTTTGTAAATTTAAAACAATAAAAACATTTCAGTGATAACTATATTAACTTTGACTGAAATAAATTTATTGAAGGGGTGCTTGGAAGAAAAAATTGCTGTTTTTACGACCGACCAGAAAAAATACAGCTTCTGAAGGATTTCTCCGCCAGTAATAAGTTTTTATATTTTCGTAAGTGAATTCGCAAGTTTAAACGTATCGATTGAAAAAATATTCTACTTTGCTGGATACGATAATGTTTTGCAGGCCTCCCCACAGTTTCAGGACTCGCCTGCGACTCATCATTGGTTCTACTTTACTCGATTTGCGTAAATTAGTATTAAAAATGGTGTTCGGTATGCAGACAAAGCTTTTCAATTTAAAAAAGTTTTATGATTCCGCTGGGAACCGAACCCTAAACCTTCCGATTGCTATATTATGTTGACGACATACTTGGATAAAAGATAAAATAGATCTTAAGAGGATTTCGTAGCTACCAGCATTTGCAATATGCATAATAAATCTTTAGCTATATCGCCGTACGGCACGGTTCTCCGAGAGTTGCGTTCGCCACTGATTCTAGGAAGAAAAAGCATCAGTGGGTGACTGATCTGGATTATTAATTGTTCTTAGAAGAAGAACTATTTTTTTTTCAAGAATTCTGTCGTTTAGAATTAATTATTAATTATTGTTGCTAAATTAAAAAATAAATGATTTAAAAATATATATTTTATACATATATGACAAGAAAGGATATTCCAGTATTCTTTTCTTACTTTCTAAAAACTCTTATTTACAACATCAATTGATAAACCTTTGTACCGACTGTACTTAGATTCAGCAGTCATGCTCATTGCCGTAAATAACAACCTCTCAGCTTGAAAATTTTTTAATTTATTTCAACCCCCAACAATTTAGGACCTTCCAGCCTAATTCACTTGACAGTTTAAATTTTAAAACCGTCCTAAATTGGCCGTTGGATATTTAAAATGACAACTGTATTTTTAGTTTTCAATTTTTATAAAAGAAAAGTATATCAAGAACTGCGATTGTCATTAATAGAACTAAAACTATTTTTTAAGTATTCCATCTCTCAGGTGAGTGAAATTATGAATTGTTTTTTTGGTTCTTTTCACCATGAGGACACACCACGGCTTTCAGTTTTCTTTAAAACTTATCCAATAAATTGTTATGAATGCTAACTTATTATTTAGCCAATTATTGGCTTTTTGTAGTTAATATTAATTTTCCTGCTAATTTTTCCTGTTACAAAGTTCATATTTGGCAATATGATAAGTTCTTCCTGTGTTTTTTTTACTGAAGATAAAAAATTGTGATTGTTTGCTTCTATATCTACTAATATATTAATCCTACTTATTCCTGCAGAGTTGCAATATATAAAAATAATAGGGCAAATCCTAATGATAGTTGGAAAAGTTATCATTATATTTAATTCACTGTTAGTTTAATTGTATAATTTGTAAACTCCCTAAGCTTTTTTCAGGTTTGTTCGAGTTTATGCCTTTGAAACATGTACGAAGTTTTCTTTACTAAACCAGTAGAGCAGATATGGAGATCCTTTACCTCTAAAACTACCTGGGCAATAATATTCCGGTGAAAATATTAATAGGAAAACGAATAAACTCTAAAAATATTAAATTTATCAAACATAAGAAAAACTAAGTATTTTAATGAACTAACCAGAAGAAATTTCTTAAGTGAATAAGATGGCATACATTAAAAATAATTTCGTTAATACGACTATAACAATTTTTAAAATTTTTTATTTTACTATTGTCACACTCAATGTCTTCAAGGGCGCTACATGAGCAAGGGGAAACATTTTGGTTTTCGTTTCAATTACGGCAAAATTGTTTAAATTCGTTTTACATTGATTAAGCATCAGCATTTTACGATGGCGACATCGAAGTATAAATTATAATATCCGTTAATTAAATGTAGTCAGCAGTTTCGAAAAATAGAAATAAAGTAGGACATATGGGGACGTTCAACTAGAAAAGAAAAAGGTCGGGGCTTTTTGCGTTGGTCACGACGCGAGGCGGTCGAGGCCCGCTAGTGAGGTACCAGGGCTGTGTTTTATTTTCGTCATTTTGTTTGGGGGTTCAATCAGTTTTTTCTTGGTGAAGTTAGTGGTAGCCAACTCCTGAAGCAGAGTCCTCGCCCCAGTCATGTGGGCTGTTATGTAAGTACTAACCATTGTAATTTTTATTAAAAGTTAAGCGAGTTTGGCAGCGGCCAACTCGCCCCTCTGTGTGCGTTACAATAGTACTCCCTTATTGTACCAAAGAGTAATCTAAACGTAAATAAATACTTTGTGTCTGGTGTTCCTGTTAAAATCTCCCTCTTTTATTTAAAAATACACCCCATCCCCTTTTCAGGTTAGAGAATATTTAATGGTGGCAAACTGTTGCACGTTACTGTGGAACTAGTTCCACAGGGCGAGCTAGCGCGGGGATCCTGTACCCCTCAGCACAGGGCGAATCCTGCCGCGTGACAGGACAAAGGCGTGAGGATTTATATATTGTCGAGTAAACACCAACTATCGCGTGTGACATCTCGGGTGACAGGTCGAGTAACCACTCAAAGCTATTGAGTGTGACATGGTGGAGGTGCCAAACCGCCTAGGTAGCAACAGTTGTCTCCCATAAAATTTTCAAACTTTTTCATTTGTTTGGGGTCGTGGGAGTTACACCGCGAAGGGAAGAGGTTATTTTTGGATGTACAGACCGGCATAGAGGCATATTTATGTTGTAATTCAGTAATTTCAATGGTAATTCCCAATTCATAATCTAAAGAGATTTTTTGTACTGGGAGGTACAGTGAAAGGCACACACAGGGCAAATAGATTTTTGTAAAATCCTGGTTAGAAATCAGGAGAAAAGCCATTGAACGGCAGAATCTAATACAAGAGTTTTGCATTCTTAATATTTTATCTTAAATCAGACAGAGAAATAGTTAAATTTTTTTTGTGTTTTTGTGTAGGTATATATTTGTATATGATTGCGAAAATGTACCCAGTACATATATTTTTTTTTCAAGATTTAGCCCTAGTACGTATTCGACGCATCGTTAACATTTTAATAATTTCGGTTCTTAAAACTGTTAGTGCTGACTGAAGACATGTCAGAAGAGCATGTCAGAAGGTTTTAAAAAATTTGACCTTAATATCACCCCATCGACACCTTTTACCCCTAAACTAAGCAGTACAAGAGCCCCGCCAATAGAAACAAATTTCGATTCACCTATAGTGGATGAGCAAGACGTGTTCAGACGAGCCCCAAAACTAACGCGTAGCCCATCTAGGACTCCGAACCCATACAGCACCCCCCTCGCAAGGGAAAGCAGGAAAGAAAGGCCACATTCGACTGGAGGATCAACTGATAGAAGAGTAACCAGATCCCAGTCAAAAGTCCTTTTCACACGTAGTGAGTCAGTGCCAAACACGGAAAACGCTAATAAGACGATCGATAAAGACGCCGAGTCAAGCGAAAGCGAACAGGAATCAGTACTAGAAACCACCCTACTAAAGGCCCCCCAGACACCTAGAACTGTCCTACAGCAAATCCCCTACCGCCACATAGACACGCCAATTCCAAATACAAATAAAAATCTACAAGAGCAAGAAAGCCAACAAGTGGAGGAAAATTCGCCAGAGGGTAGCAGTGACGCACCCCCATACCAAGAGACGGACACGGTAGGAAACGCAAGACCCCCAGGAACCGGGACAGTCCAGAAAGGAAGTGGAAATCAACCCCCAATACAGTCCACGATGAACGTCACAATTGCTGACGCTTTAAGTGCAAACAAGACACCTGCAGTACCAACATTTATCAGCCCACAAACCTTCCACCCTAGTAAAGGGTCGGCAAGCAATTTTATTAATAACTATGAACGGACAGCAATTGCAAATGGATGGGACAACACCCTAAAAATAACGTATTTCGGATCATACCTAGAAGGTGGAGCTAACTTATGGTACAGAATGTATTTTGGGAACCAAGCTAACCAACAAAAAGGCTGGTGCGACATTAAGGAAGACTTTTTAACCGAGTTCGAGGATGCGGACATTCATAGGGACACCCAACGGCGGCTGGAAAACAGGATGCAGGGCGAAAACGAGAGTGTCAAAGATTACCTTTACGAACTAAAATCCTTATACTATGACCACGATAACCGGATGGATCCAGCAGGGTTCATGAAATTTTTCGAGAAAGGACTTACTAGGTCAGCGAGTTACCATTACTACTGGTTAACTCATCCCCCAAATAAGAAACCCGCAACGTTTGAGGAGATAAAGGAGCTAGCGATTACAATCGACAAAGCACCCCGAAAAGAAGAACGAACCCCATCGCCAGAAAGAAAAGTTCAAAGAGAAAATAACCGGTCGTGGACCGAATGGCGCGAACCCAGAACAGAACAAGAATATAAGGGTCGAAGCTATAAAAGAGGAGGGGGTTATAGCCAACAAGGTTATAGACAAACAGCGCCTATAAACCCAAGGAGAAATAACTATGGTTACAGGGAGAACTATAACTATAGAGGGCAACCGTCAAGGGAATACAACAAAGGGTACCGACAAGGAAATAGACTAGGACAAAATTATAGGGAAGATAATGCAAATATAAGAAACTACGACGGTGAAGAATTTAGAAGACTAAATCGTAGTGGAGAAAGGAATTATAGGGAACAGGAGCCACACGTCACAAGTTGGCAAAATAAAATAGATAATACAAGAAAAAGCAACCCCCCTAACATACCCAATACAAGAAACAGCGACAACCGCCCCAAGTGTTATAATTGTAACCGGGTAGGTCATTTTGCATCGAGTTGCCCAAATGGGATAGGGCGGAGAAATTAAAACCCTCTCAAACCGTCCTAACTACCAATAGAGGGGTAACACATCACGCAAACGACAAGTCTTTAAGTGTACTAATAGTAGAAGCTCGCGTAAATAACACTAAAACCATAGCGATTCTTGATACGGGAAGTGCTAAAAATATCATCCGCGCAGATGTGTTTCAAAATTTTAAATCACAGAAAAGTGACAAAAATCTCGTCACTGCAGGAGGTCACAAAGTCCCTGTTCTAGGAAAAATTTCATTTAATCTAGGCATAGAAGATCTCGAAACGACATGCGAAGCAGAGGTTATAAGGACATCCCCATACCCCTTAATATTAGGTATGGATTTTTTGAACAAAGGCAACGCAGTTATTAATATCAATAAAGGAAAAATTACGCTTACAATTAAAAATAAAAGGTACGCACTTATGCTAAAAAAGAAAGCAAGGAGCAACGATATAGGTATATTACAGGATAAGATTTCAAAACAAACATGCAATATCACACCTAGTTATAAAAAACAATACCATCGGGAATGCCTATCAAGTATAAAAAACGTAGTCAGCCAAATTAAACAACAAAACCATGTTAGGATAGGTAATGGCACAACGTCAGTAAAACAGGAAACCCATTATACAGGACCGACTAAAAAGATTAGGGAATCTCATATGAATAACAAAAAATCGCAAAAGAGCGAATCACAAAATTTATGGAGTTTATTAACAGAATATACGAGGGAAAAGGAAGAAGATATTTATTCAAAATTAAAAGTAACATATGACACACGCTTAAAGCCATTCGAAGAAGTTCCCGTCGAAATCAGTCTGAAAAATACGGAGGAAGAAAAAGGGGAAGCTAGCTACTTAAATTTTATTATTAACGAAAAACTATTTATATCAAGAAGGCTACTTCCAACATCAATACCATATTACGTAGGCCCAAAAATGTTTATAAATATTAAGTCAAAAACTACAGTACCAGTGCAATTGTTCAAGCAATCTACCATAGGGTTCCTTTCAAGAACAACAGAATTAGAAGAAAACCAAGAAATGGTTATCCTAAACCTCACAGAAAAAATAGATGACAACGACATGGTCACAAGCAAAGACCACATATTAGACCACATTACAGACCAAAAAACAAGAAGCAAACTGAGTCAACTTTTGGAGCAATACAATGACGTATTTGCTAAAAGTCCAAAATACATGGGACGTACGTCAATGGTAAAACATAAAATAGAACTACTCGACACAACACCTATAAAAATTCCGCCATACAGGGTCAGCCAAAAAGAAAGAGACATAATTTCGGAACAAATAGGAGAGATGCTGAAGTACGACATAATTAAGCCATGTCACAGCCCCTATTCATCCCCTATAGTACTGGTTAAAAAAAAAGACAATTCCATACGATTCTGCGCAGACTACAGGCGTTTGAACGAGGTGACCCGGAAGTCAAACTACCCTCTGCCTAATATTGACGATGTCTTGACATACTTAGGGGATAGTAAATTCTTTTCATCCCTTGATCTTTATAGTGGGTACTGGCAGGTCGAGCTAGATGAAGAAAGCAAAGATAAAACGGCATTTACAGCATATGGGGATGGACAATATCGGTTTGAAGTCCTCCCATTCGGATTGACAACAGCGCCATCTACATTTCAGGCGCTAACAGATCACGTCTTTCAGGGAATGAAATGGAAGGATGTACTAATCTACCTTGATGACGTCATAATATTTTCGAAGACACGAGAAGAGCACTTGGAAAAAATGGAAAAAGTTTTCAAAAGGCTGCGAGAGGCCGGATTGACGCTAAAACCTAGCAAATGCGATTATTTAAAAGAAGAAATAAAAATATTGGGTTATAAAGTTAATGAAAAGGGTATATTTCCCGAAGATGACAAAATAAAAAATATTACAAATTTCCCAACCCCTAAGAAGGTAAAAGACGTCCAAAGTTTCCTAGGATTATGCAATTTTTATAGAAAGTTTGTGTTAAATTATTCCACAATAGCAAGACCGCTACACGAGTTAACTAGAAAGGCGATTAAATTTGTTTGGGGAACAGACCAACAAAAAGCATTCGAGGCATTAAAAGAAAAACTAATCACAGCACCCGTGTTAGCACATTTTAATCCGAACAAAGAAACAATAATCCATATAGACGGTAGTAAAACAGGTATAGGCGGAGTAATTCTCCAGGAGGACGAAAATGGAGTCCCACATCCTATAGCATACTGTAGTCGCACCCTGAACAAACACGAGAAAAATTATAGTATTTCAGAAATAGAAGGACTGACAGTAGTATGGATCGTAAGCTATATGAGACACCTAATTTACGGTAGAAAGACTACCATCATTACCGATCACAGCGCCCTCTGCTGGTTTAAAAATATTAAGAATAATGCCCGACTAACTAGATGGGCAATCCGATTATCCGAATTTGACTATACAATTAAACATAGGCGAGGTTGTGAAAACAAAGATGCTGACTGCTTGTCAAGGTATCCACTGAACATCGAAGATGAATCAAATAAGTTCGACGATATAGAAGACATCCCCACATTTGTCTTGGACGAAGAGGACTTAGAAAGGCCTGATAAAATATGGGAAAATTACACAAATTTATTGCTGACACCAGAAAACGTAAGGGATCTACAGAAAAAGGACAAGAAATTAGGAAAAATAATACAAGAAATTATAAAAAATAAAGGAAGCGTACCACCGCACCTAAGAGATTTTATTCTGCAAAAGGGGGTATTATACAAAATCAATAAGACACATGAGGGTTTAAAAGAGTTACTAGTCATTCCAAAACAGATAGTACCAGAGGTCCTATTTCAACTACACAGCGAACCACTATCAGGACATTTAGGGCTAACTAAAACACTGCATAAAATTAAAAACCGTTTTTATTGGGACTCCATAGGTAAAGACATAACAGGATTCGTAAAATCATGTACAGACTGTCAAGCACGGAAAGGCAGACAAGGCACAAAGCCAGCAGGTGTGTTACAACCTATCGAAATAGGTCTTCCATTCCAGAAAATAGGAATCGACATTATTGGACCCTTCCCGAGATCTACCGATTCAAAGAAAGTTATCGTGGTCGCGACCGACTATGCAACCCGATACGTAGAGGCGGCGGCCCTACCTAGTGGAAAAGCCGGCCCTGTCGCCGAATTTTTACTAAACAATATCATTTCTCGACACGGGGCACCGCAATATATTATAAGCGATAGGGGAAAAACATTTCAATCGGAGCTAGTAAAGGACCTAACAACCCTTATGGGGGGAGTGAACCGATATACAACAGCTTACAAACCCTCAACTAATGGTCTTACAGAAAGGTTTAATAAAACGCTGGCAGATATGTTAGCTATCTATACCAATACCTGCCAAACGGACTGGTCGAAATACCTGTCTATGGTAGTATTCGCCTATAATACATCACGGCAAGAGACCACGAAATACAGCCCATTCGAGCTAGTATACGGAAGGCCGCCAGTCTTGCCGACAGAGGCAAGCCTGAAAGAGATGGAGGATAAAACGTCAGTAGAAGACATAAGAAAACAGGCACTATTAATAAGAAACTTAGCGGTAGAAAATATATGGAAAAAGCAAAGGATTGACAAGAGAATATATGACAGCAAACATCGACCATTGAACTTTGAGGTAGGGCAGGCAGTCAAAGTATTTGTCCCCATCAGAAAGAAAGGCAGAAGTGAGAAATTACTACTAAGACACTTTGGACCATATTATATTACGGAAAAGGTCAGCGAGGTAAACTATAAAATAAGAAAAGGAAAGGCAGCAAATGCACCAGTAGACGTAGTGCATATAAGTCGTATTCTGCCTTACCACGATAAATGGGCACAATATGACAGTAACGAAGAAAATGACACGGAGGGAAGTGACGTAGAAAGTATAGAGGATAAGTTCGACGAGGAGCACAAAAAAGCCGACATAAAGAAAAAAGTAGACAATGAAGGGAATAACAGAATAAGAAGAAATAAAGAAGGGCACAAGAATGCTGAACAAGCAAAAATAGAAATATTTAGTAATGCACCCGGTATGGTTACGAGGGCAAGAAAAAAATTATTACTAGAAAATAATGCAAACTTGGCACTAGAAATTAATAAAGAAAATAAAAATATTGAAAAAGAAATATATTGTACATCAGAAACAGAAGATGAAGTAGGTACCAGTGAATATATTTACTGCAAGGATCTGAGCAAAGGAGATGACTCATCTCAGGTATCAGAAGAAAACGCGCTGTGGCAAAGATTTAAAATTCTAACGTCAAGCTATAGCACGTACAAACATTAGATGATTCGAAAACTGCACGCACAGACTTGAAAACATTAATCTACCTTAATAATTTAAAATTATTATATATAAATAGAGATATTAACATTTAATAGAAATTCTTAATACCAACTGGAGTGTAAACACACCTTTTATTAATATTAGCTCCTCTAAGGATACGATTCAAGAAGTCCTAAGTTCCATAAAAACAGTTCAGTTCCAATTAAGCTATGGAGACGTCTATAGCTTCCACAGTGACTCAAAACTTATCGTATGGAACACTATTATCTCTATTTTACTCAAAACTCCGAAAAAGAGGAGTACTAGTTAAAATTTAAGAACATTATCTTATCAAATAGTATTAAATAATATATATTGCCAATTTTAAGTCTTAACTGCTATTAGAAATAGCGCATGTGACAAAGAAGTCACTATATTTTCTTTTGTATAGGAGAAAAGTATTAAGGATGCAAAACATTGTGAAAGAGTAAGAGCAGCAGAACCAAAACAAGTAACAGGTCCCGACCTGCAATATTTTACATAGAAAAAACTAGAAAAGAGACTTAGTGCCAAATTGTGTAATTATTTGTTCTTGTTTTATTTTTATATTAACCCATTTTTTATTTTTTTAAGGAAACCATGGAAATGGAAACTAAACGCTTTTAAAAAATAAAATTAAAATTTTTTTTTGTTTCAAGAATGGGATAGTACACCACAAGAAAAATTATCAATACAAAGCTCAAAATCAAGTGTACAAAGTTCAAATTCGATTTTTTTTTTCTCTTAATTTTTTTTTGACAATGAACAAGGAGGAAGTCATTGTCTAATAAATAAATAAAAAATTTTCTTCTCTCTTACTTGCTGTCCTATTGGAACGTTTTAACATTATGCATAAGAAATCATATCTCATGCAAAATTACAATTATTTTTCTTATTGTCACCGAGTACAAACTAAATACTGTGCTTAGCATAAATATGGGTACACCCCAAAATAATAATAGATATTCAGTTGACCAACAGATACTAACACTTTGTTTTTCTTCTTTGCATGTCCTACAAAACCAAAAATACACGACTACTACTGAGACCCAGTACTGAAGCACACTTACGATGACGATGCTAACGACGATGGCATAAAATGGAGCCAAGTAAAGCCAATTTCAAGGAGGGCGAAAACCAAGCCAATGCAGCCAATCATCAGGGTGCTAGTAAAGCAAACCCACAAAACACTACAGCCCACACCCAACATGATGTGCAACCAGCAAGTTATGGAGTCCGGAGCAGAAGCAGACGCCAGGTGCGACTAAATAAGCTGCCACATTGGAACTCATTATTCACAGAAAACTTTAATTAAAAAGTTTTCAAATAGACTGGTTATCAACATCAAACTTCAGTAGGGATGCTGCTAGTATTTCCGGACACAGTACTGTGTCCCAAGAAACGCAACATTGACGTAGAAACGTTGTGCTTAAGGTTTTCACCATCCCTCCATCGGGCAGACATTATCAGGTTGCCTGACCCCCCTTGTGTTATTCGTTAGCCAGAAAACACTATACAGATGACGACAAACTTTAAAAACATTTCCAGTGTAGTGGTGCTTCAAAAACAAAAATATTGGGTCGCGCAGTGTCGTAGTCCAGTTTCTTTTGTCAAAATTTACGAATGTACATGTAAAGGACTTGCAAAGAATATACTTGCTTATTTTTTCAGGGAATTTTTGTATTATTATATTATTATCACTCCATGTGAATTGTCGCTTATTTTAGGTAATATTATGTAATGTTTTTTGGTGTAACCTTAAGTAAATTTTTTTAGATTATAAGATAAATGTTGAGAGGACCAGATCTTTGGAAGTTGGCTGGAATGCACCACGATACCATTCGTAAGAATAAATTTTAAAATGGGGACCATTTTTCTCAGGGTGCGGGTATGTCAAGGGCGCTACATGAGCAAGGGGAAACATTTTGGTTTTCGTTTCAATTACGGCAAAATTGTTTAAATTCGTTTTACATTGATTAAGCATCAGCATTTTACGATGGCGACATCGAAGTATAAATTATAATATCCGTTAATTAAATGTAGTCAGCAGTTTCGAAAAATAGAAATAAAGTAGGACATATGGGGACGTTCAACTAGAAAAGAAAAAGGTCGGGGCTTTTTGCGTTGGTCACGACGCGAGGCGGTCGAGGCCCGCTAGTGAGGTACCAGGGCTGTGTTTTATTTTCGTCATTTTGTTTGGGGGTTCAATCAGTTTTTTCTTGGTGAAGTTAGTGGTAGCCAACTCCTGAAGCAGAGTCCTCGCCCCAGTCATGTGGGCTGTTATGTAAGTACTAACCATTGTAATTTTTATTAAAAGTTAAGCGAGTTTGGCAGCGGCCAACTCGCCCCTCTGTGTGCGTTACAATAGTACTCCCTTATTGTACCAAAGAGTAATCTAAACGTAAATAAATACTTTGTGTCTGGTGTTCCTGTTAAAATCTCCCTCTTTTATTTAAAAATACACCCCATCCCCTTTTCAGGTTAGAGAATATTTAATGGTGGCAAACTGTTGCACGTTACTGTGGAACTAGTTCCACAGGGCGAGCTAGCGCGGGGATCCTGTACCCCTCAGCACAGGGCGAATCCTGCCGCGTGACAGGACAAAGGCGTGAGGATTTATATATTGTCGAGTAAACACCACCTATCGAGTGTGACAGTTTGCCACCATTAAATATTCTCTAACCTGAAAAGGGGATGGGGTGTATTTTTAAATAAAAGAGGGAGATTTTAACAGGAACACCAGACACAAAGTATTTATTTACGTTTAGATTACTCTTTGGTACAATAAGGGAGTACTATTGTAACGCACACAGAGGGGCGAGTTGGCCGCTGCCAAACTCGCTTAACTTTTAATAAAAATTACAATGGTTAGTACTTACATAACAGCCCACATGACTGGGGCGAGGACTCTGCTTCAGGAGTTGGCTACCACTAACTTCACCAAGAAAAAACTGATTGAACCCCCAAACAAAATGACGAAAATAAAACACAGCCCTGGTACCTCACTAGCGGGCCTCGACCGCCTCGCGTCGTGACCAACGCAAAAAGCCCCGACCTTTTTCTTTTCTAGTTGAACGTCCCCATATGTCCTACTTTATTTCTATTTTTCGAAACTGCTGACTACATTTAATTAACGGATATTATAATTTATACTTCGATGTCGCCATCGTAAAATGCTGATGCTTAATCAATGTAAAACGAATTTAAACAATTTTGCCGTAATTGAAACGAAAACCAAAATGTTTCCCCTTGCTCATGTAGCGCCCTTGACACTATGAATAAAATTAAAGAAAAATAAAAAGTTTTTTAAAAAGTAAAATTGTGCTGTTTAAATTCCGGTACCTGTGTTATAAAGGTAAGTACGTTCTCCACATCTCCACATTAAGACGATGTTTCATTCGATTTAATTATTGTAAGGAAAGAAGACAGTCAATAATCAAAAATATTTATTTATAACTTATCTATTCCTTTACGAATTGATAAAATCTATAAAAATTAGCCTATAGTTAATATACAATAAACCAATTAATTATCGAATATTAAAAAATTCACCTCCTAATTAAAAAGCTGTTATTTGGTAAATAAGAACCAATTTTAATATATATATTTTTTGAACTGATAGAAAATAGATTTTAAACAGAGCAGTTTACGTCCTGATATGTCTAATTGTACGGGGTACCGGATAAAATCTAGATGCATGTAAATTTCCTAAAATTTAAATTTGACATATCGTATATAAAAATTTAATTTATTTTTTAAACTAAACCAATTATATATCTGGGTTAGACACGAATTCAAAAGAATCGTCAATACACTTAAGGTAACAAAAATAATTGCCATTTCTTCTAAACTCGTTATATTGTCGGAAAACGTTTCGTACACAATCAAAGCGAAATTTTATCACTTTTGGCATTTGCTAACTTAAAAATGAAAATAATTTCAACTAATAGAGTCTATAATACAAAGTGCTATGCAATTGTGTTTTCGTTTAATTCATTTACTTAACATTAAAAATTCAAAAATAACGATACAATGTTCAACGAATTTTTCATGTTAAAAAAATAAATTAAACTAAAACTAGTAAGATATGTCAAATCTAGCATCTAGATTTTATGCGCTACCTCGTACACTTAGTGCGGTATTACCCTGTCCCGCAAAACGGGAACCGTTCGGCGGGATGGTAAAAAGATATTAGATCTTATCGCCACTGACACATTTTTCCCGCAAGAACACTGTTTTTACTATTGAGCCAGACGTCTCCCGCAAAACGTGACCTGCAAACCGGGACAGTGTAACAGCTCACTTAGACATATCAGGACGCAAACTGCTCTGCCCTAAACTCTAAAATCTATTTTCTGTCAGCTAAAATAAAGATTATTAAACTTGGTTTATTATTTACGAAATAACAGCTTATTAATTATTAGAACGTGAATCTTTGAATATTCGATAATCAATTGGCATAGTGTATATTACAATAGCCATCCAACATTGACTTCTATAAACATTCATCAGCCTAGTGACCTTTTACTTCATAACTCATAACAGATCAATAAATATTTTTTATAGATAGGTAAAGAGACTCATAATCAGATTATGAGTCTCTTCACCTACCTATAACTTCACTCCACTTCAAGATGGACTACTTCAAAAAAATATATATACAGTGTCACCATTAAAGTCCGCACCATATGGAACTTTTTTTTATTAATGAGGTTAGTTAAAATTAAATTTCGGCAATCGTTTTTGCTTCAAATTAGACTAAAAATTATATAATCAAATGTCACCATCTGTCATTCGGTATCTGTCAAAAATTACATTCTAATCAAAAAATGCTGAAAAATGGCATTGTTTTACCGAATTTCAAAAAATTTTATTGGAAAAAGTTGTTTCTAGTACAATTCTTGGCCTAAATACAAAGTTTCAGTTTTCTAGCTCAAAGTTGATTTTTTTGCCATTTTTTCTAATTAACTTTGTTTTTATTTAATGTAAGTTCGCTTAATGGATATTAAACTATTTGCTTATACCATACTCAATATTTTATTTAGTTTGTATGAGCTTTTTTTTACTAGAATGCCATTTTTTTTCGAAATTTAAAATTAGAGGCAAAAAAATTTGACACAGGTGGTGCAAAGTTATCCTAATTTAAAAATTTTAACAGATAGACGTCAGATGTTTCGTTTTTCAAATGACAAATACATCTAAATATTTGATAAAAATTTTATTTTATACTTAAAACTATCATTATTATTAAAAGGAACAAAAAGGAACTTTAATCATTTTAAATAGGTAACACAAAAGCAATATAAATTTCACATTTCAGTGTGACGTCCTTCTCGCTCTATACAAACACCCGTCCGTCTATAAACGTCTTTGACAGCATTTTGTAAAAAGCTTGGTCTTATATCGGCACAACACTGTCCTATCGTTTGTTCCAAATGCTCGATATTTCTAAACGGTCGATTCTTATAAACTTTCTGCTTAAGATAACCCCACAGAAAAAAGTCTAGTGGGGTTATGTCAGGCGACCTGGGTGGCCAGTGACATTCTCTATCACGCCCTATAACTCTGTTTTGAAATAATTGGTTTATGCGTTCTTTCACTGCTACAGTTTGATGTATGGGTGCACCATCAAGCTGATACCATAAGTTATGTCTATGGTGTAAGGGCATGTTATCCAAAACTTCGGTAATCTCGTTATCAAGAAAATTCAGGTACCTTTCACCAGTTAAGTTTGCTCTAAAGAAGTATGGTCCAATAAGCTCATCTTTCAAAATTCCACACCAAACATTGGTTTTAAAATGATACTGGTCGCGACATTCAATTGTGAAGTTAGGATTTTCTTGGGACCACCATCGGCAATTTTGTGAGCTCACGGTACCATTCGAAGAGAAAGTGGCTTCATCTGTCCATAATATCTTGTATGGAAAAAGAATATTCTCCTCATATTGTCCCTGATACCAAAACGAAAAATCAAGTCGTATATCAAAATCGCGTTCTTTTAATGTGTTTATAAACTTGGGTTTATATGCCCGAAATCGATTTTTCTGAAGAATTTTTCTAACGCTTTCCCTCTTGCACCCTGTTGCATCACTTATCTTGGTTACACTAGTTTGACCGTGGTCAATAACAGTTAAACAAACATCAAGTTGTGCTGCTTCATCGTATTTACTTGCCGCGTGAGGTTTCTTAAAATTATTTCGAACAGATCCAGTTTCTCTAAATTTTGACATTATTCTTGAAACAGTGCTATGCTGCAAATTTTTTTCTGGATGCCTCTCATTAAAAATGGCAGATACTTGCCGGTGAGGCATATTCTCTCCACAAATTAAGACAATTTCTATTTTTTCTTGAATGGACAACATTGGTGATAACACTGAAAACTATAACTTGCGAAAATATTCACATTTATGACATTTCTTTTATTTATTCGGCACTCTAATTCGTTTTTTTCCATAGCCTACTTATAAAATTCAAAATTGCCTTGATATTTTATTGTGGATAAAAAGAAAATGTGTCTAAATTTTGAACTAATCTGATATCTGGGAATTTTATTATAAGTTTTTTAAACTTCTTAGGTGTATGTACTATCAAAAAAATGGAATATCTGACGTCTATCTGTTAAAATTTTTAAATTAGGATAACTTTGCACCACCTGTGTCAAATTTTTTTGCCTCTAATTTTAAATTTCGAAAAAAAATGGCATTCTAGTAAAAAAAAGCTCATACAAACTAAATAAAATATTGAGTATGGTATAAGCAAATAGTTTAATATCCATTAAGCGAACTTACATTAAATTAAAAAAAAGTTAATTAGAAAAAATGGCAAAAAAATCAACTTTGAGCTAGAAAACTGAAACTTTGTATTTAGGCCAAGAATTGTACTAGAAACAACTTTTTCTAATAAAATTTTTTGAAATTCGGTAAAACAATGCCATTTTTCAGCATTTTTTGATTAGAATGTAATTTTTGACAGATACCGAATGACAGATGGTGACATTTGATTATATAATTTTTAGTCTAATTTGAAGCAAAAACGATTGCCGAAATTTAATTTTAACTAACCTCATTAATAAAAAAAAGTTCCATATGGTGCGGACTTTAATGGTGACACTGTATATATTTTTTATGTTTAATAAAAATTTCAATGTTGTTTTCCTTGATAGTCTTGTGCTCATAATCTCATAGGTAGAAGGTACCCAGCCAATGGTCTTCTGAGATAGTAAAATATTCATGATCTTAATAGAAACATTTAAAAGACATCGCCCAAGAAGATATAGACCAGTTCATATGTTCAATATTACACGTGGCAACTAAGTAGTGACCCAGTGTTTGTTTTTGGAATGAGAACCCCAATTACTTGAATGCTGGTGAGCGAGACTGATTATACATGAAAGTCGCGCCTAGAAATCTAATTTAATATTATTTTATCATTTTTACGATTCGATATATTTTATTTTTCGTTAACGGAATAAATGCTTCTTTGAATAAGAGATCCCATTAAAGAATATTTATTAAAATTTTTCCCTACTGAATACAAAATCAGCTACTTTGAAAGGAAAGAAAGAATTACATATCAAGCGCAACAGCTTGGAAAAAAATCATAAAAATCTGAAGGATATCTAATTTCTTACGGTTTTAATTTTGTTCGGTTCACAGCATTTAATTTTATTCTTCTTTGTGTTATATCTAGATTTAATGAGAATTTTCTGTATTTTCTCTTCTGCTCGAAATGTATTTAGGTATACAGGATCAAATGGAAAAAGTATATATTAAGAAATATTACATTCTTCAACTTGTTTAGATTTTGTTAAAATTAATTATACTAATGAAAATATAATTTCTTATTGCGTTCTTCTAATATATTTAGGTGTTGCCATTCAAACCTCTAACCCACCAGCCACTCATCATGAATTTTCAATTTGTAAAATAGGAAACATCTCTTGTTGTGGCTGATTGAAGTGCTTGTCAAAAAATGAACCCAGCTAAACTATTAAAGATAATTTAGATTAGAATGTTTAAATTTTGGAACAATTAGTCCGATATAAATAATTTTACAGGAAGAACAAATTGATACGATTTAAAATAAAAATTTAGTTAAATAAAAATTAGTTCGTTGGTTTTATTGTTTTAAAGTAAAGAAAATACTACGTCGGTAAGCTAATGATGAAACGTAAGGGAAGAGTTTTATAAGAACGTTCGTATCATTTTGTTCTGCAGGCAAGAAATAGCAGAGGAAACAAGCTTAGGGTATTCAGAATTAGGAAAAGCATAACGGATAAATGTATGTGTACTGCCTTTTGAATTAATACATAGTACCCAAGTACTCAGGGAAGGGAATGCGACTATTCGCCGTGGCCATTTCGCCGTCAAGTAGAAATTAATAAAATATGTAATAAAGGGTGTTTATGATATATATTGCTAAAATATTTGAAAAAGTCTATAATAAACCTCTAAGATATTATACTATAATACAACAAAATTATTACATTTCATAATTATGGGCTAAATCTCTGAGATATTCTGTTATATTATCGTTCCTAAAATTGTTTACTAACGACAAAATTCTTCCATCAGCTACTCTATACTTTTTAACTTTAACTACTAACTGCCACAAGTTGTACGTAATAGAGATCTCTTCCCCTTTGAACCTCTTGATACCTTCAATGAATTTCCATATCGTTGGATGGTCCATTTCTAATTCCAACTGTAATCTTTTATGGGCCGCATCTGCATAATAAATGGATGATTTTTCCATATGGGTTCAATGGGTCTTATTGGGGATTACAATAATAATCCCCAATTCGCATTCCAGACAAGGATGGTCACTTCCCTGACGTTTGTACCTATTTCTAACTTAGATGAAGCTATTGACATTCTCGCTGAAAAATTACCAGTAGAACTGCAGCCAGTTCTCAACTGGTTTGAAGATAATTATGTTGGACGCTTGAACAGGCGATGCAATGGTAGCCGCCCACCACTTATTTCTCATGAAATAGTAAACAATTTTAGAAACGATAACATAACAGAATATCTCAGAGGTTTAGCCCATAATTATGAAATGTAATAATTTTGTTGTAAATAATTATATCAAATAATTTAGCAATATATATCATAAACACCCTTTATTACATATTTTTTTAATTTCTACTTGACGGCGAAATAGCCCATGGCGAATCGGCTACCGGCGAAATGTCCCGCCGGGGAAACGGCGACGGCGAATAGTCCTAGACCCCTCAGGGAACGCCGAGCATAATAAATCAGTACCAGATAAACAATGGCAATTGTTATTTAGATTCTACAGCTTGCTATATTCAGCAAACCCGTATATTATTCATTTGTAGGTGATAATCAGCACCAGATCACCGTCTGGTGGAAATATACTCAAATGCAGGATATAGGTAACAAAAAGTCGAAAACTAAATATGGTTTTTTTCTTCGCTTTGAAAACCTGATTTTACTGCTAACAAAAACTTCAATTCCATCAGTTTGTTACTAAATGGCGTGGTTTATTGTATAGAAACAAAGATTACTTTTTTTTATTAGGTATTCTTTCAAAATCAAAACAAGCAAGATATTATGTCAAAAATTAAATTTAAATTTAAGGTAAAGCGGAATCTAATGGCACAGTAGAGATACATTTTTATAACTAGTCCTAGTCCGTGTGCAAAAATTGAACTTTGACAGGATGAACTCGATAAGAATTGAAGTTTCGACTTTTTGTTACGTGATATACCTACCTTCATTTGAACATGTAGAATCATGTATGCAAATATTCTGATGCATTATCCAAGCACACTGTATATTCGAAATTGAACATAATATATTAAGCAGAATCACCTAAAATAAATACAACGCTTTATTTCATGACGTCGTACTTTTTCACTAATTATCTAAAAGAAAAACAGTAAACTTTGATTGGTACGTCAATGACAATGGCATCAATCATTTTTTGACAACCAGTCCACCCGTATATTATTCTAATGTAGTTAACTAACCGGAATACTTAAATCTTAATAATTGTAACCTTCGTTTCTTCTACATATTTTTTTTAGGACTCAATAAAAATTAAGCTTTTAATATTCGATCCCAACACTGAGTCTTTTCCTTGTAAATTTGTATTGAAAACAGGAAACAAAGGAAAATATGTCCAAGGTAAGGCCTAAGAATAAATTTATTTGATATACGATATTTTCTCTCTGCGATATTTTCTCTCTGCGATATAATACCTGTCTGTTTTCCTTTTTATATAAAAATATTTTCTTCGCTGCCTTTTTTGAAATAAAAACACTTTTTAATAACAGATCGTTATAAATATTTATTAAAATCTCCTTTTGACATGATGTGAAGCCAGCCAATTCTAAAGGAAGAATCTTATTCCATGAGTAACAGCTTGAACGAAATCAGAAAAATTTAAAAGATTTAATTTTCTTCGTTTTCAACTTACTCATTTAATGGAGAGGACATAATCATATTTTCTCTCCCTCCTGTCAGCTATCATATTTATAATACGATGTGGCTTTGGTCTCAAGTAATACATTTAAATAGGAAGTGATAATTTACAATATCCTATCCTGTAATGTGCAAAGTGCTTTAGAAGGAACCTATTTGTAGGTTGTAAACTCTAAAAAAATAAATTAAAAATTAACAAACAAAATTTAATATATGAAATATCTTTGGCCTAATATGAAAACTGCATAAGTATAAATTTACCAAATTTGCGATTATTGCGGAATCTGGCAGACAGTGGTCGAAGCTATAAGCTAATATTCTCAGTATATGAACCTTGCCACTGGATATAGCTAATAATATTAATATTAAATCGGCATAAGTCCTACAAATTTAAAAAGTATATGAATATTGCCAACGCTATTAGCCAACATGGTATCAAATCCCAACTAGCAATTTTGATCGCTCGTAAATGGAGAAATTTCTTAATTGGGTGACATTTTAAGATTATTACTGATCACAAGCCGGTATCTTTTATGTTTAATGCCAATCGTAATAAATTTAAAAACGATATAATAGCAAAGGTTTTCTTATTTCACCCATAAAATAATATAAATAGGTATAGGTACATAAATATTTAATACTTTGATTTCTGTATATCCAAGATGATAAAACCCAAACGCATTTATTTTTTCTGTGAAAAATAAGGTTAGATCTAAAAATAACAACGCGCCCTTAAAATAAAGGCTTTTAAAGAATACAATATTAGAAATTTGAAAAATAATAAGATATAAATATATATATTTGAAGAGATAAGCAATTTAATAAATACCCTGATGCTTAAAAATAAGAAGAAACAAGTTTTTAATTATAAAGCGAATATTTTGTATTTTACAAAGACGTCGTGATAGATTTCTCAACAAAAAATGGTGTATTGGGCCAAGAACAGCGTCGAGAACGAAACGCTCAGTTCTTCGTCCGTCCGTAAGATAACGTAGAACGCTTACGAATCGATTACTGTATTTTAATTTTTATAGTCACTCTGTACAGCTCGACAAGCGAGTCGATATCTACGACATATCGGTAAGGGAAAGCAATATCTTTTAAAACATGGCCTAGTCATGGGCGTGCTATTCTTATTTTAATAATGTAATAAAATTCTTCAATAATTGTATTTTACGTTTGAAGGTAGGTAATTATTTTTATCAAGGTTTAAATAATTACGTTTTACAAGATGCCAATCTTTCAGGGTAGAAATCGATATGGGTGATCGATTAATAACGATTTTTCAGTTTTGGTCAAAGATACATGAAATAGAGTTTGCGATAAATCAGCAAAATATACAAAAAAAAAAACAGTACATACTTTATTCACCATCTTTACCTTCTTCGCCTTCACTTTCACTCTCATCAGTTCCCAAAACTTATTTTCTATATCGATGACATGTCGACAAAACTTTTCCCAATCAGCTTTTCAAGCAACTTTTTTAAAGTTGGAACCACTTTTAGTCCCAAATAAAACTGTCGAAAAAACGAAGCCATCGATTTTTTCGACAGCAGAGAGATGACAACAATTGATCCGGGTTATTTTCTTTCCGTTCAGTATCTTCTTTGTGAATGTTTTTTACTGCACCCACGCTTACTCCCATATACATTGCGAGCCTTTCTAGTTTTCGCTTAAGTGACAATTTAAATGTATTAATTTGTGATTCCTCTTCACACACCCTGTACACATTGGTAATCACTTCACGGGTTTGACTATGAAGGGTATTCACGGGTATATTCATTCATTATCCACTTTTTAAAAAACACAATTTAACACAATATAATAACTCTGGCCCTTAGTATCACTACTCAACTGCGTGAAGCATATCGGACATCGCCGAACAACCACGCCGGCACAATGGGCGTGTCACCAGATGCGTGTCGTCATCCTCTGTCTGGGATATATCCTATCAAATTAGCCCAAGCCACCGGTTACCCATGGTTACTTGATGTTGCACCATGTTACCTTTTTTTAGATTAGAAGTACTTTAATAAAAAAATATTTTATTTTGCATTTAAATATTAAAATAAATAGTATGAAAAGAAAGTTTTAAGAATATTGAAACTATAATAGAATATTAGTTTGTTATACACTTATGACAATATAATTTAAATGGGTAAATTTAATTTTAGGGTTTACTTGATAACATATTATTAAATTAAAATTTAATACATGTGACAACATTGTTAACCCAAGAAATTTTCTGGCCCGCATTCCTTTCGTAGCTATAGATAAACTTGTCGATCTGTAGTGGTTTTAACATTACTCTGTAGCCGCGCCTCAGTTAACGTTTCGGTTAATTATATTTAAACCATCGTCAGAACTTGTACAATTCTCACCTACTAAAAGAAGTGGGTGAGAATTGTATAAGTTCTGACGATGGATTAAATAAAATGAACCGAAATGTTAGTTAACTTTAATATTAGTTCGGATGCGGTCTCGTGTATGTGAAACACCTTCTTATAGTTTTCACAGAAAATTGATGGTGTCCTATAAAAGTTTGTTAAAAATAACACAAAAATAAGCCTCAACTGACTCATAGTTATATTAAATCGTTAATGGTTAATACAAAATTGGTACAGGAATCGCGTTTTGAATTTAGTGTGTTTTATAATCATCCAAATACCATTATGATATTAGCACTAATTACTTTAGGAATAAGTTATTGTATTTTGCTAGATTTCGCCTGTAATTTAATTTACGATTTAATTCAAATTAAGTTTCATTTTCTATTCACTAGTCGTCAGTGCTCAACAAATTTTGAAAACACACCCGGTATACTTTAGCGAGCAGTTATGTTTAAAGCTTCTGTTCTTGCCAATGCATGCATCATTTTAAATCTGGGGTTGTTTCCAGACTTCATGATATCTACGTGAGGTTTTCTAGGTAATACGTTCCTAAGAGCCCACTTATATAATTTTATGTCTCCTAAAATAAATCTATGTTACCCTTTTTACTTAAGAGTATAAAGACAAGAGTAGGAAGATATAAAAGTTGACATTTAAGATAATACCGACATTATTTAAACGCTTTGCGAAAACGATGATATACGTGGAACAAAATGGAGGTACATTTTAAACGAAAGATAAAAAGCTAGTAAAGAAATAAGTTGAGAATGTGCAAAATATATTACGTAAATGAGCTTTTATTTCGTTAATAATGAATTAATAGAAGTACTTTTGGGCCAATGTCACATCCAAGATAGATGTATATCTCGTTGGTTTAGTTTATAAAAATAATTAAATCCAATTTTTCGGTAAGATATCAAATTACATTTTTAGGGAACTTATATGCATCTGGATTACAGGGCTCTTATTGGTCACGCGTCGTTGACACGGAAATTTCTTTCTGTTGCGACTTGCTATTAAAGATTAATTGAACACTGTTCATACGGAAGCGATTCTAGGCACCTCGTGGCCGATCATCCTGCCTCAAGTAGTTATCGCATGACCTTCAGCCTAGGCGATTGCCGATCTTAAGTTATACAAGTATACTAATTAGATTTCAGGCAACCTGTAATTTAATAGTTAGTGCAGTGAAACGTAACATTTTTGATTTCATGCGTGAACGCAATACCACGTTTTAGAGAGTCAATAGTTATTAAGGCAATCTAAAAGAACCTTTCTTATCACTAATACAAGTATTAATGCACTCTAAAAGAACCTTTTTCATTTTTAATACAAATACTAAGGCAATCTAAAAGAACCTTTCTTATCACTAATACAAGTATTAAGGCACTCTAAAAGAACCTTTTTCATTTTTAATACAAATACTAAGGCAATCTAAAAGAACCTTTCTTATCACTAATACAAGTATTATGGCACTCTAAAAGAACCGTTCTTATCACTAATAAAAGTATAAAGGCACTCTAAAAGAACCTTTTTCATTTTTAATACAAATACTAAGGCAATCTAAAAGAACCTTTCTTATCACTAATACAAGTATTATGGCACTCTAAAAGAACCGTTCTTATCACTAATAAAAGTATAAAGGCACTCTAAAAGAACCTTTTTCATTTTCAATACAAATACTAAGGCAATCTAAAAGAACCTTTCTTATCACTAATACAAGTATTATGGCACTCTAAAAGAACCGTTCTTATCACTAATAAAAGTATAAAGGCACTCTAAAAGAACCTTTTTCATTTTTAATACAAATACTAAGGCAATCTAAAAGAACCTTTCTTATCACTAATAAAAGTATAAAGGCACTCTAAAAGAACCTTTTTCATTTTTAATACAAATAGTAAGGCAATCTAAAAAACCTTTCTTATCACAAACAACCCGAAGTGTTACCCGAGTTCGTATAAATATAATAAATAATAATAATATATAAAGTTGATCATCCATGACAGGCACTTGTGACAGCCATTTGTAAACTGTCTGTAACAATACCGCCTACCTGAAGGAAATAGAGATTATTATTGTTCATGAAATTCTGTGTTTGATTTCTGCTACAACAAAGAACCAGAACCAGCCTCTACTATACAGTAAAACCCTCAGTATCTAGAGAACGAACACTCTGGCCATTTCACTAACCATAATTTATGGGTATATATACTGTATACGTTACTGAAATAACTTTTAATAAGAAATTCCATATACATTTTTAGTAAGATAATTACAAAATTTTTTTTAAAATGTACTAAAAAAGTTTTTATAAAATTTACTCTTTTGTAAACATTTTGAAGAGTATATTCCCAAGCGGCCACCCATCCAAGTGGTAAGCTCGCCTTGTGTCGCTTGACTTCTACGAATGATGGTATATTTGGTGTATGAGTTCTCCACCTATTATCTGTTACGAAGATAGATTCGTGGCCTCCAATTTAAGACTTACATTCTTGTAAAAAAGGCTTCAACACTTCTTTTAAACTTGGTAATTTTTATAATAGAAAATCCTTAATAATAGTCAGTGAAATGTTTTAAAATATGTAACTACTAATAAATTATTTTCACTTAGGTACATTCGTTGTAAAATTTAAAATATATTTTAGTATTTGATTGTACTATATTTTTTAGTATCAAAAATATTATGTTGATACGAATTATTAATAAACAATGTAATTCATACGATATTTTATAGGAAATCGTACAATAAAATCATCACTATAATTATTTTATTCACTATAATAATTTTACTACAGAATTTTTCGGGCATTCTACGCTTTCTATGACTATTTCAATCAAAATATACCTACATAAATATAATTTTAAACTGTCGTTCCTTTTTTCATCAATTAATATTTCGTATTAATTGGTAAATATTGCTTGTAAAGCAGGTCGCAAATATCAATGGCATTTATAGAACTAAATAATTAATCTTCGCAGCCACATTTCCACATCAACAATTAATTAATCACGAAAATAGTATAACAAAACCTGTATTTTAAGGTACTTGACGGAATAAAATTCAAGCGGCCATACAAAAGTTCTAATTTTTAAAAGAAGACCTGAATATCAACTATACAAACAAAATTTGAAAAGTATCTGAAATTATGTTCGCTATTCGCATCGTCAATTTCAAAATTATAATCAAACTGTCAAAAACCGGCTTTCAAAGTCGAGTAATTATTAGTTAAAAGTTTATATTTTAGTTATACGCCATTTAAATTATCTAGGGATAATCTTAATAATTGAGAACAAGAATTTTACTAAAAGCTAAATATTTATTTTGGTAAAGTTTCATTCAGTTCTGTTCATATGGATATTTGTAAAATATTTTAGAATAATCCAAACAGCTCCATAATATTTTTTGGCAATAATTGGGTTTGATTGCTTCCAAGGCTAATTCTAACACGACCGCTTTGATAAACGTGGATTGTAAATATTAGGAGATTATTTATCAAAGATAAATATTGTTAAAAAATAAAAATTGCCGCGGTTAAAGATGTCCTTCCATAGTTATATTAAATGTTTTGGCCAAGCAACTATTTTTTAAATTAATTTTTTTAGATATACATTTTATGGGACAGCCAAGCTGCTCTTAAGGCTCCAAACTCCAATTGGTTTACTTCAAAACTCACACTGGAGTATCTTAGTAATCTAAAAGAACTGGCGGCCAGGAGGAACAAGGTAGAACTCTTATGGGTTCCTATTCCCTCTGGGATAATAGGTAATGAGAAAGCGGACGAACTGGATCTGCTCAAAATCTCAGAGACCCTGAATCGGCCTTCGGGATATCAAAATAGCCAACGAAAACAACATTAGATAGATGGGCGCAAAAACAACATCTTTCTGGCAAGGATTACCTCGTCAAATACACGCACGGGCCGCAATTGGAAAAC
Organism: Barypeithes pellucidus; assembly: GCA_963991005.1. Lineage (NCBI taxonomy): Eukaryota > Metazoa > Arthropoda > Insecta > Coleoptera > Curculionidae > Barypeithes > Barypeithes pellucidus. The sequence continues at coordinate 35,742,542 of OZ022556.1, forward strand.
CATCGAAGATACTATCGAATGAGATGCTAACTCTAACGAGGCCCAGTTAAAATAGGTGACTCGTTTGCTAACAGGCCACTGTCACTTACGAGAACGTCTTCATGTAGACTCTGCGGCGAAGATAATGAAACTGCTTCCTATATCATATACAGCTTCGAAAGAAGACTTAATATCTTCCGGAACATCCAACGTGTCAGCAACCTCTCGCATGAGTGACTTGGTAGAAGGATATTTTACTTCATAGAAGGAACAACTATTTTCTAACAAGATCAGGGGCAGAATAAGCCAGGCGGCTCAAGTGATAGAAGTTCGGGCCACACACCCGACCCTCGCCTTTTTAGGAGATGCAGAGGTAAAGAAAAGAACTATTAAAACATAGAAACTCGTGCTTGTAATCAAAGGACCAAAAATTATATTATTTTCTCAAATTTATATACGGTGTATTCAGAATTTAGAAAAATATGAAAAATATGAACAATGCATCCTTCTGTCTAATGATACGATAAAAAGTAATTAGTGAATGTTGTTGAAGTTGAAATGATACGCTTCAATGTCAAATTTTGACTGGGCAAAAAGTTCTTTCCCTTATAAAATATGACTTCCATTAAATTAGCTTATATTTTTGTATATTAGTTAAAGCCCTGTTAGTTTTTAAACGATATTACTCTGTAAAAGATTTTATTTACAACAATGCATGTAATAATGATATTTCATCTATCTTTGAAATGTGGAAAGTTGACGTTTCTTTACTTTTACTTTGCACCCGGGTGGAAAGTAAATTATTTTTTTATAATTTTTTTAAAAATCTCAACTAACTAACTATACTAACAAATTTTATAAAATATGCTAATAGCTTTCACGTTTAGAAATGTCTACTTTTTCCCTAATTGATAGAGTGGTCCTCAGCATTGAATATTGTGATCAAATCGTTGATATCTTCTTTGTCTTGTTGGCATTTTAACTGAAATAAGCTAGTAGCGCCGACTTAGAAACAGGATTTTGAATTTTGTTTCCCGTACACCATTCTTTGAAACAGTTATATGCCTTGTCATATCTCGGGCGGCTTTTAGTTTTACAGAAGATCTTCTTCTACTATTTTTGCTGCTTCTCGAATTTCTGGTGGAGGAGCAGCAAAATCAAATTCCTCGTCTGATACCATTTTTCTATTGTTAAAATAATATATTGTTTAGTGACATGCAAACCATATTCAAAAAATGATATTTGCCATCTTGATGTGTATTATTACCTACGTTATTTTACCACCTGCGGTTATTTGAAATTTCTGTATAATTTTTCAATGGAAAAGTCAAAATAACATTTATCTTTTATTAATAATTTGAATTCACAATAATAAGAAGTGGATGTTAGATGTTGTAAATAAAATAGTATACCTCACCTCGGTGAAAAGTTTCATTACTGTCTCGAGTTAACTACCGACTCTCTCGACAGGAATGAAACACTTTACACCTCGGTACGTAATATACTATATAGTACATGAGGAATTGTGGAAAAGTTCTAAGTAAGTATCGGGTTTGTTATATTATATTTAATAACATAATAATTTTTAGTCAACGTTTGGTATTGAGGCGTAGCTTTTCAACCCCAACAGATTTTACTAATTATTTGCATAGTATATTTATACACATGTTTTGTTCTTAGTTTTTTCATATTTTTCTAAATTCTGAACACCCGGTATATAAATTTGAGTTACTAATATACTTCTGGATCATTTGAGCACAAGCAGTAATTTTTATGAAGAATAACTTTTTTCGATAAACCCACAAATAAAAAAGTTTTCCCTGTTTTGAAGTCAATCCTTGGACACGCTGTGTAATCTAAATCAGTACATATTTATGTATACTTTAATAAACAATACAGGATGTTTCCTAAGTGCGCTACTTAATTTAAAGGTGTAATTTCTTAGTATATTTTAAGAAAAGAGAAGCTAACATTACGAGATACAAGGTGTTTAAAATGAAAAATTATATTACATTTTTTGAACGATTATCTTCACATATTGAAACATTTTATTAAGAAAAGTTGCTTAGAATTCAAGATCATGCAAGCGTACGGAATCTAATAACCATCAGCCTATATCATGTTATTTTATACAAGATTTTCCCTAGATAGGAATATTTCTAGTTACCCTATTGTTTGTCGTACCTATTAGCATAGGAAATAAAATTTTTATAAGATTTTCTAATAAATGCATTCAATAACAGGAATAGTTTTTTTGGTTGGTAGATTAAAAAAAAAATGTAAAAAATAGTGTAATCTGTTGGTTAATTCAGTACTTTCAATTTTTCTTTACAAAATATTTCGATATTTTGTGAAGTAGAAGCACTTTCATAGACAGAGAATAAAACTAATGCTCTGGTCACGGCCTATTTATTTATTAAAGATCAAAATACAGTAGCACCTCGATTATTCGTGCACGAATTATCCGGGCCGCGGATTATGATTTCCCATTATTGAAATAACATTTTTCAAAGTTTTATTACCGTAAATCACTCGACGGAAACTCTCTATACGACACGAGGGAGACGCATGGCGCAATATCAATAGCGCTAGTGCTCGGGGAATCCCTGGGAATCATACTAACAGAGGGGCTGAAGAAGCGAAGAAGCTGCAGACGTTCTACTAGACTATTTTGAGTAACGGTAATTTACGAACCTTGTCGACATTTTGAACTTGCGCAGAATACGTCAAATGATTAAAAAAGATCGAAGAAATTAATAAACCCCAGTGACTGACTTTTTTTTAAAGAATAGCTACCTAAAATACATATCCGCTTTATGTAAATGTAGGTTATCCTATCTATGTAAAGCTTTTATTTTTCTTAAATAAGTCTACACTTTTCAGGTGGTATTAATATTAAAAACCAATGTATGGAAACATTATTATTTCCCACACCACCCGATGATACCTTATACAATAAGGGCGTATTTTTGTCTACACAGTAGCACTTTAAAATACTATTTCAGATTGAGTGATACTACCAAGAAAAGGAAGCCTATTCCATTGATTGGATGACACAACCTGCAGACCGGTTTCGAACTCTTTTGTTCTCGTCAATACAGGGAAGGTGTACATACCTATCATCAGAGAAGACTTTATACTTCACGCTGTATTATCAACGGTAGTCGAGAAAATACAATGCTCAGAGATGGTACTACGCGTTGTATTTTCTCGATTACCGTTGGTCATAGAGCGTGAGGTATAGAGTATTTTCTGATGATAGGTATGCACACCTACCCTGTACTGACGAGAACACAATAGTTTGAAACCGGTCTGCAAGTGGTGACATCCTATCAATGGAATAGGCTTCCTTTTCTTGGTAGTACTATTCAATCTGAAATTATTTTAAAGTGCTACTGTTTAGACAAAAATACGTCATTATTATATAAGGTATCATCGGGTGGTCTGGGAAACAATAATTTTTTCATACATTGGTATTTATTTCTCTTATATAGTGTAAAAATTCACTTATGTAGAATTAATTATCTTTTTTATTCTGTTATCTTTTTATGCAATATAGAAGCTAGTTTGCACTTATGGGATCAATTTTTTTCTGTTATTTTTTTAGTATGTATATATTTATATATGTAAGAAATAAATGATTATCCGTGATTTTCAATTTTCAGTGCCTCGCCCGGTCCCGTTGAGCACGGATAATCGGGGTTCTACTTTATGTTAAATTTTATTAGTTAATCAAATAAGTTAAATCAAATAAAAGTTACATTATATATTGTTCTTAACTAATAAAAGGTATTTTTAAAATTTTGAGAACTTAAAAATCATCGTCCATAGTTTCTTTGAAAAAATAACATAGTATTTAAGTTTTGAACACCATGCATCTTGGAATGTAATTATGTTAAAAGAATTTTTATTGTCAAGAAAGTATGACTAGAAACCCGATGAAAACATGCACATAAGGTCTATACGAGCTCATAAATATTATCTGATACTAACATCGGATGCATTACAGCGCGCAGCATTTAACAATGATTTACTGGAAAGAGTTTATCTTAAACGTCTGGGTATTTAGATTAAATCCATTAATTAATATTTCAAGCAGTTAAATAAATAATTAAGTTCTTTCTAGTTGCAATAAACTCTGAATTAGTGCAGAATACAGTTATTTAACCCTATTATAAATTTTGTTTTGGCTTGAAACTTGAAAAACCCCTAATAATAATAAAAAAAGTGTTTTTTTTCTATAACCGCCAAAAATGGCCATGTTTGCGCATTTACGTCAATGTCAAAAATAAGACATTTTTTCATTAACATTATTTTTTTTTGCGTTACCATAACCCAGCGCACTCGTACGCAAAATAGTATTAGAACCCCCTGTGCAAAATAACTTGCACATCACAAAAATATAAAATATCTGGGACAGATTTGACTGCTATGTTTTTAAAAAGTAATTTGTATTAAATATTAAATACAAAATATCGTCTTATGATTTTAGTTTAATGAAATTGAAGTCGTGGAAAAAATATTACTTACAACTCGTGTGGGATATTCTTTGGTGATCTCGAACGATTTTTTGACATGACTGCGCCGCGTCAAAAAATTTTCGTTCTCGATCACCAAAATAGTATTTCGCACCCTAGATACAAAAATAACTATTAATAAGTTTTAAAAAATACTAAAGAAAGATACGACACGAAACAAAAATTTATTCGACAAAAAACACACATGTGTTGTAAACGAGGTTTTAAAAAATTTATTTCATTATTTTAATAACAAGAAATATACAAAAAAAATATAAATTAAAAAAAGTAAACAAAAGTAGAAAAATAAAAAATTATAAAAAAAAAATTATTATTAGACAGAAATCACATTCAGTTTGTGGTAAAAAATAATATAGTTTCATTATTTATCTACCAGAAAATAGAGAAAAAAATATCTTTTCCCTTGAACCCCGGTCGTCCTTGTAATCATTGATTCATGAGAAATTGTTTATCTTTTGCAATGGTTCTTAATTATAAAGCTTTATGCTCTGATAAATGTTTTATACCACGGAATTTCGATTGGAACGCTGCTTCCTTTTCCATATCCACTATTATTAGTATTGCTTACTGCTATCATGTTTGGAGCTCGGCATAAAACCATATTCTTCTGCTACTGAATTCCATTGAAAGGAGAGCTATTCGTCTGACCAAGAATCTCGACAGTCTAGAACATTGAAAACAGGTTTCTGATTTCACTCTCTTCTATACCTATTTCCTTGGCAAATGTTCGACTGGCATTGCCTGCTTAATTCCACGTAGAGCGATGAATAGCATAAATACACGACGAACTACTACCGCCAATTCATATGTGGCTCCCTTCATCTGGAGGGTGTTATCATAAGGTGGTGTTCCCCAACTGATATAACCTTCAACGATTCAAAAACAACGTGAATCGCTTTATTCGCAGAGTTATCACTATCATAGTGTTTTAAATGTTGTGTTACCAGGTGTAAGGCTACCCTGACTACTTATGGTTAAGGAAGGGATTTAAAATCTGAAGCAAATAAGGAATTATCACAATTAGCGATCAATTTATATACGCTGCTTAGGGAATATGAAAGGATTCCCTAAAAGAATTATAGATAAAAAAAGGAATCTGAAGCGAATAGGAAATTAGCACAATTAAGGTTCCATTTGTGTACCCTGCCTAGGTAAAGTGAAAGGATTCCTTAAACGACTTATGATTAAGGAAGGGATCTATAATCGGAAGCAAATAGGGATTCATTGGTGGTGTACCCTGCTTAGATAAGGTGACAGGATTCCCTAAACGAATTATGGTTATGAAAAGAATCTAAAATCGTAAGCAAATAGGGAATTAGCACAATTAGGAATTCATTGGTATACCCTGCTTAGCGAAGGTGACAGGATTCCCTAAACGAATTAAGGTTAAGAAAGGGATCTAAAATATGAAGCAAATATGGAATTATCACAATTAGGAATTCATTGGTATGCCCTGCTTAGGGAAGGTGACAGGATTCCCTAAACGAATTATGGTTAAGAAAGGGATCTAAAATCTGAAGCAAATATGGAATTATCACAATTAGGAATTCATTGGTATGCCCTGCTTAGGGAAGATGATAGGATTCCCTGAACGAATTATGGTTAAGAAAGCGATCTAAAATATGAAGCAAATAGGGAATTAGCACAATTAGGATTCCATGTGTGTACCATACTTAGGTGGGATGAAAGGATTCCCTAAACGAATTAGGGTTAAGAATGGTATCTAAAAATCTGAAGCAAATATGGAATTATCACAATTAGGAATTCATTTGTATGCCCTGCTTAGGGAAGGTGACAGGATACCCTAAACGAATTATGGTTAAGAAAGGGATCTTAAAATTCTTCTAGCAAATAGGGAATTTAGCACAATTAGGAATCCATTTGTGTACCACGCTTAGGTAAATCGATAGGATACCCTGAACGAATTATGGTTAAGAAAAGGATCTAAAATCTGAAGATATTTAGGAATTATCACAATAATTCAAGTACTTATCTAATACCCTCAAGAGAAAAATCCATTTGTGTACCCTGCTTAGGTAAGGTAAAAGAAATTCTATAAACGAATTAAATAGAGCTATTTAGCATTAACCTAGATCTCATAATGTATTACGTTTTTGTGCAAAACAAAAAATTTTTCGCCTATTTTTCAATGACCATTCCAATTGTCCGCGAGCTAGTAAATGTTCCTCCGCTATAAACATTGAATATAGCATGAGTATCAAAATAAAAACAAAATATGTCAATTATGTATTTGTTTATACCTACCTATATAAATATTTTGTAATTATACTAATAATTTTTGCACCGAAACAATTTTAAATAAATTTTAAATAATCAAAAATAGTAATTTTAATAATACTAAAAGCAAATATAAAACTAATTTATATATATTGATATTATTTTTGTTATACATTTCCAATATGGACAAAATTGATACAATATAATAATGATGAATAACAGATTATTATTTTTGGAAAACCCGTTGGAAATTATGACTTCAAGTAATGGTGTACATTTTAAAAGGGGGCAATCTTTACAATACCAAGGGATTGTTTTACCATATTCTTAGTTTGCCAAAGTTTTTACTTAACAATAAAAAAGATATAATAGAAATACCGCCAGAAATTCATACCATTGTCAACACATTCTTAAAAATAAGTCTAATAAGTCATCATAAGTCAGGATCGATCAAATTGGTTCAAATTAAGAATAACGTGACTACAACCTTAAGAAAGAAGCAAAAATCGTTTTGTCAATTTTTTGCTAGCAAAGTTTCGAATTTTATTCTGGTCTCTTTTCTAGTTAAAAATTTGTGCAGCACTGCTGAGTTGTATACAAACTTATGTTGTAACAATCGCTGTTAAAAGATGTCAGGCCCGAACTTCAAATCACTGCAGTCTTTCGGTTTATTGTGTACCCCGATCTTGTTAAAAGATGTTCGTTCCTTCTATGAGGTCCAGTAACCTTCTTGAAGCTTATCATGTGTAAGGTTGTCACCACATTGTATGTTCCCGAAGATATCTTGTCTTCTAGGAGACAGCGGTACGCAGTGGCATATTATGTGTGAGGCAGTTTCATAATCTCCGCCGCAGAGTCTACATTCAATGGATCCGTTGTTTATCCCTATCGGTTGAAGGTGTTTTTGCAAGTAGCAGTGGCCTGTTAGCAGACCCATCACTTGTTTCAACTGAGGCCGCGTCAGGGTTAGCATCCCATTCGATAGTATTTTCGATGGTTTTCCAATTACGGCCCGTGCGTATATTTGACCAGGTAACTCTTGCCATCGAGATAGGTGTTGTTTTTTCGGCCATCTATCTAATGTTGTTTCTGTTGCCTGTTTTGATATTACAGATACGGCTCTCGCTACTTCATCCGCTTTTTCATGTGACCAGGGACCCACAAGAGTTCCACCTTGTTCCCCCTGGCCGCCAGTACTTCAAGGTTGGTATGGCACTCCAGTGTAAGTTTTGAAATAAACCGATTGGAGTTCAGAGCCTTAAGAGCAGCTTGGCTGTCCGAAAGAATGTAAATCTTTTAGTCGTGGTAGCCCTTTTCAAGATTTTGTAGTACACATGCTTGTAAGGCAAGCATTTCCGCTTGGTATACTGTGGCGTAGGTGCCCAGAGGAATGCTCATGTCCTGGGCCTTTCCCCAAATATACCAGCGGCCATACCGTTGGAGGTTTTGATCCATCGGTGTACCAAACTACACCCTTGTCAAGCGACGGGGATGCACTGTTTGTTCATTTATCAAAGTTCCAGTCAATCTTGAAAGGCTTTGTGAAATCATATGTTGCTTTCATACGATCAGTTTGCATAGCCAAGAGCTCATCGTTGATTAGATCCGTGGCTCTTGTGTGTCCAATTTTTACGGTGTGACAATTAGGTCAATCAACAGTCGAGTTTGTGAGAGATTATAGCAGTTTTCATGGAGCTGACATTGATGCAGGAAGTACAATGTATTCGCGAAATGTATGACTAGTGCTTTTAACATTTGATATTTTAATTATAGTATAATTATACAGGGTGATAGGGAAATGGCTTCTTATATTTAAATGGGTGATTCTTTGGGTGTCCTAGAGAGATATTACATACTTTTTTTTTAATCGAATGTCTAAATACTTGGGTAATAAACTCTTACGTTACCCGATGTGCTTTCCAGTGCAACACTTTACATATTTGTTTTCAACCAAGAACCGTTTCTAGGACAAACGTAGCGCCAGCATTGCCAGATCGAAACGCGGGGCTTAAACCTCGGTCGAGAACTTTGATCAATCGTCAATGCAGCGGGTGGCTTTAGTCCACTTCCATCCGTCGTGGGTGTACGTTGCATAGCGCGTAATTTCCTATACAGGGTATTATGGAAATGACGTATTATATTTAAACCGGCAAATCCTGAGATGAAAATGAATTGAAGAAAAATAACCATAAAAGACGCTTTGAATTATTAAGCAAAATTATACACTTTATATGAAATCTTAAAATTTACATGGCCGCTACTGACGACTGTCGCAATTAATAAAATAAAAGGTCTTCAGTGTTAAAAGATGTCAGCGTATTTCGGCCGATGTTGTCATATCTACACGGCAAACTCTTTAAAAAGAAATGATAATTTTATCAATTTTTCATTCTATCGTTTATGAACAAATATGATTCTAGAAAACCGACGGCGAAACACGTTTTGCAAAACAAATAATAGTAATATCATACACAAATTTCCAATTCGTCACAAGCACAGGAAAGTGAAAGATCAAACGTCATTGAATTTTTGAATGGTCTGTCAAAGTCTTTAAAAAAATCATATTTTACACATGCTCCTCTATTACCTTTACTTATTTAAAAACAAGAGTTTCATAATTTCTATAAAAAAACTAAGTTTTAGGAAAAAAAACTCTTGCCAAACTTAATGTAAAACTGAAATTGCATATAAATTGTAAAAATTAATTACCTTACTTGTATTTATCTTATAACTAATGAGTGGGACATCCAAGACATACATAATCAGTTGTTTATTCTTTTTCATAAGAACACTTTATGCAGGGGATACAGATTTTCACTGCAACACTGAACAACACATAGTGGAAGAGAACTAATAAGTTTTTTGTAGAGACACATCTTTTTACACGCGACGAAATTTGACTTGTTGACGTTGTAAACGGCACCTGTTGCGAAGAAACTACCGGTCTTAAAATTCCATATTTCAACAGAACAACCTAAATAAACACCTGCAAAACCGATCGGGTTGCTTGGGTATTGGTTATCCGATAAAAACATGCGCATCCAGACGCGGTCTATTTTGTATGGCAGCCCGCTATGCACTCATATACAAACTACGTCTGCTCAGTCGAGCCGAGTGTGTGACAAAGATGGGGAGATGTCAGTGTAGCCTTTCTCACTTCTTAATTCTTGAGATTTGAATACAGGGTTGTTCTAGGGCATACTTTTGTACCGAATTCAGTATACTTTATAAAGTATTGGCACGTTGGTACATCTTTCGAGTTTTTGGTACACTGTCCATCCAAGGTGTTTTGTTATGTAGGGCTGTTGAAAGTAACGACTTTATAATAAATTCGGTACAATTCTATAAAATTGTACCGAATTTTATAGAAATGTACCAGCACGGTGCCTAAAAAAGGACGCTACTTCACTGGACACCAACTTGAAAAAACTTCGAGTTCTAGAAAAAAAATGGTCGTTACCTTTACCAAGAAAGTAAACTTAAAAAAAAGTCGTTACTTTGAACAGCCCTACATAACAAAAAAATCCTTGGATGGACAGTGTACCAAAAACTCGAAAGATGTACCAACGTGCCATTGGGGCATTCAGCAGAACCAATCAATTTGTAAGCGATTAGTAATCATCTGCTGAATGCATTAAAAAATTGATTTCAATAATCGATGGGAAATCGGACGCCATTATTTCCATCGAATTTAAAAAGCGATTTGTGATTTGACAGCGATTTATGTCAGTTTTCTTTGTCCGGTTGACGACTTAAATTTATAAAAAATTACGAAAGAAGTGAATTAATTAAAATTATAAACACAATCTCCGTTAGTGAGAAGGACCACTAAAAATTAAATTATCCATTTCGCACAGAATAAAATGTAAAATTTGATGAAAATATTGCTGCTGAAATGCAGACAATACTTTGTACCGAATTCCGTACAAAACTTAAAATGACGACGCACACGCGGCTTCCAACGACAATGAGGTGACGTAGTTCGTGTTCCTATAAGTCGCGGCACGCTTGCGGTCTTGTCAGTGTAAGGTCAACAGGGTTGCGATACAGTTGGTTTCGTTACTAAAAACCAATACACGCGCAATAATCCGCTGGTAGTAGTGTTGTAAAAATGTTTATTTAAAGTCAAATTTCGTCGCGTCGCGTATACTAAATTCTAATAATCAGATTATGTATTATTATTGTGTATTATCAAAAAACTAACTATCGGTTCAGTTTCACTATTATTGTGTTCTGTCTTGCTGTCAAAATCGAATCCTCGAGCATAAAGTGTTTACAGGAGTGTTTACACTGATTATGTATGTGCCTTTGGACGTCCCGCTCTTTAATTATAAGATAAATACACGTAAGTAATTAATTTTTATAATGTATAGGCAATTTCAGTTTTACATTAAGTTTGGCAACATTGCCATTGGGTCTGGTTAAAATGTTGTACAGTAAGCGCCGGACTGACCTATGAATAAGAGTGTTTATTACCCCACTTTTGAAATGGTCGATTTAAAAAAAAAATATGTAGCGCTTCTCTATGATACCCCAGGAGTTATAATAATAACTAATGTGATTTCAAATTTGTGTGATTTTTGTTGTAAAACATACATATATTTCGAGATTGATTCGCTTGTGAAGTAAGCACTTCTGCCAATAGCTTACGCCGCATGTGATCTGATTTTAATCGTCTTTAGTCCAGTTATTCGATGGTCAATTCTAAGAAAAGTGTATGATACCCACTACTCGTGAATTTTAAAAATAGCCACCAACAAGACATTAACCGAATTTCACTCAAGAATATTTTTTTTAACTTACTTTAAAAAATGTTTGTTCTCGATTGGAAAATTGTAATTATTATTGGAGAAATGTAATTACCTACTAAAATTGAAGTTCATAATGTTTAAAAAGAAAAAAAGGCAAAATGTAATAAAGTGAAAAAGTTTGTTTTCAGCGTTGGAAAAATTAATCAGAAATATCGATAATTCATTCTCGAAGTTAAATTTAGAAAAAAAATTAGGAGCTTTTCATTTAATTTAATGCCAGTTAGAACTTTGTAATAAAGTATGTGGATATTTCAATCCGATTTTAATCCCAAGGTGGCGATCTGTTAGTTGAGGAAAGGCTCATTAATTTACATTTTAATGGATTTGAAGTTCAGAACTTTATTCTGACGTACAAGTTTGCTATGGTTGTTTTTTTCTTGTTTAAGAAATACAAATTAGTTTTAAAATTGTAAATATACACTGGCCCACAAAATAGTTACAAACCTGAAATTAATTTTTAATTTGAGACAAAATATCTTCTAAACTATTTGTGGCACGGTATTGAGGTTTTAACCGTTGGATAGAACCATTTGTTGGCAAATATTTTGTTTCTAGTTTCTAGCTTTTTATTATTTTTATTCCAATAAACATTCGAAATAAAAAGACGTATGTTTTTTGCTAATTTTTTAAACGCCCTGAAGAATGCCGTGCCAGTCAAAACTCAACTAGTTGAAACCATTTTTTAGGTTGATTCTTTGACAATATTTTGTTGTCTGAATCATTTTCCTATCTCTTCGGTAACCTGAGATTCAACTTTTTACAGCAATTACAACTTTATAGCGTAAAAAAAATTTGAAAGTGGATCTGTACTGGTGTGGGCTAGCATTTTTGTATGTCCGGTATTAAGCGTTTACCATGGCTCTCTAGAAGTCCCCTTATATTACCCGATGTGCTTTCCAGTGCAACGCCTTACGCATTTGTTTTTTGTTGGCTTTGAATATAAAATGAACAGGAAGGAGCATAAGTTAAAATAAGTGAGACCGGAATGGAGGTTCAATATGGTCGACTATTGCTTCTGTCTGGTCTGTGACATAGTTCATATATATTGCATGTAACATAAAATTAATGCAAAGTAATAATTTTATCCTCAGGTACGTTTGATACGTTTATTGGATAGACTTTAAATGTCATTCAAACGAAATGAGTTTTTATTTCTGAATATTCAATAGAACTGGCATTAAAAACACTTATCTGTGAAATGTTACACTAGAATTTTGATGTTTTGGTGTCAGGGAACAACCATAGATACACAACTAACCATCTTATTCGTTATTGTCCTAGTAATACTATAATGAACATGTTTTAACAATTTATTTGGATATTATTGTTAAAGGATAAATATTATCACTAAAACAACCAATAAATTCTTTTATTACACTAATTACAACGATTATTAACACTCGAAACTGCTCAAAACTATAAAAAATCCACTTTGTTTCCAACATTCACGACCAAGAAGCAAAACATGAGTCATCCGTGGAGGTTCATGATGGTCGATTCTGTCTCTCGCTAAGTCGTGCACGGTTTTCGCAATGCTTATTCCTGTTCGTTTTATATTCAAAGGTTCTAGGTCATGCGCCGATACAGCGTTGTCGGATGAACACGCTGGCTTCGACCTCGGTATAACGAGAACATTGGTCATTCTCCAGGTACGCCAGTACGGTGCAGTCCATCGAGTTTTTCTGTGAAATAATTTATAGTAATAATAATTAATGTGCAAAACATACATACAATTTGTGCTATATTATTTTGATTGAATTTTTTTTTCAATATTTTTAAATACAAGGTAAGAGAGCATGCATCTTATGTTATTTGCAAAAATTGACCACGTGTGTCTTAGCATTTAAAATTTTTTGTATTGCAATATGACATCACCGCCTAACAGGCGCTGACCTCTTTGGAGACTTGACCTACGCCAATAAATTATTGATTGTGCACTTCGCCGGTAGCGGCCACGTGCATTTTAAGATTTCACATAAAGTGTATATTTCGCCTATTAATTCAAAGCGTAATTTATGGTTATTTTTCCTCGATTTTGTTTCATCTCGGGAGTCACTTATTTAAATATAATAAGCCATTTCCATAATAATATAACCTCGTTAATCAATGCTTATTGATGTTAATTAATAAGGGCTTTACTATGAAAAAAATTAACGGGAAGCTTTTATGTTGTCGTTGCATGGTTCTTTGCTAGTAAAGTTGTGATATCTGATAACGTTAGTGTCCTCTAGCCACAAACAAATCCCAGTGTCGCTTTAAGTTTAGAATTGAGGCGCCCCTTACGGCTTATAGCACGTCAAACTGAGTTTTGCTGTGAACCCTCCCGTAAACAAGGGTTTCCGTGGAGGAGCTAGAGGATGGTATCCCTATAGGTGGAATAAAAATGGATTTATTTTCAATGAACAAAATTTATTTATAAGATTTATGACTCGTATGGGTTAATCACCCAATAAATGTAAAAATTTAGCATACACACATATACATATATATATACACCCTAACTATTAAGCCGGCCAAATAATTGCAACTCCTTTACACTACGCCGCTTTACACTTAAGCTTAAGTAAAAAGTTGGTTATTCAACGATTAATTTAAATAAGTTGCACGTGTGTCATATTTATAGTTCCGGAGCTTAAGTTCTAACCTAATTTACTTAGCTTTATGATGGTTACTACTAGGAAGTCCTCCGGGTCCCCAGTCGACGTTCACCTGGAATCACCTTGAATGTCCCCCCAAACTAGAGAAGTCCCTGACGTAGAGGTACTGTCCTAGTTTCAATCGGAGATCGGATTTATCAAACAACCCTCGTCGAATGCTTCTGATACACGGTTCTCGACGAATTATCTCCCAGCAACAATTGATTCTGCAGTAATTGCCCCTGCAATCGTACTTGTACTAGTTTTCGTGTTTCACATGTTTTAAGAGTTTCACATGTCTCGTTTTTCACGTGTTTCGGTATTTTGCGGCTAAAAGAAGACAAAACGAATCAGAAACGTGGAGAATGTACAAAGAAAAGCCTCAAAAATAATCAATTCCTGAACGACCAAAACCATTAAAATAAAAGACAAATGTGATGCATTACCTTATTAGTAGGCTACACAATTTTTAGAATTGTTAAGTGAAGAACACAGGTTGCTAGGAGGAATTACATTTCACTATCGACTTGGTTGCCCCAAATTTCAATGATTGGTTTTCAATGCAGTTAGTAACTAAGAAAACTTCTAAGACACTTTCATGTTTTTCTCTCAGACATGCCCGCCTCAATACCAGCTATTAGGAAAAATATCAACAATCACATGCTATTGAAACTATGCGGGTGAGAGAGAGAGAGAGAGAGAGATTGATGGACTTTCCTACGGTGGGAAAGAGGCCGATAGAATAATAAGGTTAAAGCGAATCGTGCCATTATCTAGCCGTGGTTACTGCTCCGTAATACGGGTCTGGGAACAACCTGTGAGTGTACGCGACGTATTAAACGATTCCTTTAAATAGGTAACGTCTGAACGTTACAATATCCTGTATATTCAATTGAGAACCAATGGAACCAACTTGGAAGAAAACTTAAAAATCGCCTTCATCCTCCTCAAAGTAGACAACATTGAAGAATGGAAGAAGATAACACAGGAGTCATTTGCAAACCTAGTACGAAGCATGCCCTGACGTTTAGCAGATTATATAAGGGCTAGAGGCGGAACAAGCCCGATATTAATTTATATTTATGCATTAAATTTGTTGGCTTCTTGTTTCTTATTAGTAGAATAATTTAAAAATGTGATAGATTAAAGGATTTTTACGCTTAAATGTTGTAATTTCTTTAAAAAGCTGAGAGGTTACCGAATAGATAGTAAAATGATTCAGACAACAAAATGTTCCTAAAGCGCTATCCTAAATAATTATTTTTAATTACTTGTGATTTGGTTACCATGACACTCTACAGGGCGTTTAAAAAATTAGCAAAAAAATACATCTTTTTATTTACTCTGTTTATTGGAATAGGACTAATTAAAAGCTAAAAACGACATTTTTGCCAACAAAGGTTCTATCCAACAGTTAAAATCTTACTACGGTGCACAACCCGTTTAAAAGATATTTCCTCAAAGTAGATGTAAATTTGTAGTTCGTCACTTTTTTATGGGTGAGTGTACCATCGTGCCGATAAAAAACTACGACAGCAAAATTTCAAAACTGGGTTAATACATATCTCATAGACAATAAAAGTTGCTCGACAGCTGTAAAGGTAAAAACACCTAACTTTTAGAAAATAACCTAGGTTACATAATTTAAGGTTAGTATTTTGCGATACGAGGTGGCATCAAAATATGTTACTTATTTTATAAAGTTGAACGGAAGTTTATATGGAGGAACTAAATGTACTACGCATTTTTTATTAAGAAAAAGTAAAATGCTTTATTTAAAGTAGGTTTGTTTATTACTTCTTTATAATTAGAATTCTTCTATTTTGATCTTTAGCAAACATTCTAGGGGAACCTGAAACTGCTCCTAATAATAGTTCGATGCCTTGCTATTTTTTGTTTTGCCAACAACACGGTATGTCTGTTTACTCCCAGTTCGCCTGCAATATCCTTAATAAAAGCACCATCTCACAACCGACTGTAGATAAAAGCCTTTTGCTGGGGGTTAATTGTGGCATATTTAAAAAAAAATGTGCTTGACAAGTTAATGATATAGTGACAATCTATGTTGACATGTAAAATTTGTATACGACATTTTACTGGTACCAGACTCGACAGTAAATAATTCCTAATAGTCAAGGAGAAAATAAGAAATTTTGCTGTCCTAGTTTTTTATCGGCACGATGGTACATAGTAAAATATACTTTAGCTGCTGGAAAGAACATAGTATTTTAATTAATGATAGGAAACTTTCTTATTTCTTAAGAAATGATGTCATATATAATATACCCTTTTGTTTTAGCTTTGTAATGTTTAATAAGTATGGTTTCTCTGCAGTAAAGGCAACCTCTAGCACCAATCTAACAACGCACCTGACAAATATATTTTTTCATATTTTGGTTTGATATCAAAGCTATTTCAATATCGTTTTTAGTGTCGTAATAGGCTTTTTATGGAACCGTTTTTTTTTTATTTTTTAAAAGTCGCTTATGTATGTTTAGTTTCAAAAATAATTTTTCTTGAATTTTGCGGCGAGATGTCAGACACTGAAAATTTATCAAAAGCTGCTTTGATAAACTAATAATTAGATAGTTATGATAGAAAAAAATTTCACATTTTATATACAACATTATATTTTTTTTAAATATGCATTTTTTATTAAAAAAGACAGCTAGATGAATCTAGCCTTCGTCATCCTTTATTTGTTGTTTAACGTTACTTCATTTCATTTGAAGTAAACATCTACTTCTTTCCTGTTGATTCGAACATTTTTATTCGGAAAATGTTCTCTCAAAATCACATTCGTGAATAAAAATAACAACGTAAATTTCCTTATATTGCAAGCTTGTTGTCTTTGAAAGACTGCATTCGAATATTTTTATATTTTGCTAAAAGGGTCTTCCTCCTTCGCACTAGAACTTTCGATAAAATATGGAAACATACAGTTTTTAGTCAACATGGTTTCATAAATAATTATCGGCAGTTTTTGCTACCTCCAAAATAGAAAATTTCATAAATAAATCTATTTAAATTTAAAGCCATGAATATGAATAATATTTTATTACAATATTATCTTCCAGACCGACAAAAAATATGATTTTCACTAGTTCACTATCGATGAAGCATAACTAATTTTTGAATTTTTAAGCAGAGAAAGATGTATTAATACATTATAAACCAAGGAACTAAAGAGGCACTTTAGTCACTTGGTTTATGTAATATTTTATGTGCTTTTATGTTAAGATTAAAGTGGTAGTTATAAACCTTAATGGGAAGAACAAAAAAATTTAATCCCTCAAAAATAAATTCTTTGAAATTTAAATTTTTGCCCTGAGAGATTAAGAAACATTTAATCCCTGAGGGATTAAGAAACATTTAAAATAAATTTGTTGAAAGTGAAAGAATTTTTGGCATATCAACTTGTTAGCATTACTTGCCTTTTTTGTCATAGCAACTTTCTCATAGTACATAAAGAATTTGAGTGAACTGTTGAAACTTAATTTTTTTAATATTATTTTAAGCCTGCAATTTCTCTCACTTAAAGTGCATAAAATTCATAATTTTTCTGAAAGTTCTTAGTACTAAATAATTTTTGTATAGATTGCAGATAGATTTTCAATTCCTCCATATAAAATAAAATTTAAAAAAATCTTTTAATATAAAGATCTATTAGGAATTAGGCAAAATACATCTACAACAGAAAAGAAAACAAACTTCACACAAAATAAGTTTTTTCTAGCCGAACATACCATGAAATTACCGAGAACAACATAATTTTTATTATTTTATTTCTCCCAGCCTAGAGCCATACAATCAACGGAAAGTGCTATTTTATGCCGAAGAAGTGCTTTAAGAATAGAAGCTCAGTTGTTTTCTGTAAAAAACTTTAAGACAGGCAATAAATTCGCGATGTTTCATTAAAAATGCCTCGTTTCCGACTTAAATTAATAGTCTGCTATTATAAAAATACGATTTTTATTATTCTACTTCATTATTCCACGTCCTCGGTAAATATGCCATTCTTCAAAAAATATATTGAACTTAAGAGTAACTATCCGCTAGAATAATAATCGCATCCCAGTATTTTGTATTGTTAATCCTAATCTGGGAGTTATAAAACCATCTATATTCGGCTTCTCATTCGCTCGTGGGTCGCCGGATGAACAATCCCGTACAGCACAGGTGATCCGTGAAGTAAAATATGCGGAAATGATTAATATTGTCACGTATAAAACTCTAAACCTCGGCGCTTCCCCCATGTAACGTTGATGGGACCGGGCTTTCCCCTACACCAGGCTTTCGGCGTAGGTCTCACCAACGAGGGGTACGGGATCCTGGCGCTAACTCGCCTTAACTCTAACCTGAAATTACGATGGGGGCGTCTGCTGAGAAATAAAACAGGTGGGTTCAAGAGGACTACCAAACTAACTATTTATTTAGATCCAATGTTGTAGGGTGGTAACGTACACAAAGGACGGATTGATCCGCTGTTAAACGACTTCTAACGATTAACTTACTACACAATCGCTCACATTGGTAGGGTAAGAACTGGAAGCTGGCTTGAAGGCACTAGTCGAGAGTGTCCGCGAGGAGTTCTCTCTGCGACTGCAGCTTCTCGACATTGAGGGCAAGATCCGAGTAGAGAGGAACAAAACAACGATAGTCGATACGCGACTATCACGTTTCAGTTTTTAACACTGCAGCCTAACAACAGGACCGAACAAAAAAAAAACAGAACGAACCGTTCTCGCTCGTATCTTAAGAGTTTTTCGCACTTCATGTCCCAAAACCAAAGTCATCCACCTTATTCTTTTTAGTTGAATGTACCCATTTGTTCTACTTTTCGCAATTGCTGACTACATGATTTAAATGAATATTTTATAATCTTTCTCCATATCACCATAAATAAACGTAATTTAAATTATTTTGCCCTAATTTAAAAAAAAACCAAAATATTTCCCCTTGATCATGTAGTTACCCTGACAATATATAAAATACCGAAATTACTAATATAGAACATGTAATAAATTAATATTCATATAGATTTGTAAATCAATAATTGAAATCAATACAAGCACCATAACTTCTAACCTCACTTTAACCTTCAGCAACCCGGAGTCAGAAACTTACTATAACTACCAGGGGGGATATAAATGCACCCAACATTTTTTACATTTGTTCTCTTAATGTTTCTTATTAAGGTATATAAGAAAATTATTAAAATGTGTAGGATATTTACCTTGTATGAACTTTGTAATTCTATATCATAACTTTTCAGCCAGAAAATGCAAAAAATAATAGATTATTTTTTCCAATTTTCAAGGAGGAAACTGTACGAATCAAAAAGTGGGCATTAATCAACTGGAAGCTACGTGAGTTCAAATTGAAAAATGTCTGTAACTACCTAATCCAGAATCATATGCTGTACATGGCTTTCGAAGAATTTCTGACACCATTTAGTTACATGCTGATGGGAATATAACGTCGCTGAGAGGGCTTGAAATCCAGCACTGTTGCTGAAGGATACATAGAGGAGTCCCAAAAAGTAAACTTGGAAGGGGTAGATGTTAAAATCTAAATGGGAAGAGGGTCAAATCACACATCATCATTTTCAAGGTCATTTAAATCTCTTTCGAATAATATGAAAAAAATTTTTTGAGCATTAGTATCCAAATCACTTTCAAAAAATGGACCTAATTAGAACTTACCTGATCTGAGATTTATGGTTTTTAGGTTATTATTTAAAGAAACATTATTTTATTGACTCCTCTTTTAGTCGAATTATTGGGGGTCTGTAGATAGTCACTCTAGGCGACATCTTTTCTAGATCTGTACCAGGGGCAAAATCACCGCCTAAAAGTCCATTTTTAGAATGCGATTTCTTGGAAACTACTAGGTACCTACTCAAAAAATAACAACTGATGGTATTATGGGAAAGAGATCGAAACTACCAGTAAAATGATATGCCATTTGACCCCTTCCCATTTAAGATTTTAAGGGGAACTATCCCTCCCATGGGGTTAAACCACGAAGGCTGCAAGTATTCTTTAACTACCGTGGCAAGTAACTGTTGGTATGCTCATCTGATCGGAAAATTATATATTTTGATTCATAAGTAACGTAGCTTTAAACGCAATTTTATCATAACCACAAATACAATAAGTCGAGCACAATTTACTACTAAAATATTAATATAATAATAATATTCAGAAAATTTCTTATACCCTTGTTAAAGAGGAAACTTCACAGTGTCCTCTATATCTCGAGGATATAAGTATAAATATGTTCTTCTTACGTAATGTTGTATATTACTGTAATGGGAACTGCAAGAGTTATTTCAGCAAACATATACAGGAAACAATATTTTAATTTACTCTACTATTTGCCATTCCAACTTATATTTTTAAGTATTGATTTAACAATATCATTATCATATAATGGTCATGTTCTTTATAACAAAATTCCAATGTTTTATTATTAGTTTCCACCGCCAATAAATAGTAAAAAGAATAAATTTTAAGTTTGTAAAGTATATTAAATATTTAGTTCTTTACAGGAATCGAATATAAAATCTTTACATTTTAATGATTCATAAATAAATAAATATATTATCCGAACTGGAAATTGTTTTGGATTCATTGCTTTGAACGTTGCTCCAAAAATAAACTAATTATGGTATAATTTTCTTGATTGTTTTCAGAAAAATTTGCAGTTTAAAGTTTGACCAATATTCTCAGAGTAAACATTAAAAAGAAATTTTAAAAGTAATTTCATCTCTTCAATCTAGTCTCTATATAGGGTAAGTATTTTTTTAAATTCATAATCGGACATAACTTTTAACTCTGAACAACTTTTATAAATAATAATTTTATCTCAAACGAAAAATAAAAGTACTTTACTCCTGAGCAACTTTAAAAAAAAATTGAAAGTCCCTCGAATTCCATTACAGTTTTCTTCAATTTTAACGAGCGCTTTTTTTGGTTTAAATAAACAATACATTTTTTTTAGAAGTTTTCCATATGGAGCTGGAACTCTGCCGGTCACTGTACAGGGTGTCCATTTTTGGGTAGTTTTACGGGGCATCTCCGTTATTAGTAAAGATAGAAGTATGCGGTTTTCGCAGCACTGTGCTACTTTTTTGTCAAAGAGAATTGTGCATATTGGCACACCCCCCATATCTCAGTTACCTCGTAACGTATCAAAAAGAAATAAAATGTTCTTTTGTAGCTTTTACGTAGAATCCAGTGACGTACTCAGATTTTTTATACATTAAATAATTTCAGGGAAATTAAACAAATTTGCTTTTTTAAATGGGTCACCCTATATATTTTTTAATAATATAATTTAGTTTGTAACAAGCTTCTCAAAAATATATAACACTTTATTTTTAGGCCCGAAATATATATTTTTCAAAAATATGCCATTTTTTTTAATAGGCCATGACGAATGTTAAAAACAAACAAAAGAACACAGTCCCATGTGTCATAATAATAAGATCTTCTAATTCTGTCATAGCATTCAGGTTCTCTAAGTTGTTTTAAAATTTCTAATTAATAGTGAAAAATCAGTTTGTTCTAATTATGACAGAGCATGTAAACTTTGAGAAGTACGACATGCTCGTTTGTTATATCCAGTGTAACGAAAATGCAGATGGAGCATTAGAAGTGTATTTGAATAGGTAAATATAAGCCCTTATGTAGTAATTCTATGAAATTTATAAATTTTCTTAAATTACTTCTAGATATCCCGAAAGACGACAACAGGATAAACAATTTTTTTCAAGAATAAAATCTGAATTTAATTGAAAACGGTTCATTTTCTAAACCTCACCCTAGAGTCTACAACAAGGATAATTGCGAGACTGATGAAATAAATGTGTTAGCTTCAGTTGAAACAAATTCAAGTAGTTCTTGCAGAAAAGTTGAAGGTTCGGTCGGAATAATTAAATCAAGAGTGCAAACAATCCTAAAAAACACAATTTTAAGCCATATAAATTCCACCTTGTACAAAACTTACATCCTGGTGATGCACAGCGCCGTATAGAGGTTTACAATTAGTATCTACATCTACAGGGAAAATAATTTTGAAAAAACCGTTATATGGTCTGATGAGGTTCTTTTTTCCAGTGCCTGGCATGATTAATCCACAGAATACGAGATTTTGCTCTCAGGAAAATCAGCATGTAATATTTGCAATCGAACGGCAAGGCAGATTTGGCATTAGCGTTTCATGCTGTATACTGAATAGCAAAATAGTTTATGATATATTTGAAGGAAGCCTTAATACAAATAAGTATTTGGAAAACGTTGTGCCAGAAATAACAGAAGATGTGCCCTTAGCTGGTCTCAATAACTTGTATCTTCAACAGGATGGAGCGCCCGCTCACAATGCCCAAATTGTAAGGGCCTACCTAAATAATAACTTCCCAGGTCGCTGAATTGGAACTAATGGACCTGTAAGATGGCCACCAAGGTCACCCGACTTGTCGGTTTTGGATTTCTTCAAATCAAATCAAATCAAAATATGCTTTATTGTCATAAGAAATCGTTGTTCTTGTTAACAAAGCAGAAAAAACTAATTAGTAAACATCAAATAAACAAAAAAAAAAAAAAAAGAAGAAGTAGAGTAGTATACACAGTAAGTAGTATTGGTTTACAAATACAGAAACTAAATATAGAAACAAATGGTAAAACAATACACATAAAATAAAATCACTCTGGCTATCAAAAACAATCTAAACAAATCGAAATCACATAAATTTAGAATTAAAACAAAAGGCAGGTATGCAATAAGCAATAATTTACAGAATAAAAAGACGGAAAAGCCAGTATTGAAAAACGATATAAACAGGCACTTACAATATGATTCAATCAATCAGTCAAAATATACTCCGTTGTATCAGAATATAAATTCTCATTTGCAAAGTCCGAAGGCATATAAAAAATATAAGTATAAACATAGACAAGACATAGACATAAAAACTACTGTGACTTAGAAGTCGTCATCATAAAACTCATTCATATTGTAATAGGCCTTCGACCTCAAAATATTTTTTACCCTTCTCCCAAATACCTTAATGTTGTTAATTGACTTTACATTAGCAGGTAAGTGATTCTTATGGGGATATCTTCAAAATAAAATTTATTCCATTCAGTACCAAATAATTGCAGATTTAAGAATTGCCATTGCCAGAGCTTTTAGGGAGTTACAAACGCGGCCGTTTATTATTTTTAATTCATTAAGGCGTATAAGAACCATGTGTGAAACATGTCTAAAGCATAATGGAGAACAATTTGAGCAATATTTATGAGGGATTTTCAATTTTTGTGCCTAATATTTAATCACACCAGTATTTTTTTTAATACCCGTCATGGCCTACCGAAAAAAAATGGTGTATTTTTGAAAAACGTATATTTCGGTCCTAATACTAGACTAAAAATAAAGTGTTATATATGTTTGAGAAGCTTGTTACAAACTAAATTATATTATTAAAAAATATATAGGGTGACCCATTCAAAAGAAGCAAATTTGTTTATTTTCCTTGAAAACTATTGAATGTAGAAATCTGCGTACGTCACTGGATTCTACGTAAAAAACTACAAAAGGAACATTTTATTTCTTTTTGATACGTTACGGGGTAACCGAGATATGGGGGTGTCCCAAAATACACAATTCTAAAAAACATCCCGTATATCAAAAACAAGGCGGTCTAGAAAAATTCTGATTACGGCATCTTCTGTTTGACAAAAAAGTAGCATAGTGCTAGGAAAACCGCATCCTTCTATCTTTACTAATAACGGAGATACCCCGTAAAACTACCTAAAAATGGATACCCTGTATATAAAACTGTTTTTGAAATAAAAGTTAGACGAAAAAATGATTTGCTTTTAGGTTCTCAGTATTAATAGTTACAGATGAAGAATGTAAACTTATTAAAAAAATAAATTGAAAACGAATTTCCACCACAAAATAGTAACTATTTAAACTTAAAAATAAAGAAATTGAATTATAATTCCCGCTTAGACCGTTACATTTTTCAATTTAAATGCACAAAACAGAGACATCGTTAAGTGCAATTATAGCGAGAGTCTTGTCTCTCCTAACTAAAGTTTCATTCATTATCTTTAATTGAAACCTTCTAGTGGAATCACCAAGACGATAAATTAAATTTAAATTTTGTTTAGGATTTCCTGAAATAACTTTTAACAGCTGCTAGTAGATATTCTGTTTGAAAATACGTTTTCCAGACACATCACAACAATAGGAATATTTCCATCATGCTGAAAAACGGCGCGAATTCAGCCTGTACCAAAGAAAGGTGAGAGAACCCTGCATAACAACTATCGTCGCATTGCCTTCAGTTATATTAAAAGTAATGGAGAAAGCTATTAACCATCAACTCCTGACGTACCTGTAAGGGATCAACATTATCAGCGATCATCAATTTAGTTTTCGGAAGTCCAGGTTAATGGGAGACCTTCTACCTTATCTTTTGCATCGCCAAGATGGCTTAGCAGAAACTTGGTGTGCTCTTCCAAGCCAAATAGTTGTACACACAAACAACAACAACAACGACTCTTGATACGATACAAAGCCCAGATTCGATCATAACTAGAGTACTGCTCTCATGTCTGGAGCTCTGCACCCAATCATACTCTTCGGCTATCGGATTTCATCGAAAGGAGGACCATTCATCTGATCGGAGACCACAAGCTGACAAAGAGCCTCGACAGCCTAGAACATTGAAGACAGGTTGGTAATTTTACTCTCTTTTACATTCTATAAGTTCCTTTATCCTGGGATACACTGTATAATAATAAAGCACGGGTTCAAGTTGCGTACCATAAGAAAATCATCTATCGCTATTGTTGGCTTCCTTGCAGTTAACTACTTCAATGGATAGTACTATAGAATAACTTCTAATTAAGCTATATATATATATATATACCCTTCCTATATATATATATATCTATATATATATATATATATATATATTTTACCAATCCAGTAGAATTTTAATATACAATTTTTATAATATAATATGAAGATTTGAAATAATAAATAATTTGTTCTCAACCTTGCTGACCACTAAAGTAAAACTAGAATTCGGGACCACGTATAACTTTTAGATTGGACTGTAGTAGTGGGAAGGTGCACCAAAGCTTGCAAGTAAAAGTGCTGACGACATTTTTTTTGGGACCGCGCCCAAATGTTACTAAATTCGGTCAATAATTTATAGTAAAACTAGAAAACCATTGAGTTAGGAACCACGTATTATATTATTATAAAAATATAAAAACCTAACTTGGATGACTGACTTTGGTTAAGGAACCAAACGACCTAAAAACATAAGAGAAACTGTTGTTTTAAAAAGTCTTCTAATTAGACTTCTGATCCTGCATCTGCTTCATTAGCAGAGAAACTATGGGGTTGATGTTGCTACTTAAAGCTACGCGTATATCGTCGCCTACGTCCAACTAGTTTCTGTTCTTACTTTTTATTTCAAGTAACGCCGAGAATCTTTGTTCACAAAGGTAAGTTGGGAAGAAGATCGGCAAATATTTGAAATTAATTTTACCCAACTTCGGATAAGAAAGTGCTTTCTTCCACCATAACTCTTCGAAACTTATACAGGGTCCGCAAACGAAGCGTGGACGGAAGATTAAATCGTTATCGAAGAACTTATCAACAATACTAAAACAGCTTGAGATATTGGATTAAAAGCGACATGTTTTAAAAATATTTTACATTATACAGGGTGGCCCAAAAAAGTGTGACAGCATAAAGTTATATTTTTATAAATAGGACAGCCAGTATTTTATTGCATATTTAGGTTCATATTGCTATGGTTTATAAGTGCCTCAAATTGTATTTAATTTGGTTTTGTAGTTTCGGAGAAATAAATTAAAAACTAAAAAAAAAGTCTTGCAGTCCTGAATAAAAAAATCAAAAAAAAACAATCCAGAACTATTTTGTTAACCTCGGCATTGAATGAAATTTATGACAAGAGGTCTAGAGATACTACGAATGTAATTGCGTTTATCTATTTTATACAGGGTGTTCATAATAAACTTTCAAAAACCTCACACTTAAAAATAATTTTTCTCAGGTTTTTCAAATGGAACACCCTATATATTATTTGGCTATTTGGCGTAGAATTCATAAACAATTTTTTTTTCTAATACAAGCATAAAAGTTATATCCAGCCGTTTCCGAATTAATTATAAATATCATAAATTATGTTGTTTAAATAGAGTTTTTATTGGGAAATTTTGTTATAGGCGACTAGACTAATAATTGTATACTAAAGCAAATATTCAAAATAGCTTCCTTTTACTCTTAGAGTTTACCGTAGTTTAGTTATTTCGATATAAATTTTAAAAGCCTACATTTTTGCTACTTTTATTTATTTAATTTTATTTTTTATTCTTAATCGATTTGCCAAGGTTTTTTTTTTTTTTGGTTAGAGTGTCCTATGACAGCCAAATAAAATTATTTACATTTGTTCAGTCGTCGAAATTAAGTACTAACTTACACAAAATGTCGAATTTTACAACTTTAGAAATGGTAAATATGATTTTTATACCGGGTGAATGTGCAAGAAATCCAGATATTGAGAGAAAGCCGAGACCAGAAACCTTCGAGAAGTTGTTTCAAAGATTTGTAGCAACAGGAAGCACTGCGTACACAAAAAGGATGATAATCAATAAATCCGTTATTAATGAAGAAAATGAATTAAGAGTTCGGTTGGTAGTAGAGGAAAATCATTAAATTAAGTAAAAGGAAGCTATTTTGAACATTTACTTTAGTTTACAATTATTAGTCTAGTCGCCTATAACAAAATTTCCCAATAAAACTCTATTTAAACAACATAATTTATGATATTTACAATTATTTGGAAAACGGCTGGATATATGCTGTATTACAAAAAACAATTGTCTATGAATTCTACGTCAAATAGCCAAATAATATACAGGGTGTTCCATTTGAAAAACTTGAGAAAAATTATTTTAAAATGTGGGGTTTTTGAAAGCTTATTATGAACACCCCGTATAAAATAAATAAACGCAATTACATTCATAGTATCTCTATACCTCTTGTCATAAATTTCACTCAATGCCGAGGTTAAAGAAATAGTTCTGGATTGTTTTTTTTTGATTTTTTTATTCAGGACTGCAAAACTTTTTTTTTTAGTTTTTAATTTATTTCTCCGAAACTACTAAACCAAATTAAATAAAATTTGAGGCACTTATAAACGATAGTAATACGAACCTAAATATGCAATAAAATACTAGGTGTCCTATTTATAAAAATATAACTTTATGCTGTCACACTTTTTTGGGTCACCCTGTATAATGTAAAATATTTTTAAAACATGCCGCTTTTAATCCAATATCACAAGCTGTTTTAGTATTGTTGATAAGTTCTGCGATAACGATTTAATCTTCCGTCCACGCTTCGTTTGCGGACCCTGTATATATGTCGGCGTCAATTACTGAAATCCGTCATTCCCAGAAATGCCTAGTCATTTCACGTATTGCCGGCAAATAGTGTAACTCTACATTTGGTACACCGTTTGCCTAAGACAATCAGGCATTCCCTGTAATGACGGAATTCTTTCAGTCAAACGCTGTACTTAACTAAATGATTTAAGTTACCCTGTTTACCGGTTTTAGTCGAACACTGTAATTGTTGTTAACAACTGTGTAGTGATTTTTTTTTGAAAATGAAATGTTTAAGCATTCAGAATTGTTTTATAAGAAATTAGATGACTATTACTCCAATCAAAGTAAAAGAAAACTTCGAATATTGCGGAATTGACGGAGGTAAGAAAATTCTTTTCAATTTTAAGGAAATTCCTGATAATAATCAGTTATTTACATACCTTTTTTTTATGCACTGCTGGCAACACTGTCCTAATTACAATGATTGACTAAAACCGGCAAACAGGGTAACTTAAATCATTTAGTTAAGTATAGCGATTGACTGAAAGAATTCCGTTATTACAGGGAATACCTGATACTCTTAGGCAAACGGTGTACCAAACATAGAGTTACACTATTTGCCGGCAATAGGTGAAATGACTAGGCATTTCTGGGAATGACGGATTTCACTAATTGACGCCGACATATAAACTGAGAATGTCTTTACATGTACCATCATCCTGCAATTCGGTGACCTCTTGGTGGTTATCATCAGGTAGGTCCCCTAGCTTTAACGTCGAATTGCTTTCAAATGAGTCGCCCAGTCCGTCGGGATGAACCAAGTGACAACACTTATTTAGAAGTTAACAAATCTGAACAATTCGGGTTTGTTCGGGCTTATTCTAAATACGAACAGATACCATTTGGTATTAAATATTTAACCAAAATATAATTCTTGCCAGGTTCCATTTTGTTTATTTGCTTAATAGGAACTTAATATTCCTATGTTGCTGGTATGGCGAAACAAATGGTAAAAAAAATTTTGAAGCAGACCTTTTTAATAACTTTTATTTTGCTCTACATTAAATAACTTGCCGAGCGCTCGCTTGGAAAGCTTTTCCGGCAAACTAATCTGTAGAAATTGTTTAAATTTCATTTCCACGTTAGCCGGCTTTCCTCGTCATTTAAAATTAAACAGGAAAATAAATTTCTCAGTTTCTAAAGAGATTTTTTTACTTTTCATTTAGAACGACAAACCATAAACCATTTAAGAGTACTTAATAACATATATTAATTTTATTGGCGATTCAAAATTTTAAAACTTTATTAATGGATCGAGTTAAATAGATTTTAATTTACCACATTTATCAGCTCCAATGTTAATTCCACTGCCAATTATTTTGATTTATTTACATCCACAATAAAAAATTCGCCACTGTTTTTCTTTTTCAGGAATCAAAACTGATGCTTACAGACACTCAAGCTTGAATCCATAATAAATGCAGTTTGTTTTTCTTTCCATACTAAAAAAGTTCTAATTACTTCCATTATTGGAATGCGATTTCTTGATGAAAATGTTAGTCAAAAAATAATAAATTGGGGATTATTGAAAATAAATTTAAGCGACTTTGAAAATGACGTGCTACTTGACCTACTTAAGATTTTAAGGGTACCATCTATCCTTCCCAAGGGATTAAACCATGAAAACTGCAAATATTATTGGAAAACGTCCTTCTTCACTATAAAATTGACGTGTCTTATCGATTTTTAATATTATTAACTAGAATAGAGATAGTAAGGGTGGGAAGTATTCAAATTGTATCATATTTAATATAAAAATTCGGGGCTGTAATTTCTCTTGAAAAAAACATAATGTGGTAACCAATGACGCGGCCTGTTATCCCGATTAAATAATCAGGAGCAACATATTTTGAGTAAGATATTTATATTTTTGATCATACAACTAATATCACATCAAGTTCACATTAGAAAGGAATTTATTTTCTTTATAAAATTTAACTAAATGAATAAAAATGAATAATCAATATAATATGTTAAATATATAAATTAAATACAAAAACATTAAAAGTGTTGACACATTCTTAATTATAAACTACTGACATTTATTCACCAGAAACTGTAAAGTAATTTTAGAGAAATTCTTTTTGAATTGGAAGAAGAAGCCAATTACAGAATTGAATCAACTCAATTTTTATAGAGATGAATAAAAATGCAATTTTCCCAAAGTGTCCTTCAATGTTGAAAACTTATTATACTTCATAAGGTTTATTTTTCAATTTGATAAGCAAAGGAAAATTACTTTACCCAAAACACTATTGCTGTTGACAAATTTCAGAAATAAAAAGATTTTATTTATATTTTCTAAGTTTGTGTATAATAACTAAGAGTTAGTAGAATTTATAATTAAATAAATATAGATCAGAAGGTCTTCAAATTAAATTATTTGAACTTTTTAATGCATCTGTAAGTGGAGTGTAATGGAGGGTCTGGTAATAATTACTAATTGAAATATTTTTCTGATGTTAACGAAATGTGGAACATATATACACAAAACACAATGCCACAAATATAAACAAATGACATTGATTTTCACATACACTCAAACGGTCATTACAAATGTTTGGACTAAGTTTTTTGCATGATACCGTTTTAATTTTTAGTTCCATTTTAGTACTTTTTTTAGAGAACTCTAGGTAGGTACAAAACTATCAGTTTGTAACCTTGTATTTTATAATTTCAAGTAACGTTGGTTATTCGACATATTATACAAGAATAATAGAAATGTTATTTCGTTATTTATATAATTTCGAAACAGCAAAATTATTTCAATATACCAGTTTTCATTTTGATTCATCTGTTCGTTACATTTTGTTTTAGGTTCATAGTAATCCATGCATTTATTCTGACACGAATTCAACATGAGTTTGATTTTCAATAATTTCTAATGCAATATGATTTCAGTATGTTTTTTGACCATGAGGAGGTTTCGGCAGGAATATCACGGGAGTTTTCTTAATAGACATGACCGTACAGAGATATATTGAGGAGGTTCTAGAATATCACGTTCATTTGCTCTAATTAGTTCGAGAATTGGTACCAGCGACATGAGCTTCCAGCGGCACTTAAGGAAGAATTGAGGAATAGTTCTGGATCATTGATGGTATGAACCGAAGTATACAGGTAGTAATACAAAGTAATGGGATAGATTTAAGTTAAAATGTTTGTTTTTAAATAATATACTATACAGCCTGTACCAAGTTAAGTGCGCACTATTGCTAACTTTTTTATTATTGTAGATACAAAGTCGCGTAAATTAGCAAAGTAGTAGCATTTTTTCTGCTGGTTAAGATGGTGAGAACAGAAAAATAATTGAACATAGGGTTTTCAAATAAATGAGAAAAATGCCATTTTTTTAAACGGAACTCCCTGTATATTTTTGACTGCAAGGTTTGTAAATTATTTACAGAACAAAAAAGTTTATATGCACTATTGGCCTAAAACTGAAAATAACCGAATTATTACCATATTTATTTTTTAGACAAGTTGGCTGTGTCTTCTTGAAATAAAACTCAAATATCTCCTTATTATTTTATTTAAATGAAATAAATGAAAACACACAACCTACATTAAATGTGTAAAGACATTTCCGTTTTGTTCGATACATTTTCTGACATTCTTTAATACATGTTTTTAAAACTGTTCTGCCATCGATGGATGCTATAATGCGCCTGATGCCATCTTGAAGTTCGTCCAGGTTCGCATATTTCCTTTTATAGACGTTGTCTTTGACATAACCCCAAAAGTAAAAGACTAATGGAGTTATGTCAGGAGATCTTGGGGGCCAACGTATAGGACCTTTTGTTGCTATCCACCTATCTTGGAAAAGTCTTTCTAACAACATTCTCACCTCGTGGAACTGATGGGGAGGAGCTCCATCTTGTTGAAAGTAGATTCGGTTTCGTGCCTCTAAGTTGACATGATGTAGATATTCTTCCAGTAATTCTGACAGCATATCAACATATCTTCGGCCTGTTAAAACGCCATCATAAAAAATAGGGACAATTATTTGGCTGCCTATTAGACCACACCAAACATTAATACTAAATCTTATTTGCGGATTTCTGGGATGAGCAATAAATAGATTTTCTCTAGACCAATAGTGCATGTTTTTACGATTAAACATACCCCTGTTTGAAAAATTCGCTTTATCGCTCCACAATATGTGCGTTAAAAGGTTGATATTTTGCCAACACATGTCTACAAACAATTGGCAAAAAATTAGTTTTCTTTCAGTGTCGCCAGGTAATAATGTTTGCACTAGTCGGTACTTATACGGTACAACCTTATATTTTTTTAAAATTCTCCAAATTGTAAATAAACTTAAACCACTGTCCCTTGCCAAATCTCTGGTAGAATTATTTTTGTACACTTCAAAATATGCTAACACATTTACTTCTATCTGTTCACTTATTATAAACTGTTTTCTAGTTCTACCCTTTCCAAAAACGTCTTCATTATTTCTGAATTTTCTATAAAAATTTCAAAAATACCTCTTGTTTGGTTGATCACGTATATAGTAATAATTCGGTTATTTTCAGTTTTAGGCCAATAGTACATATGAACTTTTTTGTTCTGTAAATAATTTACAAACCTTGGAGCCAAAGATATACAGGGTGTTCCATTTAAAAAAATGGCATTTTTCTCATTTATTTGAAAACCCTATGTTCAATTGCTTTTCTGTTCTCACCATCTTAATCAGAAGAAAAAATGCTACTACTTTGCTAATTTAACCGACTTTGTATCTACAATAATAAAAAAGATAGCAATAGTGCGCACTTAACTTGGTACAGGCTGTATATTTAATTTAAAAAGCACAATTAAATATATTATTTATATATTATATATTTAATATATATTTTTTTCTGCATCCTGATAATCTTTTGTGTATCCTGGCACATCAATTCCAACAACAATAATGAAATAACGCAAAAATTTTAATTATTGATAACCAAGATCATTTTGTATTTGTGTGAGAATAAATTCGTTTATTCATATGAACATAAACACAATGTAAATAACACACACATAACCCAAATAAAAACTGATATTTTGAAATAATTTTGCTACTTGTTTATTCTATAGGGTGTTTTGGCATTAGATAGAAAAAACTACATTTCAATTATTGTATGAGATATCGAATAACCAATGTTACTTGTAAACATTTAAAACACAAGTTTATTACTGATACTTGTTTTACCTAAAGTTCTTTAAGAAAATCAATAATATCTGACTGAAAATAAAAACCCTATTAAACCTAAAGCGTTTACAAAATTTTGTAATGACCCCTACATATAGATAAGGAATCATTTGAACTGACCTCTTCCAAGAATATTTATAAAGATAGAATTTGGTAAAAATTGTTTCACGAAAAATGGATATAACTTAATGACTGTAGTAAAAGTACCTGTGGCCATCCCATTATTTATGACCGTTTGTTATTATTATGTGGAAAGGACGGGATTGTAATAATTATAATTAAATATAGGCACATCAGGTAGGTTAGGTTGCTTAATTTATATTTAAATATCTTTTTGTGGTAAAATTTGTTAGTTTTTGAGGAATGGTTCAAGAATAAAATTGTATTTTACCAAACATTCCTCAGAATAGCGTGATAGTAATGGACAATGCGGGCTATCACAGTCGCCAATTACATAAAGCTCCAAGCTCAAATAATACAAAATTGGAGATTCAGAACTACATGGCGGCGAATGATATATATATTTTGAAGAAATTTATAAAAAAAAGTGATCTTTTAGAAGTTTTAAAGACATTTTGTATAAAAAAAGTATATGTTTGTGACACATTGGCAGAAGAAATTGGACATACAGTGCTACGGCTCCCACCCTATTATTGCATTTTTAACCCCATGCATATGTGGCACCAATTAAAGTCACTGGTTAGGTCTGAAAATATTTCTCCGACTTTAAGTTCTAGTGTTGTAGAATTAATACGAAAATGCTTTAATAATATTCCCCCAGGTAGTTGGAAAAATTCAGTCCGTCACGTAATAACTGTAGAAAATTCCTATATTATAATTTTACATAGGTTTCGCTTTGAAACTCTAAGTTTAAATGTTTGGATGAGACTTGTAAAACGAATCGTTAAAGTATCTATGGGAACATTCGCATGTATTCTTAGTCCGTGTAAGTTCTGCTGAGTTTTTAGCCCAAAGTGAAGGAGGGAATAGTGACTCCTTAGATATTAATTACCAATAGCCTTTCTTTTGCAAGAAGTGCTTACAATTTGGCGGCTCAACTGTTCTACACTTGCATTATGGCAATGCTTCTTTACATGCTTTTAACAGTTACATTGTCCGCTTCATCCATACTAAGCAAATAAGATCTACATTTTTTATTTATACATGTCCACCAAATTTTTTGACAACTATACTTATAGTTAACTACTATGTGCTTACCTTTTTCACTCAAAATAATATTAAGATCCATGTTGTATTTATATTATTTACTAATACCTGAGCATCGTATAACTCTGGTTGGGAGGGAATGTATCTATAGTTTTTGCAGAATTATATCGTTGATCTCTTGACTGCAATAAAACCTCATTATCTATTCGACCATAAAATAAATAAGGAAATCCCAAATTTTAAGACCTTTTCGAGCAGAGCCGGACCAGGTATACAAATTCAATTTATACCTATGCCTGATGCATATATAAATATAAAGTGATTTTTAATAATTTTAATCTTTAGCGGTTTTCCGGCGAGAAATTTTTAGTTAGGCTTATTAGTGGTAGAATGTGGCGTCCTTGGAATTGTGCTGATAGGGGGGCATCTTCAAGTGTCGGGAATGGAGACTTAAATATTTAACAGCTGTTAAACAATTTAGAGAAGAAAATCGTTCAATTATTTACCTTGACGAGAAACATGGTTCGATACCCATGACACTCCAAGAAAAGGTTGGGATGATTCTTCCAAAAAATGTCAAACAAAGGCACCATCAAATAAAGGCAAAAGAATCACAATATTACATGCTGGTTCAGAGAACGGGTTTGTTCCAAATTGTCTATTGCTTTCAGCTAAAAACTTAGCAGATTCTTCTTTAGATTACCATCAAGGTACCAACGCACAACTTTTTGAAGATTGGTTTAAACATAAACTCCTTAAAAATATATCTGAAAATAGCGTCATTGTAATGGACAATGCTAGTTATTAAAGTCGGCAAGCAAAAATCATTCCCAATTCTAATAATACAAAAGCAGAAATTCAAAATTTTATGATTGAAAATGATTTATATTTTGAAGGAACTTACAAAAAAAGAGAACTGCTAAAAGTATTAAAAGCTTTTAAAATAAATAAGGAATACGAGTGCGATAAACTTGCAGCAGAAAATGGACATACAGTGTTGCGTCTTCCTCCGTACTATTGTATATTCAATCCTATTGAGCTAATATGGCACCAATTAAAATCCAATAATATTAGGAGAAATAATATTTCTCCTACATTAAATGCATCTGTAGGAGAATTAATTAAAAACGAAGTAAGAAAAATTTCTGCAGACAGTTGGAAAAAGTGTGTACAGCATGTACTTAAGGTGGAAAATTCTTAAAATTGTATGATTACAAATATTCAACCCTTAATTATAAGTTTAGGCTTAGATGAAGATAGTGATAGTGATACAGAGTTAAATTTTGAATAAATTATCAATAGTTTCTTAGAATTTAATTAATATTTATTGTACTTGTTATCCTAATAGTTATACTTTTAAATTATATTATTTTCAATTATCATTAATTGTTATCATTATTTTACATTTATTATAGGTACTTAAAACTAAAAATACCTATCTATTTATTTTAAATTATAAAAATAAATCATGTGGTGTGGTGTACATTTTCAAGCCGGCCCTGATCCCATTTATTGAGCTTTGAAGAGGTTCAGGCGTATACAATAGGGTTTAATCAGGTAGTTTATTTATGGCAGTAAGAATCAGCGGTATAATTCTGCAACAACTATACAAATAAATGGGTAAAATGTTTAAAATTTAATCTGTTACCTGCTGGGACCGAATTTACCATCACCCGAAATATGTTTTTCAATGATTCTGCATAATTTATGTTAAAGTCGATAATATTCCTAAATGGGTATCGTTCGTTAGTGTACGGTATTTAAGTATATTGGCACTAAACACTATTCCGAGGGTGCGAAATATATTTAATAGTCATTTATACCATTATAAAATTAGGATAAATATAGCGGGAATGAGGACAGGCAAATAAATTATCCATTTGGGCGTACCTACCGACTTATCTATATCGCAGCCGAAATAATTACTTAATAAAAAACAACACTTTACAACACATACACAAAATACAATAACTTAACATAATCGCAGGTTAAATATTTTTACATCAGCAATTTATATATCAAAGATGCTTTTCAAAATTGTAATTTATTTTTTATTCCTTTTTAATATTATCCTTAACTTTGAGAGTATTTAATCTATCAAACAAGTCATATATGAATATTTTTTCAGAAATATATGGTTAAACATCAAACGAATCCATTATAAAATTGTAAATAAACGTGAAAAAGGTAAAGAAGTAATCATAAAATTAAGTTCGAATATATTTTAGAATGACATGAATATCACCAAATATGGATATATTTCAGGAGTTACCAAGCTTTATGAGAAAAGGGCGGATTGAAATTGTTAAGTAAAGGAGGGTCCTATTAGAATATTAATTTTGTTAGTCCTATTAGAATATTGCAAGTAACCAATTATAGAAATGTACGAATAAATAAACATTGGGTTGCCTCAAATAGTAACTCCCTGTATTACAAGCTCACTACCTGATAAAATTAATATTTATTATACAATGACCATCAGTAAGTTGATCACATATGGGAAACTTTATATTATTGAAATATTAGGAAACTATTATTAAGCGTCGACCGGAATTTCCTTAAATTTTTAAGAGCATAAATGTCATGCAAGTATGTAAAAATTAATGAAAATTTGAGTCACATATAAGAAAACAATCGACTTTAACGTCACAACCATGTCTAAATGTCGCTCCTGTATTGTAGAGTAGCGCCGCACTTCTGTGCGTTACAGGAGCGGCATTTAGACAGGTTTGAACGCTACCAATGTAAAGTCATTTTATTTCTTATTCGTGATTTTTATAAAAATACATAAAAAGTTATAAAACCAACAATTTTTCAGTTTATATATTTTCAAAAATTTAATAAAGTTCCGGTCGCAAATTATTGCAAATGCAAGATGATTCACAAACATTCTGGCTTTGATATAGTAGAAATTATTTAAAAATACCGAAACCCCAATAAAACGTGCAACAGAGAACGCTACAGGGTATTCTTTGTTTTCATACAAATCAAAAGCAAGAATAAATCGCTATATATTTAAAGGGAATATCTAGTTGACGCACTCCAAAAACAGTAAAATAATAAATAACATAAGTCTTAGTATTCTATTTTTTTTACTAGGTACCCAAGCGTGTTCCTGAGGAAGAGAGACATAATGTAATATGAGGGTGTATTTTGTATCCTGATGGGTATCTGTGGTGAATGCTGGTGGGATATTGGGTCAGACCCGGAATGTATTATTTCAGAAAAGTTAAGTAACAATTAAAAATGAAACCAGAAGTATTGAAATTGTTTTATTTTATATTTTTATTTTTTTATAGTTTGTATGTGCCGTGGCAAATCTTAAATTATGTACATTAAGGAAAACATTAATTAATACTTTTTATTAAGTATAAATATAATAGAAAGAGAAAAACAATACAAAAATATATTTCATATCTAGATGTATAACATTTTTATAAAGAAATAAACGTACAATAAGTTGATGTGAGTCTGAAGATAAAGAAATGTCACTTTCAGAATCTGAACCAGAATCTGACACAGGATTATCAGTGTCTTAACGTGAACATCCAGAATGTGTTCTTTTTGCCAATAATCCCTTATAATATTATATGCGTTGCAAACACGTGATATTTGTTCTGACACCCTCCGTTTTTTTGTTGGATTTAGTATTGTTTCATATTCTTAGGGATATAATGAAAATGTACTAAATGATCGAAAACCAAAGGAACATTCATACTCTCATTTTGTGACTATAATCATATACTTACTACCTATTCCACATAATATTAATAGCCTTCCTATTTTCATATTGTCAAGCTTCTCCGGCCATTCCCACACATGTACGGAAAAATTATTATTTCCCAAACCACCCGACGATACCTAATACAATAAAGGCGTATTTTTGTGTACACAGTAGCATTTTAAAATACTAATTCAGATTGAATGGTACTAGCAAGGAAAGGAAGCCTTCTCTATTGATAGGATGTCACCACCTGCAGACCGGTATCGAACTATTTGGTTCTCTTCAGTACAGTATAGGTGTCCATACCTATCATTAGAGAAGACTCTATACTTCACGCTGTATTATCAACCATATTCGAGAAAATACAACGCGTAGAGCCAACTCGTAGCAGTGCCACATAATCTGAACAGACGTTAGCTTTGAATAAATCAAAAAGTCTGCTTTTCAGCTGGTATTAATATCAGCAGAAGTGTAGAGTCTTCTCTGATGATAGGTATGGACATCTACCCTATACGGACGAGAACAAAAGAGTTCGAAACCGGTCTGCAGGTGGTGCCATCCAATCAATAGAGAAGGCTTCCTTTTCTTGGTAGTACCATTCAATCTGAATTAGTATTTTAAAGTGCTACTGTGTAGACACAAATACGCCCTTATTTTATAAAGTATCTTCGGGTTATTTGGGAAATAATAATTTTTCCATAAATTGGTATTTAATATTAATACTACCTGAAAGCAGACTTTTTATTTTTTTGTGTAATTTGTTTAACACATTCCTTACTAAATAGACATAAAGTTAAATGATTGGTAAAAATTTCGAAAAAAATTATTAACGGAATAAATAAACAATAATAAATATTTTTTTATAATTCTAGTCATCCCAGAAGTCAACTTGCCCCCATTTTACGGTATATCCAGTACTGTTTCTGGAATATTCTAATAAGCATAGTAGTTACTTACATATTAGTTTCCTTAAAATGATTGTAATCAACACCTGCCAACTTACCTGAAACAAAGAAAATATAAACTAGTAAAATACTGCAACAAAAGATTTGTATTTCATTGTTAGGGAAAGTTTTAAAAATAACTCTACTTAGTAAACAAGCTGGCACAACAGCGAAATATGAAGGATGGCTGGATCTACGTCGGTTAAAAATAAGTTTTAATTGCATTAATATCACCTAGAATGAAATAATAATAAATGGAACCATTCTTGTTGCGACCACAGTAATAACCAAAGAGCTTATTTTAAATTTTGATGCAGCTTAGAGGAATGGTACGTCAGAAAGTTTTTCTTTGAAACTACTGGTTTTCTCTACTTAATATATTATTTTATAAGAATAACGGCATCTGTTATGATACAAGGTGTAAAAATTAGTACACAATATAACTACAGGTTCTTTGAGTAAATATATTGCGATGTGGTCAAACTTTGCTTACTTCAAAAGTTGATAATAACCCAGATACAGGGTGTCCAAGTGGAAATTTTATTTACAAATTTCCTTATAAGTTACTTTTTAACCAATATTTTTAAATCAAATTTTGAGATTGGGGTTTTTTTTGATGCGAGAATTTGAATTTGTTAATAATTTTGATGTTTAATGGTGTGTGGATTGCTATCTTTGGCAACTTTAACGCCCACAATATCAACTGGCTTAAATACTCAAATGGAGACGATGAGCATGAATCGTTCGCGATCAACCTCCTAAACCTCGCAGGATATGGCATTACAGATCGGCCAAGTGGGAAGACCTGAAAAACCATTTTCGCACTTTTCCTTGGATGAGCGTGTGCTTGCTTCTGATGAACAATCCGTCTGTGCTGGCGAGGTCTCCGACGTCATTCTAACGAGCATGGAAGCATTTATCCCCTCCTCCCAAAAACGCCCTTCCAACGGCAAGCCCTGGTTTAGCAAGGATTGTGAGTGTTCTGTCAGATCAAAAATCAGGCTTACCAACAGTGGCGTAAAAACCCTACCACTGAGAATCGTACTATCTTTGTTACCGCTCGAAACCAATGTAAGTTAACAATAGATCAAAGCAAGGAAGCCCATAACGTGAGGATCAAAAACAAACTTCTTGACAGTCCAAACGGATCAAGGTCCTTTTGGTTAGGCGCTAAGGCCGTCAGCCAAAATTTCACGAAATCAACTATTCCACCCCTAACACGTCCCGATGGTATAATAGCATCCACAGCCGGAGACAAAGCAAACTTACTTGCTGAACTATTTTCTTCCACTGTAGATTTCCAGGCAAGAGCACAACACGACATTCCTGCAGTTCAATCCGAAATGACCGAAATCGTGTTCCATCAGCGTCCCGTCAAACGAATCCTGAATGGACTCGACGTCAAAAAAGCTACTGGTCCAGACGAAATTTCTATTATAGTTCTCAAGAGATGCGCCGATGAACTAACACCAGTATTTTGTAGACTTTTTCAACTTATCCTGCAAAAAAGGAATATTTCCATCTTGCTGGACGACGGCGCGAGTCCAGCCTATTCCAAAGAAAGATAAGAGAACCCTGCCTAACAACTATCGACTATATATTTTGTTTGTTCTATTGTACAGGATAGTGAAAAAAATATGCACTGTTGTGTAGTTTTAAGTGTTATTCTTTGTTACCAGTGTCGTGAATACTAACTTAAGGGTCTAGCCTAAGAATTAATTTTTTTGTTAAATAATACGTCTTTTTTATTTTTGGTAAAAAGGCGCCTATCAATATTTCGCACGACGGTGCCAAAGACACATGACACTTCCCTGGCTAGGATAGACAGTCCTATGACAAGTCTGCTAAGTAGAGACAACTGAATTTGTTCGGTGACGCCTAAGTTTTGGATTGATCTTTTCGGGAAGCTGTCAACTTTAATTATCCAAAAAGGGATTTGTGTGGTGCATGTCGGGACTTTCAACGCTTTATCACATTATCATCCGGCTTTTATTCGCTAGTTAACACGTCTTTTTTGTCCTACATATGAAGAAGCAAATCACACTGGTCTTGTCGAGCAGGAATTTTTATAACCATCATACCCGCAATAGTAGGGGCCTTCATGTTTAATCCTCGAGATTATAGTGGCGTCCTCCGTTTTCGAGGATGCAGAACACGATGGCGGCGTCAGAATTTCTCTTTTGGGTTGCACAACCCCTCAAACCGTCCAAAAACCACCCCCCAGAGGGGTTAAACGCGCTTCAAGAGGTCCCCCCCCCCCCCCCCCTTGCAGGGAAACACACTTTCCCCCGTTTTCGAGGATGCTGAGCATGGTGGTGGTGTTGGATATCGCGTCCGACCAGTTCCAACCCCTCCACCGGCCAATACTCGCCCTTGAAAACGGTGAATTTTTTTCCATGTATCAGCGGCAAATATATACGGCAAACTATTTGATTATATTTTTCAGTTGGACCGGAATGAGGGACCATTAGAACCGAAAAGAGAAGTACAACTATTTGCCCCATCTCGGAAACGGGGGGGGGGGGGGGGGAG
Organism: Barypeithes pellucidus; assembly: GCA_963991005.1. Taxonomy (NCBI): domain Eukaryota; kingdom Metazoa; phylum Arthropoda; class Insecta; order Coleoptera; family Curculionidae; genus Barypeithes; species Barypeithes pellucidus. Next base: position 35,783,810 of record OZ022556.1, read on the forward strand.
GTCAGACGCGATATCCGGGGGAGTGTGTTTCTCTGCAGGGAAGCCTTCGTGGAGGTACTCTTGTTATGGCTGAAAATATTTCGATGTTCGTCCGACTCACAGACGCCACTAATAAGTGTTTTCCAGTGTTTGTTTCTTAAATTTCAGTATTGTTTGTGGAAAAAAATTGTAATTCTTAACTAAATATGGCAACATTGTGCCATGCCGTAAACTACAGATGTTTGGGTCACGTCCGTAGATTTTTTGTTTCTCCTAATCAAGACATATTAAACCGATCAGCAAATAGAGACAGGCTGAAGATTAAAAAGAAGCGTAGATTCTGGCTATAGAATTTTTTTGCGTTTATTTTCGAAATATCAGGCGTCACATTGACGTGCACAAAGTAGATAGTAGAACCATGGACCCGGTTCTTGTTTCAAATCGATGACTTTTTCGGATTTTCGCCTTTCAGAACTTTAACACTACTATTCAGTTAGGGAATATCTCCGACCCTCTTTAACTGTGTATGAACATTAAAATACGTCATGTCAATTAGTATTCTGTATCATCATTCTAAGTTCCCGACAATGGTAATTAAAAGAGAACATTTAGAAGATTTATTAACAACGTTTACATATTAAGATAAATATTGCTGTGCTAATGAGTAATTTCGGAAACAACTGGCAAACCTTTTAAAGTTTAAATATTAATTTGGCTCCGAAAGGAGAAAGGCATTAAATCAAGCCACAAGTAATTATTTTTTATTACATTACATAAATTTTTCTCCATGCAAATGGCCCATTTCGTAGAGGTAATATAACTCTGGAAAATATTTATTTTTCGCGATAGAATTACTAAATAGCGGTCACTTTATCATTGCAAAAATACGACAGAGGGCTCCCAGCGGAATGTTATTTCATTCAAATTTATTTTTAAGGTACAACGAAAATTTTTAAATTACCCACCAGGCTGTTCAGGTTTACGCCATACTGTAATAATAAAAAATAATTGGACTTTAAAAAATGCTGCCCAAGTTTATTACTTACTAAGCCAGCGGAATACGCCCCTCTGGGATCGCGAGAACTTTGCAAAGGTATAGTTTTAAATTTTAAAATAATAGGAACAAAAGCACTGAAACTATAGAGGCTGGCCTGCCTGTGTATTAGTGGGGCGATGAGAAGCACCGCCACTGCAGCAATGGAAGTCATACTGGGACTAATACCCCTAGACATACACATCAGAATGGAGGCTAACTGTAGCGCCTCAAGGATGATCACCAATGGGGAATGGACACAATATCACGTAAAAATTGGACACACAAAAGCCACGGATCTAATCAACGATGAGCTCTTGGATATGCAAACCGATCGTATGAGAGCAATATACGATTTCACAAAGCCCTTCAAAATTGAATGGAACTTTGACAAATGGACGAACAGTGCACCCTCGTCGTTTGATAAGGGTCTAGTTTGGTACACCGATGGATCAAAAACCGCCAACTGTGTGGGCGCAGGTATATTTGGGGAAAGACCCAGGATGGACATAAGCATTCCTCTGGGAAAGTACGCCACAGTATACCAAGCGGAAGTTCATGCCATACAAGCATGCGAACTACAAAATCTTGAAAAGGGCTACCACAACCAAAAGATTTACATCCTGTCGGACAGCAAAGCTGCTCTTAAGGCTCTGAACTCCAATCGGTTTACTTCAAAACTTACACTGGGTGCCATACCAACCTAAAAGTACTGGCGGCCAGGGGGAACAAGATAGAGCTCTTGTGGGTCCCTGGTCACTCTGGGATATTAGGAAATGATAAAGCGGATGAACTAACGAGAATGGGATGCTAGCCCTAATACGGCTCTAGTTGACAGGCTACTGCCACTTGCGAAAACACGTTCAACGGATCAATGCAGACTCTGCGGCGAAGAGGATGAAACCGCCTCACACATAATATACCACTGCGTAGCACTGTCTCGTAGAAGACAAAATATCTTCGGGAACATACAACGTGGTGACAACCTCCCACATGACAAACTTGGTAGATGGTTACTGGACCTCAAAGAAGGAACAAACATCGTCTAATAAGATCGGGGTACACAATAAGCCCAAAGGCTGCAGTGATAGAAGTTCGGGCCTTTAAACCGACCCCCGCCTTTAACCAACCAACCAACCAATCACCCCTGCACACGGGGATAGTAATAGCGGCCAGTAGTACTAGGCAGTAATGGGCGCTGGTAATTTTGCTGCTACTGTACCCGTGTGCAGGGACACTTCCGCTTCAACGTCCTGTTGGTCATTAGCGGCTACCAAACTCAAGCATGTTTGAGATTATTGGACGCCAGAGGGCCAGTAACAGGGTCACGTGTCATGATACAAATAACTAAGGTAAGGTAGGATATCTGACCATTCCAATTTCGACTGCAGCGTGCAGTGACGTCACAGGGAGAGTGATTTTTAAATTTCTTATGGAGATTTATACGATGTTAGGGTTTCTAATTCTATTTTAAAAATATTTAAATGTTTTACTCATTTAATGGTATGTGAAAGGAAATAATAATATATGACAAGTATTTACGTATATTAAAATCATAGAAATATAACACACATTACAGCTAAAATACCACTAAAATAAGAAAAGATTCCGACAAATTTTTGAAATATCCGCCGCGCCATTGGATCCGGTCGACGCTAGCCGAAGCTGCTCGGCGACCCCTCCTCATTGCCACCAGCGTTTTCAATCTTTTACAATTGTAATATATCCATTACTATTTTAACAATTTTTGAGAGGTTCATTCTTGTTGTGGGGCTCCACATATAAAATTTATGTTCAATCTGGAGGTGGCCCTCATATCATAGGAACGTAACGACATTTTTCTCTTTCCATAGAAATTTTGAGAGTCCACCAGAACTGTTTCTTATTTAGCCATGTGTGTTTATTAAAATAACTATCTAAATTTTCATAGAATGTTCGATTGTGATATGGATAACCAGGAAAAAAAAATTGATATAAATATAAGGAGTTTCCGCTTTTCTAAGGATAAAAACAAAAAATTAGAATGGATACGGTTTAATCAATTCAAAATATTGATTATTTAACTACTGGAGCAGAGTATGAGTTTCTTTACCTCTTCATAATTTCACTTTACTGAGAGATGGACTATTTAATTATTTAGTTTAATTTGTTTATAACTACTTAGGTCATATTTTAGCTTTAATCTTTGTTGTATGTACATGAAATAAATATACCTAAATACCATGATATTATTCTTTTTTATTTATTTATTATTATTGCAAAATGTTATTACAAATTTCTTAAATGTATAAAGTACATGAAATGATGAATATATCCTAAATTTTTCTATGACACTGACTAAGTGTTTTATCTGTCATGACAAATTAATATCTAAAAAACTAAAACAAAACTAAAAATTAAAATAAATAAACTAAAATTTAAAAACAACACAACTGAAAGACCAAAATTAGGAAAAAACAAAATTAATCAAATATCAGTTCAAAATTATTATAATCTTGGAAAATAAATTGTCTGCAATTTTTTTTAAATTTAAACCTACTCGTTAAGCGTCTAATTTCAGTGGGTATAAACTTTAGCTAACTAACTAATAGCTAATAAACCTCAAATTTACGTTATTGTGATTAACAGGCATTTGTATAAGATGGGGGGGGGGGGGGGGGTCGGTTGTACGCTGATTTTATCATATAAATAAATTAGGCATTTGTATATTTCCATCTGCTCTAATACCATTCCATAAATATCCTTTGTTATTTGTATACAGAACAGATGGTGGATATGTATATAGTTCGGATGTTACATATTTTTCTGAAAATATTAAGTGAGATGGGTATAATTTGTGTCTTTTATAAATAATTTTTAGTATGTATTTTTGTACAATATTCAGTTTGTATAGACAATTATTGTGTAGACCACCCCATTCCAAAATACCATATCGTATCAGCTGCTCGACCAAAGATTTATAAATAATCTCGATAACTGCCCTACTCAGGAATTCCCGTAAAAGATAGCATTTCTGTATAAACCTTCTTATTTTATTAGACAAGTAATCCATATGTGACCTCCCTTTAAGATGGTATTCTATCATTATCCCGAGATATTTAATATGTGCAACTTCACTTATTTCAGCGAGAAAGCTATATAATTAGTCTTCATCCAGTTCAACGTTAATTTAAAGATTTGCAGCCAGTTCTGTATAATCGATCGACCACTTTATTCGTTCCAATCACAGCCACTAAAGATAAAAACGGTGTCGTCAGCATAAGAAATAGCTTTACCACAGATATTTAATTTTAACAATGAATTTGTATAGATAATAAAAAGTACCGTGGCCTGTGGTACACCAATTCTTGCCCTGAGTTTACTACTCAATGTACCATTAACCCTGACTATTTGAGTTCTATCACTTAAATAGTTTTTACCAGCTCTAATACGGGACATCTTACTCCCTTATGTTCGATAACTTCAAGTAGTTTGTCGTGAGGAACAGTATCAAAAGCCAATGCATCTCTTCTCCATATTCAAATCCCTAACAACTTCAGACACTAGGCTATATATCGCATCAGTGGTACTACTGCCCTCAACAAACCCGTACTGATTAGGTAAAATAATTGAGTTTAAAGTCAAAAACCCATAATCTAGTCTTAAAAGTCTTCTCAAAGATTTTCGCAAAATTACTAATTAAGATAATCGGTCTGTAATTGTTAACACTACTAATATGATCGGATTTATGGATTAGAGTTACAATAAATGTTTTAAAAGCACTTGGTACAACGCCAGTTTCGAATATCATAATAATTATGTGCAGAATCGGATCGATAATCTGAATATGAGTTGATTTTATAATCCTCGAAAATATTCCCTCATATCTAGGAGAACTATTGGCTTTTAGGGTTGTTATATGTTGAATTAATTCATTTTTAGTTAATGGTGTAAGGAACACAGAGATCGTTATAACAGAACCAAGCTAGCACTGGTGAAGGGATATTTCTTTTCATTTTTACACCAATATCTATAAAATATTCATTAATATAATTAGCCATATCAAAGTCACAATTAAAATTATCACCATTATTTATCCTAATAAAGTTTTTTTGCTTAGAGGTGGTTTGTTCATACGTTGCATCTTTTATAATTTCATAAATTTGTTTCATATTATTCTTATTAAGATCTCCTCATGTTGTGTCTGTATTTTGGTTTGATTTCGGCTTTATTATCAATGTTGGTATATTTATATTGTTTTTGGTATTCACGTTTTCAATAAGACCTGTCTTTACTACCTGAGAAAAATGCTTCGGCATCAAAGAGGCATCACCAGACGATGAAAATTTTAATTCATTAATATCTTTTTTCATACCTTCAATGAGACCAACCATGTATGGCAAACTTGCCACTAATTTCCTGCAATCATCACATAACAATAACAGTAGTCGCTTCTGAAGAGGCATAAACTTTATCTCCGAAGCCGGCAAGTTTTATGTATTTTTCCTAGGCATATTTCACATACCTACTGTTAAAGCGATAAAACCTTTTAATGCCTTTAAAATATAGCTAAAAACGCTGACAGCAACATAAATCTCCATAGGAGATTTAAAATTCACCCGATGACGTCACAAGCTACTCCTTCATCGGTATGGAATCATGCCTCTTAATTATTTATAAAATGAGTAACAGGGTCACGTGTCCTAGTGGTAGCCATTGTTACAGGTGTCTGTACTGGCATTCGGATACCTGGTTATAAGTCTTCGCTGGCCAGTAGAGCGCCAGAACTCTGTTGGCGGAAAAAGTACTTTTTCTATTTTCTAGCTGTTTACAGAAATTAACATTGAATTGACGTTACCTGACAATTACTATAACCAACATTATTATTTAATAATTGTTGTAATTGTAATTCTGCGACACCTGGAACATGATTTTTTTACTAATCACCTTCCATTTACTCGGATACGTTTTCCTTTGGTGGAAAACGAAAAGGGGTAGGATGTGTAATAAATATTTACGTCAATTTTTTCTAATTTTATTTACCCTATGACGACTAGACCAACCGAATTTTGTAAAATTCTAGACGCCCCCCCTCCCGCTACGTCACTGACAATTCCCGAAGAGTAAATCAACTTTTTTTATATGTTTCTTACGATATTTCGGGTCATCGGGACTTCGGTATCGGTACACAGAGCTATAAAAATCCCGAATATTTTTATTTTCGTTTTTAGCACTTTCTGCATTGATCTCTAAATAAACCCTTTGCTATAAAATATTTCCGCGTATCATTTTAGTAAGTTTAATAAGTCATTTTCGGTAAATATTCATAAAAGAAAAATTCTCGTACTATTTTCAAATTCTCGACAATTTTACATCACTAATCGTTGGGAATATACCAGTGTGTCAATTTGAAAACTTCCAACTGTATCTCTCTTCCTGTAAGAAAATTTATATTTTTTGTCAAATCACCTCAGATATGCACATCTCTGCACTTATATACAGTATTACTAAGAATTTGCAACTCTTTTTACAAACATATTTTATTAAATAGGCTTTTTTTTTATGATTAAACACAAGCACTATAGGAAAAATCCTTTAGGGCACTCTGGGAGTGGTGCGTGTGCGCAAGAAGCGATTCACGTTAATTTTGAATCGTTGGAGGTTATATTCGGTGGGAGACACGACCTCGGGATTCACACACGATTTCGGTCATTTCGGATTGAACTGCAGGAATGTTGGGTGGTGTTCTTCCCTGGAAATCTACAGTGGAATGCGAAGAAAATAGCAACTAAATTTGATTTGTCTCCGACCGTGTATGATATTGTACCATCGGAACGTGTTAGAGGTGAAATAGTTGATTTAGTAAAATTTTGGCTGACGGCCTTTGCGACTAACCAAAAGGACCTTGATCCGTTTGGACTGTCAAGAAGTTTGTTTTTGATTCTCATGTTATGATATTTTTTGATTTGACAGCACTCTCACAATCCTTGCTAAATCAGGGCTGGCCGTTGGAAGGGCGTTTTTAAGAGGAGGGGATAAATGCTTCCATGCTGGTTAGAATGACGTCGGAGACTTCCCCAGCACAGATGGATAGACCATCAGAAGAGAAGCATACGCTCATCCAAGGAAAAGTGCGAAAATGGTCTTTCAGATCTTCCCACTTAGCCGATGTGTAATGCCATATCTTGCGACTGTATATAGATCTGGATTTGATGTCAAGAAGAGATCCAAAAGACTAGCAAAATCTCCAGCTCGGTCTGGAATCCTCGTTGGTTCTTCTACGAGTCGAGTTAGACCAGAACTGATCGCAAAGGATTCGGGTTTGTTCATCGTTTGTATTTGAATATTTAAGCCAGTTGATATTGTGGACGTTAAAGTCGTAAAAGATAGCAATCTCGGCAATAGGATGGTTGGTTTGCAAGAAGTCGATTGTATTTGCTAGTGATGAGAAAAGGGCTCTGTAATGGATATCACTTGGAGGACGGTAAAGGCAGCAGATAAACTTGACGATTTTCTGCGTTGATATTTTAAACCACTTTACATCAAAATCTTTCGGTTCAAGTGTAAGTTCTCGTTGGCAGCAGAGATCATCTCGAATAAAAAGACATACCAAGAAGTTGCGTCGAAATCGGAAATGAAAATCGTATCCACGGTATAAATAGCTGACGGTGTTTGTTGACGATCTGACCTTTGTCTCGGTTATTGTGAGCACGTGAGGCTTGGAAGATTGTAAGTGCTGATGTTCGTGTTAAGCCCTCTAATATTGCAGAAATTAATTGGTTGGTTAGCAACTTCTGGTGCAACACCATTTCTTCGTTGAGTGTTGTTAGAGGAACTCAGTAAATTATCGGGTTTGTTGGGTTTGTTGTTTTTTGATGAACTTCGCTTGATGCTATTTTTGGGACTGGCTGCTACTAGAACATTTAAAGTGAAAACCATTACTGTCCTCGTCTGTAAGCCTACAGTCTGCCTATTTCACTTGCTGCCACTTCTAGCCATCAGTACTGGCAGCCATTACGGCTCCTGTGTGTAGGGGGCTTAACTTAAAACACTGACGATGATCAAATATATTATTAGGTAGATCTAACGAGTAGTCGTAACTATTATATGGGGCGTTCCACAGGAATCAGTTCGATTTATATTTGGAAAACTATACATAGGATAATTCTGAACATTAGAAAATACGCTAATGTCGACAAAGACAACTTGTCTAAAATATTTTCAATATGGTAGCACTTTGGGTTATACCGGAGGTCGATATTAACTTGCTTACTTTAAACAGAACACCCTATATATTATCACATTCTTGCATTCTACGCAAGACTCTAGCCAGGTTTTGTATCATGTCCTATACCTAAGTACTGACATAATTAAGGTTTTATGTGTAAAATGACGTTGGCAGAACTTAAAATAATTAATAATTAATTAATTTCCTATAATCACCAATATTGTGTCCCTGAGCGTACCTAAAATAAAATGTTGACTTTCTAAAAATAATATTTACTAGTTTTTTTCTTTTACTATTGAGTATCATCCAATTTCCTGAGATAAATTGGCGGTGCGGCGAAAAAATCGTCAAGTTGTAAAATCTAAACTAAAATAGCAAAAGAAAAAAGTAGTAAATATTATCTCTTAAAAAGCTGCCATTTTGTTTCGGGTACGAACAGGGACACAATATTCAGGGATCGCAAAGTACTCGATAGAACCTTTAAAACAGTGTATCGCAAGATCCATCCCACTTGTTGTATTTATTTTTTTAGGCCGGTAAATTAAATATAGGCTAATAAACAATAATAACTATGCAATTTTTGAAACGTCGCCATTTTGGTTTGAGTGCGAATAGAGCAGTAATATTCTGGCATCGCAAAGTACTCGATGTGATCTTCAAAATTGCGTATTACAAAGTTCATCTTCCTATTTATTTATTGTACATTCGCTATTTTAAGAGCCATATTTGCGTCAACTGCTGTAAAACTGTAAATAAAAAATTAGCGGGTCAACAGTTAACAGGGGCATGGGATAGTAAAGAACCACACTGTATATTCATTTCAATTCTTTATTCCTTATTAATTAAATATACTTATCATGTCATGTCATGTTTTCTTGGTAATATAATATGACCAATAAAATTTAAAAACAAGTTTTAAGACTATCTATTACACTATTAGTTACATCTATTTTTTTTAAATTTCCACATTTAAACTGTGATAGTCAGTTGGGAACTATGCAAGAATACGTGAAATAATTGGAATTTATTGCAGTTGGCGTACATGCAAAATGTTTAAAAGTAATTTCACTGTAAATTGAAATACTTTGGTTAAGGAAACTGTGTAGGAAAATTGTCTACGACGTGAATTACTTGAAGTATAGAAAGTCTCGAAAATAAGTGAAGCTTGGGTAACTGTAAGGAAAGGAGTGTGTATGTACTAGTTATTGTCTCATCGTTATACAGGGTATTTCTTATTAACATGATAATATGTAAGGAGATTGTTGTTGGCTCCATTTTCAGAGAAAAACTTCATATGAACATATGTCCTAAACGTCTTAACTTTTGAGATACTGGGTGTTAAAAATTTTCAAAAAATCTCCTGTTTTATTAATATCTTTGATACTGCACTAGATATTTTTCTGAAATTTGGTAGACACCTTCTATTCATCTTTTTTCTATTTTCTATTATCTATTTAATAAAGGCATTTTATGATGTATAACATGTTTTTTTATTCCGACCGTTCGTGCGAGAATTGCTATCGGTATTTTTGAAGGAAAGCATGTTACGTCACTTTTTTTAAATAAAAATTATTTTTGAACTTCTCATTCCTTGCTGAGCGAATATCGTTTCTTGATTTTTTTGTCATTTGACGTACAGTTTTCGTATAAAAAATTTAAATTCATTCATTTGCACTCTGTAATGAAATTAGATATTAACAAAGATTTACAGATCTAGTAGGTAAGGAGCATATTTTGTTTCGTTAACATAAAAAGTTCAGACAGTTGCCTACCTAGTCTATTTGTCACGTATTTAAGTCATTAGCCTTTTATTAAGACAAAACAAATTATTAAGAAAGCATGAGAATCTTTAACACCCTGTATCTCAAAAGTTAAGACGTTTAGGACATATGTTCAGATGAAAGAAGGAACCCAAACTCAATAAATTTAAAAATTAATATATAGTTGTCCAATGTAAATATTTTTTATTTCTGTTATATATCGAGAACGTACCTCTTTTGAGAGAAACTGCCCGCTTCACTGAACTTTACGTAAAAATCTCTAACAAAATCAGTTTTTACCTTTTTGATAAATTAGCGCTTAACGGAAATACGAGGGGTGTTTCAAAATCATCCTGTAGATAGAAAACTAAGAGAGACATGACAAATATGACACCTGAATCTTTCTTTTCGTTAAAAAGTAGCGAAAGTGAAAACAGCAACATTATATTATCTTTGATAATAACTTTAATACCCTCCGAAAGTGTCGAAAATGGGACACCCTGATTAACTAACGGTAACCATATTAACATTTTTATGTTACGATATTATTTTACAATTATCTTTTAAAACAACAGTACTTATTAAATTAGGACAAAAGACGAAAATTTATAAAAAAAGAAGTTGGGAAAGACTGACATATTAAACTCAAAGAAGAAATGTTGCATTAGCTGTTAATTTGTAGTATTCAAGAACAGCTTACTTTAACCTTTGAGCATATCTATTTTGCTATAAAGCTGAAAATGCTAGATACAAATCAATGGGAAATAACATGATAAATTGACTTATAAAAAGCCAATTACCATTTATATTGTGCTACTTTGTATTAGACGTTATTGTGACAAAAACATGATTTATTGGATTTATATCTAAGACCCCATTAGAAACGAATTGATCAAACAAAGCTATCCATTTTAAGAGGACGCAAACACATTTATGACTTTAATAAATATTATGTAAAAGTTTAAGGGCGGCTAAATGATTGTTGATATTATACAGGGTGGCAACTATTTAATTTTTTAACCGTAATTTCTACGAAGTTGGTTAAATTAGAGAAAATGTGCAGTTTTTAAAGCTTTGTAGAATCCAGTATTGACGGTGCCGAATTGTTTTTGATTCATGTCTAAAATTAATTACTCGATAGGTTCTAATTTTCGAAAAACGCCCTGTCAATAAAAACCTTATATTATTTCTTTTCTATAAAATGATGTTATTAGTTTTTTATGTCGTTTTTTACAGTGTTGGGATCACTCGAGTAAAAAACCGCTCGAGTACTCGATTATTGAAATAACCGACATTGCTCGATTATTGAAAAAATTGCTCGAGTTATAAATTCAAGCGATAATCGTCACTTATAACTTTTCACTCGATACTCGCAGCCGCACTACCAACCACTGCCGTTCGAGCGCTCGGTGATATCATCGCTCGATGAATCGGAGTTTCAAGTGATTATATAACCGCTCGAGCGATTATTGGAAAGAGTACTCGATTTCTAAATTCAAGCGAAAATCGTCGCTGCCTGATTATAATGGTTGCCAGATTGTCTTCAGAGTTTTCGGGGAGGGACAAATTTTGTATTCATCGGGAATTGAGGATAACTTCCGGGATTTCTGGCAGATTATTATAACTTAATAAAAAATAAATAAGAACGTACTACATTCCGGGATCATATACAGCAACTTGCGGGAATATCCCGGCCACCTGGCAACCCTAGCTATAATACATTTAAACGTCATCGCTTGATGACTATAAATTCCGAGTGATATCGCTCCAGCGTTTCGCTCGATTATTGAAGTCGCTCGGGTATAAATTATTATAGTATAAAATTATCGGTTTTTCCTAACACTGTTTTTATAACTTAGATATCATGTCCAACTTCAATTTTTTAAATAAGGACCTGGATTTTTTTATTTCATTTTTTTGAGAGTATTTTTTGTTCTAAATACAATGATGTATTACTCAATTATATTTATCTTATTTTTGGCATAAATTAAACATCATCAGGAAAATCTAGATAATTTCCTCAGTACTGCCCTGATCTTCTAAAATAATACACACATAATATTTTCATTTGATTTAGCTGTATTTGAGCTAAAATTAAAACTAGTAAAAATCTTTCATTTTTAAAAAAATTATTGTGCAGATTTCATCTAAGAACAACTAAAAATAGGAACAAATTGAAACATTCAATCGCGTATAAAAAATGGTAATCGAGGTGGCCACGGAACAGGTCGGCCTTTATCTGCTGTACTATTTTTTGTGGTGAAATATCCAAAACAAAGTATATTACCTACATCCCATGTAATAATATCCACGAACTTCAGCGACGTACAAACTTTGCCATTCAAATAGGCATCCGGCATGATGATGCACGCTATTGAACAAATGGGAAAAACAACCATTGTATTGTATTAAAAATCAAGAAAGGCATTTCAAATAATTAACGAAATGACATTCCTAATGATGTGTAATTTATACCGAAACTAAGGTAAATAAAATTTAGTGATACATTATTGTATTCGGGGTAAACAATACTCTCAAAAAATAAAATAAAAAAAATCCAGGACCATATTTAAAAAATGATAATGCCATTTTATAGAAACGAAAAAATATAAAAATTTCATTTAATGGGCGTTTTTCTAAAATCAAAACCTTTCGAGTTGTTAAAGAACTTAATTTTAGACGTTTTTAATAATTCACCCTGTATCTTATGAATCAAAAATACTTCGGCAACGTCGATACTGAATTCTAAAAGCGCTTTACAAACTACACATTTTCTCAAATTTAACCAACTTTGTAAATATTACAGTTCAAAAGATACTCATAGTGATCAATTAAATAGTTGACGCCCTGTACTTGTTATACCGTAAAAGCCCGATTTCAGGTAAAATACGATCTTCCTATGAAAAACTAGATTTAACTATCTTCCCTAGTCAAATCTAGATTTCACTAGTTAACCCATTTGACCCTGAAACCTTTTTTTTCCGATTTTGTATATTTTTTTCTTAAAAATGGTTAATAGAAGATCTCATAAGTCGAGAAAAAATCAGTAAAAATTTTTTTCATTTCCACTTTGGAAAAAACAGCGGTCCTTTTAAAAGGACGGTAGCATAAAGGGCTGCTATTAGAAAAATAAATAAAGATTTAAAAATATGTTTATATATCTTACAAAATGCTTAAACTTAAAAACTAATTAGTATGATAGGCCGCAAAACAATTTTTAGGGTGAAGACCAACGTCACATTTTTGGCACACAAAATTTGCTTTTTTGTGGCACACAGCACATTTTCTCTGACTCTCGTGATATGCAACTAAATGATCTAGTCTATCGTAACGCGAGAATTGGAAAGCGTTTGTCGGCAATTTCGAAGGTCCTTCCTTAGTTGTTTTTTCTGTAGGTTTCGAGCAGCTGTATCATTATGTCCCTCCTAAACTGAAGTTGGTCAAGGGTACCACCATCATTCCTATGGAGGTGCCACGAGTTTTGTGCCGCCATGTCGACACAGTGGGAAAATAACTGAAAATACCACTTTTTACCTCGTATTGAAACTATATTGGCCTATGGTTGGATCACTACAGCCTATACCGCCCATATTTTCATTGTATGTCTTGATCAATCGAGGCTGATCTATATAGACATGCCTTTTTTCAGCCTGGGAAAATCGTTTGACCTTATTTACTGGCAAAACTGAACATGCATTAGTGGCTAAAGTAACAACGCTGTTGAAATTCCATGTACATAAAGCGATTTCATTATCGGCAACACCCCATTCAAATGTACCTCGTATCTTTTTCTTCAGAACTGTACCATTGCTAAATGGAGATTGAGGGATCCGATTTTCCCGTATGGTACCAGTTGCCTTGATGTTCCTCAATTTTAGCTCCTTTAGAAGTGACAAAGATGTAAAGGAATTGTTACAAAATAAACGAAGAGGCTGGTAAGGCATTTTTTGTAAAACATCTGCATATTGGAGAACAACTGACGCTCCCAAACCCATGTCATATTTGTCCGGAATTGTTGTCGACGCACCTTGGTATGGATCCAAATAAACAATGTATCCAAGGCGTAGGGTACCTACCCAAAATTTGTACCCCCACCTTATAGGCTTGCCTCTAATAAATTGCTTACCGATATGTCTCCCAAAATACGGTATTATAGCTTCATCAAAGCTGTGATTCTCTTCAACTGGGGCATAATCAAACAACCTTTTATTTAGGCTGTTGAAAAGAGGTCGCACTTTAGAGTACTTGTCATTTTTATCAAGGGACGTATTATCATTGCAATTATGGAAATAGCGGCTGATATAAATTTATTCTGGGTATCGTTGCAATTTTGCCAATACATATGTCGCCTTGAAATAGTTGTATATCCACTGACAAGTAACACCCCTATAAAGCAGTACATCTCGTCTACAGTAACGTAGGGCGGTTTTTTTGCTGTACATAAATATTGGTAAAATTGACAATTTCTCCTATCAAGTTTTCATCAAAAAACAGCTTGAAAATATTTCCAGGGGAACAATTGTTTTGTACACTTTCAACTGGTTGCTATTGCATAAACGTAGAATCTAAATCTTTATTGAGAGTGTATACAAACGTATTTATTTGTTTTGGTCGCCTTTCAACAAAAGTGGACAGTGGTAGATCTGCATCACTGTCCCAGTCGTCATCACCTTCCATGTCAAATTCAATTTCCGCCGGGGCCCTGAGTTGTACTCCGGAACTACATCGTCTTCAGCCCCAGAATCTTCATCGGTATCGCACTTTTCATTGGCATTTTCGGGTGGAAAAATTATAATGCCTGTAGAAATGTCCGGCGTAGAGTCATTCTCCAATTTCTGTTCAATTTCAAGTTCTGCCATGGTTAGTGGCTTTTTCAAATACCTGCAAAAAAACCGCATAGTAGCATATAATCCTACTGTCCTTTTAAAAGACTCGTTCAATTGAACGGCCCTGGATTGAGCCAGAAGTGTAAAACATAACCACAAATATATGAAAAGGTAAGTATATTATGTTATTTGTTAAAAATAATTAAAACAACAACGAGAAAATAAACGAGTTTTAACATATCGTACCTTGACTTACTCATTGCAAAATCACTAGAAACACAGTGTTTTTAAACCGTCACTATCGGTCCAAAACTTAACAAACTCCTAACGATCGCGATTGATCTTGTTTAAGAGGTCATCTAAATCTAATATGACACTGGCGACATCTTGAAACCGTCAGCCGAATCAGAAAAGTATAGTTTTTTTTTTAAGTCCTTTTAAAAGGACCGTAGGCGTTTTAAGGGTTTGCTTGGGTTTTCCTAGGGCAAATAAAACTAATTTTGACTTAAAAGTGTTCGAAACTAGAATTGATTTCGCATTTTTTTAAATCATATTTAGGATGTAGTATAGTCATAGCACTATATTGATAAATATTTTTTTGTTTAAATTATCAAAAAATAAAAATTGCAATATGATCTGAAACCAACCATTTCAGTGAAAGCCCCTAATTTCTACAAACTTTCTATTCGTCTTGTCATGTCATTATAAACAGAACAAATCATCTGTTAATAGATTAGACAAAAATTAAATTTTCTTTTAATTTTGAATTATGACGAAAAATCAATTCTAGGACCATTTTCAAATGGCATTTTTCTTAAAAACAAAAATTAAGGTAGTTTTCTCATAGGTAAAATCAGTATTTTTTAAAATTTTAACCTCCCAGTATGCACAAACTAAATTTCCTTATGACAAATCTTAATGTTTTTCCAAGCAAACGTTTTTTCGATAAAAAATTGCTTCTTGTCGAGAAATCAAAAATTAAGTCCATTTCTGGTAACATTATCTAGGAACACCCCATATGAGCATCATCAGACCTAAAAAAATTTATTTTAGAACCATTTCTCGAAGAGAGTTAGTAATAAAAAATCAAAAAGCACAAAGTCAGCGTCTAAACAAATTGTAAGGAGATTGTCATAAAGTATAATTTTTTAGACCTTATGCTACCCATATAAGAGCAAACCATAGGTGACCAAATATAAGAAGCTTCCTTTTATGGCTAAAGGATATTCAAAGAAGATCTAACACAAAGAAATTACTGACTATGTTCTGTCGGGCAAATATTTACGAAGCGTTAAAAATAAACCACATACCTCTTTTTAGACTTAGTACAACCTGTGTAATAATTAGGGTTAGCATTTATTAAAAAAAATTCAGAGAATTTTAAGAAAAAATTAATTATTTTTGGGCCGAGTTGCAATTCTCGTGTCCAAAGAAATGTACAAAAGTTCTCCGTAGGGAAGTAAAATAATGATTTTTTTAATTACAATTCTGGGAATTAAATTGTATGCTCGCGATTAAAAATAAGTTTCTAAATTCCCAGTGTGATTTAAGTAGCTTAAAAGATTTTACTTTGCAAACGGTAACGATCTGGAAAAAAAATATAATTTTTTTGCGGAAGGAAAATGTAAGATATTAAAAATTATCAAATGTATTTAGTATAGAATTTTAAATTTAAACCGTTCTACTTTTAGCACACAATTAAGTTTCTTTTTTTTATGATCAAACACAAGCACTATAGGAAAAATCCTTTAGGGCACTCTGGGAGTGGTGCGTGTGCGCAAAAAGCGATTCACGTTGGTTTCGAATCGTTGGAGGTTATATTCGTTGGGAAAAACGACCTCGGGAAGGTCGTTCCATAAGGAGGTAGTCCTCCAGATGAAAGAATTCTTAAATAATGAAGTTCGAGGAGTCTTAAGCTTAACCACATATGAATGGGCGGCAGTGGTTCGTCGTGTATTTCTGCTATTCGTCGCTCTGGGCGGAATTAAGAGGGCAAGGTCAGCCGAGCACCTTCCATGAAAATATCTGTAAAAGAGAGTCAAATCCCCAACCTGTCTTCAATATTCTAGGCTGTTGAGGTTCTTCGTCAGCTCGTGGTCTCCGATCAGATGAACAGCCCTCCTTTCGACGGAATCCAGTAGCCGAAGAGTATGTTTGGGTGCAGAGCTCCAGACATGAGAGCAGTATTCTAGTGATGGTCGAATCTGGGCTTTGTGTAGTGTCAAAAGTTGTTGAGGTGTGTACAACTTTCTGGTTCGGAAGAGTACCCCAAGCTTCTGTGAAGCTATCTTGGCGATTGCCACAACGTGGTTATGCCAAGACATATTTCTTCCCAGATTGACGCCCAGCAAATTAATACATGAAGCCAGTGGGATTGCGTGTCCGGCCATGACTATTTCTGGTTCTGTAATGTTAACCTTTTTAGAGAAAACTGCTGCCTGAGTTTTTTAGCATTAAATTCGACTTGGTTACTGTCACCCCAAGCCAAAATTTCTTCCAGGTCTTTGTTGAGGCGTGATACTTTATGCTGTCTGCGAAGATGTGCGTCGGCAGCCGATGTTTGCGCATTCAAAGAGAAAGATGAGATAAGTGTGCTATCGTCAGCAAAACTAAATATCGGATTTTTAGTTTTCACTAGAAGGTCGTTAATGTAGAGTAAGAAGAGAGTGGGAGACAATATGGACCCTTGAGAAACACCGGCATTGATGGTGAAGGTGTCTGAGAGAAATCCGTCATTCGCCACTTGCAGAGAGCGGTCCTTAAGAAAGCTAGACAACCATGCACAGAATCGACTGGGCATACCATAGGATCGCAGTATACTTAGAAGCCCCTCATGCCAAACACGATCAAAAGCTTTAGAAATATCCAGTGCAACAACCCGAGACTCCCCATGATGTTCGATTGCCTATGTCACCCATATTTATAATATGGGTGACATAGGCTAGAAGATCTCCAGTTGATCTGGACTTCCGAAAACCATATTGATGATCGCTGATAATGTTGAAGCCTTCCAGGTACTTTAGAAGATGTTGGTTAATAGCTTCCTCCATTACTTTTGATATAACTGAAAGCAATGCGACTGGTCGATAGTTGTTAGGCAGGGTTCTCTTACCTTTCTTTGGAATAAGCTGGACTCCAGCAAGATGGAAATATTCCTTTTTTGTAGGATAAGTTGAAAAGTCTACAAAATACCAGTGTTAGTTCATCGGCGCATCTCTTGAGAACTATAATAGGAATTTCGTCTGGACCAGTAGCTTTTTTGACGTCGAGTCCTTTCAGGATTCGTTTGACGGGACGCTGACGGAATACGATTTCGGTCATTTCGGATTCAACTGCAGGAATGTCGGGTGGTGTTCTTCCCTGGAAATCTACAGTGGAATGCGAAGAAAATAGTTCAGCAAGTAAGTTTTCTTTGTCTCCGGCTGAGGATGCTATTGTACCATCGGGACGTGTTAGAGGTGGAATAGTTGATTTGGTAAAATTTTGGCTGACGGCCTTAGCGACTGACCAAAAGGACCTTGACCCATTTGGATAGTCAAGAAGTTTGTTTTTGATCCTCACGTTATGGGCTTCTTTGCTTTGATCTATTGTTAGCTTACATTGGTTTCGAGCGGTAATAAAGATGGTACGATTCTGTGGTAGGGTTTTTACGCCACTGTCGGTAAGCCAGATTTTTTGATTTGACAGCTCAATAATAGCCAAACAATGTTTGAAAAAATTAGGGCTGTGGTTTCAGTTTAGTTTGTTCACAAACCAGGAATTTTAGTAGAAGGTTATTTTATGTAGCAATAGGAATTATATTTGCCTGGAATTTTTCTCAAATTTATATACATATAATTTTTTACATTGGTTCTGTTATGAGAAAATAATATTTTTAAAGAGTTATTGTCACTATAAAGTAAATATTACTAAAACAGCAATCTTTCTTCTAACAAGAATAAAGAATATCAAGGAAAATGATTTATACTGTCACAAGAAATGAATTTTGCTGTTACAGGTAGAAAATATTATATCCCAGCTAAAATAATCCTACTAAAGATTTTTTAGTTTGAGCTATTTTCAGTGTACTCGTATAATCTTTGGTGTATGCACAAAGCTACAATGTATTTTCGAATCAAATTGTTTCATTTACACTAAATTATTTTGATATAATTTTCATCTACCTTAAAAGTGATAAAACGGCCTCATTGGTAAACAATATTTTAAATAGCGTTTCTAAGTAGCCAAGTACTAGTGAATGACTTTTAATACATTAAAGCTTGAATGACTTTTTCTTTAATATATGCATAATTTTTAAAATTTTCATTATTAGTTACTCATGACAAACGTATCGATACCGACGACTATCGATATTGCATATTTAAAAGTATTTCTCGAATTATTATAATATTTATTTCTATTCTGGAAATATTATCTTATCAAGTCGAGCGCCGGCCGTTCTAATTATCGATTAAATTTTTCATTGTAAAACTCAAAGTTCTGTTTTTTTGGAAATTGTACTCCATAATCGTTTGGGCATATTTATAAAATCCAGAATCCTGAGATTTAATTTTCAAAGATACATATACAAAAAAGTATCTCTCGTTTATTATAATCTCAGTAGAAGGTGGTTTTGTATTATGAATGATATTAAAAGATTACGTAGTTAAAACTTGCCTGCACTGAGGTTTAAAGTTATTATTAAACACCCATTTTTGCATTGACTCCTCTTTTAGTATAATAATTTGGCCACACCGGGTGACACCCTTCCCAATTTTTTACCGCCTCAAAATAGTCCATTTTTGTTGGGAAGTACTTAAAAATATTAAATTATGGTATTATTGGAAATAGATTTAAACGACCCTACAATGGTGTACCACTTTCCCCCTTCCTAGATTTAAAGGATAACATGTAGCCCTCCCAAGGCGTTAATCTGAGAATGTTCGAAGGTAATTAATATAACTAGAGCTCGTTTTTTAACGACACAATTTTTCATATTCACCATAAGCTTTGTTCTGGATTTTTTGTTTGTTTTGTTTTTGATTAAATCCCGTGAGCAAAGCTTGAATGATCTATTCTATGAATAAACATGCCCAAACGATCTTTGAGTCAAATTTACAAAAAAAAAAAACTTTGAGTATTACAATGAAAAATTTAATCGATAATTAAAACGACGCTCCCATAAAATTGTATTTGATAAGATTATTTCCAGAACCTAAATTAAATATTGTAATAATTCGAGCAATACTTTAAATATACACAATATCGATGGTCGTCGATGTCGATACTAGCTTATGTTCTCTACTGTAGACTTAAAACCTTTTAACGTTTTGTAAATTTAAGGTTATTTGATTAGAATTTCAAGAAAACAAGTCGATAATATAAATAGGAAAATACATTCCAAATAAACAGTAAAAACATATTTTTTACTTAAATCCTAACTTTAAAGTAGTGTTCCGATTGTCTCTGGTAATCAATAATGAAAATCTAAAAAAATTTTCATATAACAAGAGAAAAATTCAAACTTGACGTTTATTAAAACTCATTCTCTAGTACTCGGCCTACTTAGAAACATTTTTCAAAAATGTTATTGGACAATGAGACAGTTTTAAAACTTATAAGGAACAACATGCAAATTTAATCAGTGTAACCACATGTGAAAGGTGTACAACAAAGCCGAACCAAGCCAAAGAATTTGATTGGTCGAAATAGCATACCTGACAGGTGATGGAATAATCGTAAAAAGCGTCCCCCTTGACAATAAAATTGACAGTTTTATACGATTTTTAATATTTTATAAATATTAAAGTTTCCCAACAGTTTTCAAATTCACAGAATGTATCTATATCTCGCCGCATTTAATTTGGTCTAAGTACGTATAATATAAATAGATATGTAAAAACAGAGCTTCTGAAATGTTCAATTTTTAACCTTTTTAGGTAAGTTTGTCCACTAAAAAAATATTGCAGTAATTAAAAACATAAATTTATATAATTTACACTGAAGCCTTGTGCCAACTAATCAATATTTCATGATAAATATACAAGCAAGGCTTTTCCCAGTGTTCCTACAAGGCTATTCTCTATTGTGAATGTTATTAATTGATTACTGTGAAAGCCTGCTTCGGCATAATGTGGCGTGTATGCACTTAATTACCCTACCAAGCTAAACCGTATATGGCTCTTGGTGTGTAAATTTTGGAAGATTAATTAACTTAATATATTTGTTCAAATTCAGAATCCCGAAAGTTAAAAAATACTAAAATCACTTTCCTTACCATCTACCGTTAGAATAGAGGTGGTTAAACTGCAGTAAATGTTAGGTTTGAATAATTGAGGAGCTACGGAATTCAAGTATCTTTATACACCGTGCCAAAAGAAGTTCTATAATGGGAAACTTTTAACAGTAAAAATGGTCAAGTTGACGACGGCAGAATAGTATATTACGTACCGAGGTAGAAAGTGTTTTATTCCTGTCGAGAGAGTCGGTAATAAATCTCGAGATCGTAATGAAACTTTTCATCGAGGTTTGTATACTATTTTATTTACAACCACATCTAACATCCACTTCTTATTATTTTGATTTAAAATTATTAATAAAAGATAACTGTTATTTTGACTTTTCCATTGAAAAATTGGACAGAAATTTCAAATAACAGCAGATGGTAAGATAACGTAGTAATAATACACATGAAGATGGCAAATATCATTTTTTGAATATGGTTTCCATGTCACTAAACAATATATTATTTTAACAACAGAGAAATGCTATCGGATGAGCAATTTGATTTTGTTGCTACTCCACCAGAATTTCGAGAAGCAACAAAAATAGTAGAAGAAGATCGTCTGCCAACTAAAAACCATTCGAGATATGACAAGGCATATAACTGTTTCAAAGAATGGTGTACTGGAAACAAAGTTCAAGATCCTGGTTCTGAGTGGGCGCTACTAGCTTATTTCAGTGAAAAGGCCAAGAAAAGAAGATCATCTACGATTTGGTCACAATATTCAATGCTGAGGACCACCCTATCAATTAGGGAAAAAGTAGACACATCTAAACACGTAAAGACATTTGAATTTTTAAAAAAGCAAAATAAAGGATACAAGCCGAAAAAATATTGAGAGAATATTGAAACTTTTTTGGGACAAGCACCTATGGAATTTCTTGTTTAATAAGTTGTATGTTGGTGTGTTCGTATATTATTTTGAGATATCGCTTTTTTAAAAAATTACAAAGAAATAATTTACTTTCCACCCGGGTCGAAAGTAAAAGTAAAAAAACGTCAACTTTCCACCGTTCAAAGATAGATGAAATATCATTATTACATGCATGGTTGTAATTAAAAAACATTTCATATTTATTTTACATTTAAAATGAGGTAAAATAATAATTAGCCTTTCAAAAACCAATGTATGTCATCGATAATTGACGTCACTCTAATACCTAAACGAAAAGTGTATCGAGCTCAGCTTCTTTAATACAATGGTGGGCTGAAAAATTATTAATGATCAATTCGTGAAGGTGTTTTTAAAAATAATAATATTTAATTATAATTTTGTATTTTTACTCCCGACAAGATTCAAAATAACTTTTTTTTGTCGTTTTGGTTAAAAATAATATAAAAATAATGTTCTATGTTTTGTCTAGTTTAATATTTTCCGTAGAGTCCAAATCAAAATAAATATGGCCATAGTAATAAAGTTTATCTCAATTTTTTTGTATATTTGAATGTTACCTTAAGTTAGATCTTAGCTAAGGTAGCCTTAACGTTAATGTAAACCTTAACGAAACTATGTTTTAAATTAATTTAAGGGTCAATAGACGCGTTAAGTCTAAGACTACCACGTTCTTAAAGTACTATTCCGTTAGGTGAGCCTTAAAAACAACTTTAATATACTATCAAACTTGTGTTAAGGATGACTTATGGCATTTTGTACCTCAAGGTGACTTATTCCAATGTAATTTTTGACGTGGCTGAATATTGGCTCCCCTGTACATTTTATAGATAAACAGCATTATAACTTCTCGAAGAGGGTGCTGATAAGGTAAATTCATGTGCCGAATTTGAATGAGTCAATTTTAAGCTAATTAATTAAACGTGATGGCAAAATCAAGAAACGCACAGTTCAGGTAATACACCAAATACCAGCAAATTAAATTTTGATATCGACAAAACACAAAAATTAGTTTCAGCGACAATATCAACGAATACTTATAAACAGGAAGAAGACAAACAGCCATGTTAACAAATCGAAGCAAGTATGAACAAACGAACAAACCCGGCATCCATTACGTCTGGCATCAGCTGACAAACGCACGTGCTTTTCAAATGTTACTTTTGTCCAAATTCTTATTACTGTCAATATTTTAAAGTGATATTTAACCAACAAAAAACATTCAAAACCCTTTTATTTCATTTACTAAGTGGTGAAAATCAATATTAGGATTCTGACATGTTTTAAGCTGTAAATATCACTTTAAAATAATCCTTACACACTCTTATATCATTTTTTGAACTAGTAACGTAACTAAAAATGAAAAATTAAACTTCAGAAATAAGCTTGTAAGTAATTTTATTAAAAAATAGGAAGTAAATCATAATTTACATAAAATATTTTACCATCTTCAACTGGGCTCTAGGTCCTAGCAAATATTTCAAGCTTCAAGTCCAAGCATATTTTTGGGCCCAATATGATTTAGGAAAAGAAATTATTATTGATAGTTACTCTCAGTAAAGATGACTAAATGAATATTTCAATTACAAATTACTCACGTGCACCAAAAAGGAAACGACGTTTCCCGTGAAAAGATTAGAAAATTAAAAAATATTTTAAAATTTAAAGATGCTGCGTCTTCTCCACCATTTTAAATCACATCAGATGTTGCTTGATTTTCATTCCCGCCAGACGAAGGAAGTTAACTTGTTTAACAATTCGTGCTGTTCGCATTCTATGCCTGTCTCTGTCTGCAGCAACCTTCCCTAATTCAGTAAAGTGAGACAAATATGACCAGGATCAAGTCGCCTGCATAAACAATCACTTTTTGGCATTTCATATTAACTCTACGCAAGTCTGATATTGACGCTTGACGCTGAGTGAAACAGAGCGTATGGAGCAGAGTAGGCTTAGCATCACTTCCAAGGCCTTCTTACGTGTTTCGATCCGTTCCCGAAAAATATGGGAACTACACTCCGGCACAAAATTCCGCCACCCTGAAATTTTGGTCAAGTTTGATATTTTATAACTTTTTTATTTTTTATGTGATTTTCATGATTTTGTTACCAGTTTTTAGATCCATTTATTGTGTTTTTCCTTAATTATTTTATAAAGTAACATTTTTTGATTAGGCTATATTATACAGTAGTAAATCAATAATGTTGTTTTTTGTCATAATTTCAAGACGCCCTGTAGGAAAATTGAGGTGGACAATTTTATTTTCATATTCTTTCTTGTAATTTTCGGGGTATTCTAAATATTTCCTTTTTTGATTCATTCCATTATCTCATTTCTGCTGCCAGCTGCAATGAAACGATGGTTTGAAGCCTATTTTTATTAAGAAAAACAAACAATAGGTATATCATAAAGTTAATTTACAAAACAATTCTAATATCGTAGATTTCCTCCTCTCGCAGCAATGCCAGCGTGCAGTCTTCGTGACATCGAATAAATAAGGTTACTTATCCTTTCTTGAGGGATAGGCTGATATTCTTGGGTCAGCTCCAGTCGTAAGTCTTGCAAGGTTTCTGGTTGTACAGGACGGCGACGAACGGCCCTTTTAAACGGCCCTTTTAAGTTAATCCCAAAGATGTTCGATTGGGTTGAGATTCGGGCTACATGCGGGCTATTCCAATCTTGGAAGTCCAACTTCATCCAGATATTCGCTCACTACATGTGCAACGTGAGGTCTAGCATTACATGCATTAATGTAAATTGGTTACCAATAAAAGCAGCAAATGGAACAATAACTTCTTGGAGGATTTCCTCAATTCCTCAATGTAATGGTGGGCGGTTAGAGCTCCATTTTTAACAAATACAAGATTGGTGCGTGCTTCGGGAGAAATACCGGCCTAAATCGTGACTGAACCGCCAAGATATGAGATTTGTTCTGATATGATGCAGTAAGAATATCTCTCATTTTTACGTCTGTATACCCGCTCACGACCATCCGGCGACCTTAAAAAAACCTTGGATTAATCAGTGAATAGTGCGTAATAATATTGTGGCTCTCAAATATTTTGTCACAATAATCGCGTACTTAGCCAATGTCGATAATTTTTAACCGAAAGCTTGACATACATTTTCTAAAAATAACATTGTTACATTTGAAATTTTGTAGCTCGCAGCAGAAATGAGATAATAGAATGAATCAAAGTAGGAAATGTTTAGAATACATCCAAGATTACAAGAAACAGTGTGTAAATAAAATTATCCACCTCAATTTTCCTACAGAGTGATTTGAACTTAAGATAAGGGACAACAGTTTGATTTACTTCTATATAATATAGCCTAATCGAAAAATGTTACTTTATAAAACAATTAAGGAGAATCACAGTAAATGGATCTACAAACTGATAATAAAATCATGAAAATCGCATGAAAAATAAAAAAGCTATAAAATATGAAACTTGATCAAAATTTCAAGGTGGCGGAATTTTGTGCCGGCGAGTGTATCTAAATATAATTAATTAATTAAAAACTACAATTGTAATAATTCTCTTTTTTAATTTCTATTAATTATTTATAATATTATAATTAAATATTATGTATTGTTCAATATTATCCATAATTGGATTTAAAAGTTCATTGGGAATTCAATAAAAATAATAATTTGAAAATATCTGCATTTGAATTATAGACTATAAATATTATATCTGAAAATTGAACAACTTTCCTAGTTTGTTCATTCTTTTAGTCAATTTAATACTTCAAAAAATGATATTTAAAACTTATTAGAACTAAATTCGTTTTTTTGTGTGGTAATAACTAAAAATTTAATTTTGTTATCAAATCTTTCCTCTTCGTTCGTTGCCAGGGCCATTCCCGAGAGTACCTACACCTTAACGTGGGATCCGAACCATGATCCTCGGTCATACACTGCGCCCCAAAGTATTGTCAACCCTAGGTTTATCGCATTGTGGTATGCGCTACCGATAGGGGTGTGCGTACCGTCACCCGTACGCCACTAGATCTGCGATCTCAACCGGCCTGGTTACTTGCGCGAATGGGGTAGGGATGAGAGATGAGAGAGATGACCAATTTTTCAGTTTTCTCTATTGTTTGCATGACGCCGGATAGCAACGCTATGGCGTCATGGAAAATATATTAATTTATATACTTTACACTATCGTTGCCGATTTATTGGTATTCTATGGTAAAATGACAAGCTCAAATCTCCTTCTATTGGTATATGTTTATTTCGTATTCTGGCGGTTACTAATTAATCACTATTGAAGCCTGTTTCGGCATAATGTAACTTGCATGCACTGAATTAACGGCCTAAACTGTATATAACTATGCTGGTATGAGAATTAGGAAATATTATGTTTGTGGAAGATCTCCAGTTCTAGATATACAGAGTGGTTCATGATAAGCTTGCATTAGAACTTTATGGAGAAGTACTAAAGTTATGATTTTTGAACTTTGGTTATTTAGGTTATATCGTTTAACTACAATATTTTCATATTTCTGTAATTTACGCTTATATAGGGTGTCCGGAAATGACGAGCAAAAAATTTAGGAGATAATTGTGGACCGAAAATAAATGCTTCCTCTTCCTATAACATTTTTTTGACAATTGATTATTAACGGAGTTACAGGGTGTTAAAGTAAAATTTAATTTTCAGTTTTTTTTGCAATACCTTTTGCCACGCTCAGAATATTTTGACGAAATCTCGTATATGGGGATTTTTCGGGATGAGTTATACAAATTTACCCACCGTTTTTCGCATTTTGTAGAGGGCGCCACATACGACTCTAGACTTTAATTTGAATGGTTCCAACTTTTTAGTGCTACACTGAATGCGCATTTTTACTAAACATTTTTATTCTCCTAACCTTTTAACATGAAAAAGGTAAACTACTATTGTTTCGATAAATCTAACCGTTTTCGAGAAAAACGCTAAAATAACATTGCTGGCATATGACGAATACGAAATCATTTTAATTTATTTTCAGCCTTAGTCTGTGTCCACAGTCTCGCTTGAGCTTCGCACAGCAGTCCGTCGATATCGAGATATACACATGGACTGTACGTTGTTATCTTCTTCCGATGAAGAAGATATTGTTTTAGAATTTAATATAATAAAATAAAATAATTTAAACACTTTTCCATTCTGTAATACCCTTTTGTACAATTAATTGAAGAACATTTACGATGGACTATGTTTTAAACAACCCGAAAAAACATATGGTATAGTATTAAATAAGTTTGAAATAGGCACGTATGTCACTAGGTCAAATGCCAATGACCTCTTGACGCCTTACATCGGCTGTGTTCATACAGCGCCGTTAGTTGAAGACAACCAGCGGACGGATACGTTGTGTCTCGTCGATCACCAACACACTCTCAGCAATCGCTGTGTTTTCTCGGTTTAAGCGTGTATCTTGCCCGTCCATAAATAATCTATTGTTTTTATTGACGCATTTCTTCTGGACGTCAAATTTCGTCGCGTGTAATAAAATCTAATAATCTGTAGTATAATCTGTATTATTGTATTTTCAAAAGCTAACTATCGGTTCTGTTTCACTATTACTGTGTGTACATAAAGTGTTTCCAGGAGTGTTCCCATGAAAAAGAAAAAAACTTATTGTGTTTGTGCCTGGATTTCTTCGCTCTTTAGGTATAAAGATAAATACAGGTAGGTAAAAAATAATTTATTTTTATAATTTTATATGGAATTTCAGTTTTACATTAAGTTTTCACAACATTGCCATTGGCTCTGGGTGAAATGTTGTACAGTAGCGCGGACTGACCTGTGAGTAAGAGTGTTTGTTACCCCACTTTTAAAACAGTCGATTTAAAAAAAAATATGTAGCGGTTCTCTAGGACACCCAAGGAGTCACCCATTTAAATATAATACGTCATTTCCATAACACCCTGTATATATGCATTCTCATATATTTACAAAAGCATTGGGGATCTTTCCTTAGATCTTTATAAAGGTGATAAAATTCTCTAAGATTTATTAGAGCTACTATCATATTTGTCATTATTGTTAAATAAAATTCCTTGTTGTTTTTCAGTGTTTGTGTGATAAATTTACGTATTGCTTGTGGAGAAAATAGTAATTCTTAACTCCATATCGTGAGACTATGCCATGTCTGCCATAAACTGGATAAAAATATAAACTTTTGAGTCACGTCCGTCAATTGTGTGTTTCTCCTAATCAAGACATATCAACTGTCACAATGAAACATACAGAATATAAAAAGAGATCGAGATTCCACAGATAGAGCTTTATAGATAATTTAAAGGCAATAAATAAAAATACAAATTTCTATACATCTATATAACTCTATACTCTTCCCTAGCCTTTCTATCAGCTAATCGATATTTTATCATAAATACACAACCATGGCATCTCCCATTGTTCGTACAAGGTTATTCGGTATTATAAAGGTTATTAATTGATTACTGTAAAAGCCTGCTTCGGCATAATGTAGCGTGTATGCACTTAATTACCCTACCAAGCTAAACCGTATATGTTGGCTGTTGGGTGTAAATTTGGAACAATTAATTACGTTGACATTTTCGATAAAATCAAGAAAATATAAATTATGTTGATATTGAGGGGATTAATACATTTTAATAATGAAAAAGCTAATAAATAAACATGACATCCAATGAGGTCAAACGAGGAAAAAAAACTGCGACAATGATTTGTATCTCTTTCCTATTTTTTCTTGGATTATTGGCGAAGTAGCGATGACTACATTACCGATATATTATTAAGGCATGCTGCACACGGAGCGTCTCCTCATAGACGCGTTCTAGATGCGACATACGGAAGGTGTACGCTTTCATCCTGCACTTTTGGGTTTCAATAGTGAACTGCATGTACCGGGTGGTCATTATCTCAATAGCTGGTAGTGATAGAGCATCCGGGTAATATAAGTGCCCAAGAGAAAATGCTGGAAATTATTTTCGAGTTTGTAAAATTGCATGCAAATGCAAGAGGGCGTTACAGTCATGACCAAGGTTAAAATTATGAGTTTCTGTGTCTTTTAACTAATTGAGAGGTATCGAAAATATTTGTATTTAATCCTTACATATTTCCTAATACTTTTTGTCTTACATAAATTTTCCAATCTAGTAAAATAAAGTGGTTAGGGTGGGGGATTCAATTTAAAAGAAAAACTACGGTTTAACAAACGTTTAAGAACGCTATATTTACCCTATAAGATGCGTTTTGTCTTCTTGAGTTTTGGCGTCGCCGCTAGATGGCGTTAACTGAAATATAAGCAAATATTAGGCTTTTTCTTAAAAAAGTTAAATGCAATGATATATTTGTTTTAACATAGTATAATAGAGAATTAAATCCTTAACATTTTGGTAAAAAATGCAAGTTTGTATCTTTTTTAGAACCGGAGTTATTGACCAAAATAAATTATATATACGATTTTTTTCGTTTTACGGGCGTTTAAATTTTATTTATCATATAATTTTAACCCTTTTATTCATAAATGAACAACATGGTATAAAAGAAGATGATAACACTAATTAATTTTCCAAATATACCTACTATCTTTTCAAAAACACAGAAAACAAATTACTTGTGAAAAACTGAGAATATTATTTACTATGTCAACGCGTCATTTGCTTTGTTATCAAGCCTACTCTTTTTATTTTAATAGTGTATTTTTGAATTTAAATACCTTATACAAGAACCAACGGCAAAGGTATAAATATGATTTTTAATTTTAACATGTTCATTTTTATATAAAAGAAATTTGTAATTTGAAGCTTATCATTTTTTTTTGTACCATGTTGTTCATTTATGAATAAAAGGGTTAAAATTATACGATAAATAAAATTTAAACGCCCGTAAAACGAGAAAATTCGTATATATAATTTATTTTGGTCAATAACTCCGGTTCTAAAAAAGATACAAACTTGCATTTTTTACCGAAATGTTAAGGACTTATTTCTCTATTATACTTTATTAAAACAAATATATCATTGCATTTAACGTTTTTAAGAAAAAGCCAAATATTTGCTTATATTTCAGTTAACGCCAGCTAGCGGTGACGCCAAAACTCAAGAAAACAGAAACAAAAGCGCATCTTATAGGCTAAATATAGCGTTCTTAAACGAGACCAAGTTTGTTAAAATCGGTTAAGCCAAACCGGAGTAACCATAGTTTTTCTTTTAAATTGAATCCCCCACCCTAACCACTTTATTTTACTAGATTGGAAAATTTATGTAAGACAAAAAGTATTAGGTGATATGTAAGGATTAAAATACAGATGTTTTCGATACCTCTCAATAAGTTAAAACACATAGAGAATCATAATTTTAACCTTGGTCATGACTGTAACGCCCTCTTGCGGTAATTTTACAAACTCAAAAATAATTTCCAGCATTTTCTCTTGGGCACTTTTAGTAAAACCGGATCACTACCAGCTATTGAGATAATGCCGGCGGCCATTCTTAGTTGACCACCCGGAAAGAGGCATCAGCGCGTACAGCGGTGTTGGTCGCTTTTAGTACGATTAGCGGAGAAAAGCACATGTTCTTTGTAGAATGGCTGATTAAACTGTTAAATTTGTGCTTTTTACTGAAAAGTATGAATGTTTATATAATAATACCCTTCAGGAAAAGTCCAGAAAAGACGTAACGAAAAAAGCTTGGGCAGCAATAGCGAGAGAGATGCAATTGCACTAATTGCACAATTGCAACTAACACCAGATCGTTAAATGTATTTTTAGACATTCTGTAAAATGTATGAAATTTAGAGTCATCTTCTGATAACTCTTGGGCGGCAATAAATAGCCCTTTACTAACGTTCTTGTAGATGCACTCTAAAAAATGGTCTAGTTTAGGTTACCAGGATCTTAGTCTCAATAACAAGAAAATTTAGTGAAAATGGCGATAAGAGGAAATTTAGTATCGAAGGCCAAATTTTATTGCTACGATTATTCTAGTTGAAGTCACTAATAACTCTTTTTAAGTCAACCAAGTACTTCTAGTACCCAAAAGAATACATATTTATGATAACCAATATAGTTAGTTATTAAAAGCAACATCATATTGTTGTTAAACAATTGTGTTTGTTAATTATTACCTATTTTAATGTTAAAAGAGGAAGGAAATATTAAATAGCAATGTATGGATATTATTATTTTTCCAGACCACCCGATGATACCTTTTACAATAAGGGCGTATTTAGTCTACACAGTAGCACTTTAAAATACTATTTCAGATTGAATGGTACTACCAAGGAAAGGAAGCCTTGTTTATTGATTGGATGTAAACACCTGCAGACCGATATCGAACTCTTTAGTTCTCTTCAGTACATGGTAGGTGTACATCTAATACTTCACGCCGTATTATCAACGATAGTCGAGAAAATACAGCGCGCAGCGCCATCTCCTAGCAGCAAATGGCGGCAGTTGGTGTGACGTCAGGTCTCACATCGTACCTACTTATTACTACTATATATCTGGCCAATAACAATAACTAGGTAAATTAGTATAGGGAGCTAATTAATAAAAAAGTGTTGGTTTCAACATGATAATGTAGTTATGTTAACTAAGAAGTAGTTAAAAATAAGAGTTAGTTCTGTTAACTAGATCATCTTATTCGTCATAATTCAGTTAATAGGAAAATTTGTTTTGCTAACTAGAAATTACTTTTGTATAAGCTAAAACTTTAACAGCAACATAAAATTAGTCTTAGATACCAATACATTTTTTAGAGTGTGTATGGGTGCATCCAAAATTTCCTACGTTCCTCCTTATTCTTACGGTTACGAAGATAATTTAACAAAATTAGGTCCTCTTCATCACTTGACATCTTCACAGTGTAAATAAACACCGAGGTCGTACTGCTAATATAATAAAAGAAAACCTATTCATTTGCGGATTTTCAAAGGCGAGATAGATCGTCCCGCATGACGAATCTTATACGCGTCTATGACGATAAGCTTCATGTGCAGAAGTTAAGGGTACAAACATAGTGGAGCGGCGAGCTACGCGCCAAGAGGCGATGCACGCCGCTCTTTAAAATTTATCACATATTTTTAACTCGTATGGCAACTCTTTGAGTCATTTCACGATGTACATCGCGGTTCAAGCGGAGATTTAGTACAAACATAGTAGAGCGGCGCGCTACGCGCTAAGGGACGGATCAAGGTCAATACAGTAAAAAGTTGCCGTACATGTCGTTTCACGATGTACATCGCGGGTCAGGCGGCGATTTATAGTTCAGGATTTCTTTAGCGATTTTTCGCGCGTTTTTAGTCAGTCAACGGCTATCTTCCAAAGAGAAAGCAAGCACGTGGTAACAATAAATATTTATATAATATATAAAAAAATATGCAAACCGAACAGATTATAAATTCTGTGTTTGACAGAACGCCTATTTGGAATCAGACCCATAAAGACTATAAAAATCATTATGTACAGGGTGTCCCATTTTCGACACTTTTATAGGGTGTGCTCTTTTTGGGTCAAACTTAAAATGGTAAAATCAAAATTTGAAAATTTTCGCTCGCTTAGGAAATACGGGGGAAAATCAAAAAATTGGCTATTTCAAAATTTCCCTATATTTTCTTAGATAAAAGAGATACAGAAAAATGTTATATACTACTATTCCTTTAAATTGATTGTTGAATAATCTGTCGTTTTCAGAATAAGTATATGGGGTCAGGTAAAAAAGTTATCGGACCTAACTTTATTTTTTTAAATGGAACACCTTGTATGGTTTACTCTAAAAAGATGCTATTTTAAATTCTCCTTTCAAATATGTAACACACCATGAATGATATTGGTTTCCTAGATCTTATCTAAACTTTATTACTTTGAAACGAAATAAAAGATTCAGAATAAGGTATAAAATAACGGGAATCATCGCAAATGTTCGGAATATGTTCTTAAACGGTTACCGTCTTTCCGGATAGCGAACAAAATATACATTTTGCGCCATTTCTTCGTTTTTTCCACTTTTAATATAAACTGATATCATATCAATTTTTTTTAAATGTTGATAGGTCATTTTCGCAAATGAATATGTAAAAATGAAATTGACGTTAAATGTTAATAGCCAACACAGTTGTTTCTAGAATATTAGCTTTTGTTTCATGTTTACTGTGGTTTAAAGAATAAAGTTTAAATAAATAAAAACAAAAATAAGTAGTAAAGTGGTTTGTATTTTTTTTGTCTCGAAAACAAAGTAAGATACGAAAAAAATTCAAGGGACAAAAGTGTTGTATTTTAGTTGCTTAATCCGAGAAAAATATGAAAAATTCCAAAGAAGCCAGTGGCTTACCTTTGTTTTTTCAATAATATTCGTTAAGGTACCGACCGGGAAAATAAATTTTATCTACTTAGTACTAAATTAGCCACTTTATACTTCAAATAAAACTGCCAAATTTCAACAATATCGACAAAAGGATATTTAAGATATTTACGAAAATCCGATAAAAAAAATTTTTACACCCTGTATCTTGAATCATGAAGTCTTGAGTCATTGAAGTCATTTGCGGACTCATGTTTATATGAATTTTTCGTCTTAGAATCATCCAAAGAATAGTCTCTTAAAATTACTGCACATACTTAATTAATAACAATTTAAAGTAAAGCAAAAATCGTTCCATTTTAGTACAACATAAGGTGCAACTTTTTCTAAAATATAATTAAATGTGGCAATGTCCATTCTCAGATATGGGAAGAACGTCTCCGCATCATGTTAATGGGGTATACGCTATATTCCCTGTTGTAGCCCATGGCAAGTAAAATCCGTAAAGCGCCACCTCCAAAAATAACTACATTCTCCCCGTCCGAACTCATTTTGGTTACTAAATGAAATTCTTTGAATATAAAAGATAAAATTAAAACGCAGTGTTGCCAGGTCAAAATTTGAAAATTTATATCAATTGTTATTTATTTCTAAGGATATTTAATAAAAATAATAATTTGTGATAATTATTGCGTTTTTCGACATGTGCACACACGGTGGTCCAAAAACAGTTCCTCATTATCCTTTTCTGAATAAAATGATCGTTTAAAATCGTTTTTAAACCAAATTTACAGGAAATAATACACCCACAGACAAAATAATTGATCGACACTAAACTGCAAGAAATTGTTTCGTTATCTGCAAAGATGGTGTAGTGATGACAGGTGTCAAATTGAGGTAGATCCGTAGCAAATTTTAAATTTAAAAATTCACTAGGTTAAAAATTTAAGAAGAAGGGCTAGGAAGGAGAGGGGGGGGGGGATTCGTTAATTAATAATACATCTTATTAACAGAGTATTTGATGTCTAGCATAAATGATAGTAACAAAATGTAGCAAATTAAAAAAATATATATCTACAGTTTGTCTACTTGTTGAGAAAATGTTTTATTAATAATTTTTCGAATAAGTTATTCTTCATAAAAAGTGCTGGTCAAAAACCTAAAATGCAACTATCAGATGTTAATTTTTTTCAGTTGTATACAAATACACAAAATCACGTGAAATTTCTCTAGACCTGACAACACTGTTAAACCGCCTTCGTCGCCTATTAAAACGCTTCGTGAAGACGCTCCACTATGTTACCGTTAAAGCAAGACTCGACTCGTAAATCGCCTCGTAACGCGTAGCTCGCCGCTCTACTATGTTTGTACCCTAGGCGTAGACAAATCGTCGCTGCATGACGAATCTTATACACGTCTGTGACGAGACGCTCCGTGTGCCGAAGGCCTAAAAACATCACTTTATATATGCAATTTCATCAGCCTCTGTTAAATTTTAAGCTTAAAACAAATACGGTAAAAAACTAGTATGCCAACAAACCCGAACAAAAAGCATATATTTTAGAAATAAAAGTCTATGAACAGGTTTATCAGTGGCGTGCAAGCGATCAAGCGAATTAATAATTTTTATCAAAAAATAGGCAACTACTCCACTAACTTTTTCATATTTTGATATTCAATTTATTAGAGAAATGAAATGTTCATAAATTTTTATCGCTAAAATATGTGGCATTTTAGAATCGGCCAAAGCATACTAGATTTATAATTTATTTGAAGCTTAATATTTGATAGAATTTGATAAAAACCCATTTATCTGGTAAACGGAACTAATTTCAAATAAATATTAAGTTGTTGTAGTAATTAAATTTTTTTAACAAATTCGCTATCAAAATGTGAAATGTCAGTGGCGTACCATATCCCTGATAAACCTGTTCACAAATTTGTATCGTTAAAATATTTGTTATTTTAGGTATTCTTCATAACAAAAATTAAACTAAAATTTCTAAAGCCGTTTCGGAAATATTTTGAAAATAACGAAAAAATTTCAATATTTTAACACCTTGTATCTATCAAACAAGTCATCTGCGGACCCATCTTGAACGTATCATATTATTTTGTGACGAAAATATCATCAAAAATAATCCAAGTAAATTAAGCTTTGATGATGACTTTGACTTTGACATACATACATTTTGACATACTTACATATTGGTATCCACAAGGATCTTAAAATAAAGAGGATACGGCTTTGATTCACAGTCTTTGAAGAATAAACAATTCACATTCTTAGGTAGGTTATAAAATTTCTAGAAAAACAACGGGGACCTCTGAACATTAGTATTATTTTTCCTAATCAAGATATATCAAACCTATTAGCTGTTAAAATAGAACACAATAGAATAGATCCGAAAACAGGGATATACGAAAGATTTAAAAAAAAAACGTAAATTCTCTTTTTATGTGTTTATTTTCGTAATAACAGGCGGCACATCGACATATACAAAGCAAGTAGAAATACCGGCTCCATGCTTATGTCAAGTAGATGGGTATCCAGGAAGACAAAACATTGTGGCATTATGGAAGTGCCGAAAGTATTTAAAAAATATATTTTTTAGGTTCTATCAAAGGTTTGACCCTACGAGTGTTTCCCTGGCTATGTACACTGATGTGCAAAAAAAGGTAGGGCAGCGCTTTTTATCGTTGTAAGTTAGGTGTATGTTACGTGCTATATTTCTGTGTTATAAATTGTCAACAAAAATTCCACGAACATGTTCAAGACGGCGTAAATATCAAGCAAACAGAGGACATTATGGGAAAAATTATTATTTTTTAGTAAAATATTTATAAATTCCCACTGGTTAACTATTCGACTCATCTTGACTTAGGTACTATTTATCCGATTGGATAAGTTGAATCCACCGACTTGAAACAAACATGGATCCGGTACTTCTATCTGCTTTGTACAGGGTTATCAATTTAGTTTGTCCCACTTTTAAGAGCCTGTAACTTTTTGTATTTTGAGTTAGCGCGTTCATTCAAAAAACAAAATGTAGCAATTTTAGCCAAGTTTTTATAAGATTGTAAAAAAATAAAAGAGTTATTATGCTTTAAAGGAAGCTCCAATTGAAGTTACATCGCATTGCAATCAATATATCAATTTAGCCTATGTATAAATTCCCAAACCAAAGAAAAATAACAGTTAAACTTAAGTCTGATTTCTCAATAAGAAACATCTGGATAGTTTTACGAAGAATCGTTAAATTAAGAATTGGTCCAATGGGACCAGTATATATTTTTGTAGTAGCAATACGAATTTGTAGAAACCCGAACAGAACTCAAGCAAAATAAACATTTTTTGTCAGCCAGGAATTTAATTATCAGGAATCTTTATGGTGGAAAAAATTGGGTTTGATCGAGAATAGACCTGATAATTGATAAGTGGTTAAAAAGATACTAAGTCTCGGTCTCAAAATGACGTCATCTCTAATAGTAATGCTGGATTTCTCTATGTTTACGTAATTGATGTTTCAACCAAGAATCTGTCATCAAAGAGGGTAAGACTTTTGTTTGTTTGAAGAATAAGCAATTCACATTCTTAGATGGATTGTAAAAATATAGACTTTTGAGTCACATCTGTCGATTATTTGTTTTTCCTTAAAAAAACCGGTTACCTGTTGAAGAATGAAAAATTTTACAGATATAATGCCGTCTCTTTTTGATTGTGTTTATTTTCGTAATAATAGGGTCACCTTAACATATACAGGGTTATCAATTTAGTTTGTCCCACTTTTAAGAGCCTGTAACTTTTTTGTATTTTTGTATTTCAAAAAACAAGATGTAGCATTTTTAGCCAAGTTTTTATGAGTGTTGTCAAAAATGACAGCAGGTGTCATATGTCACACCGATAAGCAATTATTATTTTGTTTTAAATGGCACTGTATATATCAGAAGCGCCTTAGATGGCTCCTTTTCTTCCGATCTCAAAAATATAACACACATATGCATTATTTTCTTCAAGTGAGTATTAGAAAAACAATTTTATTAATATTGGCATAACTAGAAAATAACAAAAGTTTATAACATTAATTTAAAAACTAGAATTATATAATAATTATTTCATAATCTATACCACCTCCATTATCGATACATTTACGAAACACTTTTACAATGTGACTATAAGTTTTTAATAAAACTTCTCTATTAGTTTGAATCTGAGGGATGGCGTTTTCAATTCTAATATACAGTTCATTCAATGAATAACACGGTGTATTATAAACAATATTTTAATATAACCACCAAAGAAAAAAAACGCAGGTGTGGGCTGTTCGGCCGTCATTTTATAGTACACGATTTTCCAATCCAATGGACATACTTTGCGTTTAAATATGCAGTTACTGGATAAAATCCATAGCAACCAAAACAGTTGCATAGCTATCTTGATGCTTTTTAACAATAATATATTTTTACATATTTTTGTCAATGTTTGATGGAATGAAGAAAAGAATGCATATGTGTTTTATATTTTTGAGATCGGAAGAAAAGGCGTCATCTAATGCGCTTTTAATATATAGAGTGTCCCATTAAAAAAAAAATATAATTGCTTTTTTGTGTGACATATGACACCTGCTGTCATTTTTGACAACACTCATAAAAACTTGGCTAAAAATGCTACATCTTGTTTTTGAAATACAAAAATACAAAAAAGTTACAGGCTCTTAAAAGTGGGACAAACTAAATTGATAACCCTGTATACGTTAAGGTGACCCTGTTATTACGAAAATAAACACAATCAAAAAGAGACGGCATTATATCTGTGAAATTTTTCATTCTTCAACAGGTAACCGGTTTTTTTTAGGAAAAACAAATAATCGACAGATGTGACTCAAAAGTCTATATTTTTACAATCCATCTAAGAATGTGAATTGCTTATTCTTCAAACAAACAAAAGTCTTACCCTCTTTGATGACAGATTCTTGGTTGAAACATCAATTACGTAAACATAGAGAAATCCAGCATTACTATTAGAGATGACGTCATTTTGAGACCGAGACTTAGTATCTTTTTAACCACTTATCAATTATCAGGTCTATTCTCGAACAAACCCAATTTTTTCCACCATAAAGATTCCTGATAATTAAATTCCTGGCTGACAAAAAATGTTTATTTTGCTTGAGTTCTGTTCAGGTTTCTACAAATTCGTATTGCTACTACAAAAATATATACTGGTCCCATTGGACCAATTCTTAATTTAACGATTCTTCGTAAAACTATCCAGATGTTTCTTATTGAGAAATCAGACTTAAGTTTAACTGTTATTTTTCTTTGGTTTGGGAATTTATACATAGGTTAAATTGATATATTGATTGCAATGCGATGTAACTTCAATTGGAGCTTCCTTTAAAGCATAATAACTCTTTTATTTTTTCTCGAATTTAACTATTTATTTGCGGTGGTGCGAATGAAGGTATTTCTACGAAAACCATTCCTGTATTTCGATTATACAGTTTATACCAAAAATATTAAACTTTGTGTGAAAAAGTGCAATTAAATCTGTTGAAAAATTAACTAATAATGATACCAACACAAGTGATTCCCCTCGATTTTAATAATTAAATTAAATTAAAGTCAAATATGAAAATGATTAAGACGTAATTTTTAAGCTGGCCATCACGTGAATATGGTAGAGGATGATGTTGAACAATTGCATCATATTTATGGGTATATCTTAGGAACTAGAATGCGGAATGAGGGGCTTCTAGGTAAACTGTGATCTTATGGTATGGCCAGTCGGTTCTGTGTATGGTTGTCTAGCTTTCTTAAGGACTGCTCTCTGCAAGTTGCGATTGACATATTTCTCTCAGATACCATCACCATCAACGCTGAAGTTCCTCAAGCATCCATATTGAAGTTCCTCAAGCATCCATATTGTCTTTCACCCTCTTCTTACTCTACATTATCGATAAGTCAAAACTAAAAATCCGATATTTTGCTTTGCTGACGATAGCACACTTGTCTCTTCTTTCTCTTTGAATGGGCAAACATCGGCTGCCGGCGCACATGTTCGCAGACAGCATGAAGCATCATGGCTTAACAAAGACCTGGAAGAAACTCTGGCTTGGGGTGAGAATAACCAAGTGGAATTTAACGCTAAGAAAACCCAGGCAGCAGTGTTCTCTAAAAAGGTTAACACTACAGAACCGGGTATACCCGTCCTGTCATGACCAGGACACGCAATTTCACTGGCCTCATCTATTAATTTGCTGGGCGTCAATCTTGAAGGAAATATGTCTTGGCATAACCACGTTGGGGCAATCGCCAAGGTAGCTTCGAGAAGTCCCTCCGGACCAAAAAGTTGTACACACCTCAACAACTTTTGACACTATACAAAGATTCGACGATCACTAGAGTACTGCTCGCATATCTGAAGTTCTGCACCCAAACATACTCTTCTGATCGGAGACCAAGAGCTGACAAAGAGCATCGACAGCCTAGACTAGAACATCGAAGACAGGTTGATGATTTGTCTGGTGTCTGGTGTCAGGTGTCTCTTTTACAGATATTTCCATGGAAAATGCTCGGCTGATCTTGCCTTCTTAATACCGCCCAGAGCGGTGAATAGCAGAAATACACGACGAACAACTGCCGCCCATCTGTATGTGATTAAGTTTAGTACTCCTCGAACTCCATTATTTAAGAATTCTTTCATCTGGAGGACGTCATCCTTATGGTAGGACCTTCCGGCGGTCATGTTTCCCATCGAGTATAACCTCCAACGATTCAAAATCAACGTGAATCGCTGCGTACACGCACCACTCCAAGAGTGCAATAATCATATGATCATAAAAAAACTAGAGATGATATAGAAATGGAACCGGAATGAAAATATTAATATTTGTGGAATGTATTCGACATACCTAGCTGAAAAATATTTAATATAATCTTCTAGGTCTGCTATTTCATTAGAATTCGCTATTCTAACTAAAAATGGTAAAAATACCAATTTTGTTTTCGACTTATCAAACCAAAATATAACACGTTTTGCATCTCTTCGATTTTGTAGAAAGGCATAAAATATACTTATTATGTCTTCTTTGTTCCTCCCGCTTATGGATTGGAAAAGAGGTAAATTTTATGATATTTTATCGTCACAGGGTTAATTAGGCTTTTATAACAGTCAAAAATCAACGATATATTTTGAACGGAACTATACTCGATATTAAAATTTTTGTTACTGTTGTTAATTATTTCTATTGGTTCTTATTTTTGTCAATAAAAAATCTTTAAAATCGGTAATTTTCTTTATTTAAAATAAATGAGATTCAATAAATAAAATATTAGGAATACATCTAAGATTGTAGCAAAAAGACTATGTTATTAATATATTTATCGTCCTCAATTTTCCCACAGGTATTTTAAATTTGTAGCAATATTCAACATTTTATTTTATCCCGGTATAACATTCCGATAAATAATTCTGGATATTCATGATAAAAGACGAGTCTAATTTAAGTTGACACGGTGAATATAATTACAATTTAACCAATTTTAAGTTGTCGCAAGAACTTTAAATCACCACTTATAATTCAGTTTTTTACACCTTTATATTAAGCCGATGTAATTAAGGCCATATTTTATTAAAGGAAGCGGGCAGAATTATTAAGGGAAACCGGCATTAGTTAACAGCCAGCTGAAGCTTCATGTAAAAAGTAGACAAAAGGAACTCCTCGTTTATATTAAAGAGATACGATGTAGCAATCTCCTAATTGGAGCTTTGAGATTTATGCACGACATTTTTTACAGGTCCTTATGTTCTATTTTTAAAAATTTAAGATCCTTATTAAATTGTTAAATATTTACTTTCATATGAATACCACTAGTAATTACATATAAGACACTAAAAGTCGAGGAAATCTCGGAAACATTCGGCATCTTACGGAGCACCGGAAAGCTGGCGTGAATTTCCGAAGTTTGACGTTTAATGCGAAACAACGTAACCTTACATTCGTCAATCTGTTCTGTTATTATTTAGGTTCTCACTTTCTCTGCTCGTAGTCTTCAAAACAAATTATAATTACACTATGTTGATTCCGCGTTTGGTTCTTTATGAAACATTTTTTAAATATTTATAATTAAAACAGTTCTCTCTCTACATATGTTTCGCCTTATTATGGCTTTTTCAAAAGTATTATTTGTATACTAAAGTTTGCATTTCGTTTACAGTATTTATAATGTCTGTTTTTATTACCCAGTCTATTATAAACCTTATTTAAATTTATTTTATGCTAAAGGTTTGGGAAGTCCGGGCTGTAAAGATTCTAAGAATTTATCAATTATTGGGGTGGTGTGGTAATTTTGTTGGTCATTAGTACTGTGAATATGATTATTTTTCATGGATTTTTGATTTCGAGTTGTTCTAATAAATCCAATCTTCTACCTTTGTTTTCAGCGTGAAGCAATTGAATGTTACTTAAATTTACAAAGTAATTATTTTCTATACAGTGAGCGGACATCCTAGAGTTTTTTACATTGTTTAAAATAGCTGTTTTGTGTTCTTTTAATCTTGTCTTAATATCTACGTCTGCCGCTTTGACCTACATATACACGGTGTCCGGAAATGACGATGAAAAATTTTAAGGTATGATTCTACATAAAAAGATATTAACATAGGTCCGGAAATACTTCCAGAGGGAGCTACAGACCCTTGAAGATGGTGCCATAAAGGTGGTTTTTATTTAATTTATTAGGATCTACTTACAATACAGGAATTAACTTCTACGTATAAGTTACAGTGATTGGAGGTTACTTTTTGAAAATATCAGGTGACCCATATTGCAACCGGTGGCGTGGGAGCAAAGGGTTCGTTAGTTATTTAGGGTCTTATTTTTTTTCGCCGAGTGTATTTTCGCTATCTTTTAAATAAATTATGATTCTTTGAACATTTTTACGTAGGAAAGGTTCCCTTGGCATAAAGTCGACCGTTTTCGAGATAAACGGAATTTAATGCTCAGATTTTTCTTTCCACCAAAAACTTCATTTAAAAATGTAACGCATAGGATACCAAGCGCTTCGCAACAAATCATAGTTGGCTTAATTCAAATACATTTGAACTTGTTTAATAAGCAACTTCACTTTGTCACTTTTCGAAGTTTTAGTTGAACAACCCGTTATTGTGACTTGTGTGTTTTTACTAACTAACTAACCAACCCTTTGTTCCCATGCCACTGGTTGCAATATGGGTCACCTGATATTTTCAAAAAGTGACCTCCAATCACTGTAACTTATACGTAGAAGTTAATTCCTCTATTATAAGTAGATCCTATTAAATTAAATAAAACCCACTTTTATGGCACCATCGTCAAGGGCCTGTAGCTTCCTCTGGAAGAATTTCCGGACCTACGTTAATATGAACTTTTTTTCATATTTTTATGTAGAATCATACCTTAAATAAATTAAATAAAAACCACTTTTATGACAACATCTTCAAGGGCCTGTAGCTCTCTCTGGAAGCATTTCCGGACCTATGTTAATATGAAATTTTTTTCATATTTTTTATGTAGAAATCTTAAAATTTTTCATCGTCATTTCCGGACACCCTGTATAGCATTACAATCTGCACAATTAATTTTGTAAACTCCTGATTTGTCAAGTATATTCGTTTTGTCTTTATTGTTCACTAGTATTCTGCCTAAATTTTGTTTATTTATACATATTGTTCTACATCCTAAGGTATTCAATTGAATTGAATACTGTAAACGAAATGCAAACTTTAGTATACAAATAATACTCTTGAAAAAGCCCTAATAAGGCGAAACATATGTAGAGATAACTCTAATATATCTTGAAGCATTAAAAAGCAATAAGGGTTTAAATTATAAATTATAATTATGTTATTGTGATCAAATCTCCAAAGTATCTAAAATTTCTCTTTAGATTTTGTTTGTGGATTATTTTGATTTATTTTTGGAAAATATGGTTCTAATTCTTGTGTCGTACCCTTTATTTTGAAAGATAATTTATTTTTGTGTCGAGAATTTTGCTAGATAAGAATCGTTCTTAATTTTTATCTTTTAGAATATGGTTCTAATATATTTTTAAGTCTTAATTTTTATCTTTTAGAATATGGTTCTAATATATTTTTAGTACAGTACGTAGCAGTACAGTAAAATTGTTTAGTTGTACCTCATGACACTAAAAATCTTCATATTTTAACTATTGAACAAATATTGAATTTCCTTTTTGAAAAATATGCCCTTGAAATTAGTTATTGAATGCAACACTACACACAAACATATATAATATTAAAGTACACGTTTTATTCTCGGAAGGTTGGGTGTCCGTGCTTGTCAAAATTGGTAAATAATAGATGCTAATCATATTTAAACAAATATTTTTTGGGGGTGAAGTAGAGTACAACATTTTTCACACAATAAGGCAGAAAGTGAGGAGTTTCAAGAATAACGTGGTATTACAGAGATTAAACTCAAAAGTCTAAAAAATACGTTAAAACTTGTCTAAGCGGTCAACAGTTGTGAATATTAGGCTATGCGCAAATTCAGATTCGCGTCATCATCGCCTCTCGCGAGTCTCCTAACCTTCCGAAAGGTATAAAGTGTCAAACGTTACCATTCAAAATGCCCGCCAGCTTTCCGGATCTCCGAAAGAGGTCGATTGTTTCCGAGGTTTCTGCAATTTTTATGGGTATATTTACATATACGAAACATATTTAAACATAAACTTTTAGAAGCTTCCTTCTTTAGAAGCTTAGGGTAATACTTAGAACTATATGAAAAATTCTTTATGGCACTCTGGGAGTGGAACCTTTCATGAAAAGAAAACAATTAAAACATGGTCTTATCATCTACCAATGCTAACTTGATTTTATTTAAACAGTCCTTGCATGATAAAGATGTCCATAGAATATTATAACTTATATATATAATTATTACTATCATGTTATTTAGAGGAAGATGGAAGATATTTTACTTGT
Organism: Barypeithes pellucidus; assembly: GCA_963991005.1. Lineage (NCBI taxonomy): Eukaryota > Metazoa > Arthropoda > Insecta > Coleoptera > Curculionidae > Barypeithes > Barypeithes pellucidus. The sequence goes on from OZ022556.1 coordinate 35,828,037, forward strand.
TTAGAATTAAATGATAATAAATAATTGTTTTAGTTAAAATTGTATTGAGACGTAGCTGTACCTACGCTACTGGCTTGAGAAAAAAAGAGGTAAAAATGTGTGATTTTATCTAATGATAGTCTATACCAAATTTTAATATAATACCTCCAATTGGGTCCGAGATTTTTGATAAAAACCAAAAAAAAAACTAAAAACTTAACACTCTGTGTATCGAAAACAAATCATTTTTGGACATTTGTGGATAAGAACTTTTCAACTTAAAATTGGACCAAAAATCAACCGTTGAAATAAGCACATATCATTAAGTAACACCCTGAATACAGGGTGGGAACTATTTTATTTACCACAAGGGGTATCTTTTGAATGGTCATTTCTACGAAGTTGGTTAAATTAGAGAAAATGTGCAGCTTTTAGCCTTTTTAGAATGCAGTATGTTTGCCAAATTGTTCTTGATTCATCAGATACAGAGCCATTTGTTAAAAACGTCTAAAATTAATTTCTATAATAACTAGAAAGGTTTTGATTTTAGAAAAACGCCCTTTAAATAAAAACTTCATATTTTTGCCACTCCTATGAAATAGCGTTATCAGTTTTTTTTAATCTTATTTTTTATAACTTAGATATCAGGGCCAACTTTATTTTTTTAAATACGGACCTGGATTTTTTATTTTATTTTTTGTGTATTTTTCCCTCAAATACCATAATGTAAGCACCAAACTCTATTTTAAGATTGTTTAAAAAATTAATTGCTTATTATTTACATCGCTTTTACTTACGGTATCCTGTAGAATATGCCAAAATCACCGGTGAAATCCAAACAATGAACAGGAAGTGCCAATTAAATTCTGTCAGCATGACTGCCACCTAAAACAAAAATAATTCGTGGAATTTTTTCTTTTGTGACTTTTAGTAAAATTATGTTGAATACTAAATAATTCCTCCTAGTATCTAATTGCATCGCAATTACAGCTGTTATCTACTTGCTCTTATATCGATATGAGAGTGATTTACTTCTACAGTGTGGCCCATAAGTTCAGCAACGGCCATCTTTCTCGTAAGTCCCTGGCTCAAAATGCTTAGACGTAGGGATAAAAAATAGTTTTGCATCCGTTGGTGATATCTGCGACGTTGTCAGACCTAACGCTTTTCAGGTCACGATGCTCTGTGATTTTCTTATGAAACAACTTGTATTTTTAATTCTTTTCGGATTTCTTGAGCAATTAACAGTATGTTTTGAAGAGAAAATAATGTTTTGAACGCAGCGGGGTTGTAGCAAAAGCTAATTAAATTTTGTAAAGAAAGCCTTTACCTATGTATACCTTATTAGAAGTCATCCGTAAATTTTAAATAATACATTTTAAAATACCAATGTCGAGTTAACTGACACTGTCGAAACTGATATTTTGACATACAGGGTGTTATTATATTTAAATTGATGACTCCTTGAATGTCCTAGAGGAAGTTTATATACTTTTTGTAATCGAGTATCTAAATACTAAGGTAAAAACGCTTTTTGCCTACGTGCTGTCGCCCCGCTCCATCTGGTTTCAGTTGTGTTTGTAGTGTCACTAGAGTAAGTTACAGTGATGCCAGATCACATCGCGTGTCTCGCCCTTGCTGGGATAACCGTCGCGCGCGTATTGATATGTTTAACCTTCAGTATCGTTGCTTTAGTATGTTTGGATTCTCGGTGTTGGAACGATGTCGCCGAGGGTTCCACGTGCTTGTATATGAATTTTTAACGTTTTGTTGGCTGTAGTACGGAATTTAAATTACTTTATAAATGAAGACTAGGGTCACAATGTATATTTCATATTAATATTAATTAATTCTGCAACATTATTATAGAGAATGAATATTTGGTAGAATTAAATTCATGTCATACAGGGTGTTATGGAAATTACGTATTATATTAAACCCGTCAATTCCTCAGATAAAGACAAATTGAAGAAAAATAGCCATAACTGGCGCTTTCAATTCATTCAGCGGTAAAAGTGACCTGACATCAAACCAGAAAAATACCTGTGTGGCAGTGCGATACATGTAAGCGATCAAGGAATTCTGGCCGGTGTTATCATATGTACACCTTAAACTCTTTAGACAAAATAAAATAATTTTAACACTTTTCCATTCTGTAATACCTTTTTGTAGAATTAATTGAAGAACATTTACGACGGACTATGTTTTAAACAACCCGAAAAAACATATGGAATAGTAATAGCCACGTACGTCATTAGGTCAAACGCCAATGGCCTCTTGACGCCTTACATCAGGTGAGCGAAGTAGTTTCATATAACGCCGCACGCTTGCGTCTGTTAGTTGAAGACCAACCAGCGGCCGGATACGTTGTGTCTCGTCGATCACCAACACACTCTCAGCAATCCGCTCTGTTTTTTCGGTTTACGCGTGTATCTTGCCCATTCATAACTAATCTTTGAATATTGCTTTTATTGACGCGTTTCTTCTGGATGTCAAATTTCGTCACGTGTAATAAAATCTAATAATCTGTATTATTGTATTTTCAATCGGTTCTGTTTCACTATTACTGTGTGTACATAAAGTGTTTCCAGGAGTGTTCCCATGAAAAAGAAAAAAAAAGATTGTGTTTGTGCCTGGATTTCGTCGCTCTTTAGGTATAAGGATAAATACAAGTAGGTAGAAAATAATTTATTTTTATAATTTTATATAGAATTTCAGTTTTACATTAAGTTTGGCAACATTGCCATTGGCTCTGGGTAAAATGTTGTATAGTTGCGCGGACTGACCTGTGAGTAAGAATGTTTTTTACCCCACATTTAAAACGGTCGATTCTAGGACACCCAAGGAGTCACCCATTTAAATATAATACGTCATTTCCATAACACCCTGTATAGTTGATGTAAATCTGACAACACAGCGACAGTTTACCCTCGAAAGGGACGACACCGATGCCTATATGAGGTATGATTGGTTAACGCCTGAGGAACGAGATATCAAATACAGTGTGTCCCATTTTCGATACTTTTATAAGGTATCTCCGTTATTGTTAGTGCTATCAAAAAGGTAATGTAGGTGTTATGTGCTCTTTTTGGGCCAAACTTAAAATGATAAAATCAAAATTTGAAAATTTTCGCTCGTTTAAGAGATACAAATCAAAAAATTGACAATATCAAAATTACCCTATATTTTCTTAGTTAAAAGAGATACGGAAAAAGTTTTATACATAAGTTTCTCTATATTGATTGTTGAATAATATGCCTTTTCTGTATGCGGGGTCAGGTAAAAAAATTATCGGACCTATCCTAATTTTTTTTTAAATGGCACACTGTGTATTTTAATCTAAAATTATACTATTTTAAATTCTCTTTTCAAATATATAACACACCATGGATGGTAGTGGTTTCCTAGGCGATTTATTTAAATTTTATACCTTAGAACCAAAGGAAGCCATGAAACAAAAACTAATATCCTAGACTATGTTGACATTCTAGTTGTTATTAACATTTAACGTCAATTTCATTTTTCACATATTCATTTGTGAAAAAAACTTATCAACATTTTGAAAAATTTGATGATATCTATCATCCATGATGTGTTATAAATTTGAAAAGAGAGTTTAATATACTATCTTTTTCGATTAAAATATAGAGGGTGTTCCGTTTAAAAAAATGAGGTTAGGTCCGATAACTTTCTTACCTGACCCCGTATACTTATTCTGAAAACGGTAGATTATTCAACAATGATTATAAAGAAGTTTCTGTATAGAACATTTTTCTGTATCTCTTTTAACTAAGAAAATATAGGGTAATTTTTAATTTGTCAATTTTTTTGATTTTCCCCTGTCTTAAGCGAGCGAAAATTTTCTAATTTTTATTTTACCATTTTAAGTTTGACCCACAAAGAGTACGTGACACCTACATTACTTTTTTGATAGCACTAACAATAACGGAGATACCCTATAAAAGTGTCGAAAATGGGACACCCTGTACATAGTGTAATTAGGCGTGCGGCGATAGCGGTCATATCCATCAGCGTCGGAGCGGAAACCTTGTATTGTTTTAATATGGTGTTTTCATGTCAGTATTTGAACGAGAACGGTGATTTTAGTACGCCTATGCTTGAATTGACTGATAGAATCCGCAACGATGTCTCAAGTTTGTGAATGCAACAATTCTTTTAAAGCTTTCTCATTAAATTTTCGTAATGACGACGAGGAAGTAATTGGAACAATCAATTTTTCGATAAATCTTATAAATTTTCGTTATATGGAATGCTGTATATCTGTTACTGTATAACATATTTTCATATTCTAACTTTTAATTATGATATGTCAATAAATTATTACTTTATGTTCGGTTGGTTAAAGTTTTAAATTTTAAATATTGATAGAGTCAGCAAGGATGTCTAAAAATTGTGGATGCCACAATTCGATCATTTTTTTAAAAGCTTTCTCATTAAATTTTCCTAATGATGATGAGGAAGTAATTGGAACAATCAATTTTTCGATAAATCTCATAAATTTTACGGTACGTGGAATGTTGTTACAGGTATAACAATATTTTCGTATTCTAACTTTTAATTATGTATTTCTTGAAGATGACTATTTTAACAACGTGAATTAAATATGTATTTTATCTAACACAAAAGCACGATAATCCCATGCAGATTAAAGGAAAGGCAAATTAAGGTCCTATCGGGTTATGAATTATTATGTGGTATTAGGTTTAACATGTAGAAAATAACTAGAGCACAGCTCTGAACTCTAGGGGAACTCTACTTTAAGAGGAATTTTCGGGTTTAAGAAGGAATTTACTCCACGCTGAGAACTATTGTCTTCGTTTATTGTATTATTTGAAATATATTCAATTATTTCCCGATATTAATATGGCACAAAAGACAAATAAGTGGTATTATTTTCTAGCTATAATGTAAATAATAAATAGAATTCGTACTAGATAATAGTATAATACTAAGCCGTTTACAGGGTGATTCACGGGCTATAGTAGGTTAAATGTATATGAAAAACGAGTTTCGAAAATTTGGCCTCTTATATGAACGCACCTGCTGCACCTATCGTGCATTCCCGCGTTGCCGCTTCTACTGAAAAATTGTGAACTTTGTGATTTTAAACGGAACACCCGTGTATTATTAAGTTTTTAGAATCACCTTTTAATCTCATCATAATTTATTATTGTTTCCGAGACAAATTTTGTCTAATATTGCGCAAAACATTACTGCAAAACCAAATTAGTGGTCTGAATTCAGCGAAAATTGCAATTTTGGTGACAGTTTAAGAAAACACATCTTCATGGAAAATTTGATTCGATATCATACAGAGGAGGTAGAAATTATGTTTATTCCCATTTCTTCTAAAAAGTGGTCAATGATTTTTTAATGGAACCCCTGTATATAATTTTTAAAATTATATCAAGGTTAAATTTTCTTTCAAACTATATATGTAACTAAACTTTCAGGTTTCCTCAATTTGAAAAGTTTTTGAGGTTTGTTCATAGGTAGTGTACTATAACAGTTAAAAAAAATTTAGACACAAATGTTAAATTCACTTTTTTTAGAAAGAAACTTTCGGAAATCTACAAAAATAGTTACACAAATAAAGTTTTTATGAAACTATTTATTTCCAAGCAACTGACTATTAAATACAATATTTTGAAAATAATATAAAGGATTACATTAAAATAAAACAGCCATTGACCTCTTATGGAGTAACGGAAATAAACATAATTTCCATGAGGATTGAATACATTGGGTTTCCGTCACTTATTATAATATATAGAGTGATTCATTGAAAAGAACAAAAGTTACTACAAATTTTCGGTAGAACGTCAATGCCGTACTGCTGAAAATATTCTTGATTAATGCAGAATATACATTTATACAGAGTATTAAAAATTCGATGTTCACCATTGGGATATTATAAACGATAAGATATCAGTAATTGAGGCAAGTTGCACAATTCATAGCCGACCAATATGCCATGAAGAAATTAGGAAAATTCCGAGTACTTGTGAAGATATATGTAAAAATCCGAAAGTCGCCGTTTCGTTTTTTCATTTTTTCTGTCTTTATTTAATGTACATTTTTTTAGGAAGAGAAAAATCGTTCTCTCTCTGTTACACATTATCAAAGATGGCGTTGATCTGCAATAATAAAAAAAATTTAAAATAAAATAATGCTGAAGATGTTTTTATGGGGTAGAAAAGTTGATATTTAATAAAAGTACCTCACCTATCATAGACCGTAAATCACCCAATATGGGAAATAAGAAGTAAGAGAATAATGCTATCCAAGCAAAACTTTTATTGGCTCGTAGTTTATGAAGTTCAGTTTAAGTCTCGTTTTATACTTCAAATAAACAACGTGTGAAATAAGTAAACGCAAAAAATGTATCTCACGTACATGTAAGCTTAAGTGTTACGGTATATATTATATTACCTTAGTGTTGTTGTTTTCTGTTCACCTTAATAAGAAAACATACATTTACGATGTTTGTTGACATCAACCGCCTACACATTTTATATTTTATTCTGGATTTAAACATGTCATCCGTTAGGAAAATGAGAACATCGGCCGCTATCGTTTATTATACAGGGTAATTCATGGTGATTTTCATATTAAAAGATCTCGGGAACTAAAATAGTTTGAACCATTGTTGCTCGCTATAATAGAAACTGATCATTTTAATGAATATATTTAGATGCATATGTCACTTCCGGTTATACCGGAAATCGGTGCAACTTAATTATTTTAAACATCCTATATATGAAGACATTTTTGGATTTTAAACATATTTCGTATATCATGTCATATACCTAAGTCTAAGCATTTTTGATATATTTAAGGTTTATGCCTAATCTGACGTTTGCGGACCTTAAAATAATTATCAATTCTTCCTGTAAGGAAGCCTTTATTATTTCATTTGGATGATATTCCGTGTTGAAAAGGATGTACTTTAATAGATTTTTTTATAATATTTTTAAACTATTAAGAAAAGGTGTTCAAAACATAAGATTGAAAATGAAATTAGGAAAATTGCAAAAACCTACATTTTCCCCAAATTTTATAATTATTTTCTATTTAGCATTAAAACTAAGAGCAAGTTTATGTAAGGTTGTCTATTCCGAAAATTGGTAGTTTTCGAGATATTCCATATTTAATAGTTTTATCTTTCGATTTTGCTGCGGATTTTAAATTCACTTCTTCTCGTTGGCAAATGCTAATAGTATATTATAATACAAGTACGGTAGGTACGTCTTTACCGCATGTGCGTGATGTCTAACAAAACGAGCCGAAGGCGAGTGTGGTAAATCACGCAAATGCGGTAAAGACACCTACCGTAAGTGTATTGTACGATATTTTCTACAAGCGTGTTTTAGGGCAACAATATTAAAAACTAAAAGAGGATTGTTTTAATTTACCCCGTAGGTACCTCGTATAAAAATTTAATAGTTGGCTTTTATATGACAGATGTAAAAAACTTGACAACAGAATAAAAAAATAAAAAATATACTATTGACTAATATAAAAACTTGTTTTTATAGTATGTAATTACTTACGTTATTAGTGCGGTAAAGTGCTACTTACCGCACTCAAATCAGTGCGTAAGTAGTTTCTTACCGCACGCGAAAAGATAAAGAAATTTATGAACGTATCACTGTCATTTGAAAATTATTAATATTCATGCCGGGGCGCTGAAATTATACAACAAATATTATTTTAACTTATTTTTTATTTATGAAGAAAGTGATAAAATAATAACAAAAACATGTGACAATTTAATTTCTTTGACATATGACTGTTTTTCAACACCGTTATAGTCAACTAGGACTATCTGAACTTAAAGTCCGCAACAAAATAGCCATATAAAAATATTTAATTGGGAATATTTCAAGAACTGAAAATTTTCGGAATAGACAACCTTACACAAACTTACCCTTATTTTGAATGCTAAATAGAAAATACTTATAAAATTTGGGGGGTGGGTGGTGGGGTGAATGAAGTGTTAGACAATAGAAAACCTTACATAAACTTACCCTTATTTTGAATGCTAAATAAAAAATACTTATAAAATTTGGGGGGTTGGGGGCTGGGGTGAATGAAGTGTTCAACACTTTATTATGCCGCCTTTTTCTGACAATCACAATATTGCTTCTCGTTTTTTTCTTCTTTCATGACAAGCGCGCTATTAACATGGACTATCATTTGCTGACCAATTCCGGATGATGCCCTTCACCACTTTTTTAATTTTTTAGGACGAACAATTTTTAGTATGTTGATATTTTAACGTTCAATATTCCTTTATTTTGTAGTTTGTATTAATGAGTCCATATTTCATTTTTTAAATGTAGCGATTTGCATGTGTGCAGTTGTGTGATGTCGATTTTATTTTAAGATAATTAAATGACGCTGTTTCGTAGTTTTATATAATATATAAAAAAAATTTAGGTCTGATGATACCCAGCTGGGCTAAACATGTAACCTCTTTTGAACACAGTTAATATACTTATATGTAATTCATAAGACTGTGACTTTGAGTTTACTGCTTAATAAATAACCTTTTTAGTTCCCGAGATCTTTAAAATAGGCCAATCACCGTGAGTGACCCTGTATTTTGTATTTTATAACCAAAGCATTATATGCGTCTTCTCGCACACTCGAGAGTCAAGTATGAGCGAAAAAATAAAATTAGCGATTAAAATTACCTAAATAAAGAAACAGACACCCAATATTCTCTAGTATATACAGAGTGTAACAAATTCATTGCTCATCATTGAGATTTCAGATTCATTTGTGCAATTCCATTTCTCGAGAAATTGACGGTGCTGGTGTAAACTCTTCTTTTATATCGAAAACTTCATCCTTCGCCATTGGGATTTCGAGAACGGTAAGAAATGCAAAGTCAGTTAAATCGAAGCAAAGATGAGTAATTATGGGCCCAATAATATACCACAAAAAATTCAAAAATTGATACAGAGGTTTCCAAAATATTTAGGAAAAATCTGAAATTATGTGTTTGGGTTTTTATTTTTTCCTGACCTTGTTTGAAGAGATGCCCAAATATAAATATCACTTTCTCATTGCTACTTTTTATTGTCCACAAAACGGTATCATCAGATTTTTAATGCGACGTTTCGTCTTTCTTTCACCACCATCAACTTAATTTATTTAAATACTGGCCTGGATTATTTTCTTTAAATTATGAGAGAAGACTTAAATCTACGTTCAGCAGTATACAACAATGGTTTTCGGACGTTTCGTTCTTCATTAAAATACTCTTAGTATGTTCCTGTAATTTACTTTAGTTTAAACACATTCGGCATAATTCGAGAATCTAAAACTCAATGCATTTTTTTTAAAGTCTTAAAAAGTACCAACTGGCTTTAATAGCCAAATTTTATTTCTATTAATTAAACAAATTACTTGTACTTACAATAAGTAGAAAGTTCATAAATCAGTTAGTTTCAACTTTCTGCGAAACATAACTAAAATACAGGAACGTAGGGGTATAGCAATGAAGATGGTCAATTTAAGGAACAAAACGTCAGAAAACTAGAAATTGTTTGTATACTGCTGAATGTAGATCTAGGTCCTCGTTCATAATTTAACCAAAAAAAAATCCAGGCCCATATTTAAAAAAATTATGTTGATGATGGTGATCAAAAGACGAAACGTCGCATTAAAGATCCGATTATGACATCTTGTGGAGAATAAAAAGTGGCAATGAGGAAGTGAAATTTATAAATAAAAACCTAAGCACAAAATTTTAGTTTTTCCAAAAATCATGAAACCCCCTGTATTTATTTATGATTTTCTTGCAGAATATTATTGGGCCCATAATTACGCAACTTTGCCCCAATATAACGTATCTCTTACCGTTTCCTAGATCCCACTGGTGAGCAAAGAATTTGTTGCACCTTGTCTATATAATAATATATCCTCTGAATTAATAACGGTCTTCTGTGAGGTATCTTAAAAATAAGATAAAAGTTTATGGAATGTGGTAGATTATTACTTACAATTTACAATAATCCTAATGTTTTTAAAATATAAGAACTTTTTAGCATTTACTTAAAAAGAAGTAAATTATAGATTTTCTAAAATCTAAAAAGTAAACTCAAACTTCAAAAAATCCTTATTAGAGAATTATGGTTATATTCTTAAACAAAATCTTTCTAAAGCTTAGATTATCTGGCTAAACCCAGGCAAGAAAGAAAAATCCAGGAAAATTATTTTTTGCATTTTAAGGTTAAGGTCACAGCCAGAATCCCAAATCTAATTGGGTTTTAAAGATTTTCTTCTATACATATATCTCGATCTTGGAAACAGGGCAAAAAATATTTTAAAAAGGGCAATGTTAAATTCATAATCTTAATATCGTTTAAGAACTTGCATCTTGCAATGTTGTTCCTCTATTTTGGTTGCATTTAAAACCTATTTCCATATCGTTTTCAGTATCGTAATAAGCATTTTATGCAAATATTTTTGTCTTTTTTAATGATTGAATGCGGTCAAGTACGTTTGGTTGCAGAAACAATTACTAAACTAAGCTCACACCTGTCAAGTTTACTTCCCTGTTAAAGTTGAATACAGCACTATAATAGTTTACAAATATATCAATTAGTTGGTTCATATTGTTTTATTAATTAAGAAGACAGTTTTTGCGTTTTCTCGATAAAATAGCCGCGGATAATTTGTCCAAGTCTACTTTGATGAAATAATAATTTGAGAGTATTACCAATATAAAATTAAGATATAAAAGTTTACTTAATTTATATGACATTTCTTTAAATATGGATTTTTATATAAAATAAATTTTAAAAAATAGAATAGAAAAATATTTATTATGTAACAATAAAAATATACAATCACATAAAAGGTAGCTTGCTACCATCACACAAAATTAATCAAAATAAAAATACATCATTTCACCAGAACAAATCCACATTATTCATCAGCAATGCGCACTAATGCATACCCCTGAGCAGATGAGTCCTATATTTGCGTTTAAAACTCACAAGAGAATTTTTTTTTTATGATCAAACACAAGCACTTTAGGAAAAATCCTTTAGAACACTCTGGGAGTGGTGCGTGTGCGCAAAAAGCGACTCACGTTGGTTTTGAATCGTTGGATGTTATATTCGTTGGGAAAAACGACCTCGGGAAGGTCGTTCCTCAAGGATGAAGTCCTCCAGATGAAAGAATTCTTAAATAATGAAGTTCGAGGAGTACTAAGCTTAACCACATATGGATGGGCGGCAGTGGTTCGTCGTGTATTTCTGCTATTCATCGCTCTGGGCGGAATTGAGAGGGCAAGGTCAGCCGAGCCTTCCATGAAAATTTGTGTAAAAGAGAGTCAAATCCCCAACCTCTCTTCGATGTTCTAGGCTGTCGAGGTTCTTCGTCAGCTCGTGGTCTCCGATCAGACGAATAGCCCTTCTTTCGATGGAATCCAGTAGCCAAAGAGTATGTTTGGGTGCAGAGCTCCAGACATGAGAGCAGTACTCTAGTGATGGTCGAATCTGGGCTTTGTATAGTGTCAAAAGTTGTTGAGGTGTGTACAACTTTCTGGTTCGGAAGAGTACCCCAAGTTTCTGAGAAGCTATCTTGGCGATTGCCACAGCGTGGTTATGCCAAGACATATTTCCTCCCAGATTGACGCCCAGTAAATTAATAGATGAAGCCAGTCGGATTGCGTGTCCGGCGATGACTATTTCCGGTTCTGTAATGTTAACCTTTTTAGAGAAAACTGCTGCCTGGGTTTTTTTAGCGTTAAATTCGACTTGGTTACTGTCACCCCAAGCCAAAATTTCTTCCAGGTCTTTGTTGAGGCGTGATACTTCATGCTGTCTGCGAAGATGTGCGTCGGCAGCCGATGTTTGCGCATTCAAAGAGAAAGATGAGATAAGTGTGCTATCATCAGCTAAATTAAATATCGGATTTTTAGTTTTCACTGGAAGGTCGTTAATGTAGAGTAAGAAGAGAGTGGGAGACAATATGGACCCTTGAGGAACACCGGCATTGATGGTGAAGGAGGTGTCTGAGAGAAATCCGTCAATCTCCACTGCAGAGAGCGGTCCTTAAGAAAGCTAGACAACCATGCACAGAATCGACTGCGCATACCATAGGATCGCAGTTTACTTAGAAGTCCCTCATGCCAAACACGATCAAAAGCTAGAAATATCCAGTGCAACAGCCGAAGACTCCCAATAATGTTCGATTGCATTGTTCCAAATATAGGTGATATTATAGGCTAGAAGATCTCCAGTTGATCTGGATCTGGATCTAGTTCAGCAAGAAAGTTTGCTTTGTCTCCGACTGTGGATGCTATTGTACCATCGGGACGTGTTAGAGGTGGAATAGTTGATTTGGTGAAATTTTGGCTGACGGCCTTTGCGACTGACCAAAAAGACCTTGATCCGTTTGGACTGTCAAGAAGTTTGTTTTTGATCCTCACGTTATGGGCTTCTTTGCTTTGATCTATTGTTAGCTGACATTGGTTTCGAGCGGTAACAAAGATGGTACGATTCTCAGTGGCAGGGTTTTCACGCCACTGTCGGTAAGCCAGATTTTTTGATCTGACAGCACGCTCACAATCCCTGTTAAACCAGGGCTTGCCGTTGGAAGGGCGTTTTTGGGAGGAGGGGATAAATGCTTCCATGCTCGTTAGAATGACGTCGGAGACCTCCCCAGCGCAGACGGATGGATCATCAGAAGAGAAGCATCATCCAAGGAAAAGTGCGAAAATGGTTTATCAGATTATAAGCTGTTTATTATATAAGATTATAAACATCAGGATTTAGCAATTTAATGGCCATGAAGGCAAACGAACACCTGAACGTGTACGTTAAGCTCACGTCTAGCCACTATGTACTCCCAAAGATAACCTGGAAATCCGGATTTATATATTCTGTAAATTAACGTCCCAAAATGAAGCATCGCACGAAATTTATATTTTAGGAGACCATTCTGAACGTACACATGACTGACGTGATCAAATTGTTTAATACAATACACAAAACGAACACATGCATTCTGGGCCAGTTGAATTTTATTCTGAAACTCAAGAGTGATGTATTGAAAGTACACATCATTGCAATAGTCTAAGTGACGAAAAATAAGTGACTCAACCAGCACAAGCTTCAGCCGCTCAGGCAGAATGTATTTAAATGAATACTAGCTTTTTAGTTTAAAATATACAAGAGATAATTTTCCTTTTACATGAAGCTCGAAATTAAGATACCTATCAAATCTCATACCAAGGTTCCTGATATGCTCAACAGATGGCACTACAGATCAATTGATATGAAGAGTTGTAAAATTATATGATTCAAACCTATTTCTAATCACATCAGTACCTATTATCATGTAATTACTTTTGTTAGGATTAAGCAGCAATCCATGTTTACCAGACCATTCAAAAACCCTATTCAAGTCCCTAGTTACCTTTCCGGGGCAATATCAGCAAGAAGCTGAAAGTCGTCGGCATAGGCATGTCCCGAGCAAAACCGCAACTCATCAGGAAGGCTTGCGGTATATATAATGAAACAATTTAGGGCCATTGTTACTACCCTGCGGAACTCCAAGATTTAAAATAATGGATTGCGAGTTTTAAAATAATTAATTGCGATCTCATCACGTCCAGCTCTACTCCCTGTGAGCGTTCAAAAAGATAGCTGGAGAACCATCTACACACCTGCTCGGAAAAACCATAATACCCAAGGTTAGCTATCAACATATCATGATTAATCAGGTCAAACGCCTTACTCAGGCAAGACGCCTTGGATTCATCCATTTTCCGAGCAATGTCAGTGGTCACTTTACTTAGTAAAGTCGCCATACTATGATTTTTCCTAAAGCCGGACTGATCACCGTGAAGAATGCCATGCAGATAAATTCATCCATCATGCCACAAACAAGTGTTTCCAGCATTTTCGCAAGGATGGGAAGTAAACTGATAGGCCTCAACTCAGATAAAGTTTCTATTTTAGGGCCTTTAGGTAGCGGTTTACCAATACAGATTTTCCATATCTTTGGAAATTCTCCATTCTGTAAACACATATTAAATAAAATAGTATATGCATAATACATGTACAATGTAGTATAGTAGTAGTACATATTTTATGAATCTATTATAGCATGTGGACGCGTGCTAAAATATAATGCGCTATAAAACTTATACTAGCATCAACTGGGAGTTTTTTTTTATTATAGTACAAAATTTCAGCGCTGAGCTATAGCAAAATCTTGTTTCAATTTAAAATAAAATTAACCCTACCTAATAAAACTTGTTGCTTTTGATATAACCACATCTTAAAAATTTTGGTTCTTTTTAAAATGTGGCCTAATCCATTTTTATTTCCTTCTGATGGAAAGTGGATCCAATTATGACAATTAATATTAATTTCTAGGCTTCTATTTTTTTGCAACAATAACTGAGATATCGCCAAACTAATGTAAAGAATAAACTAGGAGGAACTGTTATTAGGACAATGAAGAATACTGAAATATAAAAATGTAAAATATAGTTTATCTAGAAAGGCAAGCGGAAAGTTATTATTTATTGTTTAATTTTTAATTATATATTTAGTTCTTGTTGAATATAGTTACGATTAGAAGTATAGAGAAAGGTCTATGAAAAAGTGAATCGAATAAGGCCAATTCGCAGGAAAATGCGTAATTACAATAATAATATAGTACACATTAAATTTTATTATTACTAATTGAATTAGGTAATGAATTTTAACTTATTAAATATAGTATGAAGACAGAGCCTAAATACATGGTATTATTTCAGAATTTTTATTTATTCTTAATATGTACTATATTTATTTGGTTAATGTTAATTATTTATTTAATTAGTAAATCTTTCTACTATTCTATTGTAACAATAAAATAAAATAAAATAAAAGTCTTATATGTTATAGGTACAGTGCACGTTAATCATCAAATCTTGCACAAATTAATTCAAAATTCGGGTATTTGTTTCTTTAAATGTTCGAATATGTCAATTAGTATTTTTAGTAAAATTAGTATTTTAAGATAAATTGTTGATATACAGGGTTATTTTATTAAAACTTAACATCGGCTAACTTTTTTATTTGAAAAGATAGACCTATAGTTCCTTAAGCAAAGTTTTAGGAATCAGTTCAACTAAGCAAACTTTGTGGAAAAAATAAACGCGTTGTTGCCAGAATTGGCGTTAAATAAAAAATTCTTATTTTCTTAAATGACAAAACCGCATTTTTTAAACAAATTTCGATACATCTTGCAATTCTAGACAAAACAAAAAAAGTGCAAGTTTTTGATTAGAGTGGCGGTTTACGAGCTAATAGTGCCTAAACTAAAATTTAGTTTCCAACACTAAAATAATAGCAATAGCAAAAATTAATTACCTAACATTAATTTTTTTTTTAATAATCGAACCGATATCCTTGTTGGATTCTGCAGCAATAAATACGTTCAACCATATTTATTCTAATATGATGTAACATTTGTAGGGTTTGTTCGGGTTTGTTAGCCTCCTTGCTATTCTTTTATTGTTGGAAAATAAATTTTAAAGTTTAGGCACTATTAGCTCGTAAACCGCCACTCTAATAAAAAAACGTGCACTCTTTTTGTTTTGTTTAGAATCTCAAGATGTATCAAAAGTTAAAAAAAAATGCAGTGTTAGCATTTAAGAAAATAAGATTTTTTTAAGTAGCGCCCAATCGGGCAACAACGCGTTTATTTTTTTCACCTTAGTTGAGCTAACTCCTAAAACTTTTCTTCAAGAGGTATATCTCTTCAAATAAAAAAGTTAGCCTATGTCGAGTTTTAAAAAAATAACCCTATATAGATTATCCCAGGTGGGTCATCTAGGATTTTTTAAAATGGATCACCCAATATATTATGTCAATTTCAAATTCTATAACAAAAACTTAAAACTTTGTGTATCATGGACAGATGTTTCAGGAGGAATACTCACCAGTATACCTTTTTTTGTTTGAATTACAGAAATTCCAGTTGTCTGGGTTTGCATGTGATAATATTTTGCAACTTATGACATGACGGATTCCAAGTTGTCGCTTCCGGTTTAACCGGAAATTATCCTAACTTTGGATTTTTAAATTAAACATCCAGTATATTTTGGGCTATATCGATTCAAAATACCATTCCAAATTCAACGAAACACTATACGTCACATTTTAATACTTTTTTTATTTGGGTTTCATATTGACTACATTATGAAATGCAAAAAAATTGAATAACTTGTCACTTTATGAAATTGAAATTTTATTTTTTTTTAACCTTGCAAATAGATAATTTTTACTATACAGAGTAGCCCATCGAAAACAGTCCAGCAGGGTTTACGGCTGTGTACGTGGAAATTAAAAAAAAAACCTCGGACCCGTAAACTTGTGTTTCCAGGGGGACACGTTTCACTATTAATTTCACCCCTGTAACCTCAACCCCCCTAGCGGGGTCGGCTACTGCCCTTGTTTTTTCAAATGGGAATGGGTATGTTGTGACACATCTTTTTAAAGGGCATTAAATTTTCTTTAAAATGGCGCTTTGTTTTGTAAATTTGAGCTACGCGCCGCCGAGCAACGGAATTTCAAATCTATCAAAATTCTAGGATATAACCATGATGTCTATGTCTATCTGGATGTCTATCATTAAACAAAGTTGCCGTTACTCTTGCACATTGATTGTTTATAAAATACAATTCAATAATTTCCACTCTCTCCTAAATCGAATAAACCATTTTTTATGTCACGAACAAATCAAAAGAAAATAATAGTGCAGAAATAATGTATGTAGATCTGGATCAACCACTTTACTGACGATAAAGTTGAATTGACTGATACTTATTACTTAAAAAAAAAATGTTTACGAACACACCTGTGTACTTGATAAGAGGTGCAGTGAAATGTTTCAAATTCCGTTGATCGGCGGCGCGTAGCTCAAATTTACAAAACGAAGCGCCAATTTAAAGAGAATTTAATGCCCTTTAAAAAGATGTATCACAACATACCCATTCCCATTTGAGAAAACAAGGGCAGTAGCCGCCACCGCTAAGGGGGTTGAGGTTACAGGGATGAAATTAATAGTGAAACGTCTCCCACTGAAAACACAAGTTTACGGTTCCGAGGTTTTTTTTTTTTTTAATTTTCAGGTACACAGCCGTAAACCTTGCTAGACTGTTTTCCATGGGCCACCCTGTATATTTATTTATATTTACTGAAATACCTATACTCGGAAATATATAACATGCTGACGGTGTCCGGCAACTAATTTCTAGTCACAACTATAAAACAACATTACCTAAAAATAATAGAAATATCTTCCAGTTTATGCTCTATTTCTAAAATTTTATTCAATAAAGTACTATTTTTATTTTTAATTCAATATAGTATTATACATATTACTTTATATACACATATTTATAGTTATTGTAGACATTTCCTAGGCATTAATTGTTATTCCTGTCAGATTCTGTATCGACACAATGTTTTGTTCAATAATAGTATTATTTATTATTTTGTTCAATATTTTGAACTTTGTTCTGCTCGCACCATAACTCAAAGTTTATATTCTTTTTAAAAGTTTTTCTAGATTATTTTCTGAAATCTCTCGTATTTCTGATGGAGTACAACAACTTTCTTCCTGATTCATTTTTATTAACTTTAATAATATATTTATTTTTAATTATGACAGATGGTAAGAAGCTTTGTCGTGTTCAAATGGCATATTTGATACTTGTAACATTTTATTAAACTGTAAAAGCATTGCCAACCCAAAAAGAAAATATTATGGAAAAAATCTACTATATTTTTAAAGTTTTTCAGACTTTAAAGACCCAAATAGAAAAAGTATTATAAAATACACGGTTCATAAGACAATTAGATCACTTGTACTTTAGAATTACGCGCGTGCTCTAAGATAATGTATTATGAAACTTGTATCTTAATATACTATTATATTATTTTTCTTCTTATTTTAATTTTTTCATTTAGATTGCTATGGTCCCCCTCCCTACGGTTTACTTCAAAGTCAAATGATGGGGGATTTTAAATTTGTAATTATATTGATTTGTTTGCTAGCATTACGGGGTCATGGGTACCTAAATAAATTCAAAGCCGTTTGCGCTTCTTTTTGTATTTTTCTCATGAATTTGGTATTTTTAATAAATTATCTCTCCCTTTTAACGACGTAAGGGTGTGCGATTACAAATTGTTGGAAAAAAGCGCTTTATCTTTTTACCCGAGTGAGCCAATATGTTTCCATTTGAAAAAATTGAGTTTTTTGGGAACAAGCCTTCTTAAAAATTTATAGCGAGTAAAAAATATAAAACACGATAAAACTGCATTTTTATCAAGAATTTAGCTTAGCAAAAAAAATTTAGGGAGCAATCTAGATGAAAAAATAAAAATGAAAATAAATATTATTTGAATTGTAAATTAGATCGCTAGGTCTTGGGTGGGGTTTCTTGACTCTTCTGTTGATGTGCCTGAATGCATGTCGTACTTTATGATTTGGGTGAGTTACCATGGTTGCTATGAATTTCACGGATGTTCTGTTCAGATTCTGAGTTAGATTTTCCATTTTCAGATCCCTATGGATTTGAGTATTCCTCATGAACCAGGGGGCTCCGGCGATGATCCTTAAGGTTTTATTTTGAATTGCTTGCAATTTTGTTCTCCTGGTTTTTGTGAGTTGAATCCAAGCGGGGCTGGCGTAGGTGTGGGTTGGTCTTATAATTTTCTTGAATATTGTTAGCTTGTTTTTTATAGACATCCTTCTGTTTTTCAGGAGTGGGTAGAGTTTGCTGATGGTGTAGTTGGTCTTTTTGGTAGCGGTTTTGACTTGGTTTTCCCAGCTTAGTTTCCTGTCAAATACTAGGCCTAGATATTTTACTGATGGGAGCCATCTTATGCGAGTGTTTCTTATAGTTAGCTGTTGTGCCTCCGGGGGTCGAGGTTTGGAATTGAAAATGATTGCCTGGGTTTTTCCTGGGTTTAATTTAATCCTCCATTTGTCTGTCCAGTTTAACAGTTTATTTGGATGCTTCTGGAGTCTGCGATAAATTAAACTTGGGTCTCTGCTTTCCGCGGTTATGATTGTGTCATCTGCGTATAAGGTGATTTCAGTGTCTGGGTCCTCCCGCATGTCTACGATGAAGATTTTGAATAGCTCTGGTGACAGCGGTGAGCCCTGTGGGACTCCGCTTTTCATCTGTCTTGAGGTGGATAGTGCGTCTTCTATTTTTACCTGGAATGTTCTCTCTTTGATAAATGATGCTATGATTTTGGTAAGATGTGGGGGGAATCCGAATCTTATTAACTTTAATATGAGCCCTTCGTGCCAGACTTTGTCGAAAAAATTATGAGTATGTGAGTGGTACATGAGCGTGCAATATTTCTAGGGTGTATTCTTGATCTCAAAAAATTTAACGAATTTCATATAAATAAGCCCCTGAAAATTTTCCGTAAGAGAGTTGGAGCCCCATAAACAGGGCATCAGGAGATGGATTTTTCAAAATATAACCGAAACTTCTCAGGAAACTTACTGTAAGTCATCATATCATGAAGATGCACTGGATAATTTTTTCTCTTAGGTGTCTCATGCAGGGATACTGGCTTTTTATACCCACAACTTTTTTATTTCTTTATTAAACATAGTTTAAATATAAATATAACGGTAAAATAATAAAAAAATTTAAACGTTTCAATTTAGTAATTTTTCAAATATTTTTATTTCTTAATCCACTTTACTCGAAAACAGCAAATTCTATCGAAGAAATAACAATGAAAAATATAAAATTCATATTTAAACTATGCTCAATTAAGAAATAAAAAAAATTGGACAATAAACAGCCGGTGACACTTCTATTCAATGATATAAGACCTATCAATTTTCGAAATTGTAAATTACGTGTTTCGGAGATATTTGGAAAAATCCATATTCAGGGTGCCACTTTAAGGGACTTTAGCACCCTTACCATCAGTTTTTAAGGGCATGTTTATATGAATGTATAAATAACACACTAGAAATATAACGAGCTAATTTCAAAACACCCTGTCTTCGTCATTGGGTAGTGTAAGCCAAATTCTACAACTTCGCTAATATATTTTATACCACAAATGATCACTTCACTGAATATTTAAGATTTCTACTGCCTTGCAATACATTTGCATATTATGTGTAAGACAATATCAATTTTCATTTGTGGCTTACGAGGTATTAGT
Organism: Barypeithes pellucidus; assembly: GCA_963991005.1. Taxonomy (NCBI): domain Eukaryota; kingdom Metazoa; phylum Arthropoda; class Insecta; order Coleoptera; family Curculionidae; genus Barypeithes; species Barypeithes pellucidus. The sequence goes on from OZ022556.1 coordinate 35,848,262, forward strand.
ACTTCACCAACAGTAGTAAGCTCTGATGGCAAGAAACTAAGAACGAAGAAAAAATGTATTATAATATGCAGGGTTCTCACAAAATACAAGAATGTAAATAAGGTCTAAGGGAGAACTACCCCTATTATTAATTTTTGAGCAAAAAAATTTCTTTCGTTAAATTAAACTTCTTTGTAGAATAATCCTCCATCGAATGTTGTTTGTTTTCCTTTTTGCGAAAGAGTTTTTGAAATTCTGGCTGCTATCACTGCACATATAACTTGACATTCTTTTGTTAACCACGCATTACATTCCTGCGACTAATAAGCAAGTACTGAGTTGGCCGTATATATCATCTGCACAACAGTAAAATTACTTTAGTCGTGAAATTACTAGATTCGTGGTACCACTAGCGTGTTCGATTTATAAGCATTTCTTTGCGAAATCTGGTAAAACATCTAAATTTCAACGACTTGATAGGAGGCCATGAACACTATGAAAATTATTTATTTAAATGAAGTATCATTCCTTGGTTTGTGATTTTAAGTTGGAGATACAATGGCAGATTATAATAGTTACTCAAATGCAATTAAATTGAATTTATTTATTCTACATGGACAGTATGATAACATTATAGGCCGAACGTGTAGAAAATTTAATGAAATGTAGCCAGATTTACAAAAATGAATATCAAGAAATTTAATCGAATTTAAAACAATTGCAGAGATTTAAATTCAACATTTTATAGAAAATCTCTGAAATTGTTCAGGGTGCGCTATAGGAAGAGAACTAAACAATGATTTTTATCGTCTCCTGCAAAATTATCTTGTAATCAAATAGGAGGTATTGTCACATCACTGATGATGTATTTACTAGTATGAATGAATTAATTTGACTAGTTGGAAAGCACTGAGATAAGAAACACCTGTACGGCAATAGAAATTCTCAGTTGGCTGGCGTAGATAAAACAAATAAAACACTGTAATCCAAAACAATAAAAACATCAAACTGCTTCTAAATAAATTATAAACATTTTTTATGAAGAATAAAAAACACCATTACCGATTCCATTAGAACATAGATTACGAAAGAATCTCAAAGAGGATGAACAAAATAATCAGAACGAAAACCAGCATGGGAGTTCCTTACAGAACATTTACCGAGATTTACTGTTACATTTAAAGTCTGATAGTAGGTATGCCGGGGCGGGTAAAGGGTCGAGGTAAAAATTATTTAATTGGATAAAATTCTTTGTTTTAATAAAGAATTTTTGTGTTAGTAATAATAACAAATATTTTTTGCCATGAAAATGAAAACAGAACTTCAAGGTTTACCGCACAAATTTATGATAGAAATATTCGAAGTAGGTTTTCCTGAAATTTCCTAAATTAATTTCGCTAAAATTTCAGACTTCTTCAAAAGTATTTCTTATTTTTATTTAATATTAGCATTTCCATATTTTAAGCCAACAAATTTCGAAAAGTGAAACTTGTCCCAACTGGTTGCATACAGTTAAATAAACATTATTCCATACTAAGTAGTAGGAACTGAAGACAATTATCATGCGACAACAAAATTAAGCGAAGATCTTTTTTTTTTTTTATGATCAAACACAAGCACTATAGGAAAAATCCTTTAGGGCACTCTGGGAGTGGTGCGTGTGCGTAAAAAGCGATTCACGTTGGTTTTGAATCGTTGGAGGTTATATTCGTTGGGAAAAACGACCTCGGGAAGATCGTTCCACAATGATGAAGTCCTCCAGATGAAAGAGTTCTTAAACAATGAAGTTCGAGGAGTACTAAGCTTAACCACATATGGATGGGCGGCAGTGGGTCGTCGTGTATTTCTGATATTCGCCGCTCTGAGCGGAATTAAGAGGGCAAGGTCAGCTGAGCACTTTCCATGAAAATATCTGTAAAAGAGAGTCAAATCACCAACTTGCCTTCGATGTTCTAGGCTGTCGAGGTTCTTCGTCCGCTCGTGGTCTCCAATCAGACGAATGGCCCTTCTTTCGATGGAATCCAGTAGCCGAAGAGTATGTTTGGGTGCAGAGCTCCAGACATGAGAGCAGTACTCTAGTGATGGTCGAATCTGGGCTTTGTATAGTGTCAAAAGTTGTTGAGGTGTGTACAACTTTCTGGTTCGGAAGAGTACACCAAGCTTCTGAGAGGCTATCTTGGCGATTGCCACAACGTGGTTATGCCAAGACATATTTCCTCCCAGATTGACGCCCAGCAAACTAATAGATGAAGCCAGCGGGATTGCGTGTCCGTCCATGACTATATCCGGTTCTGTAATGTTAACCTTTTTAGAGAAAACTGCTGCCTGGGTTTTTTTAGCGTTAAATTCGACTTGGTTACTGTCACCCCAAGACAAAATTTCTTCCAGGTCTTTGTTGAGGCGTGATACTTCATGCTGTCTGCGAAGATGTGCGTCGGCAGCCGATGTTTGTGCATTCAAAGAGAAAGATGATAAAAGTGTGCTATCATCAGCAAAACTAACTATCGGGTTTTTCGTTTTCACTAGAAGGTCGTTAATGTAGAGTAAGAAGAGAGTGGGAGACAATATGGACCCTTGAGGAATACCGGCATTGATGGTGAAGGTGTCTGAGAGAAATCCGTCAATCGCCACTTGCAGAGAGCGGTCCCTAAGAAAGCTAGACAACCATGCACAGAATCGACTGGGCATACCATAGGATCGCAGTTTACTTAGAAGTCCCACATGCCAAACACGATCAAAAGCTTTAGAAATATTCAGTGCAACAGCTCTGAAAATTAATTAGACATTGCGTCACCTTCGAGCATTCGGAACGTACTTTTTATAAAACCCTTTTTGAAACGGCCATATTTCATACCTGTTTTCACGTTTGACATTACCGGAATAACAGCTGTCACATTTGTCGTTATTGTTAAATAGAATTCTTAGTTGTGTTTCAGTGTTTGTGTGTTAAATTTAAGTATTATTTGGGGAAAAAATAGAAATTCTTAACTCAATATGGTAAGACTGTACCAAGTCTGCCGTAAACTGGATAAAAATATAAGACGATTGAGTCAGATCTCTCGATTGACGATTGATAGCCATATCAAACCGATTACCTGTTAGAATGAAAACAGGAATAGGTAGAAGATAAAAAGAGATGGGGATTATACAGATAGAATCCATGTCTCTTTTTAGTTGTGTTTATTTTCGTAATAACAGTTGTCACATGACGTGTAACAAGCAGATAGAAATATCGGGTTGATGTTTGTTTCAAGTCGGTGAAATTAATTATTGAAGTATGGCCTGTTTGAAAGTTGAATTTTGACGGTGTTGTAGCACGAACTTCAGCACAATAGCACAAGTTAAACGAAAAACCATTAGCTGCATACAATATTGTTTCAATATTTGGGGTTGTTCAGTATTCTGTACCCTGTCGCGAAAAGTTTCACTTTTAATGTTTAGTGGTTATAACATAAATTAATTGTCGCCAACTGGTTATATAATATAACTATAACTATTACAATACCCATAGTACGTTCCCGTAATTTACCTTTTTTCTAATTCGATATAAATCGAAAATGTTAAACTCAAAACCTTCTTTAAAGTCTTAAGAAAGTGCTGGCTTTAAGAGATTTTGTTTGTATTAATGAAATAAATTACTTATTGTACTTATACTAAGTAGAAATTTGATGCACTTATTAGTTTGAAATTAAAAAAAAAACAGTAGTAGTACGTATTAATAATAATTAAGGACAGAAACAGCAATAATAATTTAAAAATCATCAATGTTCTTTGAATCAAAAGTAAGTTACAGGAATGTACTAGCGGCATTTTAATGAAGATGGTCAATTTAAGGAATGAAAAGTCGGAAAACCAGTATATGTTGTATAGCGTTGAACATAGACTTTGTTCCACTTTCATAATTTAAACAAAGAAAAGTTAAGATGATGATGGTAACTGAAAGATGAAACGTCGCATAGAAGATCTAATGATGCTATCTTGTGAAGAATAAAGAGTAGCAATGAGAAACTGAAATTTATTTTTGGATATCTCTTCGAACAAAGTTTTTTCAAAGATCTTGAAAGTCCCCGTATTTATTTTAGATTCTTTTGCGGCACATTATTGGGCCCATAATTACGCAACTTTGCCCCTATTTAATCGACCGTATCTCTTACCGTTCCCGAAATCCCAATAGTAAAGTACGAATTTGTTACACTCTGTATAAACCATTTAATTTTACTGTATTTTTGTTATGAAATAACTTCGTTGAACTTCCTTGGGACAATATTTGCATATTAATTTTATTTGTTTAGGTTTAAATAAATAATATTTTATAACCGAAAACCTCTCTAAAATATTATTGAAATTGAAAGCGTTTTGATGTTTGTAATATAAAAGTAAATTTTGTTCCCGTTATGATGGTTATAAATATTTCTGAACCGCGAAATGTTATGTTCAAGTACATTATGACAGTTTTTTCGTTAATAAAAGAATGTTATTGTCTTGGAAATAAGAAAAAACAAGTTGAAAGTAGGAAGAAACAAATGACCCGAATTATCTATATTATCGTGGAAAAATACCTGGAAACAGAATACTTATTACTACTTACTACCTGCTGTATTGCCTTATACATCGGTTTCTGGTTCTCAATTCTAGAAATTGACCAAACGAAATGAAATAACTACAAGATAGAAGATTTAGTGGCAACGACTTCTAACAATATACTTGATTATAAATTTGACTGAAACATATACTAAACTTGATTAAAAAATGGACAAAACTAAATTGAAAATGTACTAAACTTAATTGAAAAATATAGGGTGACTTATTATATTTAAATGGGTGACTCCTTGGGTGTCCTAGAGAAAGTCTACATACTTTTTTTTAAATCGAATATCTAAATACTAAGGTAAAAATCCTTTTTACCCACATACTGTCGCGCCGTTCCATCTGGATTCACTTAGCAACAATGTGGGTCACTAGAGTATACTAACAGTGTTGTCAGATCACACCAGGTGTCTCGCCATTGCTTGAATATATCGTTGGTTCATACGTCAGTATGTTTCGAGACTCGGGAGTGGAACGACGTTGTCGAGGGTTCCCCGTGCTTGACGTGAATTTTCAACGTTTTGTTAGTGTTGCCCGATTTTTTTTTATTGTGAAATAATTCATAATAATAAATGTTGTGATGTGATTTCAAATTTGTGTGATATTATCTACTGTTGGTTCTGTTGAAAAACATACTTTTTGTGTTTTTTTTTATGGAATTTAATTATAAAACGGATTATTTTAAAATAAGATCGGAGTCAAGAGAGTATGTACCTTAAAATTGTAGTTTTTTTATCTAAAAAGTTTGAAAAAGAAGTGATAACGCGCGTCAAAGACGTCTTGTTGTCAAAAACTGAACACGTGCGTTTAGAATTCTGTGTTGCAATATGACAACATCGCCCATAATGCGCTACCCTCTTTTGAACCTCGAGACTGCCTCAATAGAATTTTGATTGCGAAGGGCCTCAGGAGCGCCCACAAAAATTTTGAGATTTCATATAGAGTGTATATTTCACTTAATAATTCAAAGCGCCATTTATGGTTTTTTTCTTCAATTATTTTCATCTCGGGATTTGCCGGTTTAAATATAATATGTCATTTCCATTACACGCTGTATACTAGACTTGTGTGTACCATTTGAGCCTCTTCCCAATTAATAGTACCTCATAGGGGCTTAAATGAGGAAAGCTCCAAATATTCTTTAAAAGCGTTCCCCTTCAAAATAAAAGTGACGAAAGCCAGATTTGACTGATCATAGGTGATCAGTTCATCAGAATCAGTCAGTCATTTTTTATAACGTCACAAGGTAATTTTTTATTTTACTTTGCATTTATATATCCCTAAAAAAAGATGTAAAAGACCGGAAAGTTTTGAAAATTACTTTCTAAGAGAGGTGTTGTTCCAACATGGCCTAGTAGGCCAGTCCATAGGGATTTTCTACCTTTCAAAAGATGGGGTAGAAACCATTTCGGAATATGTTGTTTAGGGATTGATCATGATCAAAAATTCAAGTTATCGACCTTAGAGGCTTGCGCCTCTTCCCTTCAAGTTAGGAAACTTGTATTTTTAATTAGGATCTTCACCTAAACAACATAATATTCCAAAACTGTTTCTACCCCACCTTTTGTAAGCCGACAGTGTTTTTTGTAACCACGGCATGATCTATAACGCTTCTTCCCTAGTTGCCATTATTATATACTGAGTAGGTGTAGGTATTCGCCACCGCATTGCGTTCCGAAAAGTAATTTTAAGATTAAATTAATCCCAAAATTAACATACTAAAGCAAGTTTGTATTAAATCATTCGACTGAATAATATATGATCCACAAACAGCTTTTATTTCCATGATGGCTGGGCTTATAATAGGATTTTAGACTTGATAAGAATACTCTGATCTAATTTTTCCTAGATTTCATTTATCCACCTGTCCATCCTTTAAACATCGTTGAGATATTTTATATTGCCTCGGTGATTACTGTTATTGAGTTTGATAGCTAATCAAATTTCTTTATTGTAATTGCTAATATTAAACAAGAAAATAAGATAACGTTTTAGGCAAGAAAAAAATTACTTAAGACTAATAAACAAAAGAAAACAATTAGGGGCCAGCTGTTCTTAAGATATAATAGTTAATTACAACAGGCAATACACCACAAATATTACTAACCAATGAAACATCGAGGTAGTTTAGTACCGAATCGATTTTTTCAAGTTTTCAAGTGTAAAATGAACCCCAGGAAGATAAGCTGTGATCTTCAGCAAGATTTGGAAAATGCTGGAGTGAAAATTCATGCCTCTACAGGTCGCAGACGTTGGAGGGAGGAAGGAAGGCAGTGAGACCTCAAAAGAAACAGCTTCTGACGGAGGCTATGATGGAAGAATGCTCATTGGACAGAAGAACACTGGAAAAATATCTTATTTTCTGATGAGATACATCTTTTGGTGTTTTTCATATATAAGAACAGGAAAACTTATACCCATCGAAGGCATGATGAACAGAGAAAAATATAAAAACATGTTTGTCCAGATAGTTAGAAAAAGTTCAAGCAGTTGGCGAATCGATCTTCCAGTAAGATTCAGTACCGTCTCATGTTTCCAAGAAGATGGTAAAATATCAAGGAGAACTGCAAAAAATTAGTTGATTCTATGGTAAAACGAGTTGAAGCTATATGTTGAAGTTATAATGAAAGCCAAAGGGGGACATATCCCCTATTGAATAAAACTATCAGATTTATGAACTAGTACTGCTTGTATTTTTTCCTTTCAATAAACGATATTTAACGTAAATCAGCAAGGTATTGCAGTGTTGTCGAATTACGCATACCTTAACCTTCCGTCGTATAAACCTTTATTTACTATAAGTATAAATGGAACGATTAGAAAATTAATTAAAAAAATTTACTCCATTACTTTTCTAATCATGTTTATGACGCACAAAATCACACTAATATAATTATTGGCTTAAAATATACGGTGCTGAAAATATTGTCTAATACAAACGCGAGAGTCCTTTGTTTTTCTTACAAAGCAAATATTTCTATAAGGTCTAAGCCTATACGGTTCTTGCAATTATGTTTTGTTGCAAAGAACAATATACTTCCGTTGGGTCCCAAAACAAACAACAAAATAAATTACCAAATTGGAATTAGACGTAAATAATCAAGGGCGCCAAAAACATATTTGCAATTCCGGTAGTATTGTGATAATAATAATTTAATTTATTTTTTAGTTCCTCGAAAAACCAATTATTCTATAATAAACATAAACATAAACATAAACAATATTTATTTTCAAATTTGTTACATTAACAAAGTGAAATTACGTCAAATAATAATTCTTAACAACTCTGAAGTTATAGTTACATACTTTACATAAATAAGAATTAGTCTACTACATATTTAAATAATCGTTTAGACAATATGGTTCTAACTGAATTAATATTTTTTTAATTTCTAGTCTAAACAGGCGTTGGCTGTTAACGCGTTTGATTCGTACTGGTAATTTATTGAATAGTTTAACACACATATATTCTGGGCTTGTTTCTGTAATATGAAGGCGATGCATGGGGTAACTGAAATTGTCCGTTCTTGTTAACCGAGCATTATTTTGCGAAGTAAACAAGTCTTGATTTCTATATAAAAACATAAGACATTCGTATATGTATAAGGCATACACTGTCATGATACCGTTTTCTCTAAATACACTTCGACATGACTGATTAAACTCCATTTTCTTAGTTACCCTGAGTGCCCTTTTCTGAGAGACAAAGATATTTTGCACATGACTATGCCTCCCCCAAAAAATTATGCCATATAAATGAGAATTATACAATATACAGGGTCATGCATCAGACTATCTGTTATGTTATTAATTATTAAGTTAGGATTTTGTTATTCTGTAGACTTTACCCGTATCCTAGAGCATGTTTCAGGAAGATATTTTTGAAACAAGGCATTATGTTGCTTATTTGTGTGTTTCTAATGGTTACTTACATAATCCTTATAAAAAATAAAATCAATGAAAAATAAACATAATGCCTCGTTAATAACAATCTTGTTAACGAAATTTGGTCTAGACTGCCCGACCGAATGAAAGTAATGAATGACCTTTTTTTATACGTTGCCTTCTAAAAATTTTCAATTTGGTTCCGCTATATTAGTGAACATCTACACAATTGGTTATTCCACTAAAATATATGTCACATTGAAAAATTGTTGATGTTTTAGTAATTTCAGTGAAATATGCTTATTTTCTTCATTCCTACTCTTTAGGCTAAAATTCTTCATATTGAAGAAAATTCTTCAAATATGGCATCACTGCCCGAAATGTAAATGTTACCGAACACATATACGAACTGTAACGTATGTCCCATAAGTTTTGGCACAAAATTCAGATGCCATAAAATTGGTAATAAGAAGAAAATATCAAGTTGCGCTTGTAGCAAAACTTGTTTGACACCTTCACTTAACGTTGACAGTTCAGTTTTTAAATTGATTAAGTCAATTTGGCTTACAAATTAGAAATTCGGAAAATATTTATAATTTAGTTGGACGGGTCCCTAAATCCGAAATAATACGCATTTTTGAAAAATGGCTGAATGTGAGCAAGGTATTAATATTGTATGAACATTCCAAAAAGTGGAAGGCCTAGAATTTTTATCAGAGTAAGATCAGAAGGACTGATAAGAAGGGCGGAAAACACATTTGGTACATCAACAAGAAAACTAGCATGACAATATCGAACACCATAGGGCGGGAACTATCCAGGAATGGCCAGAACTACCAAAAAAGAAGATAGGCTCCGAAATATACAGCCAACCAATTAGCCCTAATTCCGAGATGCTGCCTTGCATTAAGAAAAGTATATTTTGCTAACAACCGAGTCATAATTATGAATGACGAAAAGTATTTTACACTAAGCAACTCCGAAATGAAGTGAAATGATGGTTTTTATACTGACAATATTGCAGAGGTCCCTGATAATTTCAAATTTAAACAGAAGGTCAAATTCCCTGATAAGGCGTTAGTCCGGTGAGCTTGTTCCACCAGGGTCGAGTAATATGTGAAGCCCTGGATAGTCAAAGGTATATCGATAATTGTCTTACGAAACTGGTTAATTTTATTGAAGACGAACATGCTGAAGACAATATTATGTTCTGGCCAGAGCTTTTGATCCTGTCAATATGCAAGACAAACCCTAAATTGGTTAGCAGAAGAAAATGTACCATTTGTTCAGCGAAACGACAACCCTCCCCAGGCTCGGCAAATAGAAAATTTTTGGGCTCTTTTATCTCGAAAAGTTTACGATGGAGGATGGGAAGCCTAAAATGAGGAGGAACTTCGAAGCAGGATATATAGAAATATCCGAGAAATCGATATTAATGCCGTCCAAAACCTAATGCTAGGTGTCCGCAGAAAGTTGCGTCTAGTGGAAGACCATGGTCCTCTATATTTAATTTACGTTCATAAGTTTATTGCTTATGAAACATTTAATTACTATGTATTATAAAACCTTATTTAAATATATTTTATTATAAAAAAAACAATTGGTTGAAATTTGTGCCAAGATTTATGGGGACATACGTTATTTAGGAAACACTTTATATACAGAGGTTATTTCCTAACTACAGGTGACACATTTCGCAATTCACGCACTTATTGAGAGATAAAATAAATTTATTTCGAAGAAATTATATTTCTTCATTTAAATGCAATAATATCTATAAAATTGAAAATTCTTGAATGAGATGTTTGAGAAAAATACTACAAACTTCTAATCTATGACTGTATGTTTTAAGTTACTGTTATCGTTGTTTGTTTGTTCGCGTTAAGACCAAGCTCGCCTGGAAATGGATGTGTAAAAAAATCTTTATAACCTTATAAAAGTATTTGATCAAAGGTGATGAGCATACCAGCTGACGGTAACTAACTAAATGAGATAGTGATGTATATTTTGAGGGTAAATAGGAATGCTTTTTTCTGATCGAATAAGTGCTTACATTACTTCGACGTTAAGGACGATTAAATTGAAAACCAACAGTATCAAAAAATTCTCTTTCCTTAATTGTCAGGGAGAAAACATTTCTAATGTTCCATTGTATTAAGTAAATAGAAGAGGGAATTTTGCAACATACAGGGTATCCCATAACTTATGAGCTATAGAGCAGCTGGAGATACTCAACATCAAACTAGACCGATTAAGTCATTTTTATAAGTTTTTTTCGAAATGTTTCTCATTGTAGAAATACAGGGTTTGTTCGGGTTTGTTTCTCATTGTAGAAATACAGGGTGTTGAAAATAAGCCACAACTTGCAAACGGTTTAATATATCGAATTGACAATTGTCAGCTTGATGTTTTTATGAGTAAGAAATGAAAATTTGTAGAAACTTTTAAGTTTCAGATTAGAGGGAGCTAGTTACATACACTGGGTTTAATAAATATGTGATTGTGAAGTATTATTAAGTATTTTTAATCTAATATTCTCAACGAAGGGCAATTTCTAAACTAAAAAGGTATACCTGGCTCGAACTTAATATCTTTAGCCGTTTTCGAGGTATTTCCATTTATCAAATACAACTGTATGGAAAATTATTATGTCCAAGACCACCCGATGATCCTTATACAATAAGGGCGTATTTTACCTACACAGTAGCACTTTAAAATACCATTTCCGATTGAATGGTACTACCAACTAAAAACTATAAGGATCATCGGGTGGTCTTGGAAATAATAATTTTCCATACATTGGTATTTGTTATTAATACCACCTGAAAAGCATAGTCTTTTTATTTTTTAAATAGACTTTGTAAATTTGATTTAATCAAATAACGTCTGTTCAGATTGTGTGGGACAACTAAGAGATGGCGCTGCGCGCTGTATTTTCTCGACTACCGATGATATTCTGTGAGAATCTTAGAGTAAAAATACTTAATAACAGGTAAGAAAAAATCATAGATTTATTAAACCAAGTATACATATACTAGCACCCTCTATGTGAAACTTAAAAATAATTTCCACAAATTCGTATTTCTTATTCATAAAACATCATACCGTCAACTTTTAATCCAATAGATTGAACTGTATTCAAATTAGGGCTTATTTTCGAAAATAAACGTCAACTTTAATACAACACCCTGTATTTCTAGAACGAGAAACATTTCGAAAAAACTTATATGACTTAATCGGTCTAGTTTGATGTTTAGTATCTCCAGTTGCTCTATGTCCCATAAGTTATGGGACACTCTGTATATCTTGACCCAGGTTAGAGGAAAATATCTTATTTGATGGAAACAAATATAATAATATAATAATAAAAATATTTTCTAAAAAAAACAAATGAAGGGACTTAAAAAAAATGTATCTTCTCAGTATTTTTACAATAATCTTTTAAATAACATCTTTGCCAAACTAATTATTACAGCCCTATAATATGATTATATAATTATTTTGGGGCGCAACTATTTCCAACCTTTCCTCAATAGTCCTTCTAAATATATATATAGTACATTAGATCTAAGAGAATGGTTCTCCTTCGATTCGTTTTCGAATATTGAAATAGTTAATAATAGTTAATACCGATAGCACGAGTTGGGCCCCAATATAACGATACTTTGAAGGCAAAGGTCAACGTTTTGTTTAAATCGTGGTATAATGGGAAGACATTTTGCTTTGAAAGGTACCCCTGATAATTTGTTATAGACAGGTAAACCTGAATTATCTAATATAATCGTAAAAATTGCCTGCATAAATTGACACAATTATAGAATCTAATGAATGACCGACGTAAGTAATATTACTTTTAAACCACCATGACATTACTGATGGACTTTGGAACAGTGAAAATTTAGCGTATTGTCTCTTCAGTAAGTAATTTCTTAATTACTATACTATATACAGGATCTCTCAACTTTCCGCTTATATTATTTATATCTTGCTTCCAGTAAATAATATTAAAAAGCGGAAATACACACGGATCATTTATTTATTATTTGCTGAGTAGTTCTTTCCAAGAAATCGCGTTTTATCGTAGATTTCAGTCCTGTTTCATAATTTAAACAAAAAATCCATATCCGTATTAAAAAAAATTAAGTTGATGATTGTGACCCAAAGACGAAACGTCGCATTAAAGATCTGATGATGCCATCCTGTGGAAATAAAAAATAGCAATGAGAAAGTGAAATTTATTTTTGGAAATCTCTTCGAACAAAGCCCTTAAATACTAAAATCCGAAACGCAAAATTTTAGATTTTTCCAAATATTTTGAAAGCCACAGGGGCTTTTTCATTTTCTTGCGGCATATTATTGGGTCAATAATTAGGCCACTTTGCCCCAAGTTAACCGACTTCATATCTCTTACCGTTTCCTAAATCACAATGGTGAAGGCTGAACACCCTGTATATTATACAAATTAGAGTTCATGTAATATCCTCTTTGAATCTTAAAAGATAAAATTTTTAGATTTAGTAATCATTCTTCATTTCTATATTTTGCCTTCCTATATTTCTGTAAAGATTCGGGGTTGCTAATACCAGCCAGTCATATTATTACATATTGTGTACCAAGAAATTATATGTCAATCATGGTATCACAAATTTTGCAGAAACAAACAAAATGTGAATCTTAAAAAAATATTTAAAATGGACAAATTAAAAGTATAGTAAAAGTAATAGCTTATCATAATTGTGTGAATTGTGCTGAGAAAATTTTAATCAATAAAATAATATCTTGATTTGACCATCAGCTAATACATACCCAACATGCATCGTGTACGAACATATTACGTCATACTATCATGTATCAAGTATTGATAATTGAAATATATGCATTTAAACGATCATGAGTTATGTATGAATAAAATGTATGACAATTATATTGTTATATACAGGGTGTTTCTTAATATCATGCTAATATTTAAGACGCTTATTTTTGGATCCATTTTCAGAAAAAAATTTCATATGAGCATATGTCCTTAACGTTTTATCTTGTAAGATAGAGGGTGTTAAAGATCTTCATGTTTTTTTAATAATTTGTCAAGGTTAATGACTTAAATACGTGACAACGAGACTAGGTAGATAACTGTAAAAACTGTTTATATGTTTACCAAATAAAATCTGCTTCTTTCCTGCTAGATCCTTTTTAATCTTTGTTAATACCTAATTTCATAACAGCGTGCGAATGAATGACTTTCATTTTATTTATACGAAAATTACCCTCATACATTAAGCTAGAGGTGTTGTTTTCGATTGATTACATCGAAAACAACCCCTCTAGCTATCGAAAACAACCCGCCAAGTTTTTATTGTTTATTGACAAAGATAATGACACTTTTTGACGTTTATTTATTATTTTTATTTTCCAGCTACAAACTCAAATATTAAATATTATTACAATTGCGTTATTAATAATTACTAATTTTTTTAGTTCGTTATTTAAAAGTTGTAATATAAAGTTGTTTTAACCATTATTCGAGTAATTTTCTCCCTTAATTACACTCGTGCATAAAAATTCTCAGATAATTTTGCATTTAAGCGTATTTCCTTTGAAAAACAACATTCGTTCATTTTCAAATTTTGTAAAATAGCCAATATATGCCAATATTCGCCAAAGTATGAAAATGAACTCTTGTTGTTTTTAGGCAATACGCTTTCATGCAAAATTATCGAAAATTTTTAGGCACTAGTGTAATTACCTCCGAAAAGTACCCTCATACACTTTTTGACATTTAAAAAAATAAATCTTATATTCCCTGCATAGTAACTTGATGCCCTTCATTTGAATAATGTGCCAGTTTGACAATTTCATTATTTTAAAGATTTTTCGAGTAAAAGAAATGTCGCGCTTTGGTACAGAATCCATAGAAGAGAAAGTAGCCGATAGTGTACCGAAAAACACTACAAACAGCAAGCAGTATGTATGGCGGCAATTCATGTCGTTTTGTGAAGAAAGAAAGTATATTTTAACGAAGGAAACGCCGATCAAACAACTTGCAGGCATACTCCAAGATTGAGCTTTCAACATGAAGAAGCAGAACGGTGAGGAGTACAAAGATTTTACCATAAAAACGTTATGGAATTTAACTGCGAAATTACTGCAAGAAAAGTATTATAATGAGTATCAAATCAAGTTTGATCCATTTAAAGACATTGATTTTAAAGTTGCTCGTGAGGCGAAAAGCGCGAAACGCAAGCAAGTTCAACAAATGCCAGAAAAAAGAAAAGTTAGTTCAGTTTTTTTTAAATATAATGATTTCAAAGCAATTATTGATAGTTGCGACGAAAGTACGCCGCATGGTTTGGAGAAAAAATGGTTTTTTCGTGCTTTCCTATGAACTGGCTTGGAGAGGCGGTGAAGGAGCTCGGTCTAAATTACACTCGTGCATAAAAATTCTCAGATAATTTTTAGGCACTAGTGTAATTACCTCCGAAAACTGTACGTCACGAGACGACAAGAAATCACGAGACAGTTGCTCAGCAAGGAATGAGAATTTCAAAAAGAATTTTTATTTAAAAAAAAGAACAGGCGTACCATTCAAAACCATTCAAAAACACCGAGTGCAATTCTCTCACGAACGCCACTGGTCGGAATAAAAAACCATGCTATACATTATAAAATGTCTCTTGAATAGGAAGCGTGTAACAAATTACACAAAAATATCTAGAGCGGGATCACAGATATTAATAAAAAAGGAGATTTTTTGAAAATCTTTAACATCGGGTATCTCAAACGTTAAGACGATTAGTACATATATTCATATGAAGTTTTTTTTCTGAAAATGGACTCAAGGTTAATCTCCTTGAATATTACCATATTATTAAGAAACACCCTGTATATTTCGTAAAACCCAAAAATAAATAAGTAAAATTTTGAGGCTTATGAAAAAGCTTAGCTGTGTTGCGTCTGTGTGGTCTATTTATTTTGAACGGAATATTTTAAATTTAAATATCATAATATTTCCTTATATTTTCATTACGACTTTATTACATAGTAGTGAATAAATTATTTTTTAATAAGGATCATTTAGCGATAAAAAGTTAATCCTGTGTGAGTATTGTTTTTAATGGTTCCGCTTGAAACCAATCTCCCAAGGACCAAATTACATTTGTCTTTACGAATCAATTAGTATATATTTGCATCAATATAAAACATAAATATCCAGTTCCTAAATTTTGCGCTTTCTAACGATATTCTGATCTTTGAGAACGCCTTAAGAAAAGTTTGCTTTTGAGCACAATTTGCTTTTGATGAAAATACATTGTAAAGTAGCGTATTTTTATTCACTTTTCATATCGGGAGTTTCCGAATTCCTCGGTCTTCCTTTTTTCCAATTAACAATAATGGTCCCCATGTTGGTCTATAGTTGCAGGAAGAGTAATCAGTGTTATACAACTAGTTGACTCGCTCGACCCTTAAAGGAACTTGATTTAATCTTTTGGTGTCTAATAACCGGACATCATAAAATTAAAGAAATAAAAATGGATTCTGCTCGGTATAAGATACAATTTTGAAATTTAGTTGTTGTATACAGGGTGCTATGGAAATGGTTTATCATATTTAAATAGGTCTAAATATTTAGGTTAATGCCCCTAACTACTGTAATGTAGGTCAATCTACCAAGGTTTCGCAGTGTTATCAAATCACTACGCGTTGTTACGTAAGATGGTCTGACGTGATATAACTCCTATGGTTATTTTTCTGCAATTTAATTTCATTTCATAATTTGAGGGTTAGTCATTACCATAAATACCTGTAGTTATTAATGTTACGAATACCCCTGAACTAATAAAAATAAGCAATTCCACGGTTTATCCACATGATTTGCTCCTTAACCTAATCGGTTGCCATGGAATGCTTGCTATAGTGATTGTTGTCATGGTAATTGTTGCCCCGGATACAGTTTTTATGGTATTATCTCTGGAATGAAACGGAGAAAAGGATCTAAGGGCAATCAAGATGAATGAGAAAATGAACCAGGAAAAAGGAACGAAGTGTAAAAATTGCATGTATGTTCATTTGTTATACGTAAACTCTAGAGTAATCTAGACAATTAATCCTAAGAATTGCCAATAAGCAGGAAGTTTCATCAATTATAAATATTTATTTGATAATAGCTAATAAATACAGTAAGTAACAATATAATCAAAACTAACCATTAAATATAAATTAAATTAAAACAATAAAATAGCTAAAAGATTTAGATTTACCTTCATATATTATCCTATTATATTATATGAAGTATTTTCTTACACCATCGGATAATTTTGTGTATTTTCTGATTTAGTTATCGTAACTTTAAGTTATGATAACAAATTCTTGATCGGTAAATGATTATATATATATATATATATATCGAGAGGCGTAAATGAACAAATTATCGACTCTACGTAATATTATTTTCAACTAACTGGCTGATGTTAGTGCGATTTCATCTCACAGCGCCGTCTCTCTATCTATATCACACGCTCAGCTGACAATGGTTGATCGACGTAGGTCGTATTCTTCCGGTCGCACAAGCGTGCAGCTAACGATTGACAGTGCAAGAAGTAGAGCATTAGGATATAGTCGATTTTGTTGATAACCATTTACACTCTCGCCAATCCGTTGTTTTCAGGAGGTACTCGTATATTAGTTGTATTGTAATAATTTTCGGTCCACGCGTTCCAGTTTATCTTGTCCATAAATAAACTTTGTATATTATTTGAAATTGTTTTTATTGGGGAACCTAAGTTAAGACGGATTCTGGACGCTGACGCTTGACTTAACAGAAAAGATGGAATGTTGCCGACGAAAAAGTCAAATTTCGTCGCGTCGCGTGTCTCTATTTTTAGTCTTAATATTGTTCCCGAAATTTACGTTTTTTTAAAAAATAAGCCATTTTTTTGATCTTGCTAAAGATTTCCTGTTCAGAAGAACTGACCTTTAAGGTTTATTGCAGGAGGCCGTTATACATCTTTAATTCGCTGATTCACTTATATTGTTATATATACACATATATGTTTATTACATAAAATATTCCCTGTAATGGGATTTAAACGCTCGTTACGGATAAAAGAGTAGAAAATACTTAATAGCTGCAAAAATATTAATAATATTAAAATTATGACAATATCGAACACCATAGGGCGGGAACTATCCAGGAATGGTCAGAACTACCAAAAAAGAAGATAGGCTCCGAAATATACAGCCAACCAATTAGCCCTAATTCCGAGATGCTGCCTTGCATTAAGAAAAGTATATTTTGCTAACAACCGAGTCATAATTATGAATGACGAAAAGTATTTTACACTAAGCAACTCCGAAATGAAGTGAAATGATGGTTTTTATACTGACAATATTGCAGAGGTCCCTGATAATTTCAAATTTAAACAGAAGGTCAAATTCCCTGATAAGGCGTTAGTCCGGTGAGCTTGTTCCACCAGGGTCGAGTAATATGTGAAGCCCTGGATAGTCAAAGGTATATCGATAATTGTCTTACGAAACTGGTTAATTTTATTGAAGACGAACATGCTGAAGACAATATTATGTTCTGGCCAGAGCTTTTGATCCTGTCAATATGCAAGACAAACCCTAAATTGGTTAGCAGAAGAAATTGTACCATTTGTTCAGCGAAACGACAACCCTCCCCAGGCTCGGCAAATAGAAAATTTTTGGGCTCTTTTATCTCGAAAAGTTTACGATGGAGGATGGGAAGCCTAAAATGAGGAGGAACTTCGAAGCAGGATATATAGAAATATCCGAGAAATCGATATTAATGCCGTCCAAAACCTAATGCTAGGTGTCCGCAGAAAGTTGCGTCTAGTGGAAGACCATGGTCCTCTATATTTAATTTACGTTCATAAGTTTATTGCTTATGAAACATTTAATTACTATGTATTATAAAACCTTATTTAAATATATTTTATTATAAAAAAAACAATTGGTTGAAATTTGTGCCAAGATTTATGGGGACATACGTTATTTAGGAAACACTTTATATACAGAGGTTATTTCCTAACTACAGGTGACACATTTCGCAATTCACGCACTTATTGAGAGATAAAATAAATTTATTTCGAAGAAATTATATTTCTTCATTTAAATGCAATAATATCTATAAAATTGAAAATTCTTGAATGAGATGTTTGAGAAAAATACTACAAACTTCTAATCTATGACTGTATGTTTTAAGTTACTGTTATCGTTGTTTGTTTGTTCGCGTTAAGACCAAGCTCGCCTGGAAATGGATGTGTAAAAAAATCTTTATAACCTTATAAAAGTATTTGATCAAAGGTGATGAGCATACCAGCTGACGGTAACTAACTAAATGAGATAGTGATGTATATTTTGAGGGTAAATAGGAATGCTTTTTTCTGATCGAATAAGTGCTTACATTACTTCGACGTTAAGGACGATTAAATTGAAAACCAACAGTATCAAAAAATTCTCTTTCCTTAATTGTCAGGGAGAAAACATTTCTAATGTTCCATTGTATTAAGTAAATAGAAGAGGGAATTTTGCAACATACAGGGTATCCCATAACTTATGAGCTATAGAGCAGCTGGAGATACTCAACATCAAACTAGACCGATTAAGTCATTTTTATAAGTTTTTTTCGAAATGTTTCTCATTGTAGAAATACAGGGTTTGTTCGGGTTTGTTTCTCATTGTAGAAATACAGGGTGTTGAAAATAAGCCACAACTTGCAAACGGTTTAATATATCGAATTGACAATTGGCAGCTTGATGTTTTTATGAGTAAGAAATGAAAATTTGTAGAAACTTTTAAGTTTCAGATTAGAGGGAGCTAGTTACATACACTGGGTTTAATAAATATGTGATTGTGAAGTATTATTAAGTATTTTTAATCTAATATTCTCAACGAAGGGCAATTTCTAAACTAAAAAGGTATACCTGGCTCGAACTTAATATCTTTAGCCGTTTTCGAGGTATTTCCATTTATCAAATACAACTGTATGGAAAATTATTATGTCCAAGACCACCCGATGATCCTTATACAATAAGGGCGTATTTTACCTACACAGTAGCACTTTAAAATACCATTTCCGATTGAATGGTACTACCAACTAAAAACTATAAGGATCATCGGGTGGTCTTGGAAATAATAATTTTCCATACATTGGTATTTGTTATTAATACCACCTGAAAAGCATAGTCTTTTTATTTTTTAAATAGACTTTGTAAATTTGATTTAATCAAATAACGTCTGTTCAGATTGTGTGGGACAACTAAGAGATGGCGCTGCGCGCTGTATTTTCTCGACTACCGATGATATTCTGTGAGAATCTTAGAGTAAAAATACTTAATAACAGGTAAGAAAAAATCATAGATTTATTAAACCAAGTATACATATACTAGCACCCTCTATGTGAAACTTAAAAATAATTTCCACAAATTCGTATTTCTTATTCATAAAACATCATACCGTCAACTTTTAATCCAATAGATTGAACTGTATTCAAATTAGGGCTTATTTTCGAAAATAAACGTCAACTTTAATACAACACCCTGTATTTCTAGAACGAGAAACATTTCGAAAAAACTTATATGACTTAATCGGTCTAGTTTGATGTTTAGTATCTCCAGTTGCTCTATGTCCCATAAGTTATGGGACACTCTGTATATCTTGACCCAGGTTAGAGGAAAATATCTTATTTGATGGAAACAAATATAATAATATAATAATAAAAATATTTTCTAAAAAAAACAAATGAAGGGACTTAAAAAAAATGTATCTTCTCAGTATTTTTACAATAATCTTTTAAATAACATCTTTGCCAAACTAATTATTACAGCCCTATAATATGATTATATAATTATTTTGGGGCGCAACTATTTCCAACCTTTCCTCAATAGTCCTTCTAAATATATATATAGTACATTAGATCTAAGAGAATGGTTCTCCTTCGATTCGTTTTCGAATATTGAAATAGTTAATAATAGTTAATACCGATAGCACGAGTTGGGCCCCAATATAACGATACTTTGAAGGCAAAGGTCAACGTTTTGTTTAAATCGTGGTATAATGGGAAGACATTTTGCTTTGAAAGGTACCCCTGATAATTTGTTATAGACAGGTAAACCTGAATTATCTAATATAATCGTAAAAATTGCCTGCATAAATTGACACAATTATAGAATCTAATGAATGACCGACGTAAGTAATATTACTTTTAAACCACCATGACATTACTGATGGACTTTGGAACAGTGAAAATTTAGCGTATTGTCTCTTCAGTAAGTAATTTCTTAATTACTATACTATATACAGGATCTCTCAACTTTCCGCTTATATTATTTATATCTTGCTTCCAGTAAATAATATTAAAAAGCGGAAATACACACGGATCATTTATTTATTATTTGCTGAGTAGTTCTTTCCAAGAAATCGCGTTTTATCGTAGATTTCAGTCCTGTTTCATAATTTAAACAAAAAATCCATATCCGTATTAAAAAAAATTAAGTTGATGATTGTGACCCAAAGACGAAACGTCGCATTAAAGATCTGATGATGCCATCCTGTGGAAATAAAAAATAGCAATGAGAAAGTGAAATTTATTTTTGGAAATCTCTTCGAACAAAGCCCTTAAATACTAAAATCCGAAACGCAAAATTTTAGATTTTTCCAAATATTTTGAAAGCCACAGGGGCTTTTTCATTTTCTTGCGGCATATTATTGGGTCAATAATTAGGCCACTTTGCTCCAAGTTAACCGACTTCATATCTCTTACCGTTTCCTAAATCACAATGGTGAAGGCTGAACACCCTGTATATTATACAAATTAGAGTTCATGTAATATCCTCTTTGAATCTTAAAAGATAAAATTTTTAGATTTAGTAATCATTCTTCATTTCTATATTTTGCCTTCCTATATTTCTGTAAAGATTCGGGGTTGCTAATACCAGCCAGTCATATTATTACATATTGTGTACCAAGAAATTATATGTCAATCATGGTATCACAAATTTTGCAGAAACAAACAAAATGTGAATCTTAAAAAAATATTTAAAATGGACAAATTAAAAGTATAGTAAAAGTAATAGCTTATCATAATTGTGTGAATTGTGCTGAGAAAATTTTAATCAATAAAATAATATCTTGATTTGACCATCAGCTAATACATACCCAACATGCATCGTGTACGAACATATTACGTCATACTATCATGTATCAAGTATTGATAATTGAAATATATGCATTTAAACGATCATGAGTTATGTATGAATAAAATGTATGACAATTATATTGTTATATACAGGGTGTTTCTTAATATCATGCTAATATTTAAGACGCTTATTTTTGGATCCATTTTCAGAAAAAAATTTCATATGAGCATATGTCCTTAACGTTTTATCTTGTAAGATAGAGGGTGTTAAAGATCTTCATGTTTTTTTAATAATTTGTCAAGGTTAATGACTTAAATACGTGACAACGAGACTAGGTAGATAACTGTAAAAACTGTTTATATGTTTACCAAATAAAATCTGCTTCTTTCCTGCTAGATCCTTTTTAATCTTTGTTAATACCTAATTTCATAACAGCGTGCGAATGAATGACTTTCATTTTATTTATACGAAAATTACCCTCATACATTAAGCTAGAGGTGTTGTTTTCGATTGATTACATCGAAAACAACCCCTCTAGCTATCGAAAACAACCCGCCAAGTTTTTATTGTTTATTGACAAAGATAATGACACTTTTTGACGTTTATTTATTATTTTTATTTTCCAGCTACAAACTCAAATATTAAATATTATTACAATTGCGTTATTAATAATTACTAATTTTTTTAGTTCGTTATTTAAAAGTTGTAATATAAAGTTGTTTTAACCATTATTCGAGTAATTTTCTCCCTTAATTACACTCGTGCATAAAAATTCTCAGATAATTTTGCATTTAAGCGTATTTCCTTTGAAAAACAACATTCGTTCATTTTCAAATTTTGTAAAATAGCCAATATATGCCAATATTCGCCAAAGTATGAAAATGAACTCTTGTTGTTTTTAGGCAATACGCTTTCATGCAAAATTATCGAAAATTTTTAGGCACTAGTGTAATTACCTCCGAAAAGTACCCTCATACACTTTTTGACATTTAAAAAAATAAATCTTATATTCCCTGCATAGTAACTTGATGCCCTTCATTTGAATAATGTGCCAGTTTGACAATTTCATTATTTTAAAGATTTTTCGAGTAAAAGAAATGTCGCGCTTTGGTACAGAATCCATAGAAGAGAAAGTAGCCGATAGTGTACCGAAAAACACTACAAACAGCAAGCAGTATGTATGGCGGCAATTCATGTCGTTTTGTGAAGAAAGAAAGTATATTTTAACGAAGGAAACGCCGATCAAACAACTTGCAGGCATACTCCAAGATTGAGCTTTCAACATGAAGAAGCAGAACGGTGAGGAGTACAAAGATTTTACCATAAAAACGTTATGGAATTTAACTGCGAAATTACTGCAAGAAAAGTATTATAATGAGTATCAAATCAAGTTTGATCCATTTAAAGACATTGATTTTAAAGTTGCTCGTGAGGCGAAAAGCGCGAAACGCAAGCAAGTTCAACAAATGCCAGAAAAAAGAAAAGTTAGTTCAGTTTTTTTTAAATATAATGATTTCAAAGCAATTATTGATAGTTGCGACGAAAGTACGCCGCATGGTTTGGAGAAAAAATGGTTTTTTCGTGCTTTCCTATGAACTGGCTTGGAGAGGCGGTGAAGGAGCTCGGTCTAAATTACACTCGTGCATAAAAATTCTCAGATAATTTTTAGGCACTAGTGTAATTACCTCCGAAAACTGTACGTCACGAGACGACAAGAAATCACGAGACAGTTGCTCAGCAAGGAATGAGAATTTCAAAAAGAATTTTTATTTAAAAAAAAGAACAGGCGTACCATTCAAAACCATTCAAAAACACCGAGTGCAATTCTCTCACGAACGCCACTGGTCGGAATAAAAAACCATGCTATACATTATAAAATGTCTCTTGAATAGGAAGCGTGTAACAAATTACACAAAAATATCTAGAGCGGGATCACAGATATTAATAAAAAAGGAGATTTTTTGAAAATCTTTAACATCGGGTATCTCAAACGTTAAGACGATTAGTACATATATTCATATGAAGTTTTTTTTCTGAAAATGGACTCAAGGTTAATCTCCTTGAATATTACCATATTATTAAGAAACACCCTGTATATTTCGTAAAACCCAAAAATAAATAAGTAAAATTTTGAGGCTTATGAAAAAGCTTAGCTGTGTTGCGTCTGTGTGGTCTATTTATTTTGAACGGAATATTTTAAATTTAAATATCATAATATTTCCTTATATTTTCATTACGACTTTATTACATAGTAGTGAATAAATTATTTTTTAATAAGGATCATTTAGCGATAAAAAGTTAATCCTGTGTGAGTATTGTTTTTAATGGTTCCGCTTGAAACCAATCTCCCAAGGACCAAATTACATTTGTCTTTACGAATCAATTAGTATATATTTGCATCAATATAAAACATAAATATCCAGTTCCTAAATTTTGCGCTTTCTAACGATATTCTGATCTTTGAGAACGCCTTAAGAAAAGTTTGCTTTTGATGAAAATACATTGTAAAGTAGCGTATTTTTATTCACTTTTCATATCGGGAGTTTCCGAATTCCTCGGTCTTCCTTTTTTCCAATTAACAATAATGGTCCCCATGTTGGTCTATAGTTGCAGGAAGAGTAATCAGTGTTATACAACTAGTTGACTCGCTCGACCCTTAAAGGAACTTGATTTAATCTTTTGGTGTCTAATAACCGGACATCATAAAATTAAAGAAATAAAAATGGATTCTGCTCGGTATAAGATACAATTTTGAAATTTAGTTGTTGTATACAGGGTGCTATGGAAATGGTTTATCATATTTAAATAGGTCTAAATATTTAGGTTAATGCCCCTAACTACTGTAATGTAGGTCAATCTACCAAGGTTTCGCAGTGTTATCAAATCACTACGCGTTGTTACGTAAGATGGTCTGACGTGATATAACTCCTATGGTTATTTTTCTGCAATTTAATTTCATTTCATAATTTGAGGGTTAGTCATTACCATAAATACCTGTAGTTATTAATGTTACGAATACCCCTGAACTAATAAAAATAAGCAATTCCACGGTTTATCCACATGATTTGCTCCTTAACCTAATCGGTTGCCATGGAATGCTTGCTATAGTGATTGTTGTCATGGTAATTGTTGCCCCGGATACAGTTTTTATGGTATTATCTCTGGAATGAAACGGAGAAAAGGATCTAAGGGCAATCAAGATGAATGAGAAAATGAACCAGGAAAAAGGAACGAAGTATAAAAATTGCATGTATGTTCATTTGTTATACGTAAACTCTAGAGTAATCTAGACAATTAATCCTAAGAATTGCCAATAAGCAGGAAGTTTCATCAATTATAAATATTTATTTGATAATAGCTAATAAATACAGTAAGTAACAATATAATCAAAACTAACCATTAAATATAAATTAAATTAAAACAATAAAATAGCTAAAAGATTTAGATTTACCTTCATATATTATACTATTATATTATATGAAGTATTTTCTTACACCATCGGATAATTTTGTGTATTTTCTGATTTAGTTATCGTAACTTTAAGTTATGATAACAAATTCTTGATCGGTAAATGATTATATATATATATATATATATCGAGAGGCGTAAATGAACAAATTATCGACTCTACGTAATATTATTTTCAACTAAATGGCTGATGTTAGTGCGATTTCATCTCACAGCGCCGTCTCTCTATCTATATCACACGCTCAGCTGACAATGGTTGATCGACGTAGGTCGTATTCTTCCGGTCGCACAAGCGTGCAGCTAACGATTGACAGTGCAAGAAGTAGAGCATTAGGATATAGTCGATTTTGTTGATAACCATTTACACTCTCGCCAATCCGTTGTTTTCAGGAGGTACTCGTATATTAGTTGTATTGTAATAATTTTCGGTCCACGCGTTCCAGTTTATCTTGTCCATAAATAAACTTTGTATATTATTTGAAATTGTTTTTATTGGGGAACCTAAGTTAAGACGGATTCTGGACGCTGACGCTTGACTTAACAGAAAAGATGGAATGTTGCCGACGAAAAAGTCAAATTTCGTCGCGTCGCGTGTCTCTATTTTTAGTCTTAATATTGTTCCCGAAATTTACGTTTTTTTAAAAAATAAGCCATTTTTTTGATCTTGCTAAAGATTTCCTGTTCAGAAGAACTGACCTTTAAGGTTTATTGCAGGAGGCCGTTATACATCTTTAATTCGCTGATTCACTTATATTGTTATATATACACATATATGTTTATTACATAAAATATTCCCTGTAATGGGATTTAAACGCTCGTTACGGATAAAAGAGTAGAAAATACTTAATAGCTGCAAAAATATTAATAATATTAAAATTATCTCACGTCTGTACTTTGCAGTTGTCTTGTGTACTATGATTAACAAACATATTATTGATATATCTAATACATTTTTTAATAGTTGGTTATCTATTTTAAACTGCAAACAATGTAATTATAATAATTTTTTAGATGTACCAGTGCAGAACACTTAGTGGCCAATATTAGTGTGCAAATTAACCCCATTTACCTCGGTTGAAAAATCTCTGTCTCTTCTATTGCATAAAACATGATCGATCATATGTGGAAAATGTGTTTAGTAAATTGCAAAATACTAGAACCTTGTCTGCATTAGGTAAAATATTGTAGCCGTTAAAAATGGTAGAGGTAGTAAAATAGAAAAATAAATTACATTTCCGTTAAATACGTTACGAGAAATAATTTTAATGCTCGTTAAGGAAAAACTTGAAAATATACCTTACCGACACTGCCCATCAGCCCTTGGCATAGCGTGTTTTTTAGTGCTTACCTGAAACAACGTTAAAAATTTAATTAACTATGCTATGCACTGCACTACTTAACTACACTAAATTAACTCAGGTCACAAAGTGCTTAAATAATCTCAAATTACGTTTGGAAGAACGTAAGCTATAACTAAAAGGATTAAGCCGACAGGGGGTGAATACTCTTTTCTTGGGATAAAAATGAAAGTGCTTTATAATTTGCGTACACTACTATATTATATGATCTCCTATCGGTACACACGAATTCCCTAGCTATTTATACAGGGTGTTAATTAAGTATTAGTAGCCAGACTTGAGGGTGCTATTTCTTACTCAATTTTCAGACAAAAAGTTTATATGAACATAGGTCCTAAGCGGCGTTTTTACATAGCACCAATTCTGGTGCTATGTATTACGGCTTTCCAGTGACCTTGAACGTCCGTTGTCGTCGTCGTCGTCGTATCTTTTGACATTTTTGAGGTTGCAAATTTTTTGCGAGAAATCTGTCAGAGTCGGAGCGACGAAACTTTTTGGTTTCAATTTTGGATAGTGCACGCGTGTTGTCTCAAAATTTAAAATATACAGGGTGAACAGTTTCGAAGTTATTAAGCGTCAAAGTCGACTTTTCGGCGATTCCCGTTGAAACACATTTCAAGTCGCAAAACTCAATTTTTTCGATTTAAATTTTCGGAGTGTGGCGTAGACCGGTCGCTACAGAACCCTATTGAAACTGGGTAACGTACGATGATTAGAAGTAATTTAAAAGAATTTTTGAAAGTCGAAATTTGACAAAAAAGGGTCATTTTCGGTACCTAATAGCTCGAACTGGGTGCGTCCGAGCGTCAGGAGGATTAAAATTTTCGATTTCCCATCTCAAAAACTAGCTGCCATCAATACATCTATCTATACCTAAAGTTATTAGAAAATGGGGAAAATTTGAAAATACTGAACAAGTTGATATTTCGGGGTAAGAATTGACGGTTTTTAATTTTTTTCGAGGTAAAAAGGGCTTTTGATCGAATTTTAGTTTACGTTACCGGAAAGATCTAGCTAGATCACATTCGATACGTATATTTTCGTTTCTTCGATTTAAATACCGAAATTACTATTAAAGAATGAATTTTAGTTTTTTGGAAATGCAAAAATTTGTCACCGCTACACTTAATTTTGTCTATACGCTTTTATATTTAACATATTCCATATTTTATTGCTTTTTTGTTATGGGGAATGATGATACTTGCAGATTCACACCAAGAGCGCTCTTCGAATTAATATCTAAAGGGTTAAAAGAAATTAAATATAACCATTTTCACCCATTTTTAACTAAAAGTTGTGTTCAGTCACGAATAACTCCTACAAATATCATTTCGGAGAGTTCTTTATAGGCGTATTCTTTCCATCCATCTTTTCTCTAAACATTATTATTTTTCAAAATTTTCGAAATTTCCTTTCAATCGGGTGAAAAACGACGCTTTTCCGAGCTGGGACGGCCAATTTTTGCAAATCTGCACACTTGGTCGATTTTAATCAGCATGCCTTGGAATAAAATTAACCCAATTTGTTGACTGTCAAAATTCGGCCGAAATGGGCCAAAATAGCCTTTTTCTTAGCGAGATCCTGAAGTTAATTGAACGATATGAAGTTGGAAATGGTATGGAAAAGATTATATGGGATTTCGGCTTTCGATAATGATCCCTATCGTTGCCCAAAATGGAAAATTTCCTACGATTTTCACGATTTCCAAAATGGTCTGCAACGACCTATTTACATTGGGCTTATGGGAGCGTCCAAAAACGGTGCATCTTGACACAATTTATTTCATTTCTTCTAATCCGTCCACTTTGGAGCAATGAAACTTTTGGAGTATATTTTGGTATATATGGCGTATCTTTAGCCGATGTACGTCATTATACAGGGTGTCCCGTTAATAAGTTATTAAACGAAATAATCAGAAAATGTGAAAAAATTAAATATTTTTTTCTACGACTTGCCGGTCTCGTAAAACTTAAGCGATTCAGTTTATATTCTAGTATGTTATCAAGAAACTTATTTAGAAAAAGTCGTCGCGAGATTTATTTAATAAAATATCGGGAAGTCAATTTTTTGATTTTTTTAAAGTTGGAAAGCATGGATAATGAATTATTCGACTTGGGTCGCATATATTTGCTCCGGGTTTGAACCGGTGCATAGGTCATCTCAAATACTAATATTTCACAATACATCATATCATGCTAAAAGGCCTATAAAATGGAGAAATTTGCGAAAAACTGAACTTGATGATATCGTAAAAATTTTTATTTTGCTTTTCATGGGGTAAAATATTATTTGATCGAAATGTTATGTACGTCATCCGAAAGAGCACATCAGAACACGATTATAAACCATAGTTTAGTTCCTTAATTTCTTATACAAGAATAACTATAATCGATTAAGCAATAATCATTAATTTTGACATCCTCTTACTAAAAGCCGGCTGTACGCTAGTGTATTTAACTTTTTCAATCGTTCTTTAGCCTATCGTTTAAAGGAATAAATTACCTTTACGTTCCACATCGACTGTGTGATCCAAAAATATCCTTTGGCGGATAAAAAAAATATTTTATAAATTTTCTCAAAATTTTTTTTTTAAAAAGTCTAGTTTACTCTGCTATACCTTCTATAACTTTCCTTTTGGAGATTTCTTTCTAGGTTTATCTGATTCCCTCATCTTTTCCGAACATTTCGCTATATATAAAGTTATCATAAAGATGTGCGAACTTGGAGAAAACTAAGAAATTTCGTAACGGTTTCCAACTTTCACTCGAAATGCATGAAAGGCGTGGCTTTTACAGTATTTAGTGAAAATTAGACAAGGGCAAGTGTTTAAATTCATCAGATTTGAATAAATCATGCACACCGTGTGGAAAAATAGGCTTAATTTGATAACTAGGCAATTTGAAAAAAATTCAAGTAGTACGTTATGTTAATTTTGCTAAAAGGATTTAAAAAATATTTTAAATTTTTTGACACCTGTCAAATTGACGTTTCCTTGGTTAGTAAAAAGTGCGAGATTAATAAAATTTCACAAAGTTGGTGTCGTTTTCGTATAATTCGAGGGCAAGGAATCCGAAAATTTAAATCATATTTTGACAGCTGTCATTTTTAACAATTCTTTGATTTCGGTTAACTATCGATCATAGGCGTAATGGTAACAGAATTTCGCAAAGTTGGTGTCGATTTCGTATAATTCGAATGCAGGCAATTCGAAAATTTTATTAATATTTTGACAGCTGTCAAATTGACGTATATTACGTTGGTAATAGTTGCAATGTTAACAAAAATTCACGAGTTTGGTATCGTTTCTATATAATTTGAGTATGAGGAATTCGAAAATTTTGTATATTTTTTGACAGCTGTCAAATCAACATTTCATAAATTAGTAATAAATGCAAGGTTAACAAAATATCACAGGTTTAGTATCGTCTCTATGTAATTCAAATCAAGGAATCCGAAAATTGAATTTATTTATTGACAGCTGTCAAATTGATGATTCTTTAGTAAAAAATATGTGAAAGGTTAACCAAATTTCAAAAATTTGATATCGATTCTATATAATTTGAGTATGAGGTATCCGAAAAATGTATTTACTTTTTGACAGCTGTCATTTTTGACATATTTTCACAAGTTTGGTAACATTTCTATACAATTTTAATATGAGGAATTCGAAATCTTTATCTATTTTTTGATAGCTGTTAAATTGACGTTTCTTAAGTCAATAATAGGTACAAGGTTAACGGAATTTCTAAAGCTTGGTATCATTTTTATGTAATTCGAATGCAAGGAATCCGAAAATGTTATTTATTTTTTGACAGCTGTCATTTTTAACATATTTTTTTCTATTCGATACATAATATAGTGAACGGATTGTTCGCAATCGGTTATAGCTGGTCCCTTGTGAAACGGTAACATATGTTATAATGAACGAATTTGGGTGCTATGTACCCCCATCACAGTCCGCAGGAGTGTGGCCAACGAATTAAAGCATCAACCTACATTCAAGCTTCTCGGTGCATCCACCCAAATCGGTGGTCAAATCTAGGTAATAATAAAAAAACACATGTAGGCGAATCTGTCGCATACAGGTGAACGGCGGAGCCCTGCCGCGGAGCGGCTAGGTAATAACAAAAACGCATGTAGATGGATGCCGGAGGCCCCTGCGCGTTTAGCGCCTAGTGGGAATCTGTCGCATGCAGGTGAACGGCGGAGCCCCGCCGCGGAGCGGCTAGGTAATAACAAAAAACACATGTAGGTGGATGCCGGAGGCCCCTGCGCGGGTAGCGCCTAGGGGGGCTATGCCCCCCTAGTTATTATACAGGGTCCTGCAATAGTGTGTCAGGCTTCCATAGCTCCTATACAAATTAACTTACGAATTTCATTCATATGCCGATTTATACTGTATTATAGGGTGCATTTCAGGAAAATATTTTTAAATATACAGGGTGGCCCAAAAATGTGTGGTAACATAATGCTATCTTTTTTAAATGAAACACCCAGTATTTTATTACATAATTAGATTCGTATTAGTATCCTTTATATACGCCTAAAGTTTTATTTCATTTGGTTATGTAGTTTAAGAGTAATAAATTAAAAATTAAAAAAAATGTTTTGGAGTTTTAGAAAAAAGTTCAAAAGAACTACCTATAATAACTTTTTTAACCAAGACATTGGGTGAAATTAAAGACAAGAGGTCTAGAGATACTGTGAATATAATAGCGTTTATCTATTTTATACAGGGTGATCATAATTAGGTTTCAAATAAGACACATTTTAAAATAATTTTTCTCCAGATTTTTAAATGGAACACCCTGTATATTATTTGGCTATTGGATGTAGAATTCATACACATTCTTTTTTTGCAATGGAAGCATATAAGTTATTTCGAGCCGTTTTCGAAATAATTTCAAATTTCATGTTGTTTAAATACAGTTTTTATTATGAAAATTAAGCATAGGCGACTCGATTAAGAATTATAAACTACAGTAAATGTTCAAAATGCCTACCATGTTCATCTGAGCAAAAGTTAATACGCTCTTCAATAAATCTTCTATTATATTCACAGTATCTCTAGATCTCTTGTCGTAAATTCGACCCAATGCCTTGGTTAAAAAAGTTATTTAGGTATTTTTTCCTCTCCAAAACTTTTTTTTTAATTTTTAATTTATTACTGTTAAACTACATAACCAAATGAAATAAAACTTTAGGCAATTATAAAGGACACTAATCCGAACCTACTTATGTAATAAAATACTGGGTTTCCTATTTAAAAATGACAGCATTATGTTACCACACATTTTTGGGCCACACTGTATATTTTCCTGAAATGCACCCAATAATATGATATAAATTGGCATATGAATGAAATTCCTAAGTTAATTCGTATAGGAGATATGGAAGCCTGACACACTATCGCAGGACCCTGTATGTATATTTCTACGTTTACAAATTGAATAATTTTCTAATATTTGCCGGCTGTCACAGTTGTTTGAAAAAATAGTTTTTCCTTAATTTTTGATGTTATTTTCAAAATTTCAAAATATTGCATAAATAATGTTATGCAGAAATTTATGTTTTTTCGTTTTTATCGAAAACAGTTAATCTGAGTGGAAAAACTGACCACTTTCGTGTAGTTTTAATTACTGAATCATAAAATCCTATGAAATTGCCCCTGTGTATGCCAATGACACAAATATTTTTTAGCTTAAACGATTCCTCTGTATGAATTAAAAATTGATTACATACTGATGTATGTCTTCTAGTTACTACAGTACAGGGTGTTTCGGAAGGGAAGGGAAATATTTTAATTAGGTATTCTAGAGGTCAATATAAAAAAGCTCATATAAATGTGGGTCCGGAGATTTCATTCCGAGATACAGGGTGTCAAAATAGTAATGAAATTTTTAACTTACCTCAAAAACGATGTATAATATTACACTGATTATGCTAACGTATACACTATAATGATAGGACAATATCTTGAAATCGAAAAAAAATGTCATGGTAGAACAATATTTTCTATATTACTTGAAAACTGTTGTCCTATCAGAAAATCTCAGGAGATATTTTGTTTTAAGAAGTTAAAGTCACCTAAGGAACAAATACCTATTTTAAAACCAGCAGTGGCATACTATATCTTTCGCAAAAATAATTTAATTATTTGCTGTCATGCTTGCCCCTGGTTTTGTTCCTATATTAGGCAAGTATAAGAGACTTTTTCTTTTAAGAAGTCACAGTCGATTAAGAAACAAATTCCTACCTTGAAAAATAGCAGTGGCGAACGATTTCTTACATCAAACTTACGCCACTGGTGGTAAATACATTTTAAAATCGAAATAGTACATTACGTATCAAGGGCCGAAAAGCCTCCGACGGCCCGAGATATGTACCGTATTTTTTTTTACAAGTGCTCCGAAGCTTTGATGCCAAATAAATAAAGAAATTCTTCAGACAGTTTTCCTGTCTAACATGACATGAAAACACTCGCGCATAGAGAATGTAAATATCTATTTATTATTTTTGACAAATAGGCTCGGTGGCCTAGCGGTATAGCGTACGCCTTGTGATCTGAGAGTCGCGGGTTCAAATCCCGCACTCGGCATCTCTGGTTTTATGTCCGAGACTTTGAGGCCATATAAATAGGGAAATTCTTCAGACATTTTTCTAAAACATCTTTGAAAAATTAACTGCCAATTTAATTTATATATAATCCGCTAATTATTATCGCTTGTAGTATGGCTCGGTGGGTAGAGTGTCCGCCTGGCGATCTGAGGGTCGCGGGTTCAAATCCCGCACCGACAATTCTGGTTTTATTTAATTATGAGTACATGGTGACTCGAAGCGGGCGGGAAAGATTTTTCCCGCTCGCTTGGAAATCGCCAAGAGTGGTCGGTGAAGAGAACATGCATGAAAAGAGGCACTTTCGGGGCAAATGTAAAAAAACATATTTTCATGCCAGTATAGTGCATACCCATAAAGAATACAATATCATAAATCGTTTTCGTGTTAGGGCCGTTCCTAGATTTTACATAAAAATGAAATCAAAAATAAAATGTTTGCCTGTAAAAGGTTTTTAAAGCACTTTACTAGATAGTAGATAAAATAAACTTTCTTTACTGAAACGATCCATTGTGTCAAAGAAAATCCACAGACCACGAAATTACTCTCGTTCTGATATATTCCGGAGATTGAATTATACGTTCATATATACCAAAAATGCCATTAAAGTTTAATGGGATTCTACACCCTTATAACGCTACACCACCCACCCGATACTAAACTATGATCTTTTTATATCGTCAAATA
This sequence comes from Barypeithes pellucidus, assembly GCA_963991005.1. Lineage (NCBI taxonomy): Eukaryota > Metazoa > Arthropoda > Insecta > Coleoptera > Curculionidae > Barypeithes > Barypeithes pellucidus. The sequence goes on from OZ022556.1 coordinate 35,881,995, forward strand.
CAACAAAAATTCAGATGGAATATAAGAAATCTACAAAAAGTGCTTGATTTATGATGATTATAGATTGCTTGTCAAATTTTTAAAGAATATATTCATATTCTTAATGTTTCGAAATGATACAGATTGGTGATTTACACAACAAAATAAACAATTTATAGGAAAATTGATCGTTGGGCCCGAACGATGATACAATCTGTGGCACAAAAAAATATATAAACTTTTCTTTGTTCTTAACAAAAATCTGTTATGAAGGCTTATGCCAAGCATGAAAGGCTCTCAGCTAACTTTTAGTAGCGGGCAACAATATTAGTTAATACATAATATTCATGTTCCATCGTGCCGATAAAAAACTAGGAGAGCAAAATCTGAAAACTGGGAACGGAAATATATATCTCGCAGACTATAAAAGGTGCTCGACAGCTGTAAAGGTAAAAACACCTAACTTTTAGAAAGTAACCTGGTTACATAATTTAAGGTTTGTTCGGGTTTGTTCGGGTTTGTTCGGGTTTGTTCGGGTTTGTTCGGGTTTGTAAAATTGTATTGCAAAATATACGAGGTGGCACCAAAATATGTTAATTATTTTATAAAGTTGAGCGAAAGTTTATATGGAGGAACTAAATGTATTACCCATTTTTAATTAAGAAAAAGTCAAATGCTTTATTTAAAGTTTTTGAAAAATGAACATAAAACTGAATTATAAAAGAAATTTAACAGGAAGTAAAAAATATACAAACACAAAATTTGTCGTAACAACAAATTTTTCTTAATATGTAGTCATAGAACATTCCTGTTTATTACTTCTTGATAATTAGTATTCGTCTATTTTCATCTTTAGCAAATATTCTAGGGTAACCTGAAACTGCTCCTAATAATAGTTCGATGCCTTGCTATTTTTTGTTTTGCCAACAACATGGTATTCTGTTTACTCACAGTTCGCCTGCAATATTCCTAATAAAAGCATCATCTCGCAACCGTCTGTAGCTAATAGCATTTTGCTGGCATATTTAAAAAAAAAAATGTGCTTGAGTTAATGATAAAGTGAGAATCTATGTTGACATGTAAAATTTGTATATGACATTTTACTGGTACCAGAGTCGACAGTAAATAATTCGTAATAGTCGAGGAGAAAATAAGAAATTTTTCTGTCCTAGTGTTTTATCAGCACGATGGTACGTGATTTCAAAATACTTACCCCTTTAACGCAACTACTCGGCGATCCGATAAGGGTAGAGTATATATGTTTAATATGGGTCTAGTACGTCTCGCCGCCAGCCGGTTCGCAGCTGGTCATTTCACCGCTATGGATTTTTTGCAATACATAAGTTTTAGGGGACTATTGCCTAATTCTGCTTTTTGAAAGAATTCTGAACATCCTTTTGATTTTTCAATTACGATTTAGTATCAAAAGTTAATAGGTATAATGGCTTTTATTGCTACTGATGCTAATTACGGGTTTCTAGTATAGATTTAGTAGCACAAACGCAATTTTAAAATGGCTAAACAATAATCAGTAATATAGTGTTATGCTATTATTGTTATATCTACATTCTATTGTGAATTATATTTAAAGAATATTCATTCTTTAAGAATTCATTATTTTTATAAATATATTTAATTTTAAAAAACATATTAATTTATAACAAACCCGAACAAACCCGAACAAACCTATGAAGGCCGTCTCGAATTATATCTATGCAAAACTAACCCAAAGTAACACAATCAAGTACAGACAAATTATCTGGCGGCGAAATGACCGCGTGGTGAAATGGCCGTGGCGAAACGTTTCTTCCCTTTATAATAGTATATTATAGATAGAAAGATACATACAGGGTGTAACAGAATGTTGGGGGTAAATTTAGCAATGATTTCCTTGGCAAAAAAAATTTTTTTTTCCCATAAATTCTTGCTCTACTGATTTTTGTTTCCAACCTACAGGGTGTTAATAATCGCTTCTGCGTAATAACTTTTTAGCGCTGGTGGATAATGAAATTGAGTTTTAGCAGGAGCTTACTTTGATATTGCCCTAATAACATTAAAAAAATTGATACCATGAGGAAACGCATTGAAAAATGTAATAAAGCTAGGGGAGAACATTTTCAGCATATTTGTAATATTATTTTTATTTTGTTAAATATTATTAATTAATAATTAATTTAAGTTCGTAAGTTAGTAGTTGATGGATTTATTATTGTTAATTAATTAATTATTAGAATTTTATTACAAACTTTAACAGTCTTTTAACACTCTGTAGTTTGGAAACAAAAATCAGTAGAGCAAAAATTTATATGAAGAAAAATATTATTTGTTGCCAAGGATCAATGCTAAATTTACTCCTAACCTTTCTGTTACACCCTGTATCTAATAGGAGTATACTAGAATTATGAAGCGTTAGCTAAGTGCGTATTGTGTTTCCCATTTTCGACACTTTCTGGTTGTAATAGAGTTATTATCAAATATAGAATGTTGCGGTTTTCACTTTAACGTTGCCAAACTGGTCATGGTTCTCTTAGTATCTAATCTACAGGATGATTTTATTATCTCCGCTTATTAGACACACCTCGTATTTCCGTTAAGAGTTATTAAAAAGGTAAAATCCGATCTTGTTAGAGATTTCACGAAAAGTTCAGTTGCTAGTACTTCTCTAAAAACTTTCGTTTCTGAGATATTAACAAAAATAACAAATTTTAAATAGGACACCCTATATATTTTTTTTTAATTAATTAAGCAGCCTTTGGACTTTACAAAATGTATAGTTGTTTATATTTAATTCAAAAATAATCTAAAAATGCGATATTTTCAATAATTTACGTTACTTATGAGTTAAAATTGTTTTACAGGCAACTTTCAGTCCTTAGCCTATAACTTACTAAAATAAACTATTTGCCTGTAGAAACAATTATAATTTGCGAAATATATTTTACTTCCTGCATTAGAAAGCAATTTTAAAAGTATTTTTTTAAATTATAGCTGCAGTATTTAAATTTGAATTTAAAAATGTGTCGCCGATCACGTGACCCCAGTAAATAATTTCTTACTTTAACCTTTTATACTTCACGTCATTTTATTAAAATTACTTCTATATATAAATAATTTACACTCGTGCTACAATTCGTATTGGAAAAAATAATGTTCAAAGATAAAGAGTTTAGTTTCTCTAACGCAAATTATTAACCAGAAGTTCCGTCCCCGCAGCTGCATGTATCGCCGGTCACGGCAGAAATTGCTTAAAAATAACGCCACTACAGGTCGGCCTAATAGTTTTACAAATATGACGGTATGTGTTTGAATTTGTGTAAAGCGTGTTCCTGTTTAGGTAAGTTCCTTATTATGTTTATTTAGGTATAAACTAGAACATTCCCTACTTTTCAACAGACGTATGTTTTTATGTTGTATCGCCGGTCACAGGGTTAACTTAGACCTAGTAGTTTTAATTAAGTGAAAAATACTACACGAAGTCATTCTCTTGAGTATAGATACTCATTTTAGTCTAGAAGAGTTTAAGAAATATCTTGTATTAGCTCTTATCCACAAATTTGTGCATTTTTGTATCGCCGGTCACAGTAACACCGGTCACGCATGAAAATGTTACCGGAGATAAATTTATGTGACGGTTTGTTATCCGAAGCTATTTACAATATTTTTTTAACCATTTATAAACCATTACGGAAATATATTTTGATGTGCAAGTTTCGTTTACACCACCACAGGTAGATTAAAAATATGACTAAGTTTCTTAACATTTTAACATTCTATAAGGAACATGTCAAAACTTTAAGCCAATATAAGACAGGGCTGTTATAAATAATAGGAAAATAGTTATAGCGACTGATTAAAATAACTCAGTTCCAAATATTGGGGTTATATGATTCAGAAGAATAAAATTAGCCATGTGACGGGCGTTAAATTATTTAAAAAATCGATGCTATATAGACGAAGATCTTTATGACGATTATCTTTTAGGCGGACATATATAATTCCTCTAATTAGATACTATAAGAAAGCTATTAAAAAATTAACAGGTGTTCCTGAGATTATTTATTTTTAAATTGGAAATGGAAATGGAAGATGTTGGCCCACCCGGCATCGCCCGGTGAGATACCATTGCATCGGTTTAGGCGGCGTGAAGTTTGCTCCTTGAGTTAACCTTTGCTCATTGAGTTGACGTTTCGTCGCTGTGCCGATGTTTCCGGTTACCAGGGTGGGGACCCACCCAAAAATAGCATGATGGAAGCTCCAGGCCCAAAATACTCCGGAGGTAAACTCGCCCCCCATTCGGATCTCCGGGCGGGGGCTGGACCTGGGGCCCCATCAGGCGAAAATCATCAAAAAACAACCATTTCCGACAATTTACTGGGATCTAACAACACTCAACGAAGAAATGGTGTGGCACCTGCAGTTGCTAACCAACCCAGAACTAGCAACTTCAAAATTGATTTCTGCAATATTAGAGGGCTTAACACGAACATCAATTCAGTCCACCAGCACTTACAATCTTCCAAGCCTCACGTGCTCGCACTCACCGAGACAAAGGTCAGATCGTCAACAAATACCGTCAGCTATTTATACCCTGGATACGATTTTCATTTCCGATTCCGACGCAACTTCGGCGTATGTCTTTTTATTCCAGATGATCTCTGCTGCCAACGAGAACCTACACTTGAACCGAAAGACTTTGATGTAATGTGGTTTAAAATATCAACGCCGAAAATCACCAAGTTTATCTGCTGCCTTTACCGTCCACCAAGTGATACCCATTACAGAGACCTTTTCTCATCACTAGCCAATACAATCGACTTTTTGCAAACCAACCATCCAAATGCCGAGATTGCTATCTTTGGCGACTTTAACGTCCACAATGTCAACTGGCTTAAATACTCAAATACAGGTGATGAGCAAGGCCACGAGGCCGAATCCTTGGCGATCAGTTCTGGTCTAACTCAACTCGTAGAAGAACCAACGCGGATTCCAGACCGAGCTGGAGATTTTGCTAGTCTTTTGGATCTTTTCTTAACGTCAAATCCTGATCTATATACAGTCACCGTACAGCCTCCGTTAGGATCTTCCGATCACAAACTTATTTCAACTCTAAGCGAACTACCAATTAATTCTGCACAACCTCCTAAACCTCGCAGGATATGGCATTACAGATCGGCCAAGTGGGAAGACCTGAAAGACCATTTTCGCACTTTTCCTTGGATGAGCGTATGCTTCTCTTCTGATGATCCATCCATCTGTGCTGGGGAGGTCTCCGACGTCATTCTAACGAGCATGGAAGCATTTATCCACTCCTCCCAAAAACGCCCTTCCAACGGCAAGCCCTGGTTTAGCAAGGATTGCGAGTGTGCTGTCAGATTAAAAAATCTGGCTTACCGACAGTGGCGTCAAAACCCTACCACTGAGAATCGTACCATCTTTGTTACCGCCCGAGACCAATGTAAGCTAACAATAGATCAAAGCAAAGAAGCCCATAACGTGAGGATCAAAAACAAACTTCTTGACAGTCCAAACGGATCAAGGTCCTTTTGGTCAGTCGCTAAGGCCGTCAGCCAAAATTTCACAAAATCAAGTATTCCACCTCTAACACGTCCCGATGGTACAATAGCATCCACAGCCGGAGACAAAGCAAACTTACTTGCTGAACTATTTTCTTCGCATTCCACTGTAGATTTTCAGGGAAGAACACCACCCGACATTCCTGCAGTTCAATCCGAAATGACCGAAATCGTGTTCCGTCAGCATCCCGTCAAACGAATCCTGAAAGGACTCGACGTCAAAAAAGCTACTGGTCCAGACGAAATTCCTATTATAGTTCTCAAGAGATGCGCCGACGAACTAACACCAGTATTTTGTAGACTTTTCAACTTATCCTACAAAAAATGAATATTTCCATCTTGCTGGAAGACGTCGCGAGTCCAGCCTATTCCAAAGAAGGCTTCAACATTATCAGCGATCATCAATATGGTTTTCGGAAGTCGAGATCAACTGGAGATCTTCTAGCCTATGTCACCCATATTTGGAACAACGCAATCGAACATCATGGGGAGTCTCGGGCTGTTGCACTGGATATTTCTAAAGCTTTTGATCGTGTTTGGCATGAGGGGCTTCTAAGTAAACTGCGATCATATGGTATGCCCAGTCGATTCTGTGCATGGTTGTCTAGCTTTCTTAAGGACCGTTCTCTGCAAGTAGCGATTGACGGATGTCTCTCAGACACCTTCACCATCAATGCCGGTGTTCCTCAAGGGTCCATATTGTCTCCCACTCTTTTCTTACTCTACATTAACGACCTTCTAGTGAAAACGAAAAACCCGATAGTTAGTTTTGCTGATGATAGCACACTTTTATCATCTTTCTCTTTGAATGCACAAACATCGGCTGCCGACGCACATCTTCGCAGACAGCATGAAGTATCACGCCTCAACAAAGACCTGGAAGAACTTTTGGCTTGGGGTGACAGTAACCAAGTCGAATTTAACGCTAAAAAAACCCAGGCAGCAGTTTTCTCTAAAAAGGTTAACATTACAGAACCGGATATAGTCATCGACGGACACGCAATCACACTGGCTTCATCTATTAGTTTGCTGGGCGACAATCTGGGAGGAAATATGTATTGGCATAACCACGTTGTGGCAATCGCCAGGATAGCCTCTCAGAAGCTTGGTGTACTCTTCCGAACCAGAAAGTTGTACACACCTCAACAACTTTTGACACTATACAAAGCCCAGATTCGACCATCACTAGAGTACTGCTCTCATGTCTGGAGCTCTGCACCCAAACATACTTTTCGGCTACTGGATTCCATCGAAAGGAGGGCCATTCGTCTGATTGGAGACCACGAGCTGACGAGGAACCTCGACAGCCTAGAACATCGAAGGCAAGTTGGTGATTTGACTCTCTTTTATTATATATTTTCATGGAAAGTGCTCGGCTGACCTTACCCTCTTAATTCCGCCCAGAGCGGCGAATATCAGAAATACACGACGAACCACTGCCGCCCATCCATATGTGGTTAAGCTTAGTACTCCTCGAACTTCATTATTTAAGAACTCTTTCATCTGGAGGACTTCATCATTGTGGAACGATCTTCCCGAGGTCGTTTTTCCCAATGAATATAACCTCCAACGATTCAAAACCAACGTGAATCGCTTTTTGCGCACACGCACCACTCCCAGAGTGCCCTAAAGGATTTTTCCTATAGTGCTTGTGTTTGATCATAAAAAAAAAAAATTTGACCCTTATAATAGTAGGCCATAGTCGATTTATTAGAAACAAATGCTTTTATGCTTTTATGCTTTTCATTATTATTCTTAACAATCGCCGTTTATGATAATAATTACGTAAAGTATGACATGTTGGCATGTTTTATATAATCTAATTTAATATTTAGAATAGCTGTCAAAATTTTGACTTTGTTTCTAATAAATTTACCATAGCCTACTATTATAAGCAACATAGATTATTACCAATATCACATTTTTAGGTTATTCTTGAATATAATAATTTATTATGGCACTGAATTTTACTTGAAAACCTAAGAGAGCCATTACAAATTTAACACAGAAATCTTTCGTTTCGTTAAAAACACCACAACATTCTATATTTGATAATAACTTTAATACAACCAAAGTGTCGAAAATGGGACTCGCTGTAACCACACACAACAAGTTATGTACAGTATTTTTTTGACAGTAGAATAATAACTACATTTTCTGTGATAAAGATCTCAAATTATTTCTTCTCATATGTCTTAATAGGCCATATATAAAGCCCGAGGTATATTTACTATGACGGGTCATGCGAAAAAATTACACCGAAACAAGGCTCAGCATAAGCTAATTTTTAATTTCTGCTTTCAAATTAAAAAAGTCTGACACAAACGGACATTAGCAGAGAATTACAGCTGAGTGTCTGTAAAAATTTCGTTTCCCATATGGTATTATGTACACATGAGAAAATATTTGCTTTTAATGCAAAACTGGGCTTTTTACGTCCTGACGAATGATCGCGTGTGAGCCAATGTATATAAATCAGTTAAATTGCTAAAAGAAAATATTAAAGGTTATGGCATCGTAGTCCTTTCTTATATCTCTTGTATTAAAATACAATTAAAATCAACCCTAAAATATATGGAAACTCTGGTGATACCAGAATAAATCTTAATTTAATCATGAGATTTTTTTTGTTCCTCCCTCCACCTCATGTTGAATAAACAAATCCTTATGTAGGGAGACATACATATAGACATAAACGAATTTTAAGAAAATAAGTTAAATGGAGAGCAAGAAATTGGATTCAGACATTCAAATTAACTTTAAACCTGTCAAAGATAATCTATATAGCTTCCTCACTTACCAGCGCTAATAGACTGGAATAATGTTGATAATCATATTATTATTAAATGAACATCCATAAAATATCTTAGCATTGTCATCGATAAATTTCGCAAATGGCAATCGCATATTATTCATATTTCAAATAAAATGCGTAAACTCATTCGTAAGTTCTACTTGTTAAGAATTTTAAACAGAAAAACACTAATTTTAGTATATAAATCAATTATAAGATACGGAATTTTAATGTGAAGTGGATTATAATAACAGCTTATTTAAATTGATTATAGTTTAAAAATAACAATATACGGACAGAACAGATTATATCCAAGAACTTTTTTTGAGATATACCTATTTGCGATATAAGATCAAGCTATACAGGGTTCTGCAATACTGCATCAGACTTCCATAGCTCCTATAGGAATTAAGTTAGAAATTTCGTTCATATGGTGAATTATACTGTATCATAGGGTATACTTCAGGAAAATATTTTTCCATATACAGGGTAGCCCAGAAAAGTGTGATAATATAAAGTTGTATTTTTTAAATGTGACACCCAGTATTTTATTACATATTTAGGTTCGTATTAGCGTCCTGTTTTATTATCTGAAATGTTATTTAATTTGTTTGTGTTGTTTATGAGTAATACCAAGAAAACAATACAAGAAAACAAGAAAAAGTTTTGTAGTCCTGAAGAGAAAAAACAGAAAAACATTCTATAAATATTTTTCGAAGCACGGCATTATGTGAGCTTTATAACAAAGGGTCTAGGATACTATGAATCTGATACTGTTTATCTATTTTATATAGGGTGTTCATAATAAGGCTCCAAAAACTACAAATTTAAAAATAATTTCTCTCCAGATATTTGGAATTGAATGCTAACAAAAAGAACATTCACTCTACTAATGCGAAAATATTTATTTTTAGAATTATTATTTAGCTAGTTTAAGATGATTGAGGGTTGGCATTCTCGTTTTTATTAACTTATCAAACAGTACTTACTAATTTTTGGTATAAATTTGTAATTGTTAATATGTAATATCGTTCTTTCTGGTTAGAGTAACATATTTTTCAAAAATAAGAATTTTTTAGATATCTCCAGAAGCAGTCGAAAATTTCTTAATTTCTCACCCGCATTAACTTAACCGCCAAATTATGCAGATTTGTAAAAATATAACCTTTCTTGTGTATTTTATAGTTGCCGATATACCAGTGGTGAGCATCGAATTTGGGACACCTTGTACTGGTTAGTCGATAAAGACTAAGAACCTAAATAAAAAATATATTAATTTTTATAGTGCATTAATTTAAGAGACCTTTATTATTAAGTTATTTAGAAGAATATATGGAATTTTTAAACCCAAATTTTAAAAAATATTAATGGTTGTTGAAATGGTCCACACAAAAGTTAGCTATTTAAGTTGCATTCGAACAAAAAAATATATAGTACTAATAATACTTAAAATAGAAAATTTTCAAGATCAGGTAAATCTCTTTTATTCGCAGAGTACGAACAGGAAGAAGAAAAATCTGGTCGGTTAAAGTATACTTAAATTTGATTTGTATCATCATTGTATAACTTGACCTTTTAACGATTAAACCCTTTCAATGCTTAAACCATTATTATGTTGGTAAAGGAAAGGAAAATATAATAAGCCTTTTTTTTGAAAAGTGCTTGTGTATGGGATTGTCATTTTAAGATTTTATTTAAAGGTTTATTATCCTATCATCTTTAACAATCAAGAAAACGAGGTTGTTTGGTTCGACTTATTTCCTTTCATGCTTTCTATAGCATTAAAATAAAGCGTTCACAATCTTGCTCCAAAAAACTGAAAGAATCAAATTATATAAATACTTGCGGGTTCGGAAATAGCAGGAAAAAGAAGATTTGCAAATTAACCTATACTAAGCCAATAATTAATTATCGAATATAGAAAAATTCACTATTAAAATGCGTTAATAATGAACCAATTTTAATTACAACTCATAGAAATCAGATTGTAGAGATTAGGAAATAGTAGTTTACGTTCTGATACGCTAATTGTACAGGGTAGCGAATAAAATCTAGATGCATGTAAATTTCCTAAAATTTAAATTTGACATATCTTACATAAAAATGTATTTTAATTTTTTTAACTGGACCATTTAGATATACATCTGGGTTAGACAGTGCTCCAAAAGTATCGCCATGTAACTCGAGGTAACAAAAAATTATAATTTCTTCTAAATACGTTATATTGTAGAAAAACCGATTTGTGAAGAAATAAGAAACACTTAAAGTCTATAATGCAGAGTGCTACCCTATTATATATTCATTTAATTCACTTACTTAACATTAAAAATACAAACTAGATATCATCTCTGTATCTAATGATTTTGTATTTTGAATGTTAAGTAAATGAATTAAGTGAATATATAATAGCGTAGCACTATTTATTATAGACTTTATGTATTCAAATGATTTTTAGTTCTTAATGATTAAAAGCTAATTCATATACTAATTCACTTTCTATCAATTAAAAAAAAATATTAAAATTGGTTCATTATTAATGTGTGTGAATAAAGTTAAATCACTTATCGTAAACTGCACGAAGCAAATTTAAATCAAACTAACTAAGATTACAAGGAACCCGTGGATATCTAACGGTTTAATTAAATTAATACACACTAAAAATAAACTGCATAGAGCAATTCAACATAATCTTACACCCGAAAACATAAATAAATATAAGAAACACAGAAATTTACTAACGTTATTAATTATTAAGACAACAAAAGCTAATTGCTATCAAAATAAAATAGACATTGCAAACGGTGACTCAAAAAAACTATGGAAATCGGTAAACGATATCTGCTCGTCTAATAAAAATCTACAAATTACAGAAATTAAAGATAATAAAACTGAACTAATTACTGGAGAGAAAAATATTGCAAACTTATTCGTGGAATTTTTTACTAGCATTGGTGGAAAATTGGCCAAGAACATTAAGGCCTGTGAAGATATGCCAAACGAAATTAAAAATAGACAGGTAGGACAAACAATATTTCTTAACCCCACCAATGTAAATGAGGTTAACAAACTTATCTCACAGTTAAAAAATAGAAAGTCACCAGGATATGATGGAGTAACCACCGAAATTTTAAAGGACGTTTCTCATTGCATAGCACCCCCCCTCGTAAATATTATAAACAGGTCATTGCAGGTAGGTATATTTCCCAATATTTTTAAAACAACAATTATAACACCAATCTTTAAAAGTGGCGATAAACATGAAGTAACGAACTATAGATCAATCTCTATCATTACGAATTTTGCCAAAGTGTATGAAAAAATACTGAAAAATAGGATTACTAGTTTTTTGAATTTACATAGTATTTTGTCTTCACGGCAGTTCGTTTTTAGGGAGAATAAATCGACTGAGGATGCCATGGTTCATTTGACTACTAATATATATAAAGCGCTGAATGATCATAAACCTTCCATGGCTGTCTTTATCGATTTAAAAAAAAATTTGACATGGTTGGTCATACTAAGCTTCTTGTGGCATTAGAGAATATTGGCTTCAGAGGTGCCCCTTACAGGCTTATCTCTGATGATCTTACCGGTAGAAGTCAGAGGGTTAAAATTGGTAATGTTCATAGTGATACAAAACTTGTAGAATATGGGGTACCACAGGGAATGGTATTAGGTATATTACTTTTTTTAATATATTTGAATGACTTGTTTGATTTGCAGATAAGTGGAGATCTAGTTAGTTTTGCTGACGATACAGTCGTATTTTTTGAGGCTGAAACTTGGAATGAGTTAAAATATAAAGTAGAAACTGAAATGAGTAAAGTTATTCATTATTTTAAGAGTAAACTCTTAACCATAAATGTTGCAAAAACTAACTATTCCCTTTACTTCATTGTACTCAAATTTGCCGACTTTTACTAAACTAAATATTAACAACCCCTGTACCTGTGAAAAAGGGGAGATAAGCGGTTGTAGTGATATGAAGTATCTTGGGGTTTTTCTGGACTCGCATATGAGATGGGATCTTCATATAAACTACGTAAGAAAAAAGGTAAGGTCACTTTTGGGAAGCTTTAAAAACTTTAGGCAGGTTTTCAAGGAGAGGGAACTTACGATCCTCTATAATTCTCTAGTTTAGCCGCATCTTTCCTATGGAATTGGGGCCACGAACAACCATATTTATCAGCTACAAACGGTCCAGAAATGGATTTTAAAACTTGTCTACAAGAAGAATTATACTTATTCCAGCGATTTATTGTATTCGGAAACTAAAATATTTGATTTACGACAGCTTTTTTGTTCGGCAGTACTTATCCGACAATTTTTAAATAAACATGAATTGGTGATCATAGATCATAAACACGCGACTCGTCAAAGGGATGTTCAGGTGCGTATTCCTAGGATAGGAAAGTCAATAACACAACATAGTTATCATTTCCTAGGCCCCAAATTATATAACAGTCTTCCTGATAACATAAAAACTCCTCAGCTGTATTTAAGAAAAAACTTAAATTATGGATAAATACTAAACCCAGACTGGAAATTCATAGCCTAGTGGACTTTAAAAATGACTATAACTCTAGATAACTTTGTGAAATATAAATATAACTTAATATGCTAAAAATACTTTAAAAAACATAAATATTTTTATTAATACCGTAATAAATACGGAATTGTGGAAGCAAAAACCTTCTTGATAGGGAACTTTTAATAATTTATGTAGGTTGGTATTAATGTCGATCATTGGATTGTACTTCTAGATGATATAGGAAATTAACTATTTCATGTATTTTTTATTTATTTTTTATTTCTTCTTCAATTTTCTTCTTTAATCAAATTTTCTCTGCTTATGTTAATAGGTTAAAACTGCGTACAAGTCCTAGGGACTTAACGTTTTCCTTAAATTATTTACAGGGGCAAGTAGAAACACTATATTTTTTTTTCAGGTACATGTAGACAAATTTTGCTTCTGTAAATAAATTTATTTATTATATATTATTATTAAGGAAATAACAGCTTATTAACTAGGAAGTGAATTTTTAAATATTCAATAATTGATTGGTGTAGTGTATTTTTAACGATAAATTAACTGTATTGCGAAATCTTGTTTGTTACATTGTGAGAATAAAATTTGAAAATAGTATTAGTTCGAGCGTGGAGAACGATTTTTACGAATGACGGGGGATCCACTGAAGGTAAAAGTTGTTTATAAACATTTTTTCTAAATATATCATGCTGGATTTAACAAGTGGTCCTGCGTTGAATTTGTAATTTTTAGTTATAATTTTATTGTTCTAGAATGAATTTGAAAAATTTTGCAAGACGAAAAATTTTATATACAGGGTCCGCAAACGAAGCGTGGACGGAAGATTAAATCGTTATCGAAGAACTTATCAACAATACTAAAACAGCTTAAGATATTGGATTAAAAGTGGCATGTTTTAAAAATATTTTACATTATACAGGGTGGCCCAAAAAAGTGTGACAACATAAAATTATATTTTTTTAAATGGGACACCCAGTATTTTATTGCATATTTAGGTTCGTATTACTATCGTTTATAAGTGCATCAAATTTTATTTATTTCGGTTTTGTAGTTTCGGAGAAATAAATTAAAAACTACAAAAAAAAAGTTTTGCAGTCCTGAATAAAAAAATCAAAAAAAATTACCCAGAACTATTTTTTTAACCTCGGCATTGAGTGGAATTTATGACAAGAGGTCTAGAGATACTATGACTGTAATTGCGTTTATTTATTTTATACAGGGTGTTCATAATAAACTTTCAAAAACCTCACATTTTAAAATAATTTTTCTCAAGTTTTTCAAATGGAACACCCTGTATATTATTTAGCTATTTGACGTAGAATTCATAGACAATTTTTTTTTGTAATACAAGCATATAAGTTATATCCAGCCGTTTTCGAAATAATTATAAATATCATAAATTATGTTGTTTAAATAGAGTTTTTATTGGTAAATTTTGTTATAGGCGACTAGACTAATAATTGTAAACTAAAGTAAATGTTCAAAATAGCTTCCTTTTACTCTTAGAGTTTACCGTATTTTAGTTATTTCGACATAAATTTTAAAAGCCTACATTTTTGCTACTTTTATTTATTTAATTTAATTTTTTATTCTTAATCGAGTTGCCATGATTTTTTTTTTGTTTAGATTGTCACTATGACAGACAAATAAAATTATTTACATTCGTCGAAATTAAGTACTAACTTACACAAATTTTACAACTTTAGAAATGGTAAATATGATTTTTATACTGGGTGAATGTGCAAGAAATTGCCTCCTCGCGAGCCGAGTGTATGCTGAAAGATATCCAGATATTGAGAGAAAGCCGGGAAACCTTCGAGAAGTTATTGCAAAGATTTGTAGCAACAGGAAGCGTTGCGTACACAAAAAGGATGATAATCAATAAACCCGTTATTAATAAAGAAAATGAATTAAGAGTTCTGTTGGCAGTAGAGGAAAATCATTAAATTAAGTAAAAGGAAGTTATTTTGAATATTTACTTTAGTTTACAATTATTAGTCTAGTCGCATATAACAAAATTTCCCAATAAAAACTCTATTTAAACAACATAATTTATGATATTTATAATTATTTCGAAAACGGCTGGATATAACTAATATGCTTGTATTACAAAAAAAATTGTCTATGAATTCTACGTCAAATAGCTAAATAATATACAGGGTGTTCCATTTGAAAAACTTGAGAAAAATTATTTTAAAATGTGAGGTTTTTGAAAGCTTATTAGGAACACCCTGTATAAAATAAATAAACGCAATTACATTCATAGTATCTCTAGACCTCTTGTCATAAATTCCACTCAATGCCGAGGTTAAAAAAATAGTTCTGGATAGTTTTTTTTGATTTTTTTATTCAGGACTGCAAAACTTTTTTTTTTAGTTTTTAATTTATTTCTCCGAAACTACGGAACCAAATTAAATAAAATTTGAGACACTTATAAACGATAGTAATACGAACCTAAATATGCAATAAAATACTGGGTGTCCCATTTAAAAAAATATAATTTTATGTTGTCACACTTTTTTGGGCCACCCTGTATACTGTAAAATATTTTTAAAACATGCCGCTTTTAATCCAATATCTCAAGCTGTTTTAGTATTGTTGATAAGTTCTTCGATAACGATTTAATCTTCCGTCCACGCTTCGTTTGCGGACCCTGTATAATATGTCCATGGAACAACAAGAGGAAAACTTTTTTATTTTGAATTTTTCGAGAAATTGTTGTTCTTCATAACATTTTCTGCTTGTAAGAAAAATAGGACTTGGGCGACTAATTTCAGCTCCAACATATAAATTTTTTGTACCTTGTGTATCAGGGTTTATTAAATATTATTTAATAATTTAAATTTCTCGAATTAATAAGAGTTATATTTATATATTAATATTTTTGTTGAATAAAAAGGAAAAACTCAATAATTGCAAAAATAAACACACAGGTAACATGAAATAGTTTTTATTTAATATACAAGAACAATTATTCGAAAAGATCGCTACCAAATTATAATTTTTTGGAGTTATGCATATTCTAAACACCCTGTATGTTGAAACTGAAATTATTCTGGCTGCCATTCTGATTATATGACTTTTTGGGATTGGAAAAGACAATATAATACCTAAAACTTTTTTAGAAAAAAGTGCTTGTGCGTGGGATTGTCATTTTAAGATTCTATCTGAAGGTGTAAAATCGTGTCAGCTTTAACAAACAGGGAAACGAGCTTGTTTGGTTCGACTTATTGCCTTCTATGTTTTCTTTATTCTCGAAATAAAGAGTTTACAATTTTCCTCCAAAACCTTAAAAGAACATTTCTTTCGTTAGCATCGATAAAAATAGCTTATTCAAATCTCTCAAAAAGTCGCGAACTGTGCATTTAAAAATTCAGCTACCTTTGTACCTGGAATTTTTTTAAGTTAATCATCCGAATACTCACTGTACTTATTATTCAAATTCATCTACGAATATTCAAAAATTCGAATATATGAATATCCAAATATTCTAATTGGAATATTTGAATATTCGACTGTTTAAATAATTTGATATTTACGAATTCAAATATTTTATTGTTAATACCTTTAATTCTATTCGCCATTTTTAATTTTAGGCACCATGAAATATGCAAGTAGCTCTTTGATTCCTACTGAACTATGCCAAGTTGTATTTATTTTTCTAATAATAATAATAATAATAATAATCTTTATTTAGCACTTGGCTAGTTATTACTAAAAAATGCAAGTTACAAAACAGTGTTTATATGTCAGTTACAAAAATGATAAATCCTACTCTACTCTACATATCTTCAAATAACGAAACAATCTTCTTTTAAAAACATTTAACCCATTTGCCTCCTTAATGCCCTCCGGGAGGTCATTGACAGGACAATCTCCCTCGAAAAATAGCGATTTTTGTAGATATGTGGTCTTAACTGACTCAATGTTATAATGTTGCCCAGAGCGAATGGCATAACTATGAAAATTTGATCTTTTTTTAAGAAAAGCATTAAAATATATTGGTAAAAGAAATAACTAATAAAAAAAATTATGCAACTATGCAGTTTTTATAACGCCACCATTTTGTTTTAGATCCGAATAAAGAAGTAATATTCTTGCATAGAAAAGTATTCGATAGCACCGTCAAAATGATGTATCGCACAACAAATCTTTAACTTTTTATTTTTTATTTTTTTTTTATGATTTTCTTTACTCATTCACAATTTTGATGGTTGGAACTGTCATTCATCGAAACCGTAGGGTGTTTACTTATTACCTTACCCTACTGGCCACACCCAAATGTGATAAAAAATATTAGCGAGTCAGAAGGTCGCCGGTGCGAGAAGGAGGGGGAAGCCTTAAAAAATGCACTGTATAAAAGGCCAATTAGAACAATCGAATATTGAAATATTAGAATACTCGAATATTCACACATTAATAATTGTATATAAAACTATTCCCTATTTTAGTATCTTAGTAGTCGAATAGTCGAATTATTGGAGTTTGATTCCTATCACTATACTGTATAGTACTTATATAAGTTCAAACATTTAATTTAGAACGTTTAGTGAGCTATTGTAACAGCTAGGAAAAGGTTATTAGATATCTACCGGTACTTCTTTGCTGAACAAAATGTCAATAGAGTGGAGAACGATTTACCTAATGACGGGTGGAAGTTGATGATTCATATTAGTGGCGATTGAAGGGGGGTGGTATAGAGGTGCTGTCACTCCATGGGATGATATTTCAATAATTCTTAATTAATTAACAACCTAATCAGAACATTTACAACGACAGAAATATTTAACAACAAAGTACGTACTTCCAGCCACCAGCAAATTATAACCTGCAGTTTATAGGAGATCAGTCTAGGTTATATTGTGTGTTTTGGTTTGTTCGGGGGTAACAGATTCAGCGCAGTTTAGCTGCAAAGTCCCTATTTTACTGAGCTTTTTTTTATCATATTTTAGTTACCTACTAAACAAGATATGCTTATTTGGGTATCATCGGCAAGTGGTGGGATACCCTTATTTCGTTGAATATTTCACTCATGCACAATTTTTCCCATAAGAGAAATGGTGTTGTTATCGAAAAATTATAGCGGAAACTTCTTTCGTACAAATTTATCTGAAAATCTGAAATCTGAACAAACCCGAATAAACCCGAAAATTTTCGAAAATTAATAAATGGAAATTTTGGAAATATCCCCGGAAAATTTCCAGAATCGTCATTTTTGGCATTGACGCCTTTGCAACAATGAATCACTTATCAAAATTTTGAAATAGACCACGTGGTATAATTGGGAATATTAATTATAATTTAACTTCTTCACGACTTAATAAACTTATTTAGACTCGAGAAATTTCCCATCAAAACATAACACGTGAATAAAATATTTCCTAATGGAAATTTTAAAAAAAAATTAGTTTTCAGTCTTTTTTTTTCAAAAATTTCTGGAAATATTTTATGCACTACTTATATTTCTAGAAGAAACACCGGCTTCGGCTTCTTTACAACGATGTTTAATATTTAAGAGAAGATTTCTATTTGTATTGGAATTCGATCAGAGAATTAAATATCAACTTTAGTCGCCTTCCCAGAACTCTCTTGCAATAGTCTGAATAAATCGAGTTCTCTAAATTTAAAAATTAATAACGGATGCCAGGTATGGAGGATGAACTGTTCATCAAATATGTATAATTATATTAAATTTATTAGTGCCATATGCATTTAAATTAATTTAAGTAATAACATTTAAACCATCTATTTCTAAAACCCTGAAAAATTAAAGAAATATTTCTTATATAATACTCAGTTATATCTATAGAATCAACCTCTGCTTAAGAAGAAGATCCCAAATTAGCAATTAGAGCTATCTAAGTTTCAACAATTCAGTGAAAAAATATGCAGCTTCAAAAGAGACAAGAGTCATCAGCTGATAAATATTTATTTTCGTGAAGTTTTAACTGTTAATAATAAAGGTTAACTGAAATTGTTATTATTATTCTTATTAAATTATATTTTTTAACGCAGTTTCCTCATACCGTTTATAATCCTTTTACTTTACGAATCCAGTTTCAGATTCGAAAAAAAAAAGTATATTTGGCTAAACCTTCACCTAAAAGAGTGCCTGCTTAGCAACCTCGGATTAAACGCAGCTCTTAAAGTAATGAGTCAATAAAAAAACCTGTAACTTTTTAACAATCTAATTTGTTAAGACTGTCGGTATTTTAGTTTACATTTTTGGACAGAATAATTTTTAAATCACACCACATGTTATTTGTTCTAAAACTTTAATATTTACGGAAGCTTCATTTTCATTGTTAATTGTTTACGGTGGTTCAATTGCAATGTGATTGGTAGAAATCTTTATTCGCATTTGTTTTATATCTACTGTACCGGATTAATGCTTTTTCTCCAAGTTTAACTAAGTTACTGACAATTTCCAGCCATGGATGATAGTTTCTAAACGGGAAATTTTTAAATTTTTGTTAATAACTTTATATTATCTTTAATAGTGTGAATATCGAAAATTTTACGATATCTTTCATGTAATCTATCCTACTATACCTATCTCAATTGTTTCCACTTTTAACTTTTAGATGTTGAAATTGTATAAGAGTATAAAAATGCACTGCGTCAATTAGTTATCGACCATTGAAAAATTCACGTTCTAATTAATAGGCGTTATTTCGTTAATAATGAAGCAATTTTAATATTTTTATTTTTTAACTGATAGAAAATAGATTCTAGGGACATTCAGAATAGTTTACGTTCTGATATGTCTAATGGTACGGCGATGCATGTAAATTTTCTAAAAGTGAAACTTGACATATCTTATATAAAAATTGAATTTGATTATTTTTTTTTAAGCAACCCAATTAGAACTATATCTGGATTAGACCATGGCCCAAAGGAATTGCCATGCCACTCGAGGTAACAGAAAAAATTACTATTTCTCCTAAACACGCTATATTATCGAAAAGCCGTTTCGTAAACAATCAATGCGACATTCTATCACTTTTGGCTTTTGCCGGGTTAAAAATAAAAATAATTTCAACAAAATATAAAGTCTATAATACAGAGTGAGACGCAATTATTTTGAAATAGAAAATTTTCAAATGGCAACATTACTATTTCCCAACAACCCGATGATAACCTTATACAATAAGAAAGTATTTTTGGCTACACAGTAGCACTTTAAAATACTAATTCAGATTGGATAGTACTACCAAGAAAAGGAAGCCTTCTCCATTGATAGGATGTCACCACCTGCAGACTGGGTTCTTTGTTATTTTGATTTAATCAAAGCCCTGACGTCTGTTCGGATTCTGTGGGACTGCTAAGAGATGGCACTACGCGTTGTATTTTCTCGACTACGGTTGATAATACAGCGTAAGGTATAGAGCTTTTCTGATGACAGGTATGGATACCTACCCTGTACTGAACAAAAGAGTTCGGAACTGGTCTGCAGGTGGTGACATCCTATCAGTGGAGTTAGTACCATTCAATCTGAATTAGCATTTTAAAGTGCTACTGTGTAGACAAAAATATGCCCTTACTATATATGGTTATTATCGGGTGATTGGGAAATAATAATTTTTCCATACATTATTATTTGATATTAATACCACATGAGAAGCAAACTGAAATTTTATTTAGCATAAAATGTCGTAATGATTTTTTACGAAACATTTTTTCGATAATATAATATGTTTAGCAGAAATAGCACCTATAGTGGCATAGCGATTCTTCTGGGCCAATGTCTAACCCAGATATAATCTCTAATTGCTTATTTAGAAATTAATTAAATTCAATTTTTATCTACAAATTTAAATTATATACAAAGCCTCTTTTAAATAAAATAATTTTGAAATACCATTGTAAATATTTTTTTATTAGTTAGCTTTAACACTAATAACTGAATCGTAATTTACTTCGATCTGTATTATTTTATGTAGGTATTTTTTATTGTAATGATTTAACACAACTTTCAATTTCGCCAACAATTCGATCCAAATTCTTTGTTAAAAATAGTTATAATGGGAATGTGACAATTCCTTATTTTTCTTACTTATTTTTATGCAGAATTTATCGTAATCCTTCCATAAATTTTTAATATATTTATTAATGTGCGTATAACCTTCTATGTCATTATAACTAAATATGAACAAACCTTATCTACAATTTATTCAAATTTCCATTATATTAGATTATTTATATATAAATAAATTAGTACGCCAGCCTTTAAATACAAATTATTAGTAGTTATGTAATATTTACGATGATTTTTTATGTCTACCTGTATATCTATGAAAACTTGTAATAATCAAGATAATGGGGATTTATTATTAATGTTTCAAATAGACAAATGGGTCAAGGAGAACTAGTTATAGGATACGACTGATGAAATTAGTGAGTAGACAGCGGATTACGGATTTAATGCAGATTAAATTGGATAGTTAATACTTTCTTATGACGTTCAACATTATGACGGCTGAGATTTTTGCTGTGATTGAATTATTTGATATTAATATAAATTTATAATATAGATCGTTTCATGAGCGGTTGTACTTACCATCATCGATGATGGCATACCTTGGAAGAAGGGTTGGTATTAGCTAATTCATATAAATTCAATAACATTCAAATTCTATATTAAAGTTAAGCAAAGCAATATTGAAATAAATATGTTCCAAAGCCAATGATGAGTTCTCTTACCAAAATGCTCTGTAAATCACGTTCGGAATTGTTCCCTAATAAAATTTTTATTTAGAATACAGTAAATTTAAATCATCATATCTACTTTTCGCAGTTTTATGATATTGCTAAAAAACACATATGATAATTTAATATTTGCTTCCTGTTTTTAATAAACACACTAAGCAACTGCAAAACGATATGTTCTGTGAAACTATAGTAATAAATAATATCGCACGAACTATGGCCGAAAAAGATAATAAACGGCATTTATTAGCAAAGAACTCCCAGCGGAACATAAATGACCAAAAATAAAGAATTCAAAAAATAAGCTAAAATAATATAAAATTCTGTTACATTAAAATATTTAAAAGATCTGATGAATCTGAATCATTTAAGTTTACAACAGCCGGGAGAATATCGGAGCCAAAATAGCGATATGTTTCCAAATGCTGAATGAATAAGACTATTAGTATAAAGAGGGCGTCCAGAGATCTCTGAATTGCGGATGTTGTGGATGCCTTATAATCCTCATCTTTTCTAATGCCATGCGACCTGATCTTCTTAACATTGGTAATTCCAGCTCCACGGGTATTCGATTACCGACTTGAAACAAACATTGAATTGGTATTTTTATCTGCTTTGTACACGTCAATGTGACACCTGCTATTACGAAAATTGATACAACAAAAAAGAGGAAGGAATTCTATCTTTAGAATTATTTCTTTTTCTGTCTATTTCTGTTCTCATTCTAACAAGTAACCGGTTTGATATGTCTTTGTTAAGAAAAACAAACAAGCGACGGACGTGACTTAATGTCAATACTTTTATCCAGTTTACAGCAGACTTGGCACAGTTTTACCATATTGAGTTAATAATTACTATCTTTTTCACAAACAATAGTTAAATTTAACACACAGGCACTGAAAAACAACAAAAAAATTTATGCAGTTGTTCTGGCGAAATAAACGGCTCGAAAATCCCTTGACGAAATCGAGTAATTTTCCAATCGATACAGTAGGATCCTTTCGACATTCTGACATGATTTGTAGTGGGCGCCGCATGCGAGGGGAAGGGGGCGCGCCCCGTGAATCTAACCTACAACGGATTTTCCTAAATAACTCCGCCGGTTCTGATGCTACAAAAATTGAAGAGCTTGACAGAGCGCGTAAGCTCGAACAAACCTGATCCCGATATCTCAATGAGTTCCCGAATTATTGCGTTTTTTAACTGCAAAAACAATAAAATTTAATTAATTATATCTCGAGAAGGGGCGGAGTTGATGCATCAATTTTTCGCGAATACAACAGGTAACAACAAGTACTTTGATGGCCCGGAGGCTGGGTGTGGTGGGGCAATGAGGAGGAGAGTTATGGGGGGGAAAAATATTACATAAATGCTAATAAGTAGTTTATTAATCGAGCTACGGGGAGGGGATCAGGCCAGATTCAATTTGTTCATTTATCAGCTACGAGGGGGGATTGGCGAAAAAATTTTATTTTCACTAATGCGCGCTTGTCGTGGCATACAGGGAATGGCCACTATTTAATATTTCCGAAAATACTTTAGATATTATGTTAAATTTTGGTATATTAAATAGGATATAGAACCACACATTTTATTTAGAAAAGTTATTAAATTGTTCCACCAGTAGCGTCCCTGCAAACATGCCCTCTGATATTTTTTACAAAAAATATGGTACGCCACTCACATTATTCCATTTGAATATTTTTCTGATTAGCCTGGTCAAATTGATGCCCCAACTACGCCCCTTCTCGAGATATAATTAATGAAATTTTATTGTTTTTGCAGTTAAAAATCGTGATAATTCGCGAACTCGTTGAGATATCGGGATCATGTTTATTCGAGCTTACGCGCTCTGTCAAGCTCTTCAGTTTTGCCCTTCACATTTTTTTTGTAGCATCAGGACCGGCTGAGTTATTTAAGAAAATCCGTTGTAGGTTAGATTTAAGGGGCGTGCCCCCCTCCCCCCAATCCGGCGCCCCTACAAATCATGTCAGAATGTCGAGAGGATCCTACTATATCGATTGCGAAAAAAAAAAAAATCGATTTCGTCAAGGGATTTTCGTAAACCAGATCGACTCCACTATAACGACAAATTTGACAGTGGTTGAAGCGGTAGCAGATATGAAAGATGGCCTTTCCAATAAGAGCTTTATAAAAAATACTTCCGAACGCTCGAAGGCAACGTAATGTCTTGTCTCATTAATAAAAAAACGACAAAGAAAAATTATACTAAATTTCAGAGCTACCCGTTGTTCTGGAAAGTTATTTACAACCAACCTAAGAATGTGAATTGTTTATTATTCAAAGACTGTGAACTAAAGCTGTATACTCCTTTATTTAAGATGCTTGTTCAGATCAGATACTCCCTATAAAAGTCCAAGGTCATATATTACATTTTTAATTTAAATACAAATAACAAATCTAGAAGAAACCCTTACCTCTAAAACTAACTTAAGGATTCTTCTGCATCTTTCTCCATTATAAAGTACGCAACAAGCTTTGATATCGTATTTTGTTAATCTTCTGAATACCGTCGCAGCATTTTACACAATAAAAATTGGAAAAAGGAAATGAAACCTAAGGTGTCTCTTGATAAAACAATTTTTTTGGTAAATTACTTAATTTCATAACCCACATTTTAGGTTATTATTATTCTACTAGGTCTAAAAAATTAGCTGTTGAACGGCCGCCATTTTGGTTTTTAAGAAATGAACAATGTTTATGCCCTTTTTAGTTTGTTTCAGTCGATTTTTGAACCTTTCTGTGTGTTAACAAAGGTAGGCAATTGATGACATAAGTACAAACCCTCCATTAAACGGACTTTATGCGCTTTGGATTTATTGGATTTCGGTAATCTTGAAAGAAAAGTATTGTTAATATGCAATGAACCAAATTTCGCAACCGCGTTCATATCCAAAAATTCAAACTCAGTTTTTTAAGGAAATAAAATGTAAGATTTGGTGACACAATACGGATGAGATAAAATACAAATTTTAAAATTTAAATAGTTATAGATGGAGGTATTACCAATTCCTCGGACTAAGGAGCCCATATTTCCGACGTCATAAGACCTAGTGCATTGAGATTAAGCCATGAGAGCCTATGTAAATATAAGTCAAGGCAGTTTAATGCTATCACCTGGTAATTTCAATGGCAAATTAAATGGCTTAAACAACCCCGATTTTTCTTGTTCTTACTGTAATAGTTTAATTAGTTTTTTTCTATTTTCTACTATTATAGTTCTAGAGGTTTCTTAGTTGAAAAGTTTAAACAGTCCTGATTTGTTATTCCTATTGTCATTGTGGTTCTATATAGACGCATCTTTGTTAACTAGCCCTATTACTATGTTTTGATGTTATTGTGGTTCTACAAAACTCTCGGATAAAAAAGAGGGACGTCCTAGGTATTATAGAAGAGATCGTTAGTCATTTTACGTTGTAATCTCTCACAAAATTTCAATTTTTCACATTACTGCTTATATGTCAACAAGTTATATTTATACTGCTAAATTTAAATACATCTAGTTCGACATCACCTTGAATATTTTACAATCAATAATAACTGCTTTATTCAGCTGCAAAATAAGTAGGTTTCATGGGAAATAATTTAATTCTAAACAGCAGCTTTAACATAATGAGCATTGTTTACGAGTTAGTAACATGCTATAAAATCAATTACTTGATTCCGCCCCTAAGGATAGTTAGTGTGTACATAGTAAATCATAATTTTCCTGCAAATTGTTCGGGTTTGTTGGGTTTCTAAAAATAAATAACGATGTACCAGGTAGATGCGTTTAATTAAATTCCATCAGCATAATATTAATGTAGAATATGGATTTGTCACAGAATGTATTACTTGTCAAGTGTATTTAGTAACTAATAGTCTAAGAGAGATGGAAAAAAATATATTTAATATTTCTTGACATCTCTGAATGTAACGAAAACAAAGGATTTGTTTGTTATTATTTTAGTCCAGACAATTGGGTATGAGCTTTATGTGATGAAAAATGCATTCAAGTTTCTATCTCAGATTCTTGATTCGCTTACTTTAAAGAAGCTATTATTTAAACCTAATTTTGTATCAAGTAAATAAAAAAGGAACTTTGAAGAGTAAGATGCTAGAAACTTTCACCTTAGTATGTAGTTATTACGTAAGGTTTACAAACACAAAAACATCAAGGATCTTAAGAAACGTTTAACAGTCTATAAAATATATGTTGGACGATGTGCGAGTTTTGTTATCACATACATACATGGTTTGGCAATTATGAACGATTAAATTACGAGAACGAGAACCGATACCAAATCCGGATTTTCGATAATCGATAGCACTAATACTTTACCTTTTGACAGTGCATTTCGTATGCCAGTAACGACATCAACTGTCAAGGAGTGACGTTACATATATTTATTATAGAACAACCTGTATATTATTAATTATTCTTAGTTAATATAAATTCTAAATATACAGAGTGTTACAAATTCGACCTTCACCAATTGTGATTTCGGAAACGGTAAAAGATACGAGGTCGGTTATATATTTGGAAAAATATAAAATTTTGCGTTTCGGTTTTTAGTTTTTCCTGACTTTGTTCGAAGAGTTGTCTAAAAAATAAATTTCACTTCCTCATTGCTACTTTTTATTCTCCTTTCATGCGATGTTTATCTTTGGGCCACCGTCAACTAAATTTTTTTAAATATGGGCCTGGATCTTTTTGTTTAAGTTATGAAAGAGGGCCGAAATCTACATTCAGGGTTTTGAGCACTTACTGGTTTCCGACGTTTTGTTATATAAATTGACCATCTTCATTAAAAAATCCCTAGTACGTTCCTGTAATTTACTTTATTTTTAAAATTCGGTACGTTTCGAAAATGTAAAACTGAATGCCTCTTTTAAAACTCTTAAGAAAGAAAATTTTATTCGTATCAATAAAATATATTACTTGTACCTATACTAAGGCGAAATTTGATACAACTATTAGTTTTAAAATCTTCAGTTTCTTCGAAACAAAAGTAAATTACAGAAAGGTACTAGGGGTATTTTAATGAAGAAGGTCAATTTAAGGAACAAACCCGAACAAACCAGCAAGTGTTGTATACCACTGAAGGTAGATTGCGATCCTCTTTCATAATTTAAACAAAAAAATCCAGGCCCGTATTTAAAAAAAATTAAGTTGATGATGGTGACCTAAAGACGGAACATCCTATTAAAGATCTGATGATGCCATCTTGTGGAGAATAAAAAGTAGTAATGAGAAAGTGAAATTTATTTTTATCTCTCCGAACAGTCAGGAAAGACTAAAGACCGAAACGCATAATTTTAGATCTTTCCAAATATATTGAAAGTACCTATATTTATTTTTTTTGTCCATAATTAACCGACTCCGTATCTCTTACTGTTTCCGAAGTATCAATGGCTGGTATAAAACTATGTATTTTCTTTGATATTACAGATATCAGAGAAATTAAAGTAACAAAATGTTTAGAAAACATGAGGCTACAGTATGATTTCAGCATACACCCATTATTGTTGCTAATGCTCCCTACAGGGTGTCTCAAATTTAACGTAAAAAAAATTTGCACCCTGTATAAGAATAAAACTGAAATCTGAATAAAAAATTCTATCACTGTGCAATTACCACCAAAGAAAAAAGTTACAGTTCAAAAAAAAAAAAATTGCAAAATCGATTTATCGGTTCGCGAGAAAATCAACTTTGAAATTGAGCATAATTTTTGGTTGTGCGTTATTTTTGCTGCTATAAGTGTATAGTAATATATTGTTATTAAAAAATAAATTTGATTCAAATTTTTATGGCTAAAGATCTTATACTTATAACTTTCACATATGGAGTAATTAATATCAACTTGCAAGAAAATACTGTATTATTAACCAAGGTTTTAAATCCCTGGGCGCTTAAACCGTGGTTAATATAATATTTTTCCCAGTACTAAGCCGTTTACGAAATCTTGCTGTTTTTATTAATATATTAATTTTCTTCTTCTTCTCCTAATAGTTCCTATCCGTTCCGGATGTTGGCGAGCATATTAGCTATCATCACTTTGTTAACTGCGGCTCTGAACAACTGTGTGGTGGTCACCGCAAACCAGGTTTTGAGATTTTTTCACCAAGAGATGCCATTTACGGAATCTTCCTACACCTCTCTTTCCATCCACTTTGATCATTTATATTATCGGCGTTATTAATTCAGCAGTATTGTCAATCTGAATTTGTGAAATTACACAATTAGATGGAAAAATTTCTAATTTTTATACGTTTTTAGTTACATAAATACACGTTTTTTACACAGCATTTATAATTAATACAGTCAATGTGTGCTCACAAAGGCCCCTAGCGGGAAAGCTTTGAGGTAGTTGTGATTTCTTCAATTTTACATGTTTTTCGGGGCGCTGAATCCGAATTTGATGTTGGCTAATAAAACTTCGTAATGTAACATTAAAAAAAAAATGCAAGAAAGTTAAAAAATCTATTTTTTCTGATTATAACGGAAACTGACAACTTTTCGTAAATAAACTTCCTATTCAAAAAGAAAGCACATAAAACTTTCTACAAATTTTATTATTCGAATTTTGCAGTGTATAAAGTGGGTTTTTGCCGAGATATCTGAAATGTGTCAATTTTCAACTATCGTTTGAGCCCGAGTGGTTGGTTGGAGAAGAAAACTTAATTTATAGGAAATTTTATTTACTATCATTATGATTATGAAGGTTATTTACGAGAAGTCCGAGCTACATACAAACATCCACCAAAAAATTTGATTTTTAAAATTTTTTTTGGATTCTTTCAATGTGGCGTCATGAAATTTTGTTAGCAAAAAGTCAAATTTGGATTCAGCATCTCAAAAAACATGTAGAATGGAAAGAATCATAACTACCCCACAACTTAGAGAAGTCCGAGCTACATACAAACATCCACCAAAAAATTTGATTTTTAAAATTTTTTTTGGATTCTTTCAATGTGGCGTCACGAAATTTTGTTAGCAAAAAGTCAAATTTGGATTCAGCATCTCAAAAAACATGCAGAATGGAAAGAATCATAACTACCCCACAACTTAAAGAAGTCCGAGCTACATACAAACTTCCACCAAAAAATTTGATTTTTAAAATTTTTTTTGGATTCTTTCAATGTGGCGTCACGAAATTTTGTTAGGAAAAAGTCAAATTTGGATTCAGCATCCCAAAAAAAGATGTAGAATGGAAAGAATCATAACTACCCCACAACTTTCCAGATAATTTCAGTAGTACAGATACTGATTTTTGAAGAAAACTAGCCTAAACTGAAATTAATATACATTATGTGGGCTTTGATGTATTTGCGAAAAAAAGGTCAACGAAACTGAATATTAACACACTTAGGTGGTGGCTTTCAAATTATATGCAAATTACACGCACCTTGTGCTGCACAAAAATTACACACAAGGCAATGAAAATGCACGCAAATCGTGTAATTACATGCTAATTGGCAAAACTGCATTTCAGTCAATTTACTTATGATCACAGAATATTTTTCTTCTGTTTTTTCTGTCATATAATTATAATTTGCAGTACTCGTGTTGCCTGTGTACAAAAGTTTGATAGTTTTTTTTGCCAGATGTCTCTATTATTGACCATGGTAAATAATGTAGGTACATAATAATGATTTTTTGGCACGAGGTTAAGAAAAATTATTTCTAAAGCTGAAATCCAGTAATAATATGCTAGATATGATACACAGGGTGTTCCTTAATGACGTGCTAATATTTCAGGGAGTGATTTCTTAGGTCATTTTATAAAGAAATGTTCATATGAACAATGTCCACCGCAACGGCTTAAATTTCTTGCTACATTGTGGTTATTTTTTAATATCTCCGAAAGTACTTTAGATATTATTTTCAATTTTGGTATGTGTTAATAGAATATGGAACCACAAATTTTAGTTAGAAAAGTTATTCAATTGTTACACCAGTGGTGTCCCTGCAAACATTTACTGAGATATTTTTTACAAAAAAGATGGTCCGCTAATGACATTTTTCCATATGGATATTTTTCTGATTAGCCTGGTCAATTCTACATAAAAACGGTATCTTGAGTTTTTCTCGTCAGACGCACTCGTTCTTGATTAAAAGCACAAAAATTCATATTGAAACTCATTACTATTAACATTGATATAATAATTAATGATAAATTTTGTTTTATAAAAATTATTGGAATGGGCAATTCGATATGAAGACGGGCGGAATGCCTTTTAAGTAAAGGTGGCCATTTTCAAAAATTTTTATAAACCAAATTTATAATTAATATTTTTATCAATGTTAATAATAAGTTTCAATATGAATTTAGTGGTTTTAATCAAGAACGGGGTGCTTCTACGAGAAAAACTCAAGAGACCGTTTTCATGTAAAATTGGCCAGGCTAATGAGAAAAAATATCCACATGGAAAAATATTAGTAGCGTACTATCTTTTTTTTTAATATCAGAGGACATGTTTGCAGGGACGCCACTGGTGCAACAATTGAATAACTTTTCTAACTAAAATTTGTGGTTCAATATCCTAAATTATTATTTTTTGAAATTTTGACCTCCCTGCCCGTATACCAAAACTAAGTTTTTTAATAGCAAATCTTGATTTTTTTACAAGCAAATTTTTTTATCAAGAATAATTTTTGTCACAAATTAAAAAAAATTAGGTCTATTTATGGTCTAGGTAACCCGTCCATCCAGGGACGGGGTCCCTGCCTAAATAAACAAAGATATCATTTATTAATTAGTTGTAATTGAATAAAACAAATTCTGCATTTTAAACTCAAAATGCAAAACAAAGAAATACATTAAAAATAAATGTAACTTTTAATAACAGATAGATTGGACTATACTTCGATTATATCCAATCGTTATCACAAAGCACAAATAAACTGTGCCTATGTAGTATAGCATAAAAAAACGGCATTAATAATCAAACAAATACTTATACGAGAACTACTGAAACCTATATTTAATTTAATCAAGGATTCAGCGAAATATCTCCCAGTGTAGCAAAAAGAAGCATGTAGCATGTAGTTAGCATGTAGAAATTTTAACCATTTTTTAGATCTATAATATTTGCGGACAAATTAGTTTAAGTTACTCTGAGAATAGGATAGGCTGCTGGCGACGCTGGAAATATTAACAGGTTTTCCATACTTTTTTCAGGAAGAACAAACAACCGATTTACAATATTCATTTGAAGTAAATTGATTAAAGTTTGCATGTTATCTTGGGGACCGCACTAATTTGTCTCCAAATTTTTCTGTTAATTAAACATACATAAGGACAAATAAATAATCATCGGCTAGGGGGATTTCGACTTTATACGGAATAATGAAAAATAATGATGTCAATAAGATTCTTCAAATCATACAATGTCTGAAGCTGTAACAAATTTTCTTCTGGTAAAAAATAATATATTAAAATTCCTTTCTTTTTCGCTTAAAAAATATACTCTATTAAAAAGTTTAATATTGCTTTTCCTGTTTGAAAAGTTTTCACGTTCTATATTACATATTTATAAGATACTTCCTTGCGGAATGGCAAAGGGAGGTCTCGTCCAAATTTTCATGCTCAGTTTAGCATATTTATGTAACTTTTCGTTACTTTTTCAAAAACGATAACCAAGTTTTTTCCGGAGTATCATCAAACTATTTAGGATCGTCAAATAACCCGGGATATGGAAAAACTTGATGCTGCATTTTAGTACGTGAATAAATAATAATAAGTTTTTGGAAACTTTAGCGAGTATACGGGAAAGTAATAAGATTTTGCTCCATATTTCTCGTAGTAGAATTTTATAATGATACTTTGTCATTATCATAAAAGAAATTGTAGAAGAAAAGAAAACTTATCTATTGATTTTGTTGCTTCAAGGAAAAATATCTCTGTATAGATATATTTATTAAAATCAAGTTGAAACTACAAAAGTAATAACATAAACCACAGGTGGCCATCGTGCTACAGTGTCACGCAAAGATAAACTTAAAAAAAATCTAAAAATAATAATGTCGTCTTCAGGAACTTTTTCAAAATCCTTACAACTCTACTCATGCACTCAAAAAATGCAAATGTAATTCCCATAGCCAAGGTTACTAATTCCACTGAAGTGTCTCAGTTTAGGCCCATAAGTTTGTTGCCAACCCTTTCCAAGATACTAGAGAGGATTGTAAGTGAGCAATTAACGGAATATTTTGATGCCAATAATATTTTACCAACTACCCAGTCTGGCTTCCGAAGGCATCACAGCACCTGTACAGCTTTGAGATGATCTTTTCCGAGCATGTGACCAACGCATGCAGTCCTCTCTGGTGCTCTTGGACTCTAGCAAGGCATTTGATACATTAGAACCTGATATATTGTGTACCCAACTTAAGTTCTTCGGTTTGAGTGACAGTGCATTGAATTTTGTAAAAGATTACTTGACTAACAGAACACAGCGGGTGTCTTTTAGCGGCGATCAGTCTGAGTTTTTACCGGTCACTAGGGAGGTGCCCCAAGGAAGTATTCTTGGTCCTCTTTTATTTTCTATTTACACCGCTGATTTTAGCAGTTTTCTTAAAACATGTTTTTCACATCAGTATGCAGACGATTTTCAAATATATCATTCTTTTTGTTATGAAAATGCGGAGGAAGCTGCTAATAGTGCTGGAGATCTCTGGTGCACACGGACTGCTGTTAAATGGAAAAAAGTCGCAACTGCTTATCTTCGGATCACAAAGGGAAAAACTTAGAAATGGCAATAACTTTAAAATTAAGGTGGGCGATGAAGTTCTGCTACCTGTTGATAAGTGCAGAAATTTGGGTCTGATTTTTGATGGTTGTCTGAGATTTGATAGTCATGTATCTCATCTCTTACAGACCTGTTATTATAAGCTTAAAATGTTGTATGTTCATAAAGAGTCCCTTGCGTCGGACATCAGGCTGCGGTTATGCAATGCGTTGGTTTTATCTCCCCTATCATATTGTTGTCAAATTTTTTTTCCTGCGCTCACTGTTAGGGACAGAACTAGCTTACAGAAAGTGCAAAATATGTGCCTGAAATTTACTTATGGAGCGCGAAAGTTTGATCATGTGTCGCCCCTTCTTAATGATTCTGGCTGGTTGACCTTGGACGAAAGATATCTTGTGCAGTTTTCGTCACTGATTAAAAAGCTAATGTTATCAGGCCAACCCTTGTATCTCCGTACACTCTTGGTAAGGGTGGAGATGTGCACGATAGGGCCACTCGCCATAGACAACGGCTTTGTATTCCCCGCCACCCTTCAGCCATGTTTCGGAGATCTTTCAGTTATGGTGCTCCCAAGATTTATAACACTTTTGATGGACTGATTGAACAGTGTGCTTCGGTTATGACTTTAAAGACAAAAATTAAACAATTTATTGTTTTGAACAAAACTCATCAACATTAGTAAATTTAAATTATGGAATTTTCTTTTCTTTTAAATTTTTAATATTACTAATTGTAATTATATTAATTGTAATATATATATATTTTTTCCTTTAATTTTTTAAATATTATTAATTATAATTGTATTAATTATAATATGTTTTGTAATTATTGTTTCAAAAATAATATTAATTAATATCTATATAATATAGTCATAGGTGTTATTTTTTTTTAGATTAAATTACTTTCGTTAAGCATTCAAGCTATGGTTAGCTACTGTTAGGTTAAAAGTTTTTTGTTTGACGGTTAGATAAGAGCAGCTTATAGCTGGATCTCGCCGCCCATTGATAATTTTTTTTTGTAATTCTTCTTGTAATATAAAAGACATTTTTATTTATTTATTTATTTATAATTAATTTCACTTTTTTTTCGGAAAACATGTCTTACAAAAAGTGTTTTTAAACTCTGACAAATTATAGCACTGAAATTTTGTATGGAGTTAAGTTAGATCCCGAGGTTTTTCACCCAAATATTAGTTATAATAATACAGGGTGTTTCAAAATACAAATATTTTGATGATTTGGAAAATGGTAAATAGTACGTTTTTTTTAAATGAAATACCCTATATTTTATCTGTTGCCCTAAAAGCTATTGAACTTGCCTATCTTCCTATGTATAATGCTACTATACCTATCTTGAACAGTTTTTGACTTATGAGTATTTATTTAGCAAAATTAATTATTACAGATAACAATCACACTTTTTAGACCAATTTGGCAAGTAGCCTATGGAAATTAATTTATAATGGTTGACATTTTGCAAAAATATCTAATTACTTTTCAATAAATGTTCAATATGTTGGCCGTTCACTTCTAAACATTTCAGAATTCGAGTATTGACACCATGTGTAGTAGTAAGTTCATCGATATTTAAACTTTGAAAAGCACAATTCACCCGATCTTCTAAATCTTCCCTTGAATTTACCAGTGTTTTGTAAACAATATCTTTGAGAGTACCCCAAAGGTAAAAATCTAGAGGCGTTAAGTCTGGAGACCTGGCAGGCCAGTTCCAAGATCCCAAACGCCTGAACCAGCAATCCTCAAATATTCTCCTTATTTCCATACTTACTTCGGCAGTGCAATGAGCTGGAGCCCCTTCCAGTTGGTACCACCTGTTGCGATACTGGGTAAGAGGAAGATTATCAACGAAATTTTCAACAAATGTAGTTAAAATTTCGAAGTATTTTCTGGATGTTAAATTTTCATCATATATCAAATATCGAATTTTGTCATCCATCATTGAACAAAAAACATTAAACCAAAACTTTTCTTGGAATGAAGAATGTCTCGTAACATTGGGATTTTCTTACGCCCAATAATGCATATTTTTCCTATTAAAAATTTCTTCGCGTGAAAACTTCGACTCATCGAAATAATATTTCGTAAGAATTGTGGGTCTTCCTGTATATGAATTAAGTTTTCGCAAAACAAAGTTCTTTGTGGACAGTCCTCAGCCTTGAGAAATTGAACTTTGGTATACTTATAATCATACATATTATGTGTAAATAATATTTTTTGCACACAAAAAAACGATAAGCCCAAATCTTATTTGGCACTTCTTATTGACGCCTGCGGAAAGGCATGAAAATAAGCCAACACATTGATTTCATTTTCCTGATTGGACGTTAATAGGTCTAGGTAAATTTCTGGATGCTTTGAGTTCGTCTAAATTTCTTATTGCTAATTGATGGTAAATTTGTATACATTTCATTGAATCTTCTACATGTACGGCTGATGATCTTATTACACTGACCATTTAAAATAAATAAATTCATAAGTACTAATTTTGAATAGTTGTTATTTTTTCCATTTTTTTAAAACTTTAAATTTAACTTTAAAAAATTAAAATATTTAAATACACCAACTGACAATAAGACTGAATGAATAACAGCAAAATGTCAACTATTACAAAACAATTTCCATAGGCTACTTGCCAAATTGGTCTAAAAAGTGTGATTGTTATCTGTAATAATTAATTTTGCTAAATAAATGCTCATAAGTCAAAAACTGTTCAAGATAGGTATAGTAACATTATACATAGGAAGATAGACAATTTCAATAGCTTTTAGGACAACAGATAAAATATAGAGTATTTAATATATAAACGTACTATTTACCATTTTTCAAAAACCATCAAAATATTTGTATTTTAAAACACTCTGTACTATTATAACTAATATTTGGAAAGAGGGTGAAAACCTATGGATATAACCTAATTCCATACCAAATTTCAGTGCTTTAATTTGTCAGAGTTTAAAAATATCATCACTTTTTGTAGGACATGTTTTCCGAAAAAAAAAGTGAAATTAATTATTATCTCGAGAACTATAACAAATATTTATAGGAAAATATTAAGGAAAGTTATTAAGAAACTAATAAGGATTCTAAAACAAAAATAATACACAGGGTGTTCCGTTTAAATTATCAAAGTTGCTAATACTTTCAAGTAGAAGGGGCAACACTGCATGGCTAAAAATATTTTTAAAAGAGAGATCATGTCCGCTTCTATAAGCTCCCAAATTTTCAAAGTGACCCGATTACTAGTTCTCCATAAAAGTCTAATAGGCCATCCACCATCAATCACCCTGTATAATCAACTGATGTCAACTGCAACTTATGAGGAGTTTGATCCGCCAATGGCAACACTTTTAAACTGCAATTAATTTTTTTGAGGAAAATTAACATTTTGATAGAATTTTCGTTCGGAACATACTTTTTATAAAGCCCTTATTGGAGCGGCCATTTCTCATACCTTCTTTTACGTTTGACACTACCAGATTAACAACTGTCATAATTGTCGTTATTCTTAAATAAAGTTCTTTGTTGTTTTTTAGTGCTAAAATTCAAGTATTTTTTGTGGAGGAATAAACTGGATAGAAATATAGACCTTTGAGTCACGTCCGTGGATTGTTTGTTTTTTCTAATAAAGACATATCAGACCGGTTACCTGTTAGAATGAAAACAAAAACAGATAGAAGATAAGAAGAGATGGCGTTTCTACAGATAGAATCCCCCTCTCTCTCGCTTGTTGTATATCATTTCGTAATAACAGGCGTCACATTGACGTGTACAAAGCCGAACCCTGACAAATTGTATTTTAAAACCATTGAAAATACACGACCAGTATGTCATATGCTTTAGGAATAGAATACGACAACTTTCAAATTGTTTAATCTGTTTTTAACAACAATAGCACAATTTTAGAATTCAAAATAATAAATTAGGTTTGGAAAGCGACATCGAGTTCCGGTTTGCGCCAATTTTTAAATAATTTTACGAGTAATAAGACTAATAAAATAGCTGACTTAGCAGAAGTTTCAATTGTATACATTAGAAAATATTGAGTAAATTGAAACCAAAGTTTCCTAAATTTGGAAGTAAAATTAAAGCACCCTATAAAAAAATTTTGTAAAATTTTATAAATAGTACTCATATAACCCAGATATAGATGTCTGTAAAATTATTTGATCAAATCAATCAAAATCAATAAGGAATAAGTAGCATATTTATTGTGATCGTACAAAAGCAACAAAAATTGGAAATAATTAATATCTTGACACTACTTTAACAGATTAGAAAAAAAATTGGAATTACATAAACAATAAGGAGGGACACTAATTTTGAGTAAGAAGTATAGGGCATCCCATTAAAAAAAGTTTTAATGCTCCCGCTTTTATGAAATACACTGTATATTTAAACAGTCCACTAATATTTATGACATATCGAAGAAGTACCCACGAAATGGACACCCTGTATATGCTGGGGAAAGAATACACTTTACTCTGAACTGTGAAAAAACAACTTTATAAAAATTTCTTTGAAATTTTTTTTTACTGGTACGGTAAATATTTTGATTGAAAGATTACCTTCGTGGCTCGTCAGTTACTCTCGAGCACTTTTGAAGTTATCCCTTATAAGCAGTGTTGCTAACCCGTGGGATATGTGCCATTTCATGAGATTTTTCAGTTCTCTGACAAAGGGATATTTTGGTGAATCCGTTTTAAAAGTTTCAGAAATACCTTTTTTTTAGTCATAGTACCAGACAGGTTACCGTTTTCTATATATATATGTTTTAAATTCATTATTTCTTGGTTTCCAATTGAATTTTTTTTAGTTATTTGACAAGAAAAATGTAGTTTATTAAAGAACTTTAATTATTTTTCTCTTCAGTTTCACATCAAAAACAAACCTGTTTTATCGGTTTATATATTCATAAGTTTTAATCAGTCTTATGTTATAATAACCTACATTTGATACGTGGTATGTGAACTGTTAGAACTATAACGAACCTATGATTTGTATTAGTTTTATTATCACTTAATTTAAACTTCGTTCATATATTTTTCGCTTTCAGTGCTTAATTTATAATAAATTTATTTGTACAGATCTGAATGTAAAGATATAAATAATCCTAACCAGGGAAATGGTATATTGTATAGAGTTTTGTATATATTATACAACACATTTTGAATAAGACGCTTAAAAAATTTAACAAACATATACACCTACCTGTCTTTTTCTGGGAGTAAGAAAATATCTTTATTGTCCCAGCAAAGTATCTTTTCAATCGGTGGTAAGTCGCTTTATAAGCATAAAAATTTTCCTTTGTTGCAACTGCCGAATAATATTTATAAAGCGACTTTACTACTACAGCAATGGTATACCCAGCAAAATTAATATTAATTGATTAATTAAAAAGGAATATAAGTGTTGATTTTGGATGGGCGAGTACGTTGAAGTTAAGGGAAAATGTTAAAATTATCAAAAAATCTTTTGTTTTATTGTTCGGAAGAAACTTTTTCCAATGCCCATTGTAATCTACTTTTCAGGTCACATTCCTTAAAAGAGCTACAAAATATCATTTTAAAACTTTTTCGTATATGTACCTGTTAAAACTTTAGTTATTATTTACGTAAATGCAAAACAGAATAAAACTTTTGCACTTTCCGAGTTTATCTGACGAATCAGGATACCTAGTGCCTTGAATCTTTTCTAAAGAGCTTCGGTTAACATTTTGACAACTCTACAGTATACAAATATGTTAAACTTTGTATGCACACTTTCTGAGAACATTCCTTTCTTAATGATAAGATGAACTAGTTTTTATAAAGCATGTAGTTCATATAAGATAAATACTTTCTTTCTAAATGTGTTTCCACTATCCCATGATGTTTTCTTTCGAGTTTCAAACATTTATAAACTGTAATTATACCAACGCTATTAGATTCCTTGCGGTCGTCTAGAAATGAGCTTAAACATTTTTTATCTACTCCTATATTAGTAAGAACCTACTTACACACTGTCTACTGTTACGTCTAAGGGTCCCGCAATAGTATGTCAGGCTTCCATAGCTCCTATACGAATTAACTAAGGAATTTCATTCATATGCCGATTTATACTGTATTATAGTTTGCATTTTAGGAAAATATTTTTAAATATACAGGGTGAACCAAAATGTGTGGTAACATAATTCTGTCTTTTTTTAAATGGGACACCCAGTATTTTATATTAGTTTCCTTTATAATTGCCTAAAGTTTTATTTCATTTAGTTATGTAGTTTAAGAGTAATAAATTAAAAACTTAAAAGCAACGTTTGGGAGTTTTCATTCAAAGAAACTACCTAAAATTACTTTTTTAACCACATTAGGTGAAGACAAGCGGTCTAGAGATACTGTGAATATAATAACATTTATCTATTTTATACAGGGTGTTCATAATTAGGTTTCAAATACGACACATTTCAAAATAATTTTTCTCCAGATTTTCAAATGGGACACCCTGTATATTATTTGGCTATTGGATGTAGAATTTTATTTAAAGCATTATTTTTTGTAATAAAAGCATATAAGTTATTTCCAGCTGTTTTCGAAATAATTACAAATTTCATAAATTATGTTGTTTAAATGCAGTTTTTCTTATGAAAATTAAGCATTAGGGACTAGATTAATAATTATAAACTACAGTAAATGTTCAAAATGCCAACCATGTTGATCGGAGCACAAGTTAATACGCTCTTCAAATGATCTATTTACATTCCTCAACATTTCAGGTGAAATACTAACAAACACGTCTCTTATTCGTTGCCTCATATTAATAGCAGCGGTAGGCTAAACAATTTGCTTTACATGTCCCCATAAAATAGTCAAGTTTCGTCAGATCTGGCGCTCTAGCCGGCCATCTCTTATTTCGAGTATATTGAGCCACATCTGCCAACAAACCTGGCAAATCATTTTGTAAGAAGTTTAGATACATGGGCCCATAAGATGACCTTCAAACAAAGGCGGCCTTATCATAGTATCACCAATAATACCGCCTCACACATTGAATGACCACTGATGCTGTCGATCGATTTGTCTCATATATCGCGGATTTTCTGTGGCGTAATAATGAAGTTATGTATATTTACACAACCGGTATTATGGAAGGTTGCTTCATCAGAAAATAAAACATAATGGAAAAGCATAGGATCCTCTTGTATTTTAATTCTCGCCCACGCACAAAATTCAGATCGATTTTGAAAATCTCTATCACTGAGCGCTTGATCCAATTAAATATGAAAGTCATGAAATCGATGCTTTTTAAAATCCGTTGTACAGTTTGTTCACTTATACCTGTTGCTTCGCTGATTTTAATTTGTTTCTGTTTCGTTCTGTTATTGTTAGTAACACCGCCAATTTATTTTCCTCGTTAGTAGCAGTCTTTGTTCTTTCTTCTTTTCTATACTCAACATTTCCCATTACAACTAATTATCGTAACAATTTTTTTTTAACTTTTTTCTTCCGGATGCCTTCTCTGTATAAATTCTACTAGCTAACAAATAATTTTTTTCGCTCTCACCAAGTACAAAGATCATATCGATCAACTCATTTTTATTAAAATTTATTTTAATTTCTTATAGTTTCTAGACCTAAATAACAACAATATTAAATTAAGGAAGTGTTAAACTATAATAAACAAATGAATTCTTATTTTATTTCAAAGCCTACCATGGTTTTTAGGCATAACCATCACTAATGAACCGTCTTGCTAGTATTTCACCTGAAATGTTGAGAAATGTAAATAGATCATTTGACAAGCGTACTAACTTATACTCAGATCAACATGATAGGCATTTTGAACATTTACTATAGTTTCTACTTATTAATCTAGTCGCCTATGCTTAATAAGGATTTTTATAAAACCCAGATGTTTAAGATTTATTTCCTTCTTCATAACCAGGAAAACAGAGATGTTGCACTTTCTCTGTGGTCACAATTTTTTTCCTTAGGCATCACGCATAATCCAAACACTACTACAAACATTTTGTTTATTTTTTATTTAAAGCAGTAGATATATAGGCTAAATAAAGAAATACAGAACTTTGGAAATTCATTACAATAACAAAATTTCTTTTGCATTGGAAAAGAAGAGTTATTGCAAACTTACTTTGATTTATTATTATTACGAAATAACTAATTTAATATATCGCGTCACCAAACGGCTCTTTATGAGCGTTTCTCTTATTTTGTGATTCCTAAGTTATATAATTCTGAAATTCGAAACAAATTCCCAAAAGAAAAATAAAGAATTTTTAGGGCTAAATAGTTGAAATTATTTACAACCGTTCCTCATTAAAGCTGTTTCATGTCACACTAGAGACGATCATAAAAATACATGTTTTAGCATAGCGAAAGATTAATATTGAAATCGCACTTTAATCTTATAAGTCGGTACAAAGTATAATGCTTCATAATTCTGAATAAAGTGTTGTATTTAGAGCATTTTCGTTCTTCATTATCTCCTGAAAGTTTTGTAAAGAGGTAAGCTGCCATCTCGCCTATGTCGTCTTTGCGCGTTGTATGTTTAAAATGTAAGTTATGTTCAGAAGAAGATGCGGAAGCAATAATAAATTTAGGATTTATAATTTAATGATGACAGGCGATTTTGCGGTCTATATAAATAGATCTCTCGCTAATATTACAACAAGATAATTTCCACAGTAACCATTGTTGCAATAATCATTTTGTTCCTTATTAATATTTTAAACTGAGTAAATTAACATTTAAAGAAGATGACGGTCATAAGTTTAGATGTTGTGGTAAGCAATTTTTAATAAAATGTGGGTCATAATTTTAAATATTGTAAAATGAAAAACAATGAAATTAGAATTAGAAATTTTCATATAAAGTAATTAATCAAAAAATTGGTATTGAATACATAATTAGAAAATATTATTTCGGAAATAACATTATATGATCAAACTTTATTTCCTAGACTAATATAACAAACCATGAGGAAAATGAAGCAATTATCAATTCCCATCTAGGGAAAATATTGTATACAATGAAAAAAACAATGTTATGGTTATTAAATTAGGTACGCTCGAATGATTTTGAATTCTGAGCAACTTTTCTTAATTTCTTAAATTTGTCCATATTTTGTGAACCTAGACAGAAAATAAAAATAGTGCTCCGGCCTGGTTAATTTATTAAAAATAAAAATAATAATATGTTAAATTTTATTATCTAATCAAGCAGGCTTAGATCACAAATGGGCAATTTCAATTCGAAATTTTTTTGTTATTTACCCCTATAAGTTCGCTGATCTTCAGGCATACTATATATGTTACATCTGATGATGCCCATATAAGGATGAAACATATGTTACCAATTTTAAAATAAGCAGAGGCTATCTGATGAGAAACCGATTTTGTGTTTGTTGACTTTTCTTTGCTGAAATCAGGTCTCTTCGAAAAATGAACTATTTCTTTGTTTTAATCAGTGAGTGTTTCAGTCCTTAAGATAAATAGTTTTCAGTTTAACAGAACAGAAATAAAATATTTAAAATGTTTACGCCTATAAAAGCTAAAACCGCTATATGGTAGCAAACGACCGTTTTATTCCTTAACAAGGGAAATTACTTTTGCAAGGAGGAAAGTTTTCTATCCGAAATACAAATTTATATCGTTTTATTATTCAGTATTCATATGAAGGGGAGGCTAAATATTTGCCAACAAATACAACTATTCTTTTTCATTATACGTCTAAAATCGTCAGGAAAAAGCTTCGTATTTTAGACCATAACACTATTGAATTTATGCGGTCTGTCTGTCCATAAAAGAAAATTAGAAAACTTTGTTTCGTCATCGTCCAGCTGGAAAGGGCTTACTATGGCCCCATAAATAGGAAATAAAACTATTTTTTATTTCAATTCAAAATTTTTTATGAAACACAACCATTAGAATAAACCCGAACAACCCACTTATGGAAATATTTCCTTCTCGTATTAATTCGTCACCTGATGGAAATAAATAGGTAATTCAAAATTTTATTATCGTGAGTTATCTATCTGACTTTATTTACAAAAGCGCAATAAATGAAATTAAACAAAGTCGATATCTTTAGAAATAAACTAGAGATATCTATTTCTAAGTTTCCAAGAAACAAATAAGTAAAGTAATAATAAAGTTCTTATTGATTTTCGAGTTCTCTAATTCTTATACTCAGGTGACGAATTGTTTAAATTTTTCGGAAACAACTGCTAAAAGTTTTACTTCTCGTACCTAGTTGTAGGAAGTTCGTATTGGCACTTCGTAAATCAAATAAGGTTAGAAATACCTATCGCTTCACTATTTTATAACCCAAATAACACTAATGCTTTTATCGGGATCCCCAAAGTCGCTTTAAAACTATACAATAAAATTTCGAATGAAACCAAATGAACTTCAGGACAGCCTGAGGACTAAAGCAACTTCTAGCCAAAAAGGATTCATCCTAAAAGGGTCTTCAAGACAAAATTTTAAAACTACATTAAAACCATATATTTTCAATTTTATATTCTTAAAGAGTTCTTTAAGGCACCTTTAAATTATTATTAAAACTTATAAGTGACGTTTTGCATTTAAAATATACTTGCAGCAGAATAAATTACCTTGAGAATCATTATAATTAATAGTGAAAGAGATTTTTACCATAGTCGGACAACTTTTGTGTGATATAGTTATCAGCAAGTGTAAGTGGTAATAATATGAAGCGATCATAAATAATGTTCAAATACACTATTATCGCTAAGAATTTACCAACGGATGGAATTTTTCTGACAAAATACACATAGATTCAAAAGTTTTGCATCACTCTGATTCTCGAATAAGTAATTACGTAATCATTAGTTTTAAAAAGTTTTATTTTACCACAACATTTTAAACCTTCCAAAAAAAAAACTTAACAAAAGTAAAATTTATTTATATTGTATAATTTGTGAAATTTAAAAAAATATGGCTTCTAATAAAGTGTATTTCCTCCTCTGGCCTCAATGCAAGCTTGAAGACGACGCCGCATGCTTTGCGTAAGGTTAGCAATCCGTTCTTGACGACAAGCTCCTGGAGAGTTCTAGGGGGATTTCTTCTAACGCGAACTGCCCTAGAGAGCATATCCCAAGCATATTCTATCGGGTTCATGTCAGGGGACTAAGCAGGCCACTCCAAGCGATTGATTCCCTCACTTTCTAGGTATTCATCCACAGCTCTAGTACGATGAGGCCGGGCATTGTCGTCCATAAACACAAATTTG
Source organism: Barypeithes pellucidus (assembly GCA_963991005.1). NCBI lineage: Eukaryota > Metazoa > Arthropoda > Insecta > Coleoptera > Curculionidae > Barypeithes > Barypeithes pellucidus. The sequence goes on from OZ022556.1 coordinate 35,925,614, forward strand.
TTACCAACAGCCCCTCTCCACGTCCTAACATAAGGATGTAGAATATTCCTAATGTACTTGTCGCTAGTCATTGTGCCTTGAATGTGGACTAACTCAGTACGCCCGTCAGGCTTAATACCTGCACAAAACATGGCGCTTCCTCCCGAGAATGGAGGCACCGGGCGAGCATGGGCAAGTAGGGCGGCTCTTGTTGGTTCTCTCCAAACACGAATCCGGCGACTATCTTTTACCAGACAAATCCTGATCTCGTCGGATAATAGGACAGAATTCCAAAATTCTTCGGGTAAGCGAACGGGTAAGCGAACGTGCGTTTCAGCCCACTGCAGTCGACGAACTCGGTGGTTATATTGTAGTTGGGGAACTCTTACTGACCGCCGACATCTTAAACCGGATTCAATAATGCGTCTTCTTAGTGTAGAGACTGATACACGAACTCCAATTGCATGCGTAACATCTCTCTGAAGTTGTACGACTGGCATAGTACAATTTCTCCGAATTGTTAACGTAATATAGTGGTTCTGCTGTTCGTTAATAACACGCCTTCTACCACTTCGTGGTCTGTCTCGCCCAGAATTCGTCTCTAGATAGCGATTCCAATTGCGAGATAAATCACTTTGAAAAGCCCCTATTCTTTCAGCAACAAATCTTTGGGAATGACCTTCCTCAACTAAAGCTACTATTCTTGCACGATCAATTTGAGATATTACTCGGCGATTAATTTTTACACACTGAACCGAAAAATTTAACTGGCTAGCGCCAACAATATACAACACTGAAAAAGTTATCTTAAACAAATGTCTTGATAATATTTTGTTTGCTACAAAAATGGTATCGTTTAAACATTTAGAAAAAAAATTCATTCCTGAAATGATCTTACATGCGAAAATCAGAGTGATGCAAAACTTTTGAATCTGTGTATAATAAGAAACTCGAGGGCAATTTAATGATTTTTTAATTATTAAAAAAATATCTTCAAATTTAATTTTCTATCTAAACATCTATATACATTTTTTTTATTAAATTGTATGTTTGAACACACCGTTCTACAATTTTTAAGAGGATGTAATGAACATATATTTTAATTATTATTTTTTTTTCGGATATTGAAAATGTCCATCATGGCCCAGTCTATAAAACCGGGCGCGATCTAGATTGAAAGTGATTGCAAGTTTATAGAATATTTTAAATCTTACGAGAAAATGCGTTTTATTTACCAATACAACTGCTCTCGCAGACGGCTATTTACTCTTCATTTTAACGGACTTGCTTTAATATGTCCACGCTCGTGCCCTTATTGAAATAAAATCTTAATCTTACAAATTGCGCTGGTTTTGACGGTTTTATAACTGCTGCATTTTTTTAAATTATCACTTTGTTTTAATTGAAAAGACTTGTCGCTAACATTTGCCATTATAAATATGTGTTCTAATTTTCTTTCACGCATAAAGAAGGTACACGGACTGCACTAGATTACTTGGCTTATTGAGAAGATGGCGTTTTCTCCGAATGTGGATGGAGTAGAATTCGTTTTAATAAGTCGTCAAAAATTTAACAGGCATTTCTATTTTTCTTAAAATAGCCAATATCACGAGTATTATAAAACCAGTATAAGATTAATAGGCCATTAAGAGCAAATAGTTTTCTTTATTTAAAGAGTGTATTAAATTATTTGCAGAAGAATAATTGGTCTCTAAGAACTTTTTATTTTAAGGGAACTTTAGAACCAATATCTTTTTATTGAACATATTAAAGCATTTTTAAACAATAAATAAATCAAAAGTGTCTTACAATTATTATTTGGGAACCTCATCACTTCGCTATTATGTCTTGTAACTCCATTGATTCCGTAACTACCGCATATAGCCAGAATAACCATAAAGAAGAGAACGTACCGATCCTCGCTTTCCCAGTGTCAGTCATGTTATTTTAAGAGTGTCAGTCCTGTTATTTTAAACCTTCAGTCATTTTGGGTTAGGTTAATTAATTTAAAAAAACGAAGATCCCTTAGTTTGCAATGATAATCGAAGTGTCATGTCATATAAAACCGTCTAAAAAACACTTTTGATTAAACTTTGTAATATAAAATGCTACTAAAAAAAACTTTAGGGTTTTCACAAAAAATATTTAATGTATAAGGTCTAAATTCTTCTTGGCTCACAAAAGAAAATTGGGAGACTGAGGCTTCCCGCTCGCTGAACAAAGGAAAGTTTACCGTGTTACTTATCAAATGGAAACACATTTTGTGTCCCGAGATTGTATTATTAAATTGTTTATAAACTTCGAAAACTGGCGTGAAAGGTTCACCTGTTTTTTACCGACAAAATATACGAAAAAAATTAACCAAAAAAAATTGAGGCAAAACTGTCACTCTAAATCCAAATCATTACAACTATTTTTGAAAAGAAAATTTATAACGAACCTGTTCAAGTTTATACAACGTGTCCAAGATAAGGAGGGCTAGTACAGGGATCTCGGAAACCGTAAGAGATACGAAGTCGGTTAAATAGAGGGAAAGTTGCGCATTTACGTGCCTAATAATATGTCGTTTAGAAAGTTTTAAAATTCCGAGTAGTTCCGGAGATATCCGGAAAAAAACGAAATTCTGAAAATTCGTTTTAATGTTTTCCTGGGTTTTTCTTAGATCGAATTCTAAAGTAAATTGCACTTTTGCATTGCCACTTTTTCCGCTCTATCTATTTCTATTTTCCAGAAAATATGGAACATAAATTTACAAATGCTGAAAAGTTTGATATTCTATCGCATGTTTTATTTTATCTCAAAAAAACTGTTATGTGGCAGTAGAAGACGTTATTTATTTGTCCTTAGAGAGTAACGCAAATCATTTTGAGCACCTGATTATGTAGTTCCCTACTTTTTTCGTTGTTCGTTTTATTACTGTTTTGGAATGATTTTTGTTCACTTATTTGTGATTTATTAATAAATTATTTATTATTTATGGAACTAGTTCAACATAAGTAAAAAATTTAGAGCTTACTTATGAGATATTATTTATAAAATTAGAAGAAATACAGGACCGTATCCTAAAATTTCCTGATGTCGTTCAAAACACCCTCGAAAAAACCCTCGAAACGTCATTAAACCACAATGTGTCTGTCATACATCGTTGCATTCGGAAGAATAAAAACTATCAAATTCCAATATCAGAAAAACAGGACCTTATTTAAAAAAATTAAGTTGATAATTGCCCTTCGAAGACGACTCGCCGGATTACAAAACAATTAATGCTGTTAGATAGAGCGGAAAAAGTGGCAATGCAAAAGTGCAATTTACTTTAGAATTCGATCTCAAAAAAACCCAGGAAAACAATAAAACGATTTTTCTGAATTTCGGGTTTTTCCGGAACTACTCAGAATTTTAAAACTTTCTAAACGGCCTATTATTAGGCACGTAAATGTGCAACATTTCCTCTATTTAACCGACTTGGTATCTCTTACGGTTTCCGAGATCCCTGTACTGGCCCTCCTTATCTTGAACACGTTTCATGTCGCCAGACCAAATAGGTATGAAATCGCTACTTAGTTACTTATATAACCAGTTGGAAATACTGGAAATACCGACTTACGAATATTTTTGCAGGAGTGGTGGGCGGTGAGGTCCTGCAATATAGCCCAATTTACATGAAACATTCATTCCCAATGACAAGCCATTTATTCCCTACTGTTAGTATAGTGTTTTATTTTTTTATGCTCGTTAGGATAAATTAATAACTTATTTTGTTTTTAATTTATATACTATAATAAAAAAATGTATTCTTATTTATTTTATTTTTTTAAAGACATACTGTACTAATAATTGAAATCCATTCCTGAAACAGACAAATAAAAATCTAAATAAAAAGGATTTGCATTTTACGAAATAGGCTTTTAAATAAAATATTTTTTTTTAATAATGTTTTTTTCTTTCCACTGAAGGTAATTTTTAAATCGATTTATTTCAAAAACGATACATTAAATCGTTTCTAACTAAGGCGAACTCGACATGGTCATATTTATCGCGATATTTGGATCACGATATTACTATTTAAAATTTTCTAAAAATCCTGACATCCCGTGTCACTATCAATAATTTTTTCACTCTACACAATCAGTAAATATCACGATATAATATCGCGATTCAAATATCGCTATAAAATTTGAGTGTGTAGGGCTCGAATAAGAAAATTTCATGAAGCACATTGAATTTTTTTTTTAACTTCATTTTTTTTTTGTTATGATCAAACACAAGCACTATAGGAAGAATCCTTTAGGGCACTCTGGGAGTGGTGCGTGTGAGCAAAAAGTGATTCACGTTGGTTTTGAATCGTTGGAGGAGTTTACCAAAATTTGATAGTTTCAAAAATACGTAGTGGAAACCATCTCCAGAGTCCCTCCTTTTGTAGATCGGTAATGAGGGGAGAAAAGACGAAATTTTATATGAAGTTCTAACCTTGTTCAAATATACTTACTGCTTGACCATATCTTCTATAACAAACAATATATGTAACTACTACAATTTACAATATAATATTTGATACATATTAAATTAGGATATTTAGGTTTAAATACCTGGACAGATAAATCCAGTTACGAAACTGAATCTCAATTATTTGTAAAATTTATTTATAATCTTAAGATAGTTTAAAATAATATGGTTGTTTTTTTTTTCGACGTTATCCGATAACTATTCAAATACATTTTCTTAAAGAAAAAATGATTGGAAATAACGAAATAATTTAAATTTTTTTACGTGTACCACCCTGTATGGCTGAAAAATATTTTAATTCATTAAAAGTATAATTCTAGCCCTTTTGGTTGCGACAAATGCAATATCAAAGAAAAAATTATCAGTAAATTTTTTATAGCGCTTGTATAAAAATGAAATTTTCGAACTTTTATTATATTTGAAAATCACTGACATTCGTACTAACCAAGTTTTTATCTTCCTCCAATCTCTCTTATCTGCCTAGCAATATGTAGAATTTATGTTATTTTATTATTCAGTATTTCCATTTTAGGGATGAAGGAGAATATTTGACAAGACAAAACAACCACTTTTTATCTCGTGAAACCTTCATAATCCCCAAGAAAAAGGTTTTGCATCTATTTCACACAAAGTATGCAATTTAGCCGACCGGATTCTCTTTTGGTTTATAAAAGAAAATTAGAAGAGTGTGCTTTCTTGCCCGTCGGTCGATTTAAGTTTGGTTATGGTATAACATTTTTTACAAAAGGTTAAAAAGTTTAAAACTCGGTTGCATAAAAAGATATGAAAATGTTTTTGTTCTTAAATGAAAACGGGATTCTCCTTATTTTTAAACAGCTTTAATTTTCTTCCTAAAATAACTTATACGTCTCGCTCATTCGCCTTCGTGCAGTAATATGTTTTAAGAAGTTTTGTTTGGCTTATAAAATTATAAGACTGATTTAACAATATTTTCTGTTTTCTATATAATCTACAGAACTAATATGAAGTTTATTTCAGTTAACTGAATTAGATATAATAAGATATCATTTCTTATTCACCCTTGTTAGGGTATAAAATTGGCCAATCATAGTTAGTGTTAAGTAACAAAGCAATAACTCGTTTTTTGACAGTTCAATATTTGGTATTTGTACACGTTCAAAAAAACAAAGAGCGCGACCGAAACTATTAGTCCAAAAAGACTGCTATCTAATGATAGAAATTGTTGATGAACAACAACTGGGAAGCCAAAATAGATGGAATTTTTACAGGTCTATCAAAGCATATACAATTGTAGTACTATTGTGGTTTTAACTCACATTGGAGTGAGAACTCTTGTGGTTTCCTGGTCACTCTGGGATAATAGGTAATGAAATACCGAACGAACTAGCGAGAGCTGGATCCGCTCAAATTCACAGGAGTCCAGACCGACCTTCGGGATATCAAAACAGGCAAGGAAAATAATATTAGATAGATAGGCGCAAAAACATCTTCCTCGATGGCAAGGGTTACCTGGTCAAATACACGCACGGCCACAATTGGAAAACCATGGAAGAGATTATCGAATGGGATGCAACCCTTAACGCAGTCCCTGTTAAATAGGTGAAGGTTTGGCACCAGGCCACTGTCACTTACGAAAACACCTTCAACGCAAAGCAACCTACAATGGAACGATTGAATGCAGACTTTGTGGCATAGAGGAATGAAACTGCACTGAATGCAGATTAATCGCAGAAGACTTACGATCTTCGGGAACATAGAACGGGCGACAACTTACCGCATGAGACGAAAAAATATTTCCTAACAAGATCAGGGTGCACAATAAGCCAGAAGGCTGCAATGGTAGAAGTTCGGGCCACATACACACGACCCCCGTCTTTAACCAACCATGGCTTTGACGAGTATGCCATCTCTATGTTGAATCAAAACTTTTTAGACTGCCCTCATATACTAAAATGGAATAAATACCAAAATATGACAACCTAAAAGCGTCTGACATAAGTACCTGATAAAGGTTTGTACTTTATTTCATAAAATATTTGTATTTATATGCCTAGTTTATTTTTACATGGTTACCTATATTTATAGAATATTAACACGAAAAGAATAAAATGTATATAAAAACTAAAAATTCTATTCCAAAAGCTGAAATAGCAAGTAGGATTGTTTGAAGGCTGCACTAAAAAATTGTGGCGCCAACTAGTGGGATTATGGGAACGAGTTTCGCTATTTATTCTTTGCATTTCTAATCTCTAACTATTATTATTCTGTTAGGAAGGCAACGAAATTATTTATTTTCTTCCGTACTGTTCAGAAAACGTAAGTTGTATGCACATTTTTTAATACATTATTTCATTTAAGGCGATTTCATATGATCAGGAAGAACTAAATCTAAGATTTAACGGCCCGAACAAACTAATGAAATCAGTTTATTCAATTAAGATGACTACCAACGCCCAGTCACAACAATTACTAGGTTCTCTAAGTCCTATCATATTGACATTACAAAGGAAATACTATAATTAATTTTAAGACACGAATTCCTCAATATAACAAATTAATTAATTCTTTAGAGGATTTCCCCGAAACCGTAGAATGGTGGATTGAATTGAATTCTCTTAGTTGTTAGCAAGCATGTAGGGGTAATATTCCCAAGATTGGCATAAAATTGAGTCGGCATAGTTTATAGGTCTAAGACTAGACGATTTAAGCTATCAATATACCTTCATTTATATTCAGTGCATCTTTTAATTAAGAAAAAGTAGAATTTGTATTACATTTAGATATTTTAAGTTTGTGAGTTAATAATAATCTTTATTATATTTCCATAATAAAAAAGAACAAAAACTAAAGAACAAAATTATAAAAACTTGAAAAATTTAGTTTATAAGTAACTAATTTAGGTCCGTTTCTGGTTACGCTATTGATTTACGTTGATAACTTAGCCAACCGATATAAAAGTATTTCAGGAAATTGATAGCTAAAATAATAAATTGAAATGTTAAAATAATAATTACATTTTGTTCGGGTTTGTTCGGGTTGAAAGAAAATCATTAAAATATAGTATTTTCTAAAAAGTTTTCATTAAATCAAGAGATTAAAAAAATACTAAACGTAGTGAAATTTTAGTTAATATCGCAACACTGTATCGAGAGTTCGCCTTGTTAAGTCCGCGAGAGGAGAGTACGAAAATCTCCCTACCATAGTAGAAGGGGAAAACAAGGCAATTAAGATGCGACAATCAAATCTGTTTCCTCGTTAGTTAATTTATAGCTGTATATTATACATAGACCATAGTTTATGGCTGTATATGACTTATACATAGACCATAATTTATGGCTGTATATGTGACTTATATTAAGAAATGCAATTAAATTATAGCAAGATTTTAACCTAAATTTTTAGCAATAATTTAGTAAACCATTTATATGAAAAGTTTTTGTAAAATTTGCAAAATCTCTTGTAAAATTTACTACAATCTTTTGTAGAATTTACTAAAATCTTCTTCAGAAATTAAACGTTGAACTCCCCAGCGGTCACCCATCAAAGTGGTACCCTCACTTACCTCCCTTGACTTCTTCATACTGAGTGGTATATTCGCTAATTCTCTACCAATCATCTGTTATGAAGATTGAAATTCCAGGGATCGGTTTAATCTCATTTAATCGTCTTATCCTTATTAAAAAGCATTTTTACAACACGTCCTTTAAACGTGGTCATTTTTACTTTACACATTTCTTAAAGTGCAATAACGGTCAGTAATGTACCTTATATTTTAAAATATTTACCTACCGGGGTTATAAATAAATTATTTTCACTTACATTCGTCGCAAAATTTAAAATATATTTTAGTATTTAGTTGATTGTACTAAATTGATTAGAAATACTAACTATAGTTTTTTATAAATTATGTGTACAATATTGTTAATAAAAAATATAATTAATATTATACACTCACCGGCACAAAATTCTGCTACCCTGAAATTTTGGTCAAGTTTGATATTTTATAACTTTTTTATTTTTTATGTGATTTTCATGATTTTATTATCAGTTGGTAGATCCATTTGTTGTGTTTTTCCTTAATTATTTTATGAAGTAACATTTTTCGATTAGGCTATATTATACAGGAGTAAATTAAACTGTTGTTTTTTGTCTTAATTTCAAAACACCCTGTAGGAAAATTGAGACTGATGAATCTAGGGTTTGTCTGACCGGAACAAAATTCAGCCACCCTGAAATTTTGGTCAAGTTTGATATTTTATAACTTTTTATTTTTTTATGCGATTTTCATGATTTTATTATCAGTTGGTGGATCCATTTGTTGTGTTTTTCCTTAATTATTTTATAAAGTAACATTTTTCGATTAGGCTATATTATACAGGAGTAAATTAAACTGTTGTTTTTTGTCTTAATTTCAAAACACCCTGTAGGAAAATTGAGACTGATGAATATAGGGTTCGTTTAAGGTCGCCGGATAGTCGTGAGCGGGTATACATACGTATGAAATAATGAAAGACTGCTAACTGCATCATATTAGAACGAATCTCATATATATATTCATGATTTAGACGGGTATTTCTACCGAAACACGCACCAACCTTGTATTTGGTGAAAATGGAGCTTTAACCACCACCGTTATATTAAGGAAATCCTCCAAGAATTTGTTGTGCCATTTGCTCCTTTCATTGGGAACCAATTTACATTAATGCATGATAATGCTAGACCTCACGTTGCACATGTAGTGAGCGAATATCTGACTGAAGTTGGATCCAAGATTGGAATGGACCGCATGCAGACCGGATCTCATCCCAATCGAAGATCTTTGGGATCAACTTTAAAGGCCGCTCGTCGTCGTCCTATACAACCACAAACCGTGCAAGACTTACTGACGCAGTCCTAAGAATATCAGGCAATCCCTCAAGAAAGGATAAGTATCCTCATTCATTCGATGTCACGAATAATGCAAGCTATCAATACTGTGAGAGGAGGAAATACACGATATTAATATTGTTTTTGTTAATTAACTTTATGATATACCTAGTGTGTGTTTTTCTTAATAAAAATAGGCTCCAAATCAGCGTTTCATTTAAAATTTTGCAGGTCGCAGCAGTTATGAGATAATGGAATGAATAAGGAAACGAAAGGTTTAGAATACATCAAAGATTAGCAGAAATAGTATGTAAATAAAATTATCCACCTTAATTTTCCTACATGGTGTTTTAAAATTACGACAAAAAATAACAGTTTAATTTACTCCTGTATAATATAGCCTAATCAAAAATGTTATTTTATAAAATAATTAAGGAAAAACACAATGAATGGATCTACAAACTGTTAATAAAATCATGAAAATCGCATAAAAAATAAATAAGTTATAATATATCAAACTTAGCCAAAATTTCAGGGTGCCGGTGAGTGTATTTTATAATACATAGCGGTTTTTCCGTGTAGGCATCTGATTGTAATAGTTTTGCCAAACATGTAATATAAATGCTTCCTACTGAATTAAATCAATGCTGTGGTGAAATGAAATAATCCTTTAATTTGAATTATGGGAGGCCTTGGCGACTTTTACAAAGTTATTTAACGAGTTTCAAAAAATTTGCTCAGTCAGAGACACAATTAATGATGGTGTTTTTCCAACTTTTTCTCATTCGGCCTTTCTGTTCCATTAGTAGAGGGGAAGAAGATAATACGAAAAGTTAATTCGATTATGTTTTCCAGATTGTATAACTTTCCTTTTATGTTACTCTGTTTGTGAAATAAATTTATTTTTAAACCCTTTATGCAGTATTGAATCGATTTTCACTAGAATATTCATGTAAAAATATTCATTTGAAAAAAAAAAGTGGAAAAATAATAAAATGTTTTTATGTTTTGCTAATGGCCTGGGTTGATACAAAATGGCTATTAAAAAAATACATAATTAAATGGGACGATTAAATCGGTTTTGTTAACTGTGAAATTTGACATTTTTTCCACAAAATTTTGGAAAATGGCATTTATTTATCGAATTTAAAAAAATTTTATTTGGACAAATTTTTGTATTATAATTTTATGATCAAACTTATGAAAATTTCTGCTTCCTAACTATTTTTGGCATATCTGTTTTGATTGAAAACGGAATTGATCCTATCACCGCAAATCTATTTATTTGTACAATATGCATAGTATAAATTCATTCTTTATACCAAAAATTCTACCAAAATATTCATTTTCCTCAAAAAATTTAATTCAGTTTAAAAATCTTGCTATCTGTGGAGCAAACTTTAAAGATTTAAACAACGAAGAGGAGAATCTTGTTTTTGCATAAATAAATACATAAAATTATTATTTTGGTAGAAGTTTCATTTCCATTTTCCATTCCCATATCATATATCCATTATCCATTTTCAATGAAAATGGATAATGAATATATGATAGGAATTAAAAAATATCATAAAGAATCAAAATTTTGTACATAGGAAAAAAATTAAAATACTAAACAACTCTTCCAAATAAAATTTCTCGACATTTTGTGGAATAAATGTGAAATTTGACAGTGGACAAAAGCCACATAGCCCCATTTAATTTTTGGTATTTACTGAAACAAAAAGTTATGATGAAAGGTTAAATTTTACCTAAATCCAACAATATGTTTTCCTGCACGATAAAATCAAGCTGTAAATTTGTAACAAACATTTGGAATAACAGTACCCTTCGAGCCTGGTATATATTCAGGGGAAAAACAAGCTACGTCTCCTAAAATAAATTAATTTTAAGTACACATAGTAGCGAATAACAGGATAAGTCAGCGGGCTACTGGTGAAAAACAAACTAAAGGCTGATTGTCATTATCGTGCAAGGCACGAGATCGGCAACGGCAAGGCACCGGCTCGGCAAAATAGGTTGACCATCGGGTCTTATGAATTTTGATGGGCCGTCGCTCTCCGAGACTTTGTGCATAGAGTGTGAACCCGAACAAACCTTCAAAATCCATAACATGACAGTGACAAATATATTTTGTCGAGCAGCAGCAGTTGCCTTGCCGCTGCCGAGCACGTGCCTTACACGATAGTGAGAATCAGCCTTAAGTAAAAAATGGCTTTGTGATGATTGAGGCGTTTTACTGGTTTGATGACAGTTGTTGTTTCAATTAAATAGATAATACAGTGAAGGACAGATGAAACGAGCTACTATAATTTTAAGTACTTTTTGTGACATATCTTCTGATCCGCTCAATGGATTTTCATAAATTTTCCACTGACGGATAGCCCCACTATTTAGTTACCCACTGACGTAGCAAATTTTTATACAATAAACGGAATAAAATAAAAATTTAATTTGCGATAAGGCTTTCCTTCCTATATTTGTATTTTTATCTTTAACAAAGTTACAGTTATAATTTTTTCAGAACATTACATTTTACATATACATGTACATACATTTACCTACTGATCCGTATAGAAGACCATACAATCAGACTAACAGGCCGCAAATTTGAATAGGAATTAAAGTTGGATAGTTTGGGAATAGTCCGTATAATGATTACATGTTATATTCCACGCTTTTGGGAAGTTGCCACGTTTCAGACAAATATTAAGTAAATGACGTAGAGACCAATGAATTATGACCAATACTGAAACATTGACCGCGTACTATTATTGGTTTCGATTGCATTAGATTTGTAGTACTTTGGAATTTTCTTTAACTTTTATAGTAATAAAACGTGAGATGATATTAGGAAATCTGAGCTCTTATATTCCTGTATTAATTGATCACCTCTGTTTTTCATAAAAACGGAAGCAGCAGAATATTCGTCAATTACAATTACGTTAATTCAGTTAAATAGCAAGGTTCTATTGAAATCTTTCAAGTCCTTCTTGCATCGCCCTCGTCAACCACACAGCTAAAAAATGTGTTTTCGCAATGTTTTAATATAGAACTTTCTTTAAAATACATGTATCATTTGGTGTTTCACTGCTTTCTCCTAGCTTCTTTAACATATATTGAGAAACATTCGATACTACTAATAACTCCGAGAACTATATATACTATTACGTATAATTTATTGGACAATTCTGAGTCTTATTTATTATTTCGTTAACTTCTTTTAACAAATAATACTTACACCAAAATCTACTCAACATTTTTGACAAAACATTATTTTACGATGATGAGGAGAAATATCCTTTAAACTAAATACACAAAACACAAATACGAATAATTCCAAAGCTATTCTGGATCTGGTACTCTTCCAAGACGACAGCTCTGAAGTTCATAAGGCTGATGACTGTATTGTGCCTCAGGATAACTATCATCCACCACTGGATATTTCAGTGTTACTTACCTCTGATAACACAAATAGTGCTTTTTCATGTGACGGCTTCTATAGAGATTTCAAATCAGCCAATTTCAACTTTATTAATGATTATTTGGGAGGCTTGAACTGGGATGTTTTTCTTGCCCATTCTACTCTAGATGAAATGGTAAACAAATTCTACAGTCTTATTTATTCGGCAATTGAATTATATGTTCCCCTCAAACGTATTTCTTCAGGCAAATTTCCCAGATGGTTTTCACCAGAGCTTAAACATTGTATAATTCAAAAAAAGAAGGCACATAAGACTTACAAAATATCTAAACTTCACAGTGATTATCGTAAATTCTCTGAATTACGTTTAATATGTAAAAGATTGTTGGTTGAATCAAATAGCGCTTATGTTTCTTTCACTGAAAATTCATTAACTACTAATCCCAAACAATTTTGGAACTATGTCAATTCAAAGAGGAAAAATCGAGATATCCCCAATGAATTCCAATACAATGGAAGCTGTAGTACTTCCGGAGTTGAAACTGCCAATATGTTTGCCGACTATTTCTCACAGGTTTATAGTAGCAAACCGTGCCCCAGTTACCAACAACAAAATTTTGAGTACAACAACACTAGTGCCACTGACTACAGCATTCCTATCTCAGATGTATATTCACACTTAAACTTATTAGATATAAACAAGGGACCTGGGCCTGATGGTATACACCCATTACTGCTTAAGCGCTGCAGCTTTGTTCTGGCCCGTCCGTTGCATATTATTTTTAATCTATCTCTTACCAATGGAACCTTCCCCGAATATTGGAAACTAAGTTACCTAACACCGATTCATAAGTCAGGGAAAAAAGATTTGATATCAAATTATAGACCAATTAGCATTCTGAGTACCATTCCTAAGGTATTTGAACATATATTAACCAAATATTTTACCTCCATATTGAGCCCATATATTGTTACTAACCAGTTTGGTTTCCAAGTAGGAAAGAGCACCGAACTCAACCTACTAACATATGTCGATTTCATTTCCAACGCCTTGGAGAGAGGCTCTCAGGTACACTCGATCTATACTGACTTCTCTAAGGCATTTGATAGAGTTAACCATGCTATTCTATTGTCTAAGCTTCAGGGTTTCGGTATTGGCGGTGAACTACTGTCCTGGATACAGAGTTACTTGACGGGTCGTTCCCAAATAGTTCGGTTCAACAATTTTTATTCGAAAACTATTCTAGTCCCATCTGGCGTTCCTCAAGGGTCTCACTTGGGCCCGCTTTTCTTTAATCTGTTTATCAACGACCTAGGGCCACACTTTGTATATAGTTACTTCCTCCTCTTTGCTGATGACTTAAAATTATACATGGAAATTTCCTCCCCTTTTGACTCTTTAAGACTTCAATCTGACTTAGACAGATTGGTGACTTGGTGCAGCAAAAACGGTATGGAGTTGAATGCCTCGAAGTGCCACTCTATCATTTTCCACAAATCTAGGTCAGTATTCGAACAACCTTATTCTATTGGAAATAACCTACTTACTTGTGTTTCTGAAATGAAGGATTTAGGACTAATTATGGACTCAAAGCTCACCTTTATACCTCACATCCACACCTCTATATCCAAATCTCTACAACTTCTTGGATTTATAAAGCGTGTTACTTGTGAGTTCACAAATTCTAAGGCTATCAAACAACTATATTGCTCTTTAATAAGAACTCATCTTGAATACTCTTCCTGTGTCTGGAACCCTAGTTATAATATTCACATCCTGAGCATAGAGAGGGTACAACACAAATTCTTAAAATACATAGCCTTCAAACATAACACTCCAGAACTGACATACTCTCAACTGGAGTCTAATATTCAAGTTGGGACGCTTAAACAACGACGCGATGTAAAAGACCTCAAAATGCTTTTCAATATTTTACATAGTAAATATAATTGCCCTGTTTTACTAAATAAAATAAGTCTGCATGTACCTTCAAGGGAAACACGTCTGAGGAATACCTTCTCAATCCCTGCGCATAGAACAAACTATGGCAGAAACAATTTTATCTCTAGATCATGTAGACTGGCCAATGAACATCCCACACTTGATTTCTTTTCAAATTGGCCCAGTTTTGTCAATCAACTGCGTATGATTTGAAATCTCTAATTTTCTAATATAAATATATTTATAGTTTATATAGTTTTAAGTCTAAATATATGTAGGTAAACTTTTGTGATGTTAGCAATAAGTTTGTTTATGTTGTAAAATTGGGCAGCGCCCGTTAATAAATAAATAAATAAAAATGGTTAGTTAAAATAGTATTATTGATTTTAAATCTTCTTAATAAGACATAAGACACAACGAATATCACCTCCAACGATTCAAAACTAACGTGAATCGCTTTATTCGCACACGCACTTCTCCCAGAGTGTCCTAAAGGATTTTTCCTATAGTGCTCAAACTAGTTTAAACACAAGCATAAAAAAAATGCAACTTAATTTTAATAAAAGTATTACTTGAACCAGTCCATATACGAGTATAATATAGCAGAGTTTTTCCAGAAAAGAATGACCGATCTATTTTTCTTCTATTTACTTTCATAATTTAACATTTTATTTAAATAGATATTTATAATCTTTACTTTTGGAAACGAAATTTATAAAGTAGAAAATAAGTCACGTAGTATCACAGTGTAACACAAGAAGAAGTTAAAATTACTAAAATGTTTCAGCTTGTTACAAGCTTTTTGGTATAAAAATAAAAGACAATGCTTGTTCAGCAGTTTTCCCCATTTTTTAAATTGGTAGAAGGCAAGTGTGTTTGAATATATTTCGTTACTTTTTGATGTTACTAAGTAAATTTGTTCTGCTCCCCTTTTAAACCTACGGCATAAACGTCCTTGAATAAAACGGGTTTGAGAAACTCCTTATGTATAAAACACTATTGTTTTCGTTGTGATAATGTTTAGGATTGAACTCAAATGTTTTGTGTCTTACTTATATTATTAAATTACAGTGTAGTAAAATGAATGATTTTTTATCTTTACGAATAGCTTAAATGGAGAATAAATGTTACACGTATATAAAAAAAGATAGTCTATAGTTGATGAAATGCCATAATAGTATATTAAAATATAAGTTCTATAAAGAAAAATTTGTCTTAGCATGCGCCCATGTTAGAGAACGAGCCGAGCGGCAAGTTTTCTGAGGGGACAAGCTGTAATAGCTCTATAAAACATAAACTTTATATTTTATTAAAACATATATGCCATATACATATTTATGTCTAAATTTTATGTTTGTCATACTACCAAAGTAAGTATTATTTTATCAAAGTAGCCTTTGATAAATTATCTGTGTCTTCCATTTTATCGCGAAAATTGAAAACTTTCTTAGATAATTAAACAATATGAACCAAGATGATTTTAACTTCTCGTGAGATCAGCGAAATTGCAAAACTTTAAATTCATATATTAAATATTATAGTGCTGTGTTGAGTTCCAAAGAGGAAGTAAACTTGACAGGTGTGACGTTAGGTTAGTAATTGTTTCTCCAAAACGGTATCGAACTAGCATTGATATGAAAACAAAATAGAACAATAATATTATCAGTTAAAAAGAATAACTCAAATTATATACATATATATAGATATATAGTGCGTTGATAAAGTCTTGCACATATTGTTTTAAAATTCAGGGATTTGTTCCTTTTGTGAAACGTTCGGACACGTCAATTTGTGTCTTTATTCGCGTTGTAACTCCTCAGGAAATATTTAAAATGACAAGCCGCTCTTTTAAATTATCTTCAAGGACGCACAAGATATTTACAGGTTTAATTTGGTAACCAACGTCCTTCGTACGTTTAAATTGCAATGCAATACTTTCTCACGTGTAGTACACGCAAAACTAAATCTAACGGTTTCTATTCCTAAACATCGTCTAGCAAATGGCACCACTTATTTCAAAGTTTTAAATATTTTAATAGAGATTCCCGCACTTGCCCCACCTTACCTTATACTGCAGTAACCTGCAAACAGTTCAAAGTTAAAGTAGGAAGTAATGTCTCTAATATGGTAAGTTGATTTAATGAACAATTATAATGTACCCTCAATATATGTATAACATCCTTAGAACCAATTTGTTTGTGTGCATTGTTATTTATATATTGGCTTGGACTTTTAACTCGTATTTGTGGACTCGGATTAACAAAACCAAGTAGGCTACTAACCCGCTTCGTTTCAACTTTTAGTGAGTCCTAGTTATGTAGCCTAGTGAATTTTGTTTCGACCAATTGAATGTTAGGAAGGTAATTTCTAATAATTTATGTTTTTATGTAGATTTTAATTAGGTTATGTACTCTAGGTCTGACGATGGTCGAGCAGAGCGAAACATTTAACCACAAAAAAATAAATCATTTTGAGAACGAGATTTGTCTCATTTTAATCAATTATCAGTCATCAAGTTTTTTTTGAGAAAAATTGACCATTTCTTCCAATAAATTTTTTTTCCTACTATATAATATTATGCTCAAATAATATTCCTGAAATTTAAACTTACCAATCAGAATCGTTTTGTGTTGGAAATTCACATACCTATAAAAGAAAAAAAAATAATTACTAACAATAATCACACAAATAAGAATAAATACATTGTCACCATTAAAGTTGGAACCATCTGGGGAAAATATTTTACGATTTAGGTCAAATTTAATTTTTTTTGCTTAATAAAGACCAGAATTAAAAAAAAATTATTTGGAAAAGTTTGTTTGTATGTAATTTTATGCCAACATACCATTTTTTCAACGGATTTATTATTTAAAAGACAATGCTACTATATAGTCTTTGCAGCGAACACTCAAGCTTTTTCGACAGTTGACATCAGCAATATGTCATCGATCAGCTGTTTGGGGACTTAATCAAATACCCCAGTTTTATACGAACCACATTCAGCGTGTGGTGTTTTTATATTTTTCCAGGTTGATTGGTGCAAATAAGTTTTAAAAGTGTATTTCCGTCGTTTTAGTATAGCTTATTTTGTTTCGAAAACTTTGATTAACTACCTACATATTGAGTTGTTAATGTATCTGGTAAACCACAGTAAGTACGACTTTTACGAAATTTATAGGTTAATATTTTATTTATCTGTTTTTAGGCGAAAATAATAATTATGGAGCATAATTTTTGTCTGCCTTCTACCTCAGCTGATGCCACCGTTAGAGGAACTAAGGTGAATTTTAATATTAATAAAAAAAATTCCAGATGTTTTTTTATTTCTTTCCGAGTGAGTTGATATTTATTTCAGTTAAATATCAGGTAATACTTTTGTGTGGCGACTTGAATGTAGACAGTTTGGTTAGCTTGGAAAATAGGAAATATATGCATGATATTTTTAATAGTTTTGGTCAGAATTCAAGTGCAATTATTGATCATGTAGTGTGTAATAATATGTTTATCTAAGTTTACTATTTAAAGAACTTAGCAGAGAATACTAAATATATTGTTTATTAAAGTGGATGTTGATATTTCAGTTTTATTGGCACGAGTGGATGTCCGATAAGATTCCGCATAAAAAATGTTAAATGGTTTTTAAGTCTTTTGGTGTGGGGGGGCTGTGAAGCCTGAATGAGAGATAATAAACGCCAAATACTACAAAAATATAAAACGTTTCAAGTGAAAGATAAATACATTTTTGTTTATAATAATAATCAGTAGCTCCTATTTTACTTAGGCAAAGGCCCAGCAGTTCAGTCAAAATAGGTATACCTACTTTAAAGAATGTCATGCTCACTTAAGTGCTGCTTATGTGGGACGCTTTAAAATATTTTTATATATGTTTAATATAATAGCTACATTTATTGTTTTTAATTAAATTTATACACTCGACATTCATTACATTTCTTTTTCATCTGAGGAATATTACCTGTATTAATTTTCCAACATTATTAACTTTACGAAAGAAAAATAATTAAGCAAATGGCAGGCAAACATTTTAGAAATAATTTTAAAAGATTGTTGGTTTTTTAGAAACGTTATTAACTTCGCGTGTAACGCGTTGCTAAATAACGTTTATATTACCTTTTGTTGGTAATTGTTTCATACACCTTTTTTGCCAATTTTGAGAATTTAAAAAATTGCTTCTATTAAACTATTGCGACATGAAAATAACGTTTCGTTAATTTATTAATATTGTCACCAATTCACCATGTATTAACGTATTTATACGCGTCGGCTCTTTCTACTGGTCCCCTAGCCCGGCACGAGTACGGCGCGCAACCTGTTGCGCGCGGTACTAAGGCGCAACGTGTTTGTTCCGGAGGCCTGCTGGGAAGTGCTCGGTAGACCGATAGACACTTGGTGTACGTCTTCATCCTCGACTTGGTCTTCGACTTCTAGAGTGACCACGACTGGTAGAACGAACCTCTCGACGCAAGGCAAATGACCTAATAATTATTGGTGACCTAATAACCCCCATACATAAGCAGTAGTCAGTTGAAGGTAAGACTGGGTTATTGTATAATTAATGTATTTATGGAAAAGCGTAAATAGACAAGTTGCATTAGAGTAATGAATCTTTTATTTTAAATGTCTCGTGATAATATTTCATTTTAATTATTTATCTAATGAAAAGGAGATAAAATGGAAATCAGGTAACACAGCCTATCTAATTATTTATTTTCCTAATATTAGTGTCAGAAACCAAGATTTAAAAAAAATCTAGATCTAGGGAACTAGGAACAGTTTCATCTCGTTATTTTTTGCTCAGTGTTGCCACGTTACATCGACGTCTTGTGCAACATTTTGCTTATCATCGACTTTGTAAATTGAGGATATTATTAAACTTCAATTTTAAATTTTAAATTTTTCGATTTTTGTGTGAAATATGATACCGCGCATTTTTACTATCTTTTTTGGTTATAGTGTCTATAGTATCTTATACCCCACCCAGTACCATCAATCACTACAGAGCCTGATGACTAGTTTTGCAAGATTAATTATCAATAGTTCTAAAACAGGTTTGATTCGAAGAACCTGAAAGTTTATGTATAAAAGACGATTGTAATGTAGAATTAAAATGTAAAAGTAAGTTTTTGGGTAGGTTTTTAGACAATACGCTCTCTTGGGACCGTCATGTCGATTATGTTGTAAATAAATTGAATAGGGTATGTTATAGTATGCGTTGTTGTAAAACTGGCTTTTTCCAATTAAAGAAAATTAATGAGGATTTTACGTTACATTATTTTTTAAATAATTTAACAAATAAATATGATCGAAGAAACATAATCTTTCCACATACAAAATCAAACCGACTTAATATCGTAATATGCTTCATCCGCAAAAATTTATTACAACGATTTTTTTTCGCAGCAGGAGGCACCATCGGATGGAACCCAATAATGGGACAACATTAAAATTTCCAAATTGCCATCTAACAAAATTTTGGTCAAATAAGATTCAAAACTTAAGTAAATTGGTTATACAGGGGTTATCAAAGAACGTCCCACGTAAAAACGCGCATATAAGGAGAAAACTAGAGTTACCTATCAATTACTAAGCGCAAAACGGACGGACGTCTCGGGCTACATACTCCACTCAAATCATTAGTATGATGTACGTACGCACCGTTCCTTTAAAAAAATTTACAATTCGGCGACAGCACACTAGGTATATATTATATATATTCCTCCAGGAACCAAAAAAAATGCTGTATCATGCGAATCACATAAGGTATGCAAAGATATAGGAAGAATTTTTATTTGCCAGGAACGAGCTCTTCGAATTTCAATGAATCTAAATTATCGAGAGTCATGTAGGGGAAAATTCACGGATTATTGAATATTGAATGTGTCTGCAATTTTTATTCAACGAAGCATACCCTTCTTCTTTAGGAATATGTCGTTCTTTGTTAAGTGTGAAGCACAACAAATATATCCAACAAGAAGTCTAGAATATACATACCCATGACATAGATTAGCAAGGACTGCAAAGGATGCATACTATGAATACATAAAACTTTACAATAAGATATAGATAACTTAAAACAACTAAAGAAAAAGATATTTAATTTTCTGTTGGAAATGGAACCATACAATGTGGATGCATATTATAGATGGATAAGATCTTGTAGGATAGAGAATGTTATTTGCCGACACATGTACATACTTATTTACAAGAGTATTTGAACTCGACACTATTTAATTGTATAAATTTATTATATTGCTATTATAATTTATTATTATTATTATTATTATTATTACAAAGGTTGCAAGTGTTTGCTATTTATTATTAAAATAATGAAACTTCATTTTTAATTTGCTTCAATAACTGGTTTTGTTCATATTTAACGTCATAACAGAATAGTAATAGCAGTTTTTCGAAATTCTTAACATTAGCAGAAATGGGTATGTGAAATATTATTTCCTTTTTTGATATTATTTGCGCCGCAATCATAATCACCTCGTTATTTTCGATATTTTTGAACGTTATTCTCTTCTAACGTTCCTATCTGTAACGTTATCGAATTACAGCCGTTATTTCCATAACTAATATATTCTAATATTAAGGAGGCAAGGGCAAAAACCTATGTCGCACTTTATTTCTATTAACTACCCACTAACTAACTGCCGACTCACCTATTAACCCGCTTATAAAAATAACGAAGTTAATAAAAAAAAATATCTAGGAACGTATTTACATTGCATGTTTATTTAATGTAGGTAAACTTTAATTTTTAATGGGAAAATATCTAGGTTAATTAGTTGTCCTGAGAATTTCGTTAGAGTAAAAAAAAAACTACAGATATATTTACAGGAAACGTTTAAATTCAAACCGGTTTTTAACAAGCTAGAAAAGTCAGTCAATAGTGAGAAGAATATTTATGTTAAATTCTATTAATGTCTAACTTTGAAACATCTTATAAAATATGTAAATTATTGTTAACAATGCCATCCATACTTGATTTAAATGTTCCGATTAACTATGGTGTGGTTTGAATCAGTGGTCTCCAACCACCGGTGCCTCAAAAATATTTCACCAGTCCGCGAAAATTTCTCTTTAACATACCCATATAAATACACTTTCTGCGATACCATATCTTTTGATCCGCTTAATAGATTTTGATAAATTTTTCACTGGCGGGTAGCTCCACTATTTAGCTACACATTGACGTAGCAAAGTGTAATTTTTCCTCTCATTTAATTCAATATACGGGATAAAATAAGTGGTATTTTTTTAATGAAACTTAAATTGCGACAAGGGAGTTTTCAGGTATCTTATTTACATACTCACGAGAGTAACGATTAGTATGTTTCCTACATTTTCCTCCTTTATTTGTCTTTTTATCTTCAACAGTTATACCGCTTTTCCAGAACATTATATTTTACATATACCTACCCACTCATATGTAGGTATACATGATGCGACAACTTACATTTTTATCGCCTCAAAGAAAAAAATAACCAGCAATCATGGACAGGCGATGTGCGGCCGTTTCAAAACCAAGAGGGGGGACCAATACACTTTGAATGGTTCATGATTATTTACTTATTCCGTTTTGGTTTCCTATTAACTTTTGTATTGTTTAATTTAATGTGTATTTTTGTTGTCAGTTTATAGATTATGTTCTTTGGGATATTGTTAAATAGTAACTTTATTAAGAAACCACCTATGACGTCTTTGACGCGACTCAAATATAAGTCTTGCATCATGCATACCTACGTATGAGCTGGTAAGTTACATAAAATGTAATGTTATGTAAAAAACGATATAACTTTAAAACTGTTAAAGATAAAAAGACAAATAAAAATAATGTAGGGAAAAGACCAACCTTTACTCTCGTGAGTACTTATATCCGAAAGTTGATATTAACTGAGATACAGGGTTAAAGTTAAAACTTCATTTTTGTTTTTCTCTAATAACTTTGACAGAAACCAACGGTTTTTTTACAAAATTTGGTAGTTATGGTTTTTCTATGATGAGAAACTGATTTTTTTGTGAAATTTTAATGTACAATGTAGGGGGCGCTGCCTGCGGCATTTCTGCACATTCATTAGGTCATAACTTTTTTGCGCTTCCGTGTATTTAAGTTTTTAATAAAAATAATACTTTCCTCATATTCATTACGTAAAAAAGGTACACTAATTTCAGGTCGCCCAGAGTTACCGTTACCATTTCGTAGATATAAGCATTTATATTATTTGGTGCCTATTACTAATTTATAAAGAATTTTTTTTTTTTTAAGTATCCTAATCCTAAAATCAAATGAAATTTAGAGATGCAGTTGCTATGCTATGTTCTTATTTGCTTGTTGATTATTGTAAAATAGCTGTGTAAAAAAATGTTTCATTTCTGAGTTTATCCTAAGTTAAGTAACAATGCCGAAACAGAATAATGAATAAACAAATAACAACATGGAGGTTCCATAGCAATGCATATATCTCCGAAACGGTAACTCTAGACGACCTGAAATTAGTGTACCTTTTTACGTAATAAATAAGAGAAAAGATTAGTTTCATTAAAAACTTAAATACACGGAGGCACAAAAAAGTATTGTACATTCATTTTCACCAAAAAATCAGTTCCTCATCTTAAAAAAACCATAATTGCCAAATTTTGTAAAAACCCGTTGGTTTCTGTCAAAGTTATTAGAGAAGAACAAAAATGAAGTTTGAAGTTTTAACTTTAACACCTTGTATCTCAGTTAATATCAACTTTCGGATATAGGTAAGTATAATTAAATCCTAATATTTTTACGTAAGGAGCCTGTGGTTTTTCCATGTCCCATTACTTAGCGCACACCCTGTATATACCTGAAAATGCCCTATCGCAGTTTAAATTTTAGTAAAACAATATTACTTTTCATTTTATCCCGTACATTGAATTAAATGGTGTGGAAAATAAAACTTAGCTACGCCAATGCGTAGCTAAATAGTGGGGTTATGTACCAGTTAAAATTTTATCAAAATCTATTAAGCGGATCAAATGATGTTAAATCTACCTAATCTCATATAGCTATGCTAATTAAATTCGTAATATTTGGTCGAGTGCCACACCTTGCATCTCCTCGTTCGTGATAATATGGTGCATCCATAAAGTCTTGCACAAATTGATTTAACATTCATGAATTTGTTTTTTAACGCACGGAGACGTCGACTAGTAGTTGTGCCTTTTTCAGTAAAAGCTATTTAAGGAGACCCGGGTGGGTAGTATGAAGTCCTATAAGATTTTTTAAAATGGAACACCCGGTATCTTATGTCAATTTCGAATTATATGATAAAAACTTAAAACTTTTTATTTAAACCACCATACCTATGGGGATATGGATTTACGATTTATTTCAATAACATTAAAATGTAGGTAAAACTAGATTGGAACATAAGAAACTCAACACAACAAAAAATATTAAGATTATTTAATTAAATGCTGACATGGCCTGCCATTTTCTTGATACCATACTTATTATAATTTTTAAACGACAATAATTCGGAAACCGCTATTTCCAGATGTAGTAACCAAGTCGAATTTAACGCTAAAAAATCCAGGCAGCAGTTTTCTCTAAAAAGGTTAACATTACAGAACCGGATATAGTCATAGACGGGCACGCAATTCAACTGGCTTCATCTATTAATTTGCTGGGCGTCAATCTCGGAGGAAATATGTCTTGGCATAACCACGTTGTGGCAATCGCCAAGGTAGCTTCTCAGAAGCTTGGGGAACTCTTCCGAACCAGAAAGTTGTATACACCTCAACAACTTTTGACACTATACAAAGCCCAGATTCGACCATCACTAGAATACTGCTCTCATGTCTGGAGCTCTGCACCCAAACATACTCTTTGGCTGCTGGATTCCATCGAAAGGAGGGCTATTCGTCTGATCGGAGACCATGAGCTAACGAAGAACCTCGACGGCCTACAACATCGAAGACAGGTTGGGGATTTGACTCTCTTTTACAGATATTTTCATGGAAGGTGCTCGGCTGACCTTGCCCTCTTAATTCCGCCCAGAGCGACGATTAGCAGAAATACACAACGAACCACTGCCGCCCATCCATATGTGGTTAAGCTTAGTACTCCTCGAACTTCATTATTTAAGAATTCTTTCATCTGGAGGACTACATCTTTGTGGAACGACCTTCCCGAGGTCGTTTTTCCCAACGAATATAACCTCCAACGATTCAAAACCAACGTGAATCGCTTTTTGCGCACACGCACCACTCCCAGAGTGCCCTAAAGGATTTTTCCTATAGTGCTTGTGCTTGTGTTTGATCATAAAAAAAAAAAAATGGTTAATTAAACAAAAAGTCATAAGTTTTTATCGTAGAATCCGAAAATGATACAATGTACAGGGCTGCCCATTTTTGTGCTATCAAAAAAGTAATGTAGGTATCATGCTAAAATCAAAATTTGAAAATTTTCGCCTGCGTAAGAGATACGGGTGAAAATCAAAAAATTGACAATTTCAAAATTACCCTATATTTTCTTAGTTAAAAGAGATATAGAAAACTGTTTTATACAAGTTTATATTGATTGTTGAATAATCTGTCATTTTCAGAATAAGCATACGGGGCCAGGTAAAAAGTTATCGGACCTAACCTCATTTTTTTAAATGGAACACTCTATATTTTTTAATCTAAAAAGATACTATTTAAAATTCTCCTTTGAAATATATAACAAACCATGGATGATATTTGTTTCTTAGGCGATTTATTTAAACTTTATTGCTTTGAAACGAAATAAAAGATTCAGATTAAGGTAAAAAAATAACGAGAATCATCGCCAATGTTCGGAATATGTCCTTAAATGGTTACCGTCTTTCCGGGTAGCAAACAAAATATACATCTTGGGCCATTTCTTATTTTTTTCCATTTTCAATATAAACTAACATCATATCAAATTTTTCAAAATGTTGATAAGTCATTTTCACAAATGAATATGTAAAAATGAAATTGACGTTAAATGTTAATAATAACTAAAATGTCAACATAGTTGTTTCTAGGACATTAGCTTTTGTTTCATGGTCTACTGTGGCTTAAAGTCATAAAGTTTAAATAAATCTCCTAGGAAACCAATATCTTCCATGGTGTGTTATATATTTGAAAGGAGAATTTAAAATAATATCTTTTTAGACTAAAATATACAGGGTGTTCTATTTTAGATAATGAGTTTGGGTCCGATATATTTTTTACTAGACCCCGTATACTTATTCTGAAAAGGGCAGATTATTCAACAATCAATATAAAGAAAATTATGTATAAAACATTTTTACGTATCGCTTTTAACTAAGAAAATATAGGGTAATTTTGAAATTGTCAATTGTCAATCAATTTTAAATTTTTATTTCACCATTTTAAGTTTGACCCAAAAATAGCACATGACACCTAAATTTCTTTTTTTATAGCATATAAAAGTGTAGAAAATGGGACACCCTCTACTGGGTACTCCATTCAAAATAATCCTAGATCACGTCATACCTCCAACCTGGGACACCCTGGGATCCGTCCTATGTTAATTGAAGCGATTAAAAAAACAAAGTCCTGAATTTTATATCTATTTGTGACTTGAAATATGAACGCACTGTATAGTAGCCTAGCCATTGCTTTATTAGAAAAAATTTTGCAAGAAGAAATGTTTTAAAGATTTCATCCAATTAAAATTGCATTTACGTCGCGAAAGTGCAAAGAAAAGTTTAGAAAAAACTTACAACGACATTGTTATATGTTTTTAGTTTAACAAGGTATGCCCAACAAATGCATTAAGAAAACGTAAAACTTAGTTTAGATTTATACGGATTAAAAAAGTTTTAAGTATTATTCAAGTTCTTGATTGTGCTTCTTGGCGCATTAATTGGTATTAGGATAGTTGTGAGGCAGAGGGGGTTACACCACGGATGATACTTTTAACTCAATACACATTTTTAACATTAATTTGTTGAAATGATTTTAGTTCATAATTTTTATTACATTATTATTTAATTTTTTACAATATAAAAATAAATTTTTGTGGAAAATAGAAGTGTATTAATAATGAGTAGGTACTTGTTTATCTTCATGATAGATGATACGGTTGAATATTTTGTGTTTTTGTAATATTTGTCTATCTATTAAACGTGTCCAAGATAAGGAGGGCCAGTACAGGGATATCGGAAACCGTAACACATAGTACGAAGTCGGTTAAATGGAGGTAAAGTTGCGCATTTACGTGCCTAATAATTGTTTCACATACGCAAGAGCATATTTGGCGCAATGTTGACTAGTAGGACTTATGCAATATTTATATACTTTTTAAATTTGTGAGACAGATTTTATATTAATATTTAGGCGAAATCTAGTGGCAATTTTCATAAACTAAAAATATTCGCTTATAGCCTCGGCCACAGTCTACCAGATTCCGCAAAAATCGCAAATTTGATTAATTTGGACTTATGCATCTTTCATATTAGGCCGACGACGTGGCAGTTCAACTTGAGATGGGTTTGTTGTCCTTATTCTTCGCAGGAGCTTTTGTGCCTATTTTATAGAGGTGAGATGGGAAACACCAATGATTAAGTTTCATTCTGTTAATAATAGTGGCGTCTGTGAGTAGGAAAAAACCCCGAAAAATCAAAATATTTTCAGCCGGAACAAGAGTTTTCGAGGATGCTGAACACGATGGCGGCGTCGGAATTCTCATTTGGGTTGCGCAACCCCTCAAAATGGCCAAAACCACTCCCCACAGGGGTTAAACGCGCTTCAAGAGCTTTCCTTGCAGAGAAACACACTTTCCCCCGGTTTTGGAGGATGCTAAGCGCGGTGGTGGTGTTAGATATCGCGTCCGACCGATCGCGAACAAACCCGAACAAGCCCCCATTATGGATCGATATTACCTTTTAATAAAAAAAAATTTCGAAAAAAATTAGTGTTTAAAATTTTTTTTTTTAATAATTACTTTCTGTTTTATGATTTTTTAATTGAATTGAAATTTAAAAAAAAATTTAACTTAGAAAAAAAAAATGTTTCTAAAAAATTAAAAATAAACTGACCACGCATTCGCGTTTTTTCGCGCAAACTATGATTATATTTTTTCAGTTGGACCGGAATGAGAGACCATTACAACCAAAAAGAGAAGTACAACTATTTTCCCCATTCTCAACATCCTCTGAAACGGGGGGAGGGGGTCGGACGCCACCAACGTGTTCAGCATCCTCGAAAACGGGGGGGGGGGGGGGGGTTATATATTTTCCGCTGATACTTAAAAAAAAAATTCACCCCTTTCAGGGGCGAGTATTGGCCGGTGGAGGGATTGGAAGGGAAGCGATATCCAACACCACCACCGTGCTCAGCATCCTCGAAAACGGGGGAAAAGTGTGTTTTTCTGCAGGGAAACCTCTTGAAGCGCGTTTAACCCCTCTGGGGGGGTGGTTTTTGGCCGTTTTAAGGGGTTGCGCAACTCAAAAGAGAAATCCTGATGCCGCCATCGTGTTCAGCATCTTCGAAAACGGAACGAAAATATTTCGATGTTCGTCCGACTCACAGACGCCACTTTATAAATATTATAATACTTCTAGGAAAGTTGATTTGTTCGTACCGGTGAGACGATGGTATATGCGGAAGGTATTTATGCCCCTGCCATAATTCTACCATTGTTTGCTCCACTTCTTTATAATATATTTTTTGATCAATGGGATAATGTTAGTTAGGGTAGGGTTTGTATCTGACAAGAAGTTATTTTCATTAGTTGACGATTTCTATATTTCCTTTTATTCCTGTAAATAAAATTTCTCATTTTGCTCGTGTATTGTCATAATAAACATAGTAAGCTGGCCAACAAAAAGATTGGCAAACGGGCTTTTCACCCTCATTTTTAAACCTCTGGAAGCTGGAGCTGGAAAAAGCTCAATAAAATATTCGAGTTTTTAAACAAAAGCGATGTAAAAAACAAATATTTTACTAGTTGGCACTTTGCTAAAAAAAAATTCTCCTATAAAAATAAAACAGCCTTTTAAACCTTAGGTAAATATCTCAAAACAAGTTTGGCAGTTTGTTTAATGCGTTGTAAAAGTTGTCGAAGTTACAAAAAGCTTGGTAACTTGCAAATCAAACAGTAGCAATCTATGACCTTGTACAGCCATATCTGTATTCTGTATGGTTTATTATTGAATAATTCATGTTGGAAATTACTAGAAATAACAATTCAATTGATACCGGGTGTCCCAAAATATGACCTAAAAGCAGAATACGTTATAATGGTCGTTAATATTTCCAATAATACCACAATTTATTATTTTTTGTGTAGTAGTTTCCAAGTTTCCAATTATAGACCTTTGAATAATTTTTAGGTTCGTCACGCAATTTTTTTTTTCTTATTTAACCACTTTTGATGATCCTTTTTGCATGGCGTATTTAAGGCGATCTCAATTTCTAAAAAAAAAATTAAAGGGGAAATTGTAGATATTAATACGTATATCATTTTCCGGATTCTTGGCATGCAAATGTCAATTATGAACCACGAATTTCAAAGAATGTTAAAGGGGAATCAATTATGTCTAAAACGAAAAAAATAAATAACTTATAGGTTTAACATAAGAGACTAGAACAATATCAATTTACTTTCAGGGCCATATCTGTATTAATATAGCAAAATTGTGCTTATTTAAGATAATTATTAAATTTCTGGAGCTACATGGCGAAGTGAGCGCTCTGGTGTAATTTCTTCGTGACTAATAAAACATATGTTAAAATGGCTTAAATGCATAACAAGAAAGTGGCATTCAAACTAGCTCATTTCAGTCAGGGCAAATATGTGGCGGAGACGGGGTGCTTGAGGGTAGTTTCACAGTATTTACCCTCCTAATGCCAAAACGAACTCTGGGCGTCCCGATAAGAATGTAGGTCGAGCGTCATTTACAGCTAATGAGGCAAAGTCCATAATGGTCATGACGAAAACTCATTAAGAGGAAGGCAAAGAACTTTAATCAAATAAATGAATGCATTGAAACATAAATGAACATAAGTCCACAAATTGACTTAAAATTCTGGGATTTGTTTTTTAAACACACGTCAATTAGTAATTTTAATTGGTATCCCAGAAGTTTTTATCATAGAATTCGAGATTGACACAAAATTCTGGGTGTTTCATTTATAAAAATTTTAGATCCCCACCTGGGAGACACCTTATATAGGGTGCCGAAGATAAGGAGGGCTTCTATGGGGATCTCGTTAATGGTAACAGATACAACTTTGATTAAATCTGGAAAAAGTAGCGCAATCTAAGCACTAACAATATGCCACAAAAAAAGTTTTGGTAAGATTTGAGTTATTTAAAAAAAAAAACTGAAATTTTGGATTAAAAATTTTATTGTTTTTCGGCGTTAATATTAGCGTTAAAGCAAAACTGACAAAACATTCACACATCAACCAACTTTTAATGAACCCAACGATTACGCAACAATTTTTTTATACGACTTTTTTATTTTAATTAAAAGCAATAGGAAATCGTCTCCAAAATATGTATCGAGGTGGGCTCGCACATGTTTTCACAGGGAACTATTCATAAATACTCTTGCACATAAATTTTTCCGGACAAAAATGACTTGGCTCAAAAAGATGTATCGTGGCCAGTTTGCATTTGTTTCCTCGCGGAACTATTTATAACTAATATTAATAAATTTTTCCGGAATAAATTATAATACCTGCCTAGTGACCAGTGACTTGAGTTTGCATGTATAGTACGTTTCACGAAATTTGGATACGACTTAATGATTTCCTGGGTCGGTCCCATTGTGTCGACAAGAGCTTGGCAA
Organism: Barypeithes pellucidus; assembly: GCA_963991005.1. NCBI lineage: Eukaryota > Metazoa > Arthropoda > Insecta > Coleoptera > Curculionidae > Barypeithes > Barypeithes pellucidus. The sequence goes on from OZ022556.1 coordinate 35,956,137, forward strand.
TAAACAAGTGAATTATGAAGGGACGGACTAAGGAAAACAAGTATATACCGGATAATGTCATGGACGGACACGCAATCCCACTGGCTTCATCTATTAGTTTGCTGGGCGTCAATCTGGGAGGAAATATGTCTTGGCATAACCACGTTGTGGCAATCGCCAAGATAGCCTCTCAGAAGCTTGGTGTACTCTTCCGAACCAGAAAGTTGTACACACCTCAACAACTTTTGACACTATACAAAGCCCAGATTCGACCATCACTAAAGTACTGCTCTCATGTCTGGAGCTCTGCACCCAAACATACTCTTCGGCTATTGGATTCCATCGAAAGGAGGGCCATTCGTCTGATTGGAGACCATGAGCGGACGAAGAACCTCGACAGCCTAGAACATCGAAGGCAGGTTGGTGATTTGACTCTCTTTTACAGATATTTTCATGGAAAGTGCTCGGCTGACCTTGCCCTTTTCATTCCGCCCAGAGCGGCGAATATCAGAAATACACGACGAACCACTGCCGCCCATCCATATGTGGTTAAGCTTAGTACTCCTCGAACTTCATTATTTAAGAACTCTTTCATCTGGAAGACTTCATCATTGTGGACTGATATGATTATATTAATGTAATCAAATGAAATAACATTTTTTTTTTAAATATTACTAGTCATATTTATTTACATTTATAATGTAATTCTATAGATAGTTCTGTTTCGCTATCGCTATCCTCATCAAAATTAATTATAATTGGATTAATTATACGATCCAGACTAATATACGAATTATCTACAGTTATTACGTGACGGACTGGGGGAATATCATTAAAGCATTTTCGTATTAATTTTACGACACTAAAACTTAAAGTCGGAGAAATATTTTCAGACCTAACCAGTGATTTTAACTGGTGCCATCTATGCTCTATGGTGTTAAAAATGCAATAATAGGGTGGGAGCCGTAGCACTGTATATACAATTTCTTCTGCCAATGTGTCACAAACATATACTTTTTTTATACAAAATGTCTTTAAAACTTCTAAAAGATCACTTTTTTTTATAACTTTCTTCAAAATATATATCATTCGCCGCCATGTAGTTCTGAATCTCCAATTTTGTATTATTTGAGCTTGGAGCTTTATGTAATTGGCGACTTTGATAGCTCGCATTGTCCATTTCTATCACGCTATTCTAAGGAATGTTTGGTAAAAGACAATTCTTGAACCATTCCTCAAAAAGTTCGGCCGTTGCATCTTCATGGTAGTCCACACAAGAGTCTTTAATATTTTTTGCAGGAAGCCACAAGGCATTTGGAACCCAACCGTTTTCTGACCCAGCATGTAAAATGCTTATTCTTTTTCCTTTATTTGACGGAGCTTTTGTTTTACACTTATCGGAAGAATCAGACCAGCCTTTGGATGGTGTGTCATGAGTGTCAAACCAAGTCTCGTCGAGGTAAATTATAGGACTGTTTTCAGAACGGGATTTCCTTACAGAAGTTATATACTCATCATGCCATTTTTGTAAACGGTGGGATTCCATGAGTACTTGCCTTTTGTCAATTTTGCGGTATCTGAATCCCATTTCCGACAAAACTCTCCAAAGGCTAGTGCGGCTACAACTTATTTGGGTTTCATCATTGGTGAGCCGTTGCTTCAGACAATCTAATGTAGGTACGCGTTGCTCTTCGTACATGATGTAGATTTTTCGCCTTATCAAGTCCTTTTCGCTTTCGTCGAAACATTTGTTGAAACTGGCATCTTTACGCTTCTTTCTAGATTTAATGGGATTTGACGCGATTCTTTTCACTGTAGTCAGAGGTATCCTAGTCAAATCAGACAGTTTCAGTCGTAGCAGCACTAGCATAAAGTGCTCTGTTGTGTAAAGAAGTATATACTCTTCTTACAATTTCCCTAGCATCGAGAGATAAATGCATTTTCTTCACTGCAACACTAGAAGAAGCACCATCAATGGTTTTCCATGGACGCCACATACTGTTTTCTTATACGTTTGGTAATATAATATCGGTAATACAACTAAACTCTTCCAGCAAGAAATAAAAACTAACAAATTTTACCACAAAAAAATATTTAAATATAAATTAAGCAACATAACCTACCTGATGTGCCTATATTTAATTATAATTATTACAATCCGGTCCTTTCCACATAATAATAACAAACGGTCATAAATAATGGGATCGCCCCAGGTACTTTTACTGCAGTCATTAAGTTATATCTATTTTTTGTGGAACAATCTTTATCAGTCGTACCTGTTTAGGAGTTCGGTGACGAAAATGCAAATGTTATTAACATTGACTATTTTAAAAAGAGATTATCGACCTTTTCGGTGGCGACATTGCATATCCCCATAATTAATTGTAACGTGCTATTGGGCTCTAAGGATATCATTTTACAAGCACGATTTTTATAGATTATGATTAACAAAGGAGATAAATATTAATACATTTTATCTAAAAAGTGTTGCCATAATTTAAAAATTCTTTTTTTAAATTAAAACAATGCCTTTGCACCTTTGCAAGTGACATAATCTATGCACAATTATTTTAAAATTAATTTTTATTTCCGTTATGCACACTATATTATGTCGACTAAGACAAGCACATTTGCAGGATTTGCAATAAATTGGAACAATATCCGCTAATGTGTCTTGGTAAGTTGCCAGAGACTAAATCATATTGGGATTTCGCTTGACGGCATAAATAGTCGAATAGATAGATCTCTATAGATTGCAGATTTGAATAGTAAAAAAATTCATGTAAAATTACAAGGACCTCCATTGCTTGGATGCATTGCAAGTGATGGTTTCTATTCACAAGTAAAAAATTACAAATAAATATAGGCGACTGTAAAATATAATATATGACTATTATTTTTGAAATGTATAGCATGTAACTTTGATAATCTTCCAAATACAGGGTGTCCCATTTTCGATACTTTCTTGGAGTGTATTAGAGTCATTATCAAAGATATAATCTTGCGGTTTTCACTTTATTATCCAACTTTTCAACCAATCGAAACATTCGGATATAAAATTTTTCCTGGCGCTATAAGTTTTGAATCTACAGTGTGATTTTGAAAATCCTAGCTTTTTAGGCACCTCTCGTATTTCCGTTATGAGTTAACTTATCAATAAGGTATAAAATCATCTTGTTAGAGATTTTCATGTAAAGTTCAGTGACGTAACTAGTTTTGCTCTAAAAGCTTTAGTTTTTGAGATATTAATAGAGGTAAAAATTTCAGCTATAAAATTTTGTAATGTATCCTTAATTGATTAAAAAAATAAAAGTAAAATAACGAAAAAATCAATTTGATTGACGGAAAATTTATAATAAGTTACCTACGGATCATATGGAAAAATATTTTAAATATAAAATTGTTTTTAAAAGCCAAGACTTTTTTTCTGGAAAATATAAAAATTAATTAATTAAAAACAACCATTTTTATAATTTTTTTTTGTATTTTATATTAATTAATTTATATTGTTATAATTATCATTAATGTTATATTATTGTGTTATGTAATATTCCCCGTTATGGATTTTAAAAGTTCATTGTGGAGTAAATAAACGTTATAAATGTACTAACTTCCTTTGATTAAGATATTTAATTTTTCTTACGGTAACATAAGAATAACAAGTAAAATAGACCGTAACGAATATTTTTCCGCGAAATATGTACTTTAAATTCTTATTTCTATTCATCGTGCTCGCACCAGCGGGATTTCATAAATTCCTCAGTATTTCATTAGGCTTATTTTGATAAGAATGGCGTGGCTTGGTGGCTTACTTTCTCTTATAAAATGAACTGAATCTACATTCCGAGCTTCTTTCGGTTTAAATACAATATTAATTTTGTTGATCCTTTGCTGCTTATGGTTTCCTTTTATGCCGGCCCCATCTCAAACATCTTTTGGGTCGCAATTAAAGCAGCTACTTATTTAGAGCATTTGTTGTACTGAATTATTAATTAAAAAAATGTATTTATTTTATTTCTAAACATAATTTACTTAACTTTATCTCAGTTATGTTCTGCTCCAATGACTTTATTCCATCAAAAGACGGTATTCCTGTTTCCCTTCGAAATAGGCATCCGTTTCCTATGTCAAATCGTTATACACGGGAATTAAATATATGAACGTGGAAATAAAACAATGTTTCAAAAAATTGTCATCATTCTATACATGTTTCAATGCATAAACCTTCATCTTCAGTGGAATTCTAACTGAGAGAACTTATGACAATGCCAAAATTATAACGAGAAGAAATAGAGGAAACCAGGTATTTGTTAATTAGATGAAACAAGAAAAAGGAAAATTTTTTTTACCTTTTGCAACAGAGAAAGAAAATTTTTATGAAAAAATTAAATTAACGAGACGTTAACATTATGTAATGTAGAATGAAATATAATAAATTAATAGGTTAGAAAAACATTTTAGAAAAATCATTTATTACTTCTATTTTAGATGGATAGTTTAAATGGAAGAAAACATTTTAACTTGTAAAGATGAAAGAAATATCAATGTTAAAAGTAACAATAAAATATTGAAGGAACATTTAGAAAGAATAAGGAAACGATACTGAGTATAGCGGTTATTGGAGACTATCCAAATCAGACTAAACGAATAAGGTAAAGTTCGAAACAATATTATACTAATGTTTTAGTATTTTATGACACAGGAACGTGTCTGGATATAACATACAATAACCTGTTATACTCGATCCCTTTTCCTGGCACTTTAAAATTGTCCTTCTCTCTTTTATTGTTACTCCGTTCATTTAGTTTGATAACTTTTAACATTAACATTTCTTTCATTTTTACAACTTAAAAAATGATTTCTTCCATTAATTTGGGATCTAATAATTATTTTTGTTCCTTTGATTTTCAATCGTTTTCCTAGAATTAGAATTAAGCAATGTTCTTTCTAAAATTCTTTCTAATCTACTAGTTTATTTTATTTTTTTCTACATTACATTACATAACTATTAGTAAATTTTTTCTACATTACATTATATCTATTAGTTAATTAAATTTTTTCATAAAAAAATTTATTTTTCTGCTGCGAAATGTAAGAAAATCTCTCTTATTATCATGTTTCATCTAATTAAAATCAACATGTACGTTTAAGCATAATTTTGTGATATATTTTCTAAATGGTTTCCTTTTTTGCAATTATATATAATTTTGGCAATGTCATAAGTTCTCTCAGATAAAATTTCACTTAAATTAATTTGTTACTAAACTAATCGAGCAGATTTTGCTAATAAAGATAGAAGTCTGTTATTTTTTAGAGATAAAATTCAAACTGTTGCCTACCGGGTGTTTATTAAACCCATTACAATTTGTCAAAAATTCATTCCTTCACAAAAAATTGTAAACATTTAAAAAAAATTTAGTTGGTTCACCACACAGAAATCAACACTAGACGAATTGCAAGATTTGATTTATGTGTTTGATCGAATATTTAATATTAACAAAAATACACTAGTTTTTTTAAAACTTTAAAAGAGCAGCAGCCTATTTTTTATATTATATTGGCCTTTATTATTATTTTCACAAAAAAACTATATAAAAGTATTCGTGTTAAGAATCAGCTTACCAGATACCTTCCTATCTTCTGAGAGGTTTGCAGTTCCAATGCATTATGCAAAGAGTGCAGAAAAATATAGATTGGTCAAAATCAGCGAATTATTCGACAAATAAAAAAAATTTAGAATTTAAATGCATAGAAGTTTGTAACCATCATTTGGTTAAACACTAGTTGTTTTCACTATTTTTTTAAGGGAAAGGGTATACCCTATAATTTTTTTAAGAGTAAAGGTATACCTTATAAGTTATAAATATTGTTTCGAGTTACAGTTTTTTACATATTTTGATTTAAAAATTCATACACTTCCATAAAAAACTAACTAATTTATGTTAATATCAAAAGCGTTCATTTGTGTGAGATAAACCAACTTTTTGCCATCAATGAAATTTCGACAAATTGTAATCGATTTAATAAACACTCAGTATGCAACAGTTCCAATTTCATTAGGTATCATGATTGAAAAGAACTCTTATCGATTAAACGTGGAAGAGTATCCTGAAAACCGCAGGCACCTATCTCTATCATTTAAAAAATATTCATTTCGAAATTTATCTAAAGATTTATGGTATCCGCTTCGTCTGGTCAGCAGTTTATGTATAATTTAAAACTCTTCGTATAAACCACTATACCTCTGGAAATAGTTATTTATGAAAAATGCGCAACAAAAAATATCCATTGACGTGTGCGAGCATTAAAGAATCCTTGAATTTTAATTTAATTTGTGCTTTATGGACTGTAGTAAAGTTTATCTTATTTTGAAAAAATTACCTGCAATTAACTAAAGATTCATGGCATCAAATTAAGGTTATTTATTTGTTACCACGTTGTTTTGTTTCCATACATTGGAATTATTTAGTTATTTTTTAATTATAGGATAATTCTTGAACGGATAAATATCATTTTCTTATTATTGGATTTGCTGCTATAGTATTTAGAAACCATTTTTATATAAAAATATGCAGATAATTCTTCAATACCGTTTAAGAATATGTGGTATAAAATAAACCTACTAACTGGGCCCTTAACATAACTGAGTATTATAATTTAAATAATTTGTGGAAGTAGAAAATAAAAATATATATATTGATATGTTACAGTGCATATTTTTATGGAAATTGTGTAATGAATTAAATATCTATAGAATTTTAAATAAACTTGATCTGATTACCTGATCTAAACTTTTTTCCTTATACCGGGTATCAGGGAAAATGGAAATCTCCCGGATATGAAAAAATACAAGTGACAAGAGTACTACAAGTTCATATAAACTTTTTTTCGTATATGCCTCTTCTTCGGAGATATGTGCTCCCAAAAGCTCCAATGGAATCAAGTTTTTTACACATAATTATTGAACTACCGGGTATATTTCATTTTTTTAATTAGATATATACCAGGTAAGACCCTTCAATTTAATATCCAAGAAAGTATTGTGAATTACTCACAGTTGCAAGGACTAGCTGTGACATCCATGGCCACTTTATTTAATGCCCTTTATGATAACAACTTTGGATAACGTTTTTTTACATATTTTTAACTATTGCGTAAAAATTAAGTACTCTGCATTCTTGTCGCTAATCCCAACAGTTTTCAAAAAAAGTCATGAAGGTACATAAAAAACGTTGTCCAAAGAAGACCAGGATTCGGTGACAAAAATGTTCCATCTTGACGACATTATACGGGTTCCAACCTGACCGATAAGGATAACTTTCTTTACCTGAATCACCCGCAGTATAGTCCTGATTTGACGCCGTCTTCTTTCTATTCATAAATTTATAAATAACGTCATTTTGTGGACGATAATCAGTTGAAGTAGGATGTTGGTGTCTATTTTAAAGGACAACAGGATTTACTTTTTCTGATGGATCGAAATCATTGCGTACAGGTAACGCAAATCAATTAAAATTAATTTTAATAATATCCGTCATTGTTTAGTTGCATTTTTCTTTGTCAAATATAGTAAACCTCCCTTAGGCGGACACCGACGGGACCGTCTAAATGTGTCTGCCTAATAGAGGTGTCCGCCCATGGGAAATTTGTTAATAGGTAATATGTAAATGCAAAATTATTACAATGTATATATATGTACAAATAAACATAACATAACAAAAATACACTAGTTTTAGTTAGGATGTAGTATTAAAAAAATCTAATAACGTAGTTTGACGTGTTTGCGTTTTATACTTGCAATCTAGAGAATGTAATAATCTGATAACAATTCCATTGCTGTAGAGTCACCTCTATTCTTTGCATACTCTTATAATTCCATTACCATACTAATGGCTAGTTGATAATTGCTGACATTTGTTAGATTATTGCATTCAACTTCTTCATCAGAGTCGTCAGATAGTGATGTGGATTCAGTTTGGACTACATAATCGGTAGGAATGGGGTCACTATCATTAGCACATTGCTATCAATGTTAATGAATTCGCCCAAATCATTGTTATCAAACTACAAACTTCTACAACATCAATATTCTCTTTCAGACTCAAAACGCGACATTTTTGTGCCATTATTTACGATTTTAAACTTACAACTCACAAATAAATGACGGACTGCTCTCGGGGAATCACACATACTTTCATTCGGCGAAGTTCTTTCGCACTCCCACGCATACGCGATTGGTTGCCGGTCTGTCTTCAGAGAGTTTTTGCACCGTACTTATTCGTCTCCGAAATACTTTAAAAATATTTTTTGTCAGTTTATCGTATGGTTTTCGCACTCTTTATATGGAAACAGCCTGTCCGTGTCCGCCCAACGGAGAGTCCGCCTAAGAGAGGTTGATTTTCATGGAATTTCATATACCTAGTTCCGGACTATGAAAAAATGTCCGCTTAATAGAGATGTCCGCTTATTAGAGGTGTCCGTTATGAGAGGTTTCACTGTATTTGCGTTAAAATTCGGATTAGGAAACTTAAATACTTGGTACAAGTAAGCGTTACATAATAAATTAATGTTCAATATTCCTGAAGAACTACTTTACTAAATAAATAGTCTAGCAAAAATTACTTTAACCCAGATGTACGAATAAAAACTATCCCAGAATTATGCTGTTGTTTACGATCCGAAAGCTACGATATCTTTAGAGCATTGCAGTAGCATCAATCTTCGTATCTCAGTAAACAATGTAATCACCACAAACTATCAGAGAATTCATTGTTTACAGACACCAACGATGCAGTAAACTTCAGTTTGCGTATCAAATAAAGAATGAAGTTTATATTGTGAAAGTAAACTAAAGCACTTGTAAATATCAAAAATACTGTGCGAAAGTACAAGAGATTTACACCAGTATAGGGTGGTTCATGGAAGAGATGACATATTATCAAAACTCGGACAATACAGGGTGTCAGCTAATTAATAGTACATGGAACAATCACACACTCCTTAGGTAAAAATATTAGGATTTAATTATACTTACCTATATCCGAAAGTTGCTATTAACTGAGATACAGGGTGTTAAAGTTCAAACTTCATTTTTATTTTATCTAATAACTTTGCGAGAAACTAACGTTTTTTTTTTCAAAATTTGGCAATTATGGTTTTTTAAGATGAAAATTTTTTTTTTACAATCTAGGGGTCCTGTCTGCGGCATTATTTGCAAATTTATTAGGTCATAACTTTTTTGTGCCTTAGTGTATTTAAGTTTTCAATGAAAATAATACTTTTCTCATATTTATTACGTAAAAAATGTGTACTAAGTTCAGGTCGCCCAGAGTTACCATTTCGGAGATATTTGCATTTAAATTGGTTAGTGTGTTAGCTCAGGCCAGCAAATAATATTCTATTACTTCTTACCAATTAACTTTTCAATGATAATTAATGTTCTAGTAATGGTAATTGGGAATAATAAATACAACAATTGGATTATTCTTTAACTTATTTTAATAAAAATAACTTTTACTCTAAAAAATATCGAAAGAAACCAACAGCAATGAAAACACAAACTGAAAAATTAAACATTACGATAAACTCACCTGCCCAATTATTATTAATTTGCAAACAAAATTTTTTCCTAAAGTAACCTATGAGAAAACAAATGAAATTTAGCGATGCAGTTGCCATGAAACCTCGATGTTGTTATTTGTTTGTTGATTATTGTAAGATAGCTTAGTCAGAAAATGTTTCATTTTTCAGTTTATCGTAAGTTTGTGTTTTTATTGCTGTTGGTTTCTTTCGATACGATATTTTCTGGGCTTAAAGTTATTTTAATTAAAGAAAGTTAAAGAACAATCCAATTGTATTTATTATTACCAATTACCATTACTAGAACATTAATTATCATATATAAGTTAATTGGTAAGAAGTAACAAAATATTATTTGCTTGCCTGAATTAACGCACTAAACAATTTAAATTCAAAAATCTCCGAAACGACAACTTTGGGCGACCTGAACTTAGTATATCTTTCTTACGTAATAAATATGAGAAAAGTATTATTTTTATTAAAAACTTAAATACACTGAGGAACAAATAGTTATGACCTAATAAATGTGCAAATAATGCGGCAGACAGCGCCCCTACATTGTACATTAAAATTTCAAAAAGAAATCAATTTCTCGTCCTAAAGAAACTATAATTGCCAAATTTTGTAAAAATACATTAGTTTCTCTCAAAGTTATTAGAGAAAAACAAAAATGAATTTTTAAATTTAACACCCTGTATCTCAGTTAATATCAACTTTCGGATATAGGCAAGTATAATTAAATACTAATATTTTTACGTAAGGAGTCTGTGGTTTTTCCATGTACCATTAAGTAGCGGACATCCTGTATAAGATTTACAAACAAAAGTTAAATACCGCATAGAAAATAGATGGTTTTAACTTTATAAATTATTTTTTTAACTTGTACACGGTGTCTAGTTTTTCAACACCAATTAGAAATGCATAACCTATAACCTGAAGTTAACTAATTTGCATATATTGGTAAATCTCTGAATACTATGCTTACTATGTTTAAAGAATTTTTTGTTAAGAAATGGCACACATTAGTAAATAGAAATCAATAACCAACCAATATATTTTTTCCAACTTATATCCCAGAAGAACAAAATGTTGAAGATTCATAAAAATACCTGCTCCACAGCATAACGCTCTTACCTGTAGGTAATAGGTAATAGATAACGCCGTCGCTAGGTAATTAATAATATCTTTTGTGGGGACGAATAAACAAAGGTATTGATTGAAGGTGTCAAAAATATTAAGATAAGTTGAGTCAGTTCAGGGCGATTTTGATGTCATAAAAAATACAAGTTGTAGTATTGTTGATATTAAAAATAATAAACCAGATAGAGGAAAAGTTGGAGTTTTGGTTATTGTTATCTGAAGCTCCAAAAAATCAGATACAGTCCACAGAAGGGAACCATAGGCAGCTCGAGGAGGAATAGGAGTAAATACGAGCCAGGGCTAAAGTTTTTAAAATTTTCAGAAAATCAATTGCATTATAGAACATTTAAATTCGCTTTGCTCATTTAACTTCAATGGACAAAACGTTACGTTTCCTTATATTTCGAGAGTTTGACAAATAAGCGAATTACCAGTTATGACGGGCATTGAAAGTTAATGAAGAAGGTAATGTTAAAGCCAAATTTTCAATTTATTGCTCATGTTCAAGAACGTCTTACAAGAGAAAATCATGAAATATTAAAAAATAAACTGGTAATCAAGAAGGTAGGCAAACGGGTTTTTTACACTAATTTTTAAAACTCTACAGCTTGAAAGAAGCTCATCCGATTTAAATAAAATTTTCGGATTTTTAAACACGGTTTTATGCCAACTCAGCGGCGGGGAACGCGTTTGACCAACGACGGATTTTCAATATTATACAAGGCGAAAAAGAAAGTGATGTTAAAAAAAAAAAAATTACTCGTTGGCATTTTCTTAAAAAATGTACGCTAAAGTAAAACAGCCCTTAGATAAATATCTCAAAATAAGCTTGGAAGTTTCGTTTAATGCGTTGTGGCAAATGCTATCGAATTTACAAGAAAATGAAGCTTTTTTAATTTCAAAATCAAAAAGTAGCCATCTGTGCCATTGTACAGCAATATAATCTAATCTAAACAATAGTCAGTCGAAATAGTAATGGTTTGTTATTGAATAACTTATTTTAGAAATAACCACTCAATTGATTCCGGGTGTAACAAAATATGACCAACAACAGTATACTTTCCTAATTTCTTTTGCAAAGATAAATTAACAAAAAAAAACAAAGTAGCTACCAAAAAGAAGGTGTGGAGTTGTCTCCGATGAAATGAGGTATATAAAGAATCTATAGTTGAGGACTGGATCAAGTGTACATCGTGCGCTCAATATGACATATGCATGTTAGCGGATCTCCCCTATAACTCCAGATCGCATCATAATTAGACGGATCACGCAAGCTCAGTCAGGATGGACGTGCCATCGGAAGTCGGGCAAGCACAAGGCAGAGGCTGACGAGAGGAGAAGAGTAGAAGTAGCGCGTGAGAGATCTTGTAGCCCAAGTTAGTAAATAAAGAACCCGTTTGGATAATTAAGACTTTTATTAATGGTAAACCCCCTCCATAAAGTGATAATAAGACAGTAAAGTAGTGCAATTAGTGTATTAGTTATCGAAACCAGCAGAAGAAATTTTTGGCATCAGGACAGTGAAATCTGCGACATAAGTAATGAAGTTGATATTGAAAATATGGCTACAGCAATTGTTCTACGGTACAATGACAAAAACTCTAATTATCTTAATTGCCGCACACCAAGAACAAATTGCTGAATTAGAACAACAGTTGAAGATGGCGATATCATCACTTCGCCAGCGCCCAACCTTCCCGTAGCAGACGGATCGAATACGCAAGTATCAATAACATCTGAACATGCGGACACAACATTCAAGGTAACCAGCTATGATCCAAACAACAGTGCGTACGCAATCAGTGAGTGGCTGGAAGATGCTACGAAATTAAAAGAGAATAGTAAAAGTAGCGCAAGAGAGATCCCAATTTAGTAAATAAAGAACCCGTTGGGACAATTAAGACTTTTATTACCAAATGAGTACTGTTACAGGCTTGTATGCGTAATAGTTCGTAATTTGTTTTTTCCATAATATTTTGAGTTCACTTATGATTTGATATACCACAATGTATGTATACAAGGTGTTATGGAAATGACGTATTATATTTAAACCTGCAATTCCTGAGATAAAGACAAATTGAAGAAAAATAGCCATAAATGGCTCTTTCAATTCATTCAGCGGTAAAAGTGACCTGACGTCAAACCAGAAAACACCTGTGTGGTACTGCGATACATGTAAGCAATCAAGGAATTCTGGCCGGTGTTGTCATATGTACACATTAAACTCTTTAGACAAAATAAAATAATTTAAACACTTTTCCATTCTGTAATACTTTTTGTACACTTAATTGAAGAACATTTACGACTGACTATGTTTTAAACAACCCGAAAAAACATATGGAATAGTAATAGCCACGTATGTCACTAGGTCAAATGCTAATGACCTCTTGACGCCTTACATCGGCTGAGCAAAGTAGTTTCATATAGCGTCGAACGCTTGCGTCTGTTAGTTGAAGACCAACTAGCGGCCGGATATGTTGTGTCTCGTCGATCACCAACACACTCTCAGCATTCCGCTCTGTTTTTTTGGTTTACGCGTGTATCTTGCCCGTCCATAAATAATTTTTGAATATTATTTTTATTGACGCGTTTCTTTTGGACGTCAAATTTCTCGCGTGTATAAAATCTAATAATCTGTATTATAATCTGTATTATTGTATTTTCAAGAGCTAACTATCGGTTCTGTTTCACTATTACTGTGTGTATAGTTGTTGCAGAATTATACCGTTGACTCTTACTGCCATAAATAAACTACCTGATTAAACCCTGTATTGTATTGTATACGCCTCAACCTTTTCAAAGCTTAATAAATGGGATAAGGGCCGGCTTGAAAATGTATACCACACCACATGATTTATTTTTATAATTTAAAATAATTTTAATTAATTCTACTACAGATGTATTTAATGTAGGAGAAATATAATTTGGATTTTAATTGGTGCCATATTAGCTCAATAGGATTGAATATACAATAGTACGGAGGAAGACGCAACACTATATGTCCATTTTCTGCTGCAAGTTTGTTACACTCGTATTCTTTATTTATTTTAAAAGCTTTTAATACTTCTAGCAGTTCTCGTTTTTTGTAAGTTTCTCCAAAATATAAATCATTTTCAATCATAAAATTTTGAATTTCCGCTTTCGTATTTTTTGAATTGGGTTTGCCGACTATGATAACTAGCATTGTCCATTACAATGACGCTATTTTCAGCTATATTTTTAAGGATGTTTAAACCACTTCAAAAAGTTGTGCGTCGGTATATTGATGGTAATCTAAAGAAGAATCTGCTATGTTTTTAGCTGAAAGCAAGAGACAATATTGTGATTTGTGCCTTTATTTGATGGTGCCTTGGTTTGACATTCTTTGAAAGAATCATCCCAACTTTTTCTTGGAGTGTAGTGGGTATCGATCCATGTTTCGTCAAGGTAAATAATTGTACGATTTTCTCCATTCCCGTAAACTTTGAGATTCCATTAATGTTTGCCTTTATTTGATGGTGCCTTGGTTTGACATTCTTTGGAAGAATCATCCCAACCTTTTCTTGGAGTGTAGTGGGTATCGAACCATGTTTCGTCAAGGTAAATAATTGGACGATTTTCTCCATTCCCGTAAACTTTGAGATTCCATTAATGTTTGTCTTTTATCAATGCTTCGGTATTTAAAACCCATTTTACGCAATATTTTCCTAAGGCTTGAAAGGCTACAAGAGATATTTGTTTCGTCTTTAATCAGCCGCTCTTTGAGGGAAATCAAAGTGGGTATAGTTTGTGCCTCATACATTTGGTAAATCTTTCTTCTTAATAAATCCATGTCATTTTCGTCAATGCTTCTAAATGTGCCAGAATCACTCCGATTTTTTCTAGGATTAACAGGTTTAAGTACTATGTCTCTTACCGAAGATAAACGAGTTTTTGTACTCAACAACGATTGATACACATTTTTAATTATTAGTTTGGCATCGGTAGATAAATGCTTTCTTTTAAAAATGTCACTTGAAGATGCCCACCTATCAGCACAATTCCAAGGACGCCACATTCTACCACTAATAAGCCTAACTAAAAATTACTCGCCGGAAAACCACTAAAGATTAAAATTATTAAAAATCACTTTGAATTTATATACAGGGTGTCCGGGAACATGTGGGAAATCTCCCGGATATGAAGAAAACACGTGAAAAGAATACTATAGGTTCATATAAACTTCTTTCGTATCGGCCTCCTCTTCGGAGATATGGGCTCCCAAAGACCACCAATGGAATCAGTTTTTTACACATAATTATTGAACCACCTGTTATATTTCAATTATTTTTTAATATGATGTATACCAGATAAGACCCGTCAAATTACTACCCAAGAAACTGTTGTGAATTACTCACAGCTGCAGGGACGGACTAGCTGTAACACTCATGGGCCCATTTTTTTTACGCCCTGTATGATGAGAACTTTGGACAATGTTTTTTACATACCTTTAACTATTATCTAAAAATTAAGTACTCTTCATTCATGTCGCTAATCCTAACCGTTTTCGAAAAAACGGCATTTCATATACATCATGTGCTTCGGGTATTTCAATAAAAGATACATCTTTGCTCTGATCCAATGTTCAACCTTCAAGATTCCGCTTTTTCATATTTAGCCCATGAGCAGTTAGGGTACTCAGTGTAAATAAAATGACGTTTTCTCGAAAACGGTTAGGTTTAGCGACATGAATGAAGAGTACTTAATTTTTAGCCAATAGTTAAAGGTATGTAAAAAACATTGTCCAAAGTTCTCATCATACAGGGCGTAAAAAAAATGGGCCCATGAGTGTTACAGCTAGTTCGTCCCTGCAGCTGTGAGTAATTCACAACAGTTTCTTGGGCAGTAATTTGACCGGTCTTACCTGGTATACATCATATTAAAAAATAATTGAAATATACCAGGTGGTTCAATAATTATGTGTAAAAAACTTGATTCCATTGGTGCTCTTTGGGAGCCCATATCTCCGAAGAGGAGGCCGATACGAAAGAAGTTTATATGAACCTATAGTATTCTTTTCACGTGTTTTCTTCATATCCGGGAGATTTCCCACATGTTCCCGGACACCCTGTATGCATCAGGCATAGGTATAAATTGAATTTGTATACCTGGTCCGGCTCTGCTCGAAAAGGTTTTAAATTTTTGATTTTTCTTTATTTATTTTATTGTTCGAAGAGATAATGAGGTTTTATTGCAGTCAAAAGATCAACGATATAATTCTGCAAATACTATACATAAAGTGTTTCCAGGAGTATTCCCGTGAAAAAGAAAAAAAACTGATTGTGTTTGTGATTGGATTTTCTCGCTCTTTAGGTATAAGGATAAATACAAGTAGGTAGAAATTAATTTATTTTTATAATTTTATATGGAATTTCAGTTTTATATTAAGTTTGGAAACATTGCCATTGGCTCTGGGTGAAATGTTATACAGTGGCGTAGACTGACCTGTGAGTAAGAGTGTTTATTACCACACTTTTAAAACGGTCGATTTAAAAAAATAAAATGTGTAGCTCTTCTCTAGGACACCCGAGGAGTCACCCATTTAAATATAATATAGAGTATATAGAGGTTTTAAAATGCATATTTTCAGTTCGCTAGATTTATTTGTTGTCTTTATGTATTTAATTGAATCTTCAGTGCTCACATTTGTGAACCCTATTTGTGAACTTTTGGTTATATTTTGGACCACAAATTATATTTTAGAAATATTCGCGCTATTTTGGGGGACCCGGTATATCAATACTCCTTTGTTTTAATTATAACCAAAAGCCAGGAAAGTAAGCTATTTATAAAGTTGGTTCAAAAAATGTTCAAGTTTTAGTTCAGTAACAGTAGCGAAAGCCAAAAAAATTATGCTGAATAACTTCTTGTCTTATCCTTTAATCCAGCGAAGCCAAGATGTAACTTCTACCTTTCTATTTCTATTACCTGATTAAACTTTATTTTATTTCAGTTAGCTTCTGGAATTATATGCTTAATTCTGGGAATATTACCTACGTATTCTGAAAGTCTTATTCTGAATTAAACCGTTTGTCATTTTTGGTTTTGCCGTTTCTATTTTATTAAAACATTTATTCTCTCATTTTACATAATATTATGTTGATTATTAAGAAAATCACACAAAAAATATAATTATAGTTTGTAAAGTTAAAAAGTTTTTCCCTATAAAAACTAGATAATAAAGCTTTCTACTAACCAAGATAGAGCTGTCTGAAAATTTCGATAAAATAAAAAGTTCGCTTCCTTAGAAATCGTGTTCAATATTAAATATGACCAATCAATCATGATAAATGTTTATAATTATAATTTAAAAACTGATACAAAAACTACAACTACAATCCATTTATCTTTAAAAGCCATGAAATATGAGATACTTTGGCTAATGGATTTTATCGAAGTTGTTCAGATCCTTCTGGTTTAGAAGTTATGGCAGACAAAATCATTTTTCTCGTGCATATAGTATAGAGCGTGTCCTAGGATAAGCGATCTTATTTTAGGTATAAATGACAAAAAAAATTTCGAATTGAAATTTTACCAATCTAGGCTTCGTTGATTAGAAATAAAATTTAGCATACCTATTTTAATTATTAATAAATCAAGTAGGCCTTGACTAGAGCATTATTTTTATTTAGTAAGTGTCTCTTCTTTACAAACTATCGAAAAATTTTATTAAGAAAAGTTGCTCGGAATTCAAAATTATGCGAACGTACCGAATTTATTAATCATCGGCCTATATTGGTTTGTTTCATTTTATACAACATTTTCCTTAATTTCTTTAATTTCCTCATCGTATTAGCGTAGGAAATGCAATTTGGTCATCAATTATTGTTATTTCCGAAATAATCTGTCTAATAAATGTATCTAATACCATGAAAATTTTGTTTCTGTTAAGAGGTTTAAAAAAAATACAAAAGAATATAGGTCTGATGGTTATTGAATTAGGGGAACAATTTTTATGAAACAAAATTTGTCATTAATAATTATTTTATCAATGTTAATAATAATGAGTTTCAATATGAATTGAGTGGTTTTAATCAAAAACGGTGCGTCTGACGAGATAAACTCAAGAGACCGTTTTCATGCAGAATTGACCAGGATAATCAGAAAACATATCGACATGGAAAAATGTTAGTCGTGTACCATCTTTTTTGTGAAAAATATCAGAGGACATGCATGCACGCATGTGAAACTATTGAATAACTTTTCTAACTAAAATTGAAAATAATATCTAAAGTACTTTCGAAGATATTAAAAAAATAACCATTTAAAAAATAAAAATGCAACACCCTGTATCAAAAAATTTAAGCCCTTGCGGACATATGTTCATATGAACTTTTCTTTATAAAATGACCTAAGGAATCACACCCTGAAATATTAGCACGTTATTAAGGAACACCCTGTATATTATATTGTATACGAGTGACACTCTCTTCTTTAGTGAAATTCGGTTCCGAAGATCGGATAATGTGATAAGCAAAATATTTTCGTATATGTATATGTACATACCTGAAATACTTTATACCTGGTATTGATCCACGACTTTTGCAAAAAAGCACCATGTACTTGTGTCCTTTCATCTTGAACAAAACAAGCCACTAGCCTACCAAACAGCGAATCGAATCACCACAAATGAGAAACTGCTTTACAAAAGTTGTTGTTAGGTAATGAAAGTTTATAAGCAGTTATATACCGACAACAAAATGGATGAACCAGTTTTTATTCTGTTATTTGAAAAAGCATCCAGAACCAAAGATGGAAACATAACAACAAACAAATAATGTCGAGCCGGCTCTGACGCGATCGATATAATTTCCACCCTACTGCGCAAACTTCATAGGCCCACGCTATCTCCCATAGCGAGGACACTTTTTGTATTTTGGAACGTTCGTATTGGCAATATACTCTTTATATATATATATATATATATGTGGGTTAGACCAGAACATATTACCAGTCACAGGGAAACACGAGCGAATGGACCACTGAAGTTAAGTAGCGGTTACTTACATTGTATTACATTGTTTTCCTACTACAGAAAGTTATGCTTTCCTACCTTTATATCTTGATACCCTCCGCGTTTGTGAAAACTAGATGCACGTATTAGTGTAATGCATCAATCGAGAATGACACTTCTAGGCAGTGTATTTGAATAAACATCTAATTTATCGATCTCCCTATTGCCTGGTTGGCTTGATGCTCGTTTCGATATTAAAATTATTATTTATTTCTGTCAGTGAAATGTAGATAAATGTACTTTTGTGTTCACATTAGTAACATGAAAAGTGGAATTTATTTATATTTTATATACTATATTGAAAGCCAAATAAAGGCGTAACTAATGCTTGAAAAATATATCGTTAGTAATCAAAAACAAATTGACTTGAATCTTTACACTCTCTACTGAAACAGATTATCCTTTACAACATTCCACCTCCTTAACCGATAAGATGGCTTCTCTGCCACAGTCCCAGAGTACTCGATTTAGTTGATAAGAAGTTATAGCACGATAAAATTCATATTAAAGTTGAAATTGCTGAACTTTATCGAAGCAATTCATTTTTATATCAGAGTTAATAAATGATAATAAGCAATAAAATATCTATAAATTCATTTGGAATAATATCATAATTAAGGGTATAAGTATTTGTTTGACTGTTATAGACAATGATATATTCATTGTCTTTATTGATTTATAACACAACGTTTCAACTGGTAAACATCTCCAGTCAGTCGTCTTTAGGTGAATACGTATGTGAATAGTACTAGTTGAAACGTTGTGTTATAGATTAATAAAGACAATGGAAGTTCAAAATCACTTAAGATATAAGTAGGTACAGTGCCGGCAATAAAATTCCGTACACTTTTTTCTAATGTCGTTTAGGGTTTCTATACGTCAGAACACCTGGAAATATATCTGCGGTTTTTAATGTAGAAGATCTTTTCAAGAACGTATTTACTTGTGCACACATCAAAGTGGAACACATTTTGAACATTTAACGTAGTTTACAATTATTAGTCTAGGTGCTTATGCTATTTAAACAGCATAATTTAAGAATTTTGGAATTTTTCGAAAACGGCGGTAAATGACCTACATGTTTGTACTATAAAAAAAAATGGTTGTGAATTCTGCATCCTATATTCAAATAATATATAGGGTATTCCATTTGAAAATCTCGAGAAAAAATATTTTGAAATGTGTCATTCTTCAAACCTTATTATGAACACCCTGTATATAATAGATAAACACTAATGGAATCTCTAGATCACTTTTTATAAAGCTCACCCAATTCCGTGGTTAAAAAAGTAATTTTAGAATGATTTTTCGTGGCAGAACTACAAAACTTTTTTTTAGTTTTTAATTTATTGCTCTTAAACTATTAGAGCAAATTACATAACATACTGAAAAGGACACGAAATGTGAACCTAAATATGCAATAAAATACAGGATTGTTCGTAAAATTTACCTTTCTGTTATTACACATTTTTGGGCCACCCAATATATGGAAAAATATTTTCCAGAAATTCCCTCTATAATACAGTATACAAATTGAAATTTATAATTTATATAGGAGCTATGGAAGCCTGACGCGATATTGCAGGTCCCTGTATGTACAAAAAAAGTTATATCCTAACCAGCTAAAAATATTATACCACCTGACAAGTGCATATACGAACAAACCCGGAATAAATTCAATAAATCCAGTACCGGCTAATAATATTTAAAGTTGTGATATTTTTTTATAAAAAAAATTTGTACAGTGTGGTATAACTTAGAGATATGGCGATACCGATAATATTATTTAGTTATACAAAAGTACCAAAAATTAATACAGGGTGTTATGAAAATGACTTATTATATTTAAATTTGTGACTCCTTGGGTATCCTAGAGAAGCGCTGCATAATTTTTTTTTAACTCGACCGTTTTAAAAGTGGGGTAAGTAACAAACACTCTTACTCATAAGCCAGTCCGTGCTACTGTACACTATTTCACCCAGACCCAATGGCAACGTGACCAATAAACCGACGCTATTCGTTTTATACTGACGCTAGCATACACTCATATAGGAACTACGTCTGCTTAGTCGAGCTGAGTGTGTGACAAGGATGGGGGAAAGTGACATAGGCTACACTGCCAGATCTCTCCATCTTTGTCACACCCTCGGCTCGACTAAGCAGACGTAGTTCCTATATGAGTGTATTGCTGGCGACTGCGGGCTGTCAATCTAAAACGAACAGCGTCGGTTTATGGTTAATTTTTTATCACCAATACACACCCAAGCAATCCGATCGGTTTTGCAGATACTTGTTCGGGTCGTTGTGTTGTAATGTAATATTTTTCGGTTTACGCTTGTATCTTGCCACTCCATAAATAAACTATGAATATTGTTTTTATTGATGAAACTAAATTGTTAAGTTTTAGACCGGTAGTTTCTTCTGGATGCAACAGCTGCCGTTTGACAGAAAATATGGAATGTCGGAACAAGTCAAATTTCGTCGCGTCGCGTATAATAACATCTAATAATCTGATAGTGTCTTTACAAAAAATGTATTAGGAATGTTCAGATTGTTCAGTGTTGCCGTGAAAATCTGTTTCCCGTGCATAAAGTGTTCTTACGAAAAAGAATAAACAACTGATTATGTATGTGCCTGGATGTCCCACTCCTTAGTTATAAGATAAATACAGGTAAGTAATTAATTTTTATAATTTATATGCAATTTCAGTTTTACATTAAGTTGGCAAGAGTTTTTTTCCTAAAACTTATTTTTTTTATAGAAATTATGTAACTAATAATTGTTTTTAAATAAGTAAAGGTAAGAGAGTATGTGTCTTAAATAAAATTGCATTTTTTTTTAAGAGTTTGAAAGATAACCGTTCAAAAGGTCAATGAAGTTTGATCTATTTACTTTCCTGCGCTTGTGACATATTTAAAATTTGTGTGTGATATTACTATTATTTGTTTTGCAAAATGTTTTTCGCCGTCGGTTTTCTGGAATCATATTTGTTCATAAATGATGAATGAAATTGTTAAAATTATAATTTTTTTTTAAAGAGTTTGCCGTGTAGATATGATAACACCGGCCGAAATCTGCTGACGTCTTTTCACCTTGCACACCTTCAATTTTATTGATTGCGATCGTCGTCAGTAGCGGCCATGTAAATTTTTAGATTTCATATAAAGTGTATAATTTCGCTTATTAATTCAAA
Source organism: Barypeithes pellucidus (assembly GCA_963991005.1). Classification (NCBI taxonomy): domain Eukaryota; kingdom Metazoa; phylum Arthropoda; class Insecta; order Coleoptera; family Curculionidae; genus Barypeithes; species Barypeithes pellucidus. The sequence goes on from OZ022556.1 coordinate 35,978,060, forward strand.
GCGCCATTTGTGGTTATTTTTCTTCAATTTATTTTCATCTCAGGATTTGCCGGTTTAAATATAATACCATGTCATTTCTATAACACCCTGTATAATTGACAAATATGTCTATGTACCTTTAATACTTTTTCGTTAATAAATGCTTAAAATGTTTTCCATTCACTATGTAGCAATATACTAAACCCAAGTAAACTTTGGAAGAATTTAACCTACGCTTATGTCTTATTCGTGCTTTCAAATGACAATTGATTAAAGCAGAAATTTGGTAATTTTGTATAAACAAATTTATCGCTATCGTTATATAACTTTTTTCGGACACATTTAAACCAGATAAGTTTATAAAAAAAACAAGAAGACGCCATTTCTAATTTTTCAATTTCATGATTTAGTCTAAACTGGTTAACAAAAAAATTAGCAAACGGGTGTATTGTCATCATTTTTAAAACTCATAAGGATAACAGAAGCTCAACCGATTAGCATAAAATTTTCAGATTTTTAAACATGGGTTTGTGCGAATTCCGCAGCAGGCGTCTATTTTAACCGAGAAGGCTTTTAATATTATATAGGGCGAAAAAAAAGTGATGTGAAAGAACAAAAAAAATTTACTCGTAGGCATTTAAAAAAAATGCACGTAAAAGTAAAAGAGACTTTTAAAGCTTAGGTAAATATCTCAACATATGTTTGACAGTTTTTGTTTAAGAGGACGACGGAGTCGAAATCTCCGATTTGACCCCTGTTCATTTCGCGCTTTGTAGGCACGAGGCGAATCTTCCCTTGCCGTTAGAACAATACGTCGAGCGTCCACCTGTAATCGGTACGCCGACAGAAACGACGATAATCAGAAGAAAGAGGCCGAACGTGATCGGGGTCTAGACTTCAATTTTTAGCACTGAAAAACGAAGTTTTCGCTTCCTATGAAAATGATACATTTAAAAAAAAATGTTTAACGAAAGATGTCTAAATTTTGTTCAGAATTCGTGGAGCCTATAATGGAGCAGTATAAAAATTTAATTTAAAAATCTTCCGAAACAAAAAAATATAAACTTTCTACGAATTTTAGTTCTATTACAAAGTTTTTTTTTTCTCGGACATTTTTTTTTCCTAAAACAGGAATAAACTCTTGGGGAGAAAACTCGTTTACAGGTACTCCTGAATCCACTTAATACGTTGTGGCAAAAGTTATCGAATTTACAAAAAAATTAAGTTTTTCATTTTCAAAATCAGACAGTAGTAATTTATACCCTTCTACAGCCCTATTTGTATTCTAAACATTATTCATGGTTTATTATTGAATAATTTATTTTAGAAATAATCATTCAATTTATACCGGGTGTTCCAAAATATGACCAAAAGGCAGAATGCGTTCTTCATGGAAAAAAAACTACTTATTAAAAAACAATTATAGACAAAATCTAGTCGTGTGACTACTTTTTAACTCATGTAGAGCATATTACATAGGGCATATATATAGTTATATGACTTGTCGCCTCTCAAAAATATTACTTATACATATTAGTATATTTAAAATAATTTTAAAACTAACTTAATTTTAAGGTATCAAATTTGTTTTTGACTTGCACCGTATAGTTTAAACGTTAATAAAATAATTAAATTTAGGTCACCATTGCATTTTATTAAACTTATAATTATAGTAGGATATTGTAGCCTATTTTTCGATGAACAATGTATTCTGCTTTAAAGTGCATATTTTGATTATATTTCGGGACAACCGGTATCAATTGTTATTAATAATAAACCATGAATAACTGTTGAAATACAAATGTGGCTGTACAAGCGCATATATTGATACTTTCTGATTTTGAAATTTTACCTTTACGTACATTATGTTGTGTAACACAAAGGCCTACTAATCAAAATGTGTGTTTTTTTACATCTTTTTTTTTCACCCTGTATGTTCCTGGCCAAAAGCCCCGTGATTCAAAGCGCACAAAGCCACTTTTAAAAATCAGAAAACTTTATTCAAATCGGTCTTTCGAGCTATAGAATTTTGAAAATGAAGTTAAAAATCCCGTTGCCGATCTTTTTGTTGAACAGTTTAATGAAAGTTAAATTGCAAGCATCTGAAATAAATGCTTGCGATTCTACAATATCACCTATTATAGCATTAAATTACTTAATAAATTAAGAAGATAAACCTAAGTGTTAGACTAGAATTTACTATAAATTTTCTACAATAAAATCCTTTACGTTATTTAGCGTAACCACCAGACATTTTACAGTACTTTAACTTGCCATTAAATTACGGGACTACTGCACTCGAAGAATTACGTTATAAGCATTTGGAACAAAATTGCAAAAATATATTTTATATATTTTACAAGTAGAAATTAAATTTAGATAAAGAAAATCTGTCTCATTTTGGTAAAATTGTTAGTAAATATTTCTGTTCTTAACAACTATAAAATAATTATTGTATACTAAAAAACTGTAAGAAAAATCATTCATTCTGATATTATTTATTCTCAGTTGCATCAATTGCATGATAGGTTATATTATAAGGTTCAATTTAGGATATATTTAAGAAGAGGCAGATAGAACCACTCAGCTATGAATTAGAATACCTCAGTAAGGAAATCAGTTAAGGAGTTTCCATTATTTCGCTTTAAAATTAAAGTAGATCTAAATTTTATCAACATCTGGAACGTATTTAATTATATATAACCTAAATTCTAATGGAACTGAACTATTTATTAGAAAAATTTTAGGGAAATGTATAAAAATAATAATATTAATTATTGCCGAAAGATTGTTCTTAAAATTATAACAGTTATTCTATTTGTGGTAAAACTTCTGGTTTTATCTTCAACCGAATGATAACTACAGTTTTTTTTTCAATATCAGAAGCTTCCCGGTCCCGAGAAAAATCAAAAATCCGTACTTTATTGCTCTTAAGGTGCATTTACACATGCATTGATTTAGTGGCGCCAGTGGTCACGCCAGATCTATTTGCACGCCAGTAAAGGTTTACACTTGGTTGAGAAAATAAGAATAAGTGGCGCGCCATTTTTATTTTTAAAGTGTTTTTCGCAGTGCGAACTATGTCGAGTGAACTTTCCGAAGCCTGTAAAATAGTCGCTGAACATTTAGTGGAAAAAATTAAGATGAAAGAAATACAGGAAAAGAAACGACGAAAAGGTCGTATCTGGGTTAAACCATGGATTGATGATCGTCGACCTGCTTTGGGTGCACATCTCATAAACACGGATAAGATTCATACCCTACAAGAAATTTGATTGTCAGTTCTGCTGACCACTTTTCTTTTAGCCATAATAAACTATATAAACTACAATCAACAAATATTAGAAGCGCAACCTAAACGAAATTCAAACTAAAAACTGGCGTGCGGTCGCCAACGCGCAAACACTTTTTAAGGTGCGTTTACACACGTATGGATCTAGTGGCGCCAATAAAAACTGGCGCGCCAGTAAATAAAATTAGCAAGTGTAAACATCGACTTGCATATAAATTTATTTTTGCATGCTTCTGAAATCACTGGCGCCAGTGGTGACAAATACGTACAGAAAATCAAAACTTGCAAGTGTAAACAAGTGCTTGCACGTCAGCGACCGCTCGCCAGTTTTTCGTTTAGGTTGCGCTTCTAATTGTTGTTAATTGTAGTTTATATAGTTGGTTGGTAGAAGATGGTTTTTATAGCTTGCAGTATCCTCTGCTGCGACTTCTACCAGAAGTTTTGCAGAAGCACCCAAAGCAGGTCGACGATCAATCCATGGTTTAATCCAGACACGGCATTTTCGTCGTTTCTTTTTCGATATTTCTTTTATCTTTTTTCCACTTCAGTTCAGCGACTATTTAACAAGCTTCGGAAAGTTCACTCGAAATAGTGCGCACTGTGAAAAACACTTTAAAAATGAAACTGGCGTGCCACATATTTTTGTTTTCTCAACAAAGTGTAAATCTATACTGGCGTACAAATAGAACTGGCGCGACCACTGGCGCCACTAAATCCATGCATGTGAAAATATTCTTTTTCATACTTGCAAGTATTTATTTTCTGTACGAATTTGTCATCACTGGCGCCAGTGATTTCAGAAGGATGCAAACTTTTTTGGTCTATGCATGCAAAAATAAATTTTTATGCAAGTCGATGTTTACACTTGCTAATTTTATTTACTGTTTTTACTGGCGAAACTAAATCCATGCATATGTAAATGTACCTTTATGTAATGGTACTGATGAGATGGGTATTGAGTGCAAAAAGTTATTGTTTAGGCGTTAAATTTAGTTATCGTAGCATTGGTTTATACGAATTTTCTTTATTTTATGATATAGAAACTATAGGTTATAAATCTTCTAAAAAAATATTGTAAATATTATATTTTGTAAATTTGTTTGTAACTGTATCTATGAGTATTGAAAATAAGATATTAAATAATGTGTTTACATAAAATGATTTAACAATTATTAATGTGGGAGTCCCTTTACATGTACCCATCAATTAAATGTCGTTTGAATAAAGTTTTATGAAACATTTTCATATAGATTTGGGAAAAAGATATTTGTAATAATATTGGTTGACCCAAATAAATTCCTTTTAAATTGTTTTCAACGGTTTAAATTTTCCCTGAGAGGAATCGATACGAAACCGTTCTCAAAATTAAGGTTACCTACCAGGCGGCCTGGTTCTAGTTCTTATTTGCTCTGCTCTGCATGGTACTGAAAGCTATATAATTGGTATGCAGATGCTGATAAATGATATTCATTTTAATTACATCCATTAAATTAGAAAAAGATAAAAGGGCTGGGAATTATTTTCGAGCTTATATTTCCAAAGATAACTCAGTAAGAAAGCAATTAAGCAGTTTTCACTATTTCGTTCTAGGAGTAAATGGGATCTAAATTGTGCCAGCATCTGGAATATATGCTTTTAATTCCAAAATTTCCATAAAATTATACCCAGCATGGTGCAAGTATTAAATTTAATCAAAAATTTAAATCAAGGCAATTAGACTAAATTATTAATTAAAACTATTTCCCGCAACCAATAATGGTTTTATAACAGACTAAATTAAATTATATATATTAATAAACCAATGAATATAGTTTTACCAGTCAAAGTGGCTCACGTACAAAGAATCACAATTAAAGTAAAAAATTAATTAAAAACAAATAACACATATTGTATTTTAATAAACAAGTGACTAACCTAAATATTTTTAGTAGTGTAAGGGATTCAGTGGTAATTCGGTATGAACCAATAATAATAGCACATTGTATAAAACCTACTTAAAAATTAAAAGAAGAGAAATGTTAGATTTGTTGTACTGCTAAGATGAAAAACGCGGGGAAAAAAATAGTTTACCAAATTATTTATTTTTACAGGGTGTTATGAAAATGACTTATTATATTTAAATGGGTGACTCCTTGTATGTCCTAGAGAAAGTCTACATACTTTTTTTTTTAAATCGAATATCTAAATACTAAGGTAAAAACCCCTTTTACCCACATACTGTCGTCCCGTTCCATCTGGATTCACTTAGCAACAATGTGGGTCACTAGAGTATACTAACAGTGTTGTCAGATCACACCGCGTGTCTCGCCGTAGCTTGAATACCGGCCGCGCGCCGCTTCACACTTCAGTATGTTTCGAGACACGGTAGTGGAACGACGTTGGTTCCACGACGTCGAGGGTGCCACGTGCTTGACGTACACGAATTTTAAACGTTTTCTTAGTTGTATTGCCCGATTTTCTTTTGTTGTGAAATAATTCATAATATTAAATATTGTGATGTGATTTTAAATTTGTGTGATATTATCTACTGTTGATTCTGTTGAAAAACATACTTTTGTGTTTTATTTTTTTATGGAATTTAATTATAAAACGTATTATTTCAAAATAAGATCGTTAAGATGTACCTTAAAATTGTGGTTTTCCCTGTCTAAAAAGTTTGAAAAAGAAGTGATAGCGCTCCTCAAAGACGTATTGTTGTCAAAAACTGAACACGTGCGTTTAGAATTGTGTGTTGCAATATGACAACATCGCATATAATGCGCTAACCCGAACAAACCCGAACAAACCCTGGAGACTGCCTCAATAAAATATTGATTGCGAAGGGCCTCAGGAGCGGCCATGTAAATTTTGACATTTCATATAAAGTGAATATTTCGCTTAATAATTCAAAGCGCCATTTATGGTTATTTTTCTTCAATTTATTTTCATCTCGGGATTTGCCGGTTTAAATATAATACGTCATTTCCCTGACACCCTGTATTATTAAAAATAAAATAGGGTTCAAATTTAAAGACGTCGGAGAGAACTGCTTTATTAATTTCAAGCATTTCTGACAAATCTAACTTTTTACTCTTATGGCATTCATGAATAATATTTATTTCTTCAGAAACTGAGAACTGATGTTTCGATGCCAATAAATGGTTTGCAATAGCATATTTGGTGTTAGTTATATTGGTGTTTTGGTATTTGTCTGCAACACTAAGATATTCTCGAACTCTCGTTGATATTATTTGTCCATACACCGCCGAACAATCACCACAATGTAAAGAGTAAACACCGGACTTAAAATGGGGATCGACCTTGTTCTTTATTCTGACAATATTCTGCCTGAAAGTGGTTTTAAATACTATTTAAATATCGTACGGTTTAAAAAATTTACTTAATTATTGAGAAACTACTCCAAAAAAAGACAAGGATCTATATTTATTACTTTCAACCTCTGTGTCAGAGTGTAAGATATTATAAGAGCCTGTCAGAAATTTAAATTAAAGTTTGGTTATTAATTTCATAGGAAATCCATTGTTTAGAGATATTTGCTTTATTGTTTCCAATTCCCTACAAAATGCATCCCTTGACAGTTTAAATAATTTATTAAAGAAAGCAGCAAATTTATGTGAATAGGGTGAGCTTGAAGTGAACTGGATTATATTATCAGTAGAAGTGTTTTTTTTTTTAAACTTCAATGTTAATTTTATTGTTATTTCTAGTTAGTAGAAGAAGATCAAGAAAGGGTAATTTTCCTTCTGTCTCCATCTCAAGGGTCAAACTTATTTTCGGGTTTGTTCGGGTTTGTTCGATTCGATTGAAATTATTGACAAAAACTAGAAAATGTCGTAATTTATCATCAGTTCCAGTTCAAACAATACAAACATTGTCCATTGTCTTGTAAGCCAATAAGAAACTTGAGAAGTCACTCTTCATCATACGCTCTCCAAGCTATTCATAAAAACCTCACTAAAATAAGTTATGGCCAGTGTTATCGATTAATATCATTCTCTTATCTCTTGTGGTACGAAACTAAAGTTAAATCAGTTAATATTTTGAAGACATTTTAAATAGGTCGTTTTATAAATATCGTGGCAACACAGCAACGAACATCAAATTAAAGACAGTATACGTAGAATTTTATGCTGAATTCAATTCTGCAATAAAAAAATGTGGGTTGCAATTAAAAAAAAAATTTTGCCGCTCTACTTTTGTGGGACAACCTGTGTACTAAAAAATATTTTTGGAATATGAATCTCTACGGATCCTATAGCTTTCGTATCGAATATTCTTTGCATTTCTATTGATAACTGAGATATTGGACTTCATTGGAGGTAACAACTAATATTTTAAGAAGTGAAATAAATATGGGGTAAAAACTTTCAATTTTATTGCGGAATTTCTTTTGGTATGTTTTAAAACTAAAATGACTACCCATATTCAGGAACAATTATTTTAAACGTTTGTACTGTGTCATTGTAATAATTCACTATAAGAATAATAAATACTAGAAAACTTTCTTTGATTTAAAATAGCTGTAACAGACAGAGATATAATATACTACTTTCGTGGCGAGCCCAACTTTAAATAAACTAAAGAAATTAAAATAATCTGAAGTTTACTCGTAAAAATGCTACATATCACTTTCCATTCATATTTTTAAAACAATTTTCCGGTTAGGCGTATTTATTTGCGATTTTGAAATCCCATTTAGTGAATTTATCCTAATTAATTAAGCCTTCAACCAAAATTAATTTATTGATAAAAAATCCCTTCCTCCGGGGTTAAGGCCTTTCTTTTTCACCGAACTCCTCTTTTATAAAATATCAGAACATATTAAAATTACTCGAACCCATAGGACAAATAAAAATGTTTGATTTTTATGTTCCAAAAAATTCCCTTGTTTTCACTTAAATCTGCTCATGGCAATTACCTCTCCAGGGTTTCTTATCTCCCAAGGGTTTTTTTTGATATGCAATCACTTTTATCATGAAGCATGAAAAAACATTGAATTTATTTTTGACCTATTTTCTTATGAAATATGTACAGATTATTACAAATATTTTTGGGTTACCGCTTCTATTGATTTATATATACAGGGTGTTCCTTAATGACATGCCAATATTTCAGGGTGTGAGTCCTTAGGTAATTTTATAAAGAAAAGTTCATATGAACATATGTCCGCAACGGCTTTAATTTTTTTGCTACAGGGTGTTGAATTTTTAATTTTTAAATGGTTATTTTTTAATATCTCTGAAAGTACTTTAGATATTATTTTCAATTTTGGTATGTGTTAATAGAATATAGAACCACAGCACCGTTCTTGATTAAAACCACTAAATTCATATTGAAACTCATTATTATTAACATTGATAAACTAATTAATGATATACTATATAAATATATATAAAAATTGTTGGAGTGGGCAATTCGATGCGAAGATGGGCGGGAGCATGCCTTTTAAGTGAAGGTGGTCATTTCCAACAATCAAACAATTTTTATAAAACAAAATTCATCATATATTTATTATTAACGGGCAATGCCCAATTTTACACAAATTACAAGAGTAAAATATAAAATATATAAGTGTAAAATAAAAATAAAAAGATTATAATGAATGAATTGAACGTTTATAATGTTTAAATACTATAATAGAGAAGTCAATCAATAGTCCGTAGTTGCCCCTTAAAATCTGATCGACCTAAAAAGAAATCAAGAGTGGGATACTCATTAGCTAGTCTGCATAATCGCGATATGAAGCTATTTTGGCCATAGTTAGTTCTATGAGGTGCTACAGAGAAGGTATTCCTCTGACGTGTTTCCCTAGATGGCACGTGCAATCCTATTCTGTCAAGTAACAAAGGACAGTTATATTTGTTATGTAATAGATTATACAGCATTATAAGATCCCTATGATCCCGACGTAGCCTGAGGGTTCTGATCTGGATACTTGCTTCAAGCTGAGAATAATCTAGTTGCGGTGTATTAAGTTTATAGGCCATGTAATTCAAAAATTTATGTTGAACCCTTTCAATATTCAAGATATGTATATTATAGCAAGGATTCCAGACACAGGAGGAGTATTCCAGATGGGTTCTAATTAATGAGCAATATAATTGTTTTACAGCTTTGGTATTAGTAAATTCACTGGTTATGCGCTTAATAAATCCTAGGAGTTGGAGAGATTTGGATATGGTGTTCTGAATGTGAGGAATGAAAGTAAGCTTAGCATCTATAGTCAGACCCAAATCCTTAATTTCGGGAACAATGGTAAGCATATTGCCCTCAATTAAATAATGCTGATCAAACTCCGACCTAGACCTATGGAAATTTATCGTATGACACTTTGAGGCGTTAAGCTCCATACCGTTGATCTTACACCATGCTACCAATTTATTCAAGTCCGACTGGAGCCTTAAGCAATCCTCAAATGACGAGATTTTTAAGAACAGTTTCAGATCATCAGCGAACAGGAGGAACTGACAGTAATCAAATTGCATCCCCAGGTCGTTAATAAACAAATTAAAGAGAAGGGGGCCCAAATGGGACCCTTGGGGAACTCCAGACGGAACCAGTATACTCCTGGATTGAAAATTGTTGAATCGAACAATTTGGGATCGACTTGTTAGGTAGCTACGTAACCAGGACAGCAATGCACCCCCAACGCCCAGACCCTCAAGCTTGGATAGAAGAACTGCATCATTGACCCTATCAAACGCCTTGGAGAAGTCCGTGTAGACTGAATGAACCTGGAAACCGTTCTCCAAGGCTTCAGAGATAAAGTCAACATTAATTATTTTATCAATAATTACTAATTAATAATAATGAATTTCAATATGAACTTAGTGGTTTTAATCAAGAACGGTGCGTCTGACGAGAAACACTTAAGATACCGTTTTTATGTAGAATTGACCAGGCCAATCAGAAAAAATATCCACATTGAAAAATGTCAGTGGCGTACCATCTTTTTTACAAAGATATCAGAGGACATGTTTGCAGGGGTGTCACTGGTAGAACAATAGAATAACTTTTCTAACTGAAATTTGTGGTTCTATATCCTATTAATGCATGCCAAAATTGAAAATAATATCTAAAGTACTTTCGGAGATATTAAAAAATAACCATTTAATAAATCAAAAATTCAACACCCTGTAGCAAAAAATTTAAGCCGTTGCGGACATATGTTCATATGAACTGTTCTTTATGAAATTACCTAAGGAATCACACCCTGAAATATTAACACGTCATTAAGGAACACCCTGTATAGGGTGTCATATCAATTACATGCTATAGGCTATAGAGCAACTGGAGATACTAAAATCTGTTAAGTGATATAAGTTTTTTCGGAATGCTCCTCGTTCTAGAAATACAAGATGTTTAACTAAAAGTTTATTTTCGAAAATAAGCTATAATTTGAAAACCGTCCAAAGCCTCGGATTGAAAATTGGCGGTATGATGTTTTTATGAGTAAGAAATGAGAATTTGCAGATATTTTTAAGTTTCACATTAGCGGGCGCTAGTTACACACACTGCACTGGGTTTAATAAATCTATAATTTTTGTGCTACTTGTTATTAAGTATTTTTAATCCAATATTCTCAAAGAAGAGCAATTTCATAACTAAAAGTATATTTGACTCCATCCTAATGTCTAATCGTTTTCGAGATATTTCCATTTAAAAATTACAATGCATCAAGAAAGAGATTTGAGTTCGAACCTCAAAAAAATGTTTAGGATCGGTTATTGTATTAAAATTATGTTTATAAAGTTCGCTAGGTACCAAAAAATTAGTTTAAAATCTCTAAGATACTCAATGTATATCTTAGATGGGCTAATGAAGGTTACTTATTTATCTCCGTATGAATTGATGCGATTTCAAATAAATCGTATTAAAGAATCTTCGAAAATATATTTCTTTGCGACGCATTAATGGGCTATATTTTCAAGAGCATCAAAGTACCTAAAAAATGTAGAGTTTTCCAGCGATTTTAATGGACGACTCTTAAGAGCTATAGAAATGGCGAACGAATTGTCGAGCGAGAGCTTTCAAGGCTACAAATGGTTTCTTGGATATTGGACAATTTTGCTACGATGGGGTTTTCGAGGCGGATAAACATTATTGGGGTTTTAACTATAAGTATTAAAACAATATTAATAGCACATTCCAACTTAAGTAAACTAATGACAGAATAGTATATTAAAGTATAAGTTCTATAAAGCATTTTTTTGCTGGTTGGCCAATTTATGAAGTGAAGTTCACATATTGACTATGTTTCTAATAAAATACGTAGACTCATACAGAAATTTTATATATTAAGGGAATTTCTAAATAAGGTGATGGTTTATAAAGAATTTGTGGAGTCGATACTACGATACGGAATAATTATCTGGGATGGTGCCTATGGCACAGTACTTAATAAGTTAAATATAACACAAAAATATATTCTTAAAATTATATTAAAAAAAAATAAAAGATTTCCAACAAATTTATTGTTTCCCGAGGATACTGTAAATATCAGAACTTTATATATTATCAGTATATATAATTTTGTTTATCGGTGTAAGACCAAGCTAAACAAATTTAAATAACCAAAAAATTTAACAACCGCCAATAAAAAGTTTATGGATTACTTAGCACCAAAATCATTAAATTTACTCCCAGATAATATAAAATCAATTAAAAATAGAAAATCTTTTAGTAAAAGGTGTAATCAGTATATTATCGGAATACAGAAAATTTTTCAAAACTTTTTCAGTAATTCACTAAATCAATAAAGATTGTGGGCATGTTTCAGTAGTGTGTCGCATAGAATTATAATATAGATAATATAAATAAAAATAGAAAATAATAATATACATAATTATGTCTAATTTTAGATTTCGACACATACGGGTCGGGTGTTGCGACACTGAATTTTCCCTTTAACGGGAATTAAAGGAATTGAAATAAAATATGAATAAGAATCAAATATTTTAGGGAACGCTGGATTTATTTTAGTGTGAACCGACCCAATGCTTTTTCTAGTGTCACAAAAAAAAATATGCCCGACGGGTGTGAGTCCGCATGCGCCACCGACTTTGGCTAAGAAGCCGGAAATCACTGCTATTAATGGTGCAGATTGGCTCGGTCCCCACTAAGAAATAACAACAACTAAATTTTTATTAAAAACAAAACATTATTTATTAATTCTCTTCGAAAGGTGAAATATCTGGTACAATTTAAAATTAAAAGAAAATATGATCAATAGAAATTCACTGAATGTAGGCCGTACAATATGACGATTGTACAAGAGGATAACTGAATAGATGAGTAAATAAAATAAATCAAATAATAATAAGTTAGTACAACAGCGTGTGATCAACTCAATACAAAAGCAACTAGAACAATAATAATAAGGTCATCAATACCCGTCTTCTGTATTCGATGACACCTAAAATAATAAACGCAAACCGCAAGCAATAATACCTTTATGAATTCAAATGCCTGAAGGGCTGAAAAAGGAAAACTGTAATCAGTTGACTAATCGGAATAACTCCGCAGAAAAAAAAAATAAACCTGAAAATATGATATTTAACTCGAGTATCTCGAGTGGCAACAATATACTTATAACGTAACACCGCAAACCTAAAGATAGGGAAATTTATACTGCGTCCCAACACTAGTGATCACTTGGTTTACAAGACCAGATATACGGTGCGTACATTCAACATTAGGTAAAACCAAATATATAAAACACAATACTCGCTTATAGCACTGGTTCAAACAAGGTGAACGCAGTAAATTCAACGGTAATATATATAAATAAGCGCAATATTGTTACTATACTACAAAAGCAAATCAAAATTAATAAAATTAATAAGAGAAAGGTATACGCTTAACTCGGTTGCCCTCTGTCCTCGGACTTGCTAGAGCGGTGGAAGGTTTGCTCCTTACAGCTGTAGACTGCTTAGCCTCAAAAAACTCTCTCGCAGGAAAAACTCCCCACAGGAAAAAAATCTCGCAGGACGACCCCACAGGAAGAAAATCTCGCAGGACGACCCCACAGGAAGAACTTCCTAGAAATCCCAATGCGAGCATTAAAATCCAATCAATGAAATGAAAAGAAATAATCGAAACCCCAATTAATCGCTAACCCCCTCCTGAATATATAAAAATTATTAAAATCCCTTAAAAGAAAATAATCGAACCTCAGCATTAATCGCTACCCCTTACTGAATCAATAAAAATTCCCCCCTCAGCACGATTAATACTCCAAAACAAATTAATTTATAACCAATGCAATATATGTAATTAACCCCTCCCCCTTAAATCTTTGATCAGGTAAAACTAATTCAAATAATCAAGTCTACTAAGCACTAAACAGAAAACATTCCAAATTTAATACGTTCTTAGAAATTATATATATAGCATATAAATGAAAATATCAGAACTAAACCCCTTGACTTACAAAGGAAATATGGATTCCTCATCGCCGTTAAACCACCCTGTATAAAACAATAACTCCCCTTAAAGAAAAATACTAATTCCATGGCATCAAGCACACATTACGGGCCCCAATGATACTATAAATGTTTGAACGTATCTTAATAATTTGTATGTACTATAAGATGAATTTGATACACTTTAACGATGGCGGAAAATATTAAAATTAGTTAAGTATAGTTACCTCTAAGCAGAGGGTAATCTCTCCAGGTGATCTAGGAGCTCGAACGAAAACGAAGCTGAGTCTCCCCAGTGACAAGAACTGTAAAGAAGAAAGCAAGGTATAAAAAAAAAAAACGATCCCTTCCGTAACACGTGGAAATCCACAACTTACCCAGCAAATAAAATCCAAAAGAATTGGTACAAGTAGGCCCACACTAACCAAATAACCAAAACGACTCAAAATAGACACTACTTGTTAATTTTTTGGCACAACCGAAACGCCTTCTAGGGCAGGAAAAACTTTCCAAATGTTGTCTCCAAAAACGCTGGTAACTTCGTCGAAGTCACGAGTCAAAAGGGACGATTTTACATGCGTTTCTACCAAATTTGCCTGTTATAAAAAAAAACTAACCCCTTTTTTATAAATGTTTTTAACTAATGTGAAATTCCTACCAGAAAATGAGATATCAAGTCGATAAGTGACTGATGGTCGATATCGATACGCTATGAAAGAGAATCTATTTAGTTAAGAAGGAAAGATTATCATCTGAAACAACCATAATGCATGAAACCAGTTACTAAATCTAAGTTGCGAAAATCAAAACCCAGAATATACTCCCAAAACTTCATTCAACATACGTCGTCGATACGTACGAATTGTATCGATTCAGACGCCCATAAACAAACTCCAATTCCAGTCCTCTGCGCCGTAAAGTGGCTCCATCTGGAACGTCTGCGGCAGCGCGCGCAAGGATTCTATGACCCGAGAAATGACAGTCGTCAGATTTAACCCCAAAAATTAATCAAAACAACCCCTGAATAAAACAAAATCTAAGGTAAGAGAATCAAATGTGAAGGTAATCAAATAATTATCCACAATATACTAATCTGGGTAAAATATTAATCGTAGGACTTTGGTGTCATTTGATCGACCTGTTCAAAAGGTAAACAACCAAGTGAAATGGGAACCTCTGGCCGTGTCTCACCGAATAAATGCAAGGAAACCGGTCGAAACGCTCGAGAAAAACATACAGTATTCGCCGTAATGTCGAAGGCACCGACTAGGCCTCCTCTATTCCAACAGAAAGTCCGGAATAATAAGCCTGTTTCCAGTTATAAACTTTGCTACGAGTAACCCTACAAGTAAGAATGAAGTTATAATATCTCTGCATGTTAACAAACAAACGGTGGCCCCTGTAATATCTACTAGAATCGGGTCGACAGGTAGAATTCAACAAAAATAAGAAAGTTATTCGTAAAAATGATTCGGTTATATATAAGAACTACAGAAATAGACCTCTGCAACGCATTTTAAACGGGAGAAATAAAAATATAGGCATAAATCTATGGTATTTACTTGAAATAAAAACTAAACTGAAGATAAAAATGACAAATTTCCGTAATGGCAAAAATGACCCGTTACAAACACCCCCTCTCCTTCAACAGGAGGGAAATTTTCTGAAAGAAAATTAACCGACGATGAGGAAAATTCATTCCAAAAAAAAAACAAATTACGTAACGATATACGTCATAGATATGAACGCTCAAATAATCAGATATAAAAAAAAACTAAACGCTACTAACGTAGCCGCTAATACAACTAAAAAGAAGTAAGCAAGAAAATAAAATAAAATAATTGTAACCCAAATGTTCCACCAATCAAAAGAACACACACACACTAAGCTAAAAGATACACCCGTGTTTAAAACAACAAAGTGCAACATCAAAGACACAATCGGTAAGGTAGTCAAAATCAGTAAGTCACCTAGTAATGGGAAACTCCCAAACTAAGACACAATCGGTAATAGCGACATAATCGGTAAGTAAATACTAGTAGCGGGCAATTCCCGAACTAAGACATAATCAGTAAACGCAAAATAAACGACTGCGAGACCAAGTCAACTAAGCTCAAGTCTCTAGTCAAAATACCCTCCGTGTTCGTTTTCTGGACTGAACGTGGAAATAAATTACCAAAAAGGTTTATCTATCTCTAACCAAAACTAAATCAACCAAGCAAACTCAATCAACGAAGCAAAACCAACAAAATGTAGAGATAGAAATTTTAGTTTTCCTCGTACAAATTCCGTCACACGGCCTATAAATATATGACAAGGAAAACTTACCCACTAGACCCAGAATGAAACAACGAAGGTAGTCACAATAAATTATTAAGATCCAAAGACCAAAATAAAAAAAAAAAATACGTAACGATAAGTTACGATAAGCAAAAGTAAAAGATAAGTCACAATAGATAAGAAATAGATCCAAAATAATCGCAATAGGTAAGTAAAAGATAAGTCACAATAGATAAGGAATAGATCCAAAATGATCGTAATAGGTAAGTAAAAGATAAGTCACAATAGATAAGAAATAGATCCAAAATGATCGTAATAGGTAAGTAAAAGATAAGTCACAATAGATAAATAATGTTCCAAACAGTAAGAGACAGATACGGTAGGTAAGTGATTAAAAAAAAGGAAACCAAAAAAAAATAAAAGTAACGCGTAACGCAAGAAAAAAAAGAACTAAGGTAAATTAATAAGCTGAATAAGCTGAAGGCTGAAGTTTCATTACAAAATACATTATACAAAGTTTTAACGTTACCGAAACAACTAACATGCTGAAGGCCGATTAACCTACCAAGAGGTAATGTATCCACTGAAGGTGAACCACACTCCTCGTACAAGTAAAAAGATAAGCTAACTGAAGGTCTAACTTATCATCCCAAAAGTAGCGACCCGCAAAAGGCGAAATCTACTACACAAGAAATAGACCTGCTGAAGGCTAATAGTCTATGACTGCACTTGCTAGACTTCTACTAACGCCTAGTTCACGGCACGGAGTTTTTCTAACCGACTAGACCCGAAATTGTCACGTTTCGCGCCGAACAATAACGAGCTTCATCGGAAACCCACTTCCGTTGGATGTGAAAAAAAATAAACTACGAAAATAAGAGAAAAGAAGAGAAAAAAAAACTAACTGAAATAACAAGAGAGAATAGGGTAAAAAGTATTCACCCGTAAATCAATAGACCGAAGTCATAATTCAATAGACCGAAGTCATAATTCAATAGACCGAAGTCATAATATAATAATCATCACAATGTGATAAAATATAACAATACAAACAGATAGATAAATAATCAAATAATGCCCTGTATTAGGTTGATCACCGTTACACTTCACCTCTTTTGCCTAAAACTGGCCCTTACACGTTAGGCGCCAAATTTGCGACACTGAATTTTCCCTTTAACGGGAATTAAAGGAATTGAAATAAAATATGAATAAGAATCAAATATTTTAGGGAACGCTGGATTTATTTTAGTGTGAACCGACCCAATGCTTTTTCTAGTGTCACAAAAAAAAATATGCCCGACGGGTGTGAGTCCGCATGCGCCACCGACTTTGGCTAAGAAGCCGGAAATCACTGCTATTAATGGTGCAGATTGGCTCGGTCCCCACTAAGAAATAACAACAACTAAATTTTTATTAAAAACAAAACATTATTTATTAATTCTCTTCGAAAGGTGAAATATCTGGTACAATTTAAAATTAAAAGAAAATATGATCAATAGAAATTCACTGAATGTAGGCCGTACAATATGACGATTGTACAAGAGGATAACTGAATAGATGAGTAAATAAAATAAATCAAATAATAATAAGTTAGTACAACAGCGTGTGATCAACTCAATACAAAAGCAACTAGAACAATAATAATAAGGTCATCAATACCCGTCTTCTGTATTCGATGACACCTAAAATAATAAACGCAAACCGCAAGCAATAATACCTTTATGAATTCAAATGCCTGAAGGGCTGAAAAAGGAAAACTGTAATCAGTTGACTAATCGGAATAACTCCGCAGAAAAAAAAAATAAACCTGAAAATATGATATTTAACTCGAGTATCTCGAGTGGCAACAATATACTTATAACGTAACACCGCAAACCTAAAGATAGGGAAATTTATACTGCGTCCCAACACTAGTGATCACTTGGTTTACAAGACCAGATATACGGTGCGTACATTCAACATTAGGTAAAACCAAATATATAAAACACAATACTCGCTTATAGCACTGGTTCAAACAAGGTGAACGCAGTAAATTCAACGGTAATATATATAAATAAGCGCAATATTGTTACTATACTACAAAAGCAAATCAAAATTAATAAAATTAATAAGAGAAAGGTATACGCTTAACTCGGTTGCCCTCTGTCCTCGGACTTGCTAGAGCGGTGGAAGGTTTGCTCCTTACAGCTGTAGACTGCTTAGCCTCAAAAAACTCTCTCGCAGGAAAAACTCCCCACAGGAAAAAAATCTCGCAGGACGACCCCACAGGAAGAAAATCTCGCAGGACGACCCCACAGGAAGAACTTCCTAGAAATCCCAATGCGAGCATTAAAATCCAATCAATGAAATGAAAAGAAATAATCGAAACCCCAATTAATCGCTAACCCCCTCCTGAATATATAAAAATTATTAAAATCCCTTAAAAGAAAATAATCGAACCTCAGCATTAATCGCTACCCCTTACTGAATCAATAAAAATTCCCCCCTCAGCACGATTAATACTCCAAAACAAATTAATTTATAACCAATGCAATATATGTAATTAACCCCTCCCCCTTAAATCTTTGATCAGGTAAAACTAATTCAAATAATCAAGTCTACTAAGCACTAAACAGAAAACATTCCAAATTTAATACGTTCTTAGAAATTATATATATAGCATATAAATGAAAATATCAGAACTAAACCCCTTGACTTACAAAGGAAATATGGATTCCTCATCGCCGTTAAACCACCCTGTATAAAACAATAACTCCCCTTAAAGAAAAATACTAATTCCATGGCATCAAGCACACATTACGGGCCCCAATGATACTATAAATGTTTGAACGTATCTTAATAATTTGTATGTACTATAAGATGAATTTGATACACTTTAACGATGGCGGAAAATATTAAAATTAGTTAAGTATAGTTACCTCTAAGCAGAGGGTAATCTCTCCAGGTGATCTAGGAGCTCGAACGAAAACGAAGCTGAGTCTCCCCAGTGACAAGAACTGTAAAGAAGAAAGCAAGGTATAAAAAAAAAAAACGATCCCTTCCGTAACACGTGGAAATCCACAACTTACCCAGCAAATAAAATCCAAAAGAATTGGTACAAGTAGGCCCACACTAACCAAATAACCAAAACGACTCAAAATAGACACTACTTGTTAATTTTTTGGCACAACCGAAACGCCTTCTAGGGCAGGAAAAACTTTCCAAATGTTGTCTCCAAAAACGCTGGTAACTTCGTCGAAGTCACGAGTCAAAAGGGACGATTTTACATGCGTTTCTACCAAATTTGCCTGTTATAAAAAAAAACTAACCCCTTTTTTATAAATGTTTTTAACTAATGTGAAATTCCTACCAGAAAATGAGATATCAAGTCGATAAGTGACTGATGGTCGATATCGATACGCTATGAAAGAGAATCTATTTAGTTAAGAAGGAAAGATTATCATCTGAAACAACCATAATGCATGAAACCAGTTACTAAATCTAAGTTGCGAAAATCAAAACCCAGAATATACTCCCAAAACTTCATTCAACATACGTCGTCGATACGTACGAATTGTATCGATTCAGACGCCCATAAACAAACTCCAATTCCAGTCCTCTGCGCCGTAAAGTGGCTCCATCTGGAACGTCTGCGGCAGCGCGCGCAAGGATTCTATGACCCGAGAAATGACAGTCGTCAGATTTAACCCCAAAAATTAATCAAAACAACCCCTGAATAAAACAAAATCTAAGGTAAGAGAATCAAATGTGAAGGTAATCAAATAATTATCCACAATATACTAATCTGGGTAAAATATTAATCGTAGGACTTTGGTGTCATTTGATCGACCTGTTCAAAAGGTAAACAACCAAGTGAAATGGGAACCTCTGGCCGTGTCTCACCGAATAAATGCAAGGAAACCGGTCGAAACGCTCGAGAAAAACATACAGTATTCGCCGTAATGTCGAAGGCACCGACTAGGCCTCCTCTATTCCAACAGAAAGTCCGGAATAATAAGCCTGTTTCCAGTTATAAACTTTGCTACGAGTAACCCTACAAGTAAGAATGAAGTTATAATATCTCTGCATGTTAACAAACAAACGGTGGCCCCTGTAATATCTACTAGAATCGGGTCGACAGGTAGAATTCAACAAAAATAAGAAAGTTATTCGTAAAAATGATTCGGTTATATATAAGAACTACAGAAATAGACCTCTGCAACGCATTTTAAACGGGAGAAATAAAAATATAGGCATAAATCTATGGTATTTACTTGAAATAAAAACTAAACTGAAGATAAAAATGACAAATTTCCGTAATGGCAAAAATGACCCGTTACAGTGTTTTGCACTTATTCTTGTCTACTATGGGTTTTTGTTAATCATTATATTACATTATACAGGGTGTCTTTTTAAAACTCGAACATCCTTTTTTCTCGCTCAGATTGCATTTTTTTGATTTCGACCTCCTCAGATGATTTTCGTAGTTTTGAGGGGGAAATCGAATGGCGCAGGTTTTTTTTCACCTGCGGTGTTCAGGTGGTGCCCTGCACAGGGCAACTTTTTTTTTAAATGGGAACCCGTTTTTTTTCTCGCAGGTTCCGAACCTCCATTAAAAAACAACCAACTTTCGTCCCAAACATTTTTTTATTTGAATCGATCCTGAACACACTACCAACAAGTTGGAGCCCCGGCTGATTTCACGGTACCTGTTCGCCAATGGTTAAACGATCATTTTCCTGGACAGTGGATCGGGCGCGCGGGCGGCTCGGCCACGTATTATGGCCAGCAAGATCACCAAACTTAAAAAATTAGTTTCAACCTCAAAATTGTTTCTGATTTCATTTTGCCACTTACTTTGTCTGAGTTCAGGATCGATTCGAATAAAAAAATGTTTGGGATCAAAGTGGCTGGTTTTTTAATGAAGGTTCGGAACTAGCGAGAAAAAAACGGGTTCCCATTTAAAAAAAAAACACCTGAACAACCTGCGCCATTCGATTTCCCCCTCAAAACTACGAAACTCATCTGAGGAGGTCGAAATTAAAAAAATGCAATCTGAGCGAGAAAAAATTGTGTTTGGGTTTTAAAAAGACACCCTGTATATTAAAACTGTTACACTGCGCACGGCCCATAACTCATTAGAAACATCCGTCATACCATCCCTATATAATAGGAAAAAATCATTGCAGAAGAATGGATTTTTCTTAATTTTCCTATGTGAGTTAATCCTCTTACAAATAAAAAACTCAGTTGAACCAGACATAACAACATTACCAATAAACTTATGAAAATATATCAATATAAAAAATAAAACCAACTTGTAGAATGTATTAGTGCAGCAAAATTTGCTATGTGGCAACACTGTTAAAATACGGACTTATGAAAAGTAATCCAGTTATGTTTTGAACCTAAACATTTTTCACATTTAAACACAATTTTTATGGATTAATATGTGTTTTTCGCATCTAATTGTATTTAAAAACATTAATATTACATGAAACAAAAAGAAACACAAAAATATAAAAGCTTGGTGTGTATGGATAGTGTAACGAAATCCAGTGCTGGACAAAAAACTAAACAAAAATATTAATTTTGTTTGATGTTAAATACCTTTCTTAAACTTATACGGTTTCTAATTAAATTTTCGTCAAATTATAACTATAATTATCAACAATTTCTTAGTAGCGATTCTTAGAAAGTAATATGAAATTAACAGCAACGAACAAATCCGAACAAAAGTATATTTCCCTTCAAATTCTAGACGTCCCGGCCTGTCAATCGGGGTAGTGCAACAATATTCCGTTTTATATCATCCTGAAGCCATATGTTTTCTTAGCAATTTAATTTTTATTCATCCCGATATCTAGGTACTGAATTAATAAGATACAAATTTTGAAAAATCCTCTTACCGATATGTTGGCCACAATTTTTAATATCACCTCTCAGCACTAACAATACACAATTATTATTATCTGGTTTAATAAATTACTTATAATCGCGCGCGAGCTTGAAGAAGGTCCGGTTTATACTGGCCGTCAATAGTTCTAAAATCATCTGCTTGATAAATGATTTAATTACATCACAAGCAAAAAAAGGTTTGTTTATCCTTTTTGCATATTCAAAAAGCAGTGGTGCTCAAACGACTGCCGATATTAAATTTGTTGCTACGTCGTGTGAATGATTTACTTGTACAGGGTGTTTCATTAAGGCCGGCCACTGGTCATATCTCGGAAACTGATGGGTATAGGAAGTTCGGGAGAAAAATTAATTATTGAAGTGGCTATGAGAAAATCCTGGAAATTTGGAAAAAGGGGGCACAATCGAAAAATTAATATTTAAATTCTAAATTCCTCCGAATATTCCTACATTAAGGTATAAATTAAACCTTCCTGATTAAACCCTACTAAACCCGAACAAACCTTCCTGGTATAACAAATAAATAGGAACAAGTCAAATGCTTACAACTTAAAAAAAATACCCTGTATAAAAATGTCTGGTATTTTTAAGAAATAAAAGGACCAATTCCTTTTCTAAATTGTCTCAAATTTTTAACTCCTTGACTGCACTACAAGGTAAGGTTAAATTACCGTTGATATATTCTTTTATAAAAAATACCTTTAATGAATTTTATCTCAGAAACGGTTGGAGGTCCGAATGAAATTGTTAACAAAAGTAACTTGGATTTTTACATAAAATCGAAACATGTCAAGATATACAGGGCATTTAAGCTAAGGTTTACTAAAATTGAATAAGTCGTTTAGAAGCTACAGCGATTTAAATGGTCAAATTTTCAATAGCTTCCCCTACTCTTATCAAGGTACGCCAATGAGGCTTAGACGAAAACGATAAACCCCCTGTACAGGGTGTCCCATTTTCGACAATTTTATAGGGTCTTCTCTCCGTAATTGTTAGTGCTATCAAAAAGTAATGTAGGTGTCATTTACTCTTTTTGGGTGAAACTTAAAATGGAAAAATCAAAATTTGAAAATTTGTGCTCGCTTAAGAAATACGGGGGAAAATCAAAACATTGACAATTTCAAAATTACCCTATATTTTCTTAGTTAAAAGAGATACAAAAAAATGTTTTATACAGAAGTTTCTTTATAATGATTGTTGAATAATCTGCCGTTTCCAGAATAAGTATACGGGATCAGGTAAAAGAGTTATCGGACATAACCTCATCTTCTTAAATACAAGACTCTGTATATTTTAATCTAAAAAGATACTGTTTTAAATTATCCTTTCAAATATATAACATATCATGTACGATATTGGTTTCCTAGGCGATTTATTTAAACTTTATTACTTTGAAACGAAATAAAAGATTCAGATTAAGGTATAAAAATAAGAGGAATCATCGCAAATGTTCAGAATATGACCTTAAATGGTTACCGTCTTTCCGGATAGCGAACAAAATATACATTTTACACCATTTCTTCGTTTCTTTTCCACTTTCAATACAAATTGATATCATATCAAATTTTTCAAAATGTTGGTCATTTTCGCAAATGAATATGTAAAAATTAAATTGACGTTAAATGTTAATAGTCAACATAGTTGTTTCTAGGATATTAGCTTTTGTTTCATGGTCTACTGTGATTTAAAGTAATAAAATTTAATAAATCCAATATCATCCATGGTGTGTTATATATTTGAACGGATAATTTAAAATAGTAGGGTGTTCCATTTTAAAAAATGAGGTTAGGTGCGATAACTTTTTTACCTGACACCGTATACTTATTCTGAAAACGGCAGATTATTCAACAGTCAATATAAAGAAACTGCTGTATAAAACATTTTTCTGTATCTCTTTTAACTAAGAATATATAGGGAAATTTTGAAATTGTCAATTTTCTTAAGCGAGCTAAGATTTTCTAATTTTGATTTGACCATTTTAAGTTTGACCCAAAAAGAGCACATGGCATTACTTTTTTGATAGCACTAACAATTACGGAGATACCCAATAAAAGTGTAGAAAATGGGACACCCTGTACAATAATTGACAATATCATTCTTGCAGAGGTGCTGCTGAAATTCATCATTCTACGCTATTTCTAAAATATACTTCAAGCATGAATTTTTTATGCTCCTCCGTGAAACTAATTGTCAAAATAATACTTAGAGGAATTGAGGAATCAAAGATTATTTACATTTAAAATACTCTCGATAAAGAACAAGCTAATTACCAAAAATGCTGAATGTCATTGTGAACTTCTTCATTTACAAAATATGTTAAAAGCGGTTGCGTATTGTATTTTCGGCTATCAAATTCAATTTTTTACATTGGACATCTAATATATCCCTTGCAATGTGAAAAATTAGAAAAGAAACGGGCATAAATAAGAAAATTTTAATCAGTTGGCCATATAAAAAAACTATTATTCAGATTGAATTGAAAAGGAAGCCTTTTTCATTGATAGGATGTCACCACCTGCAGACCGGTTTCAAACTCTTTTGATCTCGTCAGTACAATGTAGGTGTCCATACCCATCATCAGAGAACATTATATACTTCACGCTATATTATCAACGGTAGTCGAGAAAACACAACGCGCAGTGCCATCTCAATAGCACTTTAAAATACTAACTTTAAAGTGCTCTATGTAGACAAAAATACGCCCTTATTGTATAAGGTATCATCGGGTAGTCTGGGAAACAATAATTTTTCCATACATTGATATTTGATATTAATACCTACCACATGAAAAGTAAATACACTTTTTATTTTTGATTTATTCAAATAACGTCTGTCCAGATCGTGTGGGACTGCTAAGAGATGGCACTGCGCGTTATATTTTCTCGACTACCGTCGATAATATAGCGTGAAGAATATAGTCTTCTCTGATGATAGGTATGGACACCTACCCTGTACTCATGAGAACAAAAGAGTTCGAAACCGGTCTGCAGGTGGTGACATCCTATCAATGGAAAAGGCTTCCTTTTCTTGGTAGTACCATTCAATCTGAATTAGTATTTTATAGTGCTACTGTGTAGACAAAAATTCGCCCTTATTGTATAAGGTATCATGTGGGGGTCTGGGAAATAATAATTTTTCCATACATTGGTAATTAAAAATAAAATGTACGCCACTGCTTATGTCAACGTATTAAAATTTTGTATTTGGTCGTTTAGAGGGATGTTTAAGATATTATTTTAAAACCCCTATGAATTGATTCTCCAAAGAGTTAACTGAAATTTTAAGCAATAGAAAAGTGCTCCCTAAGATCGTACATGACCATATCAAAATTTAGAACCATCAATTCAGAAATATCGAAAATTGTTTAAATTATAAGTGGGTCTGCAAAAAAATAAAAAAAAAAATAAAAAAAAAAATTATAAACTAATCTCAAAAACAAATGAATCATCGCTTATACACACGCTAATACTTTAAAATTCAAATTTCCAACACCACTCCTTACCTGCATATCACTAACAGTAATATAAATTAGACTTAAGATTACACAACCAACTTTGTGGCCACTTTAAAGCCCTCTGTACCACTGAAAATATAGAGGACAATATTTCAGCGATTTCTGATTCATTAACTCGGAAGAGTTTGCGGTATTAAAAGCTAACAACATCCATTATTTTGCTTTAGAAGCTTAGAAAAGCCTTACTCTGTTAGCGCCTTTGAATATAGTGCGGTTTTAATTCCGTAATATTAACTACTTGTTTTGTTCTGTATAAATTTAATAGGAAACTTCACACTTAGGATTTAAGCGTAGTTTTGAATAGAAAAGCGGTATTTAAACAAAACAAATAAAATATATTAAATAAAGAAAATGTTTCAAAAATATAATTTGAAAGTTTAAGTCCGGTAGTACAAAATAGGTCTAGCTCAAGTTTAAATAAAACCTGAGTTTAAACTCGTTCAAGTTATTGTACAATCATGGTTTAGAGGTAAAACTCAGCATCGTGGTTTAATAGAATGACCAAAATTGTTGTGACGACGACTCTTTGGAATTAGTTAGTATAATACAGTAGTCGGAAAGTGTTCAGGGAAAGAGAAATCAATTTACCAATAAGACTTAGAAGTTATAAAATTTCATTAAAATATACAGCGTTGCTTAAAAGTTATAATCGAAAATGTAAATTTTTAAATGCTTTTTTAGGGCCCGATATCTCTGTTAGGAGGATTAAGGTAGAGGATTATTTTAGTCGATGGACTTTTTCTTTTCTTTTAGCTTCTTTCAATCCATATTGCAATCCCATTAAACCTTATATTTTTTAATTTCTGCAATAATTTTAAAAATATAATAATTTTAAATAATTAGTCGTCTTCAATATTCTGTCCGCCATCTATTCACCGTAATATTTTAAATTCTATTCTTAAAATATTTTATTATATTCCAGTTTTTTCGGGAATATTGCCTTCTAGCGGGAGCATTTACATAACTTTTTTTAAAGGATGATTAGTAATACCCACCTTAAAGCAAGAATGTAAAAAATATCAAAAGTGATTAATTACCTATACAGGGTGTTCCTTAATGACGTGCTAATATTTCATGGTGTGATTCCTTAGATCATTTCATAAAGAAGAGTTCATATTAACACATGTCCGCAACGGCTTAAATTTTTTGCTATAGGGTGTTGAATTTTTATTTTTAAAATGATTAGTTTTTAATATCTTCGAAAGCACTTTAGATATTATTTTCAATTTCGGTATGTGTTAATAGAATATAGAACCACAAATTTTAGTTAGAAAAGTTATTCAATTGTTCCACCAGTGGCGTCCCTGCAAACATGTCCTCTGATTTTTTTTACAAGGAAGCCACTGACATTTTTCCATGTGGATTTATTTTCCGATTAGCCTGGTCAATTCTACATGAAAACTGTCTCTTAAGTTTTTCTCGTAAGGTGCACCTTTCTTGATTAAAACCACTAAATCCATATTGAAACTCATTATTAACATTGATAAAATAATTAATGATAAATTTTGTGTTATAGAAATTGTTGGAAATGGGTACCTTCACTTAAAAGTCGTTCAAACATTCCCAGCAAAATCCTTATTGTTATACACCAGAGTTTTAAGATTACCCCATGTCTTTTAAGTGATGGTGGCCATTTCCAAAAAAGATATTCACATGGAAAAATGTCAGAGGCGTCCCATATTTTTTGTAAAAAATATCAGAGGACATGTTTTCAGGGACGCCACCGGTGGAACAATTAAATAACTTTTCTAACTAAAATTTGTGGCTCTATATCTTATTAACACATACCAAAATTGAAAATATTATCTAAACCACTTTCGGAGATATTAAAAAATAACCATTGAAAAAATAAAAATTCAACACCCTGTAGCAAGAAATTTCAGCCGTTGTGGACATATGTTCATATGGACTTTTCTTTATAAAATGACCTAACACCCTGAAATATTAGCACGTCATTAAGGAACACACTGTATACATACTGAAATTGTAACTGGTAAAGCATAGCATCCTAATCATATGACAATAAATCTATACAAGAACTGGAGCCATAAAGCAACTGGAGATGCTAAACATCATACTAGACCGATTAAGGGTGCCGCCCCGTTTGCGAGAGACAAATCGTGAACGACAAAGTAACGGGCGACAAACGACAAGCTGGCCACTGTAAAAGCGATAAATATAGCAAGCGAGATTAGTTTCCGTCACGCCTCTGCCAAGAACGCGTCGAATTTTTCTTCAGCACAAGCAATAAGTCCAACTTCTGTCCACAACTTGTCGGCTACACTTTTATTTTTAATACTTCTAATATCAAAAGTTCCTTTTGATAAGGTGTCCTTTTGCCAAAATAGATGGTACGAGGAACAACAGGAAACTAAATAAAAATCGCTTAAGAAATCATACAATATAAAGCGACACGCTTAGCCGCTAAGCGATTTTTTTCATTATGGTCACTCTAATTAGATTTTATGTATTTTTGTCGCTCAGTTGTCCACGATTTATCTCTCGCGAAAAATCGCTCGCCATTCGCACCCCTTGTCATATAAGTTTTTTCGAAATGTTAATCGTTCTAGAAATAAAGGGTTTGAAAGTGAAAGATTATTTTTGAAAATAAGCCACAATTTGAAAATGGTTCAATTGAAAGTTACCGGTTTGATGTTTTTATGAGTAAGAAATGAAAATTTGTAGAAACTTTTAAGTTTCACATTAGAGGGAGCTGTAACTAGCTCTATTGAATTATATTATTATTGGAAATAGATTTAAACAACCTTCAAAATGATATACCACTTGGCCCCTCTTCTCATTTAAGATTTTAAGGGTGACATCTAGCGCTCCCAGGGGTTAAATCGTGGAGATTGCAAATAGTCTTGAAAAATGTCCCTTTTCACAATAATATTCTTTACTGAAAACGAGATATTAAAGGTAGTATTGAAACCTTTCCTCAAAGTCCTTCTCTATTATTGTTTATTCTTTCATGTATCAGCACTTGTTCTAAATTTCTTCAAATAAATAATTTTTTAAAGTTCTCCCGACAGTATTGTTGCTTGAAAACGGATGCTGTTCCGCCTACTGTTTAGCAGAGTAACTCTAAACTTCATAATGTTAAAACAGATTTCCAAGTCAGAGCACTGAATAAGTTACCGCACGGTTGGAAGCGCATATGGATGCATTATGCATCGTCGCTATTTTTATATAATATTCCTCTGAAGCTTTTAGAAATATAGGAATATAATATTTATTTTTATTAAGCTATATAACTCTATTTACTTACGGAAAATCTAAATATAGGTTTTTTATGTTCGGTTACCAGAGGAAACTAGATAGAAATAATATATTTCCAAACTAGTAATATACTACAAAGTCATTACTGCTTATCGCAGATGAAATCAAAATATATGAAATTAATATTTTCTCTGTCAGGACCAGAAGAGATTTTCTTCATCTAACGATGCAAAATAAAAGTAACTGTCCTAAACAAACATATTATTACTTTGACTATTTATACCGGGTGGTGAGTCCGAACGGGACACATGGGATGTCCCATGTTAATTGCTAGGTGGCCAAATATATTCGCTTCGTTATTCATTTTGAATGAAACTTTAATTAAGACTTTATAAAGAGAATAATGAGAATAAAATGTCCACCAAATTTGAACTTTTTTTTTAGAAACTAGCTTAAATCTGGGGGTACGATTCTGTTTAATTTTAATTCAGGTTAAAATGAAAATACCAGCCTTTATAATTAGGTTTAGACTTGTCAATATTTGACAGCGTTTTCAGTTTTCCTCAAATAATTTTCCCGTTGAATATTTCTAATCTCCATGAGCGATTCGGCCCAGGAAAAAGTTACAATAATTAAATAACACTACGGCGGAAATAGTTATCAAGTTTTATACGACTTGTTCTCAGTAGATTTTCCTAGCCGACCCATTCCAGGCAGATCAATAATAAGGAAAATAATTTGAAAATTTGAATCTAAAGGTGTCGTGCTAAATAATAACTTAATTTCATCAGTTTGCGATAGAATTTCGCCATACCAACTGTCCAATGTAAGAAGGGACTTTTATAATCGTTTAGGATATTGTTTGGCGGCTAACGGAGGGTTGTTTGACCATATTCTTAAAATTTAGTCAGAACAATTCCTACCACTGTAAATATTATAAATTTTTGCTTAAATTTTGTAAAAATTTATCATTACGTTTTTGATTGTTTATTGTTTAGTGTGATATAAGAAGATAATTTACTGTCTGTTGATATTTTTTTACTGGAAGCTTATGTTATTGAATAAGTAATTTTATTCAAAACATGTCCCTAACCTTAACATTGACATAAAATGTCTTGGACACATTTTTAAATCATTTATTTGTTATCAGAAATGTGCCGGGTCTGTATTCCCTAGTTCATCATTTTAAAAATACATTTTGTTCAATAACTCCTAAATTACTAGGAAAATATACTTTAAATTGATGAAGGACATTACTTTTACGGTGGTTTTTAAAAGATTTAAGTACATTTTAGACGTAAAATAAATAGGGGAGCGAATATTTGACCACCTCGCAACTTACATCAGAAATCCTATGTGTCTTGACCGGATGCACTACCCGGTATACAGGATTCTACAAGCTCATATATTAATACATAAAATTTTATGAATAGCAAAATATCAAAAAAAAGGAGTAATGATCATACAACAACCTAATATATAATAGTATATTAAAGTACAAGTTTTATAAAGCATCATGTGTTTATGTCTCTCTTTCTGTTGTAGTTATAAAGGTATATTATTTTAATTACTTGAACCTCAAAAACTACGAAAGGAGTTATTTAACATGTTTAAGGTGATTCAGCGACTATATCTCTAGAACCACAATAACAACAAAAAACAAGTATTTCTTGCTGTATTCTTTCAGCACTTTTCTTTAAAAAATAACAATATGTCAGGACGCTATTGATGTCCAATGCTCCATCTCCCTCTATTCAGATTTCATAATAATATTCCAGGAAAGTTGACAATAATTATATTTATTTTAATATGATTCGTTTAACTAATCAAGTACGTCCAGAAAATGTTAACTGACAAGATATCAGTAATGTTCAGTATTAGGCTTTGAATAACTTTACTCTAGTTAAATCCAAAAAAAAAAATTATAGGAGATTATTATATCAGTGACATAGAAAAATAGTTTGTCTTGTTGATCATATATACACTTTTATTTAGGAACTGTATATATTTATTTTTGATAGCAGTATATTTAAATTTTTTAATTTTAAAAATTTTAAAATACTAAACCGATGTTTGTGGAAGAAATATCTACTTTTTAATATCCTTTTTAGTAGTTAACTATTTAACCTTAGTGACTAAAATAACAAACAAATCCTACGAACCAGCACTTATTTAGTATGCACCCCCAATGAAAGAGAAGAGAAGCAGACGTTTTTTAGCTGCAATTACCCAAGGAAGCTTATTTGTTTCCTTCATGAAATTACTCACGGTTTATAGTGCCGAGGAGTTATTGTAGAAGACAGAAAATAAGACTAATTTTTTACTATTAAGAAAGATCATTTAGATTCTGAACTGTGAAAAATTATCCGTAAATGTTTTCTTTTTAATTGAAACAATACTGAGTTGTATGAAGTTAATGCCTTTAGAATGGCAAGTGCGACAAAACCCCAATTTTAGGTCTAGAGTTTCCCGTAAACTATTCGAAATTTTAATATTTCTCCGTGTATTCGTAACATAAGAGAATCGTAATATAAGAGAACCAAAACAAATATATTAAAGAATTAAAGAAAGGAACTAATTGGCGGCCCGGCGGGCACAAATTAAGGAAAATAAGATAAGTCATTGGGAGTTTTTAAAACATCCAAGTACTTATTGTGAATAAAAATATATGTATATTTCCTACTGATTTTTTTCAAGTTTGTCGCAAAAAGAATATTTTTCGAGGAATATTTGTGTTAAAATAAGGTGTAATTTAATACAAAGCGATTTTGGATATCGATTTTCTCAAAACCCGAAATTAATACTTATACCCTTTTTCCCGTCGGGCCGCCAATTAAGCACAACTCAATAATTTTATGACCTTATAAATTTCATATTATTAGTACTAAATGGAGGATGTTGGCCCACCCGGCATCGCCGGTGAGATACCATTGGATCGGTTTAGGTGGCGTGAAGTTTGCTCTTTGAGTTGAAGTTTCGTCGCTGTTCTAGGCGGTGTTTCCGGTTATGGGACCCCAAAAATAGCATGATGGAAGCTCCAGGCCCAAAACACTCCGAAGGTAAACTCGCCCCCCTATCGGATATCCGGGCGGGGGCTAGTCTTGAGGCCCCATCAAGCGGAAGTTCATGAAGCAACCACCATTTCTGTCAACTTACTGGGTTCCTCCAATAACACTCAACGAAGAAATGGTGTGGCACCTGCAGTTGCTAACACACCCAGAATTAGCAACTTCAAAATTGATTTCTGCAATATTAGAGGGATTAACACGAACATGAATTCACTCCACCAGCACTTAAAATGTTCCAAGCCTCACGTGCTCGCACTGACCGAGACAAAGGTCAGATCGTCAACAAACACTGTCAGCTATTTATACCCTGAATACGATTTTCATTTCCGATTTCGACGCAACTTTGGGGTATGTCTTTTTTTTTCGAGATGATCTCTGCTGTCAACGAGAACTCACACTTGAACCGAAAGACTTTGATGTAATGTGATTTTAAATATCAACGCAGAAAAGTGATCCATTACAGAGCCCTTTCCTCATCACTAGCCAATACAATCGACTTCTTGCAAACCAGCCATCCAAATGCCGAGATTGCTATCTTTGGCGACTTTAACATCCACTATGTCAACTGGCTTAAATACTCAAATACAATCACTGTTTTTATGAAAATTCTGATTCCACTCATTTCCCAAATAACACTAATGCTCTTATTGAGATCTCCAAGGTCGCTTTTAAACTATACAATAAAGTTTCGAATGAAACCAAATGAACTTCAAGATAGCCTTAGGACTACCATAAAGCAGCTTCTAACCAAAAAGGGCTCATAATAGGGTCTTCAAGACTAATTTTAAAACTACATTAAAACCATTTATTTTAAATTTTATATTCTTAAAGAGTTCTTCAAGGCAATTTTAAATATATGTATTAAAACTAATTTAAAATAAGAACCAATTACCTTGAGAATCATTATAATTAATCCTGAAAGAGTTTTATTGTATTTACTATAGTCGGACAACGTTTGTGTGAAATAGAAATTAATATGAAGCGATCATAACTAAGTAAACTATTCGCGTAAAGAACATACAAACGGATGGCACATTTTTAAAATATGTTTAAAAAACTTCTACATAACTCGAAGGCTAACAATTTAATGATTTTTTAAATATTTAAATATTTTCCGTATAACACCGTTCTATAGTTGCCTAAGAGGATGTAATGCGCACATAGTTCAATAGTAATATTTTTTCGGCTATTGAAAATGTCCATCATGGGTGAGTCTATGAAACATGGCGCGATCTATATTAAAACTGATTGCAATTTATAGAATATTTTAAATCTTACTAGACTTAAAATGCGTTTTATTTACCACCTTAATCACAACTACTCTCGCCGACGTCTAATTTACTGTTGATTTTAAAACCGAAGTTGCTTTAATATGTTCAAGCTCGTGCCCTTATTGATTTAAGGTGGTCTGGGGCGAGAATGAAATCTTAACCTTACAAATTGTACCTGTTTTGACGGCATTTATTTTCATAAGTTGACTAAATTCGAACCTTTGAGCTTTAAAATATTTTTAATGTACTCTTAAAAAGTAAAAATTATATTTTTAAATTTAATTTGGAATTTTATTGTGCATATAGGCTTAAGATAGTTTTCTTAATGGGGTTTAATGAGTACATCAAGGGTACTTCATAAAACTACATTAAAACTATTTGTTCCTAAATTGATTGTTTTAAAACCAACTTGCTAATTGATCCTTTAAAATAGCAAATTAGTTTTAAAATAGCCAATGTCACGAGTATTATAAAACCAGTATAAGATCAATTATTATTGATTGATTATGAGCAAATAGTTTTGTTATTTTAATTTAAAGATTGTCTTAAATTATTTGCATAAGAATAAGTGGTTTTTAAGAACCTTTAGTTTAGTTTAAGGTAACTTTAAAACAAACATCTTTTTATGGAACATATTAAAGGACTTTTAAACCATAAAAAATCAAAAGTGTCTTACAATTGCTACTTGGGTTGTCTATATTAGCTCAAACGGTTTTTAAGTCAAGAGTCTCATAAATCTAGCTGTATTCATTCTGGCTTAATACGTTCATAATGCCGTGGAAAACAAAACCATGTAAATACTAAAATATCAAAGTCTAATATTATTAGTTTAAATTATAAACATTGATACTAAATTAATTAACTACAACTAATTTATTTAAAATTGATTGAATTTATGTAGATTTAAAGTCATTTGACCAGTGCCCATAACTCACTATATCTCTAAATGCTTGCTCAATAGAATTAGTCATGTTAGCCCTAAAATAATTTAGTTCACACGTTGTCGGTCCACTCCACTTGCATATATCCGCTTGCGGTCGTGTAATGACTGTCTCCGCAAATAAACGAATTAATGTCAAAATTGTGTTACTGATATATCGCTATTAACTTCCGGATAATATATCCGATGAATTTTCTTGAATTTTCTCCACTCTTATAGTAAAGTGTGAAAATCCGATATCGTTCTTCGAGGAAATATTTCATTTTAATTAATAAAAACACTAGACCTCTGACATTTTATTATTTACACGATTTTATTTTCCAAGGCATTCTAGATGTTTTCTAAAAGTTCGATTTGTCACAAAACTAAAAAAATACAGAGTGATTCATTAAATAATCAAAGAAAGCTTAAAAAGATGACTACATTGGTTTTAGAAAAAAATACAGGGTAACTAAAAATGTACCCCTGCACGTCTATGATGGATGAGGTACAGGGTGTCCATTCTTGGTTAGTTTTATGGGGTATCTCCGTTATTAGTGAAGATAGAAGGATGCGGATTTCGCCACTTTTTTGTCAAACAGAAGATGTAATCAAAATTTTTCTAGGCCGCCTTTTTTTTGATATACGGGATATTTTTGCGAGTTGTGTATTTTGGGATACCCCCATATCTCGGTTACCCCGCAACGTATCAAAAAGAAATAAAATGTTCTTTTTGTAGTTTTTTACGTAGAATCTAGTGAAGTACTCAGATTTTTTCTACATTCAATAGTTTTCAAGGAAAATAAACAAATTTGCTTTTTGTAAATGGGTCACCCTATATATATTTTAATAATATAATTTAGTTTGTAACAAGCTTCTCAAAAATATATAATACTTTATTTTTAGTATTAGTATTAGGGCCGAAATATACGTTTTTCAAAAATATACTATTTTTTTTTAGTAGGCCATGACGGATATTAAAAACAAATAGAAGAACACAGTCCCATGAGAG
This sequence comes from Barypeithes pellucidus, assembly GCA_963991005.1. NCBI lineage: Eukaryota > Metazoa > Arthropoda > Insecta > Coleoptera > Curculionidae > Barypeithes > Barypeithes pellucidus. The sequence goes on from OZ022556.1 coordinate 36,012,933, forward strand.
CATTCAGGTTCTCTAACTTGTTTTCAAAATTTCTAATTAATAGTGAAAAATCAGTTTGTCCTCATTATGGCAGAACATGTATAAACTTTGAGAAGTACGACATGCTCGTTTGTTATATCCAGTGTAACGAAAATGCAGATGGAGCATTAGAAGTGTATTTGAATAGGTAAATATAAGCCCTTACGTAGTAATTCTATGAAATTTATAAATTTTCTTAAATTACTTGTAGATATCCCGAAAGACGACAACAGGATAAACGATTTTTTTCAAGAATAAAATCAAATTTAATTGAACACGGTTCATTTTCTAAACCTCGCCTAAAATCTACCACAAGAATAATCGCGAGACTGATGAAATAAATGTGTTAGCTTCAATTGAAACAAATTCAAGTAGTTCTTGCAAAAAAGTTGAAGGTTCGGTCGGAATAATTAAATCAAGAGTGCAAACAATCCTAAAAAACACAATATTAAGCCGTATAAATTCCACCGTGTACAAAACTTTCATCCTGTTATACTTCCAATCGAACGGCAAGGCAGATTTGGCGTTAGCGTTTTATGCTTTATACTGAATAGCAAAATAGTTTATAATATATTTGAAGGAAGCCTTAATGCAAATAAATATTTGGAAATTCTGGAAAACGTGTGTTCTTCTATTTGTTTTTAATATCCGTCATGGCCTACTAAAAGAAAAATGGTATATTTTTGAAAAACGTATATTTCGGGCATAATATTAAGACTAAAAATAAAGTGTTATATATTTTTGAGAACCTTGTTACAAATTAAATTATATTATTAAAAAATATATAGGGTGACCCATTTAAAAAAAGCAAATTTGTTTATTTTCCTTGAAAGCTATTGAATGTAGAAATAACCTAAGTATGTCACTGGACTCTACGTAAAAAATTACAAAAAGAACATTTTATTTCTTTTTGATACGTTACGGGGTAACTGAGATATGTGTCCCAAAATACACAATTCTCAAAAACATCCCGTATATCAAAAACAAGGCGGTCTAGAAAAATTCTGATTACGGCATCTTCTGTTTGACAAAAAGTAGCTGCGAAAACCGCATCCTTCTACATTTACTAATAACGGAGATACCCCGTAATAAGTACAAAAAATAGACACCGTGTACGTACAGTCTGCGCATAAAAAGTCTCAAATGAATACATAATGTTGGCTATTTTAAAAAGTTAAAAGAAATAATTTAGCATTAAAAAAGTGTCGTAACGTGTCATTTTTTCACTTCCCTTTGAATGCTTATAATATTAAGTTATTATTCCAAATCCAAAGAAGAAAACTCGATTCAATGCGCTCGAAATGAAATAATTAATAAAACCAATGAAGCAACATAAAACATATTGCCTGAAAAATTTGTAAGAAGCTTACAAAAAAGAATATAATATGTATATTAAATTGTATTGGAACAAAATCAAGTGAAGAGTTTCAGCGAACGGGTTTTGTTAACTGATTTTCAAGGGAGGTAAAACATTTTTAAATCTCTGACTTTATGGTCAAGCTATTCCCAGCTATAATCAAATCTATATAAGCAAATATCCCAAACTTCTTACATTCCTAAGGGACAGAGTTGGCTATATGCCAATATATATTTTTTAATTTCGAAAAAGAAATCTGATACGATCATAGAAAAAATATTGACACTTATGCATAAAGTTACATTTCTCAACGAGATTGAGGCACTTCGTGATAAAAAGTAATGCTTTATGTATTTGTGACATACGAGTATATAAAAATTTAATTATATTAATTTAAATGAGGTCGTCTTTCTCAAAATGTTATTTAATTAGTTCCGTTTTGAATTAATAATTTGTTTATATACTCGGGTCAACATGATGAATTAAATTATATTTTAAAGTTGTGGATGAAACAGCGCATTTACGAATGTAACTACAATCTACACTAATTAGCTCATTATTTTAATAAAATATGCACACGCTGGTGTTTGATAAAGAATTCCCTGTTGCCATGTTTATGAGTCAAAAATAAACTACGTAGAATTTTGCTATAAAGCAGATTTTTGCATGAAAGAATTTTAATTATTATCGTCTAATTCACATTATACCGTAATAATTAAAATTAAATGTATATACAGGGTGTTCATTTGAAAACTTCCCACCACGGATTTATCGAAAACCACTGATTAAAAGAAAAAACGCCGAGACACTTCAAAAGATTTGCCAAAGGTTACAACTTTTTAACCAAAAACTACTTCACCCCCTTTTACCCTCTGGCCCCCGGGGTCATCCCCTTAAAAATTTGAAATGACAAGGGGTAGCAAGTAGTAGCTTGTGTGAAAGGTCTTTCAAAGTGCTTTATTTTGACGTTTGATTTTTTAAAATCGGTCGATTCATTTTCGAGAAAATTAGAAAAATCTTTATTTATCTTAATTTGTTCAGATAGAAAAAAAAGCACACGAAAATATAACTTTTTATTTCAATAAGTGTTCAAAATGTTGCCTGTTATTGGCCAAACAATGATATAGGCGATTTTCAAATTCCTGACGGACATTTTCAAAAACATGTTGTGGGAGATCATGACAGCTTTCGGTGATGCGTTGATGAAGTTCATCCAAACTGTTAGGTTGGGTTTGTTGGGGAGTGAACACAATAGTTTTCAAATGGCCCCATAGAAAAAAGTCTACTGGCGTCAAGTCAGGAGATCTAGTAGGCCATTCTATAGGCCCTCTTCGCCCTATCCATTTATCTGGAAACTCGTCGTCTAGCCATTGCCGAACTGGATGTAGTGAGGAGGAGCGCCGTCTTGCTGGAAATATATTTCAGCCTCATCAAGTATAGGGTTTCAATCGTCTTCGATTTGGTTTTCAATGCTTTCAGTGATAAGCGGATTGATGGTATTTTCCAACATATCTAAATAAATGCCTCCATTTAAATTCCCATTAATAAACAATGGCCCAATCACTTTGTTTCATAAAATGCCTGCCAATACATTAATTTTTTGGGGGTACTGAGTATGGCCTTCTACAAAAGCATGAGGATTTTCATTGCTCCAATACCTGCAGTTATGCTTATTAACAAATCCATTTAGATAAAATGTGCATTCATCACTGAAGCAGATATTCTTTACATGAATGGTATTATCATTAATCGCTGCAGTCATTTGTTCACAAAACTCAACTCGCCTATCGAAATCATATTCGGTTAACTCTTGCAATATTTTCATTTTGAATGGATGTATGTAATTTAGTAACTGTGTGTACAGAGCCTAATGAAATACCAGTCGCATCAATAATTTTGTAATGACGTATAAGGATTTATGGCAAAATGACCCAAAACTTCAACTTGAGCGGCTTCATCCAAAACTCTACGATGATTACGTTGTTTATTTGCAACAGATCCATTTTGAGTAAATTTAGTAACAAGGTCCAAAACATACCTATGCGAAGTTATCTTTTCCGGATGTCTGGCGTTAAATGTAACGGCAGTTTGCACATTGATTTTGGGCATCATAAATTAGAATCATTTCCGCTCTTTCCGCTAGTGTGTAAACAATTTTGGAAGTAAAATCTGAATCAATAAATTAATTTTCACTATCCCAAGATTGTCACAAAGGTAACTGATAGCAAACAAATTAAATTGTTTCTTTCCCTTAGCAACTATAAAAAACTAAACAGGTATAAAAAACTAAACAGGTATAAGAATAAAACCAGTTCGCCTATGTTATCTGTGTTGATAAAAAGAAGGCGGTAAAAATTTTTAATTTTCTTGAAAACGAATCGACCGATTTTAAAAAATCAGACGTCAAAATAAACCACTTTGAAAGCCCTTTCAAACAAACTATTACTTGCTACCCCTTATCATTTAAATTTTTTAAGGGGATGACCCCGGGGGCCAGAGGGTAAAAGCGGGTGAAGTAGTTTTTGGTTAAAAAGTTGTCCCCTTTGGCAAATCTTTTGACGTGTCTCGGCGTTTTTTCTTTTAATCAGTGGTTTTTGATAAATCCGTGGTGGGAAGTTTTCAAATGAACACTCTGTATATCATTTAATGGAATTATTGAATAATGTCTAGTAAAACAATTTTTTTCCAGTAATGCTATTTTATACGTAGATATATTATGATTACAAAGCAGATCCCAATTGATCGTGGAGTACGTCAAAGGTGTGTTTTATCGCCAACAATTGTCAATGAAACTGTCAAAGAATCATTAATGGGTAGAAATGAGGGTGTGTAAGAATAGGAGGATGAATTTATCATTTCAAATGCTTATGCAGTTGGATCAACGACAGTAGACGCTCAGATTAAGAAGTAATTACACGCATTCCTCTATCATGCAAAACATTTACATCTTAGAGGTATATGCTATGTAATAGAAACATATCCATGCATCTTCGGAATAATGTCCTCAAATGTTATGTCTGAACTATATTGCTTTATGGCAGCGAAACCTTGATCTTAAAAGGATCAACAATAAATAAATTTGAAGCATTTGAATTGCGGTGCTACCCACACATGTTGAAGGGTCCCACATACTTCACATAAAGATGTACTTGCAATGATGAACAGCAACAGGGAACTTGTAAAGACAATTTATAACAAGGAAAGCAGAATATTTCGGCCCTATAATCAGGGGATTCAAATATGCTCTACATCACCTTATTATTCAGGAAAAAGTGGAAGGCACGCGATGAATTGGACGAAAGAAGCTGTCTTGGTTGCGAAATATAAGGCAATGGACTGATTTGCAACCGGATACCTTTCTAGAGCAGCAACCGACCGTGACAGATTTCAAACTGTTATCTCCATGATGATATACCAACGCCTGAAGACAGACAAGGCATCATAAGAAGATATTAGGATCAGAAAATCTAACTTTCCCCACTAAATATTATTCCGTGAACATTATCTACAAATGAAAAATTATTAATTTTGCAACCAAAATTATATTTTATAAAAATTATAGTTCTTGAGGAAATAATATGAACTTATTGAAACCTGGGCACATGCAAAGCAATCAAGAGATGAAAATATGAAAAATTAAATAGATACATTTAAGAAATTAATCATTCATTTTTGTTTGAGAGTAGAATGTAATAAGCAAATTTTTTCTAAAATTTACGATTACATACAAATTTTCCTTAAAATATACAACTATACAAGGTGCACCAAGTAAAGGGGCCTATTAGAAGTATCACGAGAACTGAATGAGATTTTATTTTGAAAATTTGGTTGTAGCTATACGAGATGGTTTTCCACGTTTCTAAAATATTTTGGATGATGCGGTGTTGCCGGATCATACCGAAAGTGGTAGCAACTTCGGAATTTTAAATGAATTACCCTATATATTATATTTTTTTCGGAATTTAGGTAAAAATCTAGAATAGTTTTCTGTATAATATCATATACCTATTTTTAAGAGTTTTTGAATTATAAATAATATTGTGATTTTTTAACGCTGTATCGGGACCTGAAAAGAAAATCATGTCTTCTTAGCGGTTACAGCTAGAAAGCTGAAATTTTGACAATAGTTTCACAAGACCATCAAAATTTTATTATTTTGAACAGTATTTAATTAATTTTATACAGTCTCCATAACAATATTTCTGAGGGAGATGAATTATTGCAAAAATCTTCTTTTTTTTAAATGGGACACCCTGTATTTGATATGTTTGGGTCGAATTTTCTATCTAATGATATTAAGTGTTCCTATACCTATCTTCAATGTTTTCAGACTTGGGGAGTGTGGTAGAGTTTTATCTAGAACTTACAGAAAATGTAATGAACTTCATCCTGATGCAGCTCCTATGACTCAGAAAAATTTTCCGAGGAGGTCCCTGGAAAAGGATCTAAGGTCTCTCCCCCCCCCCCCCCCCCCCCCCCTATCTATGGGGAGGATTAAAGAAATAGTATACAAGACACCAGTCACAACAAGGAAAGATTTAGAAAATCGACTAAGATCCGCTTTGGGGTCTCTAGAAGGGGAAGAAATGAAAAAGGTGACAAATGAACATGTCATCACCACAATTCATGTGTGTGTTTAACAATTTAGTTATCAGTTATTTTATTAGTGTCGATGCGTAATTTAAATTTTGTTTATTTATTTATTAATAAATTGCTCATTTGTTAACTATTTTTTTTTACAACAACACAGACATAACGTCAAATGGATTTTTCATTATATTGTTTCTGAATCCATTCCACAGCTAACTACCAAAAAATATATAAAATAATATATTTAGATAATTTTTAAATTTCGTTATAAGTCCGAAAATATTGAAGATAGGTATAGGAACACTTAATATCATTAGATAGAAAATTCGATCCTCCATTAGCAAAACATATCGAATACGGGGTGTGTACCATTTAAAAACAAGAAGATTTTTGCAATAATTCATCTCCCTCAGAAATATTGTTATGGAGACGCCCTGTATAAAACTATTTAAATACTGTTCAAAAAAATAAAATTTTGATGGTCTTGCAAAACTATTGTCAAAATTTCAGCTTTCTAGCTGTAACCGCTAAAAAGATATGATTTTCTTTTCAGGTCCCGATACGGCGTTAAAAAATCACATGATTATTTATATCAAAAACATTTAAAGATAGGTATATGGTATTATACAGAAAACTGTTCTACATTTTTACCTAGATTCCGAAAAAATATAATATATAGGGTAATTCATTTAAAATTCCGACGTTGCTACCACTTTCGGTATGATCCGGCAACACCGCATCATCCAAAATATTTTAGAAACGTAGGAAACCATCTCTTATAGCTACCATCAAATTTTCAAAATAAAATCTCATTCAGTCCTCGAGATACTTCTAATAGGCCATTTTACGTGGTGCACCCTGTATAAATGTATATGATGGTACTATAGGTTTGAAAACATAATCATTTCATTGCTCATTCCCTTAAACAAATTTTAGTAAAGGGTCTATTTGGAAGAGAACAAATTTAAAAATGTTTTTTTCGTTTCAGAATGTTATATTATTTTAAATAAAATAGTCGGCCGAGTTTTAAAAATATTTGAATCAAAAATTTAAATAACTAACCTAACTTAATTGTCATCCAAATGACATTGGTAAAAATGATTATTTTCACTTCTAACAACGTATTATTAACCTATTTTCATTTTGAAAAATCATTTTTCCTGCCAGGAATAATAGTATATTATTTAACGTTATGACCATTACCGCAAGTTGAATACTATGCTTTATCTACGACTATAACAATAAATACTAAGATACAAGTGCAGAGAAAGAACTTTATTCACAAATCTTGATAGTTACCTATAAGAATGCAAAAAAGACTTTTAAGTTGTAATTACTCATTTATTTATTAATAAAATTAACTGTAAAGTTTGAACAACCAGTAAACTGAATATGTGGGACTGAATTATGCAAGTTTATTGTTTCTTTTGTGTTTGTTGCATATATGTTGTTGATGTACTAACTGGTTGAGGTGTTATAGAACTGTATATTTTATTTGCAGTATCTGTATTATTCTTTTCGGAGTCATCAACGTACTCCTCAGCCACAGTAGTAGATCGCCAACCGCCATGGCGTTTCAGTGCAGGTATATCCCCTCTAGCAGATCTACTAATAAAGTTGCCGACGAGCTGCGAAAACAATGCCCTGTATATAAATTACAGTCTGGTATTTCTAAATTTCCAAATTTATTAATGTAACTTCGTTGTGAATGATATTTTCCATTTTGAAATTTAAAGAATGATATCGTTTGCGATATATCGGTAGGACACAGATTTAAATATTTCTTAACTATGGTATAAAAATTTCTCGTGTTTTTGTATTTGGTACACTGACCATAAAAATAAATCCATGATCTTCTAAATCTGTAATTTGCATAGAGTGTAATTCTGCTGCACGACAAGCACCCATAATGCCCATTATTAAAGCAACCTAAAATAAATTATGTAATACGTTACTGTGCAACGTTGATAAAAAACGATTGCATTATTGTGAAATCTACTCCTTTGTTACCAGATATTTCTCATCAGGAGCTTCGTTTATGAAATTATTAAGTTGCTCTGACGTAATAGTTTTTGCCTTTTAGCTACATGTTTCTCTGATTGACGTTTAAGAAACGCACGTAATTTTAAATAATTCTCAATATTGATTCCATTATTTATGTTAAGTGTGCTTCTTAGGATGGAGTAGAAAATCCATAAAGACGATGCTTTATTTTTAGTGCTAAGTTCACTAAAATATGCCAAAAGTACAGTTCAATCCTCGCCGCTGCCGGAGCACGTCGATCTGTGGAGCGAAAACCGTTGGTGACGGGCAGAGGAGTTTTGGCGCCAAGCTGGCCCCGTTTTCGTCTTTTTCAAGACAAAATCGGTGGCGAAAATTCGCATATCCAATAAATATTACTAAATACTGGTGTTTTACTGCACAATATATAGTAATAAATTAGTCAAATACTAAAACACAACTTTTTAGATTCCTCCCATAAGGGCGAAAAATAAAAAACAGCTGCAGGATGGCATCGGAAGGCCTCCTGCTGATTGGAAAGGATGACCCCCCTGAAAGTAATAACCAGATGGAAACCCGACTGCAGGCACAGTTCCGGAGGAGCAAAGAAATGTTCGCCTCTCAACAGGATGAAAAACACCAAGAGATGGCCAACAGACTTGCGCTGCAAAAAACCGAATCAGAAAAACATGTAGCCCTTGCAGTAGCAGGGGTGGAAACAAGACTGTCACTGGAGTTCAGCAGAATTCTAGCAGCCAAAGAGGAAGAGATAGCCAAGCTCAAGGCTGAGCTTTTGGCGATGAAAGAAAGGTACGTAAAAGAGAAATCAAATAGTAGTAACGTAGAAATGGCTACCTTGCATGATAACACGGCTTTAGAGGTGAATGTTTTAGTAAACACACCTGTAGACATACTTAGCGACGATGAGGATATGATCGTAGAAGATTCATCCTCTCACAATGAAAATCCTGCCTCACAGGGTTTTATTGCCGTAGAAAACAGAAAACAGGAAAGGTCAAGACTGAGGGAAAATAACTCTGACAGCGAGGGCAGCTCGACAAAACGCATAAACGCGGAGTTCCCCCCCCTTGCCAGTGCTCCCCAGGCTCCCTACAACAACCAATGACACTCTGAGAGAACATATGAGAAAAAATATAGTGAAAAATGACCCGAGACAAAATGAAGGTGAAACGTCAAATGCATGCGATTCAGAAAATGTGACCATGACACCCCCCAGAGTTAAGGTGCCACCCATTGTCATCAGAGACAAATCAAAATACAACGAAATAACTCAACATTTGAAGGCTAACAAAATCGATTATGGCAGGGCTGTAAACGTGTCTGAGGGCGTTAAAATACACCCAACTACACCAGCAGACTATAATAAAATTATGCGATTACTAACGGAGAGTCGTATACCGTGTCATTCGTTCCGCTTCACGGACGAAAAACTACTACACGTCGTAATTCGCGGAATCCTCGAGACCTGGTCTGAGGAAAAAATAAAAGCCGACCTGGAGGAGCTTGGCTTCACACCCTCCAGTGTAAGGATCTGGAAAAGGCGGGATGGCACTGTTATGCCTTTTTGCACTGTAATAGTGCCAAAAGCGCAGAACTCCATCTTTAAGCTGGACTCTTTGGACAGTCTTAGGGTGCGCGTTGACACGCAGCGCACTCACAGCACTGAAACTCAATGCCATAGATGTCAGATCTATGGTCACACTCAAATAAAGTGCACTGCACAGATCAAATGCATGAAGTGCGCTGCGAGTCATATCTCGCGAGAATGTACAAGCGGTCCAGATGCCAAACCCAAATGCTGCAACTGCGGGGGAGAGCATCAATCAAACTCTAGGGTGTGCTCACGGCATCCTAAGAACCTGCAGGAGGCTGCTGCTATCAAAAAAGCAGCAGGCCCAGGCAAGTTTGTATGGGGATCGCAAAAGAACAGCAATCTCCAAACAAACAAAAACGTAAATGCGAAAAATATTAACAATAAAATTACAGAGCAGCCTGAAAAGGAAGACACAATGCAGGATACCATAAGGAGCATGAAGCTCTTTATGCAGGAGTTTGCTAAGGTTATGCAAACCTTGGCTCCAATCATGTCGCTAGCCAAACTCACACAATAGTGGTTGCACGCCCTGTGGACTTTCTAAAGATTTGCACTATAAACATAAATGGGATTCAAGGCAAAAAACTCGAACTAATAAAATTCTCAGAAGAGCATAGCCTTGATGTTATTTTGATACAGGAAACATGGTTAAAAGAAACAAGATTTTCCTTCCCAAACTACAGAATTTATAGAAATGATAGAACTATTAGAAAACTAGGTGGAACCATGATTCTTGTGAAAAAGCACATCCAGGCGAGCTCAATGCCAAATCCGGATAGTTGCAATAAAATAGAAGGTACATACGTCAAGATCAGAACGAGCAAAGGGAGCGTAGTGATCGGCTCGGTTTACTGCGGTCCTGCTGCGACTTTTGATTTTGACAGGCGATGCATTCACGATATTCTCGACAATGACAACATCACGATAATCGGCGGAGATCTGAATGCAAAAAACCATATCTGGGGATGCAGAACATCCAATGGAAGAGGACAGCTGCTTTACAACAAGTCAGATGTTTTTGATTACCATATGTTACCTCCTGAGGACCACACACATCTAGGACCTGTCGGATTACCCGAAACACTGGATATATTCGTGATCAAAAACACTGATGGGATATCGCAGCCTGTAGTATGTCACGATCTAACATCAGATCATCTCCCCGTGATAATGGAATATGGTGACCCTCGCAGGAGGGGGAAATGCACCATATCCTTTGCCAAAACCAACTGGAAAAAATTCAAAGATGAATTAAAAGGATATGATGCTATTCCTCCTATTGTGAGCAAACTGGACATTGACGAGGCAGCAAATGTGCTAACCAACAACATAAAGCAAGCACTTGCTAGAGCAACAAGCACAGTGACATCTATATACTCGAAATACGGTCAAGAAATCAAGGATCAAATAAGAGCGAAGAACCGACTCATGAATCAAGCATACAGAACTGGTGATCCGAGAATCAAAACACAGGCAAACCAGGCAACTCAGAGCGTCAAAAGGTTATTAAGAGATACAGAATCTGGAATCTGGGATAGGAAGGTTGAGAGCCTGAATATCGAAGATAACAGTCTGTACAGAATGACTAGATCACTGACAAAAGGCAGCAGACAACAAATGCCACACATAATAACAACAGACAACGTGACGATCACTGAGCCCCGAGAAAAAGCTGAAAAATTCGCTGAAGCTCTTTACGAGCAGTTTAGCGAAAATCCAACCACCAACAAAGCAGCAGAGGATCGGATCAACAGAACTGTAGAGATCTTCAAAAGCATGGATCATCCGCCCGATCCAAACCTGCAACACATCACTGCAGAAGAAGTAAAGGGTCTGATAGCAAAGACCAAAATAAAGAAGGCACCCGGTATAGATGGCATATCCAACAAAGCATTGAAAAATCTACCGGATAACAGCATTAATGACATAGTCTGCATAACAGATGCAATGCAGATGCTTGGACACTTTCCTATCGCCTGGAAGAAGGCAAAAATCATAATGATAGGAAAGGCAGGCCAGAAGAAAAATCTGATAAGTGGTTATAGGCCGATTAGTCTACTGTCTAACGTGGGCAAGTTAGCGGAAAGGTTAATCTCGGGTAGGCTTTCAGCCTTTGTCGAAATTAATCACTGTATACCAGAGGAGCAGTTCGGCTTTAGAGCAAATCTGTGCACAGTTAGACAGGCGACGAGGTTGGCCTCCAACATACTTAAAGGATTCAACAAGAGAAAAAGCACTGGAGCTGTGCTGTTTGACATCAGTAAAGCGTTTGATAAAGTATGGCACAACGGGCTAATTCTAAAAATGATAAGGTTAGGAATCCCCAACTACTTGATAAAGGTGATAGTTTCTTATCTGGAAGATAGAACTTTCCAAACCTGGGTAGATGATGAACTATCTACAGTTAAAAACATAAGAGCAGGCGTGCCTCAAGGATCAGCTTTAGCCCCCCTACTATTCAACGTTTACACAGCGGATATTCCCCAGCTCCAGTGGTGTGACAAATATATATATGCGGATGACACAGGCATCGCAGTGACAGGAAGGAGCCCCCGACTAATACTGGTCAGGCTTAAAAGGAACATAGCCATTCTGGAAGAGTGGCTAAAAAAGTGGAAGATAAAGATAAATCCCGATAAGACTCAGGCAATTTACTTTTCAAAATCGCGTTACAAATTCCCGGCGGGGAAAGTCAAGGTTGGAAACAAAGATATAGACTGGCAACAAAGCGTTAAATATCTAGGTTTGCACTTTGACAGGAAGCTCAATTGGAAAGTAAATACTGCCAACACCATCAAGAAAGCCAATCAACAACTAGGCGCAATATACTGTCTGCTGAACAAGCGCAGCAAGATCAACTTAAGAACGAAGGTCACCCTCTATAAGACTTTCATCAGGTCAACGATGACATATGGTGCGCCAGCGTGGTGCACCATTAGTAAGAGTGACAGGAATAGAATTCAGGTGATGCAAAACAAGGTTCTAAAAATCATACTTAACATGCCGCGATACACAAGAAATGACGTCATCCATAGAGATCTCGAAGTAGAAACAATCCCCGAGTTCTTCGATAAAACCATCGCGAAATACCACGCCAAGGCTAACATTGCCGACAACAGTCTGATACGTGCATCACACGCGCATTCAGAGCCAAATACATGTTATAAACTACCTAAAGACTGGATCAGTCGCAACCGCGATTGATCCAAGAATAAGGGTCTCAAAAACAAAAATATAGGGCCTTGATTGCTGAACCAAATTCAACCACAACTCCAAAAACGACAGCCTACGCCTACCCACTACGCCTACCCTATACGTTCGGAGCTCCTGAAAATTTGTTCATTCGATTAAGTTCGAATGGAAAAATTGCAGGAGCTGTCACCAAACAAAGCGCATAGCTTAAAAGCTAGATACAGAGACAAACATACACGATTGCAGACAACACTATCGAGTGAATATGAGTCAAAGGCTAATTGCCTCACTCCCGCGGTGAGTTTAGTCGGTCAGCCTACCCTCGTTAACCTACGAGGATGTTCTTTTCCTTCCCTTCAGAAAAGATGATGTTGAGAGGGCCATATAATTCCCCCAAGTTGCCAAGCCCGACACTATCAAAAGTACATTTTCTGTCAACGATGACTTTTTATGTTCTTACTGCTACACCAATCTTGAAAATTGTCTACACCTGTATATTTGTTTTGGATTTTTCAGACAATAAATTCTGTATGGTTACATTAGTTACTTGTCTTATTTCTGGAGGTATACATAATAATTCATCTTCACTATCAGAATTCATCTTTTTCAGCACAAAATTTACAATAATTAGGTATTAACTTAATTTGAAAACATCAAAATTATTCAAGTGACATTACTCCCCTAAATAATAATAATGGACTATTCCCTTTTAGCCAATCGGCTTGTACAAAAGTACAGAGCCACCTTGGTACTCGATTTATTATAGTGAGTTATAGTAGTGAGTTATTATAACTCATGTTGTTTGTTTATAGATACTATTAATTACTCAGAAGCAGTGGACTAATTAATATATAAATTAATAGGAATAGATAAATGTTATTTACCTACTTTATAACCTAGGCATCTGGTAAAACCAACTATCAAACTTTTAAAAGCCTGATTTTAATTTTGAAAATAATGGTAATTGAATCTGACTTGAGTAAATGATCGAAATCTTTAAACGACAACCTGATATTCACAGAAAAAAGAAACAAAAGGTACAATATTTCGTGAAACAAATCAACTGAACTGATTTGACTGAAATTATTTATAGAGGTGATAATGCAAGTGAGTGAAATTAATAAATTAATAACTATATCAAGAGTTCGTTAATGGTTTAGTAGTGGAAACAATATATTATATTAACAACAGTTTATTGCCTTCGCGTCTTAAATCCCTTAGCACCTGGTAATTTAAAATCGACGATCGTGCAATAAGAGCATTTTTCTAAACCTTGGTCAAAAATATATCATTATCACCACAAATAATCAAAGTTGTCCTATCAAAAATTGCACAAATCCCGTTATTTTAAATACTCGTCAATAAATCATTATGACTTAACTGAGAAAATATTTGTAATAGTATTGTGATCTTTTTACTCGAAAAAGTTATAAGAAATCAAGGTTGAATGTAAAAATATTTTAATAAACAATTGGAAGAAGATTATTTTAGGTTTATATACATAGCTACAGGTCAGTTATAAAATTTTGAAAAATGAAGCTAGAAGTTTGTTCGGTGTATATTTCCTTATTTTCGAACAAAAATCCTTGATTATTTTGAGTTTACGATTAGTCTTAAAAAATCAGTATTAATAACTCCAAGACGACCTTGCATCGCCTTTTTTAGGGTAACATTTTATGGATTTATGTTATTATTGAAGCAAGACAAGAGAAAATTCGTTTTTCTTAATCCCCGAGAATATCCTTGTCCAAAAGCGTTTAATTTTGTTAAAGGACAGTCTATTATCCTATCCTTTTATCATTCGCTCTTTGGCCTTTTTTGAAAAGGGTCAGCCTAAATAGACTATCCAAATTCTTAATCTTAATTCATATCAAGATTTGCGTCCATTGCCGTAAAGTTTAGAAAATATGGGCTATACTTACATACAATAAAAAAACGTGTGATGTTATAACAAAAAATATTAATTTACATATAAGTTTTGCTAATGATTCCAGTGTGATTTTTCTAGTATATACGGTGTTGAAATAAGGTCGGTACTCCGGAGTAAATCCGGTGAATCGCATTGCAGCGGAACATGTCTGGGGAAAAATTTGTTTGGTTTTGAAGGAGGAATAGTTTGCAATTTAAACCACCCCCCACCCCCTCAACACCCGGGCGCGGGTGGGGGTAAGTCAAGATTTTCAAATGGAACCCCATATCTTTTATTGGCGTATCGTGTTCTCCGACCAAAAATAAACATCTTTGGTCCGAAATTTTTTTTTATATGGTTCAGCAATAACAACACTTTAGTACAAGAAGAGAGAGTATTAAAACTTGATTTTCGCACGGTTTTGATTTTGTCTTTCTCATGGTGATTATTGGTGAAGGATGGACCAAAATAAAAAAAGTTTCGGACAAAAGATGTTTATTTTTAGTCGGAGCGCCCGGGGTTGAAGGTGGTTTAAATTGCAAACTATTCCTCCTTCAAAACCAAACAACTTTTTCCCCAGACATTTTCCGCTCCAATGCGATGCACCGGAGTTATTCCGGTACCTTATTTCAACACCGTGTATACAGGGTGTTTTTTAATTGAGTGCCGATACTTAAGGTTGTGAATCCTTGGGTGATTTTAAGAAGAAAAGTTAATATTAACATATGTCCTAAAGCTCTTCATTTTTGAGCTACAGAATGTTAAAATTTAAACAATTTTTAAAAAAAATTTTGGTTTTTATTTTTTTACGAGAAAACGGTGGATCTTACGAAAGTAAGTCTATGGACAAAATTTGCTCAAAAAATAAATGAGGATTTTAAAAATAAGTTTGGTTTTAAGAAAAATCAGTGGCGTACCATTTATTATAATTATGATAAAAAAGTTATTGTTTAAATTTTAACATTCTGTAGCTTTAGAACATATGTTAATATTAACTTTTCTTCTTAAAATCACCCAAAGATTCATAATCTTAAGTATCGGCACTCAATTAAAAAACACCCTGTACAGTGTCACCATTAATGTTGGGACTATATGGGAAAAAATGGATTTTTCGATTTAGGTAAATTTGAATACATCATAAGTTTTTGCTTCAATCAATAGCAAAAATGGCATAATTAAATGCTGCCCTGCGGCTTTTGTTAACTGTCAAATTTGACATTGTTCTCCACAAAATATCGATAAATATCATTTATTGGTCGAATTCTCGGTTGGTCGAATTTGACATTTGAATCACTTATGATAATTTTTGTTCGCTGTCTATTTTTGGTTAATATCTATTTTCATTGAAAAGGGAACTCGACCCGATTACCGTAAATCTATTTATTTATACAATACTCATCGTCTAAATTCATTTTTTATACCAACAATTCTACCAAAATGTTCATTATAATCAAAAAATTAAATTGCCGTGTAGGGAGTTTTGTTTAAAGAAAGAAAAGAATATTAGAATAAAAGCATATGTTAGAATAAAAGCACCATTGTATATAATTACAGTGGTAAGGTCCACTTCCGTTTTCAATGAAAATAGATAGAAATAAAATATGTGTGTGTGTCTGATTCGAATTTGATGCGTGGACATAAAATTAACATACATACAATAATTGAAACAATTTCCGAGTTTCTCGACAAAACTATCGCTAAATACCACACTAAGGCTAGCCATCAACAGTAAGATTCTTTTATCTCACATACACGCATTGCCAAACACAACATACACACTACCTAAAGACTGGAGCAATCGCATTCGTGATTGATCCTAAAACAATTCTGACCCAAAATACTAATACCTAAAATAACACGCAACAAACCAATAAGACAACCTCGCCTAACTCTTAAATTTTGCTCATTCGATTAAGTTCGATTTGGAAAGATTCAAGAGCTGACACCCAACATAAATGTATAGCTTAAGAGCTAAATCTAATCACTCAAACATGATGCAAAAATAACACACTCTAGTGAAAAGGAGTCAAAGGTTTCTAGCCTGACTCACACGGTGAGTTTAGTCGGTCGGCCCGTCCTCCTTCAGAGGAGGTTCTTTTCCCTCAGAAAAGAAGATATTGATGGTTTGGTATAATCCCCACAAGTTGCACAAACCCGACACTACCTTGCAGCCGCGTCTGTAAGGTGTCTGTGTGCAGATTCTAAAAAAAAAAAAAACATACATACAACTTTTCCAAATATTTTTCTTTACATTCGAACAACAAATGTCATTTTGTGGAGAAAATGTTCAATTTGACAGTTAACAAAAGCCGTATGGCCCCATTTAATTACATCATTTTTGGTCTTTATGGAAGCAAAAACTTATGGTAGTCAAATTTTACCTCAACATTGTTTTCCCATATGGTTCCAACTTTAATGGTGATACTGTATATCACCAATAATTAATATCTAAACATTCCATATACTATAATAAACCCTTCGCATAATTTCGATTTTTAAATTTTATCCCAAAACTAGAATTCAAATTCAAAATTTGGGTGTGCCAATAAGGTAAACTACCCGTTGACGCAAAAATAACAGGTTTAGGTTTCAAAATGGCGCAATCTTGGTAAAAAAATTCAAAATGTCAGTTAAAATTCCAATGAAGATGAAGGTTTATGCCTTCGAAATATGGACGGAATGGTTAAAATTTTTTGAATATTGTTGTTGGACTATAAACTAGTGGAACAGATTTTCTCAATTCATTATTTCACTCCACTGTGAGATGGACTACTTCAAGAAAATTCATAATAAAATTATTGAGAAGATATTTCCTGCTAATCAGCAAAATATCCACATGGAAAAATGTCAGTGGCGTACCAAATTTTTCTAAAAAATATCAGAGGATATGTTTGCAGGGACGCCACTGGTAGAACAGTTTAATAACTTTTCTAACTAAAATATGTGGTTCTATATCCTATTAACACATATAATAAATAAAAATTTCTCGACAATCCCTCCTCGTAGCTGAACCTCGAAAATAAACAAATTGAATCCGGCCTGATCCCCGTAGCTCGATTAATAAACTACTTATAAGAATTTATGTAATATTTTTTGCCCCCCATAACTCTCCTCGTCATTGCCCCACCACACTCAGCCTCCGGCCCATCAAAGTACTCGGTGTCACTCATTGATTCGCGAAAAATTGATGGCCCAACGCCACCCCTTCGCGAGATATGGTTAATTAAATTTTGTTGTTTTTGCAGTTAAAAATCGCGATAAGTCGCGAACTCATTGAGATATCGGGATCAGGTTTGTTCGAGTTTATGCGCTCTATCAAGCTGTTCAATTTTGCCCGTCACATTTTTTTTCCAGCATCAGAACCGGCTGAGTTATTTAGGAAAATCAATTGTAGGTTAGAGTTACGCTGCGTGCCTCCCCCCTCCCCATGCGGGTTTGTTCCCCTACAAATCATGTCAGAATGTCGAGAGGATTCTACTGTATCGATTGGGGAAAAAACATTACTCGATTTCGTCAAGGGATTTTCGAGCCGTTTATTTCGCCAGAACGACTCCACTAATAATACTTTATTTAATTTTTCAATATACTACTAAATAAAAAATTTAATTTCTTTTCACGAATTTCCTTTGTAACTTCCATTACATCTAATTATTTTTCTAATATATACGCTGAAAAATTGCTCACTGGAAATAAAGTTATTATTTGTTGAACATATATATTAAACCTCCCCCTTGTTAACAATATTATTTTTTGATGATTTGAGAATAGAATAGAATTATTTAACAAGGTAAAATAAAATCGATAAACACTTTGTCCATAAGAACCTAACAATAATTTATTTAATCATGGAAGTTAAATATTGGCGTCTAACAATACTATACTTGTTTTCTTACATTTTTTTAAGTCGGCGATAATATTTACCCAGAAAATATTTTTATTTAGGCTACTACCTGATTTGAAAATCTACCATACAACTTCCATAAATATTTTCCTGCTTGTCAGAATATTTTATTACTAAGCTAAACAGGTGGTCGATAGAAAAAAATTAGATATTAGTTGACAATTTTCGATATCAAAATATTATTGTGAAATGATAATTTTCGTTACAATATTGGAAAATAGTGTTTTTCAGTTGAGTCTAATAAATTACAAGAATGGAAGCTTTATGGAATTCTAAAACACGTTCTCGGTCAAATAACATGTAATATTTTTTCCCACTATTAACCATTTAATCCACATTGTATTAGCTTGAAAAATCATTTTTCTTAACCTCCTGCCAGAAGCCATTATTGTGTACCTCCATTATTTATCATGGTCAATAATAGAGGCAGCTGGCAAAACAAACTATCAAATATAAAAGGAGATAAGCCGATTACTGCAAATTATAATAACATGACAGATAAAATTCTGTGAAGCTCCAAGTCATAGGTAACTTGATTGAAAGGATTGATAGAGCCGATAATGCGAGTGAGTAGAATTAATAAATTAATAAGTAGAGCAAGATTTTGTAAGCAGCTTGGTAGTGAAAAAAATAGTATATTATCCATGGTTCAGCTATTATTGACTGTCGATATCAAATAATGAGGCGCGAAGCACTTAGGGATTTAAGACGCGAGGGCGTACTTATAAACCTTGGTTAATAATATACTATTTCCACTAGTAACCATTTAATCACATATTATTATCCGATTTTCAGTTCGTGAAATCATTTTCCTTAATCTCCTGCCAGAAGTCATTATTATCCACCTCCATTATTTACGTAGGTCAATAATAGAGGCATCTGGAAAAACCAACTGTTTTGAAAGCAGACAACCCGATAGTAATTTTCAAAATAAAGGTTATTTGAATATGATTAAATAAACGATAGGAATCTGTAAACGGCAACCAGATATTCACAAAAAACAAAAGGAACAGTATTACTTGAGTGAAATGATTAATAGAGCCTGTAATGCGAGTGAGTAAAATTCATAAATTAATAACTAGTATATCAAGATCTTGTAAATGGCTTAGTAGTGGAAATATATATTATTATATTAATCACGGTTTAGAATGTGAGTGCTACATCTTAAATCACTCGACGATTAGCGCCTCATGGTTTAAAATCGACAATCCGGCAATAATATTTTTTTTCTAGGCCTTAGTTAATAATATACTATTTTCTTCAAACGTCAAAAACCTAATATTTGTCTATTAATTTTTAATGTTAAACTTTTTTTGTCAAGAGGTTGTTGCTAATGGGTGTGGAAATAAGAGTACTTTTTCTGCCGCTGAAAGTCGAGGTAAAAGTAGGAATGTTACTATGAGGAAATATATGCCGAATAGTAGAAGAAAGTTATAATCATACTTTATTTACTTTTATAAAAATACAGCATACAGGGTGTTATGGACATGACGTATTATATTTAAACCGGCAAATCCCGAGATGAAAATAAATTGAAGAAAAATAACCATAACCATAAATGGCGCTTTGAATTATTAAGCGAAATATACAGTTTATACGAAATCTCAAAATTTATGTGGCCGCTCCTGAGGCCCTTCGCAATCAATATTTTATTGAGGAAGTCTCAAGGTTCAAAAGAGATTAGCGCATTATAGGCGATGTTCTCATACTGCAACACAGAATTCAAAACGCACGTGTTCAGTGTTTGACAACAAGACGTCTTTGACGCGAGCTATCACTTCTTTTCAAACTTTTTAGACAATGAGAACTACAATTTTAAGGTACATACTCTCTTACCTTCGATCTTGTTTTAAAATAATCCGTTTTATAATTAAATTCTATAAAAAATAAAACACAAAAAGTATGTTTTTGAACAGAACCAACAGTAGATAATATCACATAAATTTGAAATCACATCACAACATTTATTATTATGAATTATTTCACAACAAAAAAAAATCGGACAATACAACTAACAAAACGTTTAAAATTCGTATACGTCAATCACGTGGAACCCTCGACGTCGTGGAGCAAACGTCGTTCCACTCTCGAGTCTCGAAACATACTGAGGTATGAAGCGGCGCGCGACCGGTATTCAAGCAACGGCGAGACACGCGGTGTGATCTTACAACACTGTTAGTATACTCTAGTGACCCACATTGTTGCTAAGTGAATCTAGATGGAACGGCGCGGCAGTATGTGGGTAAAAGGTTTTTTACCTTAGTATTTAGATATTCTATTTAAAAAAAAAGTATGTAGACTTTCTCTAGGACACCCAAGGAGTCATCCATTTAAATATAATAAGCCATCTCCATAACACCCTGTATATTTAAACGATTTAAAAAAAAATAATAACGCCTACCAGAAGAAAGAAAGCTTTTGATCTCTATTGTTTGTTTTCCATGCATGGCAGATTTAAAAAAAACCTTAAAGGAAACTGTACATTGTCTGACTAGTTGTCAAAAAATTCTTACGTCCCGTAATGTAAAAATAACTTAAACTATAAATATTGACATTTAACTGTGTTAAATAAATTAAACGCGAATTTTTGACTGTGTCCTTAAGTAGATTTATAGTTTAATTCTTACAATATACATACAAAAAATAAATACTTTAAACTATAATACTCAAATAGAATAAATCTTATGCAAAGAAAATATATGTCCTTGCGTAAGATTTATACTATTTGAGTATTATAGTTTTAATCTATATTTTTATATTTTTGTGTGTATCTTAACTTCA
The DNA here is from genome assembly GCA_963991005.1 of Barypeithes pellucidus. Lineage (NCBI taxonomy): Eukaryota > Metazoa > Arthropoda > Insecta > Coleoptera > Curculionidae > Barypeithes > Barypeithes pellucidus. Next base: position 36,034,297 of record OZ022556.1, read on the forward strand.
TTTTCAATATTTCTTTTATGATACTAACACGTTAAAAATTTAATTAAGTCAAGCTTGACTAATCGTTAGGTTTCCTTTAGGTTAAGCCATTATTCACTGACTAATAAAGCTAACATTCAGAGAAACCAGAACAACTACATTTCTAGTTTCCGTTTCTGGTCTATTCCGGTTAAGCGAAAGTTTTCATTTATTCTCGGAATGTATATGAAATTTTCTCGCGATGTAAGAATGTAAAAGCAGTGATTTCATTTAAATTACAAAAATTGATATCGATGCGCTTTTCATAAAGATTGTTATTTAAGAAAATTTAGGGGTAATAAAAGGATATTTCCACTATCTTATTAGGGAATATCATTTTCGACTACGAAACAAAGGAGAAAGATTCTCTGCCACCCGGGTAGAAACAAATTTTTCCTCCATCTAAGTTTCTTAGAACTTTTAATAAGCAAGACTTTTGTTTACCTCGTCTATATAAATTTGAAGGAAGAAGATTCATGAAAATCTTTACATATATATGTACAGGGTGTGCTACCTCATAAAATACTAATTCAGATTAAATTGTACAAGAAAGGGAAGCCTCTCCATTGATAGGATGTCACCACCTGCATACTACGTCAGTACAGTCAGTAGGTGCTATTATCCAAATAATGCTTGGGACTATTACTTCTACTTCTTTGTTGTGGCATCTTCGATGACTACTTTTGAAGAACTGCTTTCAGATCATGTATGCCAGATTGAAGTTCGTCAATGTCAGATTGATGTGACACATTGGCATTCATGACGACAGGTAAATTTTTTGATACCTCCAGAATGTTATCGGCTTTTTCTGCTATATCTTCTAAATTACTTTATCTTTAGAAGATAATAAAATAATTGTTATATTTGCAGGCAAGCGCTTCAAAAAGACCTCTTTAAAAATTTTCGCATCCATAGATATATCACCCATAAGTTTTTCATCCTGCAGATAGTACGAAATGAAATTTTACATTTTCGTATCTTTCTTGTTATAAAAAGTAATTCTACTTGCGCAAACCAAAGGGAACTATCATTCAACCAAAAGTTTGGGAGCTTAATTGATATGTTGGACATATCAATATTTTCTTGATCTTCTATGATGTTCTGACTGTCGGGATCACCAATAAAATTGTTAAAGAAGAGAATATTATAAACTACGTTTATTTCTTCTTTAAACTTTTATTGATTTAATACGTGCTAAATTACCAACAACTAAACAACACCTGGTCTTTTTCTTTTTTAGCACACTTAAAATTTTAATAATCAGAACAATATAAACTAGGTCAATCAACACCAGTATCAGGTGTCTACCAACGAATACTTATACTTATACTGTCAATATTTTAAAGTGACATTTAACCAGCAAAAAATATTCAAAACCCTTTTATTTGATTTAAGTGGTGAAAATCAATATTAGGATTCTGACATGTTTTAAGCTGTAAATATCACTTTACAATATGCTTGTAAGTAGTTTTATTAAAAAATAAGAAGTAAATCATAATTTACATAAAATATTTTACCATCTTCAACTGGGCTCTAGGTCCTAGCAAATATGTCAAGCTTCAAATTCAAGCAAAGTTTTGGGCCCCATATGATTTAGGAAAAGAAATTATTATTGATGCTTACTCTCAGTAAAGATGACTAAATGAATATTTCAATAACAAATTACTCACTTGCACCAAAAAGGAAACGACGTTTCTCGTGAAAAGATTAGAAAATTAAAAATTATTTTAAAATTTAAAGATGCTGCGTCTTCTCCACCATTTTAAATGACATTAGATGTTGCTTGATTTTCATTCCCGCCAGACGAAGGAAGTTAGCTTGTTTAACAATTCGTGCTGTTCGCATTCTATGTCTGTCTCTGTCTGCAGCAACCTTCCCTAATTCAGTAAAGTGAGACAAATGTGACCAGGATCAAGTCGCCTGCATAAACAATCACTTTTTGGCATTTCATATTAACTCTACGTAAGTCTGATATTGACGCTGAGTGAAACAGATAGATAAAAGTAGGTTACTTGTGAGCGCATGGAGCAGAGTAGGCTTAGCATCACTTCCAAGGCCTTCTTACGTGTTTCTATACCCCTATAAGCAGTCTCACCGGGCTGGTATCCACACCTATCATCAGAGAAGCATACTACTTCAAGCTGTATTATCAACCTTAGTCGGGAATATATAACAACTAGCGCCATCTCGTAGTAGTGTCATATAGCCCGAGCAAATTATCGCGAGAAGAAAAGCATTGTTTTCCTCCCTCGATATGTAAATAGCTATATCAGATAGCTAATTTGATCACTTATTATTATTATTATTATTAACCGTATTGTTTAGGTAAAAGTTAAAAATGCACCCGAAACTTACAAAACCAGGCAAATATTTTAATAGATATTATAAAATTGAGTCAACTTTCGGGTTTTTAAATTTTTCTAACCAGAAATAATTAGTAGATAATAAGTGTAGTAGTGCGAATGATGCCATCCCAATTATACTTAAAAAACTTCTTCTTCTATAACCTATTAATAGTTTAGTAGACGTACATTTAGTCACGATAGTTTCTTCCTTCCCAGCCAGGGTCTGAATTCATTCTTCCATTTCACAATAAGTTGGCCTAACGGTATTTGATATTTCTAAGAATCTGTCCTAAATATGATTGGCTTTGTATTTCTACTATTAATCCATACTATTTTTCTACGATATATTTACATTTGGAATGCTAGTAACTTTGATTGGTGCTTTAAGTATCCACATTTCAGACGATACCAAACGTATAGCTTTGACAGTATTATGAGCATATTGCATATCAGGACGATTCCTGAATCGCTATGTCCCAAATATTTAACCGATGTTGTTTTATAAGTTTTCCATTTATTTTAATTGATTTTGATGATGCAAGAAGCTTAACCTAAGAAATAATGGTTCCAATAGATTTTATGCAAAGTCTACGATATTCAGGTTGAGGGAATGCCACGGGAATAGTACATTAGGTATCAAGGGCCGAGAAGAGGCTTTTACGGACGAAATGCGGACCGCACTAGTCCGGAAAAGCCTTCGACGGCCGAGATATGTACCGTATTTTTTTTTTACAAGTGCTCCGAAGCTTTGATGCCAAATAAATAAAGAAATTCTTCAGACAGTTTTCCTGTCTACATGATATGAAAACACTCGCGCATGGAGAATGTAAATATCTATTTATTATTTTTGACAAATAGGCTCGGTGGCCTAGTGGTATAGCGTACGCCTTGTTCTCTTTAAAACTGGTTTTTTGATTAAATTTTTCCAGTAAAAGCAAACTCAAATACTGAAATACTCTTAACCGCAAGGCTCATAAACTTCCCGACAGGGTCTTGACTCTCAAAAGCCTCCAAAGAGCACTGACTTGAAAAAGGCTTAAATAAAACAAACAAAAATGTTAAAGCTACACCTAGGGCCACCACCAACCCCGGGCAGGTCTCCCCCTGGCTGCTTGTCCTGAGCGGGAAACCGACAGGAATCCATCGCTCAGAGTGTATATATATTTTTTGTATTATATATTGTATATACTATAAAATAACTGTGTAGATATAACAAGTATTGTAAATATAAATATTGAAATAAAAAGTTAAGTAAGTAAGTACGCCTTGTGATCTGAGAGTCGCGGGTTCAAATCCCGCACTCGGCATCTCTTGTTTTATTTATTTTTTTACGAGTGCCCGAGTCTTTGAAGCCATATAAATAAAGAAATTCTTCAGACATTTTTCTAAAACATCTTTGAAAAATTGACTGCCAATTTAATTTAATCCGCTATTTATTATCGCTTGTAGTATGGCTCGGTGGGTAGAGTGTCCGCCTGGCGATCTGAGGGTCGCGGGATCAAATCCCGCACCGACAATTCTGGTTTTATTTATTTATGAGCGCATGGTTACTCGAAGCGGACGGGAAAAATCTTTCCCGTCCGCTTTGATACTTTCCCGCCCGCTCTCTTTTAAAACGCCACTTCCGGTGAAGAGAACATTCATGAAAAGAGGCACTTTTGGGGCACATGTAGAAAAAATTATATTACAAGCTGATTCCGCAACAAATAATTTATTTCTAGAAAAAGTGTATCAAAAATAAGTTGGCTGGTGTACTGATAATCATATGAGTACCGACTCAAAATGTTTTCTTAGCATATTTCGATAATTTAACATAAAATATATATTAAGTCGTAGGAAAATTCGAGTGGTAAGCCTATTGCATACCCTTTCGAACTATTCGGCATGATGTATGATAGGCATCTATTGGTATGTAATATACTATTAAAATAGGTATAAGAGATTTTAATTTATATTGCAAAAAATTGAGATAATTAGATACAATGTAAAAAAAATGGTTTACCTTAAGATTTTTTAAATCGCCATTCTAATTGATCACGTTGTTTACCATTATTATTGAACTGCACAAGAAATGGGCGTTGTGAGATAAAAATAAATTATCATTATATTAAGGAGTATTATAATATATTTCAATTGGTTCAGTTGCGTTACTCAAATCTTTCAAACCTAACATATTAGATCTAACAGAGAATTAAGGCAAAATTCAATAGCGCACAGTGTAAAACTAAATAAAAATAAATTTTATATTGAGAATATTTGCAATTTCTATTATTATAGGTACCTAAAATCATAAGAAAGCTGAATTCGGGTTCAAATTCTATTAAAATTTTTGAAAATATTCCAAATGAAAATGTACATTGTGTCCTAATTCAATATTGTCTTATACCTACCCAGTTGTAACTCAAATTTAAAGGAAACCTGAGATTGTTACCTAGAATACAATAAAATAAATTTTCATATAAAATATAGGTAACTTAATTTCCTAAAGTAAAAATTATCTTAATTCTATACAGGGTGTTCCTTAATGACGTGCTAATATTTCAGGGTGTAATTCCTTAGGTCAATTTATAAAGAAAAGTTAATATGAACATATGTCCGCAACGGCTTAAATTTCTTGCTACGGGGGTCTTGAATTTTTATTTTTTAAATCGTTATTTTTTAATATCTCTGAAAGTACTTTAGATATTATTTTCAATTTTGGTATGTGTTAATATGATATAGAACTACAATTTTTAGTTAAAAAAGTTATTCAATTGTCCCTGCAAACATATCATATATTTTTTACAAAAAAGATGGTACGCCACTGACATTTTTCCATATGGATATTTTTTCTGATTAGCCCGGTATAGTCTGCAAGAAAACGGTCACTTGAGTTTTTGATTAAAACCACTTAATTCTTATTGAAACTCATTATTAACATTGATAAAATAATTAATGATAAATTTTGTTTCATAAAAATTGTTGAAAATGGTCACCTTCACTTAAAAGGGATGCTTCCGCCCGTCTTCGCATCGAATTGCCCACTCCAACAATTTTTATAAAACAAATTTATCATTAATTATTTTATCAATGTTAATAATAACACTGGGGAACAGCAAAAATGTTTCCGAGACCAAAATAGCAAAATCTTACTTATTTTATTATACTAATTAACAATCTGTCTTGCAAAAGGCTCAGTTGGCTCCGGTTTTATAGATCCATCCCAATTATGATAATTTACCTACCTGCCCTTAATATATGGGAAAATTTCACCATTAAATGAGAAATACCTGGATTTATTATAACAGGTGTACTTTATAAGGGGTTTAAATACATATAATATAAATCCTAAATTGTTAGTTAGTTGTATTTCAACCACCAGTTGATCGAGAGCTGTTCGTATTTGAGAAATTAGAGAGTTTTGAGCAACATGTCGCGAGTTTGTGTAAATAAGCCGGATCATTTTTGTTATATATGTGGTGAAATGACTTTTGTGAAACAAAAACGTACGCTTAGCCCTTTAATAAAAAAGGCTTACCACTTGTATTTTGGCTGCAAAGTTGGAGACCAGGATAAAAATTGGGCTCCCCATATCTGCTGCTACAAATGTGCGTCCAACATTCGCGGCTGGCTAAGTGGAAAAAACCGTAAGATGCCCTTCGCTGTTCCTATGATCTGGCGAGAACCGAAAGACCACGTTACTGACTGTTACTTTTGTTTGACACCTCCCATCAAAAAAGGCTTTTCAGAGAAAAAAAGGTCTGCGATACAGTATCCAAATTTACAATCCGCCATACGCCCGGTGCCTCATAGTGACGAGTTGCCTATACCTAATCCACCTCAGGAATATACCCTTCATTCTGATGATGATCAAGAGGATTCAAACGGTAGTGTACCGGAAAATGTCGCCGGCCCATCAACCTCGCAAGACTCCGATTTTGTATGTGAACTTCCAAGTAAAAAGCCTCACAAAATAAGTCAAAGTGAATTAAGTGACCTTATAAGGGATTTGGAACTGCCCAAGACAAAAGCAGAACTATTGGCCTCTCGATTGCAACAATGGAATTTACTTGAAGATGAAGTAAAAGTTTCTGTGTACCGAAGCCGTCAGAAAAACCTAACACCATTTTTTAACATGGATAACAATTTGGTAGCCTGTAGGGACATTGAGGGATTAATGGCAGCTTTAAATCTGGACTATGATCCAAAAGACTGGAGACTTTTCATTGATTCCTCAAAAGTAAGTCTTAAAGCTGTGTTACTCCATAATGGAAACAAATTGCCTTCAGTCCCAATTGGTCATGCAGTCCATATGAAAGAAACATATAGCAATTTGAAATTGTTACTTGAGACCATACAATATGAAAGATATAAATGGCAAATTTGTGGGGATTTAAAAGTTGTGGCGATCTTGCTTGGAATGCAGCTAGGTTATACCAAATACTGCTGCTTCCTCTGCGAATGGGACAGTCGAGCACGATCGGATCACTACAGAAAGAAAATTTGGCCACCGAGAGAGTCTTTTGAGCCAGGAAAGAAAAATGTGACCAGCGCGCCATTAGTTGCCCCATAAAAGATTTTACTACCGCCACTTCATATAAAATTGGGACTTATGAAAAATTTTGTGAAGGCAATGGACAAAGAAGGCCGTGCTTTTAGTTATTTAAAAGAAAAGTTCCCTAGAATCAGTGACGCTAAAATTAAAGAGGGAATATTTGTGGGTCCCCAGATTAGGAAACTTTTCGGAGATGCGCAATTCGATTCCATACTTGAAGGCAAGGAAAAAGACGCTTGGGATGCCTTTAAAATGGTTGCAAAAAATTTCTTGGGAAACATAAAAGCAGAAAATTATAAAGACCTGGTTGCCCAACTTCTTTTGTGTTACCAAAACCTAGGGTGTAATATGTCGTTGAAAATTCATTTCCTGGATTCTCATCTGGATTACTTTCCGGAAAATTGTGGTGCTGTAAGTGACGAACACGGTGAGAGGTTCCACCAGGATATTTCGAACATGGAAAGAAGATATCAGGGAAAATGGAACTGTGAGATGTTAGCCGACTACTGCTGGACTATTACGAGAGATGCCCCAGAGGCTGCTTTCAAAAGGCAAGCTAAGAAGCGCAAAATGAGTGTCTAAACTTTGGATTCAATGATAAAAATGTGCTATTTAGTTGCTTTTGTTGAACCAACAATATATTGTTATCTGTATTTTGTATGTCCATTGTATATGCCTATGAATTAAAATTTTGTAACAAATAATTGAGATTTTTTTTTTTGCGAGCCAACTAAAATCTTTAATAGGTATTTTTTAGTTACTTGGGTACAGTTGAATCCAAAAAAATAGGTTTTGTTCAGGAAACAAAAAAAAAGTTGAAATTTGTTTCCCAGTGTAATGAGTTTCAATATGAATTTAATGGTTTTAATCAAGATACCGTTTTCATGTAGAATTGACCAGGCTAATCAGAAAAATATCCATATGGAAAATTGTCAGTGGCCTACCATCTTTTCTGTAAAAAATATTAGAGGACATGTTTACAGGGACGCCACTGGTGGAACAATTGAATATCTTTTCTATCTAAAATTTGTGGTTCTATATTCTATTAACACATACCAAAATTGAAAATAATGTCTAAAATACTTTCGAAGATTAAAAAATAACGATTTAAAAAATAAAAATTCAACACCCTGTAGCAAAAAATTTAAGCCGTTGCGGATATATGTTGGGTATGAACTTTTCTTTATAAAATGACCTAAGGAATCATACCCTGAAATATTAGCGCGTCATTAAGGAACACCTTGTATACATGTGATTAACAGTTAATCAAATTCATGTTAAATTCTTTCTTTAGTTTAAGTTTAGTAGACCCGAACAAAACCAATATTCAATCAAACCGGAACCAATAAATTTAGAATTTCCCATTTCGGATTTCGGTCCCTTCCGGTTACACGAACTTCCATTTTTTTGCCGGTGGATATCTTTAATACTTTTAAAAATTTACCTCACTTTTGGAAGGAAGTTTTCAAAATATAAAATAAAAACTTCCTATTTGCACTAAGAATACTGATGGTAATATTATTTTAACCGGGTTAGTTATTACAAGAAATTAATGTCGCAAACGGAATGTAACTCTTATTTCCTTATATTCTTTTTCAGTTATAATTTAGATTACTATAGGTTTGTTCCAACCAACGTCAGAAACAGTTCCTTGTTGTCAAGATTCTGCATAGTGACTTAAACCGTTCCAACCAGAGTTACTACCAATTAGTAAATTATCAGTCTTGTATCTCAACCCAGATTCAAAACTGTTTGCAAGGTATCAGAGCGGTTTTTGGATTATTTTCTATCCATTTTTCTAGCAATTTTATTGCTCTATAACCTATATTCCTTGAAAGTATCGCCAAATTTGTTAATTGTATTTAAAAATCTTAATTTTTAACATTTCTTGTGAATAAGATTTCTATATTATTTGTCAATAGTCTTTACGAGTATCCCATCTTCAGTAAAAACATTAAAACACCACAATTTGAGATAATTCTTTTTAATCGAAATCAAATCAAGTCTGTTCTATTAATATGGTAATTCTTTCTAGCGTTTTATTTTAGTTTTAGTACGATTATGTAAAAATCCACACAATTTAAACGTTCAATTTCAAGTAAATTATCACCTGTTCCAACCATACATTGATTGATGAGGAATCCAACACAAAATAACAAACATGCGCTTTACGAATAATTTGCAAACTGTTGCAAAACCGCTTGTAATTTAAGGTTGGAACGACCTTATAAAGAGGCCGATACAAGTCACCAATCAAAGTACGCAAATGTTCTAGAATCGATTCGATGTTAATTTAAATTGAGCTGCTTAATATATAAAAACAAACAATCCGCAGTTATACACCCACCAAAGGCTATCAAGCCTTGGTTCCATGCATCATGGTATTGCCTACCATTTAGAGAGTATGTACCGTCTTCCGTATCCTCTCTTCTTTGAGTACGTGCCACGATTTATTTTGTTTGACTCTTCAAATCTTTATTTCGAATTATTGTCTGATCGATCACGTAATTGACAGTAACAAAATATTATCAAAATGCCAACGCCGGTATAATAAACGAACACAAAATATTCTCCCCGCGTTCCACGCCACTGTACAGACAAATTTCTGTGCGTTTTAACGCCGCTACGAAGAGTGAAACTACATAAGAAATAAAATTAAAATAATGGAGTTTTCGTTGCAGTGTAGGATGTCCTATTTAATAAAACACATTTAATTTTATTTATAATGAGTCCATATAGCAAATTTTTTTGAACTTATTTACATTTGAGTTCATTTTTACCTAATTATTTCTTGTTGCTTTAATGAAAGACTATGGAAAAACATGGTTTCACCTTAAGTACAAAACAGACCGCGGCTACAGCATTGTCGTACATATATACACATAGGTTTATGAAAGACTATGGAAAAACATGGTTTCACCTGTTAGTACAAAACAGACCGCGGCTACAGCATTGTCGTACATATATACACATAGGTTTATGAAAGACTATGGAAAAACATGGTTTCACCTTAAGTACAAAACAGACCGCGGCTACAGCATTGTCGTACATATATACACATAGGTTTATGAAAGACTATGGAAAAACATGGTTTCACCTGTTAGTACAAAACAGACCGCGGCTACAGCATTGTCGTACATATATACACATAGGTTTATGAAAGACTATGGAAAAACATGGTTTCACCTGTTCGTACAAAACAGACCGCGGCTACAGCATTGTCGTACATATATACACAGAGGTTTATTTTATTTTATATATTTGTATTTATTTATATATACAGGGTGAGTCAACGATAAAGTAAAGTTCATTCTCTTATTAACGTTAAGAATTAGATAAAAATTCAGAAGACAATAATTGTAGAGATCATTCTTATGCACAATCTAAAATTATATTGATGTATACGGGGTGACCCACAAACATGTGGCGAATATAACTTAGTTTTTTTTTGTTATTCTTACAATTCTGAATATTTTTTTATTTATAATGTTATATACATATGTTTATAATTTCTTTTAAAATTATATATCTTAAATTCAGTTTTTTTCAAAATTAGTATAATTTTATTATTATTTTCCAAGTATTTTAATTTTTTCAGAAAAATGCCATTTTTCAGCGTTGACTTTAATTGTGAATACCTGCATTAGCTTTGCAAATTATAGATCCATATTTGGTATGGAGATTACATTTAGCTAAGGCAAATAAATTATGGACACAAATTTACCTCAGATTATACGGGGTGTTCAGAATAAATCTTCGAATTCGTTATATTTGGATATTTTATTTTTCTCTGATAGAATATTTAATTCTTTTTGACTTTTGTTTACTTTCTTCTTAATAATTTTCAACATATTTCAAGTTTTCCTTAATTTTCATTGTTCATTTTCAACATTCATGTTATAAAATCATAGTTGCCATGAAAAAACAAAAAAGAGGTCTATAGTCCCCAGGACAACATCAAAAGACGTGTATTTTCAAAACATATCAAATAGTAAAACCCCCCTAAAGACGCCACTGAGAGTTGGGTTTGAGACCACATTTCTTAATATTTGTTGTAAGTTATCAATGAGATAGAAAGGTGAACGGTGAGCAAATCTAAACACATTACCAGTTTGATAAGTAAAACGTTATATTTGATGCCATTTCTCAAATCCTCATCGCATTGCTCATTTAACAGCACATTGAGAAACCGGGTCTTAATTAGGAACCATAAAAATATTGTATATCACCGTCGTCGTCTAAATCCCAACGAAAATTTGTATTAAAATGACTATTTTTTAGTCAAATCAATCAATATTAAAATTGTTTCCAATAACTTCGCATTTATCAGCGAATATATTCAATGGGTTCGATCATATCCCTCTTCTGAGGGCTGAGGCTTTCATGCTTCGGAGACATTAATTCGGTACCATCCGTGAATAAGTGGGTATGTCTAAAATTCTCAGGTCAGTGATTTGAATATTGATTGTATCTTCCAAAATCAGTATCGATCGCTACAATTACAGGGTTGGGCACGAGAACGAGAAGTGATATCAAATTCTGGTTTTCGACAATCTTTAGGACTAATATTGTAGTATTTGACGTTGCATTCCATATATCATTAACGTCATTAACTGTAAAGGGGTGACGTTACATTTTTTTAAAAATAGAACACCCTCTATGTTATCAGTCTAAATTCAGTTGTTTCGGAAATATTGACAAACCAATACATTTTATTTTAAAAGATAAGTAACAATTTTTAAATAAATAAAAGCTTTTTAACTAAATATTCAAAATGTCATCCTTCAGCCACCTGAAGCCTGGGCCCAAGTTTCACTGAAAACTGTGAAAGCACATTTTGCACATGTTGATAAAGATAACGTGAAGAGCATGTAAAATTTTATTTTCAAGATCTTCCAAAGAATTTTCGTATGATATACGACATTTTTAAATGACCACAAAGTATGAAATCTAAAGGTGTTAGATCTGGAGATCTAGGCGGCCATTCAAAGACCCCTCGCCATCCTATCTACCTTCCGGAAAACGATACATCCAAATAGTTTCAATATATACCCAAATTCGGTGACGCTCCATCTTGCTGAAAGTAAATGTTATAGCCTAATAGTTGATCGTTATATTGTCATGGTATAATGTAATTAATGGCATAATTCTATTCCCAGATAAGCGTAAGTAAGAATTAGAAGGAAGCCAATTTTTTACATACTCATCAACATTTGTAAAACATGCTTTTCCAATTTTCAAAGAGGCTTACACACTGTCAGGTGGCTGAAGGACAACATTTGGAACATTTAGTTAAATTTTCGTTTATTTTAAAATAGGATGTATTGGCTTTCTTCATGTATTTGCCATTTCTGAAACAAATGAATTTAGACATATGGTAATAGGAAAAACAGTAATATATTGAGAATTTAGAAAAACTAATAATATACAGGGTGCTCCATTTGAACAAAATAAATGTAATATCACTCCATGACAATTGACGACGTTACTGATGGAATGCACAGTAAAATTCTAGTTCTATCGATTATCGAAAACCCGGATCTGATATTACTTTCCGTTCTCCGGTAATTAAGCCGTTCCGGAACATTTCCCCAACCCTGTATATTCACGGAATCGTAGAACCTCAACCTTGATGATAATTTGCTTTACCAATTTATTCACGATGGTAATTTCATATCATTCATGGTCATAGTGAGCCATATCATTTTCTACACAACTCGACTTATCCACTTATTCCCGGATGGTACAGAATTGTCAGTTACCAACTCCGTTCCTCTTTTCTGTTCAGCTTATTAAAATCATCAACACTTATTACTCCACTCCTCCAAATAATCTAAGAAGATACCACTGATCAATGATTTAAAGCTGCCACTAACTTTTTATCGGTAAGGAATTATTTCATGTAAGAGCGTAATTGTGGACAAGGTAACTACTACACTTTAACAACACTTTGAATTTCTGTATTACCTTTCAACTTCAACTTTCTAAGCGTATGAAAAGTTAAAATACTAATATTGCGTTGTTGATATGTAAGTTAAAGGTAAGTATTTAAATATCGTGCACACTTTGAATCACAAGTCACGCAGTAACCTTTTCGGGTCGCTATTCCAGAAGGTCACAAAACTACCGTTTCGTGTAGGTAATTTCACATCACATTTCCTATTCAGTCGGCATAGCAGAGTGGCTGCACCACTAAATGCATATCCGCACGTACCGCCGCCAGTTGTCCGCCAATGTCCTGATGCATAATGTATGCCGAGTCGTCCGCCTATGGAGGCGCCTCTGACGCTGCGTTTAAAAAAGTACTTGCGCCCGACGCTGTTTGACGCGACGTCTACCCGCTTCCCCGTCACCTGACACACTGCCGCCTCTCGAGCGCGAAGGGAGCCGCCGCTCATGCCGCCGACGAGAGTGGGCGCGCCGTGACTCTTAGTTCAGGATTTGTAGGGCGAAACAGTCACTGGCGTAAATGGATTTCTCTAAACCTCACACTATGACACTTTGTGGTTGATTTAGTTTACTTACCGTAAATAGTCGATCCGATAATAAACCCTATAAAATTTTTAAGGGTGTGGTCAAAAAAAGGGAGCCGAAAAATAAATCAATAGCGGCAGCAATGAAATTCGATCTATAAAAGTTTGTTTACTAAATTCCGTAATTTTATCGAATAATTAGAAAGTTAATGTTATGAAAATTGTTGACGTTAGGAAGTGTCTTATTTCATACGCGTGTTGAAAAATACTTTTCAAACAACTGCATTTGAACAGAAAACAGATGGAGCCAATTTGACAGTATAGTATGCATTGTGGTGCATAGTTGAGTTGAACATAGAAAATCCAATTTAATTTTTGGGGTAGCTAAACATTGTCTTCCCTGTACGTTTCATAGGAAAACTTCATTATGACTTCTTCAAGTGGTCGACATGGTAAACCCATGTGCCGAGTTTGAATATATTTTGGTGCGTAAATCAATAAAATGTGATGGTAAAATCATGAATTCCCCAGTTAATTAAATTTTGACCATTGACAAAACGAAAATTAGTGTCAGTGACAATATTTTCAGTATTCTTTATATTCAGCTCTACGTGAATTTTTCGCAATAGCAGCGTCATAGAAATTATTTGACAGTGTTTGCTGTATTACCTGAACTATGAGAGTTTTGTAGTTTTGCCGTCAAGTTTAATTGAATAGCTTAGGATTGGTTCGCCAAAATGTATACACACCGAGGTGGAATGTGTCTCGTTTTAGTTGAGAGGAAAGGATGATTTCTCGAGAGAGGAATTAAACTTTCCACCGAGATTTGTATGCTATTTTATTTGCAACCACACCTTTTTAAATGCAAATTATGTTTTTTTGTGACAAACATAACTATGTGAGAAATTAACAAAATAAGACAATTGTATAACCACAAGCTTCGTCACCATCCACAAATAAAAAAGTCCAGTTGTCAAGTCATTTTGATTATTCAATGAATATTGATATTTACTTGGATGAAGAGTGACATACGAGCCCTGACGCACATGTATTGGACCAAAGAAATATAAAAGGCAGTTTTTTATTTCTCACCTAGTATTTATTGTGTCTATAATAGGTTCAACAAATACAATTAAGTTTATTTGATACTACATGGTATTAACAATTAATCCATCCATCCATTTACAAATGGAAGATGTTGGCCCACCCGGCATTGCCCGGTGAGATACCATTGCATCGGATTAGGTGGCGTGAAGTTTGCTCCTTGAGTTAACTTTTGCTCATTGAGTTGACGTTTCGTCGCTGTGCCGATGTTTCCGGTTACCAGGGTGGGACCCCCCCAAAAAATAGCATGATGGAAGCTCCGGGCCCAAAATACTCCGGAGGTAAACTCGCCCTCCATTCGGATCTCCGGGCGGGGGCTGGACTTGGGGCCCCATCAAGCGAAGTTCATCAATCAACAACTATTTCCGACAATTTACTGGGATCGAACAACACTCAACGAAGAAATGGTGTGGCACCTGCAGTTGCTAACCAACCCAGAACTAGCAACTTCAAAATTGATTTCTGCAATATTAGAGGGCTTAACACGAACATCAATTCAGTCCACCAGCACTTACAATCTTCCAAGCCTCACGTACTCGCACTGACCGAGACAAAGGTCAGATCGTCAACAAACACCGTCAGCTATTTATACCCTGGATACGATTTTCATTTCCGACTCCGACACAACTTCGGCGTATGTCTTTTTATTCGAGATGATCTCTGCTGCCAACGAGAACCTGCACTGGAACCGAAAGACTTTGATGTAATGTGGTCTAAAATATCAACGCCGAAAATCAGCAAGTTTATCTGCTGCCTTTACCGTCCTACAAGTCATACCCATTACAGAGACCTGTTCTCATCACTAGCCAATACAATGGACTTCTTGCAAACCAATCATCCAAATGCCGAGATTGCTTTCTTTGGCGACTTTAACGTCCACAATGTCAACTGGCTTAAATATTCAAATACAGACGATGAGCAAGGCTGCGAGGCCGAATCCTTCGCGATCAGTTCTGGTCTAACTCAACTCCAGACAGAGCTGGAGATTTTGCTAGTCTCTTGGATCTTTTCTTAACGTCAAATCCCGATCTATATACAGTCACCGTACAGCCTCCGTTAGGATCTTCCGATCACAAACTTATTTCAACTCTAAGCGAACTACCAATTAATTCTGAACAACCTCCTAAACCTCGCAAGATATGGCATTACAGATCGGCCAAGTGGGAAGACCTGAACGACCATTTTCGGACTTTTCCTTGGATGAGCGTATGCTTCTCTTCTGATGATCCATCCGTCTGTGCTGGGGAGGTCTCCGACGTCATTCTAACGAGCATGGAAGCATTTATCCCCTCCTCACAAAAACGCCCTTCCAACGGCAAGCCCTAGTTTAGCAACGATTGTGAGCGCGCTGTCAGATCAAAAAATCTGGCTTACCGACAGTTGCGTAAAAACCCTACCACTGAGAATCGTACCATCTTTATTACCACTCGAAACCTATGTAAGCTAACAATAGATCAAAGCAAAGAAGCCCATAACGTGAGGATCAAAAACAAACTTCTTGACTGTCCAAATGGATCAAGGTCCTTTTGGTCAGTCGCAAAATTTTACCAAATCAACTATTCCACCTCTTACACGTCCATAACACATCACGGGATGATCCTTATGCAAGAGGAGAGCTGACTTTTCTTGGTAGTACCATTCAATCTGAAATAGTATTTTAAAGTGCCACTGTGTAGACAACGCCGTTGTTGTATAAGGATCATCGGATGGTCTGGAAAATAATAATTTTCCATATTGGTATTTGATATTAATACCACCTGAAAAGCATAGACTTTTTATTTCTTAAATAAATTACATTATAAGCTGCTTCCCTCAGCAAATAATTTATTACTAGAGAAATCCAACTAGCGGTATGAAAAAGTGTATCAAAAATGTATTGACTGGTGTACTGATAATCATGTGAGCACCGACCCAGAAAATGTTTTATTAGTATATTTCGATAATTTACCATAAAAGTAAATATGAAGTCGTAGACAAACTATAGTACACAACTCGATTGGTAAGCATATTACACACTTTTTCGAAGTAAGTAAGTACATTTTGAAATCGTGTGTAATAGGCTTCTTACCACTCTTGGTATGTAATATATAATTTTTTTCATCCTGTCCAGTAATTCTACTTAACCCGTACTAATTTGCGGCCGGTAAAATGGACATTACAGTATCAGATACCGTAATGTGTTGCCAAGCGACCATGCTATGATTTTATTGAATACTTTCGATTTTTGAGAAGTTATTACTGAAAATTATAAGAAATAAAATATTTAAATATACATATTTAGCAATTATTGGTTTGTGTTTCTATGTCTTGAATGTCATTGAGAGTGATAGAATATATTTCCATATGTTTTGTTATATCTATTTGATCATTTTGTAGGGATTAATTTTTCTGTTATTAAAAATCGTATCTGAAAGTCCGACACAAACATTAGGATTTTATCTATTTAACAGTAACCAACAACAACAATCATATGTAACTATGGGAATCAACTGCTCACTTGTAATTTATGTAATATAATTAATATTGCCAACCAATTGTTTTAAATTTTAATAGATATATTTATTAATTTTGAAAAGGATTTAAAGACACGATGAAATAAAATGTGATATTATACTCGTCCATTAGGTCATATTATAGTAAGAGTTGTCTTACGATGAAACGAGGCGATGCAGGAGCCGAGTCTGAAATATAGACCAATGCCTGATAGTTTGTTGTTTTATTTTAAGTTAATTTAGTAAAGTTTTTTCGTATTTTTATCCTTTTTGTATTCCAATTCTTGTAACAATTTTAGATCTGATGATGCCCAGTTGTAATGTAAATCGTGAAACTATGAGTTTGAGTTTACTTCTTGATAATTATTAGTTGGCGTCCTAATAATATGTCATATAAAACATTTTGTGATAGAAAAATCGTACTTGATGAGATGAGAAAAGTGTATATCTACAAACGGATAAACTTACATAGTGACAAGAACTATGTTTAGTAATCTCGTTAGAAAATTTAATAAAAATACTTGTTGAAATTCCCGGTATGTTCCCTTAAATTTTTGTAGATATTTTTTCCAGTTTTGTACCGTACATAGTACGATATTATGTTTTCTTTTATACTCTATTATATCACGGTCATGAAAAAACTTCGCCCAGCACGGGATCAATAGTATAAGGTAGATATTAAAACACATGAATCAGCTTTTAGGCATATACACACGATAAAATTACGGATACCGAGATTATGCTTATGATAAAAAGCCACATTTTTTGCGTCTATTTCAAAAAAGGATAATATATGCTGAAAATTACCCTAATATTTTATTTTAAATGTATATAATTATCTGCTCTTATTTATGATGACAAGGATAAATTTCCTAAGAGTGTAGTTAAGTAGGGGAAATTAAATACAAAGTATAAATGACAGCAATAATTATTTTTTATAAGACACCACATTACTCTTGGTCACACTGCTTAATGAGTAATTAAACCCGTGTTTCTTAGAGTCTGAAGCTAAGTCCACGCGGCAACACACGCACACATTCATCTTACCGAATAAATAGTGGCGCATATATTGACATATGGTTGATCACCCCCATCGAATACTCATCGACCGCATCAAACCGAATGAATTGAAACGTATTCGATTTGAAGTAGTGCATAGTATAATACTAAATTGGCCCCGCAATCTATTTGCTGGAGCCAGGACATAAAAATGTAAACATTTTGTAGGATTATAATAGGGGTAAAAAATGTGTGTGTGGATGTACTTGAAAAACTGGAAGTAACTAAAGCCAAGAAGAGTCATATTCTGTCTTGTGTGCATGATATTACAAATTTTGATCCTCATTTGATCTTTAATAACATAGTTGGTTAATGTTTGTTTGTAACCTATATATATTTTCACGCCTTGATCTAATAAGAACAATATTGCTTTCCTCCTTCTTCTTCATCTTCCTATTCTTCTTCTTCGATAAGAGTGGTAATAACATATCCTATCATAAACTGATCATATCTAGATGATTCCCTTCACCTTAGAATGAGATTTCTCTGGATAACGTGGGTATTACTGAACCCGTATTTTATTTTTTAAATGTAGCTGTTTGTTTGTTTGTATACGGTTGTTCGTTTTTGGTGTTTCTTTTATTTTAAGGTAACTTAGCGAGCTTCTTCGTGTTGTCGTCCTTCTTCTATTCCAATTTTTGTAAAAATTTAGGCCTGATGATTCCGATTTAGGTGAAACATGTTACTATCGTATTACTTTGTTAATATATACGCAAATGACATCGCAACAAACATGGATAAAAAGGGGCAATCTGTCTCTAAGCAAGTAAATAATCCAAACAACAATGCAAGTATGGAAGAACATGGTGATTGGCAGTTAGCTAAGGGCAGGGGAAATCAGCCAAACAAAAAGAAAAATCGTTTTCATATAGTTGGTAGTGGAAATTCTGATAAAACCATGAATATACAGGCTGTACAGTGTACCTCGCAAAGTGTCTCTGTGTGTGTCACGTATCTCGCCGAACACTTCTGATGATGCTTTGTTAATATATCTGAAGCAAAGATTTTCAGGGGCGACATGCGTGAAATTGGATTCTAAGTATCCAGAGGAATATTCCTCTATTAAAATTACAATAGATGCTAAAGGTCTAGAGGCAACTATAAATACAGACATCTGGCCTACGGGCTCGTATGTATCTCGGTTTTTTCATCGAAGAAAAAGGGAAGCAGAAGGCCTATAACTCAGGATGATAAATTGATTAATAATAGACATCCCTAATTTACATTGCTCCTTTTAATATTCGGGCCTTAAATCAAAATAAAGCTACTGCTACTTATTTCAAGTACGGACAGTAGAATTAAATTTCTTTGTTTGACAGAGACTTGGTGTTCAGGTCTGTCAATTAACAGCATTCATTTTTACAGTTTGTCAATGTCACACATTTTTGTAGGTCTGATTCTCGTAGCTGTGGGGGTGGGGATTTGGTGCTATAAGGAGCTAGAGGTTGAGTCATTTGATTTAAGTAGATTTTGTATAGAAAAGGTAATTTGTGGGGTGCAGTGGAAGCCGAATCCCCACGAAACAGTATATATATTGTTCTGCTACCGATCTCCAAATCAGAGTAGCGAGAATTTTAAAGTGTTCTGTGGCGTTCTTTATGATGTATTGGCATTTTTGAATAAACCTAATCTGCATCTCGTGATTGGTGGTGATTTTAACGTGGATCCAGGGAGTTTTGGACGCTAAAGACACAAATAACCTGATATATAGAAGAATGTTTTCGCAAGAAAACATTCATAATTTCAAGAGCGTTCTGCACTATCCTGGTTGTATTTGTATAGCATGGATGATTTTAATACGGCCTTTAACTACTTTTATAGCACTTCCTGTTTTACTTCAATTAAAGTTTTCCGATAAACAAATGTCCCCTAAGTAATAGAAATACCAAAAAATGAGTAAATTACGATCTCAGAAGGTCTAGTGACTACTTAAAACTTTTATTTCGACTCAAAAAGGAATATCCCGATTTGGCCCAGCATTGTAGGAAAGCCAAGAGGGAGCACGCTCAATTGGTAGGTAACACAAAGAAATCATACTACAATAGAATTATTACTTCCTCTAATAATCTTGTGAAGAGTGCCTGGAGTGTGGTGAGGGAATTGAGTAGAAATAGTAGCCAACAGAAGCAAATATGCATCACGCGTCAGAGATCGCTGATCTTTTTAATAATTTCTTTATTAACCCGCCTAAAGAAGTGATGAAAAAATTACCACAGAACCTACCACCCAATAACTTAAAATTTACCCCGGTATTAGGTAGTCTTTTCTCGGACCTATCTCGGCTGAGGAAATTAACTCGTTTATTGTTCGAAAGATAAAAGATAAAAAATCCTCCGGACACGATAATATTTCTGAATATCTTTTTAGAATGGTGGCTGAGCAAATAGTCGAGCCATTGACCTTCCTTATTAATCTATCTTTTCAAGTCGATGTTTTCCAAGCGTCTTAAAACTAAATAAGGTTAAACCTGTTTTCAAGAAGGGTGATTGCGATCTTATGGAAAACTATCGGCCAGTGGCGCTTACATCTGTATTTTCAAAAATTTTTGAATATTGTTTTCTGGATAGGTTAGAAAGCTTCATCAATAGAAATAATATTTTGAAATCCAATCAGTTCGGGTTTCGACAGGGTTCTTCATCGGTAGACGCTATTAATTATTTCTATGAAAAAATAATTTACGGCATGGAGAGGGGAGAACGTCCTGTCGGGGGTTTCTGCGACTTAAGCAGGGCTTTCGATTGTCTTAACATTGATTTACCTTTAGAGAAGCTTGAAAGATATGGAATCGGGGGTCAAGCACTGAGTTGGCTGTCGCAATTTTTAAAAGAAAAAAAAATAGTTCATAGCGATCAATAATGCTGATGATGCATCGAATGGTTAAAGCCTTTCTGAACTTTTGGAAATTGTTATGGGCATTCCGCAGGGGGAGGTTCTTGCTCCGATTCTTTTTAATCTCTATATTAATGACGCAGATCACGAGCTGGACGACGAATGCACCTCGGCAAAGCATGCCGCTGACTCTTTCTATTTATTTTCTCATGGTAACGATAGTATTTTGATTCAAAATTGTAATCCAAATTGTTTCTGTCAAAATTCACTATTTCTCAATAAAAGTAAGTACATCCGTTTTCACAATTATCAGGATCATACTAATTTGGAGATGGATCTGCTTATAAATAATGTATAAAAATCAATACTATAAAATTTGTACGAGTGCAAATTGATGAGCATCTGAATTGGAAAAATCATTTTGATCTGCTCAAATCAGGTTTGTTCGGGTTTGTTCGACAAGTGAGTTCACTATATCGGAGGGGAGAAAATATTCAGCACCTCAAAAAGTACATTAATTTTCCTATGTTCAACTCGACTATGCATCATCTGCTATCTATATCATTAAATCTGGAAAAGTTTGCATCATTTCAAACAATAATACCCTAAGGCATCTATTGTTAATTTAAAAACGCAATTGCACAGATAGTTGAACTTTGGTTAGTAATTACTCCGGTAATTTTCAAGCAAAAAATCGTTACCAAACCAATCGCTTGTTTGTCGGCGAGTTATTTGATATGTGACCTGTGGACAATTATCCATTTATCATTCACATTACAACTGGCCCTTTTTATATATTTATTATGTCTACTTAGAGGTTTATTAATTCCCAATCATTTTCTCTATTTCTTGAGAGTAATTAGCATTTTGTAGTTTAAAAATTATTTTATTTAATCACAAACATAACAAGTTCGATAATTCTTCTGATTATTTACTGGTAAGATT
The DNA here is from genome assembly GCA_963991005.1 of Barypeithes pellucidus. Classification (NCBI taxonomy): domain Eukaryota; kingdom Metazoa; phylum Arthropoda; class Insecta; order Coleoptera; family Curculionidae; genus Barypeithes; species Barypeithes pellucidus. Next base: position 36,056,096 of record OZ022556.1, read on the forward strand.
ACATACAGTTTTTTAATAATGTGATATATAGTACGTTCGGTGCAATTAAGGTATTATATATAACTGTAATTCACTTTCAGTTCTTCAAAAAAAAATACCAGGAAGAAAATAATATGAAAGTAAATAATGAAAGAAATTTATTTTCTGGGAGTGGTGCTTGTGCGTGTAAAACGACTCGTTGGTTTTGAACCTTTGGAGGTTACCTATATTCGTTCCATAAAAATATCTTCCTCCAAATGACGGGATTCTTTAACAGTGGTGTTCAAGGAGTACTAAGCTAAATCACATATGGATCACATAAAAATCACCAACCAATTGATGCTCAATACTATTGAGGTTCTTGGTTAGCTCGGGGTCTATGATCAGACGAATGGCTTTGCTTCCGATGGAATTCAGTTACTGAAGAGAATGTTTGAATGCAGTGCTCCAGATATGAGAGCAGTATTCTAATGAAGGACCAATCTTTGTAGGGTGTCAAAAGTTGTTGAGGTGTGTACAACTTTTTGGTCCAGAAATGTTCATAAAGTTTCTCAGCGAAGCTGCCTGGTGATTGCCACAACGTGGTTATGCCGAGACAAATTTTCTTCTAAATTGACGCCCAGTAAATTAATAGACGAAGCCAGTGGAATTACTTATCCGGCCATGACTATATCCGGTTCTACGATGTTAATCTTTTTAGAAACAACTGTTGCTTGGGTTTTTTAGCAATAAATTCGACTTGGTAGGGGGAAGTCAGGTGGGTAATTCCGGTCAGCTCATAGCTACAGTGTCAACCTACTCAGCTTGTTCAGCATCGTGCTGTCATCTAACAATTAACGGTCAAAGTTAAATGCGCTTGACTTCGCTGTGATCACACCATCGTAATGGTCACAATTAAACCGCAACGTGCTTGCTCTTTCTTGTTACAACTTTCAGGCGAATTGAAACAAACGTAAAGTACAAAAATATATAATTTTTTTGCATGCCCTTATATCGTTCTTTCTCGGAAGTAATTAGTCTAATAATTTCTGTGTTTGTAGATTGGGTTCGGTTTTTTATTGCAAGTAGCTTTTGGGTAATGCCGGTAAAAATATTGGGGCAATACCAGTCATATTTTATTTGCGAAGAATACGGAAAATGGGGTGAGCTTTGGTGTCGCTGTACGATGTGTGGCCATGGGATTCATTAATTATGCAGTGGGTGGGACACTACTGAAAACTGTAAATGCAATATTTGTTTAAGAGAGTAGGACTCTTAGTGTTCCCTTCTTTTTCTATTTATTTCAATTTATTATGATTTAGATGAACTTAGTAAAAGGCTTAATGATATATTACTTTATTATAAATGTATGTGCTTTATTTCTTTCTTATTTTCAAAAAGAAAATCTAAAGTAATTTTTGCTATATAAAAAGCATTAAAAATTCCCTGACTAGAATTACCCACAGGGTGTGGGAATACTGGACAATGACACCTCATTTAAGGTCAATTATTTTAATTTGAATGGAAAACTATGATCTAGTGGATGAGTCAGGCTCTCCTCTACTCTATTTAATTATAGCAAAAGACTAATATTTTATCAGCTATACATCTGTGGCTTGAAGCTAAAACGGCCAATGTCAAAATCTTCATATTTGAGAAAATTGCAATTGAAGTTATTACCAAATATTCTTTCAATTGCAGATGAGATAATGTCCAAGTTTTACTTATCCACTTTGGTTTAGACATATAATATGATTGAATAGAATATAATAGTGTATTTCATTTTTTGAAAAATTAAGTGACTTGGAAAAAAAAATGACATTGGCCTTTGTTGCATAATTTTATGAGGTTCTATGTTTTTTTCTTTGTAACATTGGCCGTCATAACTGAAATAATAATAAACAGAAAAGCATTGTTTTTAAGTAGTTTATTGTGTTTATACAAAGATGATTGGAATGAGAGGTGATAGAAACGAAAAACAATAAAATACAGAAATAATAGGTACCTACGATAGGTGTTCTACGTGTATATCGCCTTCTTCCATAGCTCCATCTGGCAGGTAATCCACGATGTTATCATTTGCAATTATTTGTTCAATGAAATGATTGTAGTATGTACGATTAGTATTGCTAATGTAAGGCAAAAGTGCTTTTAAATCATTTAATTTTTCTGTACTTAAAGGAAGTGGTTCGTTGTTAAGTGGTAGAAGCTTGGGAAGATTACCCTGTCTTGTTTTTTTGTGATCTCTTGTTATATCAAAAATGTTGAACTCGCCCTCAAACGAATGTTTATACAAAATATTTGGTGTGTCCGTTGAATACTGCATCCATTTAATTTGCAGCCACTGAATTGGTTCGTTTAGAGTGTTCTTTTTACGATGCACATAATGAGTATTTAAACATGACTTAAAGTTTAAAAACTCGATTTGATCCAATTCTATTACCTTTATAGGGGTTTTTCTTGGCACCAATCGAATTAAATTTGCCCAATCTCGAGGCAACTCAATATCAGCAGTGGTACGTTTTTTTGTTTTCTCTATCGCTGCATGAATACTGTCTGCCTCCATATGAGTATGGCCAGACTCTAGAAACTTGTGGTTAATAGTAAATTTTTTGCCTTTAGCTTTTAATTCAGAAACAGCTTGCAATAACATTGTAGAAAAATAAATATTGCGGTTTTGTCCTCCGCAAGAGTCGCTGTACATAGTTACGGTATGTATATCAATATTTTCTGACAGGTTATGTAGGTAATGATAAATGCAAGAACCAATTTCCTGTCCACCACGACCAGCCATTGTTTCATTCCATAGGTAGCACAAAGAAGATGATTTGTTGCTTATGGTTTGATAAATAGTAAGGTTAAACGTCCACAGTTGACGTTTATAAAAACTCAATCCACTTCTAAGATAGGGAGCAGGTAAGCATTTTTGCAAGTCAAATGAAATTGTAACATAACCTGGATTATCCTGGCATTCCTGTTTATCTCTTCTTTTTGACTCGTATGCCGACTCAGCTAAATGTAAGTGTAAGTTTTTTTCTTCTTCAATTGATGTGCGTTCTATCTCGTTCTGACAACATTTCAACTGCATTGCAAACTTGTCGCATTTTGCACATGTATCATTTTTGGGCATATGGAATGATAAGTTGAATTCCTCAACAAATATTTTTCTATACAGCGAGGCCTGTCGCGGTTGAAGATTTCTGTCTTTGCAATAATTCACATACAGCCGATGCATTTCAGCAATCGATAGATCGGGTGATAAGTACCTTTTCTGCGTGTGGGAGCGCGAGTAGTGACTTTGATAAGCCGGAAATAAGTTTATATGTTCTCTTATCAGGAGTTTATCATTTTCAGGAACTTTGGGATGATTTCCATGTTTTCCTCTTTTATCCTCCGGACATATTTTGCTGTTGCTAAATCGTTTCTTCTCTGCAATTACTCTGGCTTTTTTCAAACTTATATCAAATGTATTTAGGAACATGGTTTGACACACTTCAATTTTGTCGCCATTGGTGTTCGTCAAAAAATACTTCCTACTAAAGTTTCGTCTACTTCTGTTACCGTCATTACGTCTCAATCGTTGTACATGCTTTCCCTCTTCTTCGATGGAATTTGCAACAAACTGATTTTGTCCAGAGCTAGACAATTGGTAAAAGCTTGTAAAAATAATTTGTCGCTCCTCAGGAGTTAATTTTTCAAAGCATTTTTTTTTGCATGTGCACGCTACTTTTACTTGTTTAGCAGGTATTGTTTTATTTCCCGACACCGAGGTATATTCTCTACCTTGAGTTTTCAACGACTTTCTCACATTCCGTGACCAATTGGATGGATTCCGCTTTCGTTTCCTAGCAGCGCCTTCAGGTTTTTTTTTTCTACCTCTGCGTGATTTATTTGGTTGATTTTCTACAGGACCAACCTGTTGTGCATTGCTTTCAGGTTCTTCATTTATTAGGGCAATATCTTCAAGCTGCTCTTCTTGGTTCTCGTCAGTGTCCGAATTATTGTCTGTCGGTACATATTCATCACCGCTGTCTTGAAACGGTTCCGACTCGCTTGAATCTGCATTTTCGATGATTTTATCACCCCTGACTGATGCTGATCCTGCAAAATAACGATACAAAGGTTGTATATTGCGATCCCCACCACAGTTCGATTTTGTGGGCGTGTTTAACGAAATGCTGCCGTTTTGCTGTTATTTTATTATTAAACGTATATTAGAAATAAACAGCATTAACCCGCATCTAATCCACCCCCTTGATTCCAATTCGCCTGTTCTAAAATAAAATATTTAAAAAAAAGTTAGTAAAGTAGCTAACTTACCATCATCGCCAGTCTTACACATTTGTAACATCCTCATGGTCCTCGAATTATTATGCATTATGTTGAAACACTTTAAAGTTTCGATTTGGTAGTGACATATTCACACTTAATAAAATTCAGACGCACATAACCTCTATATCAGTTGTCGCTAAAAGGGCCGATGTAGACATTGGCCCACTGTTTATTTGAGAACAAAATAATATCAGTGGCGCTAAAACGGCCAAAGTAGACATTGGCCCTTTTTGCTTTAACTGATGTGGACGAGTTCATAGTGACATTGGCTACCATTACATTTTATGGATCTGCTATTTGTTGAATATGACATTGGCCGTTTTAGCATATGCAAAAGAGCAAGAAAAGAAACCTAATGTAGTGGCTAACTCAAAACAGCAAAATGTTGACATTAGCCCTTTTAGCACCAAGCCACAGACATAATCTAGCTTAAGGGACCACCATTCCCCCATTCTTCCCTATATCTTCCTAGTTTACACATTGCCCTTCTTTAAGAATCTTGGATTACGTGCATTTAACTAGCTGCGTCTAACATGAAGCTTAAAAATTTCTACAAATCCTGATTTTTTATTATAAAAACGTCATACCGCCAACTTTATGGATTATTTTCAAAAATAAACTTTCACATTTTTAAAACCCTGTATTTCATGAAGGATAAACATTTCGAAAATGTTTTCACTTAATCGGTGTAGTTTGATGTTTCGTATCTCCAGTTGCTCTATGGCACATAATTTATGGGACCCCTGTATTATGCGTGTGTCCCATTGCACGACAGATTTAATCGTGCTTAAGTAAACGTTACAAGCGTGTATTTTCAGGTGAGTTTGCTACTTTACTGTATGGATTAGCCAACAAACAAAACATATTTACCCTAAGCGTTTGAAGTAAATCCGGGTATAAATTTTATTTTAAAACCAGACAAAATTCCAAGTCTGTCATTTTGTGGCCAATTTTCTTTATCTGCTGAAAATTGTAGAAAAAACATTCAGGCCACGATGGTGGAATGAGCTCAGTCAATATATTTTATTCACTTTGGGATGCGAAGCGAAAAAGCCACAAAAAGCTTTTGTTGTTTTTACAATCTGTGAGATCGGATTTGCAAACAGATAAACCAAAAATATTTGTAGATCCAGATTTATTTTATATAGGTCAATCTCATATTTGTTTTTAGTGGATGATGATATCTGAATGTAATTTTGACTATTCTAGAACATTGAAACGAAGTAGAACTCGGAAAAAAATAGAATGGCTCTGCTTTGTTTATTTATGGAAATTCGATTTTGTCTACAGTGTGTCTAAAAAAATATGTCACACAGAAACTTTTATTCTTGATTAAAGTTGGTGCTTGCCTTAAAACAATAAGCTAGTATCTTAGATTTCATGAGCGATTTTTAGTTCGGAAGCACATGTCATTTTTAAAACCCAGGCAGCAGTTTCCTCTAAAAAGGTTAACATTGCAGAACCGGATATAGTCATGGCAGGATACGCAATTTCACTGGCTTCATCCATTAATTTGCTGGGCATCAATCTGGAAGGAAATATGTCTGGGCATAACCACGTTCTGGCAATCGCCAAGGTAGCTTTACAGAAACTTGGTGTACGCTTCCGGGCCAAAAAGTTGTACACACCTCAACAACTTTTGACATACTGGGCTATACAAAGCCCAGACTCGACCATCACTAGAGTACTGCTCTCATGTCTGGAGCTCTGCGCCCAAGCATACTCTTCGGCTGCTGGATTCTATCGGAAGGAGGGCCATTCGTCTGATTGGTTCACCCTGTAGAGTCAATAATAATTTAAGAACATGTATCATAGCTAGTCCGTCCCTGCAACTGTGAGTAATTCACAACACTTTCTTAGATACTAATGTGAAGGGTCTTGCTGGTATACATCCTATTTAAAAAAATTATATACCCGGAGGTTCAATAATGGACCCGTTCAGCATTTTTTTTTTTAAATTTTAGAAATCGAAAGTAGAACACTTTTTAACACAATTTCCAAATTTTTAAATTTTTATTCGGACTTTTAAGCCCTTTAATAAATGATCAAAGTTGGACCGCGCGAAAACGGGGCGGAGCTTCGCGTGACGTCACTCCGTGTATGCTGGTCGGAAGACGGTCGAGATTAGAAGTGTACAGCGCGTGTTTCTGTATGAAAACGTCGTTTGATTGTGAAATTATATATTTTTTAACTTCTTGGTGGTTTAAAATGAGTGAGAAGAAATCTTGTAGTAAATATTGTGTGGTTTCTGAGTGCCCTAATACTTTCAGAAATGCCCCAGAAAAACTGTTTATAAGCATGACGGGATGTTTTTCTTTCTTACAAAACCCATGCTTATTGCCGTGAGGATCATTTTAACGTAAGTTTAAATATGCGAATGTGAAAGCAGACTATACAATATATGATATATATATAATTTATTTTAGATACAAGAAGACATAGAAAATTATATGTACACAAAAACAATGCCGAACGGAAGAATCAGAATTAAGCCAAAATTGGTACCAATGATTTTTGATTATCAAAAAAATAGAATTACGACCCATTGACGACCCAAACTGTCGTCACGATTTTTACAAAAGAAAGAACAACATTCTTAGATTAACAACTTGTTACTTCCTGAAACTGCAGAAATTTCTATTAAGAATGCTGGCATCGAGCTGGAAAAATGGGATAAAAATGTTTAAAGATATGAGTGTTCTAGTGTCATTTAAGCCTGAAGTTCGCAGCCAAGGAGTGTACAAGTAAAAATTTGTCATTATCAAAAATGGGAAAAAGTGAGTTTTAAGGAAAGGGTTCTGAAGAAAATCCGGCTGGAAAGAAATAATAGCGACTCAGTTTCCAATAGCGGCTCGACATCAGCATTTATTTTAACAGATCTAAGCTTCTCATATTCAGATTCCGATAGTAGGAAATATTATAGATATTCCAGAAGAAATACAAAGGAGAACATTTTTATTGATAGAAAAAAATCCAAAACTTTTTTTAAGAATTCATTATTTATTGTAAATATGCTAGCCCAAAAATGTAAATTAGATAGATTGTATATTTTTTTAACCCTAAAAAAGATTAAACTAAATTTATCCTACAGAATATTAGCTTACGAATTTAGAGTAACAGTTGCCAAGGTATGTAACAATATTCAAAAAACCATACCTTTACTAGCGGGTTATCTGTATCCATTTGTTCAGTTTAAATTATTATCGGAAGTCCAAGAAAAATTTCCTATTCCCTTTAGATACAGAATGTTCAATGTATTATTGACTGTTTTGAAATTTCAATGCAAGAACCGAGTGATCCGATACTGCAGTCCCTTTCATGGTCAGAATATAAAGGTTGTAACACCATGAAAGACTTGATATCATGTACACCAAATGGATTTATTTCTTACATTTCTTCTGGTTTTGGTGGTACAAGTACTGACAAAATGATAGTTAGAGGCATCCACATTTTTAAATAAATTACATCCAGGGGCCCAGGTAATGGCCGACAGAGGCTTTAAGCATCTCGAAGACCAACTTACATCCAATAATAATCTACTTATTAGACCAAATGCGAGGAATAAAATTGCTTAGGTAAGTAACATGTTTCTAGAGGAATCGTAAATAGATAGTACATGCAAGAAATTAATTTATATAAAAAAAATAGTATCACCTGATTTTTTTTAAATAAATTAAATTTTTGCATGTACCTATTTACGATTCCTCTAAAAACATTTTACTTACCTAAGCAATTTTATTCCTCGCATTTCTACGCTTATAAAGTATTTATTTTTAGTAAAATAGTTAAACACCATAAACATATCTACTTTTGGTAAATTAATAAAAAAATCAGCTATAAATCAGCAGATAAAACCACTACCCACTGAAAACATTTCAAGTATTAAAAGATAAATAGTCCAAGTAATAATAATGTAAATTGGAAACCAAAGTTCTCAATCGGGTTGTAATGAACTGACTATTTATAGACTATTCCAACAAACGTACACCTTCGCGGACGGGCGGCGGCTAGCGCGTATACTTTTACTGAAATCCAATTTTTAACATTGAATATCTAAGAATTGGATCAACCCATCCAGACGAAATTTTAACAGCTCATGTAGATGATCGAATTCTATTGAATACCATAAAAAAAAATTAAGAAAAAAAATGATCGGTAACAAGCCCATTATGTGTGAAAACTTGATCCCATTGGAGGTCTAGCCCATATCTCCGAAGAGGAGGCCTATACGAAAAAAGTTTATATGAACTTGTAGTACCCGTTCGACTTGTTTTTTTTTCATATCCGGGAGATTTCCCACATTTTCCAGGACACCGTACACTAATGATTTGAGTTCTTGTGCCATACATAGTGCATCACGACAATTAACAGAGCTTAAAATGGAAAATATATTATACTGAAAAATCGAAGCCAACTACATTTTTATTTTCCCTCTAATTTTGTTTATCTACTCCAAGCTGAGGGTAAAACATCGCCATGCGGTAGGCACAAGATCCCAGTCAATAAATTTTATTTGCGATAAGGTACGAGAGGGAAAAACCGCAAAAGGGGTTTTCGTTTTTATCATCTCTCGGATTCGATTAACAATCCGATAAACGGATGATTTTTTATATTTGGCCTGGTCAGTTTGGTATCGCAATAAAACAACGATATGCGATATAGATTGTGCGTAAACGGCTTAATAACTTTGACCCACCAATCTAATTTTTTTCTTACAAAATTTCAGAGTGGCCTATAGGGGAATGTAAACTACTTTTTGATGGAAGAATGACAGTACTAACTGTCAACATAGCGGATAGGCGTCATCTCGGTAAAGAAAATTAAAGAGGAAGAGGGATCTTGCGATACATTGTTTTGAAGGTACTATCTAGTACTTTACGATCCCAGAATAATTTATTCCTATTCGTACCCAAAACAAAATGGCGGTTTTTTAAAAATAGGTTTTATTAATTTCAATTTATTATCAAGATGTCGCCCATCCGCAATGAAATATGCAAAAAAGTTTAACTCTCTGAGTTCTACTACACTATGCCAAGTTTTATTTATTTTTCTAATACGGTAAATGAAATAAAGGACAACAAAAAATAATAACTATGCAATTGTTAAAACGTCGCCATTTTGTTTCCGTTATGAATACAGAACAAATATTCGGGCATCGTAAAGTACTCGATAGTAAATTAATTATATATCGAAAGATCCCTCTTCCTATTTCATTTTCTTTACAGTCATTCATTTTGACAAATGTTGTATATACCTATGGATTTAAGGGCACAAAACGGTTATATTAATAATTTTTATTTGCTGTCAATAATGTATAGAAATAAATTTGATCGATTGTTGGCAATTTTGTTAGTTTAATAGTTTAGTACTTAAAAGTTTAAAAATGGAGAAGAAGAAGTTTCTACAGTTTCGTCTACAAATAAAAAACAATATATTCCATTTCACTTTGAACATGAAAAAAATAATGTTTGGGTTTGTTCAGGTTTGTTCATCAAAAAATATGCACAAAGCTCCGAGTTTTTTAAATCTCTGATTTATGCGATAGATGGCATTTGGAAAATTATGGGCTAACCACCCCCAATCGACTCGTTAGTTAATAATTTTTGCAATAAAATTCGGTGAATGTTAACGCCAAATGAGCAGCTCGTTTTAATCGTTAAGGATTCTATATGCGAGAGACGAAGAATATCTTCCCTCTGAAAAGACAGTAAATCACTTTATTTCAAAATTATTATAAAAACTCATAAACTGCACCGAGATGGATCTAACTAAATCGAGGAATGTTTATTTCAAAATATCACCGCATTATCTCTAACTTTTGTGGGAAATTAAATATTCAACTTTACGAAATTAAACTTGAATCCATTGGCTTCTAACATACAACATCCAATCATCAATGCCGGTGTTCATCAAGGGTCCATATTGTCTCCCACCCTTGTCTTACTGTACCTACATTAACGACCTTCTAGTGAAGACTAGCTTTGCTGACGATAGCACACTTGTCTCATCTTTCACTTTGAATGTTCAAACATCAGCTGCCGACGCACATCTTGGCACACAGTATGAAGTATCATGCCGCAATAAATACCTGGAAGCAATTTTGGCTTGGAGTGACAGTAACCAAGTCGAATTTAACGCTAAGAAAACCCAGGCAGCAATTGTCTCTAAAAAAGTTAACATTACAGAACCGGATATATTCATGGCTTCATCTATTAATTTGCTGGGAGTCAATCTGAGAGGGAATAACATAACATAACTTCGTTATGGTCGTCACCAAGATAGCTTCGAAGAACCTTGATGTACTCTTCTGGGCCAAAAAGTTGTGTATACACCTCCACAACTTTTGACACTATATAAAGCCCAGATCGACCATCACCGCTCTCATGTCTAGAACTTTGTACCCAACTATTGTTGAGCTACTGGATTCCATCGAAAGGAGAGCCAATCGTCGGATTGGAGACTACGAACTGACAAAGATTTTCTAGTCTCTATTATACAAGCTGACAAAAGAACCTCGACAACGCAGGACATCGAAGACACGTTGATGATTTAACCGTGTTTCACAGATATTTCCATAGAAAATCTTCGGCTGACCTAGCTTGCTTAATTCCGCCTTGAACGACGAATAGCAGAAATATACGACGAACCACTGCCGTCCATCCATATGTGGTTCGGCTTAATACTCCTGATTATTTAAGAATTCTTTCATGTGAAGAACGTCATTCTTATGGAACAAGTTTCCTGAGGTCGCGTTTCCCAACGAAGATAACCTCCAACTATTCAAGACCAACGTGAATCGCTTTATTATGCGCACACGCACCACTCCCAGAGTACCTTAAAGGATTTTTCCTATAGGCTTGTGTTTGATCAACAAAATTAGTGTTTTCGGTTGTTGTGCGTTTTCGCATACAATATTCACGGAAATGTTGCTTTTCGTTATAATCTAATAAAATTAAAGGAAGTGTATAAATGTTTTAAATCTGTTTAAAATCAATCTTGGTACGAGATGGAATCGTATTATCCATCCAAACCAAATAGAGATTATTTAAATATAAATTATTAGCATTTAAATCGTAAAAAATACATAATGGGATGCCAGAATAACAGTACTGATGGCTACCACACGCCAAGTATTTAGATTTGATTAACATTTCTCAGCTATATAGGCCCGGTACATTACTATTTATGTTATCCGTGTGTCTTTGTCTCTTTTCCACTTGAGGTACTAATATAATATAATCGCGTGTATTAATTGTGATATAAAATAGTTTTAATTTAAAGTAGTTTAGCTTTTACCAGTGCAGCGTATGGTTTTTATTGATGAACAAACCCGATTTGAAAGGTTTTTACAATGTGCATCATCTCGAAAGAGGATGGAATTGGAAAGGGTGTAGGGAAGAAGGTATCCCTTTTTGGATCAATTAGAAATTTATATGCTCGATTAATACACGCGCATTCATAAGTTTCGATTAAGCTTATAGGTACTTTATTTCTGCGCTCCATTTGGTAGATTCCTAAAATATTTGCCATTTTTATACTGGATCGGACTACAAAGCGTATAGAATAGAAGGGCGATCTTTTTTGCAAAGAAGCCCGATACATGGGCACCGTCAAAATTTTCAATTTTTGCTCCATGTGGTCCTTTGCTGGGCAATAACAATGAGCAAAAATTTTATTTTTTTATGAATATTTATTATTATTATTTATTATTAATAATTTATTTGGATTCTTTAATTTATGTTTCCAAATACGTCATTCATTCTCCGAAATAGGATGTAATATGCTACTTTATACCCTGGGTTTGTTCGAGCTTGTTCGCTTGCAAGGCATGTCATACAGAAATATGTTGGAACCTAAGAAGTAATGGGATATGTTGTATGTATATATTACAGCGATATAAGCTGTTTGTCAGCAGTCAATTAATATTAATAGATATAAAATGTATTTAAATCAATTATTATAAAAAATAACATATTTATGCCATTAATTTAAAGTTTTAATTATCGATTGACAGTACGCCCATGAATACAATTATTGCTATGACGAAATATTGTTTTTACAGATTGTATTAGGTTTTGCAACCATATACTTCCATCAGTTACATTCCTATGAGAATAGTCATTATGCACTATTATGTAAAATCATCTAGAATTCATATTACAGTTCTTAGATTTTCAATGTCTAGTTCCCATGCAATGTCAGCATGTCAGATATTATAAATATAGGTAAACAAGATTAAAATAACCATTCTTATTGTACCATCACTAGATAAAATAATTTTTTTAAAAACATACTCTCGTTTTTCGAGTTGTTAACTCATTGTTTTTTTTTTATATTAACGCTTGAAAGCAGTGGCGAATTAAGAAGTTTGCCGCCCCTTACAATGATTGCCGCCCCGAAAAGTGACGAATTTATAACGTGACACCTTGGGTCCCAACATAAATCGACATTTAAAAAAAAGGTCATCAACATAAATTTTGGTAACAATATACTGTAGCAAACTTAATAGTTCCGGATTTATCGACGACATCAAAAAAAAAAGGTCATCAACGTAAATTACCGCCTCCGTAAAGATTGCCGCCCCAGGTCCGAGCCTAGTTGGCATAAGCATTAATCCGGCACTGCTTAACAGGAAATTTAATTTTTGAAACTGTGTAGAGTGTAAAGAATAAGTCTGATCCCTACGTGACAACTTCTCTAATATTTTAAAGATTTTAACTTTTCCTCCTTAATTTGTTATCTTCGTTGAACAAAGGTTAAATTGCCTTGCCTTAAACCTTACGATAGTACAAAACTAGTCATACAGAAGCCGTTTGATCATTATTTTGGCATAGTTTAGCAAATTGGGTAATATCGTTTAAGTTTTCAATGGTTAATATCATTTTAAAATATTCTCGTCATGTTCATTACATTTTAGCGATGACAAAGGCCACAAGGTCCCTAAAGACCTATAAAATCCATGATAATAAAAGTGAGAAATGCAAGGGGTAGATCATAAAAATAAAAAAAATGAAGCAGTCGTATTTTTTATTTAAAGGGTGAAGATGTAAAATATTTGACCCAAATATTTCCGGAAAAAGTGAGGATATGAGATACTTAACCTTATGAGTGCTTACCTTAATAAGGCTTAAAAAAAGTTTAATCGTTTGAATGTTTTTGTAATATACAGGGCATTATTATATTTAATTCCTCAAATCCTGATATGAAAAGAAATTGTAGAAAAATAACGTTAATAGGTGGTATGAGTTAATTTAGTTTTCATCATAAAAAGTCACGAGCACTACTGAAAGTTTATGAACAAACCCAAATGATTAGTCAAGAGAGGTCCGTCGTCGGCGTGTTGTCAATTTTATCGGTTCAAACTCAAAAAATGTAGAGGGTGTTCCGTTTCCGACACTTTTTTTTGTGGCATGCAAGGAGAATCTGCTTACATACACGATGCACCCAGGAGTGCAAAGTAGTGTCAGGATGACTCTGTTTCTCTGAGGCAGAAACCTGTCCATCTGAAGGCGAGACCTATCTGTCTGAAGGAGAGACACCGACCAACAAAACTACCCGCGGTATTGTGTTAGTGTTGTTAGGCACTCTTACACGCTTATGATGGGGTGTTGAGGTCACCAAGAAGCCATTTCTGGCCTTTGGCGACCAAGGGTTTTATGTGTGTTTGTTTGTGTTGTGTCTGGTTTTTGGCGACCAAGGGTTTTATGTGTATTTGTTTGTGTTGTGTGTGTGGTTGTGAAGTGAGGACACTTTCTGAGGGTATCAAATTTGTTATGGCTTCTTAGACATCCATCACCACATCAAAAAGTAAAAACTTTAGTTTTGGAGATATTATCAAAAATACTGTTTTTAAAATGAGATACCCTGTATATTATATTTTTAAGTAATTGAGCATACTTCGGCCTTTACAAAAATGTAAAATTGTTAATACTTATCTTCAAGCAAAGTAATGAAGATGTCCAAAATAGTTTTCATTGGTTTGTATAAAACATACCAGCATATTATACTTTCATAATTATCATGAACGGCCTTTGTTAAGAATAAATAAGTATAAGGATCGTATTCATAGTCGACACTTGAGTAGTCCGCCGCACTGAAGGGCTCTTTAACGTGACGTTGTCAGTATGATAAAGTTGAGTAAGGAATGGTTAAGGCTTGATGATGACTCAAGTGTCGACTATGAATTCGACCATAAAAAGTTTATTATAAAAACTCTTATGTAATTGCTACTTCATAAATAATAAAGATATGATAGATCTGTCTTGTTTTCGATTGTTCTAAGATAGACAATACTTCCTTCCAAAAAATATCCTCAATTTCTACGAGTCTACTTATATCACCATTGCAGTCTACCAAAAATAGTTTTATTCATAAATAATATAGATATGATAGATCTGTCCAGTTTTCGAGTGTTCAAAAATAGACAATGCTTCCCACCAAAAAGTATCCTCAATTTCTATGAATATACTTATGTCACTTATTTCAGTCTACAAAAAATAGTTTTATTCCAATCTTCGGATCCGACAGAATAACATAGTTCACTTACTTGAAATACTTATCTCCTGTGTTATAGTCCAAAATAGAAAAATACATTTGTCGTCCATAATTAATAAGTAGCAATTGTAAATAACTCCCACTATGACGATATAGTATTTACTTTGTCACTTTATATGCAATTTAAAGTAAGTTAAATAAAATTTTCTTCCAATGAATAGAAACTTCCATAAACTACAAAATGTTACACATTAAATATACAGGATTTTTTTGTCCATTTTACTTAGTAAAAATAAATTATAGTTTTGGTTTCTTGACCGTTTTTTAACAAATTATAGGTAGTTTGTTCCTGGGTCTCGGTCACTTTAGAAATGAAAATCCAATTTTCAGTCAACGTTTCGGTTAATTTTATTTAAACCATCGTCAGAACTATTTGAACAAAAATAATAAAGGCGTATGAACGAAATTAAAAAGAAGCAACATTTTTTGATGGTGTTAAAAGCAAAATTCCTATTTTATGTTAGAGTTAGTCATGTTTAGAATGAAAACAAGCAAATATATAAATGACAGAATGGACATACCTTGTACAATTCTCACCCACTTACACTAAGATAGCATTGAAATTAGAAATATTTTGTCACGTAGTTTAATGGATGTGAACTAAACTATTTTAGCAGTAGGGCAGGTTAATATTTAGTTACAATAAAATAGAAGGTATACATATTTAAATAATTTACATTTAGGGTTTTTGGCCTGTTTATACCTTTTACAATACGGTTTGGGTTTGTTCGGGTTTGGGAATTCCTATATTAAAATTATTATTTATTTATTATTCCATTATTAAAATTATTTGGTGCCATCAGTGTTCCTTTTATGATGGTAAAAATTTGCATTTAGTTTGATGTAATTATATTATTGTAAATATTACTAAGGTTATCCATATCAGTTCTAAAATTAATCACGTTTGTCACGTTGTTTAATGCATTTGAACTATACTATTTTAGCAGTAAGGCAGGTTAATATTTAGTTACAATAAAATAAAAGGTATGCATATTTAAACAATTTACATTTTCGGTTTTTGGCCTGTTTATACCTTTACAATAGGGTTTGGGAATTCATATATTAAAATTATTTGGTGCCATCAGTTTTCCTTTTATGATGGTAAAAATTTGCATTTAGTTTGATGTAATTATATTATTGTAAATATTACTAAGGTTATCCGTATCAGTTCTAAAATTAATCGTATTATTGTTTTTTGATATGAATCATTTCTTTGATGTTGCGTTTTTTGTAATTTGTTTCGTAATCTTATACTTGAACTTCGTCGAAATTAAAGTTGTGAGGGTAATCTAATGAGTGTTTCGATAGAGCAGTTTGGGATTGATTCGTATGGCGTAGACTGGTTTTATGTTCTTTTATTCTATTTTTGAGATATTGTTTTGTTTGGCCAATGTAAGTTCTAAAGATTAATAATTATCCAAAAAAATTCGCTGAACCATTAATTAAAAATAGAATAAATAATATTTACATCAATACAACCCATAAACCAAATAATGTCAAAGAACAAAAATATATCTCTGTTCCACATATTCCTGAAATAAATAATAAAATCAAAAAGGTACTTAAACCACATAACATAACCATAGCAGAAAAACCGTATAACCAAACAAAAAAACGTTTTAATAAGTTTAGACCCATAGAACCAAAACAAATCTGATATATAAAATAGATTGTTCCGAATGCCCTGAAACTTACAATGGCCAAACAAGACAATCTCTCAAAAATAGAATAAAAAAACATAAAACCAGTCTACGCCACACGAATCAATCCCAAACTGCTCTATCGAATCACTTATTAGATTACCTTCACAACTTTAATTTCGACGACGTCCAAGTATTAGATTTCGAAACAAATTACAAAATACGCAATATCAAAGAAATGATTCATATCAAAAAATCAATAATACGATCAATTTTAGAACTGACAGAGATAACCTTAGTAATATTTACAATAATATAATTACATCAAACTAAATGCAAATTTTTACCATCATAAAAGGAAAACTGATGGTACCAAATAATTTTAATATATGAATTCCCAAACCCTATTGTAAATGTATAAACAGGCCAAAAACCGAAAATGTAAATTGTTTAAATATGCATACCTTTTATTTTATTGTAACTAAATATTAAACCTGCCTTACTGCTAAAATAGTATAGTTCACATGCATTAAACAACGTGACAAAATGTTTCTAAATGCTATCTTAGTGTAAGTGGGTGAGAATTGTACAAGGTATGTCCATTCTGTCATTTATATATTTTCTTGTTTTCATTCTAAACATGACTAATTCTAACAAAAATAGGAATTTTGCTTGTAACACTATCAAAAAATGTTGCTTCTTTCTAATTTTGTTTACACGCCTTTTTTATTTTTGTTCAAATAGGTCTGACGATGGTTTAAATAAAATGAACCGAAACGTTGACTGAAAATTGGATTTTCAATTCAAAAGTGACCGACACCCAGGAACAAACTACCTATATTTACTAAACATAAATATATATTTAATTTTATTTGTTACCTTCCCTCCAATTTCTGTATCCAATTATTTTAAGAAATTATTTAAAATATTAATTACACTGGTAGAAAATATATTAACCCTTCGTAAACATATAATTGATACCTACCCGATTAAATGTTTGTGGAATTGCTCGAACGTTGTTATGCTTTCGCTATTCCAATTCATGATACACCAGAAAATGAATAAAAGAGCAAGCCAGTTATAAAAAGTTTAGATTCCACATTCCTGGAGGTAATATTGCGGTTGCTTTGTAAAACGAAATTAATTCATCAATAACAGGTGAGTCATACTTTGAAATATTGTGGTTTAATTCGCTAGAAAAATAACCGTATTCCACCGTTTCGTATTCTAATTTTTAA
Organism: Barypeithes pellucidus; assembly: GCA_963991005.1. Taxonomy (NCBI): domain Eukaryota; kingdom Metazoa; phylum Arthropoda; class Insecta; order Coleoptera; family Curculionidae; genus Barypeithes; species Barypeithes pellucidus. Next base: position 36,073,818 of record OZ022556.1, read on the forward strand.
ACTTGATTCTGGATTATCGAACAGCAAAGATGACATGATTGATATGTGTTTCTTCTGAATAAAATTTAAATAATCACCTTTTCCTCAAGATTTGTCGATAAATGAATAAAAGTTTTTGCTAAACGCGTTTTTCATTGACATTGACAACTAAAGCCAAAAGGAATTAACTAGTAGGATAAAGGCCAGTAAAATAAATGTAGAAGTAATATTGTAACAGTAGGATCTCATCTGTATTTGTTTCATTTTGATATTTTATTGCGTATATATTATGGCTTCTTCAGATCTTCCTCTTAATCTTATCAAATCATATTTCACTAACCGTTATCAAAAAATTTCCTGCAATAATAATTTCTCAGACCAAGTTCAAGTTCTCTCACGTGTGCCACAGGGATCTATCCTTGGACCGCTTCTTTTTATAATTTATACATCTGATATCTTAAAATCTTTTAAATTCTGTAAAGTCCAGACTTACGCGGATGATACGTAGTCCATTTTGACCATAATGATTATCTTGCAGTGTCTAATTTAATCAATGAAGATCTGTCTATATTAAAAAAACTTTCCTCAGAACATAATTTGAAGTTAAACCCATTAAAGTCATGTTTGATGTTTTTTGGTAACAAAAATAATATATTTTTCTTAATTTATCTCTTGATGGTATTAATCTTCCTAGTGTTAAGTCGGCAAAAAATTTGGGTATAATTATTGATACAGAATTAAAATTCAAGGAACATATTAAAAAGTTAATTTAAAAGTCTTATTTGACTTTAAAATTGTTCTCGTCTTATTTTTGGTCTACGAAAATTTGATCATGTTTCAGATACATTTAAAGATCTTGGATGGCTCACAATGCACAATCGCCGATCTCTCCATTTGGGTAATTTCTTTCATGGGATTTTGACTAACCCTGTTTTACCTCTATCTATAAAAAATACGTTCCAATTTCGCGATTATATAAATTCACGTTACATAAGATTTCCTATTAAAATTACTCTTCCTCATGTTGTGCCATGTTTCAGAGAACATTCACTTATAATTGTATTAAATTATATAACAATTTGCCGGATCATCTTCTTTTTCTCAACTCTAACAAATTTAAAATTTTGTATAAGAAATATTAGCTCAATCTCCAAAATTCCTAATTGATTTATTCTATTATTTTTTTTTTTATATTTTTTTTTTTATCTTTTTGTGATATCTGCGATAATTCAGTGTTTGCCTCTATGTAGGCCAGTTTTAATTTATGTTTTGGTTTGATGTTACTTTTGACTATTTCTATATTTTTTTATTGTGTTCAAGTGTTTTTTTTTACTTTTTTCTTTTTTGTTTGGGTTGGTTGAAGGCCAGTATAGTAAGCCTTTGGTTAGACTGCGCCTCAAATTGACTCTATATTGGTTTATATATATTTACTTGTATTTCACTTTTTAATAAAATGCATTTATTATTATTGTTTCTACCTATTTTTGTTTCGCACTATTTTTAATATTTTTATTTAAACTATATATTCAATATATAGTTCATTATAGGTTACTCTATACAAATTATATGCAATTTTTTTCTTATTTAACCCTTTGAAAAGAAACTCATTCTCTAAAACGTTGCCCAAATACCTAATTTGAGCTAAGTTAATTGTACTGATCTATATCTAACTACTTAACCCCATTTGGAAACTTATCCATGTTTCACATACTTCAGAAAATAATAAATTTTAATAAGCAATTGTACGTAATTATTTTAATTCCTAATAAAAATCAATCAAAACAATTAAGTGTCAATCTACCGAACTTTACGCTTGCGATAAAATTCTTGATACATCTATTTCATGAGAGCAAAAACTCAATGTAATGTAATTCTCATAACTAGCTATGCTGTATCTTCTTCCAGCTTTTTTATTAAAAACGCATTAATAATAGCGAAATGAACGTAGTAGAAAATTATTGTTACGAAGTAATAAGTAATATACTTTGCAAGCATTTATTAAATGTTCAATGAATCTTTCATAGTAGATGCTTATCTAGTTTTTAAGTTCTGCAAATATTATAATACGTTAAGTTGTAGAAAGAGGCTATCTACTTATCAGCGATATTTGCATTAATAATTTTATATGGAAAAACTATAACTACCTGAAGAATAGGAAGCATTTTTTATTGGTACGATGTCACCACTTCTATCCTACACATATCCAGGAGAATATATGTTTAGCATTATTTATTTATCCCTATTGTTTAAAGTATCTTGAGGTCTTTAAGAAATGATTTTTCCATTCATTCATGATATTACCACCTGACAAGCAAAGAAGACTTTTGGTTCTTGGTTGGTTGATTAAAGGCGGGGATCGGATCTGCGGCCCAAACTTCTTACACTTCCTGCCTTCTGACTTATTGTGCATCCCAGTCTTGTTATAGAAGACTTTTTCCTTCTATTAAGTCCAATGGTTTCCTACCAAGTTGCGCCGCGTTAAACATTCCCGAAGATTTTTAATCTTCGGCGGGTCAATGCTTCGAAATTGTATATCGCCGAATAATAAATGTAAAGTTTTTATTATTAGGTTTAAATATCCTGAAGAAAATATATTGGTATCGAAAGCTTTCGATTATTGGTTGGGCCGCGGGTGATAAATACTTTCGTCGTTGTTGGTATTAATTTAGGAAGGAATCACAATTTTAACTAAAAATGTCATAATTTTTAAGTTGCGTCATTGTTTTGTCGGGACGGCGATATGATGTGGTAGGTAGTTTCATTCTCCACGTCGCAAAGTCTGCATTTAATAGGTCCATTGTAGATTTCTATTCTTTGAAGGTATCTTCTTAAGTGACAGTACGATTAATGATATTCTTATAATCAAGGTATAAACTATATGGGCGTTATATTTTTTGGCTGTTCCACTGCGTTTTAATTTTTGCAACGAAGTAATGGAAATGAAATTCTCCCTTTATAAGGAAGTGTTTCAGTACTTTATATTACCACACCTTTGGCTATAAAGCCCACAAAAGTGACAACGGCTAAAATACCTTTTTGGGCTTCAATGAAATTTATCTGAAATGTTCCAAATTAATTAAGGCATTAACTACGTACTTTGAATCCCAAGATACGGTCTCGAAAAAGCAGGCACATATTAGCACGTGTTAGGACCAACTTTTTGCCTGTCCTGCCATTGTATGGAATATTATCTAGGTCGGATATTGAACGTAACGACCAAGATGTTGGGGCTTCGTAATGGCGAAACATTAAATTGAATAGCCCTGGACCCCCGATAACGTTTTTCTTGCCCACATCATTGTCGTTTATATGAGATTCTTAAAATTCTTTTTCTTATATTTCGGCACTTATTAGTTTTGACTTAATTAAAAGGATTCTTATAGAGCATTTTATGGTTAATCCATACATAAATTGAGTAAGAGTTCTTGTATTTTTTTGATGGGGTGACAATGAATTATTATAAATGAAATTGCATGAATAGATTGAAAAATAAGACTCTATATTAATAATATAATATTTTCTATATTAAATTTATTTAAAAGAAAGCTAGTTTCTATCATCGACTTAATACAAACATGGGGAAAGGCCCAGGATGGACATGAGCATTCCTCTGGTGACCTACGCCGCAGTATACCAAGCGGAAGTACATGCCATATAAGCATATGTACGACAAAATTTTGAGAAGGGCTACCACGACCAAAAGATTTACAACCTTTCGGACAGCCAAGCTGCTCTTAAGGCTCTGAACTCCAATCGGTTTACTTCAAAACTTACACTGGAGTGCCATACCAACCTAAAAGTACTGGCGGCCAGGGGGGAACAAGGTGGAACTATTGTGGGTCCCTGGTCACTCCGGGATATTAGGAAGCGGGTGAACTAGCGAGAGCCTGATCTGCTCAAAGTCTCAAAGGCCCCGAACTGTCCGTTGGAATATCAAAACAGGCAACAAAAACAACATTAGATAGATGGTCGAAAAAACAACACCTATCTCGATGGCAAGAGTTACCTGGTCAAATACAAGCACGGGCCGTAATTGGAAAACCATCGAAAATACTATCGAATAGGATGCTAACCCTGACGCGGCCCCAGTTGGTACAAGCTAACAGACCAGTACCACTTGCGAAAACACCTTCAACGGATAGGGATAAACAACGGATCAATTGAATGTAGACTCTGCGGCGCAGAGGATGAAACCGCCTCACACATAATATACCGTTGCGTAGCGAGAAGACAAAATATCTTCGGGAACATACAACGTGGTGACAACCTCCCACATGACAAGCTTGGTAGAAGGTTACTGGATCTCATAGAAGGAACAAACATTTTCTAACAAGATCGGGGTACACAATAAGCCGAAAGGCTGCAGTGATTCGAAGTTCGGGCCTTTAAACCGACCCCCGCCTTTAACCAACCAACCAACCAACCTACAAACATAGACCCGATATTTATATCTGCTTTGTACACGCCAATGTGATGCCTGTTATTAGGAACAAACCCAAACAAAATTGTATAGCTAGAAGTTTCGTTTTCTTCTAATCTTCACTATGTTTCTGTTTTCATTCGAACAGCTGATCGGTTTGATATGTCTTGGTTAGGAAAACAAACAATCTACGGACGTGACGCAAAAGTCCATTCTTATCTAGTTTACGGCAGACTTGGCACAGTCTTACCGTATTGAGTTAAGAATTACTATTTATTCCACAAACAATAATTAAATTTAACACATACCCTGAAAAACCACAAAGAATTTCATTCAACAATAATGACTAATATGACAGTTTTTAATTCGGTACTGTAAAACATGAAAGCAGGTATGAAAGACGGCGGTTCCAAGAAGGGCTTTATAAAACGTTACGAACCCATGAAGGCGACATAATGTCTTTATCTAGTTAATGTTTCCTGATTGTTTTTCTGGAAGGTCTTTTAAAACCTATTTAATTGTTTATGAATGAGATCAGATGTTTACAGAGGAGACAGTACAGGGATTTTCGAACATAGGTATTTCTCTATTGCGTTACACATAGCTTTTCGAAAAAAGTAAAATTATCTATTGGCTTCTATTCGCAGATATTTAATAGAACAACACACCATACTATCACTTGTCTGTCTATCTACGAATGATTTGGATTATTCTCGACCAACTTGGTTCTTATTCAATTTTATGTTCGTTCTATACAATTTGAACTATTCGACGATGATGATTTTAAGTTTTGTGTGCCAATACAATTGGCCAATACAAACAAAAATAACAACAACAAACAATTTCGTCTGGAGGACTTCATCCCTGTGGAACGACCTTCCCGAGGTCGTTTTTCCCAACGAATATAACCTCCAACGATTCAAAACCAACGTGAATCGCTTTTTGCGCACACGCACCATTCCCAGAGTGCCCTAAAGGATTTTTCCTATAGTGCTTGTGTTTGATCATAAAAAAAATAACAATGACCGCGAACGACCTGCAAAGTTTATAAATCAGAAATTGTTTCCCAGCAAACTGCAACTGCGAGCGCTGCGCAAGTGAACTCAACTGAACTAAACGTAAAAGTTTATAAATGGAACTTTAGACCTATAACCAGTGCGAATAAACCCGAAGAAACCTTTGATGTATACCACCTGATTTAAACTTCGTTCATATAATTTTCGTTTCTATTGCTTAATTTCTAATAAATTTATTTTTACAAATTGGAATGTAAAGATATAAATAGCCCTAAACAGGAAAACGATACATTATGCTTAATTTTTTTTATATAATATATTGTAGAACCTATTTTGAATAAAACACTTTAAAAAATTACCAAACATCGTGGCTTTTTCCTTGGTAAGAAAATATCTTTATTGTCCCAGCAAAGTACCTTTTCAGTTGCTGGTAAGTGACTTTGTAAGCGTAAGAACTTTTCTTTGCTGACAGCTATTTTTTATTGTCCCCTCTGTGGGTATTTTTTTTTGATATCGTAGCTAAAATTATTATAGCCGTAGTAAAAATCTTCTCTTCTCAGTGGACATATCATCAAATTATTGGTTGTGCGTTAAACAAATAACTGTTCGATATTAGGGCCTTTAGTACTATTTGTATGAAAGAACATTATTTAATATTACGACACCACTGCCTGCATTCATTCATAGCATTTCCTCACCTTTTATTGTTCGCTGCCACGATGATGGACAATCTTCAATAATGGATTTAATATCGAACGGAACAGACAATGCTGCTAGAAATCGCGTCAAAGGAACTGTACGTCGATGCGAGGGATGGTGCCATTGGTGTCGTAGCGCTCCCGAAGACAAAATTTTCATCAATCTGATGGGCGAAACAATGGAACTTGTCTAACACTATAAACATGTCCCGATGTGTACGTTCTTTCATTTTTGCTGTAATTTTCTCAGAAATTGGGGAAACAATTGTATTTGCAATATGAAAAATGTAAATTCTATCATACAATTTTTTTGAGTTTCAAAAATTTCGGGTAAAATTGACAGACAGGCAAACTGACACCTCTTGACTGTGCGTATGGGTTTGTTTCAGGTTTGTAGAGGTGCACTTTATTTTCTCGCTTGATAACTCAAAGAGTAATTTTTGGTCACCTTCCTGCAATTAATTTCCGAAGTTGCGGGTTTAAATATGAGTAGTCAATTACATAACACCCTGTATTGTAGTTTCTCGCTTAATATTGAAACCCCAATACTTACAGATACTACCAAATAATATTAATATGTCGGCAATTTAGTAATTGGATAAATAAATGCCGCGTGATAAAGAAGCTAAACGGCTCCCTATTGGCATATTTAATTATTGTTTTGATGCTCTATAAAAAAGCCATTTTTCTGTTTATTGCCCGAGGTTAAGTAATTAAGTCAGGCAATATATAATTAACTTCTTTAACCTTTTATTTGCTTTTCAATTACTATAATGAACATATTTGTAATTTTTAAAGCAACGTGGCAAAAGATACATCAGATAGAAGAAATTTTTTTTTTGACGGTTCAAATCCTTTTATGGGCATCGAGTACTCGTTCTACCTTTCCTCAGTAGTGTGTGAGTCCTTATACCCACTAAAAACCACCCTCAATAAACCATCATAATTGACATCTCCTTCGCGAAGGCAACATGTGACCTTTCCTTCCTCCTCTCTATCTCCTGTTCCATTCTGTCATATTACCCATTCTTTTCTTTTATTTTTTTGATGGTCTGCCTTAGGTCTGGTTCTGCATTTCGCCCTCTCTGTTCTGCTTATTCGTTTCGCATTCCTTAGTTTCTAGTATCGTTTTAAGCAATTTTTGCATTTCGTTCCAGTTTTCCCTCGATAGAACCATGTCTACTATGTTATCCGGTGTTATTTCAGTGTTTATCTCTTGTATCTGTTTCTTCCCTTAACTCCCTCCATCTTTTGCAAGTGAAGATTGTGTGTTGCGATGTGTCAGCCACAGTGCAACTTGTACAGTTTCCATCCATACACCAAGATATTTAATAGTGTTCTTTGGAGTTGTTCGTACATTTGCTATTGTAAATTTTATTCCATCCCCTTTTCTTTTCTGTGTCATAATCAGCGCTTCCGTTTTTCTGGTGCTAAACCAAGTTCATTTTCCTTCATCCACTTGTTTATTCTCCTCAAGTTTTCATTCGTGTAGTTTATTACAATTTGATTTCAAATACGTCGTTATATAAGACCTTCCATAGCGTAGGTCCTAGTACGGAACCTTGCGGTACTTCAGCTTTAATTTCGAGTGTATTATGTTTTTCTATCTGTATGTGTCTCTCTTTGAGGTAATCCGTGATGATATTCAGGAGATATTTCGATATGTTTTTCTTTTTTAGTTTTTGAGATAGAGGGGATTACGTACACAATAAACCTGATGAACATAGCCCTTACACAAATTCGAGTACACAGATAAATAACGTAATCGCAGCACTACCAAATACATTGAGTTCAGTCACTCCCATTCACAGGAGAAAAAATTTAAATTTAACAATCTTGGCATACTAACATTGACAACTTTTCTACTATCTTGAACCAGAGAATAGATATGCATGTATTTGACTATTTTTTATCATATATTTATATTCAGATTACGAGACAAGCGACCGACACGACGCCTATAAAAAAGCGGAAGGTACATTCGATTTCTCATTCTGTCATCGTATAAAGTATTTTAGTAGCAGGAAAGGCGTGACAGAGGAAGATCTGTTTAAATTATATCAGCCACAAAAAGTGTTATCAGCAGTATATAAAGTAGGCCATTGGTGCTGAAAAGTTTTTAAAATGGTTTCCATAGATTATTTGGTATTTAATGAAATTGTACAACAGCGTGTATATTTCGGAATGTATGTTGTACAAAGCCGCAATGCTGCTGGTGCGTAATTTCATTCACTTCGCGACTTCACAAATGAAAGTATGTATGATGTATTTATGTACTGTATTTTACCTACGACCACATTTTAAAATTGAAAGTAATTGATTCACAGTTCACAAGAACTAAATGAATAGTATGATACATGTTACAGCGGTGATCGTAGATAAAAAATAAGTTACCTAAGATTTCAAACGAAATTCAATTTTACTTACCGCCTTGTTGTTTATTTTCAAAAAGGGCATTGACTGGGCACTTGATATTAGAATAACCAAAGAGTCATAGGCTGCTCCTATTTTAAACGCTGGGGAGGACAAATGCTCTAACATTATAATTATTTCTTCACAAAGTAATAGTATATGCTAGTTATAACATCCTATTCCATCCCTGTTTCCACTCAGTTTCTTATTAAGACGCAAAAATAGTTTTTGTTCTGCAGGTAAACTAGTTTTAATTTAAATCGACCGAGAGTATCGAAATTAAAAGCGAAAAGTAGTAATTTAACTCCATACTCGAATATCGTACTCAATTCTCGAGAGGAGTATCCTAGAATACAGTTCTTCTTTGATTATTGTAGTGGAATACCGCATCACTACTAATAATCAGTAGTGTAACGAGCGTTTACTCTATTTTATAAAAGTTTCTAAATCGAAATTAATATTTACAAGTATATAAAAGTTAAGGAAGAAACCACATCTCCTCTTATATGTTTGTTCTATTATTGCTGTAAGTATTTTAATGTAGCACAAACGCGACAAAGAAAATCCATCTAAATTACATTAGCCCCACATAACTTCATTAGGAACGTAATAAAGCTGGGAAAGCTGAGCCACCATAATGGGCTCCGCGAATAATAAACCTTAACTCAGCAGGGAATTGTCTAGCTCCTTCTTATCTAATATACAGGGTGTTATTGAAAGGACTTATTATATTTAATCGTGTGTCATTACTACAGAACAAATTACGCTAAACCACTTAAAGAAACAAGCTCATACACGAGATTCAAATTAGTTTTCTGATGACAGATACTTATCAGATTACACAAAATCACTAAACACTAAGGCATAATTAGATTAAATCACTTTAAAACATACACAAATAGAACAAATATACATAGAAGATAGGACACAAATTATTTCTATCAAGATTTACATAAACTTTATAAATAATAGAATCGCTTTATTATTCCTTTTACATTTTACTTTTAGAAAAATGTATATTCGGTACAAGGGGAGGCGTATATTCTCGAACTCACTGAAGAATTTTAAGTAATTTGCATAACACCTTGTACAGATTGTGACTTAATTTTGCTATTTACTTTAAAAAAAGCGATATACTTCTTTAGAAGAAAAAAGAGGATTCCAAAAATCCTATTATCGGAAAAATGTTCACACACTAGAATTGTTGTAGTTGGCTTATACATGGTGTAAGGAGGTAAGATTTAAGGAGGTTATTCTTGAGTTCATTTTCAGAAAAAACTTCATATTAACATATGTCTTAACGTCTTAACTTTTGAAATACAGGGTGTTAAAAAATTTCAACAAAAAAATTCTCCTTTCTTTATTAATATCTGTGATACTGCTCTAGATATTTATGTGAAATTTGGTAAACAGTTTCTATTCATCAAGATCATCATTATGATGTATAACATGTTTTATATTCCGACCATTGGCGTTCGTGCTGGAATTGCCCCCGGTATTTTTGCAGAAAAGAATGGAACGCAACTTATTCTTTTTCAAATAAAAATTATTTTTGAATTTCTCATTCCTTGCTGAGCAAATGTCGTCTTTTGATTTTTTGTCGTTTGACATACAGTTTTCATATATAGATAAATTAAATTCATTCAATTGCACTCTGTTATGAAAGTAGGCATTAACAAAGATTAAGAAGGATCTAGTAGGTAAGAAACAGATTTTAAATATTTTCTTAACCACCCCTAAAAATGTTCACGTTCCATATAAATATCAGTTTACACCTACAATACTTTAAGCGAGTCTTATCTCCGATATTATCCACTATATTACCAATTTCTTCATATGGGAGTAACTTTAAGAGGTTGATTTCTCTGCTAAAAATCCTAATAACTTAAAAAATATTTTTTTAATAGAAAATTTAAATAAAAGTGTATTCGTGGGTCACGGGCAAAGCCCGGCAAAAAGAATATGGATTTAAAAATTAGTTTAAGTATAAACAATTTATTAAGAACACGCTTAAGTTTTTTAATCAAAATTATAACCTAAATAACATACATATAAAACTTACCTTCCAACACAGCTACTAAATGGTAAAGATTATTTTTCTTTACAAAGTTTTCCATCTTAAACTCTAGTCTCACTCAGCCATATTAGAACTGTGTCTTCGATGTCTCCCTCTACTAACCTGGTGGTTTGCCGTCCGTCAATATGAAATATCCCCCTTATTGATGGGCACACTACGGGAGTGTTTTTAAATTACTATAGTAATGAAGGTCAGAGACACGTATTTAGCTGAATATTTTGGATCATACAGTAAATGTTAGTATTTCGGACAAATATATGGCATTAATTTAGGCGGAATTAATATAACTGAGGTATTATGATATAAATATGAATAAAAACATATTTTTTTAATGGATTTAAGATAAATGGTTATTCGTTTAAGGCACTTGAATTAAATAGATAGTACATTTCCGTTAAATTTATTAATTTCATTAAGTCAACTTGACTTAAATATATGCATCAAATAGACGATTTATTTAATTATGTTTTACGGATATTTTTCTGTCTAGTCTTGTCAAATGGTAGAAACGGTCTCAGGTAAACCAATAACTAATAATGATACTTATACGCCCATCATGTGATCACTAATAATAACTATAACGATTGATCATATATGAGGCCATGTTCATAATCAAGCAAGGCGCCGTTGCTGGCCGAGTGAGAAAATTCGTTTTGTATGCAGGCGTGACGTGTGGATCAATCCATATCAATCAATGCCATATTTGAAGAATTTTTTTCAGTATGAAGAATTTAGCCTAAAAAATAGACAATGAATAATATAAGAATATTTTACGGAATCTACTCAAATATATGAAGAATTTTTCAATTTAAAATATATTTTAGTGAAATATACTCAAACACAGGTCATTCAGAATTTGGAATCAGAATTTCCAAACCGGAACCTCTAAAAAAAGGTTATTAGGTTCATCCAGTTACTCTTGCAGAATTATGAGGATTTTTATGAGAAACAATAAAACTACGTTATATTTCTTTTCCACTATATTCTTAAAAATGACATGTTTCGCTATTACTGTAGCTTCTTCAAATTGAGAATGAATGAATATTTTTCTATATCTAACAAAGTGTACAATCTTAAAATATTATTACAGATATAAAGATGGTGTAGGGTGTAGGGGATATACTAGTAACAGTGGGATTTTCCAAATGGTCAGTAAAGTGATTATATAAATTATTTTATAGATTTATTTATACACGTAATAGCGGATTGGTGAAATAAATTTAACAAAGGAGAATTGCTAAGTTCTATTTGATCATTCAGTACAACATCGGAATTTTTAAGTTTATTTATTTCCATGGATTCTAACAGATTTTTTGCCTTTATTTTCAGTATGCAAGATTTTAAAACTTGAATCAAAATTATGTTGTTTTTCTTTTAAATGGTTGTAATAATTAGAATCTGTTTTATCTTTTATTTAACTATTATAATGTTCTTGTATTCTTTTTCCAAAATGTCTCCCTGTTTGGCCAATGTATGTTTTCGGATATTCTTTACATTTTAGTTTATACACCCCTGATTTTCTATTTTTATAATTTTTAGTTTTATTATTTTTTATATATTTCCTTAAAGTGTTATTAGTTTTGTAAGCTACCCTTAGGTTGAGTTTATTAAGCACCTTACCCACATTTTTACTAGGTTTTCCAATAAAAGTAACAACTTTAAATTTATCTGCTGACGTTTTACTATTTGGGAAAACTAAATCAATATTTTTCTTTAAGATTTTGTTTATTAAATTCGAAGAATAACCATTATTGACTGCTATTTGATGATATTTAGTTCTTTATGAAAGTTATTTTTGGTTAAGTGGGAGAGTTAATAGTCTATGAATCATACTGTGGAAAGCTGCTAACTTATGTTGTATTGGGTGACAAGAAGAATTATGGATAGTTGTGTCTGTATGAGAATGTTTGTGGAAAACTGTGAAAATATGTTTATTATTTTCTCTTCTTACAGTTAAATCTAGGAAGTTAATGGAATTCTGGTTCTCTTCCTCTATTGTGAAATTGATATTTTTATGTAAACTATTGATATATTCGAGGAATTTTTTTAACTGTCTGTCCGTTCCGAGAAAACATGTTAAGATGTCGTCAACATACATAAAGAAACTGTTTAAAAAGAGGGTGTTTACTAATTTTACTTTAAAAAAAATCCATAAATATTTCAGCTAGTAACGGACTGAGTAGGTTCCCCATAATAGGACCATTTTTACTTGAATAAAACCTATCGCTAAACTCGAAATAATTTTGTTCTAGGCAAACTGTAAGATAACTGATTATTCCTTGTTTCTTTATAAAATTGACATTCTTTAAAGTATTTTTATTTTATTTATTTAATCTTTAGTTCAAAATTACATCGATATATACAGAAAAAGTAAATAACAAGTAAAGAGAAATGTCGTCAAAAAACAGAACAAAAGCAAATTTAGTTATTTCAACACCTGTACCTTAATAAATAAATTTAATTTTCATAATTACGTAAGTAATCGCTTAACGTGTAAGGTTCTAAATCAGTTAAAAACTTTTTCAAGTAAGAAGTTGTTCTACCATAATAATTGTTTCATTTATAGGAATGCTAGGAAATAAATTAGTAACATCAAAGGATACCAATTTAGCATTGTTAGGAATATTGATATTTCTAATTTTATTTACCAAATCAAGTGAATTTTTAATTGCATATTTAGCCGAAAAAGTTGTGTTTGTTCTAATAATATCAATTAGACTTTTTGAAAGTTTATATGACGGGGCTGAAAAGAGAGAAACAACTGGTCGAATGGGGTAACCTATTTTATGGAGTTTTACTAGAGAATATAATTTATAAGACTGAGGATTCATAAGGGTTAATCTAGCCATATCCGTGTCAGTGAATAAACTTTTACAATTTTTAATAATACATATATTTAATATTTTTTTGGAAGTTAACTGTAGGGTCATGTTTTAGAAATTGGTAATTGGCTGGATTTAAAAAGTCAATTGTTTTTTTTTTAATATAGTCAGTTTTGTTTAACGCCACTACAATAGTACCCCTTTGTCTGCCTTAGTAAAAACTATGTTAGTTAATTTATTCTTCATATCTTTAGCAATTTGAATTTCATGTTTTGGATAAGACTGTGGAAAATCTAGTAAAAATGTGGGTAAGGGGCTTAATAAACTCAACCTAAGGGTAGCTTACAAAACTAACAACACTTTAGGGAAATATATAAAAAATAATAAAGCTAAAAATCATAAAAATAGAAAATCAGGGGTATATAAACTAAAATGTAAAGATTGTCCGAAAACATACATTGGCCAAACAGGGAGACATATTGGAAAGCGAATACAAGAACATTATAATAGTTACATAAAAGATAAAACAGATTCTAATTATTCCAATCATTTAAAAGAAAAACAACATAATTTTGATTCAAATTTTAAAATCTTTCATACTGAAAATAAAGGCATAAAACTGTTAGAATCCATGGAAATAAATAAACTTAAAAATACCGATGTTTTACTGAATGATCAAATAGACCTTAACAATTCTCCTATAAATAAATCTATAAAATAATTTATATTATCAAAATACTGACCATTTGGAAAATCATACTCTTACTATGATATCCCCTACACCCTACACCATCTTTATACCTGTAATAATATTTTAAGATTGTACACTTTGTTAGATATAGAAAAATATTCATTCATTCTCAATCTGAAGAAGCTACAGTGATAGCGAAACATGTCATTTTTAAGAATATAGTGGAAAAGAAATATAACGTAGTTTTATTGTTTCTCATAATATTTTTATTTATGGATTTCCACCAAGTATCGGCTGAATCAATTAATTAGGTTATTCTCTCGCTCCGTTATGCTGAACACAGGCTTAGCCGCTTATTAACAGAATTTGTATTTGATAGTTGCAAAAATGATATCATAAAGAAACTTAAAGCAAGTTCTTAATAAATATCTAACATTTATCAACACATGAATTTACTCCCGGCCAAATCTCACATGCGTTCTACATTATATGTTCACACAATTAAAAGATTTTTTTAAATAATATGTCTTGTAATTAAATGGAAAAAATTTATCATATAGAATATAACATTAATCAATTACAAAAAGATGTAACAATAAAGAAACAATTTTTTTCCAAATGTTTAATGAAATAAATTTTTTCCAACGAACTTATACTTCATATTTAATTTATTATGATTTTCTCATAAGGCGATTGTTACTACCTTCCGTTATTAATGATTAAATTAATAATGAAATATTTAATTATAATTATGAAGGACCCTCTGATAGTTCTTGTTTGACTAATAAATTATTTACTGGGTTATTAAAATGACATTTACTTCCAAAATATAGTCACGTTATGAAAAAATAAAGTTTTTTTTTAATTATAAAGCTTCTGCTGTTTTTAAACCTAATGTATGTTTACCGGGTGGTTCTTTTTGATGTATGTTCGTGGTTCTAGGAGTAACCATTATGTCAAATATTGTCTCCGATTGACCAAGTTGTTGCTCGATGTATCCAAAATTGAACAAGATAGATTTTGATTATACACGGTGTTGAAAAAAGGTCGGTAGCCGGGTGCATTTCATTGCAGCGGAAAATGTCTGGGGAAAAAGTTGTTTGGTTTTGAAGGAGTAATAGTTTGCAATTTAAACCACCCCCCACCCCTCAACCCCGGACGCGGGTGGGGGTGTTAAGAGTTAATGGAATCCGATATTTTTTATTGGTCTATCGTGTTCTCTGACCAACAATCTAAATCTTTTGTGTGAAAAATTTTTTTATTTGGGCCCATCCTTCACCAATAATCACCATGAGAAATACTCTTTTTCTCTATCTTGTACTAAAAAATGCCCGTGATTATTGGTGAAGGATGGGCCTAAATAAAAAAAATTTCGGACCAAAGATGTTTATTTTTGGTCGGAGAACAGGATACGCCAATTAAAAATATGGGGTACCATTTGAAAATCTTAACTTACCCCCACCCGCGCCTGGGGTTGAGGGGGTGGATGGTGGTTTAAATTGCAAACTATTTCTCCTTTAAAACAAAACAACTTTTTCCTCAGACATTTTCCGCTGCAATGCGATACACCGGAGTTATTCCGTGGTACCGACCTTTTTTCAACACCGTGTACAACTGGATATATTACTGATAAAGAGGGTTGAATGTTCAACTATGTTATTTAGGTTAATATTGTTTGCCCAGTGATAATTGGTATGAAAAGCAAGGGGAGAAAAATGTATGAAAACCATGCTAGGAAGCGTCTTACCATAGGCGTGCTGAAGCAATAATTTATTAATTGTAAATTAAATAAATACAATCTTTTTTTTGAAATGTTTCAATATATTGAAAGGATTAATCTTCATGTTTCGGCTTTTTAGGCCTTTTTAAGAGCATTGCAAGATTAATACTAAACTTAAAAATTATTTTACCGGTCTTTATACAGACACTAATAAACTTTTTTATTGTCTAAGAATTAGGGTTTTTTTCCCAGATTAGTGTAGGTAGACTTGAGAAAGCTGCCTATAAATGGCGTGTTTACGAAATTTTGTTGATCATTAGTTGTGAGGGGACTTTTTAATTTCGTACTGTTCTAGAAGATCTAAACGTTGGCCCTTTCTTTTGTTACGTAATAGATTAATGTCCGTATCTATAAAATGGTTGTTTTCTATACAATGTGTGAAGATTCCGGAATTTTTTATGTTATTCAAAATAGAATTGCGATGTTCTTTTAATCTTGTCTTGATGTTTCTACCGATTTACCCAACATAGACAGCTTCACAATCTTTACATTTAATCCTATATACCCCAGATTTGTTAAGTTTACCTATTTTGTCATTAGTATTCACCAACATAGATCCTAAACTACATGTATTCACCACCACTATGTTGCAACCTAGGTTGCACTAATCTGGGAAAATATCTTATTCTTAGGCAATAAAAAAGTTTATTAGTGACTGTGTAAAGACCCGTAAAATAATTTTTAAGTTTAGTATTCATCTTGCAATCCTCTTGAAACAGGCCTAAAAAACCGAAACATATAGAGTAATCCTCTCAATATATTGAAACATTTAAAAGCAAATTTCTTCCTTTTTTACATTAAAATATTTAAAAAATGTTTCATAAAGAACCAACCGCAGAATCGGTCGAGTAAATACAATCTGTTGATTCCGCCGTTGGATTCTTCCTGAAAATTCAAAAATATAACTGTTTCTCAAAATGTTCTTCTGAAGGGTATTGTTATTTAATTATTAGTCCGTTCTTCTTTATATACGTTAATATTTTTTTCTAATTATTGTCTGATCCATCACGTAATTGAAAGAAAATAATATAAGCAAAACGGCAATGTCGGTATAACAAACAAACACAAAATTTCCTCCCCGCACTTCGCGCCACTGTAAAGACAAATGTCTGTGCATTTTAACGGCGCTAAGAAGAGCGGAACTACACAAAAAATAAAACTAAAATATTGAAGTATTTAGTGTAGGATGTCGAATTTGATGAAACACAATTAATGATGCTGATATTTTATGAAACATTAACAACTAATCTAGAATTTATTTACACTTGAGTCAATTTTATACTAATTATTTCTTGTTAGCTTAATGAAAGGCTAGGGGAAAATCTTGCTTTGGAAAAAAATAGACCGTGGGTACAGCGTTGCCATATATCTGAAGACGATGAATAAAGATTTATTTTAATCATTTAAATGTGTGGAAAATGACCATTTTTACACATCTTTACGTTTACCCTAGGTTGATTTCATAACACTTGGCATAACATTGTATTAAAACTTATTGGTAAGTTTGGTTGTTCGGCGACATAACCTAATTTTTTGCTCTCACTCTAAAAAATGGTCTAGTTTAGGATACCAAGATCTTAGTCTCAATAACAAGAAAATTTACTGAAATTGACGATAAGAGAAAATTTAGTATCGAAGGCCAAATTTTATTGCTATTGAAGTCACTAATAACTCCTTTTAAGTCAACCAAGTATTTCTAGTACCCGAAAGAATAAATATTTATGATAACCAATATAGTTAGTTATTAGGAGCAACATCATATTGTTGTTTCAACAATTGTGTTTGTTAATTATTACCTATTTTATTGTTAAAAAAAGAGCAAAGGAATATTAAATACCAATGTATGAAAAAATTATTATTTTTCCAGACCACCCGATGATACCTTATACAATAAGGGCGTATTTAGTCTACACAGTAGCCCTTTAAAATACCATTTCAGATTAAATAGTACTACCAAAAAAGGAAGCCTGTTCCATTGATAGGATGTAATTCCATTGATAGGATGTAACCACTAATAATAATAACTAAGTAAATTAGTATAGGGAGCTAATTAATAAAAAAGTGTTGGTTTCAACATGATAATGTAGTTATGTTAACTAAGAAGTAGTTAAAAATAAGAGTTAGTTCTGTTAACTAGATTCATCGTAATTCAGTTAAAACGAAAATTTTTTTTGCTAACTAAAAATTACTTTTACATAAGGTAAAACTTTAACAGCAAGATTAAATTCCTTCCGATTGTCAGAAACGGCTGGGCATACAATAACGCAGTGAAGAACATGGCGGCGACATATATTATTTGGTATGTTACTGTATGTCGGCCGCAAGGCATTGCGTAATGAAGGAGCCGTAAAATATCGAACGGTGTTATATAAGCTGGTCAACAATACAGTCAACGACATGAAGCATAATGACAAAGGACCCACAGCTAATGCCGGTCAGGGAAGTGATTTTCTCATAAAATGGAAAAATATTTTTGTTATTTTTTATCGCTCTTGCACCAAAAGAGTTATACAGGGTGTCCGCTAATTAATGGTACGTGGCAAAACCACACTCCCTACGTAAAAATATTAGGATTTATTTATACTTACCTGTTGATATTAACTGAGATGGTTATGGATGGATTAGCAGGTGTTAAAGTAAAAACTTTATTTTTGTTTTTCTCTAATAACTTTGCGAGAAACTAACGTTTTTTTAAAAAATTTGGCAATTATGGTTTCATACCACGAGAAATTGATTTTTTGTGAAATTTTAATGTTCAATGTAGGTGGCGCTATCTGCGACATTATTCACACATTGATAATCTTATAACTTTTTTGTGCCCTAGTGTATTTAAGTTTTTAATAAACATAATACTTTATCATATTTATTATATAAAAAGGTGTACTAAGTTCAGGTTGCCCAGAGTTGCCGTTTCGGAGATATTTGCATTTAAATTATTTAGTGCTCCCTGAGCAATTATTAATAATTTGCAAACAATTTTTTTTTCTTAAAATACCTATGAGAAAACAAATGAAATTTAGAGACGCAGTTGCTATGAAAACTCCATGTTGTTATTTGTTTGTTGATTATTGTAAGATAGCTTTGTCAGAAAATGTTTCATTTTTAAGTTTATAGTAAGTTTGTGTTTCCATTGCTGCCTTCGACACGATATTATCTAGGGTCAAAGTTATTTTAAATAAAGAAAGTTAAAGAATAATCCAATGGTTGTATTTATTATTTCCAATTACCATTATTAGAACATTAATTATCATGTAAAAATTAATTGATAAGAAGTAACAAAATATTATTTGCTTGCATGAGCTAACGCACTAACCAATTTAAATGGAAATATCTCCGAAACGGTAACTCTGGGCGACCTGAACTTAGTATACCTTTTTACGTAATAAACATGAGAAAAGTATTACTTTTATAAACACTTAAATACACTGAGGCACAAAAAAGTTATGACCTAATAAATGTGCGAGAAATGCCGCAGACAGCGAATTTCACAAAAAAATCAATTTTTCGTCCTTAAAAAAAAACATAATTACCAAATGTTGTAAAAAAATGTTAGTTTCTCTCAACGTTATCAGAGAAAAACAAAAATGAAGTTTTAACTTTAACACCCTATATCTCAGTTAATATCAACTTTCGGATATAGGTAAGTATAAATAAATCCTAATATTTTTAAGTAAGGAGTCTGTTGTTTTTCCATGTACCATTAATTAGCGGACACCCTGTATATGCAACAAGAGTATATATTACGATGAAAGTATTATTTTTTAACGAATGAGAATTTCAGCAGCACGAGAAAAAAGGGCAGAATTCCGTTATTAAAAATACGAATGATATTGACACAGTATCTTTCGGCAGCAATTATATAGGTATATAAAATACTGTTGAATGGAATATTTAATTTTTACTTATATACAAGAGCTTTGGTAAAAAATAATTGTAAATTCTTCTTATTTTTGAATTTTTTTTTACTTATCCTGCATGTTCAGGTTTTAAATATCGAAGGTTAAAGAAAAACGGATCAATGTAAAAATCGAACCACTTATATTTTAGAGACAAACGACTGGTTTACACGTCGATTTGAGAGTTCATCGCATTATAAATTCTTCATCAGTCTTTCTTATAGTTCGACATTTAAAGGTTCAGGTTTGTTCGGGTAAAATGTACGAAGCGAATGTTTTGATAATTTAAAAATATTTTCTTTAACTTTGCAATCGTTTTTTTTTTGCCGATAGTATTAATTTTTCGAAAATAAAAAAATATCAAGTTCTGTAATTTTGGAAAATAAAGTCATGCTAAAAACTGTTATAATTTTTAAAGAGCCAACTCGTGGTAGCTATTGTCATTAAAATTTAATTTTAATTTTTATTTTTTCATATTCTTGATGAATATTCAATTTTCAAGTTTTATTGCGTTTTAAATTTTTTTATACACTATTTAACTCTTTACGACTTTTTCCCACAAAACTCAGTTTTTCCAAATGGAAACATGACTCACTCGGACAAATTCATGACAAAAAATACGACACGAAGCGCAAACGGCTTTGCATTTATCTAGGCATATAATAAATAAACATACTGTTCATTGCCATTTAACGCTGTGGTCTTCATTTATTTTTATTAATACCATAGTTATGAACCAATAAAATTAAAATTTTTCATTTAATTAAACAATAGTTTAATTTGATAAACTTCACTATAAGGAGGTAAAGAAACTCACAGTCTGCTCCACTAGTTTAATAACAATTAATAAAACCAAAAACCATACATGTTTCGAAGGCTTAAGCCTTCATCTTCAGTGAAAAATAAAACATCAAAGGGTACCTATGACATTGAGGTAACTGTAAATAAGAAAAAGAAGTTTAAATAAGTTAAGTTAAGCAAAAATGATTGAAAGAAATGGAATTGACTCAATGGGGTAGTATAATAGGGGAGTAAAAAGTATGAAAACTCTTTCTTACCTAGCAAAGCAGGAAAAGAAAAACTTTTTGATTATGTAAAAATGAAGAATAGAAATAAAAAGGGTAAAAAACTAAAGGTTTCTTTTCTTGTTAACTTGAGAATGCAAACTACCTTTTGACGCAAGAATGACAGTTTTAGCCATCAAAATAGCGGATGTGCGTCATCTTGGTAAAACAAATTAAATAGAAAGAGGGGTCTTGCGATACATCATTTTGAAGGTCCTATCGGGTACTTTACGATCCCAGAATATTGTGTCCTTATTCGTACCAAAACAAAACAGCGGGGTTTTAAATATTGGATAGTTATCATTTTTTATTATCATTTATTTCATTTACCGTCTTAGGAAATAAATACAACTTTGAATAGTGTAGTAGGAATCAGAGAGTTACACTTTCTTGCATATTTTATGGGAATCAAATTCAATACAGCATATGGATGCCATCTTGATAAAATAATTGAGCAGGAAGTGGGGTCTGGCGATACATAATTTTAAAGATCCCATCGAGTACTTTACGATCCCTGAATATTGTGTCCCTATTCGCACCAAAAACAAAATGGCGGCTTTTTAAGAAATAATATTTACTATTTTTTTCTTTTATTATTTTCGATTATATTTTACAACTTGGCATAAAGGTGTGAGTATCAAGCCAGCTGTTCTAGATAAATTGGAGGTTCTTTAAAATCTAAACTAAAGTAGAAAAAGAAAAAAATAATAAATATTATTTTTTAAAAGGCCGCCATTTTATTTTAAAATAATGTATCGCAAGATCCACTTCCTATTCAATTTTTTCTATTAAGATGACGCCCATCCGCCTTTTTGAATTTAAGCCATACAAGAAAGTGTCAGAACTGTTTCTTACGTACGTCAAAAGGTAGTTTACTTTTCCCGATAGATCACACCCACATTTTATAAAAAATTTATCATGGGGGGAGGGGGGGAGGGATAGGATTGGGCATTCAAATTCATTTTTAAAATTCCTTTATACATGCACAAAAGTTTTTTTAAAATTTAAAAAATCGAAAACTAACGCAGTACATCACAAACAGTTTAAAACAATTCAAAAACAAAATTAACAAAGCGAACATCATAGATATGGTCTAGGAACTCTCGAATAGAATAAAACGCATGTTATATTACATATTTTTTTACAGCCCACTTAAATGTGTTCATCTTTATGTTCCTGATAGATACTGGAATTCTATTAAAAAAGGTCGGAGCTTAGTGCAGAGTCGTATTCCGTGATTTTCTCTATCTATATGGAAATTATCCCTGCTAATTGTGTTGTAATCGTAGCCGTCATCAACCGGCAGGCAAGTACTCATTGATATAATGGGAGGGAATGGTAAGTATCCACAGATCCTTGTAAGCGTTCCTGACATCAGTGCGGTAATTAAGCGCAGCGAGAACTTTTACTGCCATGCGCTGAAGCGAAACCACTCTGCTCATATGGGCAGAATGACCCCACAATCAGCAAAGCATAGCAGCAGAGGGACTGCACGAGTGTATGGAAGGCCACCAGAAATACATCAGGGCTCACCACTCTCGAAAGTTGTTTCAATAAGTGTACCGCTCTCGACACCCTGGAACAGAGAGAGTCGATGTGGATGTAAAATTTTAGTATGGGATCCATTTGAACATCAAGGAATTTCACTGCCGCAGGGTTCTCTATATTATGGGGTCTAAGATCAAACACCATGTCTTCGATCTTATCGGCGTTTAGGCTCAATCGATTTGCTGCGAACCAATCACCTAAAGACCTCCGATTATCCTTAAAGAATCGCACTGTATAACAAAAGTTACCAGAAAATTGTCCTCTTACATGTAGTTAAAAGACATCAAAGTTGACAAAGAAAATTTATTTAAATTACACCTAAGGAGTTATCAGCATGGTAATAAGAAGCCCTATTTGTGATAGGAAGTTGGTAAATGGTCTATAATGTGCCACTTAGCCATTGTTGCAGCTCAGAAATTACTTTTCATATGAGCGATTTATTCGAATGAAGTAATTGCCTTAACATTTGTTGTGGTTGCCGTGATGTTCTCACTGTAAGGTATTAATTTCATTTTCACAAGTCACTAAAGAGTTTTAAATTTAGTTCATCAAAATATTTAGATCTCATATCGTTTCCAACGCGATTATTTTTAAATACTAAACCGTGATGTGCCTAAATAGCTTTAGTACTGTAAATGACAACTGTACATTCTGTAATACTTTTTTTCTTTATGAATATAATGAAAATCTTATAAAGATATTATAATAATACAAAACTTGGTTGAGTTATTCTTAGAGTACTTTCGATGCTTTCTGGAGGCATTAGAGTTATTATCAAAGATAGAATGTTCCGGTTTTCATTTTTTGTGCCACTTTTTAACGAATCGCGAGATTCCGATGTCAATTTTGGCATGGCTCTCTTAGTTTTAATCTACTGATTTTGAAAATATTCGCTCCTCATATTTCAGTTACTCGTTAATTATCAAAAAGGTAAAAACTGACGCTAGAGAGTTTTACATATAGTTCAGTGGCGTAGCCAGTTTTTCTCTAAAAGGATTAGTTTTTGAGATAGAGTTAAACCTCTGTTAGTGACTTCCCCTATAATGTGACCACCTGCGTTGAACTTGGCACTCATCGTCGTAATTTATAATAAACATTAATGCTAAACAGCCTCGATTAAGGGTAGATAAACTCGAAATATAGGTAAACATACACTAATTATATTGTAGGTGGATCCATTCAATTATTTGCTTTATAGGCTGATGAAAGAGTTGGTAACATTATAGTAGTTTCGTTGTGAAGTGTTTTCGTGTATTTTGGGACTAACGTGAATATTTTTTTGAGATGGCGGAAACATGGCAATGTCTTTCTATAAGAAAACAAGTTGAAATTATCAAGGAAAGTGAAAATATTCGTTTAAGTAAAAGGAAATTGGCTGAAAAATTTAAAGTGGCCAAGTGACTATGTTGCTTCACAATACAGCAGGGGCAAGGGCTGCAATGATGAACAAGAAAGAAAGTATATATTTATGTGTAAAGTATACAGGGTGTTACAAGGTGTTACAGGGTGTTACATTCGCCGTTCACCGCTGGGATTTCGGAAACGGTAAGAGAAAGTCAGTTGAGTAATTATGGACCCAATATTGCAAAAATAAGTCGAGGGGTTTTCAAAGTATTTGAAAAAATCTAAAATTTTGCGTTTTGGTTCTTATTTTGTCCTGACTAAATTTCGCTGTCTCATAGCTACTTTTTATTCTCCACAATATGGCATTAACAGATCTTGCATGTGACGTTTCGTCCTTGGGTCACCATCATCAACTTAATTTTTTTAAATATGGGCCTGGATATTTTGAATTTGTTACACACACACACTTTATATTAATATTATTTTTTTAATTAATTAAGTATACTTTAAGATTTAAGAAAATATATAGTTGTTTATATTTATCTTTAAAAAGAAGTTTAAGATAAATTTGTGCCGTTCGTAAATAGCTACTTAATACCTACAGTTTTTATTTCCTTGATTATTATGCCCCTTCTACATTTTAAACTCATTTAGTGATCACCGAGATTTACGTTATACGTTACATCAAACAAATAAATTATCTAAATGAACCATTTACGTAATACGAGCACATTGACATTTTAATAAGGTAATAAAGCCCCACTTGTACTGAAGTATGCTCGAATTGCATGTAAATACATTCGTATACTGGTAGTGAGCAACATCAGCACTGAATTGCTTACATTACAAGAACAGTTTAACGGCATGTTGATGTAATTGTTATGGTAATGTATATTTGAGGTAATAAGTGGAGATTTCGCAACCAGATATTGTGTCAGATTCGGAGATGTGCTACATAATATGTAAAAAAATATATAAACTCCTGGACAAAATTAACGCAACATCATAAATTTGCCATATTTTTGATGACATTTATTTTCTGAATTTATGATCCGATTTGAATGATTTTTTTGCATTGTAGGTTGGTTCCTTGACAATGTCATAGTTTTCGCTGTTTATGATAAAAGTTTAATTTTCGATTTATACTGGGTGTACTAAAAATGCTATGTTTTTCCCTGTGGAGTATATTAACAATCGAAACATATTGCAGTTAACATTAAACGGTAGGTCCATCTTTCCCTAACAGTTTCTTTTTTGGTTTACTTCATTATCTCTGTTATTAAAGGAGATACACCGTTTTATAGCTTAACATGTTTTTATAGACTTTAATATTCAACACATCTTCATCTTCGAAGGATCATTATAAACTTTATTTTTTTAAATACGACGATGTATGACACATTGTGGTTTAATGACGTTTCGAGGGTTTTTTGAACAACATCAGGAAATTTTGGGATACATTCCTGTATTTCTCCTAATTTTATAAATAATATCTCATAAGTAAGCTTTAAATTTTTACTTATGTTGGACTAGTTCAATAAATAACAAATAATTTAATAATAAACCACAAATAAGTTAACTTACTTATAAATTTTATCAAAAATTATTCTCCATTACAAAACACTAAAAAGAAATAAATATAAACTTCATATTCTACTGAATTCTATCTTGAAAATGTTACGCTGACAACAAGGAGCTTATCACAAGAAAGCCAGCGACTGAAACAAAGAGAATTTATTGTCGTCGGAATATATTAAAATAAAATACTATTCAAAGCGATCTTAAGGCCGGATTTATTTTTAGTTTGTAAGTTTTTTGTCGAGAATATTACGTATAGATAACACAATCATTGCCATCCAAGAAATGGACATTATAAACTGTTTGCCACGTTGATTCCCTGGAGAGTCTTTCGGATATAGGGAGTTTCAGTTGTGTGCTAGGAAAATTGTATTTGTCCTATTTTTATTCCATTGGTGCTGTGTGGTGAATGTAACACGAGAAAATATATTATTCTGGGGAAAAAATGTTTTTGTGGACTTAAGTTAGGAAAAATAGTGTAATAAGATTTATAAAAGGTGCCCTCGATTGGAGTCTATAGGAGTTGGGTTATATTTATTTTGCCAATTAGCGTGAATTATTTGTTATGTGGTGAAATAGGAACGCTTTCGGCATATTTAACATTTAAAAATTATGTAAATTTCTAAATTTTTGTACAAAACCTATCAATTTTCTAGAAACTAGTTGCCGCAAAGACGGTGATACATTATATTCCAAGAAAACCTAAAGCTGGGTACTGACTTGAGCAAATTGACTCGCATGAATTGCGTACGCAGAAAGAAATATGTACGCCCAAAGATGTTTGTTCGCGAAAATTATTTGTTTCGTTCATTGCGCGCAAATTGTTGTTCAGCATTTGTTTAGCATTTATGCACACGAAAACTCTTTGGTCTTTGTAGAAGACCGACAGCCGCCGGAACCTGTTTGTGAGGGTAAAAAATTTACGCGCACATACGCGCAAACCGTTCGTGTGAGTAAATTTGCTGAAGTCACTACCCAGCTTAATAGTTGTCCCGCCAGGGGATTTATGTGATGAAACTCCTTTAACGAAACTGGCGAATTTATAAATGTTTATTTCAATCATCTGTCAAATATACTGTTTGGACCAATCAAGCTCTTTCATTTACACCAAATACACAACATTATTTTGATAAATTTTTCGGCTTCTTTACAAGTGATAAAATGGTCTCGTTGGTCCAAAGAAGTAAAAATCGTTTCTAAGTAGGCGGAGAACTAGAAACTGACTTTTATTAAATGTCAAGTTTGAATGACTTTTTCTTTTAATATTGTATCTTCCTTTAGATTTAAATTAATTTACCCATTATAAGCGGAAAACTACTTTAAAGGTAGAATTTAAGTATAAAAATATGTACCTACTCTATATTTTCTATCTTTATCCTAGAAATAATCTTCAAATCAAATATAGCTCGAGTGTCGTTTTAATTTTCGATACAAATTTTCATTATTACGCTCAACGATTTGTTTTTTTGAAAATTTTACCTAATGATCGTTTGGGCATGTTTAGTCATAGAATGAACATGCCAAGGATATTTTGTAAAATATCCACATTTTTATCGCTAAAAAAGATCTCTTTTACCTTACCTTAGATAAAACTCCTTTAACGACGCTGGCGATTTTATGATTGATCATTTCCCCTATTGTGAAATAGACCAATCAGACACCATAATTTTTTGAATACTTTTTGTTTCGATAAGTGGTTAAATCCTGAGACCTGTTTATTGTTTAACCGCAAATAAACTTCAAAATATTAATTTTTATTATCAAGAAAATATTTTGTTGATGGCTTTAATTTAAATTATTCCGGAAATAAATTATCCAAATATTTTTTGAATGATTGTGTTTTTTGGCGAATAGTTTCATGTAAAATAATTTTAAAATAAAAACTCTCGACCGCTTTGCGCTCCCTTAGTGGACATATTGTAGGTAACAAAAATGTATAGATGTTTATATTTATCATCAAAAAGAAGCTAAAATTTGCGATATTTTTAATAATTTACGTTACTTATAATATTGCTTGATCAATTTATTAGATTATTGTGTAAGTCTTTATATTTATATTTTTAATTATTTATTCTTAACATGAACTGATAATTATGAAAAGTATAATATGTTGGTATGTTTTATACAATCCAATGAAAAATAAAATTAACAAAAACTATACGTTTCTGTAGAAGCCTAAAGTATTTTCTAATTAAAAATATAGTAGGTATACAGTTTGTTACATTTAAAATTTTGTACTTCTATTAATAACTCAGAAACTAAACTTTTTAGAACTTAAAACGCCACTGAACTTTACCTAAAATTCTCTAACTTATTGAAATATCTTAAACGCAAAACGGTACGGCTCGTTAACTCTTCGGTCAATTACCTTTCGGCCAGTTGACTTGATCCCGTAAGTTTTGTTGATTACTATTAAATATAATTTCAAAATTTAGGATTCTTAATGGCATTCATCAATTCTTCTTAATAAAATAAATAAATGTAATCGCATTATTTTCCATGGCATCAAAATCAGACTAATGTACTAGCAAGTAATTAAAGGGTGTCAATTTAAAAAGTCTCACCCTCAAATAATATTAAAAATCGGGAAGTGGATTGTGAAGTAGGACGTTTCTTCTCTTTGGCAAATGCATGGTGATGCAATAATCCAATATTTTTTTTACCTTGACTCTTCTTACCGAATACCTTGAATACCATCAGGTCTCAAAAATATTTAAAACTTTCCAGAAAATGTACATGGTAATCACAATTCAACGTTCATTGTAAAAAATGCATTAATTAGAAACTTTCTTATTTTAAATAGAACACCCTGTATATTTTGTTCAAACTACAAATTAGTTGTTCTGTATAAATAGTATTTACTACTCTATACCTATAACAAGGCGTTTCCTCAAAAAGATAAATGTATTCCGAAAATACTATTTTTCAGTGTGCTGTGAAATCAATTGTACATAGATACTAATGTATACTGATGAAAATTGATTGATTGCTTAAAAAATAACTTTGTAAAGCGTTTTTTCATTGAATTTATAAATAAAATGCAGTTGATTATTTTAAATGGTTTTGAATTTGATGGTTTAATTTTTTATTTTTTTAAAAGTAACAAAGCCACAAATTTAAAACTTTAGTGAAATTAAAAATATGTTAAATTATAATATTAAAATTATAAATTTCAAATAATGAACTGCATTTTATTTATAAATTTAATGAAGAAACTATTTAAAAAGTAGTTTTCAGGCAATCCATTAATTGTCCTCTGTATACAGTAACTACCTATATACGTTCTCATAGCCAACTTGAAAAAATAGTATTTTCGGAACAAATTTTATTATTTTGAAGAAACGCTTTGATATAGGTATAGAACAGTAGCTACTATTTAGAAAGAACAACTAATTTGTCATCAAATTAAATAAAAATATAAAGGATGTTCTATTTTAAATAAGAAAGTTTTTATAGGTTTAGTTCTTTCACAATGAACTTTGAATTGTGACCACCATGTACATTTTCTGACAAGTTTCAAATATTTTTGAGACTTGATGATGGTCTAGTTATTCGGTAACAAAATTAGTTCGAGAACTAAGGTAAAAAATTATATGATTTATTTCATCACCATGCATTTGCCAAATAATTATAAAAAGTCCACATGTCTCAAAAACTGGCAAATTCAGACACAAAGATGTTTTTTGCTTAGAAATTCATGGTTAATCGAAAAATACAATAAAAATGACCATGTTATATTTAAAAAACGAAAGTTGGCAGATACTTCCGGTATAACCGAAAATGACAGGAACAAGTGAATATTTTAATTGAAGAGAGCATATCGATAAACCTAAATCCGCAATTTCAGAAACATATGTTCACTAGTTATCCATATAATTCTTATGAAAGCTCGTCGTGAATCACCCTGTATTTATTACCCGTGATTCAATATAAGGGCAACTACTTCGACCAAAGCGTTAATAATTAAATAAATGAGGCAGCGTTATTTATTTAGGATATTAATCTAATAAAGGGTTCACAAGAACGGAGAATAATCCCTTTCAATTTATTATTTATTAACAAGTCTCCTTGGTCTGAAGTTTATCTTAAGTGCCATTAAACTGTATGAACATCAGATGACGTATTGAATCAATTTATTTACGTTGAATTAAATCTGTAACTGCGTTAATTAGCATGTTTACGAAAACGCACAAAAGGAAATAGAAGATCTTGAACTTCTTTAAGCAATGGTACTGGACAATAGAATTGGAAGAATATAAAATAAATATGACTTTCCATACAAGACAGATATAATATACTACGCTAATTAATTATCGAATATTCAAAAGTTCACGTCCAAATTAATAAGCTGTTTCGTTAATAATGAACCCATATTAATATATATTTTTTCAATGATAGAACATGGATTCTACAGTTTAGGGTAGAGCAGATTACGCCCTGATACGTCTAATTGTATGGGGTAGCGCATAAAATCTAGATGCATGGGCATTTCCTAAAATTTAAATTTGACTCTCATACATAATGCCGCGTCCACACCAAACCAACAAAACGAAAACAAAACAACAACACAATATTTTTCAACAATTTAGAAACAAATCGGCAACATTTTATCAGCTTTTATGTTTTGTTTCGGTTTTTCGCAACTTATTGTTTCCTGCCAGGTCCACACCAAACCACCAAAATACAAACAAAACAGCAACACAACATTTTCAACAATTTAGAAACAAATCGGCAATATTTTATCAGCTTTTATGTTTCGTTTGGATTTTTCGCAACTTATTGTTTTCAGCAACACAACATTTTCAACAATTTAGAAACAAATCGGCAATATTTTATCAGCTTTTATGTTTCGTTTGGGTTTTTCGCAACTTATTGTTTTCTGCCAGGTCCACACCAAACCACCAAAACAAAAACAAAACAGCAACACAATATTTTTCAATAATTTAGAAACAAATCGGGAACATTTTATCAGCTTTTATGTTTTATTTCGGTTTTTAGCAACTCATTGTCTTCCCGTCGCGGAGCGGTACACATCAAAGAGTTTCTATTTTGTTCTCATTTCGGGCAACACTGAAGGTGCAATTTAGAAACAAATCGGGAACATTTTACCAACTTTTATGTTTTGTTTCGGTTTTTAGTAACTCACCATCTTCCCGTCGCGGAGCGGTAAACATCAAAGAGTTTCTATTTTGTTCTCATTTCCGGCAATACTGAAGTTGTTACACACCACAATACTAGTTGATGTTCAATTCTGTGATCGAATTGCCACGGAATAAAAAATTCCCTCTTGAATTATTTATTTAATAAATATTAATTTTTGCTATGCAGATACAACGAAGCCGACGGCACCTCCTTAACTAATTAGACCGATACCGCCCTAGCGGTGTCTTGCTTGGAACAAGCCGTCACCAGCAAAAAATATATTTAAAATAAATAATTTAAGAAAGTATTTTTATTTCCGTGGGAATTCAATCAGATTCAAATATCAACTATAGGTACTGCAAAATAAGTACAAAATGAAACGGCAGTACTGACAGGTAAAGCTTGAGAACTATGAATAGTCGCATCATCGATAGTTTATCGATAGTGGACCACTATCAAGATTTATCGATAGTTCCTAATTCATAAAACCCTTAATAAAAGGTCATTACTCGGCCCCACACCCCCCGAAATTAAATAAACAAGTCTGTTTTCTTGTCAGGTAGTATTAATATGATATAGTATAGATGAAAAATTACTCACGACTTTACGGACTGGTATGATTAGCTGCTCTTGCATGCGGTGTGAAGTCCGTTCGGGGCGCCTATATTTTTAAAGATAGCCTCACCTCCCTGGGATATTTTTCTTAAAAACGAAAAACTAAGGTTTACTCTTAGGTAAAAATCAAAATTTTTTAAGTTTTGAACCCCCTATGTACAAAAACTAACTATATTACACATACTGAAAATGCGGTAGATACTGGGGCATAAAATATGGTATCATTCGAAAGGGTAACAGGCAGCTCGCCTAAATAATCTAAGATTTTAAAATAACATATTTTTTTTGGTTTTGATACTGGTATTACCCTGTATAATAAAAGCACTGATCCTACTATTAATCAAAAATATCGGGAACTCTCTAGAAATGCTTTTTTCTGTTTAATATTTGATTTAATTGTTTTTAGTAATTTATAAATAATTATATGCCTATTTTTAAGATAAAATCATTATTATTTTTAAAACTTCCAACAATTGAAAATATCAGCAACTTCGCGCCCATCGTTTCCACCTAGGTGTTCCATTAAAAATACAAGTTTGATTCGCCACACTTTTTGGGTCATCCTGTATACCATTTTTAATTCCCCACCTTGTGCCGTATTTTCCATCCCGACATCGCTGGCGATCATAAAATAGATACAAAAAATTAATACAAATTTTAAAAGAAAATGTTAGTTATATTTTTTTCTCTTTGAAACAATTTAGAATATTTTGCAATACTTTAGGTAACTGGCGAAATATTTTTTTAAGCCAAAGATATTTTAGGGAAGCGAAACATCAGAGAATTTGGAAGTGTTTTTCTTGGCGAAAAGCACAACAAGATCTACCTGGAAATTTTGAAGCGAGTTTCAACAAGATTTTACATTCATGACAGTAAACTTCTATGATAATAATTTTTACTAGGTCATTAAAACTGAGTAAACTTTCGATTTATAAATAAATTTAATTAAGAAAAAAATTTTAAAACGACCGGATTCATGACGTGAACGGATTTGAAAATATTCTCTATGAAATAAAATTCTCAATGGTTTATTCCTAACGGGATCACAAGAGAAAATTAATTTTCATCGTCGGTGAACTAAAAATACACATTTAGACCCAACCGCTTACGGAATACGAAGTGCTCTTAAAAAATGAAACAGTATAATTGAAGAAAATTTGTCTCAGGCCCTTCAAGGAAGAAAGTGTCAAAATAATTCAATTTCCTTTCCCAGGATCACTTTAAAATGAAAAAATATGATAAATTTAAGTAAATAAGTGAAACGAAATATCATTATTTCAAGCTCTAGGCATGTTACGGTAACATGACACGTAAAAATATTTTTAAAAAAGCTACAATTCAGCGGTTAAGAAAAAAGATATAAAAATGAGTACATCAGGCTTATACAACGTGTCCAAGTGGTTTATTATTAAATTATTTGTTATTAATTGAACTAGTCCAACATAAGTAAAAATTTAGAGCTTACTTATGAGATATTATTTATAAAATTTAGGAGACATACAGGACCGTATCCCAAAATTTCCTAATGTTGTTCAAAAAACCCTCGAAACGTCATTAAACCACAATGTGTCATACATCGTTGCATTCGGAAGAAAAAAAGCTGTCAAATTCCGATATCAGAAAAATAGGACCGTATTTAAAAAAATAAAGTTGATAATGGCACTTTGAGGACGACTCGTCGGATTACAAAACAATTAACGCTCTTAGATAGAGCGGAGCAATGCAAAGGTGCAATTTACTTTAGAATTCGATCTCAAACAAACCCGGAGAAACAATAAAACGATTTTTCAGAATTACAGTTTTTTCCGGATATCTCCGGAACTACTCGGAATTTTAAAACTTTTCATATTATTAGGCACGTAAATGCGCAACTTTACCTCCATTTAATCGACTACGTATCACTTACGGTTCCCGAGATCCCTGTACTGGCCCTCCTTATCTTGGACACGTTGTATACAAAATACGGGGAAAATTCATCATTGGGAAGACGAAGTGGTGCAATTTCAATAGGAATAATAATTAAATTAATTATTTAATAACTGTTAGGGGTTTAACCCTTATCTGGTGACCATGAGACTCCGCAAAACTGTATAAATAGTCATCATTTAACGGACAGTGACAAAAATGAATGAAAATGAAGCAAAACATGACCGGAAATGATATGCATGGAAGACGAGGAATAGTGCATCGTTTCCAGTATTATTATTATGGAAAAATAGGTTTAAGTAAAGTAAAAAAGAGCCAACCAAGACGTCTGGATGGTTGCTCATAATATAATTAATTGTACTAGTATAGAACGACACAAAATTTTTTGTTTTGTGTAGGATTTTTAAAATTTTTTTATTTAAAATATACTAATTTTAAAACATATATTTTGTTAATTTCTATATGTTTTAAATTTTTTTTGGTATATGCGTTATATTAATTTTATATAACAAGAAATTGAACATATTTATTATATTTTTATTAAGACTCTCATTTACTCATTTTATTTTATTTTTTAATTAAGCATTTAATTTTTTCTTTTTCATTTTAAAATACCATGGCAACATCGTTTTATCAATTAAAAAAAAAATTATCACAATATTTTTTTTTTACTTTCGAGAAAATCAGCTTTTTTACCTAGGAGTCTGTTAGACTCATGGTCACCATTACTGTAATTAAATTAGGTTCACCAGTTAAGCATTAAATTAATACCTGCGTGATACAGCGGTCTGATCTACAGTTCAACTCAGGGAAACTGAAAAGTACAGATTTGAAATAATTTTTTAATTGATATTATTTTAAGACGAGTTAATTGCTGAAGGAAGCATAAAGAAAAAAATTATTGCTTTTAGAGTTATTGAATATTTACAATAATTACGAGCGTTTAAACATTACAGGGAACCGACCTAGAACCAAAATTCTATTTTCAGCAAATCAACCATTAGCATTTCTAAAAGCGATGTGAATCGCTCAAAATAAACTACTGAAACTTCGGAATTTATTATTTATTAATAGTTGGAGTATGTATTTAATACAATAACTCTAGGATTAAAAAGTTTACTTGATTTAGTTAATGATACTAATTAATTGAAACGTTGTCCTCAATAACCAAAGTAATGGAGAAAGCTATTAACCAACATCTTCTAAAGTACCTGGAAGGCTTCAACATTATCAGCGATCATCAATATGGTTTTCAGAAGTCCAGATCAACTGGAGATCTTCTAGCCTATGTCACCCATCGTTGGAACAACGCAATCGAACATCATGGGGAGTCTCGGGCTGTTGCACTGGATATTTCTAAAGCCTTTGATCGTGTTTGGCATGAGGGACTTCTAAGTAAACTGCGATCCTATTAATGCTCAGTCGATTCTGTGTAAGGTTTTCTTAAGGACCGCTCTCTGCAAGTGGCGATTGACGGATTTCTCTCAGACATATTCACCATCAATGCCGGTGTTCCTCAAGTGTCCATATTGTCTCCCACTCTCGTTTTACTCTACATTAACGACCTTCTAGTGATATCTCATCTTTCTCTTTGAATGCACAAACATCAGCTGCCGACGCACATCTTCGCAGACAGTATGAAGTATCACGCCTCAACAAAGACCTGGAAGAAATTTTGGCTTGGTGTGACAGTAACCAAGTCGAATTTAACGCTAAAACCCCAGGCAGCAGTTTTCTCTAAAAAGGTTAACATTACAAAACCAGATATAATCATGAACGGACACGCAATCCCACTGGCTTTATCTGTTAATTTGCTGGGCGTCAATCTGGGAGGAAATATGTCTTGGCATAACCACGTTGTCGCAATCGCCAAGATAGCTTCTCAGAAACTTGGTGTACTCTTCCGAACCAGAAAGTTGTACAGACCTCAACAACTTTTGACACTATTCAAAGCACAGATTTGACCATCACTAGAGTACACTAAAGTACACAAACATACTCTTCGGCTACTGAATTCCATCGAAAGAAGGGCCATTCGTCTGATTGGAGACCACGAGTTGACGAAAAACCTCGACAGCCTAGAACATCGAAGACCGGTTGGGGATTTGACTCTCTTTTACAGATATTTTCATGAAAAGTGCTCGACTGACCTTGTCCTCTTAATTCCGCTCTGAGCGGCGAATAGCAGAAATACACGACGAACCACTACCGCCCATCCATATGTGTTTAAGCTTAGTGCTCCTCGAACTTCATTATTTAAGAATTCTTTCATCTGGAGGACTTCATCCTTATGGAACGACCTTCCCGATGTCAATTTTCAAAACGAATATAACCTCCAGCGATTCAAAACCAACGTGAATCGCTTTTTGCGGACACGTACCACTCCCAAAGTGCCCTAAATGATTTTTCCTATAGGGCTTGTGTTAGATCGTAAAAAAAAATATCGTCCACCAAATATGACAAATGCATTCCAAATTTACCACATTTGCGATTTTTGTGGAATAAGCTAATTCTCAGTTAATGAAAATTTCCCCTAGATATCGCCAACAATATTAATAGGAAGTCCTATAAATTTAAAAATTACATGAATATTGGATAAGTCCTATTAGTCAACTAGTATTATATTAAATCGTTAATAGTTACTACAAAATTGCTCTAAGAACGTCGTTTACATTTTGAATGGAGTTGTAAAATTTTCATATAATTTTATTTTGCCTAATATTCGGAGTTATGCATATTTCTAAACATTTTTTCTATTAATCAGGGTTTTTTTTTTTTGGATCAGTTAGATAATAAAATATTGTTACTTGTTTAAATTTTGTGAAATAAACGTGAATAAAACAAGCTTTTCTCTTATGCATTTTGTACTAGTCCAAGTTGATTTTAAATTAGATAATGAATATTATATAAGTCCACTATTTATTGTGGGTGTGCTATATAATCATCCAAACATCATTATATCCTACTAATTAAAGCAATAGAATCCAATAATTCATTTTTATTTTAAGCCGTAAATCAGTTTTTAATTCTTTCTGTAAAATTGTTCAATTCGGACTTGTGCAAATTTCATTTTAGGCCGACGATATGAGGAAAAATCTACTTGAGAACTCGACTTCCTTTTATCGTCCTTGTGGTGAGTATTTAACGTAATAATAATATTTCACCAAAAATTCCTAATAAAAACCATTTTATATAAGTTTTTGTCATTTATCTAAAAACTTTTTGTTTTTATCCACTTGTCATCCTTAAGGTCTCAATTGAAGCAACCCTCCGTTCATCTTTCCAATAACATGTAAATTTGCACAAACTATGACAAATTTTCACCACGCGAAGTAGAACTGAGAAAAGTTGCAACATATAGCTTGTAATAAAGGCGGCCGCTTTAAAGTTTAAAAGGAATTTAGGATATATTGCTAGAATAGGCATTTAAGGGCGGAACTATTTAACACTTTAGGGTATTATATTATCACATACTGGCTCTAGGGTATGAAAACGAAGACGATATTTTTTTCCTAAAATTATAATTAAAAATTTAGTTATCGTCCATCTATGTGGCTACTACAGGTCGACAACTTTAACTGTAGCTACAAAAGGAATGCGGGCAAAAAAATTTCTTGGGATAACAATGTTGTCACATATATTAAATTTTAATTTAATAACATGTTACCAAGTACACCCTAAAATTAAATTTACCCATTTAAAGTAAATTGTCATAAGTATATAAGAAACTAATATTCTATTATAGTTTCAATGTTCTTAAAACTTTCTTTTCATACTATTTATTTTAATATTTAAATTCAAAATAAAATATTTTTTCATTAAAGTACTTCTAATCTAAAAATAGGGCAACATGGTACAATATCAACGGTAACCATGGGTAACTGGTGGCTAGAGCTAATTTGATAGGTTATATCCCAGACAGAGGATGACGTCACGCTCCTGGTGACACGCCTACAGTGTCAGCGTGCTTGTTCGGCGATGTCCAATATGCTTCATCCAGTTGCGTAGTGATATGGTTTGTTTTAAAACTGTGATAATGAATGAATATACCCTGGTAGAACCCTTCATAGTCAAACCCGCGAAGTGACTGCCAATGTGTACAGGGTGTGTGAAGAGTTATCACAAATTAATACATTTAAATTGCCACTTAACCGAAAGCTAGAAAGGCTCACAATGTATATGGGAGTAAGCGTGGGTGCAGTAAAAACATGCACAAAGAAGATACTGAAAGGAAGAAAATAACCCGAATCAATTGTTGTCATCTCCTGTCAAAAAAGGGACCGTCTCTCTGCTGTCGAAAAAATCGAAGGCTTCGACTTTGGCATTGTTAGTAGAACAATACAAAAGTTTTATTTGGAACTAAAAGTATTTCCAACCTTAAAAAAGTTGCTGCAACAGCTGAGAAGTGACATAAACTTTCCATTTTCCCGTGAAACTTTGAGGTGCATGTTGAAATCAAATGGATTTTATTGGCGAAAATGCCAAAATAAGCGAGGAATATTAATGAAAAGGCCTAATATATTGCACTGGTGATACAAATATATTCATGCTCTGAAAAAATATGTATTATTACATTAGTAAGATAATAATAGCACGCCCATGACTCGGCCATGTTTTAAAAGATATTGCGAACAAACGCTTACTGATACCGCGTAGCTATAGACTTGCTTGTCGAACTGTAGTTATAAATCTTTTTATATAAGAAAAACGTCTTTTTCTAAAGCGTTTTATTCACAATCGCATTACTAAGAAAATATGAATTTTATTGAGAACTTCTGGAAAGTCCTGTATAATTTGGTTTAAGTTCTGCTCAGAATGTCTAGTAATCTGTTATTTTAGACCAAACTTTGTTTATACAATTGACGATCATAACTGTTCACGATTTAGTAATATAACTTTTAGATAGAGGATAATACTTATCTAATTATTATTTCCGATGTTAGACATGATATTTATTTATATAACTTTCTAGTCTAGTCTAACTCATGAAACAGCCAAAAAAACAATTCTTAGCTTATATTAGAACTTGTGACCCAACTCCAAATACCTTCTAATTAATGAATTTCCAATTGTCAGTTTAATAACACCAAGGCATCGTAAGAGGGTTTCAAAGAGACCGACATCTTACCAGGATTGTCACATCATCGCTATTCAATTGTTAGTCAGTAACTATCTTTAAAAGTTAGTTGGGAAATGTAATTTGAACCAAGAAGTTTTGATTGACACAGGAAAAAAATAACAAGCAATTCATTAAAATTATAATAATTTTTTCCTACTCCCATATCTATATTTTCCTTTCCTTCACAAGCTACACTATTCTCTATTCAGTTAACTGAAAGGATATAATTTTATATCCATCCAAGTTAGAATATGAAAATGACAAATCATAGTTAGCATTACATACCTAGGTTTTTTCGTTTTTAAATGTCAATTAATAGTGCATAATCCAGCCGAAGTTATTAATGTTAGTTCATAAGCAAAATTTAAATACCTCTAGTCCCATTAGATCAGTTGTATAACTCTCTAGATCTTTCCAGCAGTGACAGATTCAAAAAACACCATGGATACACAACTCCTTACAAACAAAGCGCCTCTAAGCAAAGTTAAGATTAATAATGGTCACTCAAAAGCATTAGCGTTAAAGTAATCTAAAAAACTGCACTAAAATGTACAAACTCAAGACCCAAGGACTAACAGCAGTCCTGGCTCGGGTTTTCGGTCTGGCTGCGTATCTTGGATGGGGAGCCCAGAGTTCCTGGAGCCCATTGGCAGTCCGTCCATTTGTCTGTAGAATCTATCCTTTTCCTGAAAGTAGGAATTATTCAGGCAGCATTCCTGGGAGGGAGAAACAAACAGATCCGGAGCAGCAGATCACGCTTGGACCCACGGCCACCACTTACAATGGGGACAATCAAGTATCATACTTAAGGAAGAACATTGGCGAAAGAGGAAATTCAAAGAAGCAGCTGTTATCACTCAGAATCCTGGTTGTTTTAGCAAACCCTCTTTAGATATAAGGAACATTTGGAAACCCCTGTTAAGCAAATGTAATCTTAGTTTAGGTACGTCCTCTAGTATTGACGCATGACTGCACCCACCTCGGTCATACTCGACTAACTTTCTCACCCCCCTTATTAGTATAAATACTCTCGTAGTTTAGTAACTTGCTCAGTATTCACCTGAAGACGACTGGAGATACTTACCAGTTGAAACGTTGTGATTTAAACGAAATAAAGACAATGGAAGTCCAAAACACGTCTCTCACTCATGATACAGTATTGTCTCTAACCTTCAAAGAAACATTAATAAATGTCTGTTGAGATTTTCATGAACAAGGTCTATAGTTCAAATCCCAATGACTTCAAACTTTTTTTGTATGTAAATAAAGCTTAAAATAATTTTATACCTTCATAAATTTGTTTGATCGATCGTAGAAAAAGTGTACGTACAGCTCGAGTAAAATGTTCATATTGCACTCAAACGATAACTTAAGTTATCGTACGATGTGGATATCATATCCACTCTTCTTGTACAAACTACTATTTTAGGTCTTAAGAAATATTATAATCAAAATAAATAGAGTTTTCACTGTATTTAAAAAAAAATTAATTAACAAAACTTTATGTTTTTCCTACACTTATGACAACTGGCGACAACCTGAAGATCGAACACATCGGCTAGCAATTAGAATGCAGGAACTAAGACAACCAATCAAATAAATAGTTCCTTCTTGTGAATAGGCAGTAGGGTGGTCTAAACGATTTATTCAAAAAGTATATAGAATACCCTGCGAGTGCGGACAATCCTATGTTGGTGAAACTCTACGATCACTTGAGGCAAGGATCAAAGGACATCAGAACCATACATGAAAAGGAGAAACACACAGATCCGGTGAAGCAGACCACGCTTGAACCCACGCCCATCACATGCAATGGGAACAGTCAGAAATCAAACTCAAAGAAGCACATTGGCGAATAAGGAAATTCCAGGAAGCAGCCGTCAGAACTCTTCTTGATTGCTTTAGCAAACCCCTGTTAAGTAAATGTAAGCGTAGGTTAAGTACGTTATCCAATGGTAACACATTACTGCACCCACCTCGGTTATGTTCAACTAAATTTTCACCCTCCTAAGTAGTTTAGTAACTTGTTCAGTATTCACCTGAAGACGACTGGAAATGTTTACAAGTTCAAACTTTGTGTTATAAATTAATAAAGATAAAGAAAGTCCAAAATACCTCTATCACTCACGTATGGAGAAATTGCATAGCATCTATTATAAAAATAGAAAATAAATATCCTGTTTTGTCGCCAGGAGTAATTCAACCGGGAAACGATTCTACTGCTGAAAATTCCGTCGATTCTCGTCATTAAATTGTTTTTGCATTTTAAATCAATCATGTTTGTTTCAAACGTATCTTAAAAATGCGTTACCTAGGTCTACCTATTATACTACTCAATCAAACTAGAAGTGTGTCAATCTTGAACGATTGGATCACAAAGATTGTATCAGTAGAAAGTAGTGAATAGTACCGAATCCTTAATGGTTAATATCAATCAATAGGTCATTTATTTTACTCGTAATATCCATAACCAGGCTCGCCATTAACGATGACTACAGACTGAGTACCGACCGAACATCGGAAACCGGCTATTGTTTAATGGAAAACGAAAGATAGGAAATATAGGAACGAAATAAGGAATAACATCGAAGCTAAAAGCTACAGAGACAAAAAATTGAGTATCTCCTCCTTTGCTACGCTGTCGTCGTCGGGTTTGTTCGGGTTATGCATGCATAATGCAAAAGATCGAATTGATTGAGAAGATTCAATCATTTTTTAAATCGGCCAGTGAAGTTCCCGTAACTTCACTGGCAACCTCTTATCAATGTAAACTAAAATGATACAAGCTGTAATATATTATTAATTTGAGTTGGTGAAATCAGATTTCTATAATGTATTAAAAATTAAGAAGCGCTACTTGTAATGTTGCACAATTTTTATTCAGTTTCCTGACACGTGTTACGGCCTCTCAGGTAATTTTCAAAGGAGTACAAACACTAATTTAAAAGGATATTTTATAGATGTATTTATTCTATGGTTAATCTAAGTTGAAAATAGTAATAAACTTAAAATTGTTTATTATATTGAGAGGTCCTTTGTGGGGTTTTTCTATTTTTAGATACAGGGTGGATAATATTAGTATTCTTATGTAATTTAATCTTATATGATTATATTATTGAAAATTATCACTTTTTTGATAGCTAGAGATTCTAATAGATTTAATTTTTTACTATTTTCCTGGATATATAGTGGTTTTATTTTGTTAGAAATAGAATGATTTTGTTCAATTCAACGATTTGTAAGACTTATTTTGTTCTGTTTTTGACAATAGATGATTTGTGTATTAAAATTCCTGTCCGTTTGACTAATGTAGACGCAATAGCACTCCCCAGTTTATTTGATATACTGCGCTATTTGAAATTTTGTCTTTAGTTTCTCTTTTAGCATTGCCTATGTGTCTACCTAAATTATTGACTTGTATGGGTGTGATGTTGAGATTTCTTAGTTTCTTAGAAATTCTTTGACTGGTGTTGCTCGTATAAGTGATTGAACAGTATTTGTTATTTGTTAAAATTGTCGGGTGTCCGAGATAAAGCAGTTTTAGAGTTTTTGTCTTAGTTTTTCATAAGTATTTTGTCTATAATTCTTGTAGTGTAATCGTTATTTGTAGCTATTGTTTTAATTATGTCAAGTTCTTTTTTATAATCGGAGTCTGTTAGGGGTATATTAACTAGTCTGTGCAACATGCTATTGTAAGTAGCTAGTTTCGTTTACTGTGGATGCCTTGACTCCGCTGGAATGACGATATCGGTGCTAGTTGGTTTTCTATAGATTTGAAATGTCAATTTATTATCTTGAAATTTTCTGTCAGTCTTTCCTCCTTTGAAAATATCCTTATTTTTAATGCTCAATAGAAAATAATTATCAAATTTGTGCCTCTCCATTTGAAAATTTTTGACAAATTTCTCAATTTAATTTTCTTATTGTTTGAACACCCTGTACTAATTGTTTTCAAAATATTGTAAAAAATCTATTAAAGCAGGTAAATAAATAATTATTTTTAAGTCAAACATTATTTTAGACATAGAACCTTAAGTATCTAAAAGACGCTTAGACTTAGTTATAGGACATGATGTCCAAAATTTAGGTTGTTCCATATAAAATAAGTAAGTTGACACCGACTTCCGGTATAACCGGAAGTGCTACCGTATTGAAAATATTTTAATCACTTTGCTCCCATCAACATTAGTATACGGACAAAATTGCAAAATTTTGCTATATTTAGTTTTCCATATGTAGATCGAATTGGTTCCCGGTGGGACACCCTGTATTTTGCCAAATGATGATTTAGTTGCTTATCTATTGTATTCTTAGTGGGATATTCATAATACCAGGGAGCAATATATACGAGTACTGTATTGTTTATTCATTCTGCAATAAAACTTTTGTTGATCCCAATGGATATAAATTATTTCTTGGTTTAATAAATTTTCTACCCCAAGTAAACTGCGTTAATTGCCCAAATTCAATTAAAAGTTACATTTGTCGATAACAAAGTAAACCAACGACTTTGTATTAAGGTATAAAGTTAAGCAATAAAGCTGGAAAGTTGGAAATTTCGATGAAATAGCACCTTGCAAACATTCCAAATATAAAGTTTATTTTCAAAACATCATAAAGAAAATCGCGATAAAAATAGAAACTCGAGTTTATGTGTTAATGTTGACCGAATGATGCGAAAGTGTGCCACTTTTGAAACATTTATGCAAAAAATAAGTCAGTTTCAAAGAGAATTTAAAAGTAACATAGTTTGCAGCTTACTACATAAACGTTTTAAGAAGTAGTAGTGATTTAAAAAATGATCGAAACTTTTCAATCATTCAATCGATCTTAGATTATTATATATACATAGCACTCCAGTCACCAGTATTGGTTGGTTGGTTGATTAAAGGCGGGGGTCG
The DNA here is from genome assembly GCA_963991005.1 of Barypeithes pellucidus. NCBI lineage: Eukaryota > Metazoa > Arthropoda > Insecta > Coleoptera > Curculionidae > Barypeithes > Barypeithes pellucidus. The sequence continues at coordinate 36,116,846 of OZ022556.1, forward strand.
GTTTAAAGGCCCGAACTTCAAATCACTGCTGCCTTTCGGCTTATTGTGGACCCCGATCTTGTTAGAAGATGTTTGTTCCTTCTATGAGGTCCAGTAACCTTCTACCAAGCTTGTCATGTGGGAGGTTGTCACCACGTTGTATGTTCCCGAAGACATTTTGTCTTCTACGGGACAGCGCTACGCAGCGGTATATTATGTGTGAGGCGGTTTCATCTATTCAATGGATCCGTTGTTCATCCTTATCCTCCGTTGAAGGTGTTTGCGCAAGTGGCAGTGGCCTGTTAGCAGACTCATCACTTGTTTCAGCTGGGGCCGTGTCAGGGTTAGCATCCCATTCGATAGTATTATCGATGGTTTTCCAATTACGGCCCGTGCGTGTATTTGACCAGGTAACTCTTGCCATCGAGATAGGTGTTGTTTTTTCGACCATCTATCTAATGTTGTTTTTGTTGCTTATTTTGATATTCCGAAGGCCGGTTCGGGGCCCCTGAGACTTTAGGCAGATCTGGCTCTCACCAGTTCATCTTCTTTTTCATTTCCTAATATCCCGGAGTGACCAGGGACCCACAAGAGTTCCACCTTGTTCACCCTGGCCGCGAGTACTTTTAGGTTGGTATGACACTCCAGTGTAAGTTTTCAAGTAAACCGATTGGAGTTCAGAGCCTTAAGAGCAGCTTGGCTGTCCGAAAGGATGTAAATCTTTTGGTCGTGATAGCCCTTTTCAAGATTTTGTAGTACACATGCTTATATGACATGAACTTCCGCGTGGTATACTGTGGCGTTGGTCCCTAGAGGAATGCTCATGTCCATCCTGGGCCTTTCCCCAAATATACCTGCGCCCACACCGTTGGCGGTTTTTGATCCATCGGTGTACCAAACTAGACCCTTCTCAAACGACGGAGATGCACTGTTTGTCCATTTATCAAAGTTCCAGTCAATCTTGAAAGGCTTCGTGAAATTGTATGTTGCTTTCATATGATCAGATTGCATATCCAAGAGAAGAGCTCATCGTTGATTAGATTCGTGGCTCTTGTGTGTCCAATTTTTACGGGGTGTTGTGTCCATTCCCCATTTGTGATCATCCTTGAAGCGCTGCAAATAGCCTCCATTCTGATGTGGATGGCTAGGGGTATTAGTCCCAGTATGATTTCCATTGCTGCAGTAGGGGTACTTTTCATCGTCCCAGTATTAATACTTGCGCATTCTGTTCTGATATTTTTATAATATAATGTTATGGGATGCATAGTTGTTATTATTAATTTATTTTATATTTCCTTCGAAACTGCCGAGTGTTTCGACGCCACCCGACGGCATAGATAGCAATGAATTGTTTATCTCTGCTGCTGTTATTTTGGATTTTATTCTATATTTCGTTTTAATATTTCCCATCGTTCGTTCTCCGTTAAACAATAATTGGTATGCGGCGCTCGATACTCCGTAGTCGTCAATCGCTATACTGGATATGACGATTTAAATAAATGAATCAATAGACAATTCAATACTTTCTACTAATACACTCTTTGTGATATGCAATGCCTATATGAAATGAGCGTCCAATTACGGGAAAAATATTTGTACCAGGCGATTTGCTCGCGGTGATGCCACTTGTTCCGTATTAAAATTAAAATCCATCAAAAAGTGAATTAAAAGTAGTTTTGAACGTCTCTCCCTAGGGTAATTCCTAAAATATTTAACCGATTTCTCTTAAATTTGCCATACCTATGTAAAATGAGTTTTCAATTACGGGAAAAATATTTATACTCGCCGATTCGCTCGCAGTGATACCATTTGTTCCTCATCAAAATTAAAATCCATTAAAAAGTGAAATATAAGATATTTTGTCCGTCTCTCCCCCAGGATAGTTCCTAAATTATTCAACTGAATTGGATAAAATTTGCCACGCCTATGTATACTTGAAGTCGAAAATTGTAGACTGTGACTCATTTCATAGTCCGAGCAACAATGCAGCGAATGCGGTTGATAATATCTTGTACGTTTACCCGCTATTGCCTGTTTAAAATTAGCTACAAAGCCGCTTCCTCGCGCTTATTTGGTCGCAAACGCGCGGCGTAGCCAAATTGTAGTTTGCTCGAGCTTTATATTATTTATAGTAATAGGATTTGCACGGAGAACGGATCACCGGGCAAACGTTTAAATATAGCATACACATGGCAACAGTGTTTGATAATATTGTATCAGTTGCAAACTGTTGAGAGAGGCGTAACCAGCTGGTTTTACTGTATTTTCATAGATATTTTGAATTTGGTTATATTGTTATTGTGTATTGTTGTTGCTGAGTATTATTATTGCCGAGTATTGTTGTTACTGAGTGTTGTTGTTTCGTATTGTTGTTGTTATTGTTGATAATTGTTACTGTATATAATTATTGTTGTTGGTGTTTCTATTATTGACTAATAGTGTTATTTGTGCTAGTGGTGAAAATGCAAACTACTGCATAAACTAGCGGTCCACCTTTAACAAAAGACGAACAAACCCGAACAAACCCGGACTTTTAAAAATAAGAAGAACAAGAATAACCCCAAAGTTCAGAATCATGTAGGCCGAAAAAAAATCGTACAATAATGCGACAAAATATTCAATTCGTTCCCACATACAAAAAAATTATGTCGGAAATAAAAAAGGACCACTCATTGTCACAGATATCGCTAAGAGTTTTAAAACGAACATTATACGATATGAACTTTCGGTATTTGAACCGGAGCCGCAATAGTATTTTAATAGAAAAAAATTAAATTGTATCATGGAGAAGAAACTACCTTAAAAAAATACAAGAATATCGACGAGATGGTAAAAAAATTTACTACACCGATGAGATTTGGTTGAATGAAGGACATACCGTCTCAAAAGTATGGCAAGATTTAAAAGTCACTAATTCCAAACAATCATTTCTCGAAGGTTTTTCGACGGAATTAAAATCTCCTTCCGGCAGAGGACGTCGTTTGATAATAACTCATATTGGAAGCGATTCTGGTTTTTTGGATGGCGGCCTTATCGTATTTGTACCCCTTAAAACAAGAGATTACCATGAAGACATGAACTCTACAGTGTTCGAAAAATGGTTCTCTGCGATATTAATGCGGGTGGAGCCTGGGTCAGTAATTGTCATGAACAAGGTGACTTAGCATAGTAGAAGATTTGAAAAAATACCCACTTCGGCATCCCGGAAAGCCGTAATCGCAGACTGGCTAAAATTGACAAATATAGATTTTGAGTAAACGATGCTCAAATCAAAGTGGAACTTTTAGATATTGTTCGCGTCCATAAAAAAATATATATTAAGTAGGCCACCGACGAGATGGCACATGATAAAGGTATAACTGTTTTACGGTTACCGTCGTATCACTGCGAATTGAACCGGATAGAACTTATCTGGGCTCAAATAAAAAATTAAGCGGCTAATATTTAATTAAGTGACATTATTACAAGGTAGTATTAAGAATGTTACAACAGATACGTGGCAAAAGTGTATTGTGCATGTGCAGAAAGAGGAACAAAAAAATGTGGGATTTAGTTACTAGAGTTGAAGTTACGGTTGAACCAATTATTATTACCCCTGGCGTCGATAGCAGTGACTCTGCAACCGAGACCTCTTCAGACTAATATCGACGTAGAAAAGTAAGTAAAATATTATTTTTGTAAGAAGTGAGGTGCTATTTTTTCTTATGGATTATTATATCTTTGATGCAAGTGACTAATTTTTATGTCTGTATTCTAATAACATAAATGGACTCATGTTTGTTAGAGATGGAGATAGAATTATTAAATATTATAAAAAATTATAATTTGGTAATTCAGTAATTACCTGAAATTTTGCGAATTATTTTCAATAATAGGAACTTATATAAATTTTTAATTTTCGCGCCACTAACAGTCTATTTCCTTCTCGCTCAAATGCAGTTATCGTTTCATTTTGTCATAGATGAATCACTGTCTACAATTGTGGTCTCCGAGATTACGGGAAAAATATTTGTATCATCCGATTCGATCGTGATACCATTTGTTCCGTATCAAAATTAAAATCCACCAAAAATTTAAATATAAGATAGTTTCCTCAATTCTCAACCGATTTGGCTCAAATTAGTCATGCCTATATAAAAGGAGTGTCCAATTACTGGAAAAATATTTGTGCTAGCCGATTCGATTGACACACCTCTAGTATGTAATAATGTGGATAGTTTGTTGGATTCGTACCTATTTGTAATCCTAAAGTTAACCCGAACCATTAAATAAATCAAATACCAATGTAGGGAAAAATTATTATTTTTCCAGACATTGGTCTGTATTTTCTCATCTACCATTGATAATACAGCGTGAAGTATTAGAGTATTCTCTGATGATAAGTATGTACACCTACCCTGTACTAACGAGAACAAAAAAGTTCGAAACCGGTCTGCAGGTGGTGACATCCTATCAATGGAAAAGGCTTCCTTTTCTTGGTAGTAACATTCAATTTGAAATAGTATTTTAAAGTGTTACTGTGTAGACTAAATACGCCCTTATTGTATAAGGTATCATCGGGTGGTCTGGAATAATAATAATTTTTCCATACATTTATATTTGATATTAATATCACCTGATAAGTAATAGACTTCTTATTTTTTAAATAAATAAATAAATTTTTGAAAATGGTTTTGAAATCTTCTTACTGATAGATCACATCGACAATAATGAATATTTTTTTTGGTCTAAAGTTATTTAGAGGCATCAACCAGCAAATATTTTAAATTTTAGAAGCAATTAATAAAATATATTTAAAGCTTTTCACTGTCCATGTTCATTTTGTTGAATTGCCATTCACCAAATCCATTTTCAGGCTAAAAAGATTTAACACGCATTTTATCAAATTGTTGTATCGCCACAAATAAAATTAATACTAGAAACGACAATATGTTGTTTTAAACTCGGCGAGTTACAATAGTAAATTTAATTAGTTTTTACAGTTGATTTGTTACCAGTTTGTTAACCGGTAAAAATATGTTATAAAATAATAATAAAGTCATAATTGAAATAAATTGTTTTGTTCGGATTGTATTTTTTCAATGATTATTTCAATCACCTCTCAAATTTACTGTTTCGACCAATCAAATTGTTTCATTTACACCAATTACAAGTAATTGTTTTTATAAAATTTTTATCTGATACATTTACAAGTGATAAATCTGTCTCATTGTCCCACATTTATAAAAAGCGTTTCTAAGTAGGCCGAGTACTAGAGAAGAAACTTTAATAAATGTCAAGTTTGAATGACTTTTTCTTTTAATTTATGCATAACTACTTTAAAGGTAGGATTCCAGTAAAGAAGTATATACTTACTGTTTATTTGCATGTATATTCGTATTTACAGACATTCTTGACATGTTTTCTTCTGAAATTTTAGTCTCATAACCTTAAACTTATGTAACGTCAAAAGGTTTGTTGTTAAAAGTAGTTCTCGAATTATTTTAATATTTAATTTAGGTTCGAAAAATAATCTTATCAAACATAACTCGAGCGTCGTTTTAACTATCGATTACATTTTTCATTGTTACACTCAAAGTTTTGTTTTGTTTTGGAAATATTACTCAATGGTCGTTTGGGCATGTTTATTCATAAATGCCAACAACATGCCAACGACATTTCGTAAAATTTCCAAAACAAAACTTTTCGTAAGCATGAAAAATTTTATCGATAAAAAAACGAGTTCTATTTATTTTACCTCCGATCATATTTCAGTGTTAGTATCTTTAGAGTTCGGGTATATTGAAATATTGGAAATATCGTACATTTTTTCAAAGATAATTACTTGCTATTAAAAAATTTCTGTCTTTTCGACCTTTATTGGATCTGCCTCAATGCTACTTTCCTTGTTAACTTTATGAAGATCTAATAAGGGTCGAAACGTAGGTATTTTTTTAATATCGAGGAATTATCTCTGATCTATGCATTGTTGATTATATTCCAGCTCTACCTTCCTCCGATTCTACTAATCTCTATTTCAAATCAATTGTTCAATTTTTACCGTAATGTCGCTTATTTGATCAGCAAATTCATATATTTCCCTAATTTATTTTATAGCTTCTATATAAATTGGTTCCGATTATTGAGAAACAATAAAACTACGTTATATTTCTTTTCCACTATATTCTTAAAAATTTCATGTTTCGCTATCACTGTAGCATCTTCAGATTGATAATGAATGAATATTTTTCTATATATAACAAAGTGTACAATCTTAAAATATTATTACAGGTATAAAGATGGTGTAGGGTGTAGGGGATATAATAGTAACAGTGGGATTTTCCAAATGGTCAGTATAGTGATTATATAAATTATTTTATAGATTTATTTATACATATAATAGCGGATTAGTGAAATAAATTTAAGAAAGGAGAATTGTTCAGGTCTATTTGATCATTCAGTAAAACATCGGTATTTATTCATATATTCGAGAAATATTTTTAACTGTCTGTCCGTTCCGAGAAAACAGGTTCGGTCATAGACTCTCCCACTTAATAAAAATAACTTTCATACAGAACTAAATATCATTAAAGAAATAGCAGTCAACAATGGTTATTCCTCGAATTTAATAAACAAAATCTAAAAGAAATAGTAAAACGTCAGCAGATAAATCTAAAGTTGTCACTTTCATTGGAAAACCTAGTAAAAATGTGGGTAAGTTGCTTAATTAACTCAACCTAAGGGTAGCTTACAAAACTAATAACACTTTAGGGAAATATATAAAATACAATAAAACTAAAAATCATAAAAATAGAAGATCAGGGGTGTATAAACTAAAATGTAAAGATTGTCCGAAAACATACATTGGCCAAACAGGGAGACATTTTGGAAAAAGAATACAAGAACACTATAATAGTTACATACAAGATAAAACAGATTCTAATTATTCCAGCCATTTAAAAGAAAACCAACATAATTTTGATTCAAATAAAGGCTTAAAACTTAATCTGTTAGAATCCATGGAAATAAACAAACTTAAAAATACCGATATTTTACTGAATGATCAAATAGACCTTAACAATTCTCCTTTGTTAAATTTATTTCACTAATCCGCTATTACATGTATAAATAAATCTATAAAATAATTTATATAATCACGATACTGACCATTTGGAAAATCCCACTGTTACTGTTATATCCCCTAAACTACACTACATATTGTTAGATATAGAAAAGTATTCATTCACTACCTCAGGAAGGTCATTCCGCAATGATGACGTCCTCCAAATGAAAGAAATCTTAAATAATGAAGTTTGAGGAGTACTAAGCTGAACCACAAATAATATGGATGTGCGGCAGCGGCCGTGCATTTCTACTGTAATTGTAATTTAATAGTTTTTACATTTAATCTTCTTTGACACTTATTTTGGTAATATTTTTAGGGCTACACCTTTCACATACCTATGTAATTACAAGCCTAAACTTATTTTATCTATATTTATATCTTAAAATTTAATTTTTTTTAACTCGATGAAAAAATTGATAACATTTTCACATATTTATTCTGGAAAAACGATTATGTTTTTATATAATTATATTTCTTACTGAATAAATTGCTCTGAAAAAAGTATGCGATAGTAAAGTTACAAGTTTAAGCGAAAATAAGAAGGAAGTTAAATTCAAAAGAAAATATCAATCATAAATTATTGTTCCCTAACCAAGGTCGGTAGTCAAATTTATTACTTCCAGTTATATCGGAACGAACTATTTTAAAAACTACTGCAGACTAAACTACTATTACTAAAACTCCATACAGAATGGCACACTATAATTTGGACTACCAAAATATATGATTAAAGTAGTTCTACGTCATTTGACCGACAATAAGCTATACCGTCAATTAGATGAATACGTCAATTGACCAAATAGTTCAGTTGTCTGAAAATGTCATTGGATTTTTGAGGCAATTGGCCAAATAATGGTTGAATACATCAATTTGCTGAATACGTCAATAGACAAAACAAGAGTCGAGAGAGAGTTCGAATCTACCTCAAAGACAGTAACTTCACCATTCTGATGGTTGGTTCGCTAAGTCGATTATGTTGGCCAGCGATGAGAAGAGGACTCAATAGTAGATGCGCTTGGATGACGTTAAGGGCAGAAGATAAACTTGGTGATTTTCTACGTTTATATTTTAAACTTCAAAGTCTTTCGGTTGAAGTGTGTGTGCTCTCGTTAGTAGCATATATTATCTCTGGTGAAGAGACATCTCCCGAAGGTACATCTAAATCGGAAATGAAAATCGTATCTAGGGTATAAGTAACTGAAACTGACGATCTGACCTTTATCTCGGTCAGTGCTGGTGCCCTGAATTGATGTTTGTGTTAAGTCCTCTAATATTCAATAAATAAATTTTGAAATTGCTAAGTTTAAATCTGTTAGCACCTGAAGGTGCCACGCCATTTCATCTTTGAGTACTATTAGAGGAAATGGTGGTTATTTGATTAATGAGGCCTCATAACCAACCCCCGCCCGGAGATTCGATAGTAATTGAGAAAATATCAATTTTATTTCATATAGTGTAAATTGTACTTTAGGCAGTATCAAATGTATTTTAGGCATGTTATATTGTAATACGTAATCGTATACTTTAGGTAAGTCGAAGAGATTTAAGAACACCGGTCTAAAAATATAGGTTATTTATATTGGGGAAACTGGGTATTTTGAAATTTAATTTGAATAATATAAAATTTATCTAAACCAGATTGGTTGATTCCCCAAGTAAATTTTATGCATTCTGAAAAACATATGGTAATTTCTGCAATTCCATAAGTACAAATAATTTTTTGGCCGATTTAAATAAAGATCGAATATTTTAATCAATCATTAAATCGATCTTTTATATTATGGATAACACACAAGGATTAAATATTTATCGGTCTGTTCATAGCTGTACCGACAGCACATAGAAGGAAATGAATTGTTTATCTCTGCTGCTTCTAGTATACACGGTGTTGAAAAAATGGTCGGTACCCCGGAATTTCTGGGGAAAAAGTTGTTTGGTTTTGAAGGAGGAACAGTTTGCAATCTAAACCACCCCCACCCCCTCAACGCCCGTGCACGGGTGGGGTAAGTTAAGATTTTCAAATCGAATCCCATATTTTTTATTGGCGTATCGTGTTCTCCGACCAAAAATAAACATCTTTTGTCCGAAATTTTTTTTTATTTGGGCACATCCTTCACCAGAGAAAGACAAAATCAAAACCATGCGAAAATCAAGTTTTATCCCGGAAATACTCTTTTTCTCTTTCTTGTACTAAAAAATGCCCGTGATTATTGGTGAAGGATGGGCCCAAATAAAAAAAAATTCCGGACAAAAGATGTTTATTTTTGGTCGGAGAACACGATTCGTCAATAAAAAATATGGGGTTCCATTTGAAAATCTTAACGTACCCCCACCGGCGCCCGGGATTTGAGGGGGTGGGGGGTGGTTTAAATTGCAAACTATTCCGCTGCAATGCGATACACCGGAGTTATTCCGGGGTACCGACCTTTTTCAACGCCGTATATTATTTAGTTATTAGTTATTCATTATTTTGATTCAATGATTCAATATTTCCTATCGATCGAGATCGAGATCGATCGTTCTCCCTTAAACAATAATTGGTTAGAGGCGCTCGGTTCTCAGTCTCATCAATCGCGAGCAGGGATATCTGTAGTACGATAGAATTAAATGATTGATTGATATTAATCGATGAGGATTCTGTCATTCAATAATCTCTACTGTTACAATCTATGTCATCGAATCATTCATGATTGACACACATCTACAAATCATACATCTGAGCGACATTTAACGTGTTCCGAAATACAAGTTATGAATCTAAAATTGAAATGACTGTGTCTAAAATTAAATTGATACCAATTGAGGCTACTTAAAATACATTAATATTATTATAGCTCAACGTAAATTTTGCTTACAAATTAAGATCTCATTAAAGTTTCCGATTTTATAGCGCGCCCACCGTTCGTCAATATAAAACCTGAACTTTCAACAGTAACTTACAATTTACTACTTCTAAATGATTATCGTGGTTGTAAATTCCGGTCACGTGTTATCATAAAACTAAATCTAATTCAAAGACAAACTTTAGTGTAGGACAATTTTTTGCAAATTTCCTTTTAAACGTTTAAACCTCAAGTTAAAAAGGAAAAGATCGAGAACTTCAATTACAATCGTAAACTTTACGGTTCTTAGTCGCTCAATTTTAAATGTTTTTGTTTCCGTCTTTACAAAACATTTAACTTTATATGCAGCAGTAAACTGATCTTTGTATTACGTAAAAGGTAGCAGAAGCAATATTTTTCTAAATAGGAAAAAGGCCATAGATACGTGTTATTGTGTATTAATATTTGTCGATAATGTCGATAATGGCATCAGTTATTTACAGGAACAATACTAATTAGTTGGGTAAAGGTCAGTAAAACAACAGTACATAATGTACAGGACCATTCACGGTGAGAGGCCTATTAAAAGATCGAGAGAACTAACATAGATATTAACTTGAAATGTTGGTTCTCGCTATGCTGATCTGTTTAATGAGGTTATTTTGTCAACTCGCTTATTTAAAAATTCATGCCCTATATATTATTACATTTTTAGATTCTACTGAATATTCTAGGCAGATTTCGCATATGTCCTATATGTAAGTATAAGCGTGTTTCACATATTTATCTATAGCAATAAAAATAAGAAAAAGGCTTTATGTAAGGTTGTATATTCCGAAAATTTGTAGTTTTCGAAATATTGCCAATTTAATATATATGGTGATTTTCTTGCGGATTTTAAATTCAGTTACTCCTAGTTAGCGAGGATGGCGTCTAAAAACAGTCATATGATAAAAAATGTATGACGCTGTCAATCATCATTTAAAAATTATTAATAATGGTAGCCAAATAGCCAAGAAACCCGAACGAATCCGCAGCAAAATCGCTATGTAAAAATATGAAATTGTCACTACATCGAAAACTAGAAATTTTCAAAGTTACAGTACGTTTCACGAAAATTGGATACGACTTAATGATTTCCTGGGTCGGTCCCATTGTGTCGACAAGAGCTTGGCAATAAATAAGTGAAGTATCAAGGGACGGACTAAGGAAAACAAGTAATGATATGATTATATTAATGTACTCAAATGAAATAACATTTTTTTTAAATATTACTAGTCATATTTATTTACATTTATAATGTCATTCTATAGATAGTTCTGTTTCGCTATCGCTATCGCTATCCTCATCAAAATTAATTATAATTGGATTAATTATACGATCCAGACTAATATACGAATTTTCTACAGTTATTACGTGACGGACTGAATTTTTCCAACTACCTGGGGGAATATCATTCAAGCATTTTCGTATTAATTCTACAACACTAGAACTTAAAGTCGGAGAAATATTTTCAGACCTAACCAGTGATTTTAACTGGTGCCACATATGTTCTATGGGGTTAAAAATGCAATAATAGGGTGGGAGCCGTAGCACTGTATGTCCAAATTCTTCTGCCAATGTGTCACAAACATATACTTTTTTTTTATACAAAATGTCTTTAAAACTTCTAAAAGATCACTTTTTTTATAACTTTCTTCAAAATATATATCATTCGCCGCCATGTAGTTCTGAATCTCCAATTTTGTATTATTTGAGCTTGGAGCTTTATATAATTGGCGACTGTGATATCTCGCATTGTCCATTACTATCACGCTATGCTGAGGAATGTTTGGTAAAAGACAATTCTTGAACCATTCCTCAAAAACTAACACATTTTAACACAAAAAGATATTTAAATATAAATTAAGCAACCTAACCTACCTGATGTGCCTATATTTAATTATAATTATTACAATCCGGTCCTTTCAACATAATAATATCCAACCGTTAATAAATAATGGGATGGCCCAGGTACTTTTACAGCAGTCATTAAGTTATATCCATTTTTCGTGAAACAATCTTGATTGTTACCACTATTATGCGTTGTACTTTTGGGAGTCAGTCGGTCCTTCATGATGGAAGGTATACCTGTACCCATAATATGTACGAATACAGCTGTCCATCTTTAGCCAGCCCAGAACACGCATGGAATTAGAAAAATTATTGTATTTGCGCAAGGACTAGACAAATCTGCAACAGGAATTCTGGACCCTTTTTAGTTTTCTTCTCTCAAAAACATTATAAAAAAAAGGCGACTGACCGAATAACAGATCTGCCAAAGCCAATCACATGAGATATTACCTCTAATAGAATAATAATAATAATTATTAGTCACATCAATGTCTAAATAAGCTTTCTTTGAGTTATTTTATTCGTTCAATCGTCACGCGAGACACATCATATCACATGTTTGGAATTTTGATAGAGCCTTGAAATTTGTACATAAATATGAAGAAATATTAAATACATTTTACATGCGAGCAATTTGAGGCATTTTAATATCTGCCTGTCAATTATGTGTCATTTTACGTAAACTAATTTTATCTTTTAATCCGAAGCATTTTTTGTATTCTTTTGTTTCCCGCTGCCGATTTACGTACTTCGTAGCGCTTTTTACTGAGAGGAATTTATAAGTGTTTGGATCAATAATGGTAGTATAAAAATATAAAAATTGTAATGTTGAAGTTATATTAAAAATATGCTGATTCTTTGTAGCAGCTCTATAAAGGAGTTTGTGATTCCATAATAAATTCTCAGTTCTTCCCCGTCAAGTAGTTTTTAAGCTTTTCAGTCAACATAAAGTGTGTTCACGGATTGACTCCCGAAGAGGGAAAACTTTTTTGTTAATGTGTTTATGAAAAACAGTTATTTTTCATAAAAAATCCCGCTTGTGGTCAAGGATCCTTTCGTGTGAAGATACGATAGAAAGTAATTAGTAAAAGTTGTTGAGGTTGTATAGGTCTCAATACAAAATGTTGACTCATTGTCTAAATGTACGGGGACTGACGAAAAGGTTCAGCCCTTATAAAATATGATTTCCTTTAAAATTAACATTTTTGTAAATAAGTTAAAATCCTGTTCATCTTTTTATTATTCTTAATTTTTTTTTTCATTCTTAATGATGTTTTCTATAATATGGGTAGTTACTTATCAGTTTTCGACAATACTAAATAACTTTTACAAGTTAATACCGTTTAAAGACAAACAGTTTTTTAATATATTTACAAAAATGTAAGTCATTTTAAAGCAAGTCATTATGTGAAAATTATTGCCTATAGCTACATTTCGGCAATGAGTCAAAATTTTGTATGAGGCGTAGCTTTTCAAAAAATATTTCTTTCGCTAACAAACCAGAACAAACCTCAACAACTTTAAGTTATTTTTATCGTATCTTTACAAATACGGGTACTTTGTGTTAGCTCTTTGAAATTTTACCAAATTTTGATCACACGATATTTAAATTTGAACAAACCCGAATAAGCTCGAACAAGCAGGGGTTTCTATGAAAAAAAATCTTCTTAAACCCACAAATAAAGAAGGTTTCCCTCTTCGGGAGGCAGTCAATCCGTGAATACACTGTATTGTTTGGCACATTAGTCTGTAACAGTGAGAAGCATGCTGTTAAAAAAATAAGAACCCAAACCAAATTATCAGGTTGTCTTAATTAAATTAATTTAATAAATGTCATTCGTATTTATTAGTAAAATACCGAATTTAAATTACCTTATAAATGAAGACTAGGATCACAATGTATATTTTATATTCATATTAATTTTTTTATTGCAAAATTATTTATAGATTTTGAATATTTGAGAGAATTAAATTCATGATATATATTTAAAACACACGCCATCGAAATTGAGAATAACGGTGCCTGATTAGTCAATTTAAGAGGAAGAAGATATGACGTGTACACTGTAATTAGGCGAGCGCCGGCAGCGGGCACAACTTGTGTCAACCACCAATGCCGGAGCGAAGTCTTTTATTGTTTTAATACTGTGTTTTGTAGGCTAGTATTTGATGGGAAACGGTGACGTTGCATTTCCTTCCATTCCTGTTTCAGACTCCCGTGACGTACAATATATACAGACAGAGCAAATTATAATTTCTTAAACTTTAAATACTATAAAATGTCAAGTTTAAAAAAGTTGTTCTTTCACAATTACTTTCCTGTTTACAAAGGAATGAAAAATACACATAGATTCAAAAGTTTTGCATCACTCTGATTTTGGCATGTTAAAATAATTTCAGGAATGAATTTTTTTTCCCAATGTTTATTTATGTTTATCAGTTAAAACGAAATTTTTCGGTTCAGTGTGTAAAAATGAATCGCTGAGTAATATCTGAAATTGATCGCGCAAGAATAGTAGCTTTAGTTGAGGAAGGTCATTCCCAAAGATTTGTGGCTGAAAGAATAGGGGGTTTTCAAAGTGATGTCTCTCGCATATGGAATCGCTATCTAGAGACCAACTCTGTGCGAGACAGACCACGAAGTGGCAGAAGGCGTATTACTAACGAACAGCAGAACCGCTATATTACGTTAAGAATTCGGAGAAATCATACTATGCCAGTCCCACAACTTCAGAGAGATGTTACGCATGTAATTGGAGTTTGCATATCCGTCTCTACACTAAGAAGACGTATTCTTGAATCCGGTTTAAGATGTCGGCGGCCAGTAAGAGTTCCCCAGCTACAATATGACCACCGAGTTCGTCGACTGCAGTAGGCTGAAACGCACGTTCGCTTACCCGAAGAATTTTGGAATTCTGTCCTATTTTCCGACGTGACCAGGATTTGTCTTGTAAACGATAGTCGCCGGATTCGTGTTTGGAGAGAACCAACAAGAGCCGCCCAACTTGCCCATGCTCGCCCCTGGCCTCCATTCGCGGAAGGAAGTGCCATGTTTTGGGCAGGTATTATGTCTGACGGGCGTACTGAGTTAGTCCACGTTCAAGGCACAATGACTGGCGATAGGTACATTAGGGATATTCTACATCCTTATGTTAGGACGTGAAGAGGGGCTGTTCTTAACAATTTTGTGTTTATTAACGATAATGCCCAGCCCCATAGTACTAGAGCTGTCGATGAATACCTAGAAAGTGAGGGAATGCATCGCTTGGAGTGGCCTGCTTTGTCCCCTGACATGAACCCGATAGAACATGTTTTCGATATGCTCTCTAGGGCAGTTCTCGTTAGAAGAAATCCCCCTAGAACTCTCCAGGAGCTTGTCGTTCGTCGCTGCTACCGGGGTATGGCAGGCTATTCCACAAGAACGGATTGCTAACCTTACGCACAGCATGCGGCGTCGTCTTCAAGCTTGCATTGAGACCAGAGGAGGAAATATACTTTATTAGAAGCTATATTTTTTCTAAATTCACAAATTATACAAATAAATTTACTTCTGTTAAGTTTTTTCTTTGAAGGTTTAAAATGTTGTGGTAAAATAAAAAATTTTAAAACTATTTATTTTTATTTTAAACTTATCAATTAACTAATATTTAGTCTATTTTCGCGATGACGTAATTACTTATTCGAGAATCAGAGTGATGCAAAACTTTTGAATCTATGTGTATATATAATTTATCGCGGATCGTAATTTCAAGATAATGGTAATTTATCTCCTTTAATATTAGGAGAAAACACTATGAAGTTTACGTAAAGTTTCACTATATTGATTGACTTGACATGTTTCACTACATTGTAGTGTGCTCACAAGATAATATCTGAATGATTAAAATAATGTGCAATTTCATTCCAGTATCAGCTGATTGAAAACACCCTGTATATTTAAATGTCACCTAAAAACGTAAACAGTAGTGGCAACTAGTTGAAGAATTACAAGAGAAATCATGTTAAATATACGGAAATCTATTTTTAAATTTAATGAGAAAAACTTTTTAAACATTTCAATTTATAAAATGATAAATACATTGTCACTGGTTTTTGTAACAAGACTGCTTCGTTTACGGTTATATTTATAAATGTTAGGGGCAAAATATTTGATGTTACACAAATTTTGTTATACAAGAATAGGCGCGTGTGACCTATTGTTTTACACAACCATTAATTATTAGAAATGTCAAAACTTCGCAACATTTGTACGTATCAGACCCGACCGAGGGGCCGCGTCAGGGACATACAATACAAATGTTTCAAATAACTGGAAGAAGGCGCATCCAATTTATAAACTTATATTTTGATAAAGGTTAAATGCTTTTGTCTGCGTTAGTAACGGCTTTGCTATATACACAATGTAGTAGGAATGTAGAAGTATAGGAAATTCGAATATACAAAGGCCTTAAATTACCCGACTCCCAAGTAATACAAAAAAATATAGCGTAAGAAAAATATTTGTTCAATCCCGTGATACCGTAATTCTAGTATATTCTCTACAGTATCAAGGTATATTGCTGCGTCGTACGTTTACCGAAAAATCTGCATGCCGCTGTTTGCTGTATCAAAAATAAAAATCACTCAACAAATAAAGTCCAAGATAGAGTACCTAGTATATTTTTAATTTAATTCATTTACCTAACTTTAAAAATTTGAAAATAAAAATACAAAGTTCACCTATAAAATTATGTAGGTAACCGTAAATATGGTAAGAAATTGATGTCAGGAAGCATGTCACGATGGCCTGTCATGATCACCGATGAAAAATCATGAAGCGTGGCACAACAGCATATCATTAATATCGATGGACCGATCATCGCTTTAGAAAACCCAGACTCTTTTTCTCTGAAAGGGTTAATATTATAGAGCCGGATATAGTCATGGCAGGAGAGTAAATTCCCTTGGTTTGGTTTATTGATTTGCTGGGCGTCGATCTGGGAGTAAATATGTCTTGGCACAATCACGTTATGGTAATCGCCAAAGCAGCTTCGCAGAAACTTGGCATACTTTCCCTGACCTAAAAAGTTGTATACACTTCAACAAGATTTTACACTCTACAAAGCCCAGATTCGAACTAACACTAGAATACTGCTCTCATGTCTAGAGCTCTGCACCACAACATATTCTTCAGCTACTGGATTCCACCTAAAGGAGAGGCATTCTTCTGATTGGAGCCAACGACCTGATCTCGACAATCTACAACATCGAAGACAGGTTCGTGATGTAACTTTCTTTTACGATTATTTCCATAGCAAATGTCCAAATGTCATTGCCCGCTTAATTCCATCTGGAGCTACGAATAGCAAAAGTACAAGACGAACTACTGCTGCCCATCCATATGTAGTTGAGCTTAGTTCTCCTAGATTCTCCTTATTGAGTATGAATTCTTTCATGTGTAGAACGTCATTCTTGTGCAATAACCTTCCTGAGGTTGTGTTTCCTAAAGAATATAATCTCCGACGATTCAAAGCCAACGTGAATACCTTTATTCGTGCCCGCAGAGCGACTTAAAGAATTTTTCCTATAGTGTATAGTATAAAAACAATAACCCACTCAGCTAGTAGCGATCAGAATGCAAACGAATAGGTTAAATCAGTCGGGGCGGCCCATTTAATCACATTCGACAAATCTCTGATACGTTCCAGTTCAAATACAAACTTTGTCTAGTTATGAACAGAACAGGTAATGTGGTAAGACCCATTTAAAAATGTAAGATTTGTGAACGTTTTGGCGGCTTTAAATTTAATAGAAATGAATTTCTTTCAAAGTTTAATAGCTAACTTCCTCTGCAGCGGATCTTCTACCTATACAGAGTGTCCCAGATAAGAATATATTCTACAGGGATTTCATTCACCATAGGACATATAGGAACGATCGAATTAGAGGAGTCTTGCACAATTGTGAGTTCTGCAACGTCATGATTTCAAATTTAACAAAGTCCGAATATTTCCGAGTATATTTGGACAAAACTGAATTTTTACGATTTCTTTCTTTTTATTTTCTGATTCTATTTGATGAGATATGTGAAAATAAATTTCACATACTCATTGTCACTTTTTCTCCTCAATAAGGTAATTTAATTGAATTACAATCCGCTGTTTTTTCGCAACCATCATCAACTTTGTTTTTTAAATAGTAGTAACATTTTATTTTATGTTTTTTGAACTCTATTTTATATTCTGAATCAAATGATGTATCACCCCCATTAATTATTTTTGTGTTAAAAAATTATGCGTTTTTGAAAATTAAAAATATTCTATGTTACGTTACTCATATTATTATAATTATTGTAAATAATGTCAAATAAAAAAAAATTTAATACCAACTAGAGTAAAATAAATACAGCAATAAAAATAAAATTATTTTCAATATTATGCCTATTTGCATTGATGATAAGTATTCTTATTCCGAAACGTCTAATAAATAATAGGTATGACATATTGCTGGATTCAGAACATAAAGTGGATTTAATAAAACATTACTAGTAGTTAAAAAAAAACAATGTTGATGATGGTTATGAAATACGAAACGTTGGATTGATCGGGTTTGGGTTTGTTTAATTAAATTATCTTATAGAGGAGTAAAAATTGCAATAAACATGACTTTTTACAACAATTTATTTTGACTTATCTCTTTAAATAGAATCAGAAAACAAAACGTAAAAACTCTATTTTCCAAATATCTTCGGCAATATTCTGAATTTTTTTTAATTTGAAAACATGACTCGCAGAACTAATGCTTAACTTTTGTCTAATTTCATCATTTCTGTATGTCCCTTGGTTAACCAGATCTCTGTAGAGAATACATTCTTATCTAGAACACCCTGTATATCCGAAGGGAATGCGACTTACTTTGAATTTTAATATAGTGCAATTCATATATACAATGTATATCATAAAACACGAACTTTTAACAGGAAAGTTAATTCGGCAATTTATAATAAACATACGTAAATTTGAGGTTGCGAAATAAAAAATGCTCCGTCTTGTTTCGTTTGCTTGTTATGTCACCACATTATTCCACATCAGAAAACTTCGTGGATGGATTAAACTATTTAAAAAAATTGTAGTTCTGATTTTATTATAAATACAGGGTGTTATGGAATTGACTTATTATATTTAAACTCACAAATCCTGAGATGAAAATAAATTGAAGAAAAATAACCATAAATGGCGCTTTGATTTATTAAGCGAAATATACACTTTAAACCTCAAAATTTACGTAGCCGCTACTGAGGACGTTCGCAATCAATAGCTTATTGAGGCAGTGTTGTCATATACGCGGAATTATAAACGCACATGTTCAGTTTTTGACAACAAGATGTCTTTCACCCTCGTTATCACTTCTTCTTCACACTTTTTAGAAAAAAAAAACTAAAATTTTAAGGTACATACTCTCTTACCATCGACCTTACTTTAAAACAATCCGTTTCATAATTAATTCCATAAAAAAATAACACAACACAAAAAGTATGTTTTGCAACAGGACCAACAGTAGATAATATCACACAAATTTCAAATCACATCACAACATTTGTTATTATGAATTATTTCACAACAGAAAAAAAATCGGATAATGCTACAACTAACCAAACGTTTAAAATTCGTATACATCAAGCACGTGGAACCCTCGACATTCCATCCTCGCATCTCCAAACATACTGAAGAACGATAGTCGCGTGCAGCGGGTATCTAAGCAAGGGCGAAACACGCGGTGCGATCTGACACCACCATTAGTATACTCTAGTGACTCACATTGTTGCTAACTGAATCTAGATGGAAAGGCGCGACAATATTTGGGTAAAAATGGTTTTTACCTTAGTATTTAGATATTCGATTAAAAAAAAGTATGTAGACTTTCTCTAGGACACTCTAGAAGTCTCCCATTTAAATATAATAAGTCATTTCCACAACACCCTGTATAACCGTCACACTTTTTAAGGCACTATTATAATAGAGAGTTAAAGTTTCTAAAATAACCTTCTATACTTCTAAATAACGGTTTTTTTTATTGTCAGTTGTTAAAATAATTTCCTCTAGTTTCCAGATTCCGCCAATATAACAAAGCTGATCAGGACTGGAGGGCTTGGAAGCCATTTCATGGCTTCTAGCCTTTTGATTTAGCATCAATATTTCTTAAAATATATCATTGGGGCAATGTAATGTAATTGAATTGAATTATAAAAGTGCTTGATAATTTGTACTTGAAAAAAGGGCTCGTAAGCTCTCTTCTCACCTAAATAAGAATTGATGTTGAAGTAGTTGTTAAAGTAAGAAATTAACGTACGTGATTTGAGTGGAGTACGGTCCGTTTTGCGCGTTCTCCTACGGCGCATTTTACGTAAAACTTTTTTTGATAAACCCAGTATAACCAATTTACCCCTTTAATTTTATTTGAATTTACTCTCATCAGCTCTCATCAGCTAGATGGCAGTTTATTAAATTTTGAAGTTTATCCCAGTTTGGTTTCGCCCAGAAGGTGTAATTCCCCAACCAGGAATTGTTTATTAATGCCAATATAACTATTGAATCGTTTTAGAATTTTGAAAATATGAGAACTGGTCGACACTATCTGTAATGTCGCCAATCTTAGTAATCAATGAGAAAGTCATCGCAAACCTAAGACGTTCCTACTTAATTAATTTTTTCGGACGCTATTTCTGGTTTCGATTCCGATTTTTGGTTGTGTAATGTCAGGGATGCCAGCCGACGACATTCATTCTATCGCGTACTCTCACTTTAAATTTTGATATTTATATTATTTACAATGGAAAATAATCATAATCTAACATTTTGTTTCCTCAAATAAACAGATATCAAAATAACCTATAATTTCCAAAAAATTATAGAAACGCGGAAGGGTCGGCTAAAACTAACTTAAGATATTTTATGCGAGATTTTTTTAAATTTTAATAACCATCACTTATTGTTCCCTCACAGGGATTCGAGTTCGTAGTAACCGCTACTTTTTTAGGGATGATTTTAAGAAATATTTTAATGCCATGCAGGCCGGACGCCCCCCTCAGTTCAGGGACAACGCTACCTTTATGACAAAACTAATGACTATTCCGCTTACTTCTCTACCTATAGCTTCCAACGTCAATACGGTCGCTATTTTTACGGGCGCTTGAGAAGTAACCTAGTCTTACTCACGACCGAAATTTTAATACTGCTTCTTTTCTTCACAGTTGATTTCTGTCTTGGCCTGTTCACTTGACAACCGCTAGCGACAGTTATCAAGGCTGGCGACAAAATAATATTTCCTTAGGTGTTATCGACACGATGAAAGGATGCTCCAGTAAGAAATACTATCCTGACTTGTATAGCTCTCTAAAAAATTAAGCCGCCGGTATATGGATGATACCTTGTCAGCTAAATTTCTTAAGCCTATACTGAAATCGCGGATGGAAACGAGCTAGGGTACGCACTAGCCTACTTTTCCCCGGAAAATGATGAACGTTGAATAAAAGTGTTTATACTTTGTATTAAAAAATACAGAGTGTTGCTCCCACGTTGCGTTAATTTCTTTCAATTTGGAATTATTTAAACTCGCACCCAAAACGAGTGTTCGAAGATATCTCATTATCATTTATACTCGTACGGAAGGCTACAAGTTTTCGAAGATCAATTCGAACTAAAATATACGAGTGTTCGAAAATACTTTTAGGTTTTATTTATACTCGCCCCAAAACACGAGTGTTTGAAAATATTTTTTTTAATCAGGGAAAAATCCGCTGTTTGATTTTTCTCGGAATCCTCGGCGATGAACACTCTGAAACCTTTAGCCAAAATTGCGGACCCAATTTTTGTAAAAAATAAAAACGCGGTTGAGGGCGATTTTGGTATACCAGAAATCGACTGAGTCTTGCTAAAAAGTTAGCTCTTAAATAGTTCTCCTATATTTCCCGCAAAATTCTTAGCGACCAATCGCAGGCCATTCTTATGAATTTCGCATATGGAAGGAGCTTGTTAAGAGAACTAATTCTATCATAAATAGTTTTCGGAAACCTCCTTCTCCTCCTCCTCTTCATTATAATGCATGCCCAGCGGTAAACATATGCAAATAATCCATTTTTTTGAAATTTAAAAATAATCCTTTTTAGGTAACATATAAAAATAATCCTCTTTCTATGTTACATTATTGAAAACATAATTTGGCGAGAAAATCCTCATAATTTTCTTTAATTGGAAAAAGCTAGTTTTACAACACTCTGAAAGAACTTCAAGCACTTCTAATATGTTTCAAACCCTTTCCAAGTGTTGTAAGCCCGCTTTGCAGGCTAGTAAATATTTATTGTGGGCTCGCCATCACTAATTCTATTCCATAGTTCAATCTAAGAAAGTAATGACACCCTTATGAATGGTATTGGGCCACCGTAACACCGGCCGGCAGCGAGAGCCGAAACCTGCATCCTATCATTTTTTTATAAGTTGAAACACAATAAATTTTTTTATTGTCTGTTGCGTTGTCCGCCGATATAATAGTAATAAGTTAGCAAAGTAAAAATATCAAGTATCGCAAAGGAAAAAAAATCTATCTAGATTATGTTTCCCACCCCTCGGATCCCTTCATTGTGCTGCCTCCCGCTTCGACTGAATTTCAGATTTTAGCGCTATTTTCGCTGTTGAAGGGAGATGTACTACATTGGAAACAGGTACACAGGCCGTACAAATTACATACACACAAGAAAATAAATTACACCACTCATTTTTCACTTTTTCACAGTTTATTCTGAAAAGTAAACTCGATGCACTAACCGTTAACCTAACAAACAATGCCAACCCTCCAAAATCCAATCTGCGTCAGCGCGATAATGCGAAATTGACAGACAGTAGAGGCGTTTCCAGAATACGAGGTAGCTAAACATGCGTTTAGAAATCACAATCGTTGATTGGTCATATACACCGATGGTCCGACCTGTCATTCAAGGTTTAGCAGCGTTAAATGTTGGCAAATTGTACTTTCAAACCAGATCGGTGATTCAAACTGATACGTCGCTCCTGCCGGAGATAAAAACAAACATAGCATAATATAGCGACACAGGCAGATACATAAAACATAGAAAAATAAGAGTTGCATACCTTGTTGTCGGATTGTAATATGAATATTGAATATGTGGGATTAAAATTAATTAAAAAATTATTTGCTGTAAATTGAAACTTATTATATGATCAATAGTACCTAATACACCCAGAAAAAACTACTATATTTACCTATTCAAATACACTTCTAATGCTCCATCTACATTTTCGTTACACTGGATATAACAAACGAGCATGTCGTACTTCTCAAAGTTTACATGCTTTGCCATAATTAGGGCAAACTGATTTTTCACTATTAATTAGAAATTTTAAAACAACTTAGAGAACCTGAATGCTCTGACAGAATTAGAAGATTTTATTATTATGACACAGAGGACTGACTGTGTTCTTTTGTTAGCTTTTTAATATCCGTCATGGCCTACTAAAAAAAAATGGTATATTTTTGAAAAACGTATATTTCGGGCCTAATACTAAGACTAAAAATAAAGTATATTTTTGAGAAGCTTGTTACCAACTAAATTATATTATTAAAAAATATATAGGGTGATCCATTTAAAAAAAGCAAATTTGTTTATTTTCCTTGTAAACTATTGAATATAGAAAAAATCTTAGTACGTCACTGGATCTATCTTTTTGATACGTTACGGGGTAACCGAGATATGGGGGGTGTACCAAAATGCACAATTCTCAGAAACATCCCGAATATCAAAAACAAGGCGGCCTAGAAAAATTCTGATTACGGCATCTTCTGTTTGTTTACTAATAACGGAACCCAGTAAAATTACCCAAAAATCTTACTACCTTATTTATGAGCATGACCTAAAGTTCTATTCCATTGTCTCACCGGGGAGCAACCATATGCAGAGGGACCTCGACAACTTTATCGACTGGTGCAGAAAGAACCATCTGAAACTTAATATACAGAACTGCAAGGTTTTACGATTCTTCAAATGTACAAATCCGCAGAGTGAGGTCTATGGTATCAATGGTGTCAATTTGGAAGTTGTATCAAATTTTAATGACCTCGGGGTAACATTTTAAAGCGATTTATCTTTTGTTATACATGTGGATAATATTGTTCGGAAGAGTTTTAGGCTGTTGGGTTTCATAAAGAGACACACAAAGCATATTTCTGACACCAAGGCCTTGACTTGACAGCCCTCTACAATAGTTTGGTGCGTAGTATTCTGAAGTATTCTTCAGTAATATGGAGCCCTATTTATCAAGTCCATATTGGCAGACTGGAAAGGGTACAGAATAAGTTTGCAAAGTATCTACTATTCAAGCTCCGTTTGCCATATGATGGCGTTCCTTATGGCACGAGGCTGCTCCTGTGTGGTTTGGTGGTCACCAGAATATCGGAGAAGAAAAGCACTTTTGCTTTTTTTATACAAACTGGTCAATGGTCTTATGGACTACGAGTGGCTGCTACGTTCAATTACATTTCGTGTCCCAATGAGGATAACCAGGGTTTGTTCGGGTTTGGTTTTGTTTTTTGAGCGTAGACACAGAACAAACTATGGTAGCAGCGCTTTTGTGGAGAAGATGTTGAATAACTACAACAGACATTTCACTGATTGTGATATTTTTAGAATTAGTCTTCCAGTATTAAAGAGACATTGACAGTGTTCTTTCTTACTTCTTATTTTTGTTGGAATGTTTATATCTTTTTATATGTACCATTTAGGATTTTTAATTCTGTAGTGTACTATGGCTAAATAAATAAATAAATAAATAGATAAATAAAAAAATGGACACAATGTATAAACTGGCATTTTAGAAAAATAGCAAAGAATCCGCGAAAACAATTTTAAACTACCTACTTTTTCTATGCTCTATTTAATATTAAGTTAATATTATTTGAGACGAGCGACCAGGAGTAGTGGGAACATAATCTACCTATTTCTGTTTGCTTCGCGACACTTAATAGTTTTGAAAAATGGTTTGAGTTTTTAGAATTTATTTGAGAGGATAATGATACTCTCATTTTATATTTGTCACTCTCCCCCTTTCGTATTTCCACTCCATTTGTAAAAACTGCGGTTGAATTTACATTATTAAAAAACGTAATAACTCCTTCTGAGTTCGTGCTTACTCAATGTTTCCCTAATTTTTTTTTATTTCGTAATAAAGTTTTATTTTACAAAAAGCTTTTCCTGATTTATATCCTTAATATATTTGATTTATTGTATTTCCCATGACGGATTATGGGAGCGCCATAAGTAAAAGAAAATACAGCGAAAAGCAAAAGTCATTCAGTATTTTATTTAAAAGCTCAACGGGGGGTGTAGGTATTTAGGTCAAGTTTATTTAACAAAACAACTAAGCAAGTCCATTAGTATATTAATACTGCTAAATAGCTATTGATTATCTTTATTCGTCCCGTAATAGTATATTACGAGACAAGTGTAGTAGGTTAGGGCTTTGCGAATAGATCCGCCTAAAGACCTTATCTAAAGGATTTGCACCATCCCTGACAGCATCGTTACTCTTTTATTTTAGAGCATGCATTAAAATGATTGGAAGCACATATAACGTATTTGCAGGTCCGGATAAAGGGTAGATAAGCAGATATTGATGTACATTAATAGGGATTGAGAATCTTAATTTTTGACAACCAAGGAGATAATACCGACCGATAAACTCCTCGCGTAAGTCAGATATGATTGACTTTTACTGCTATTCTCTCATTGTGAGTATTTATCTGTTTCATCCTCATGAAAGGTTTGGACATAGCATTTATAGCTAATTGGACTATCAATTCTTTGTCTTTGCTGAAATGATGACAGTCAAGTCAGGAAATACGATGAGTTAAGAAATATTCAGGGTGGTATGGTGTTGTGGTTAGTGATGGGATACAATTGTTTTCTGGAATTCCTCAGAGCAAGGTCATATAATCTTGTTATGTTTAATCCCGTCTTTTAGAAGTGAGTAAGTTATGTCTAGTAATGAGTGATATCTTTTTATTGTCGACTATGTTAGCCTTAGTGTTGTAAATATTTTGTCAAAATACACCTACCTTGTTTTGCATCGCCTTGAATAATTTTAGGTAATAGTTGCTTAGAGTGTGTCAGGTTGACGAAACTTTTATATAGTGTAATTTTAGTTCTTAGATTTAGTCTACGTCTCCTATTTATCAGAAATTATATAGCTCCAAGTTGTTGACGTGCTCTCCTCCGTAGGTTGGCTATGCTTATTTTCCGGTTGAGTCAATAAAATTAAACTACTTCTAAATGACTTGATACCCTTTTAAATTGCCTGATGGTATGGACACCTTTACTTAATTTGAGCCGTATAATTAAAAACTATTATTAAGCATTTTTTTAAACAATTTTTAAAGAATTGTTCCTCATATGTAAGCGACTATATAATCAAAAATAATTCTGCAATTTGGATCTTCAAATCTCTTCCCGTTCTATCAAATTTTGTGTAATTCTTTTTGGAAGTAAATATACCGGACGTCTCAAAAGTCCCGCAGAAATAAAAATACTAATTATTTGAAGTAAAAAACAAAGGAAAAATGCTCGGACTGGGAATATTTATATTCAATTCCTTATTTTTTAAATGAAAACAGTATACAGGGTATCTCATGAAATAGTTATGCCGTTCTTGATAGTTTTTTCAAGTGAAATACCCCAATTCTTTTTCAAATTCTATAAGAAATTCCGAGTTATTTTTTTATGTAACGATTGCTATTTCAATTTTCAGTTGTTTCCTGGATACTGCCATATAATGGTATTCATTAAAAGAAATACTTGCAATTCAATCTGTATTAGAACATGTTAATAATTAAGCTATTTTATTTATTATCAGTTGTACGTTGTACGTCAGTCAATACTGATTTTGACCTCAGTAAAGAACGAATTATCTAAAAAGTATCAGAGAAGCAGCGCATCGAAGTATTAAATATGTTGAGGTGCGGGGACAAATTAAGAACTCAAGCTGAGGTTTTCACTTTGTATAACGAAAAATACCGAGGAAACCAAATTACTCAGTCGACTGTTGGACTGGTCTATTGAGTGGTCAATGGATAATTTTCTTTGATGATATTTAAAGGATATAGGGTAAAGATCTTAAAGAAAGAACAAGAACAGAAATAAATAGAATATCTTCATAAGATAAGATGATATGATATAATCTTATATGATAAGACATGTGGTATACGGATTTTACCATCGCCTAGGAATGTCAGGTAGAGAAGGTCATCTTCTTTGCTAATTTCCGATAAGAACACACGTGGCAATCTGGTAGGGAGTCCCTCAAATCCTTATCGCTGTCAGTTGGCGGTGGACATTTTCAGCATTTATTGTTTGTTTTCAGAAATATCACTGTAATAAACAATAAAAATGTATTATGGATACTATTTCTGTTTTAAATCAAATTACTTGTCGAAATAAACGTCAGTATCTCGGAAACAGCTTTACACCGGAATATCAATAGCTATATAAAATGTACTGCATTTTCTTCCTCGTACAATTTGAAAACCTGATAAAAATTGGGAATTTCTTTTAAAAAAACTGCCAAATATGCCATACTGTTTCAAAAGATTTATAACATTATATTTGTTTTAAACTAAGAGATAAATAATTTAAAATAAAATTTGTCGGGTCCAAGCATTTTTCCTGTATTTTTGCCTGTTAATTATGAATTTTATGCGGGACTTTTAAGCTGGATGCATAGTTGATTTAACGTATGCCGTAAGACGTAAGGTGTAGTCAATAAGACTTAAGCAGTAAGGACATATCAGTTAATAGTTTCGCTAAGAATTTGTAAGTTACGAATTTGTAGGTCATTGTTTTTACTTTTCGTATGACACATATTTGTTTATATGTAACTGTAAAATATGATTGCAAGCGATGAAAACATCGCTACGGGAGCAATGCTGTGATGACGGTTATGTACGAGTATGACTCTTACGTATTAATGCTTAATTTTTATGTACTATGAATTGTTCTACTGCAAAACACATGTTTATATTTCTTACGACTTACCGCTATGTCTTACGGTTTACGTCACGGCAACTATGAAGCCAGCTTTATGGTTTGTTCGTCCCTAAATTGTCTTATTTTGGGGCTAAGAATCACCACACGAATTATGGCATATGGAACACCCCCTATATATTATATTTGTGGTAATATTTTGCAAGAGGGTTTTCTTTGCTGGAGGATTTTTTTCTCCAGGGATTTATTTTCTCGTTTTTTTTTTTTCGTTGTGTTTATATCATTTCATATAGTTCCTGTATATACAGGGTTGGCCTGAAGTCCGGAATAAAATTAATATAGCCTTAACCTGTAACTTTTGGGGAAAACGCTCGGACACGTCAATTTAGTTTCATATATGCTCACATTTTGACGTTATTCGTTTGTTTTTTTATAAACATTTGTCAAAGATATGACGACATCAATCTGTTTTTTAAATAGAAACATACAGCTTGTGATACATCATTTGAAAGCTAATATCTCGTATAGTATGCTCATAAATTTTAGCGCGATTTTGTCAAGCTATTTCAAAATGGCGACTGTTAAAATTTTAAAAAAATCTCTAGTAACTAAGCGGAAATGATAAATCATTGATGGTTTTTTACCTTTCAAGGTAAGAATCTTTATTGTTTCACATTCTGACATTTTGTGACATTGTGAATTTGTAAAATCAATGATTTATCATTTCCGCTTATTGAAATAGAGATTTTTTAAATACAGTCGCCATTTTGAAATAGCTTAGCAGAATCGCGCTATAATTTATGAGCATACTGTACGAGATATTAGCTTTCAAATGATGTATCACAAGCTGTATGTTTCTATTAAAAAAAAGATCGATGTCGTCATATCTTTGACAAATGCCTATAAAGGAACAAACGAATAACGTCAAAATGTGAGCATATATAAAACTAAATTGACGTGCCCGAGCGTGTTCCCAAAAAATTACAGGTTAAGGTTATATTAATTTTATTCCGGACTTCTGGGCAACCCAGTAATTATTATTTATAAAACGTAGACTTTGACGGTTGAAAACCACAGAATGATGACATCAACAGCTGATATCGGTTGATTAAAAAAGTTCCTAAGTTAGTAGAGGGCCGTCGTATTATTTGTGTGTGTTTGGAATGGTGAAATTGTAAAAGTATGCTTGTAGGACCAATGACCTATCTAGTACTTTATATAATTTCAGTGGAACAAAATACATAGTGATAACAAATTTAATTGTAAAATAAAAAGGTGAAGGCGAAGGTGAGTAAATAAAGCCCCTGTATCTATAATCAACCTCGAAACGTAAAATAGATCGAATTCTCCAGTCTGCTATAAATGACAGTTGACACCATAATATTGTGAGTTTCTAGAAAACTTTTACATTAACTCTTACTTACTTTGTCTAAGATACCATTAAAATTGATATTTGGCGTGGATAAAGTGACTTAATTTAGGGCTCTAATATCTTGGGAATTTCGGATAATTCCTTCTCTCAAGCGATCCGTCCGACATAGCTGTTTAATTAAACGGAAATAGAAATAATGAGATCTATCTGGAACGAAGAAACTGGAAAAGAAAAAAAGTCACGTCTTTCAATTACTACTTGAAAATAAATAGATTTAGTGCGGAAAGCTACGATGTAACAATTTTCTTGGCTTCATATTTCTCGAGATTAAAATAAGTTTTATTTTAAGTTTCATCACTAAGTTCTCCGATATCTTCTTATAATAAAATCATATCAAATATAAGCACTGGTTATTTACAGAACCGTTTCTACAGTGCGGTTCTTTAATGATCCGGCAATTTTTTTCTACAATATTTAGGTGAGGTCTATATGGAAAGGTAAACTACCTTTTGATGTAACACTTACAGTTCGGTCAAAATGGCGGATGGGCGCCATATTGGTAAAGAATATTAAATAAGAAGAGGGGTCTTGCGACACATCATTTTGATGGTCCTATCGAGTACTTTACGATGCCAGAAGTCTACTCGCACCTAAAACAAATGGCAGCGTTTTAAAAATTGCATACTTATTATTTTTTATCCTTTGCTTCATTTACCGCCTTGGAAAAATAACTACAACTTGGCCTAATATAGTAAGAATCAGAGAGTTATACTTCTTGTATATTTCATGGTGCTCAAATTCAAAATGGCAGATGGGCGCTATCTAAAAAATAATATGAATAGGAAGCGGGATCTTGCGATACATTATTTTAAGGGTCCTAACGAGTACTTTACGATTCGTACCCCAAAACAAAATGGCGGCTTTTTAAAAAATAATGTCGAAAAAGTGGGAATTTTGCAGAATATTTTAAATGAGTGACTGATATGACAATATGTAAATATTCAAATAAGAGAAAAACACACAGTGAATATGAAACGATTTTATATACGATAAATTATTTTTTATTCCCATTATATGAAGGTACATAATATGTTTATGTATGTCAAAACAACTATACTTAGATTACTTAGAAAAATAGGAACGTAAAACTGAAAAATAAATTCATAAATACAGGGTGTTATGGAAATGACGTATTATATTTAAATGGGTGACTCCTGGGGTGTCCTAGAGAAGCGCTACATATTTTATTTTTTTTTAAATCGAACGTTTAAAATGTGGGGTAATTCATCCCTAAACCCACCCGGTTAGTCCTCGGCCCATTCATATATGATCATATTACATTGCCAAGCTGTGTAATCAACAGATGTTCAAGCCCAATGTTGCCAACTGTGTAAAAAATGTAAAGATTCTTATAAAAATAATATTTATTTCACCTAGTATCCAAATAGAAGTGAATCCAGGTGCCAGTACACTAGCAAGTAATCCAGGGCACAGACATCTTCAGGTTTCTGTTTTTTTTTCTATGGGAAAAGCTTTATGCTCATCACGTACCCTGATGAAAATGTGGAACTGCATAATAAGCTTATACCCACTAAACCCCATTCGGCCTCTTATTTCCAATCTCTCGGAACATTTGCACTAAATCACTTAAAGAAACACACAAACACCGAGGAGTTTCCAATTATTTTTTGTGAAGATATATACTTATTATTAGATTACACAAAAGCAATAAATACTAACGCATAATTACACTTTACAATAACCTACCGTACACATAAAATAACAACACTATAGGATACAAATTATTTCGCAATAGAAATTCAGAAATAATAAAAACACTAATTTCTAATGGGTTAAATCAAATTTATTCATCCTTTACTGAAGAAGAATGATGAAATAATTATGTTGATAGGCCCTTCCATCCCTTTAAAATAAATAGTCTCTTCTAAATAGCGCGGTTGCCATTTCCGAGACTATCATTATACAGAAAAGTATTACAGAAGGAAATTCTACATTTTATGAATATAACCTTATATAAAACATCGAACGTGACAACGCTGTATTTAAGTATCAACCCCAGCCGCTGCAGAATAGGCAACCCGATTGTCCAAGATGAGCTGTTTAGCCGGCGGTGTCTTACTGTTTTTTCAAGCAGATTTGTGTGTTAAATTGTATGTTAATACTTAAACCCGAGTTTAAATTATCAAGTTATTTGTTCTTTTTGCGACGACAGTGCCCCAGTCCAGCAGTTCAATACCGATCTAGGGAACCAACGTGTTATTTAGACAATAAGGGCGTACTTTTGTCTACACAGTAGCACTTTAAAATAATAATTCAGATTGAACGGTACTTAGATGTGAGCGAAAACTAATGTGATTTTGTGATGTGAGAACTTGGTGCTTTTTATAAATTAAGTTGGTTTTAAATAAGTCAGAAAAGGTAAATAATATTGCATTTTTTTTTCTAAAGGGTAAGTGGCATTTATAAACTTTTAAGTTGTCCAGATCTGACGGGTGTCGTTCGAATTGAACAAATGAGAACATACCTGACAATTTACAAACTCCACGGTGGTTCGTTCGAGTCAGTTCAAGTTTATAAATTAGAGATTGTTTCCCAGCGAACTGAACTGAACGTAAAAGTTTATAAAAATGTACCCTGAAAAATAAACAACTTGCAATCTCTCAAACGGTTATTGACTTCCTAAAGAGTTTACCCTGAAGATATGACAACACTGTTGACATATTTTGTTTGTTTACCTTCCTGGCAGGGGCACTATGTGGTCATTTTTGGTTTGACATAAGGTAATGTACAGGGCATATTAAATTAAAGCGCCATTTTTGGATATTTTTCTTCAATTTGTTTTCATCTCAGGAACTGCCGATTTAAATATAATACGTCTAAAAATTCTTGTCGGTAACTTTATTGGAATTCTGATTGAAAATTTATAACAGAATCGTCATTTCTAAAGAAAAAATGTAAAATATCATTTGCCTTGTCAAATCCGTTACCAAGATATTTGTATTTTTAAACAACATTGCATAGACGTTTTTATTTAAAAAAAAAAGTTTTGACAAAAAAATTAGATAACAATGTACCGAAAATTATGAATTAAACTCATTACAAATAAAGGTGAAAAATGTCCTTTAACCTTTTACCAAACAGTACTTTATTTTAAAAGAAGTTATTTTGCAACAAAATATTAAAAGGCAAATATCACGGTAACGAATTGTTTTAACGAAACAAATGAAGTATACATTTTTTCTTTAGAAATTAGGATTCTATTATTAGAATCCTATTAAAGTTACCTGCAAATATTGGGCGTGATATATTGGGTGTGTAGGGTATAACCATCGACCTTCACAGATACACACAGACTCGGGGGATATTACTAAAGTATCAAAAAATGTGAGTTCCTATACACAAATCGTGAGATGCGATAGAGAGTCGTGAGATCTCACGATAAATCGTGAAATCTTGCACCCCTGGCCTTAGTAGCAACTGTGGAGATGGTAAAACCCCCTTTTCTCCCTCTACTTATTGTATGTATGTAAGCACAAATGAAAAAGATACATAATTCCATGACTTCGTAATTTCTTTAGAACTCAAGTAATCTGTCCACAACTATACTTAAAATGAAATGTCAGATCAACAAAATGTCGACGACTTGCAAACACCAAGTAAATATTATTTTTTTTTATTACTTTATTTATTTACGGGCAAGCCCAATTTACACAATAACATCATTGTATTTATGAAATACTAATATTCTACTTAAATCTAAAAACGGTTCAATACATAGTACATTTATATAATACATAAAATTAACAATAGTGACGAGCAAAACGACCCAAGACCACCAATTTACAAGTTGGTCATTTTGTAACCCATGAAATAAAGTTACTAAGTCCATAATTACTCATATGAAATGGTTGAGCAAAAGTTATGACTGAGATCTGGTGTTCCTCATGGGAACCTGAAATCCTACTTGTGATAGCATTTCCCTATAATCAACAAGGGAGTTAACAATCTTGAATAGTAGCCTTAAATCTCTCATGTAAATATGTCGTTGATAGAAATATTAAATAGTAGGGCGGCCGAGTGGGGGCCTTGGGGAACTTCTGAAGTCATATATGTTTACCGAATAATAATTGTTCAATTTATGATCTGAGAACTGTCAATTAAGTAGCTCCTTTCCAGGCCGAAAGAGTACCTGCAACTCCAAGCCTCTACATCATGATTCACCCTATCGAAGGCCTTAGAGAACTCGGTATATGGTATATATAGAGTGGACCACATTGCCCTCCTCAAGGGCACTAGAAAGAAAATCAGTATAAGTAAGCAGATTTAACTCTTTAGAACGATGGAACCAAAACCATACTGCTGGTCGATGATTACAATAGGATTCAGTTGGGCAGCTAGGATCTTGGTGACCAAGTTCTCTAAGAGAATTTTGGAATGACACTATGGTTAGATATTGGCCTGTAGTTAGAAATGTTAGCTTTGACAACCCGTTTGTGTATGGAAAGAATATACCCAACATTCCAATATCCTGGAATAGAACCAGCGTTTAGTGATTCATTAAAAATTGTGTAGAAGGGACGTAACAAGACAAAACTGCAAGATTTGATGGAGGTTTCTTATATCATGTCGGTTTTGACAATGCTTTGAAAATCAAGTCCGAAAACTTAGTAGGCTTATTTCTAAGTAAGATTACTAGGCGAACTATTAACCTCGTGCTATTTGTTTACTATGCGATTTATTTACGATGCGTTTTATTTATAATGTGTAATATTCAGCTTACACAGATGACAGCTAGTGTGATTCTTACGATTTACAGAAGAGGTAGTAGAATAAATTACATGAAATATTTTTGCTGTCTGATTTCCTTAATGTCGTCTCTTGTTGTGGTATTTGTCGCCTATAATTTATATCACTTTGGAACATTTTCCATTAACGGCAATTCAAAGACCACACAAGGGAAACTAGGAAGGGATTAATAATTGGATTTACTGCCGGCTGCTTCCTCTGGATCGGAAAATTGACGTAAGGTGAATTGTTTACTTTATAGCAAAATACCGTGGGAAATGTTACGTTCGGATGTAGTCGTTTTAAGATAAGATAATATGTTAAGAAAATTATAAAATTGGATTCAAATATACTTAAATTTATTTTCAGCGTGTGTGGTAGAAAGTGTAACAAATGGGAAACTATTTTATTGTTCATTTTATCGAAAAGGCCACTCTTGCTAACAAGTTTTGCTTGGTTGAAAACCTGCTTAGCAATAGTCGAATATCAGAAATATTTTATAGAATGGCCAAAAAATGTAAAATTGATATGAGAATAGAATCCCTTATTTATAACAATTTTGAAGCTCTTTCTAGAATTATGTTCTCTCTCTAAACATGCTGACGAGGAAGAGCCACCACCGACCAATATCTATGGATAGCCAAACTCTAAAAGCAAAAGTGGCAAATTTATGGCCTCGCTAATGTAATCAAAGCTTATCGTCAGATCTCATACCCAATGCCGACTGATAAACTATTTACCTTAACTGGCGAACAGGACCGAACTCGCCCTTAATGAAAAGGATTACACGGCAATATTTTGGCACATCATGCCCTGGTGGGAAATAAACAATCCATTTTCGCGCATAAAGAAGGTCAATGAAAAGCCACTTTTAGAATAAATTTGGATATCTATTGTCCACGTATCGATATATTTATAATATCGTTACATCCCTACGACTAAGTTCGGTTCTGGACGGTCGTCATTGGTTAGCAACAAACCGGTACCAATACGGCGGGGTTGCCTATATGACGACGACAACATTGTGCACAAAACAATTGATGAGCAACCTTTACAAATACCACCCCATAAGTTGTACGTATCCATAGTTTAATAGATCGGTAACAGCCACCTAGGAGATATAATTATTATAATTTTATTCATTCATTTTTTTTTATCGCCTGAATACTAATTTCCCGAACAGATGGATAAGCCGTGGTTCGCTTAGAGAGAGAAATTGGTCGGCGAGAGCACCTGATTTGATGTCCATGGACTATTATTTATGGGATGCTGAAATTCTACAAAACAGAATAATGTAAGCTTAAAATGAGTTACCGACGACAGAAATAGGAAGAACAATAAAAAAAACTAGAACGATATATCGGAAATGATGGTTGATCAGCAGAAATTTTACAGTTATTATACATTTAGGACTTTTTTTACATTAATTTATCTAATTTCTTATGTAATCTAAACCATTATTTCTATGCTTTGTCTTGGAATAAAACTTTATTTTGTTTTATAAAATTACCTAATTATATCTCGTAGGTGTCTCTTTCTCACCAGCATGTTGAGAGAGAGAACATTAGCTAGAAAGAGTTTCAAAACAGCATTTTGATATATTTAATTTCAAATTTTTTGGCCACTTTGTACAATATTTGGGATATTCGACTATGGTCAAAGAAGTTTTCAACCAAGCTAAAATTTTTAGCAAGAGTAACTTTTTTCCATAAAATGAATAAAAAGTTTCCCATGGTTACACTTTCTAACACACACGCTGTAAATACAAGTGCTCTTAAAAACAATTTAAATTCATGAGTCGCACTGTGGTAATCTATGATAAACTTCGTTGTAGAGGTGGAAAACTATCAATAATATTAAAATTCGATCGTACAGTTGCTACACTATCGATATTATCGATAGTATTATCGGTAGTCCTACAAAACGTCAATTATTATGTACGCAATGCTTGTAAGTGACATGTAAACAGTCAAATATAGACCATTAAGATAATAGAAAACACTTTATTTGACAAAAGTTCATTTTTCTTATATGGAAGAACAAAAAAGATAATAAACAAACTGCTAAAGGTCGTACGAATTGATCTTGTCAAAGCATTCCCAGTTGAATAAAATGTTTCTCCTACTAATTACAATGCCAGAACTGAATGTTATGTAATGTATAATAAACAGCTGACATTACAATTAATCGTACACTGATAGTAAATAGACTTTTCTTGTTACCCGATTTTTCTTAAGATTCTTCTTTAATGTGGCTTGTGCTTTATCGGCAATTTTTTGTATGTGCTATTCACCAAGCGATTATTTCTCTCTAAAGAACGATCTTGGCGACCTACGTCTACTCTGTGTTCTTACATAAAATACTATAAAAACTGTATATGTTATGTTTTTTCCTACTTGGCGGCGCTTCCTATTATTCTAAAGGTTATTTTAGGACTAATTATTATGGATAGTACGATAAATGCTATCGATAGATCTATAGCGATAACTTATAGAAGAATTGATATTATTTATAGTCACTATCAATAGTTTTCCACCTTTACTTCATTGCATCAAAAAGAAACTAGAAATTGAAAGCTCAGGTTAGTATACTACTTAACTATCGAGTTAGCAAATGAACTGTCAAAGTTTAGTAATGGGAATGACAAAGTTATCGGATCTCTATTTTAAACAGGTACATTTAAATCAACACGAGGCTAATTTTTTTGATTGGCGATCAAGAGAGCTCAACTGGTCGCCATTAAATTGAAATGAGTTTATTCGAAAATTATTGTGATCTGTGAATTATTGAACAAATCCTTAGATTCTTGGGGCGATTTAAAAAGAAGGGTCGATGTCACCAGACCTA
Source organism: Barypeithes pellucidus (assembly GCA_963991005.1). Taxonomy (NCBI): domain Eukaryota; kingdom Metazoa; phylum Arthropoda; class Insecta; order Coleoptera; family Curculionidae; genus Barypeithes; species Barypeithes pellucidus. The sequence goes on from OZ022556.1 coordinate 36,153,694, forward strand.
GAAATCTGGAAGAGTTGAAGGCAATAATTCATTCCAGAAGTTTTAGAAAGAGTAAGCCAAGCTCTACCATCGGTTGGGTCAGTACCAACAATTGTTTCTCTAAAAAGTGACACAGTGCTGTAAATATTCTTTAACAGCGTTTCCATTCGCAATCAAATTGACGTGTCTCCGATCCTTAATATTATTTACTGGAAGCGAGATATTACGTGTGGGAAGTCACAATTGATACCCTGTAGTGTTCTTTTCTGTTGTAGATAGAATTTTAGTTTGATAGGTACATCGAGCAAATACGAAATTGCAATAAAACTTCGGCGAAGCAACAGAGATGCTAAGAGAACTGGAGTTGGCATCCAGACAGGTTGGGCTAAATATCAACATCAGCAAGACAAAGTTTATGACAAACCTGTTCCCCAGTGAAAACCTAACAGTAAATAATTTAAATATCCAGCAAGTATGGTCGTATAACTATCTAGGCCACGAAATTCAATTAGGGAGAGACAACCAGACCTGTGAAATCAGCAGAAGAATAGGTCTCACATTATCAGCCTTTCGAAGACTAAACTATATCTTAAGGTCAAATATCCCCATGTGTCAAAAAAGAAGGGTTTATAACCAGTATGTTCTACCCTTGTTAACATATGGAGCCGATACACTAACTCTAACAAAACAAACAGCAATCAAAATAAGAATAGCACAGAGAGGCATGGAAAGAGCAATGTTGGGTCTTTTTCTGAGAGATAGGATTCCAAATATAGAGGTGAGAAGAAGAAGCGGAGTCACGGATGCCATGGAAAGAATATCGAATCTCAAGTGAAACTGGGCGGGTCACTTGGCTAGATTGAACGATGGCAGATGGACAAGAAAAATAACAGAATGGAGACCTAGAGATCATGCACTTCGCAACAGGAGCAGACCACCCACATAATGGTTAGACGATCTGAAGCGTATTCACACGAACTGGATGACTGCGGCGCGGGATAGATGGAAACATTTACGGGAGGCTTATGTACGGCAGTGGACGTCTTTATAGCTGATTGATGATGATGATTGATAAATATTTCTTCTAAATTTACATATTTTTTCTTTTTCTGCTACATAAGCTTACTTGACAATGTCATTAGTTTTCTTCTTATGTATATTTTTACACTGAGGTTGAGGGTATATGCCTTCGAAACATGTATGGAATAAAAACGTAAAACAATATTTAATAAACTAGTTGAGCAGACTATGAGTTTCTTTACATCTTCATAATTTAACTCAACTGATAGATGGACTAGTTCCAACAAAAAGAAAAAAAAATTAATAAGAAAATTTGAATCAGTTGTCAAATACACAAAATATTACTTACACGTCAACGAGACAATCATTTTTATTGCAAGAAGAAATTATTAGATGTCCTATGTAGATTTAAATAATAATTTAAGAACAATAAATCTTTGGACTGATATTCCTAGAAAACCACTACCCAATGCAAATATTCTTTAAAAACACCCCCCTTCGCAATAAAATTGACTTGTCTTTCCGATTTTTAATATTATTTATTCGAGATATTACGGATGGGAAGTTTTCAAATTTATACCCTGAATTGTTCTTTTCTACTGTCGATGGAAATTTTATTTACGAAACATGTAAAGTTTCAATTTCAACTTTATTAAACGAGTGAAGCAGACTGCGCGCTTTATTTCCTTCCTAGCTCTTTTAGTTTAGGACTGACATGATTGACGGACTGAATTGACTTGACTCCGTTATTTTGATATACATATTTTCCTGAAACAAAATGTGCCGTCGGTAAGGTAAATAGAGCATCGAGCTGGCAACGGCCAAAATGTAAGCCTTTCAAACAAAAAAGGGGAAGAAAAAGTAATAAATTCAACTATTAGTCATTGTTTCCGTTTGTTTTAACCATTTCTTGTTCTGATGACAGCTATATTCCGTTGCGATGATTTAAACTCGAATCAAAGATATATTGCGCAAAGACCATTTTATGCTTTTGGTTGAAGCCATTGACTTGAAATAACATGGTTCAGGTATTTCTATCTGCTTTGTACACGTCAATGTAACGCCTGTTATTACGAAAATAAACCAAAAAAGAGATGGGGATTCTATATCAGAATCCTCATCTCTTTATATCTTCTGGTTCCTGTCTTCAATCTAACCTCAGATCGGTTTGATATGTTTTGGTTAGGAAAAACAAACAATCGATGGACGTGACGCAAAAGTCTATATTTTTATCCAGTTTACGGCAGACTTGGCACCGTCTTACCATATTGAGTTAAGAATTATTATTTGTTCCACAAAAAACACTTAAATTTAACACAGGAACACTGAAGGAATTTTATTTAACAATAACGACAAATATGATAGTTGCGAATCCGCTAGTGTCAAACGTGAAAGCAGGTATGTAAGACGGCCGTTCCCATAAGGCCTTCATAAAAAGTAAGGTTCGAATGTGACATAATGTCTGTATCTAATTAATAGGGAACAACAAAAAAACATTACACAGATCGTTTTTCTGGAAAGTTGTTTTCAACCAACCTAAGAGTGTGAATTGTTTATTCTTCAAAGATTGTGAATCAAACCTGTATCCTCCTTGATTTAAAATCCTTGGTTGAAGCAAAAATGTGAAAAAGATTCAAGAATTAGTTCACACTCTCAGTGGTTAAAGTTTTACAAGGTAAGAATAATAGTTGTAATAGTAGTATAATAAGAGTATACAGGGTGTTATGGAAATTACATATTATATTTAAACCGGCAATTCCAGAGATGACTACAAATTGAAGAAAAATATCCTTAAATGGCGCTTTCAATTCATTCAGCGGTAAAAATGACCTGACGTTAAACCACAGAAACACCCGTGCTTCACTGCACTACATGTAAACAAACCACGAATTCTGGCCGATGTTGTCAGAATTACACCTTACACTCTTTAAGTTTGAAATACGCAACTACGTAACTAGGTCAAATGTCAATGACCTTCTGACTTTTGAGTGATTGCTGTGGTTGAGTGTGTATTTTTTAATGTAATTTTATTTAGGCCACACACATACACTTACCTTGTCCGTCTTATTTAAAAATTAGTGGCAATTTCTATAAAAACTTATACAGCGTTTTAGTAAAGAAACCGGCACATCACATAACCCATAACCATAATCGCAAAACTTCACATGAACACTGGACGCCATAAAACTGCACAAAATTCACTTGGAGACATTGTTTTTATTAACATTAGCTTGTCTCCCCTAGATTTGTATGAACTTTTGTTTTTAATTAAAAAACACATTGTAAAATGTAAATAACATTTATTTGAATTAAAAATGACATCTGAACTGAAACATTTAAAACACGAGCTGTCAAAAAGTAGAGACGAGTGAAATAAATAATAATCTACAGCACTTATTTATTGTTTTCCTTCACTGCTGTAGATACCAATAAAGCTTAAAAACTTGTTAATCGCTGATCTGGTGCTCCTTTTCATTTGAGAAGCTTAAAAAAATTAAATCGATCGTTTCACAGCGGGATTTTAAAACCAAAGATTAGCCATCTCTACTATAAATCGACAAAAGGTTAGAAGTTGACATTTGCTTGACAACAAGATATTCCTCTGCGGCTTCGCGTAGTTTCGAAATTTAAAGGGATTTTTGGGGATATTTAATCAACTGTAACAGTGCGAGTAAGTGTGAAAATGTTTAGTACATACAGAAAAATCAAGTCGAAGGCATATTAGAAAATGTTCCTTTCGTAAGAGACTGGAAATCGCAAGGTCACCGGATCTTACCCCAGGCAATTTTTTTCTATGCGGTGAGATGAATAAATCGTTTATAAAGTCGAAGATATGGATCAGTTGCGATATAAGATATTGGATGCAGCAGATAAAATAATTGCTGAACGTTTTAGTTTAAAAAGGGCCAATTTGTCTCCTATTTGTGTGTTTGTTAAATAATTCATTACTGTATAGCGATTTTGTGTGATAAGGGCATATCTTCAAACAACTAATTTGAAACATGTGTGTGTTCCTTTAAGTGATTTATGGTAATTTGTTCAGTGTTTCACTATGTGTTCTGTGGCTCTGACGATATACAGGGTCATGTTCTGAGATTGGAAGAAAAACGCCGAAGGGGTTTTAGTAGCTTTATCCACTAAAACCAGAAAAACTGAAGATGTATGTGCCCTGGATTACTTGCTAGTGTACTGGCACCTGGATTCACTTCTATTTAGATACTAGGTAGCTAAATATTTATTTTTATAAGAATCTAAAGTTTTACACTCACAGTTTGGCCACATTGCGCCAGAACATCTATTTATTACATAGCTGCTCAGTGTAATATGATTGTGCCGAGGAGTGATCTGTGGGTTTATGGGTGAATTACCCCATTTTTTAAACGTTCGTTTTGAAAAAGAATATATGTAGCGCTTCTCTAGGATACCCCAGGCGTCACCTATTTAAATATAACACGTCATTTCCTTAACACCCTGTATAGTTATATGTTATTACTTAAAAATGTCTATGACAGAGAATTTGGGGGGGGTTTGTGGTAAGAATAAAAGTCGATCTGAATCAGAAATGTCTTTAATAGTAAAATTATACTTAAAAATGGGGGAAGGGGGAGGAGGAAGATCTCTACATTCAAAGTAAGAGAATTATTGATAGAGGACAGCTTTCGACCTTCGAGAAGATCACCATCAGGCATACTTTTATTCCTATGCAAGATATATTTAAATTCAGGTTACAAAAGGGAATATTCTCATTTGATGGGGGGGGGGGGGGGTTCTTGTTCCTCAAATGCTAAAAAGAAATATAAACTTTGAACCAGTGTGGAAAATAAATTAAAACCCGTTAATCAGTTCTTTATATAAGTGATAAGTACGTACGATAAAATGATAAATAAAAAAAAAAGTTATTACAAGGTGTTCCACTTATAATGGAAGAAAGCTTACATTTTCGGTATTTCCGAATTGATTTTTTTGAACTTTAGTGTGGTTACGAATGATTCTAGGGCGCACTTTTATATTGCTTACATTTAGGTAACTCATTGGCGTACGGAATTAACATAACATAACATACGATCACTTCTCGTTACATATTTTCTCTGGGCTTGAGCAGGTTTCCGCTTGATGACGTGAGCGTGCATTCACCACCGTTTATTACTTATAATATATGTTGAATGTACGGTGTCCCTGTTATTGGAATTGCTGAGATTGGGATGTCAATTAAGTCCCAATAATTACGAAAAGAATTTCCATGGACTAACTGGCCTAGAATATGTCCATTATACTTGCCATCCCCTGTGTACTTTAACGGAAGATAAAGTACACACACACTGGTCGACTTACCGCTATCCTTTCTTCTAATTTATTATCACTGACATAAAATCTTTTAAAAGATTAATATTGTCAGCTTCTGATGAGACATAATATATCTTCTACCAGTGGGGAGGCCAGAAATATTTTTCAGGGTGGAGGGGGAGTTTATTACATTTGTAGCTTATAGGGATATGTTACATTTACTTAAAAATGTCTATGACAAACAATTTGGGGGGGTTTGTTTTGACCACACCAAAAGATTTGGAGCTGTATACTAATTAAACATAAAATTATATATGTAATAAGGCGAACTTGTGAGAAAATTCAATTCCTTACGTAGCATAATTAGTTGTCTTATGCGGCATAGAATCTCGACAAGGATATAAAGCTTTTTAATTAAAAATAGAAAAATTATATTTTTGTTTATTACACAGGCACAAATCAATTACAATTTATATGAAGTTATTGGGGATAGCACCAAGCCATTTAAATGATTCTGATGATCGTATGTTTCCAAAGATCATGGAAAATAAGACATAGTTATTTATATGACAATGCAGATACAGTTTGACCAGAGAAAGAACGAACCTGCGTTATAACTTTACACTAATATCAAATACTTGATATTTCTAATATTTTTTTTTTGTTTCGCCAGTTAACAAACAAGGATAGAACGGACAACGGATTTCTATGGAAACGAAATACTATTTAGTGTATTAAACGTAACTGACAAAATTAAAATATTGACATGTCATTATTCACATTTATATTTTGTGTGTTCACAAATTTCTTAAGTCTCTGGACGAAAATACTTTGGTATATATAATTTAAGCATTCAAATCAGTTCTTGTGAGAACAAATTTATTTCGTTTTATATAAGTAGCGTTTAATATTTTATGTTTATATGCTGGGAACTGGGAGTGTCTAGTAGCCCATCGGTAAGGACAAATATTTCATCAAATACCAAGGTATGGAAGAAAAATTATTATTTCCCAGACCACCCGATGATACCTTATACAATAAGGGCGTATTTAGTCTGCACAGTAGCACTTTAAATATTATTTCAGATTGAATCGTACTAAAAAGAATAGGAAGCCTTTTCCATTGATAGGATGTAACCTCCGGCAGACCGGTTTTAGAAGTCTTCTCTGATGATAGGTATGTACACCTTCCCTGTACTGAAGAGAACAAGTGTTCGAAACCGGTCTGCAGGTGGTTACATCCTATCAATGGAAAATACTTCTTTTTCTTGGTAGTACCATTCAATCTGAAATAGTATTTGAAGTGCTACTGTGTGGACTAAATACGCCCTTATTGTATAAGGTATCATCGGGTGGCTTGGAGAAAATAATTTTTCCATACATTGGTATTTGATATTAATACCACCTGAAAAGTATAGACTTTTTATTTTTGAAATATTTCATCTCTAAGAGCTTGATTTCCACGAAAATATATTGAGTATCACAATAGTATTCACAAAAACCCATGGACGATCCTAACAGGTATGCAATATTAGGGGCAGCCGCCCGATCATTGCCTGTTGCAAAATGAATCAAAAATTGACACAGAAACATAAATCTAAAAAAATATATTATCCCTCATCCTAAAACCATTCACGCCGGTGAGAAACCAAGGGTTAAAAAAAAATTGAGAAATAAATCGAATAATAAATTCGAACCAATTTAATGTTTTAGTGATATTAAAATTTATTAAAAATAATTTCTTTATCTTCATAAATTAGATGACCTATTTAAAGATAACTCCTTATATTTTCGCGGCCACCACAATGCATAATTTTGCAGCATTCACATTAAATGCAACATTTATCTTTCTCTGGTACCGTATGACTAGACAGGGAATTAATAAAAATGTTAAAAAGGAACTCCATCCTGGAAGTATTTACGGTTGGGGGCGGCAGTCTTGAATTTTTCACGCGGGCGGCCAACACCCTAGGATCGACCTTGCACGATAAACGTGAAATTATTTTTCTAGATGGAATATGGATCTATTCCAAGGATAACAAAATATTTTCTTGGCATGGCTTGTAAGCAATTTATTACTTTTGTCATGAAATGATGTTTTATTTTAAACAATAAATCATATTCGAATTGATATTATTAAAACAAATTTAAATAGGTATAATGCACGATAACTTTAGTACCATAAAGAAGTATTTTAGACTTGGTTGCCCAGAAGTCCGGAATAAAATTAATATAGCCTTAACCTGTAACTTTTGGGGAGAACGCTCGGACACGTCAATTTAATTTCATATATACTCACATTTTGACGTTATTCGTTTGTTTTTTTTATAGACATTTGTCGAAGATATGACGACATCGATCTTTTTTTTTTTAATATTATGAAATCATCATTTGAAAGCTAATATCTCGTACAATATGCTCATAAATTTTAGCGCGATTCTGTCAAGCTATTTCAAAATGGCGACTGTTAAAAGTTTTTAAAAAATCTCTATTTAAATGAGCGGAAATGAAAAGTCATTGATGGTTTTTTTACCTCTCAAGATAAGAAATCTTCATTGTTTCCCGTTCTGACATTTTGTGACATTGTAAAATTGTAAAATTAATTTAGGTATTTCCGAAGTATTATGTAACAATTTTTTAAACAAAAATGGTTTTGTCGGAAAGACAGCGTATCGAAGTCTTGACATTGTTAGGATGTGGAGATAAAATAAGAAGCCAAAGTGAAGTGTGCACTTTATTTGCATCTTTTCAAAAGTTTCATTGGCTCAAAATCATTATAGATCTAGAGGTACTATTGGAAGATTTTTGAAAACAGAAAAATACCACCCTTATAAGGTATATCTTGTCCAAGAGCTTTTAGAAGATGACTATGACAGTGATGAGACGGTGTGACGAGAATAATAAATTTCTACAGAAGATATTATTTTCGGATGAAACTACTTTCTATTTAACGGGGTGATTAACAGACATAATTATCGTTTCTGGAGTCAGAAAAATCCATGATTGATATTTGAACTGTATACTCAGCGGCCCTAGAAAGTAAATGTATGGGCAGGTATCATACATAACCGAATTTTGGGGCCATTTTGTTTTTAAAGAAACCTCACGGCTGAACGGTACCTGGATTTCTTAACCTTCGAGTTGATGCCTGCTCTAGTTGTAATTTTTCCCAACGAAGTAGATCTAGATATAGCTAATGGAACAATTTGGTTTCAGCAAGGTGGTGCTCCCCCGCATTTTGGTGTCAATGTGAGATGAGATTTAGATGAGATATTTCCAGGTCGCTAGATTGGGCGACGTGGTACAATTGAATGGCCACCGAGGTCCCCAGACTTAACGCCTCTAGACTATTTTCTTTGCGGATATTTAAAAGAAAAAGTTTACCAAAATAGGCCAATAATATTGAAGATTTGAAATACAAAATTAGATTGGAGACACATTCGGAATTCCGTCGAGTGATTTTACCATCGTCTGGGAGTATGCCAAGTAGAGGGTGGAGGACATTTCCAGCATTTTCCATGTTAAACCACCTTTTTGTTCGGTTTTGTTTCGCTTCGTTACATTTTTATTTTTTTTTACAAAAAATAACAAATAAACCATAACTATTGTTAAGTCACAAAATGTCAGAACGTGCAACAACGAAGATTGCTTACCTTGAAAGGTAAAAAAACATTCGCTTATTTTAATTGAAATTTTTTAAAAACTTTTAACAGTCGCCATTTTGAAATAGCTTGACAGAATCGCGCTAAAATTTATGAGCATACTGTACGAGATATTAGCTTTCAAATGATGTATCACAAGCTGTATGTTTTTATTTAAATAAAAGATCTATGTCGTCATATCTTTGACAAATATCTATAAAAAAATAAACGAATAACGTGAAAATGTGAGCATATATAAAACTAAATTTACGTGTCCGAGCGTTTTTCCCAAAAGTTACAGGTGAAGGCTATATTAATTTTATTCCGGACTTCTGGGCAACCCAGTATATACGGCCTTCATATTAATCATTTCCATTACCTTCTGGCGTGGTTTCGTCTTATTTGCTCTACAAAATCTTGATTTGTTGAATCATACTGTTACAGGTGATAACCGACGTTCATTCCTTCTTCGCCTCTTTTAAATTAATTAATAAATTAAATAAATAAATAAATCAGCAAATGAATTTTTAATTGTTTAATTTGACATATAATGCAAAATAAGCATTGTGTTGTACAAAATAGACCTTCCTGTAAATACCTCAATAAATCGAACGAGATTAAATACAGGCCAATAAATCCAAATAGTTATCACCATCCTCCAAGCAACCCTTCTTAACCCTACCAAGTTTACCCACTCGCTGTGGGAGAATTAATGTGTAATTAGAGAAAGGCCCCTCTGCACTTCGTCCTTTATTGACACCTTTATTGAATGCTTTGTTTTAATTAAATCTACACCAGTGAATAAGAAATCGGGACTATTAAAATAACATTTAAAATTCGGGTATTTAATCCGTACCGGTATGAAGTTGGAGCGAACCAACAGTTGATTAGAAAAATGTTTCTTTTCACAATGACAGACATTGATTTTTGAATGAATTTGAGGAAATTAATTGATTGGTCTTGCTGAATTATTTCGAATGATTAAACCTAATTGATAATTATAATGAAAACTGTAAATGAATAGAAAATGTTCCCTTTTTGCCCTTTATCGGAATCATCCTTAGACGTGTTTTGCCGTTTACGACTCATCAGTAAGACTCGAGGCTGACAAAGGGAAAAATAATCTCGCAGTACTATCAAGTGCAATGGTAGAACATGGAAAGAAGTATAAAACTCATCGTGACATCTCGCGGTGTATTTGCCTAACCCAAAGCTATATCTTATAGAAGACCAATGCAGAGGGTCCATTCTGCAAAAAACAGATAAAAATAGCAAATACGTCTCTCAGCGGTTAAATGTCCCGTGACAGAATGAAGAGAAAATATTTCTTTGTCCTCCGATGAGTTTTATACTCCTGTCGATTTTTTGTCAGTGCACTTCATAGTGCTGCAAGATCCTTTTTCCCTTTGTCAGACTCGAGCCTTACTGATGCCGTAAAAGGCGAAAGGTATCTAAACCAAAATTTCAAAAAAATAGTCTTAAAATACTGAGAAACAAATGAAAATTAAATATTTTTGTACAGTACTTATAGGAAACCGACAATTTTGTCTGAGCGCAACTATCTGCGATGTTGTCGCGTAACTCTGTCAAGTTGTAACAAATCAGAATTCATTAAGAATTGTAAAATATTTTCAATGTCATCATATAAGAAAATATGTATACAGGGTGTTATGGAAATGGCGTATTATATTTAAATGGGTGACTCCTGGGGTATCCTAGAAAAGCGCTACATATGTATTTTTTCAATCGACCGTTCAAAAAGTGGGGTAACAAACATTCTTACTCACAGGTTAGTCCGCGCTACTGTACAACATTTCACCAATACCAAATGTCAATGTCGCCAAACTTAATGTAAAACTGAAATTGCATATACATTCTAAAAATTAATTAATTACTTGTATTTATCTTAAAAGTAAAAAGCGTGACATCCAGGCACATACATAATCAGTTGTTTTTTCTTCTTCAAGGGAACACTCCTGTAAACACTTTACGGTCGAAGATTAGATTTTGACAGCAAGACAGAACACAATAATTGTAAAACATAACCGATAGTTAGCGTTTTGAAAATACACAATAATAATACATTATCTGATTATTAGATTTTATTACACGCGACGCGACGAAATTTGACTTTAAATAAAAAATTTTACAACACTAAAAAGTACCACCTACGAAACCCAGCGAATTGCTGCTCAATACGTTGGAAGCCGAGTGTGGTCGTCTCATTTTTACTTTTGTACCGAATTCGGTACAAATTATTGGCTGCATTCAGCAGCAATATTTTCATCAAATTTTACATTTTATTCTGTGTGAAATGGATCATTTTATTTATAATGCTCCTTTTCACTAACGGAGATCGTGTTTATAATTTTAATTCATTTCTTTTGTTTTATAAATTTAACTCCTCAACCTAACAAACAAAACTGTCAAATCACAAATCGTCGATTTTAAAATTAGATGGAAAAAATGGCGTCCCATTTCCCATCGATTTGTGAAATAAATTTTTTTTTAGTGCATTCAGCAGATGATTATTACTAATCGCTTACAAATCGATGGGTTCTGCAAGTTCACTTTCTTGGTGACGGTAAAGACCTTTTTTTAAGTTCACTTTCTTGGTGAAGGTAACGACCTTTTTTTTCTTAGAACTCTTAGTTTTTTTAAGTGTCCAGTGAAGTAGCGTCCTTGTAACATTTGGTAGAATTTTGCCGATCCAGCCGGTACAATAATTTAAAGCTTGGAACATGTGTCATTTTTAAATTGAAGGAAATTTAATTAGTTAAACAAACATTTCCATAACACCCTGTATGTTGATTTTAAACATTAAAATAATATTTCCAAGAATTAAAAAATAGAATCATAAATATTAAACTAGTACTTTTGCCAGATCTTCAATAATACATTTGGTTTATTTTGGGCAGAAATTGTCCCAAAAATTTTATATTATTGAGTCCGTAAATGACGGGGGAAACCAGGGTAGACTGGCTCCAATTAGACATTAATTTTGCGAGTGCGGATGGGCTAAACTCGTCATTAGGTCAAAAAGGGTTGCCATAAGGACCGGTGAAAATTAATTAAATTTATAGCCTTACGTTCCAGTTTACTTGATATATTGGATTGTATATTACGAACAGCTTTCAAATTAGCTTATTTAATGAATCGTGAGAATTTTCATTCCGATATGAACTACCTTACATTCTTATCTTATTGTACATTCTATCTTATACTATTTTGATTCTTATATCTATTATCACAATGCTCTTTATATGTTGATCTTTACAAAGCTCTTCCTATTTCTTCATTTACAATGATTAATATAATTAGTTACACCAGCTATAGTAGATGGAAAAAGACTATAGTAAAATTATTATAGTAAAAATTTTATTTTAAAATAACCTATAAAATATAGTATTTATTATAGTTTTTATTAATAATCTGTACCAAAATAATATTTTACGCATAATTTATAAGAAACATAATTAGAATTTCTAATAAATTTAGTAAAATGAAGCAACTACTAAATTTTATTGTAAATTTTAGAAACAATGTATGTGCACGGAAAAAGCACCTGCTATCACTTGTTTGTGATAACATTCTTATATTAAAGTAGTATGTAACATTATTATAGTAAATATTTTATTGTACGATTACCTATAATTATATATTAATTAAAATTTTCATTATTAATCCGTATCAAAATAATATTGTCGATACACTAATTTCTAAGAAGTATGGTTAGAATTTCTAATAGATTTAGTAAAATGAAGTAATAACTAAAAAATATTGTAAATTTTACAACGAATGTAGGTATAATGAAAATAAGTTATTTATAACTCCAGTAGTTAAATATTTTAAAATGTATGACACATTTCACTGGCTATTAATAAACTATTTTTTATTTTAAAAATTACCAAGTTTAAATGAAGTGTTGTAAAAATATTTTTACAAGAATAAGAGGTATAAATGAGATGCAACGGACTCTTAGGATTTCGTTTTTCGTAACAAATAATAGAAATGAGGGAACATACCATCGATCCATGAAGTCAAGCGACGTGAGGAAAGTTGGTGCTTGGATGTGTGGCCGCTTGGGAATACCATGTGTCAAAATTTTTACAAAATATTTTCGTACATTTTATAAAAATTTTATTAAACTTTACAAAAATTTTATTAAATTTTACAGAAGATTTTAGTAAATATTACAAAATATTTAAGTAAATTGTAGAAAAATTCTTATATAAATGGTTCACTAAATATTTTGTAATTTTTACTAAAAAATCAGGTTCAAATTTTGGTAAAATTTAATGACAATTCTTAATAAAAGTTATTCCAGTCGCATACATGGTGTCCCAGGATAAGCAAACTTATAGGTGTAAATGACAAGAAAATTTCGAATTGAAATTTGATCATTTGAGATCTTGGCCTGCTTGATTAGGAAATAAAATGTAACATATTTTTATTTTTATGAAAATAAGCAGGCCTTGACCGGAGTATTATTTTTATTTTCTGGCTAGGTAAAGTGTCCCTTTTTCCCAAAATATCGAGAAGTTTTATTAAGAAAACTTGCTCGCAATTCAAAATGTAGGTGCACCGACTTTAATAACCATCGGCCAACATCGGTTTTTTTCATTTTATACAATGTTTTCCCTAGTAAGAAATTTAAAATTTCTTCAATTGCCTAATCGTTTGTCATAAGAGCCTAAAAAATTAAATGGTCATCAAATGTTGTTTCCAAAATAATATTTTGTAATAAATGTATTTAATGCCATGCAGAATTTGTTGTCCTCTTAAGAGATTTAAAAGAAATGCAGAAGAATAAATGTCTGATGGTTATTAAATTCGGCCAGTTTGTATGATTTTGATTATGATCAACTTGTAATGAAATGTTTCGATATTTTGCAAAGAGACACTTTATCTAGACATGAAATAAAAAATAATGCTCCGATCAAGGACTGCTTGATCTTATAAAAATCAAAGTAGGCCTAGAGCCCAAATAATAAAATTTCAATTCGAAATTTTTTTGTCAATTACACCTATAGGTGGTAGAAAACATAACTTTCTCGTACTTGCTTGAATAATTCCACAAAGTACTGAAATTATACGGCAAATTTACAGGGAGCTGCTATTGTATTTGTAATTTCAGTTAAAATAACAAATCTAAAATAACTTAAGTAATTATAGTACATCGTCTTAATACTATATTAAAGTAAACTAATACAGTGCTTTAGAAAGGAAGTAACTTGTGAGTTTAATTTATTAATTGATTCTGCAACCAAACATACATAACCGCATTAACAATCTCAACACGATATCAAAATAACTTTGATATGAAACCCAAGTAGAAAAATTATATTATAACGCTATGTTGAAACTTTACATACGAACTTTAGAAACAGTAAGAATTTTTTCAAATTACATGCTTTTATTGACATAATGTATATTGATAACACATCTGTCGGTCGGATATCGGATACAGACAAACTAGCCGACAGAGATCACAAATGGCTCACAGCAGGTGACAATAGTTATTGTTTAAATCAATGTATACATATTTTGTAGACCGTAAACCAGTATAATTAATCAAACTGAGATTTCTACAAAAAGGACCAATAAATGACAAAATCAGGCGACATCACTTGCTCCGATTCCACATTAATTTTCTGAATGTGATTGTGCTAAATTCGTTGTTAGGCAAAGGAGGGTAACCACAAAAGCCGGAAAATAATTAATTGGATTTATTTCATCGAATTTGTTTTCATGTGTTCACTTCTGTTCAATATAATGGGCTATTTTGTTAAAACGTGCTTAATTTGTTAATGTTTGACTCTATGGATATTATCGAATATCGATTTGCATTTTTTAGCTTTTATGGAAAAACACATCGTTAATCGTAGTTAATTGTATCATGTAGGTCAAATTACTAAAGTTAATCTCATTGATTTTTAGAGGACTCGTAGAATTATTGAATTTAATTAATGATATTGGCCAGTAGACATATATGTACAGGGTTTCGAAGGTTTTACTCCGTTATTACTAAAGATAGACGGACGGGGATTCCGCAGCATTATGCTATTTTCGTGTGAAACAAAAGATGTCCCAATTAAAAATTTTCTAGCGCTCCTTTTTTTTTGATATACGGGATGTTTTTGAAAATTTTACATTTTGGGACACCCCCATATCTCGGTTATAGAAATAAAATGTTCTCTTTGTAGTTTTTTACGTAGAATCCAGTGACGTACTTAGATATTTCTACGACGATAGTTTTCAAGAAAGAAAGAAAGCAAATTTCCTTTTTTTTAATGGGACACCATATATATTTTTTAATAATGTAATTCGTTTTTAACAAACTTTACAGAAATATATAATATTTTATTTTTAGTCTTGATGGATGATGGATATTAAAAAAAAACAAAAGGACACAGTCAGTTGTGTCATCACGAAAATGCTTGTAACGACAATGCAGGTGAAGCATTAGAATTGTATTTCAATGGTAAATATAAGCCTTTTTGTACAAAAAAAATTGTATATTTTTAAAGGAACGTAACTTTCCGGCGTAATATTAAGACTAAAAATAAAGTATTATATATTTCTGAGAAGCTTGTTAAAAACTGAATTACATTATTAAAAAATATATATGGTGACCCCTTTAAAGAAGAAGCTAATTTGCCCTTCTTGGGAAAACTATTGAGTAGAAAATATCTGTGACGTCACTGGATTCTATATAAAGAACTACAAAGATACCAGTTTATTTCTTTGTGATAAGTTACAGGGTAACTGAAAAATGAATGTGTCCCCAAATGTAAAATTATCAAAATCATCATGTATATCAAAAATGAGGAAGCCTAGAAAAATTCTAATTCGGACGGACACCTTTCGTTTCACAAAAATGTTTTGGGAAAACCGCACCTTCCTATCTTTACTAATATCCTCTGTACATATATCCGACCATTGGTCAAATCCGGTTTTTGGCTGAGTTGTTTATGCTGTGGACCCAATGAATAATTCAAATTCTTGACCTCGAGACTCGAGTTGTCTAATGTATAAGAAAACTGCGAAATTTTCGACATTTCGATTTCGATTTTCACCATGAAGGATTAGTTTTTCGATAATAAGTCGCCAAAATTTGCTACAATTTGGGATCAGAAGCATTTCTGTATACCAAAGAATTTCCGAAATATAGCTCCAATCAAACATTTGAAAAAATTGAAATAAAATAAATGGAATGCAAAACAGATGGCAGTGACGTAACAGGCGAAACCATGGAAACTGACAAAATGCTATCATAATGTTATCATTTGTGGTTTGCATTGGTCTCCATGGATTCGATTGCTATATCACTGCTATCAGTTTTGGTAGCGAACTATAGATGTATCCATAATTTCTGGAATTGAACTAATAAGAAACTAATATAAATAATTGCAGCTTCCTTTA
Source organism: Barypeithes pellucidus (assembly GCA_963991005.1). NCBI lineage: Eukaryota > Metazoa > Arthropoda > Insecta > Coleoptera > Curculionidae > Barypeithes > Barypeithes pellucidus. The sequence goes on from OZ022556.1 coordinate 36,170,042, forward strand.
CAAGATCCGGGTTTTTTTGATTGTAGATATCTGACATTGCGTACATTTTCGAATATAAATGGCACGAATCTAGTGTTGCCATTGGTTCTCGGTACAAAAATCCAATATCCACATTACAGTTTTTTTTGCTTTTTTATATTATTATATATTTATATACTTTGGGTTTTTACTAACTTTTATACTTTAAATAAATATTTCAGGATTCTGATTAACAACCTATCATTTTTTCCCCAAATATTTGTTACAGCCATTTCTTAATATGACATGGAAAATTCGAGTTCATTATAAATCCCCACAAAGAACCACAATTCCCCAGAAAGAACCACGTTTTGGAAAATTACCTACAGATTGGTAACCGTACATAAGTCAGGGACCACGTGGAATGAAGTGGAAGGGAGAAATAGAGGACTACTCAATGAAGACGTCATCAACTGCGGAACTGGTACGATATTTTAAATAATGCAAAAAATTCCGAGTTTTTTCTATCAAATGTTGAACCTCAAAATTCCGGTTCTTTTCATAATTAACCTTTGAGAAGTTAGGCGGCTCAGTGTCAATAAAATGACGTTTTCTCGAAAACGGTTTGGATTAGTGACATGAATGAAGAGTACCTAACTTTTAGTTAATGGTTAAAGGTATTTAAAAATCGTGGTCCAACGATCTTATCATACAGGACGTTAAAAAAAAGAGGACATGAGTGTCCAGCTAGTCCGCCCCTGCAGCTGTGAGTAATTCACAATACTTTCTTGGATACTAATTTGAAGGGTCTTACCTGTGTATACATCATATTTAAAAGAAATTGAAATATACCTGGTGGTTCAATAATTATGTGTAAAAAACTTGATTCCATTGGAGCTCTTTGAAAGCCCATATCTGCGATGAGGAGGGCTATACGAAAAAAAGTTTATATGAACTTGTAGTACTCTCTCTTTTCACTTGTTTTCTTCATATCTGGGAGAGCCAGTGTAAACATTTTTATGTTATATTTTATTTAATATTCCCTGTAGTACCTAGTAAGTAACAAATGACAAACCATTGATCTGACGACACTTGGTAGCCGTAAGTCTTCTAGTAGGACTAGTGCTGGAATTCCGCCATCTGCACTAATTTAAAGAAGGTAGGAACTGACGGACAGATATTAATAATAATCAGTAAGTAATAGTATTCGTAAGCAGGACCATTCATCTGATCGGAGATCACGAGCTGACAAAAAACCTCGACAGCTTAGAACATCGAAGACAGGTTGATTTCAATAGAAAATGTTCGTCTGACAATCATGGTTTAGGGTTTACACTGAACTCAACATCCTCATTTAACGTTAAACGTCGAAAATGCATAGTTAAATAAGTTTTAGGGTAAATAAATATATCCTAAAAAGTTTTGAAAAAAAAAAATGTTTTCTTAAGTTTTTTTAATTTGACGAAATAATACAGCAGCCAGAAAATTGGTCCGGAAAAGAGAAAATAAATTTAATATCGTTTCCTAAAGACGCTGTTAAATATAAAGTGTGCCAATTTGAAAGTTTCCCACCCAAAATATTTCGCTTTCAGTAATCGGGAGGAAAGGCACCTCAATGTTATTATGAAATGGAGAAGGTGTCACTGGACTGACTACCGACGGATCCCTAATAATTCCACTAAAATCGACACAATATGATTTTTTTCTGTTTGGGTTTCATAATGGCCACTTTATGAAACTGAAATTTTCTTTTTTTCATGTTGGCAACAAGTAGGGTGCGAATTTTAGGCCTACTTTGATTTTGTTGAAATTAGTTTTCTAGGCATTATGGAATCGACAGAATTTTTTTATAGAAAACCTTAAAATACTAACCTTTAACCTTGCAAATAGATCATTTTTACTAGTTATTTATCCGAAATACCTATACTCGGAAATATTAACATACAGATGGTGTCCGTCAACTAATTTCTAGTCACAACCATAAAACAACATAACCAACAAATAATAAAAATATCTTCCAGTTTATGTTCTATTTCTAAAGTTTCATTCAATAAAGTACAATTTTTATTTTTAATTCAATATAGTATTATACATATTACTTTATATATACATATTTATAGTTCCTGTAGACATTTTCTTGGAACTAATTGTTTTTCCGTCAGATTCTGTGTCGACACAATATTTTCTTCAATATTTTGAACTTTGTTCTGATCGCACCATAACTCAAAGTTTTGCATATTCTTTTTAAAAGGTTTTCTAGATTATTTTCTGCAATTTCTCGTATTTTTGACGGAGTACAACTTTCTTCCTGACTCATTTTTATTAACTTTAATAATATATTTATTTTTAATTATGACGGATGGGAACAAGCTTTGTTGTGTTCAATTGTTTCTATCATGGCATATTTAATACTTGAAACATTTTATTAAATTGTAAAAATATTACCAACCCAAAAAGAAAATATTAATTCAAATGGAAAAATCTACTATATTTTTTAGAGTCTTTCAGACTTTAAAGATCCAAATAGAAAAAGTATTATAAAATACACGGTTCATAAGACAATTAGAGCACTTGTACTTTAGAAAACTCCCCGCTCCGCGTGCTCTCATATAATATCTTACGAAATTTGTATCTTAATATACTATTTTAAATAATAACCTAAAAACCATAAATCTACGTGCATGAGTTCTAATTACATCCATTTTTCTAACGCTATTTCTTGGAAACTTCTGTTAAAAAATAATAAATTAAGGTGTTACTGAAAATAGATTTAAATGATCTTTAAAATGATATGCCAGTTGGACCCCTTTCCATTTAAGATTTTAAGGGTAACATCTACCCCCTCCAATGGAGTTAAACCACGAAGGCTGCAATTATATAAGTGTCCGCCTTCACAATAATATTGACGTGATTTTTTCGATTTTTAATATTATTTACTGAAAGCGAGTTACTAAAAGTGGCAAGTTTTTAAATTCGCACTGTGTATATTGACAAACATTATGCAGGATAAACAACTCTACCAATCGATGCAACACATACACGCCAATATGCAAATTTTTCAGTCAATAGGGAAACAGAATTAGCAACAATATATTTAATTGCCAATTAGTAGCTATTATGACCGTAAACGCTATGACGCACCCGATCTATATTAATTAAAAAATTGTAACTATACAGGGTATTAATTAAGTATGTGCAGTAGTTATTCATATAAACATGGGTCCGCAAATGCTTCGTTTTCAAGATACAGGGTGTTAAAAAAAAATGTATAATCGGGTTTTCGTAAATATCTTAAATATCCTTTTCTCGATATTGTTGAAATTTGGCAGTTTTATTTGTAGCTGATAACTGTCAAGTTAAATGCTGCAATTATTTTCCAAAGCAAACCTTGATTAAAAAAGAAAATGTTCATGCATCTATAGGGACATGCATCTTCCAGGGACATGCATCAAAGTGGTTTTTATTTTTTTTTCTCGAAAACAAAGTAACATACGAAAAAAATTCAAGAAACAAAAGTGTTGTATTTTTAGTTGCTTAATCTGAGAAAAATATAAAAATTCCAAAAAAGTCAGTGGCTGTACTTTTTTTATTTATTTTATATTATTTGTTAAAGTGCCGCCCGGGACGCCACTGGACTCAATAAATTTAATATACTTAGGGCTAAATTAGCCCCTTAATACTGTAAATAAAATTGCTAAATTTCAACAATATCGACAAAAGGATATTTAGGTTATTTTCGAAAACCCAATTAAAAAAATTTTTTTTAACACCCTGCATCTGGAAAACGAAGCCTTTGCGTTTATATGAACTTTTCGTCTTAGAATCACCCAAATAATCGTCTCTTAAAATTACTGCACATACTTAATTAACACCATGTATTATTGTGTATGTTATCCATTTTCGACACTTTTGTCGAGTAACTCGGTAATTAATGCACTTATCAAAAAACTGATGTACTGTTGAATTCATAGAAAATGGGGACAAGTCTTATACCTAGTTTTGTCCTATTTGCGTAAATCAGGCTTTTCTAATTGATTTATTGTTTTTAAGGTTATGAGCAATAACCATTGGCGTCGCTAAACAAAATATAATAATCTAATTGAATGTGATAAATGTATAAAAGTATTTCTGTAACAACACATATTTTTTACTCAACATAACATAACTAATAACGTATAGGTAGCCGAATTTATTACCTATAATTATTTAGATTGAAAAAACTTTTCGTCAGTAAAAACTGCCGCATTCCACAACTGATAGTCGTGGAATATATAATTTAAGGCGAAAACTATCCTAGACTGTTTAGGTTCATCTGTGAGCATTATTTTTTTACGCAGTTACCCAGTTTTTTAGCTCCGATTCTTTTGAGTCGGAAATGCGGGCCTAATCAGCACCAGTTTTTCTTTTCATAGACCCCTCTTGCTCCCAAAGTTGCTTAACTGTTAAAATTGTGTTCTTGCCTTTTCCGTGTAAATTTGCTAGTACCCGAACAAACCACCGATCTTCAATTCTGGCTACTATGGAATTTTTTCAAGTTAAATGGCGAGGCATTTTGCGAATTCTGATAGTGACAGCGTTGTCAACCATAAACTTTTGAGAAAGTCAAAATCAATGATTTACATTATAAAAAATTTAGTGTCCCCATTTTCAATTAATACAACTGTACATATCATGAGATGTATTTGGGAAAAACTAAAATGATGAAAGAAGATTTTAAAAATATTCGCTGTTTTAAAAGATACGACGGTAAATTAAAAAATTGTCGATTTTAGATTTGTCCTCTATAGAAGAAAATTTAACCAATAAATGTTTCATATTGCTCTAAATAGAATAGAATGCTACTGAAAAATCGCATCTATTGGGTCAGATCAAAAAGTTATCGGATCTTACTTTCTTATTTTAAATGGGATACCCTGTGCATTTTTAGCCAATAAATTGCATTTTTTGCACTTTATGGGGGGGTTTGTTCCAAAAAAGAAAAATTAACAAGAATAATACGTCGCCGCCGCGTGAAAATCGCTGTTCGTGTAGTTTACGGATCACGAGTAAGATATGCAGCGTGAGAAAGGCGCCGTAAATAATGCCCGTGTAGCTTGATACTTGTATATTCAATACAAATTTTGAAAACAGCATTTGCATTTGGTTTAATAGTTTTTGTGGAAAAGTGCAGTGCAGCACGATGTGACATTTTTTGACAAAAATTAAATTTTTGAATTTAACTTATTATTGTTCCAGTAATTTTATTATTTTTATTTGAGAAAGTCGAATGGAGGAGAGTTATAATTTATTAAAATAGTAGATAGTAGCGCGCTTAATAAGATAAGGAAATATAGAGAAAAAACATTTTAAAATTTAATAACCAAATTTCATTTCACGTTTATTTTGCAATTATACAATACTTTAACAAATATATTTTTTTTCGATTTAAAGATTTATGTTTTACTCTTAAGACATTTTAGATCTCCCGCCTTACTAAAGTAATATTTGACAATCTATTAATGTTCCAACTTTTACCAAGAATAACATTTTCTGAGAAATCAATAATGAAAATGCTTTCCACTTGTTGCAAATTTTCTTGACCACCGTGTATATATTTTCATAAAATACATAATATCTAATGTAAGAAATACATAGTTTATTATTTAGTAATACCCCCATTATTTTCAGTGTATCAGGCAGATTATTCAAATATAAAAAATGTCGTACATTCGTGTCAGAAGGGATATTTAGATTTCACAAAAGTAAAAAATTACATTCATTTGTCTCCATATAAAAATATTATTCCAAGATAAAGTTCGTTTACTTTACGGAGATCTTGTCAACGAACCATGAATAAACTCAAATATTTTAAAGAGTTATGTGGAATATTACGTTTTCAACATGAAATGATGTTTATGTTGTTAAGAAATGATGAATGAAATGATATAAAACCTCTGTAAAAAGCGTTGAAAGTTTTGTTTAGGTGCCCACAAACGGGCGAATATGCATTAATACATGAATGCATAACCATATACGTCGCACATGTGTGTGTGTGTGTGTGCGCCCAACGAACATGCATGCCGTGTAGCTTTTATGGTACATTTCGTTCAACATAAAAAGTTTTGAAGCACCGTCTTTTCCCAAATTATATTCACGATCATGCGACGTACGTACAAAATTGTACACCCATGTATTAACGCATGTACGCTCGTGTGCACTTTAGCGCAGGCTTATTACCAACTAACAAGCAATGAAAATAACAAGAAGAAATGACTGTAATGACTTGGCAATAGAGTGCCTTGGGCGAAAGTATTTGTAAACATCATCAGCCTGTCGACCTTAATCGATAGTAGAAATTTGTATTCCAATTGGTTTCTACTTGGTTATGATCAAATACAACATTATAGGAAAAATACTTTAAATCAGTGTGGGACTGATGCGTGTGTGAATAAGATGATTAACGTTTCCTTTTGGATCGCTCGAGGTTTGTACAGGTTTGTTCATTTGTTGGGAAACACGACCTCAGGAAGGGCGTTCCACAATGATGTCGTCCTCCAGATAAAGGAATTCTTGAACAATGAAGTTCAAGGAGTACTAATTTGAACCACATACGGATGGACGGCAGTGGTTCGTCGTGTATTTCTGCCATTGGTCGCTCTAAGTGGAATTAATAGGGCAATGTCAGTCGAACATTTGCCATAGACATATTTGAAAATGAGAATGGAGTCATCAACCTGAAAACCAGAAAAACGGCTCTCCTTTCGTTGGAATCTAGTAGCTAATGGTATGCATGGGTGTAGAGATCCAGACATGAGAACAGTGTTCTAGTGATGGCCGAATCTGGGCTTTGTAGAATGTCAAAAGTTGAAAAAAATACCTTGACCAGTGCAAGTAATAAAATTTAATAATAATTGTCCATACCTTTGAACTGCATAAAACCGTACGTGGATATTTCAATTCAAATCAATCATAACCGTAATATAGTATAAAATTTATTTTGTACAAACTTTTTCTTTAAATTAATAAATTTTTCCTTTAATAATAAAAAAACTTTTAACAAAAGCGATAACGATAATTCTTAAAATATCTTTCGAATATTAATAACGTTTTTTGACGTTAAAAAGATTTTATTTCAGATTCAGATACTTAAAATTAGATTGATAGTACATATTTAATGAAATATATTTATTGTAAAACTTATCAACATATCGATACATTATAATACCAACAAGGGAAAACTATCATGTCGCATTTAGTTGCCTCGAGTGTATTTCTTTTAATATATGGTTCTATAAAAACTGTCGACGTTTAAAACTCTAAATTACTATAAAATAATGATTATTGATGATGATAATAATAACATGTTCAGAGAAAATATAATTGATAAATAACAAGTACATATTTAGATAATATTTTTCTGGATCTAAGGCGGATGATCACAAATATATTTTTATAGTTTCTATCAATAATGTTTGGTTTGCAGCTAGCCAAAGTAGCCAAATGGAAATTAATTAAAATTATTCAACATATTAAATTAATCAATGTATTTTTCCTGTTAGAGTCGTTCTAGAAGACGATACCTTTCTTGTTTAAATATTTCTTTATTGACATCATTACAAGTTCAAGAACATCTCTATTGAAAGTATAATGATGTCTCTTATATCTAACTAGGAAATCGAATAAAACTTTAGAACATCTTTTTTTCTTTTATCATATAAAATATTTGTATTTTTTCATTCAGTACGCTTTGTGGCCCAAGTTTCTAAACACAATCTTTATTTTTTTTTGAAGTAGTCCATCTCAAAGTGCTTTGTAGGTAAGAAAGAGTTTTCATACTTTTTACTCTCCTTTAATTATACTACTTTATTCAGTCAATTTAATTTTTTTCAACTATTTTTGCTTAAACTCAACTTATTTAAACATCCTTTTTTCTTCTTTACAGTTTAACAATGTCATAAGTTTCTTCTGATGTTGTATTTTTCACTGAGGATGAAGGTTTAAGCCTTCGAAACATGTATATTTTTTATTAACGATTATTAAACTAGTGGAGCAGACTGTGAGTTTCTTTACCTCCTTACAATCTTAATTTCTTCAATCTTCTAGACTAGAACTTCTTCCATTCTGATGTGCCAGGTGATACTAAAGACTTCCTGTGCAACATTGCTCTATTAGAATATAACATTCTGATATTTGAGATAATATGTAATGCATCGTTAGCTAATACTTTAAATATATCAAACCGCTTAGACTTACATATTTGACATGACGAAACATGTGTAGAATGTTCCGCAGAATCCAAAAATTTAATAATATATGGGGTGCTCCATTTAAACTAAGCAAGTTCACACCGACTACCGGTATAACCGGAAGTGATAGATATGAGAAAATATTTTCATTAAAAAGATCAGCATCTTTTATCTCTATAGTACCAATATTTCACAATGATCCTGTATTATTTCAGCACAACCATTTTGTGGTCTGTAAAGTTTACATCTGTTTATATCATATCATAATATAAAATATAACACTGTAAAAATAAACCTGGTTTACATCTTCTCGGAAATATTATTGTATTATAATACATTTCTGTTAGGATTCGCATTCCGTGAAACTCTATTGATTCTCAAGCGATAAATTTATTGTAAATTGATCTGATGTTTATAACTATTGGAAAATATTTTTTAAATGTTTCGCTACAGTTACATGTTAACATGTTGAAAAGGGTGACTTCAGTTACTTGTAAAAGTAAAAAATAGTTCAGCTTTTATAACGATGAATATTAATTATACAGGGTGTCTGTAAAAGGTCTTTACAAAAACCTACCACATATTCTCCAGACCAAAATTAGCCGATTTAAGTCAACTTACCGTAGTAAGGGCACTTGACGGCGCTGAAGTGACAATTTTCAAATCGTTTTTCTGGATTAATTCAAAAACTGCTTATACTATTTTGCCGAAATTTGGCATAGCTTTAAGACGCAAAAAAAACCCATATTACAATTCTGAATAATGTCAATCCATGAGCGTGGAACCTGGGTTTTTTACTAATTGCTTGTTTTAGATCTCTACGCTATGGAACGAGAGGGGTTTGCGCATAAAATTCAAATCAACCAACTCATTTGTTACAAAAAAGGTCCTCTTGATATAAGACTCGATTCCTCTGACGGTTTTCGAGAAATTTGCATTTTAGAAATTTGCAGTAGTTTTTACCAAAACATCAAGTGACAGCATAGCTCTAAAAGGTCTTTAAAAAAGCTCATTACATAATTCCTTAGATCAAAATTAGCCCAATTGAGCAAACTTATCTTAGTACAAAGTTGATCAGTTTGGGCACTAGACGGCGCTGAAGTGACAATCTTTAAATTCTTCTTGTGTCTAGTCTAGTGCCCAAACTAAGAAAATTTGTATTGAGATAAGTTTGCTCAATTGGGCTAATTTTGGTCTAAGGGAAGTATGTAATTAACTTTTTTAAAGACCTTTTAGAGCTATGCTCATGTCATTTGATTTTTTGGTAAAAACTACTGCAAATTTTTAAACTGCAAAATTCTCGAAATCCGTCAGTGGAATAGAGTCTTATCAAGAGGAGCATTTTTGTAGCAAATGAGTTGGTTGTTCTGAATTTGGTACCTAAACCCCTCTTGTTCCATTGGCGTAGAAATCTGAAACAAGCAGTTAGTAAATAACCCAGGTTCTATGCCCATGGATTGATATTATTCAGAATTGTGACATGGGTTTTTGTTGCCCTATAAAGCAATGCCAACGTACCAAATTTCGGCAAAATAGTATGAGCAGCTTTTGAATTAATCCAGAAAAACGATTCTAAAATTGTCATTTCAGCGCCGTCTAGTGCCCAAACTAAGTAACTTGTACTAAGGTAAGTTTAACTAAATCGGCTAATTTTGGTCTGAAGAATATGTGGTAGTGTTTTGTAAAGACCCTTTACAGACACCTTGTATAAATCACCAAAATGGAGAAAAATGATAATTGTTCTTTAATAGTTGCTTGTTCGAGGTTTCCTCTTTCAGTTATTTTCTCGTAACGTTGAAAAAAAATTGCTACATTTGAAATAAAAACCATATGAATTAATTACAAATTAATTTTAAAAATTTATTCACTTATCTTAACGCCAGTTAAAGCCATTAAAATTAATTAAGGTTAAAAATATTTAAGCCAACAAGACGAAGGATATCACGTCCCATTTTACCCAGTAATCCAGAGTTTTGGCCATTCCCTTGTTTCTGTCTGATCTAATTTTACGGTTATTTGAGGTTTCCTTACTTAAGATCTACTTAACAAAGTTAAAGGGGAATTTCAGTGTAGACGTATATTTTAATTTTACCTTTTAAGTTTGAAGTGACGATATATAAGGATATGAAAATATACCTTCATTGTAAACTTAAAGGTGGCTTTGTTCACTAACAGTTTTAGTTGGTCCCTAACATAAGACAGCTATCTGACGGGTTATTCTGAAAATTGAACATTAAGGCTCGGTACTTTCACTTTCATATACATTTTTATTTGATAAATAACAATTTGTTAGATAAATTAGCGAGCATTTGCAATCTGGAAAATGACTTATTTGGATATTTTCAAGTAACGTTATCGGGCAGATAACAATTTAAAGGTTGTGGAAGTTGTCAAATACACATTGTTCGTTGATATTGTCACAATCAGATGATGAATTAAATCTCTCAAGACCTGTAAAGTAGAAAATATGGCGAATAACTGTAATTTATTTGAGGAATAGCGCTATCAATAAGTGATAAGATCTCATTTTTACTTATCTTGTAGGTAAGATTTACTATACAGAATGAAGAACACTACCGGTTGAGTTTCGGCTGCGTGTGTGTCAGGTGTTACGTGTCGCCCATGTTACTGTATGGGGTAGAAACTTGGTCGCTTAAGATCCGAACATTAAACCGAATTGAGGCTTTTTAAATGTGGACAATATGAAGAATGCTTCGGATTTCCTGGACCGAACATATCTCGAATAACGATGTTCTACTAATCGCTAGAGTAGAGAGAGAACTCTTAAATATCGTTAAACAGAGAAAGATGTCATACTTCCTCACACATCCTCAGGGGGGCGAGAGTGATACTCTATTTCCAAACTCATACTCCAGGGCAAGATCGAGGGGAGACGAGGGCTAGGACGAAAGCAGCACTGCTGTCTTCGTCACATCAGAGATTGGTGCGGGATACCAGATGCGGGATCTATATTTCCCCGGGCTAAAACAACACTCTAGTCATTTTATGATGGACAAAGGTCCCCTACGTGCAAAGCATGCACACGGGACGAGACGAAGAATAAGAATGTTTTCTATACTTATTTATTCTGCAATAATAAATGTTGCCGTCTAATATAATCATTTAAATATTCCAGAAAGTTCTTTTTTGATTTAAATAAATAATTAAATTTAATGCCCCTTGGCATTGCTATTTGAAGTGACCGGTGACAAATTTCTTCTTTGCTGGATCCGGAGAAAATCTGATCTAGCAGCTAATATCAAAATTCACTTTTGTCAAAGTACACTACGCCAATTATTTTTTGAAAATTTCAAATTTCACATCCTAATTAATTACTGTTGTTTCGTTAATAATGAACCAATGTTAATAGTTTTTGTTCTAACTGATAGAAAATAGATTCTAGAGCTTAGGACCAGGTATTTTTCGTCATGATACGTCTAGTTGTACGGGGTAGCGCATAATATCTAGATGCATGTAAATTTCCTAAATTTTAAATTTGATATATCTTACATAAAAATTTAATTTAAATTATTTTTTAAACTAAACGAATTAGATAGATTAGAAATATATTTGTATCAGATATTGGCCTAAAAGTATCGCCATGCCCCTAGAGGTAACCAAAAAAAATATCATTTCTTCTCTTGGTTCAATAGTTATGGCTAAAAAACTTGATTCCATTGGAGCTGTTTGAGAGGACATATCTCCGAAGAGGAGGCCTATTCGAAAAAATGTATATAAACTTGTAGTACTCTTTTCACTCTTTTTTTTTAATTATATTCGGGAGATTTACCACATTTTCTCGGACACCCTGTATACTCTTGAGTAATAATTATACTTGCTAAAACAAAATATCTAATAATTCAATTTTTATTATTGCTCTCACATCTATTGAACCTAAGATATATTGAGGTTGTAATCAGGGTTCATGTCCTATTTACATAAAGAAATTCGTATTGTTCTATTAAATACTTAGACACAGCGAAATATTTTGATAGGTCATATAGTTTTTCATAAACTACATCCTGTCTCGAAAAATTCTGGTAAGATATTATAGCATTATTTTCCTTGCTGCAAGAGAACTTAAAGGTATAAATTATTATGTATACACTCATAATCACACAAAAGTTGATGTTCTTTTTCGCTTATCGATTAGCGCGCTAGCTAATGCATCATAGTTTACCTGCTAAAAGCAAGATTTATGCAGTAAACTTCCTAAGTAGAAGTAAACTATAGGTATATGGCCTCAGCAGGAGTTCATTGTGCAGGATAATACCTTGCTCTATATCCGAGGCCGTATTTACGGGATATATAAGAGGATTTAACGTTATCTGTATCTCACTCGCTATCTGATTAATTACAATTTATTGCTCTAATAAAAGTCTACGGAACTATTTATCCAGAATTTATGAAAAACTTTAATATGGAACAAACAGGACAGTTTGCCGACAAATAAATACTTGTACTATAAGTGAGGAATAAAGAAGTCACTAATTCGTATAATCATCTTGTTGAAAGTTTCAAATTCTTACTTTTCAAATATTTCGACTACCGTTAATGCTATATCAAAAATTTTAAAGATGTTTTACCCAAATTATTTTATTACATTTCGCACACGTACATACGTACAGATAATATAATTCAATTTTTTATTATATTCGATAATTAACAATATTACAAATAACAAAATTAATAAATCAAATGAAATAAAGTGATCGGTATTCCTCAACAAGGCGCAATTTTCGGCTGACATCACCCATTAGATTTTGAAAGGCTACAACATGTATCTCTCTAATTTTCGTATATTTGCTACTCCTTAACTGCTCTTCATTTTCAGATACCCATACTCCATCGTAAATCTTTCTAAAAGTACCGAAAATCTTCAATTGGATGACCCTGTGGTAGGTCAGGTGTTTTCGTTTCTCTGTACAGATAGTATACTTTGAGCGAATTGCTAATTTTAAGTCTCTCGTGCGTAATGTCATGATGCTAAGTCTGAGCAAAATATTATGTCACCAGCCAATTTGGGCAGACGGTTTTGAATATAGCGCTGACTATCTAGTGTTTTACTCCTTAGCCGATATTCCTGCAGTACAAATCGCGCACCAAACTAAAATTTTTGTCGGCGAATTTTGATTTTTCTTTATATTTTACATTGTCCTGGTAGTCGCCTATGTTGATGGTATAAAAGCATCATTTTCCTTAGTCTCTGAATTGTCTACAGTGAAGTACTTTTCATCGTCCATAACAATGATTCTCTGGATCCGTCTGAACGCCCACCAACATCGTGGTATCCGTGCCAACTGGTTTGCCGTATATTTTGGACATTTTTTTTATCGATATTTTAGACAATTTCTGTCCAATTTCCTCGAAACTGTGCCGTTAGAAGTGCGATATTCACGTCCCAATTTTCTCATAGATACTCCAATGCTACTTTTAGTCCTCTCCACCCTATCTATCTTACTTGGGTAAAAATCCTGGGTCTTCCACTTTTTGGTGAATTGAGGTATTAGGCACCTTAATCATATTCAGATATTGTACGATAAATTGTACGGCGCAAAATATTTTGATTTTCGGACCCACTAACTAGTTCCGGTGTAGGTATCCGTCCAACTAAATTAATCTTCCTAAATTCTAATTTATAAGTAATTTCAAAGCAAATAATTTGTCTAATTGAATTGTCAATATAAAGAGAAGCCATTGAAGTCTTTTTTTGTTTGTTTATTATTATCGATTATTTTAATTTGAGTGAATGTTCTGTCAAACCTGTATGTATATGTATACAGGATGTTACAAATTCGGCCTTCCTTGAGCGAATGTTGTGCCAAAACTTCTGAGATATAAGTTATTTATGACCGGTTTGCTCCTTCTATATTATATACAGGATGTTACAAATTCGGCTTTCACCATTGGAATTTCGGAAATGGTATTAGATACGAAGTCGGTTAAATTGGGGCAAAGTTCTGTAGTTTTAGGCCCAATAATATGCCGTTAAAAAATCAAAAATAAATACAGGGGCTATCGAAATATTTGGAAAAATCTAAAATTTTACGTTCCTGTTTTTATTTTTTCCTGTCCAGAAATAAGTTTCACTTTCTCATTGCTACTTTTTATTCTCCACGAGATGGAATATAATATTTCAACTCTAGAGCTCAAATGAATTTTTTCAACATTCGTTTGATATAAGATAGGTACTTTATAGCCAAGTTATAGATCTAACCCCCTGGCACTTTTTTATGATCAAACACAAGCACTATAGGAAAAATCCTTTAGGGAACTGTGGGAGTGGTGCGTGTGCGCAAGAAGCGATTCACGTTGGTTTTGAATCGTTGGAGGTTATATTCGTTTGGAGAAACGACCTCGGGAAGGTCGTTCCATAAGGATGAAGTCCTCCAGATGAAAGAATTCTTAATTAATGAAGTTCGAGGAGTACTAAGCTTAACCACATATGAATGGGCGGCAGTGGTTCGTCGTGTATTTCTGCCATTCGCCGCTTTGGGCGGAATTAAGAGAGCAAGGTCAGCTGAGCACTTTCCATGAAAATATCTGTAAATGAGAGTCAAATCCCCAACCCGTCTTCGATGTTCTAGGCTGTCGATGCTCTTCGTCAGCTCTTTGTCTCCAATCAGACGAATGGCCCTCTTTTCGATGGAATCCAGTAGCCGAAGAGTATGTTTGGTGCAGAGCTCAAGACATGAGAGCAGAACTCCAGTGATGGTCGAATCTGGGCTTTGTATAGTGTGTAAGTTGTTGAGGTGTGTACAACTTTTTGGTTCTGAAGAGTACAGCAAGTTTCTGAGAAGCTATCTTGGCGATTGCCACAACGTGGTTATGCCAAGACATATTTCCTCCCAGATTGACGCCCAGCAAATTGATAGATGAAGCCAGTGGGATTGCGTGTCTGTCCATGACTATATCCGGTTCAGTAATGTTAACCTTTTTAGAGAAAACTGCGGCCTGGGTTATTTGAGCGTTAAATTAGACTTGGTTACTGTCACCCCAAGCCAAAATTTCTTCCAGGTCTTTGTTCTCAGATGTGCGTCGGTAGCCGATGTTTGTGCATTCAAAGAGAAAGATGAGATAAGTGTGCTATCGTCAGCAAAACTAAATATCGGATTTTCCGTTTTCACTAGAAGGTCGTTAATGTAGAGTAAGAAGTTAGTGGGAGACAATATGGACCCTTGAGGAACACCGGCATTGATGGTGAATTTGTCTGAGAGAAATCCGTCAATTGCCACTTGCAGAGAGCAGTCCTTAAGAAAGTTAGACAACCATGCACAGAATCGACTGGGCATACCATAGGATCGCAGTTTACTTAGAAGTCCCTCATGCCAAACACGATCAAAGGCTTTAGAAATATCCAGTGCAACAGCCCGAGACTCCCCATGATGTTCGATTGCGTTGTTCCAAATATGGGTGACATAGGCTAGAAGATCTCCAGTTGATCTGGACTTCCGAATCCCATATTGATGATCGCTCATAATGTTGAAGCCTTCCAGGTACTTTAGAAGATGTTGATTAATAGCTTCCTCCATAACTTTTGATATAATTGAAAGCAATGCAACTGGTCGATAGGCAGGGTTCTCTTACCTTTCTTTGGCATAGGCTGGACTCGCGCCATCTTTCGGCACGATGGAAATTCCTTGTTTATAGGATAAGTTGTTGTAGTTGTTTCTAGATACATTTTTTGTAGATAAGCTGAAAAAAGAAAAAAGCATACTGAGTAACCCCTTAAAATTGCCAAAAATGGAAACAGTGTACTTATGTATCTTGAAGAAGTGTTTATAAGAGCATAATGCAAATCAGCCGTGTGTTAATAGAAAGATAATAATTGCAGAATCGTTGCATTCATTTTAACATCCACGGGTTCCATATTAAAAATAAAATAAAATACACCTACCTCCAAACTCCTATGCATGTGACGATAATAATTGTCCTTCGCAAAGTGCTCTCTGGCGGATATTAACTGAGAATATTCGTTAAGTGATATCATAACTGCCAGCAGAACTGCTTATCCAGAGTTTTGCAAAGAATACTTTTACTACTTTTATTAATATGAACTCTTTTGTTTCAGTCCCTGTATTTATTTTATAAAACTATTAGTAGTATTTAAAAAAAAGGATAATAAATAAATAGATAAATCAGTAACGAATGAATTCAATTATGTTTAACTCTGTATAAGTTTTTCTAATCTTGTATTTTATTCCTATTTTGACTGAAGCTGCAGTTATTGCTCATGCCAGCATATTAATTTTTAATTATTTGCTTTAAGAGATTCAAGACGAATTTCTTCGAGATATGCGAAGTAGTAATAAAATGAAAGTTTAATCTTATTTCCAATTTAAAAGTTCTTTCGAGAGGAATTATTATTTATGAAAGAATTTTTATAAGTTTAACATTTTAATCTGTATTATTTAGATGTCTCTTCACAAGATGTATTTTCACAAGACAACTGGATAGCTGTCGACTATTAGGAACAGCAGGTATTACTTGTAGTATTTGTCTTGTAATAGGAAATTAATGATTCCAGAATGAAATGAATGTACCGGAATAGCTTGTTTGTTCTTTATAATTATAGTCTCTATGACATTCGTTTTTTCACCAGAAATAAAATACAGATAAAAATAGGACGTTCAAAATCTATAAAAGAAATTGATTTTACAATTTAAATAAGTTCTTACCTCAACTATACTTTCCACGATTTCAAGATGATCACAAAAAATGTTTGAAAGAAGTAAACAACATTACTCGCATATCAAGTAACATCACAAGCACATGAATTGAAATTATTTCACAACAGAACAGAGGATGGATAGTGCTAAAAACTGGTACCTTTGCACTTTATTTGTTAACCAACAAATACCTTAAATACGTCAAACTCGCATTAATAAGTGGGAATTCAATGCGTCGACGACGTCTAGTCACTAGCGCATGGAATAAACCACAGATTCCTTACGTAAAAATAATAGGATTTAAGTATACTTACCTATATCCGAAAGTTGATATGAACTGAAATACAGGGTGTTAAAGTTAAAACTTAATTTTTTGTTTCCTCTAATAACTTTATGAGAAACCAACGTATTTTTACAAAATTTGGCAATTATGGTTTTTTTAGGACGAGAAATAGATTTTTTTGTGAAATTTCAATGTACAATGTAGGGGGCACCGTCTGCTTCATTGTCCGCACATTTATTACGTCATAACTTTCTTGTGCCTTAGTGAATTCAAGTTTTTAAAGAAAATAATACTTTTTTCATACTCATTACGGTAAAAATTTATACTAAGTTCAGGTCGCCCACAGTGTTACCATTTCGGAGATATTTGCATTTAACTTGTTTAGTGCACACTGCCCAATTACTATTAATTTGCAAACAAAATTTTTTTCTTAAAGTAACCTATGAGAAAACAAATAAATTTTAGAGATGTAGTTACTATGAAACCTCTATGTTGTTTTTTATTTGTTGATTATGGTAAGATAGCTGTGTGTTATTTGGAATTCCGTTTAGGACGAAAGGTACCTGTTTCGCCTAATTGGTCCTAAATATTTTTGATGGTCTTAAAATCAGATTGTTGGATAGAGTTCCGAATATCGTCTCTGGGCATCTCGTCCATTAAAATTTTCCTGCGCGTATATACACAACATATCACGCATTTCTGCTTTTGAAAACAAATTGTGTCTCGGCATTGTTACTTAACTTACGATAAACTCAAAAATGAAACATTTTCTCACACAACTATCTTACAATAATCAATAAACAAATAACAACATGGAGGTTTCATAGCAACTACATCTTTAAATTGTTTCCTCATATTTTAATTTAAGAAAATAATTTTGTGTGCTAATTAATAGTAGTTGGGCAGGAGGGTGCACTAAACCATTCAAATGCATATATTTCCGAAACAGTAACTCTGGCAAACCTTTTTTACGTAATAAATATGAGAACATTATTATTTTCATTAAAAACTTAAATACACTAAGGCACAAAAAAGTTATGACCTAATAAATGTGCAAAAAAATGCTGCAGACAGTGCCCCCTACATTGTACATTAAATTTTCAGAAGAAATTAATTTCTCGTCCTAAAGAAACAATAATTGCCAAATTTTGTGAAATTCTGTTAAAAAAAAAACATTCATCCGTGCAGTACTACCGCTTCTACTAGAAAGAATTGGCAACTTTTTCTGTAATCTCTTCTTCTTTCCTTAATAACTTTCCTTGCAATTTTCCTATTTCAATCCGTTTCGTTCTCAAGATAATATAATTAATTATTTTTCTTTTCGGAAAACATATCCTTCAAAAAGAGCGGTTTTTGACTTTAACGAGCATTAATTTAGCAAAATGAATCATTACAGAAATAAATATTTTTTACGAATTAAAAAAAAATAATTATTTGTATATCGCCTTGTATGCTACAACTTAGATTTGGTTGGGTAACCTTAAAATTTTACGAAATGATTTGTCATTGTGACCTGTAAAAAATAATATTGCTCATAACTCAAACACTGTTCGAGATAGGTATAGCAATATTGCACATAGAAAGATAAACAATTTTAAGAGGTTTTAGGACCACAGAAAGAAAGGTAATTAATTTGAAAAACATACTTTTTATCATTGTTCCGGAGAATCAAAATATTTATATTTTGAAAAACACGTTGTACTATTATAGCTAATATTTGGAAATAGAGTAGAATGCTTCTGGATATTACCTGACTCCCAACCAAATTTCAGTGGGCTAATTTGTCAGAGTTAGACAATCCACCATCCGAACAAAATAAACCCTTTAGATATAAAAAAACCTTAGGTTTTCAGATGTAGGAAACATTTTAAATGCCCAATTTTTTCTCCGTCTTATTTGAGTTAACTTTAAAAAAAAATTTTGCAGCGACTATTGATCTCCCCTTAGTTCTATGTTATTATTGTATATAATACATATATTTTTCTTCTAATAGTCCATATCTCAGTGGAGTGAAATTATGATGAGGTAAAAAAAACGAATAGTCTGCAGGCTCGTTATAATATATTTTAGATAACAACGGAGCTATTGTGTTTTGCCGAATTAAACGACCAATAGATTATTTACTAATAAATTTACTTCAAAGTATTTACACAATTAATTAAATCCTTGTATTCGCTAAATATTCATCACTAGCTAATTGCAGTCGGGTGATATATATTGTGTGTTAAATAGGAAGAGAATAAAAATTAAATAAATATATCAAAAATTAAACTTCACACTAAAAACTTACGAACATCTCATCCCATACATTTGCTTTACCCCTATTGCCGTATGCTCTACTTGTATGATTAAAGTTCTCTGCAACGAGCTGATAGTAAGTGAGAATTTAACAACTTACTCTAATAAATGCCTTTAAAATAGTTTAGCAAGAATTTATACCGAACCCTTTAATTACAAGGACAGAAAATATTATATGTTAAAATACGTATGTATTACTTATCTTTTAGTTACATTTTTCTTTATATAAAAACTAAAAAGAAATATATATTACACTAACAACAATGGGAAACAGCAAAAATGTTGCTAAAACCAAAATAGCAAAATCTTACTTATTTTATTATACTAATTAACAATCTGTCTGGAAAAGTCTCAGTTGGCTCCGGTTTGATAGATCCATGATATATTATGATCATTACCTACCTGTCCTTAATGTATGGGAAAATTCGACCATTAAATAAGAAATACCTGGATTTATTATACCATGCGTAGGAAATTCCTGATATAGTTCACAAGAGATGCGCCGATGAACTATCACCAGTGTTTTGTAGACTTTTCAACTTATCCTACAAACAAGGAATATTTCCATCATGCTGGAACACGGCGCGAGTCCAGCCTATACTAAAGGAAGGTAAGAGAACCCTGCCTAACAACTATCGACCAGTTGCATTGCTTTCAGTTATATCAAAAGTAATGGGGAAAGCTATTAATCAACATTTTCTAAAGTACCTGGAAGGCTTCAATATTATCAGCGATCATCAATATGGTTTTCGGAAGTACAGATCAACTGGAGATCTTCTAGCCAATGTCACCAATATTTGGAACAACGCAAACGAACATCATGGGGAGTCTCGGGCTGTTGCATTGGATATTTCTAAAGCCTTTGATCGTGTTTGGTATGAGGGACTTCTAAGTAAACTGCGATCCTATGGTATACCCAGTCGATTCTGTGCATGGTTGTCTAACTTTCTTAAGGACCGCTCTCTGCAAGTGGCAATTGACGGATTTCTCTCAGACAAACTCACCATCAATGCCGGTGTTCCTCAAGGGTCCATATTGTCTCCCACTCTCTTTTTACTCTACATTAACGACCTTCTAGTGAAAACGGAAAATCCGATATTTAGTTTTGCTGACGATAGCACACTTATCTCATCTTTCTCTTTGAATGCACAAACATCGGCTGCCGACTCACATCTGCGCAGACAGCATGAAGTATCACGCCTGAACAAAGACCTGGAAGAAATTTTGGCTTAGGGTGACAGTAACCAAATCGAATTTAACGCTCAAAAAACCCAGGCCACAGGTTTCTCTACAAAAGTTGACGTTACTGAACCGCCTATAGTCATGGAGGGACACGCAATCCCACTGGCTTCATCTATCAATTTGCTGGGTGTCAATCTGGGAGGAAATATGTCTTGGCATAACCACGTTGTGGCAATCCCCAAGATAGCTTCTCAGAAACTTGGTGTACTCTTCAGCACCAAAAAGTTGTACACACCAACAACTTTTGATACTATACAAAGCCCATCACCTGGAGTACTGCTCTCATGTCTGGAGCTCTGCACCCAAACATACTCTTCGGCTACTGGATTCCATCGAAAGGAGGGTTATTCGCCTGATGGGAGCTGACGAAGAGCCTCGACAGCCTAGAACATCGAAGACGGGTTGGGGATTTGACTCTCCTTTACAGATATTTTCATGGAAAGTGCTCGGCTGACCTTAGCAGAAATACGCGACGAACAACTGCCGCCCATCCATATGTGGTTAAGCTTAGTACTATTCGAACTTCATTATTTAAGAATTCTTTCACCTGAAGGACTTCATCATTATGGAACGATCTTCCCGAGGTCGTTTTTCCCAACGAATATAACCTCTAACGATTCAAAACCAACGTGAAGCGCTTCTTGCGCACACGCACCACTCCCAGAGTGCCCTAAATGAGTGTGCATGTGTTAAATTATAAAAAAAAAATAAAAATTTCAACCACCAGCTCATCGGGAACTGTGTTCGTATTTGAGAAATTAGAGAGTTTTGGAGATACATATCGCGAGATTGCTTAAATAAGCTGGATCATTGTCGTTATACATGTGATGAAGTGACTTTTGGGAAACAAAAAACGTACTCTTATCCCGTTAATAGAAATGCTTACCACTTGTATTTTGAGTGCAAAGTTGGATACCAGGATAAAAATTGGTCTCCCCGTATCTGTTGCTACAAATGTGCGTCCAACATCAGCAGTTGGCTAAATGAGAAAAAGCGTAAGATTCCCTTCGCTGTTCCTGTAATGTGGCGACAACCGAAAGAACACGTTGCTGACCGTTAATTTTGACACCCCCAATCATAAAAGGGTTTGTTCGCCCGGTGCCTTATAATGGCGAGTTACCTGCACCTAATCCACATCAGGAATATACCCTTATTATGGTGATGATCCTACGGATTCAAACCGTAGTGTACCGGAAAAGTCGCCGGTCCATCAACCTCGGAAGACTCCGATTTTTTCTGTGAAATTCCAAGTAACAAGCCGCACAAAATTAGTCAAAGTGTATTCAAAGTCATAAGGAATTTGGAATTGCCCAAGAGTTATTAACCTCTCGATTACAATAATGGAACTAACTTTAAGATGAAGTAGAAGTTTCTGTGTACCTACCGATATAATATTTAAATAAGATATCAGGGAAAATCGAACTGTGAACTGACTACTGCTGGACTAGTACGAGAGATGCCCCATTGGCTGCTTTCAAAAGACAAGCTATATGAAGCAGAAAATGAGTGTCTAAACTTTAGATTCTATGATTAGTATATTAAGATATAAGTTTCATAAGACATTATCTTAGAGCAAGCGTTTAATTTTAAAGTACAACCATGTATTTTATAATACTTTTTCTATTTGGGTCTTTAAAGTCTGAAAAACTTTCTAAAATATAGTGGATTTCTTCCATTTCAATTAATATTTTCTTTTTGGGTGGGCAATACTTTTACAATTTAATAAAATTCTACAAGTATCAAATATGCCATGATAGAAACAATTGAACACAACAAAGCTTCTTCCAATCCATCATAACTAAAAATAAATATATTATTAAAGTTAATAAAAATGAGTCAGGAAGAAAGTTGTACTCCGTCAGAAATACGAGAAATTGCTGAAAATAACATAGAAAAACTTTTAAAAAAATAGGCAAAACTTCAAAAGTTCAAAATAGTAAATAATAATATTGAACAAAATATTGTGTTTACACAGAATCTGACAGGAATAAAATGTCTCCAGTAACTCTAAATATGTATATATAAAGTAATATGTATAACACTATATTGAATTAAAAGTAAAAATAGTACTTTATTGAATAAAACTTTAGAAATAGAGCATAAACTGGAAGATATTTCTATAAATTTTAGGTTATGTTGTTTTATAGTTGTGAGTGATTAGTTGACGGACACCGTCAGCATGTTATATATTTCCGAGTATAGGTATTTCAGATAAATATCTAGTAAAAATGATCTATTTGCAAGGTTAAAGATTAGTATTTTACAGTTTTCAATAAAAAATTTTTGTCGAATCCCATAATGCCTTAGAAAACTAATTTCAACAAAATCGAAGTAAGCCTAAAATTCGAACCCTTCTTGCTGCCAACATAAAAAAAAATAAAATTTCAGTTTCATAAAGTGACAGGTTATTCAATCTTTTTGCATTTCATAATGTAGCCATTATGGAACCCAAATAGAAAAAAAATTATTATTTAACTTTTGTTGAACCAACAATATATTGATATCTGTATTTTGTATGTTCATTGTATATATCTATAAATTAAAATATTGTAACAAATAATTAAAAATTTTTGTTGCCAGCCAACTAAAATCCGTAATAGGTATGTTTTAGTCACGTGGGCGTAGTTGAATAAAAAAAAATAGATTTTGTTCAGGAAACAAACAAAACGTTGACATTTGTTGCCCAGTGTAATTATTTCCGTTTAAGCATGACTGATGAAGAAATATTACACTGTATAACATCATAAAATAGACCAATGTAGGCGTAGAGTTATTTGCTTCCGTATTAGTTGAAGCTCACACTATATTTGAACAGGCTTATAATATTTAAATTGGTGTCTCCTTGGGTGTTCTAGAGAAAGCCTACCTACTTTTCTAAATCGAATGTCTCCATATTTTAAAATAAAATTATCTTTATATAATGTTTCCAAATATCGCTACTTATAACAACAAATAATTTAAGATACGGACATTTTACAGATCATTATTTCTAAATCGAAAATCGCTACGTTCTACTCTAAACCGGCTTGCTAACGATCATTCTTATCTGCTCTACTTAGAAGGACTTTATATTTTTCCTCCATTATATCTTTAAAATGGTCGAGGTAATTTAGAAAACAAGACTATGTGTAAAATACTTGCTTGAGATAGGGAAATAGAAACAAATTGTTAATTTATAAGGTAAATTAGCAATAAATACCACATGGGGGAGGTAGGAAGCGATGAGCGAGGAAAAATCTCTATGACAAACCTATGTAAAATTATAAATATAGCAAATTAAGCTGCCGTAAATAATGAAATTAAACAGAAATTAGCGGCTAATGTATGCCCAGCCGTTCTTGAACGTCGGAAGGAATGCAAGCAAAAAATTAGGCTATGCTGACGTTAGTTGTATTGAGTGATAGACGTATTTTGGCCTTCCATTGTCTTTATTTATTTATAACACAACGTTTCAACTGGTAAATATCTCCAGTCGTCTTCAGGTGAATACGGTATTCACATAACACTTTTTGATGTCTCAAACTTAAATAGCAGATTGTCATTGTCAATGCCTTCAAGATTGTGATTTTATTTCGGAACGTTGCTATGTCGAGAAACATCAATGGTGTATACTAGCATTAAAGTATACAAAAATAAATTTATGATTCACCCAGTATAATATCTTTTTGTAAAAAAATCCATTTCAATAAAATAAATTTCATTGAGGGAACGGTATTCTATATAAAAGCCTGATCCGTTCTTTTATCATAACCCTGTATATATTTTTTAATAATCTAATTAAATTTTTTAACAAGATTCTCATAAATATATTATACTTTATTTTTAGTGTTAATATTATGACCAAACTTTACGTTTTTTAAAAAATATACAATTTTTTTGAGTAGACCATGACGGATATTTAAGAAGAGAACATTATTGGTGCGATTAAATATAAGAAACAGAAAATTGAACGTTTGAAATCAAATTGTTCTGCATTATGCCTTAGACATAGTTATTATTTATTATTATAATATGATTTGTTTCAATGGAAGCAAGAGCAAATTTATTTCATCAGTCTCGCGATTTCCGTTATGGGAGACTTTAGGCGAGGGTTTAGAAAATGAACCTTGTTCAATTAAATTTGACTTTATCCTTCGAAATATTAATTTATTCGGCTGTCGTTTTCGAGATATCTACAAGTAATTTATAAATTTTGTAGAATTACATTATACAAAAATGGCGAAATATACTTCTAATGCTCCATCTGCATTTTGGTTACCCTGGATATAACACAAGAGGATGTTATTTTAATTTACATTGGGTTTGTTCGGGTTTGTTCGGGTTTGTTCGAGTTTGTTCGAGTTTGTTCGTAATAGTTAGGATAAACTGATTTTTTACTATTAATTTGCAAATATGAAACAACTTAGAGAACCTGAATATTCTGACGGAAACAGAAGATTTTTTTCATATGACATAACTGACTATTTTTTTTGTAAATACCAGTAATGGCATACTCAAATATAAATTGTATATTTTTAAAAAACGTAAATTTCGGGCATAATATTAAGACTAAAAATTAAGTATTATATATTTCTGAGCAGCTTGTTAAAAACTGAATTACGCTATGAAAAATATTACCCATTTAAAAAAAGGATATTTGTTTTTTTTTCTTGAAAACTATAGAATCTAGAAAATACCAATGTATGAAGAATTATTATTTCCCAGACCGACCACCCGATGATCCTTATATAACAAGGGCATATTTTGTCTACACAGTAGCACTTTAAAATACCATTTCAGATTGAATGGTACTATCAAGAAAAGGAAACCCTCTCCACTGATGTAACCACCTGCAGACCGGTTTCTAACTCGTCAGCACAGGGTAGGTATACATACCAATCATCAGAGAGGACTCTAACTTAATACTATATTATTAACGGCAGTCGAAAAAATACAGCGCGCAGCGCCATCTCTTAGCAGTCCCACACAATCTGAACAGACGTTATTTTATTAAATCAAATTTAAAAAAAAATCTATTTAAGAAATAAAAACTCTATGCTTTTCAGGTGGTATTAATATCAAATACCAATGTATGGAAAATTTTTCCAATTTTACATTGATATTTGACATTAATACCATCTGAAAAGCATAGACTTTTTATTTCTTAAATAGATTTTTTTTTAAATTTGATTTAATCAAAATAACGTATGTTCAGATTGTGTGGGACTGCTAAGCGATGGTACTGCGCGCTGTATTTTCTCGACTACCGTTGATAATACAGCATTAAGTTAGAGTCCTCTCTGATGATTGGTATGCACACCTACCCTGCACTTAAGAGAACAAATAAGTTCGAAACCGGTCTGCAGGTGGTTACATCCTATCAATGGAGAGAGCTTCCTTTTCTTGGTAGTACCATTCAATCTGAAATAATAGTATTTTAAAGTGCTAGTGTGTAGACAAAATATGCTCTTATTGTATAAGAATCATCTGGTCGGGTGGTCTCGGAAATAATCAGTTTCCATACATTGGTATTTGATATTAATACCACCTGAAAAGCATAGACTTTTAATTTCTTAAATAGATTTTTTAAAGAATATAGAAAAAATACGAAGATAGCATTTTATTTCTTTTTGATAAGTTTCAAGGTAACCGAAATATGGGGGATGTCCAAAAATTACAAATGAAGAGTCCTAGAAAAATTCTAATTGGGGCATCTTTTGTTTCACAAAAACGTAGTACAGCGCTGCGGGAACCACATTCTTCTATCTTTATTAATAACAGAGGTAACCCGTAAAACCACCGAAAATGGGACACCCTGTACATTCAACAGTGAACACATGTTAAGCAGAAACACCGAACAATACAATAAGCGGTGCACCATACACATAGTACAGGTAACTACATTATGTGCTCTTACCACTGTCTGTAATTGGCATTACGGAAATAGATGATTACATGGAGGCCCCACCAGTGTGCTTGCTAATTCGAACAAACTCGAGCAAAGTCGTAAAATAAATTTCGGAAGATTGAACAATCTGCTGCACCATTTTGCAAGTTACAAATTACCAATATTTAGACAAAGGGTCGTAAAGCAAATCGGTAGCTGTTTGTCCGTCGGCAGACATAAAGTCTGCACGTTATATCTTTACATGTGCGTTACAAACACAGGGATCAAGAGCCATCGTTAC
This sequence comes from Barypeithes pellucidus, assembly GCA_963991005.1. Classification (NCBI taxonomy): domain Eukaryota; kingdom Metazoa; phylum Arthropoda; class Insecta; order Coleoptera; family Curculionidae; genus Barypeithes; species Barypeithes pellucidus. The sequence goes on from OZ022556.1 coordinate 36,196,884, forward strand.
TTAAAACTCCCCATCTTTATTTATTACAGACTTAAAAGTGAATAAAAATACACATAGATTCAAAAGTTTTGCATCACTCTCTCTCTCTCTAAATATTAGTTCATTGATAAGTTTAAAATAAAAATCAATGAGTTTTAAAAAATTTTATTTTACCACAACATTTTAAACCTTCCAAAAAAAAACTTAACAAAAGTAAAATTTATTTATATTGTATAATGAATGAATATGTGAAATTTAAAAAATATAGCTTCTAATAAAGTGTATTTCCTCCTCTGGCCTCAATGCAAGTTTGAAGACGACGCCGCATGCTGTGCGTAAGGTTAGCAATCCGTTCTTGTGGAATAGCCTGCCATTCCTCTGTAGCAGCGACGACAAGTTCCTGGAAACTTCTAGGGGGATTTCTTCTAACGCGAACTGCCCTAGAGAGCATGTCCCAAGCATGTTCTATCGGGTTCATGTCAGGGGATGAAGCAGGCCACTCCAAGCGATTGATTCCCTCACTTTCTAGGTATTCATCCACAGCTCTAGTACGATGGGGCCGGGCATTGTCGTCCATAAACACAAAATTGTTACCAACAGTCCCTCTCCACGTCCTAACATAAGGATGTAGAATATCCCTAATGTACCTATCGCCAGTCATTGTGCCTTGAACGTGGACTAACTCAGTACGCCCGTCAGACATAATACCTGCCCAAAATATGGCGCTTCCTCTCGCGAAGGCAAGGGGCGAGCATGGGCAAGTTGGGCTGCTCTTGTTGGTTCTTTCTAAACACGAATCCGGCGACTATCGTTTACCAGAGAAATCCTGGTCTCGGAAAACAGGACAGAATTCCAAAATTCTTCGGGTAAGCGAACGTGCATTTCAGTTTACTGCAGTCGACGAACTCGGTGGTCATATTGTAGTTGGGGAACTCTTACTGGCCGCCGACATCTTAAACCGGATTCAAGAATACGTCTTCTTAGTGCAGAGACGGATACGCGAACTCCAATTGCATGCGTAACCACTCCAATTGCACTGAACCGAAAAATTTAACTGGCCAGCGCCAACAAAATACAACACTGAAAATGTTATCTTAAACAAATGTCTTGATAATATTTTTTTGCTACAAAAAATGGTATCGTTTTAACTGATAAACATAAATAAACATTTAGAAAAATAATTCATTCCTGAAATTATCTTAACATGCCAAAATCAGAGTGATGCAAAACTTTTGAATCTATGTGTAGGTAATGCGGAGTTCCGCAATACGCTTTGAATTCAATAACGTGTTAGTTAGAGACAAAAGTTACAATTATAGTTGAATATTGATTTGTAGCCATTAAATATTCGTTAGCTGTTGACTGACAGTTGCTATTATAATCATTCTGATGTGTCAATCAAGTGTCAATTTTACTTCATTTTTGTGTAATCAATTGAATTTAACCCTAAAACACTTAATTTCAGAGCTATTTTATGGTACTTTTGTGTTTTCGGTAAGTAATTATGAACATTTGTTACTGATATAACCTTGGGTTAAGGTCCGTTGAATGGATGTATTCGTGATTTTAAATCCGATTATGAGATCACAGAATTTTTCGATATTTTGAAATAAACACACGTTTGAAGTATAGTGCTAGTGATCAACTGCATAATAATATACTTGTTTTTCATCATTTAAATTATCTACTGTTATTGATAAATAAATAAATAAATAGTATGCAGTAAAAATAATATATACCTATTAACATTATTTGTTAGTTCTATAATTCTTTCATCTGGAGGAAGTCATCCAACGAATATAACTTCCAGCGTTTATAGTTCTTTAACTTTTAAGCTTGGATATTGGACATGTCCTATATAAAGTCTCCCTAGCAGTATAGTCGTTTATAGGAAATATTGCTCTTATTGATTATTTTGCAGTCTGCAGTATGTTTAATAGATGTTCACTAGCATTTTCATAACATGGCCATTAAGTAGATACATTATATGTGGTTCAATAATAATATATTACATATCGAGGTGGAAAGTGTTTCATTTCATTTCTCCAAACAGGAATGAAACTTTTCACCGTAGTTTGTATGGTATTTTATTTGCACGTATGGTAATAAAAATAATAAAAATAATAAGTAACGTAAATAAAGACAATGAAAATCCAAACTACGTCTATCACTCCTTACATACATGGTTGTAAATAAAACTGTTATACAATAGATATTTTGTTTTCTGGTTACGCGTAGACATGGCACAACTTTTCCAGCAATATTCTGTACAGCTTTAAACCATGAGATATTTTACACTAGAACAAACCTATTACATAGGTACACATTAATTTTGCTGTATTTCCACATACTTAAACCAATATATTTGATAGCTGGATGTATGGTGTCCATGGATAGGGTTACCAATGCAACCATTTTTTTTTTGGTTATGAAAAATAATTTCTCGACAAAAAGTCATTCTTTGTAAAAAAATGTGCTTATAAAAATATTAAGATTAGAAAATTTAGTTTTTGTATACAGGGTCATAATTTTAAAAAATATTGATTTTACCTAAGAAAAAAAAAGAAATTTTCGTTTTAAAGTTAGTTTACTCTTAGGTAAAATCAATTTTTTTTAAAGATTTTGTCCTCACTGTATACAAAAACTAAAAAAGGACAAATCTTAATTTCTTAACAAAATTTTGAATTAATTTTTGTCGAGAAATTAAGAGTTTGGTCGATTTGTGTATTTCTGTCGGTATAATTGTTTTTACCTAAATCCTAGAATGGAGACATTATTGACATTAATTTAAAAATTGTCAGCTAAACTATAGTTCTCTAGTATTATTACTTGAACAGTTATTAATTATCACACAATAAGTTAATAATCTATCAGGAATGGAAAAAAACAAACACGAAAACAAATATTAATAAAACATAATTAATGATCAAATTTATTTTTTATTTACTGTGTAAATGAGAAGGGAATTTTGCTTTCAGAACAACAATAAAATTAATAGTTTTGTAAATTGTTGGTTAACTCCAGCACGTTGTGATCATTTTATATCCGTAATTATTGTATTATTATTAAATGATAGCCTTAATAAAAAACGCTATTTTTAATTGTTCTAAGTTTTTTTTAAACAAAATTCGATCATTTATAGGGTAAGTGTGGAAGAGATGAAGCGTGGGGATAGAGGGAGCACCTCATGTGGTACGCACATGGAAGAGAACGAAACGTTGGCAACAGCGACATCCGAAGTCAGTCGGCTAGTATCAGTTGTGTATGCGGTCTTTGGGTTTTTCCTGTGTCTTTTAAGTTTGTAATTTAATAATTAAAACGAAATGCCTAATATTTTATAAGGCACTTTTCGAACTTTCATAGCACACTATATTTCAAGGAAAATCTAGTTTTATTTGTAGTATTCCAGTTAGATAGGCGATTTTATAGATTAGTATGCACATTTTAAGTTATGTTTTTATTTCGGTTCTTTGTGAAGTGATGCAGATGCTCTCCATACGAAAACAGATAGACACCTCATATTTTAGTGAGAGAGTTGTCACACATTGTATTTATGTGTTTAGGTGAAAGTAATAGTTAATAGCCTGCAGAATAATTGAAAAGGATAATATTTAGTAGGTTTATAATGCCCAAAAATCTGCAATTAACCATAATACTGTATGGAATGTTTCGAGGAATACACTCATTGGATTTGTGGTGTGGTGTGGTGTCAGATGTGCAAATTGGCTACATGAGACCTGTACCTCACCATATGCAACATATACAAATGGAAATAATTGAAAAAAGGACATTAATCAAATAAGACATCTGTCCCTTATTGAGAAGATCACGAGACATATATCTCCTTACAACTCTGGGTGCAACTCTCCCACGTCCCGGGGACAGACGTTAAATCACTGTTTTTTAAATATATTTTTTGGTTACCTTGAAGTAATTTCTTTTCGGTTTATTTCTATTTACATATGCTACGGATTGTTTAGAATTTACTTTGCTATATTTATAAGAAATATAATATGAAACAAGCGATTTTACGATTTTATTTGTAAAAGTAGCGGCCACTGTCCCACACTTACCTTACTGCGATATAAAACTTAAAACTTCTTCTTGAAAATTCTTGGCGAATTAAAACATTTTAAAGGTGCTTTTTTTAATGGATTTTAATTTCAACTATTAAACGCCACGCTACGCCATGTAGAGACAAATTTCTGAGCGTTTTAACGGCGCTACGAAGACCGCAACTATGTAAAAAATAAAATAAAATTATTTTAAGTTTTTGTTTCAGTGTAGGATGTCAAATTTGATGAAACACAGTTAATGATATATTTTATGAAAACTCGAAATAATGATTCGATATAACAAATTTTCTAGAATTTATTTACATTTGAGTCAAGTTTGACCTAATTATTTCTTGTTAGCTTAAGATTATGGAAAATCTTGCATGGTTTCGTCTCTTAGTAAAAGACAAACCGCGGCTATAGCGTTCCCATATATCCGAGACGATGAATTGAGATTTTGAGATTGTTATTCATTTAAATATTTCCCTAAATGATCATTTTTACACATCTTCACCTTTGTCCAGGCTTATTTGATAACACTAAGCACAACATTAAATTAAAGTTTATTATATTACTGGCAGGTTAGTTATTCTAATTGGAAATTACATGATGATTTTATGTGTACGATTCTTACAACACAACTAACGGGCCTATTTTTGCAAGTGGCTCCTGGTTGGAGGATTTGTGTGTATAGCAAAATATTTGCTGGGAAATTTCTTATTTCCAAAAGCTTTCGATTTGAAAATATTGTACTTTTGTGTCGTTTGGAAAAACTAAATTTTCATTCAATTTTAAAATATATTAGCAAAAGATATTTTGTAGAGTTTGAACTTATATGAAAGATAATGGATAAAATTGACAACATGGCTGATGATGTCTTTAGACTAATCATGGGGATGATGAATGGTTATTTTTCTGCAATTTGTTTTCATTTCAGGATTTGCGGGTTTAAATAAGATAACGCCATAACAGCCTGTATAGTCGGGGGAGAAGTTAATTTTGCCGTCTACTATAACAGCTTAATTCTTATGTATAAAAATATTCCACATTTAAGTGGATATGTATTTAAAATAAATAAATAGTCTAAAAAAGTAATAAACACAACGACTAACACCCCATTATAAAAATAAAATAATAGAGCATAAGAAACGACACATAAAAATAAACCTACAATAAATTGGTTGAACTTTTTTAAAGTGGAATCTAAAAGTACTTCAGCAAAATAAATCACTTACATTTTGTATTCAGTTTTATCCTTCTGGGATGCATTAGATTTTTGTCGGAGATTTCAAACTCTTAAATTTTTCCGTGGAAATTGATTTCATGAGTAAGAAGTCCTATGTTACTCCCCAAATGTTGGTTTTTATTTTAGTTCTGTCGATTTCGTGACCTCAATGTTTCATCATCAGACAATAGACCAAAAATTAAACACTTTATTTAGGCTGTCAAGCGGTTACAGACTTAGCTATTGCATCTAAGAAGTATATGTTTGTAATTTTTTCGAAATGGGATTTTTTCAAACTAAAATTTTTAAAAATTCGAAAATTTTTCCAGGGAGAAAATATTTAAAAAATTTGGATGTCTTTTCGTCAGAACTCTTTAATAAGTGTAGTAAATAATATGCGACTAATATAATGTTAAAAATAAAGCTAAATCAGTACTGTATTAGCATTATCTAGTTAATGTTTTTAAAACAAAATTGCATATATGTACTCAAAAACATATAACCATTATTTATTTGAAGCAAAAAAGCATAAAATCATTCAATTATCGAACAATATATTTTCTTTAAATTTTGATCCAGAAATAATTTTACAAAGAAAAAATATTCATTTATTCACATTAATTTTTAAAAATTTTACTTCCGCAAAATTTCAAAAAAAAAACAGAAAATTCCATACAGGGTCTCAATTTGAAAACTTTTCACCCTTATTATCCGCTTCCAATAAATAATATTAAAAATCAAAAAGAAAGACGGTCCATTTTATTGTGACGGGGACGCTCTTAAATAATAGATCTAACCTCCTGGCAGTTTTTTATGATCAAACACAAGCACTATAGGAAAAATCCTTTAGGGCACTCTGGGAGTGGTGCGTGTGCGCAAAAAGCGATTCACGTTGGTTTTGAATCGTTGGAGGTTATATTCGTTGGAGAAACAACCTCGGAAAGGTCGTTCCATAAGGATGAAGTCCTCTAGATGAAAGAATTCTTAATTAATGAAGTTCGAGGAGTACTAAGCTTAACCACATATGGATGGGCGGCAGTGGTTCGTCGTGTATTTCTGCTATTCGCCGCTCTGGGCGGAATTAAGAGAGCAAGGTCAGCCGAGCACTTTCCATGAAAATATTTGTAAAAGAGGGTCAACTCCCCAACCTGTCTTCGATGTTCTAGGCTGTCGAGGTTCTTCGTCAGTTCGTGGTCTCCAATCAGACGAATGGCCCTCCTTTCGATAGAATCCTGTAGCCGAAGAGTATGTTGTGGTGCAGAGCTCCAGACATGAGAGCAGTACTCTAGTGATGTTTGTATAGTGTCAAAAGTTGTTGAGCTGTGTACAACTTTCTGGTTCGGAAGAGTACACCAAGTTTCTGAGAAGCTATCTTGGCGATTGCCACAACGCGGTTATGCCAAGACATATTTCCTCCCAGATCGACGCCCAGCAAATTTATAGATGTAGCCAGCGGGATTGCGTGTCCGTCTATGACTATATCCGGTTCTGTAATGTTAACCTTTTTAGAGAAAACGGCTGCCTGGGTTTCGTTAGCATTAAATTCGACTTGGTTACTATCATCCCAAGCCAAAATTTCTTCCAGGTCTTTGTTGAGGCATGATACTTCATGCTGTCTGCGAAGATGTGCGTGGGCAGCCGATGTTTATGCATTCAAAGAGAAAGATGAGATAAGTGTGCTATCGTCAGCAAAACTAAATATCGGATTTTTCGTTTTCACTAGAAGCTCCTTAAAGTAGAGTAAGAAGAGAGTGGGCAACAATATGGACCATTGAGGAACACCGGCATTGATGGCGAAGGTGTCTGAGAGAAATACATCAATCGCCACTGGCAGAGAGCGGTCCTTAAGAAAGCTAGACAACCATGCACAGAATCGACTGGGCATACCATAGGATCGCAGTTTACTTAGAAGTCTCTCATGCCAAACACGTTCAAAGGCTTATATCCAGTGCAACAGCCCGAGACTCCCCATGATGTTCGATTGCGTTGTTCCAATGATGGGTGACATAGGCTAGAAGATCTCCAGTTGATCTGTACTTCCAAAAACCATATTGATGATCGCTGATAATGTTGAAGCTTTCCAGGTACTTTAGAAGCTGTTGGTTAATAGCTTTCTCCATTACTTTTGCAGCGGCAGTGGTAGATATTATCCTTAAAATCTTAAATCGTATATAATTTTAAAGGTGGTTTGGAAAGTACTATTCAAAAAATAATAAACTATATTATTATTGGAATGAGATTAAAACTACCTTTAAAATCAGGTGGTACTTAATCCCCTTCTCATTTAAGGGGATTAAACAAATAAAGAGATTTAACTGAAAACTGAAAAGATTCTTTAAATGTTAATATTATTTACTGGAAGCAAGACACTAAGGATGGGAATCTTCCAAATTGACACCCTGTATTAAATTGATATACAAATATACATATTATATTCTTAGGAAGAAATCTTATCTAGCGCATCTTCTAAATTATTATATTAAATGGTTTCAATTTCAGAAGCATACAGCTGAAAATATGAGATCACGCACATAAAACAAATTTATTATAAAATATCTCGTGCGAAAAAACGGGAAAAGGCGAACGTGGATTACACCTCCGAGAAAGAAATGAAGTGTCAGAGTGAAAATGGGAAGAAATGTTCTTGTTTGAATGACTATTTCGGAAGTAAGATTATTTTGTTATGTGGTAATGGTATAATTAAAATTATGTAATGTGTGCACTGGAATACAATTTGTTTAAATATCCTAAATGGAATCATGTGATGGGATTAATCTTAAAATCAATAATTCATATTATGCTCAGCTCCTTCTGAACAACGGAAGGAGAGAAATAGAAAAATCATGCAATTTCCAATTAGAACAACTAAACTTACAAGTAATATAATACATTTTAATATAATGTTATACATAGTGTTATCAAATCAACCTAGACAAATATGAAGATGTATAAAAATGATAATTTTCCACACTATTCAAATGAATAAAATAAATATTTATTTATTATCTTCAGATAGGGTTAATGTGCTTGTTTACCGACCGGTACTAGATCTCGACCTTTTCGCTATTTAAACGTCAATAATATTGAAATCGTCCACCAAACTTTATTAAAAAATGTTTTGATAGTTTTCGGCCATTTTGACCTGTTTAATACAGGTGGTGCCATCGTATAATGTACTTTTCCCGCGAAAAATCAGTAAATTTTTGGGATTTGTACAGATCACCTACGTTTAGTTATTCTAAGAAAGTGCTAAGTGGTAGTGTGTCCGAAAAAAAGTAAGTAACTTATTGTAAATTGAACGATGCATTATTTTTTAGGAGTTAAGCAACGTTTACTTTTATATTTCCATAAGAAAAAATTAGTTTAATTTTTTTTACGTTTAAATAGGGTGTTATGGACATGACGTATTATATTTAAACCGGCAATTCCTGAGATAAAGACAAATTGAAGAAAAATGCCCATAAATGGGCGCTTTCAATTCATTCAGCGGTAAAAGTGACCTGACGACAAACCAGAAAAACACCTGTGTGGCACTGCGATACATGTAAGCAATCAAGGAATTCTGGCCGGTGTTGTCATATACAAAATAAAATAATTTAAACACTTTCCCATTCTGTAATACCTTTTTGTACAATTAATTGAAGAACATTTACGACGAACTATGTTTTAAACAACCCGAAAAAACATATGGAATAGTAATAGCCACGTACGTCACTAGGTCAAATGCCAATGACCTCTTGACGCCTTACATCTGAGCGAAGTAGTTTCAAATAGCGCCGCACGCTTGCGGTCTATTAGTTGCAGACCAACCAGCGGCAGGATACGTTGTGTCTCGTCGATTACCAACACATTCTCAGCAATCCGCTCTGTTTTTTCGGTTTACGCGTGTATCTTGCCCGTCTATTAATAATCTTTGAATATTGTTTTTATTGACGCGTTTCTTCTGGACGTCAAATTTCGTCGCATGTAATAAAATCTAATAATCTGTATTATTGTATTTTCAAAAGCTAACTATCGGTTCTCTTTCACTATTACTGTGTGTACATAAAGTGTTTCCAGGAGTGTTTCCATGAAAAAGAAAAAAAAAACTGATTGTCTTTGTGCCTGGATTTCCTCGCTCTTTAGGTATAAGGATAAATACAAGTTGGTAGAAAATAATTTATTTTTATAATTTTATATGGAGTTTCAGTTTTACATTAAGTTTGGCAACATTGCCATTGGCTCTGGGTGAAATGTTGTACAGTAGCGCGGACTGACCTGTGAGTAAGAATGTCTGTTATCCCGCTTTTAAGACGGTCGATTTAAAAAAATAAAAAATGGAGCGCTTCTCTAGGGCACCCAAGGAGTCACCCGTTTAGATATAATACGTCATTTCCATAACATCCTGTATTTGCTGGTCGAGAATCTGAACATCTGAAAAACAAACATTTTTAGTTCCCGACCGCCTTGATCGAGAACCAGGGTGGAAAGGACATTCTTTTTATTTAAAAAAGTCTTATAATAACACTATTAAAAAAATATTTTGCATTTAATATAAGTAGTTGTCAATATTTTAATTGCGACCACCTTTTTAAACTTAAAAAACTATTAAAATTGGTGGTCGAAAACTAGATTAATATTTTTCTGTTCTCGACCACCGTTGAAAATTTGTGGTCTCTTTTGTTATCTTTAGTGGCTGCCGCTCCTACAAAAAAAATCATCCTCAAAAAGACCAAACAAAAAAAGAAACACAAGAACTTTCAAGATTAAAATTCGAAAAAAGAAGGTGTAAAGAAGTGTGTCTCATATCAACACGAAAGAAAATTTATAAAATTCTTTATCAGACCTGCATGCAGAACCTTTAATGTCCAAAAAGCGACCATTTTGGATAGGATATCTGGACGAGTTCCGGATAATTTACGGAAACCAGGTGCATCGCCACTACTTACAGTTGAGGTGAAAACCGTATCAAAGAATGGTTCATTAATATAGCAAAGTGCGGCTTTCCAGTTAAAAAAGACATGTTGTTTAACACTGTATCCATGACAGCAGCAAACTCTGGCAAAGTAATTTTTAAAGATAGAATCTCTCATCAAGGTAAGCAAGAACAAATAGAGGAAAAACAGGAAATAAAGCTCCAATTGCCATTTCATCTGAAGAGTGGAGAGAATTTTATAACACAAAAGAGACTGAAAAATCCCAAAAACAAATTGATATCAATAAAAGAAAGGAAGGGAGAAAGAAATTAAATGAAAATAAGTTAACAAAAAAAAAATTAAAAAAGAAAGAGAGTGACGGGGTAACTTTGAATGAATGTAAAATAGTGCCCTGTAGTGCGTTTAATGGAAATTTGAATAGTGACACAGAGGACGATGATGATAGAAATATTGGCTGTGATTTTTGTGACAACTGGTATCACAAAAAATGCACCGAATTTTATAATATTCCTTACGTGCTTCAATTTTGGTTTTAGTTGAAACTGGAGTAGCTGTATCCGTAAATATCGTACTCTTTATAACCGGTCGAGAACCGACTTTAAAGTGGTCGAGAATTGCGACCGTTGGTCGTAAATAGGTGAAAATGCAATTTTTTACCATTTACTCAATATATTCAATAATTATTGCCAACGCTGTAGCTGCGGTCTGTTTTTCGTTAAGGGGCGAAAACATGCAAGATTTTTTCAGAGCCTTTCTTTAAGCTAACAAGAAATAATTAGGTCATAATATATTCAATATAATTTGTTATACTGACTCATTATACGTTTTATAAAATATATCATTAAATGAGTTTTATGAAATTTTACATTCTACAATAAAACAAGAACGTCACTGCTTTAATTCTATTTCTATATAGTTACCCTCTTCGTAGAGCCGTTAAAACGCACAGAAATTTATCTCTACAGTGGCTTGAAACGGCGAGAAATAAATATTTGACGAGTGAAGCAAAATAAATAGTGATAAATATTTACAACGTTTGGAAAGAAGAGGGGATTAGTATCAAATAGTAAGATTTGTCAGGAGAATATTTTGAGAAAAAAACTAGTTTTGAATTTTCGGGACGAATACAACTGGGGAATCAACAGTGTGTATTAATTTATTTTCCCCTTAATAAATTATTGTTTGAGCACACCTATGGTAAGACGATTTCTAGAATGGTTTTTAACACGTTGACTGCCTTGACGTTCTCTAGGACTGAGAAGAAAGGGTTCCAACTTTAAAAGCACGGCCTATTAGCCCGAGGTACAATTTTTACCCGACGCACGCGACGTCTTGTCCTTTTGCACCCGGAGCGTGTACGCTTTTGTGCTGCACCTTTGGGTTTCAAAACCGAACTGCATACGAAGCGTCAGCGGTGCGGATTCGTCAAAGCAGACAAGCTGCAATACGCCGGGCGTACAGCGGTGCTGGTCGCTCTCAATACGCTTAGCGGAGAAGAGCACGTATTCTTTGTAGCAATTTATTGAAAAGTATGAATGTTTATATAATAATACCCTTCAGGAGTACTCCAGAATAGACGTAACGGAAAAAGCTTGGGCAGCAATAGCGAGAGAGATGCAATTATCAGGTCATTAATAATACGCAATGAAAAAATAGTACATTTTACACCTAGGGACTAAAGTGGTATTTTAAATCCGGAGGCAAAAAGTTTATAGCCCGACCAACGGGAGGGCTACAAACCAAAAAAGTCGAAGACACTCGATGTTGACAATATTAAAGAGTTCTTGGAAAAAGCATCCGACCATGAATTTTTGGGGCACAAGGTAAGATACACATTTTTTACAACCGATATTTTGTCCCAGTCTATTGGAAAATAAAGTAGGTACCTATTTATTTTATTTATACTTTGTTCCAGGTAGTTCTAGTCATGGGCGTGTCAGGAGCTTGTCGAAGCAAGGAGCTCTGCCAGCTTGACAAAACCGATGTCCTATACTATGAAACGTTCATTTTGGTCAATTTACGAGATACCAAGACAGAAAAAGACCGATCTTTTGTTATAAAACGTCAACGGAAAACTCCACAGATGTAGTACGATTGGTGAAGAAGTATATTGCCTTAAGATCTCCATCAATACAAGGCCATACAAGATTTTTCGTTGGGTACAGAAATGGAAAATGCACGTCTCAGCCAATGGGCAAGAATACGATTGGACAACTGCCAACCAAGATTGCCGAATATTTAAAGCTTCCAGATGCAAAATTGTACACTGGTCATTGTTTTAGAAGGACGTCAGCATCGCTACTAGCCGACTCTGGAGTAACGATAGATCAGCTTAAAAGACATGGCGGCTGGAAGAGTAGCACCGTCGCTGAGGGATATGTGGAAAATTCCTTATACCAGAAATAAAGTATGGCAGATCAACTTTTTACTGGTACTTCCACCACCGAAACGTCTTCAGATATTTCGATTCCTATTGTACAAAATGAAACACCAACGACATCGTCATGTCATGATAATTTACCTTTTTTTCACTTGGCTAATTGCAGTGGGGTAAACATAACTGTTAATGTTAATAGAAATTAAGTTATTTTTTATAGTTTAATATATTTCTAAACACGTTACACTTTTGTTGCATCCATGTCATGTTATATTTTCTAATAAAATTATTGAAAATAAATTTCGAAATTTATATTTTTTTGCAAAGAAATTTACTTTAAATCCCTAGGGATTTAAAGAACCACTTTTTTCCCTGAAAATAGGGATTTAAAGGGTATTTTAAATCCCTAAAGTACATAAAATCTACATAGTATTTGGTTTTCATTTTATATATAATAATTCCATTGCTACGGTAAAGCAACATTTAGCTGTAAAAAGTAAGTTGCCAAGTAGTTTCGTAGATTTTGAGATGAAGAAGTTTCATTTATATACTCGTACAACAAAATTAGGTACTCTTCATCACTTGACATCTTCACAGTGTAAACACCGAGGTCGCACTACTAATAAAATAAAAGAAAACCTATTCACTTGCGGATTTTCAAAAGCCCGACAGATCGACGAATCTTATATGCGTCTATGTCGATATGCTCCGTGTGCAGAAGTTAAGGCGTAGACACATCGTCGCTGCATGACGAATCTTATACGCGTCTATGACGAGACGCTCCGTGTGCAGAAGGCCTTACCCGACGTTGTACCTGACGTCTTACCTGATGTTTTTCTTGTCAACTAAAACATCAGGTAAACCATTAAGTATGGATTGCATTCAAGGGCTTAGTGTTGAGGCAAGATGTCCGTCTTATTACGAAACAGTCTTGATAGAAAGAATGCCGGCAAAAACTAAAAATCGAAAAGCGAGATTGTCAGGTTGTGTTATTAAATTTATTGAAACAATTTTATTCGTATTTATTAGTAAAATAGCGAATTTAAATTACCTCGGCAATAAAGACTATGAAAACAGTTTATATCTGATATACATATACATTTTTTTATTCCAAAATTATTATAGATAATGACTTTCATTTGTTTTGCAGGAAAGTTGACATTCTAATAAATACATATAATTTTCCTTATAGCATTATCCATAATCTTATCTTTAAGACTGTGAAGTGCAATGTCTCTTTGTCTGTGCAGAAATGTTAAAAGAAATCTACGGTCTAAACTTTGATATCATAAAAAGAAGGTAAAACAACCAATTATTGACATTCAACCAATAATTGACATGGTTTATAACTTGCCATAATTTAAGAAATCTTCATATCTGATCTAAAAATTAAATGCACAAACCTTCTAGGACTGCATTCTGGCAACCTCATCCATGTTCACATTTTTAAGAATATGATGGAATGACCGTTAAGACTGTTTTTGAAGCTTAGTTTATTAAATAATACCTATTTGATTCCTAAGATGATGTTTTAGATAATATACTTTACTACCAATATTCACCCTTTTCTTTGGTTACCAGCCTTAATATTCTAGTTCTATATATTTTGTAATATATGAATAAATTTGTAAAAAAAGGCAGTAAATAGTGTCAATTATTGGGGTGTCAAATTTTGGGACAACCTTTTTCGGCTTGTCAATTTCAGGAATTTAGAAAACAGCAACTAACCCTTTCCAAAATAATGTAATTTTCTTTAAATATTGGTGTGTTTTCAACATTCGACGATTTTAATACCTTCTATGATTGACATAATGTTGTTAAATACTTTATAAAATAAGAAACTTTCTCAGGATGGTCAATTTGGTAAGAAATGTTTCTAAAACCTATCAACTATTGGGTGTTTTACCATATATAGTGCTATGTATTTTTTATTATTTTTCTATAATACACAATATACGTGTTTTGTACGTTTTTAGATTACAAAATTGTATTCCGAATACAAATAAAATAGTGAACACACTAAGAAAATAACTTATATCGTTCTAGCACTTAATAAATATAAATTATTTCCTTTTTGCTATTAGTAATAGGATTTACCAGCTGAATCAACACATTCTGTAAATAAATTAATTTTGCTGACGTTTTTGTCTTAGGAAAGCTTAATGTAATCCAGACGGACAGGACTAATTAACTAGCAAGTGCATCTGACAGCAGATGTAAACTGTAATTTAAAGCCTTTGGGAGCAAAGCTAACCATAACTCTAATATCGTAATAGATTACTCTATTTAGACTAATCTTTAGGAAAGCTTGAGGGGAATATAGATAACGCCACAGAGTAGGTACAGTAAACGTTTCCTAAGAACTCACAATATGGTGGCCAAATCATTTGTCATTTATGGCAGTCTGTTGAATTTCGCCTATTTGACATTTGGAGGTTGGGTACAGATACAGGATAAAAAATATATTTATATTTTATCTTTGCATTCACCTTTTTATTTTACTATTAAATTTGTTATTGCTATTCAATTTGTTTCACTGAAGTAGATAGGTCATTAGTCCTATACTTTATTTATTTTATTTATTTATGCAAAACTACATTTGTAACATTATCCTCTAATACAATTTAAATAAATCAAAATTTAGTAACATTTCATTGAGTAACACCTAGGTACTGAAGTACCCGTATGTGTTATGTTGCACTTGAATATACAAAGAGAAAAAAGAAAAACAGAAGAATAATAAACAAAAGCAATGCAGTGACAAAGTTTAGACAGCAAGGCATACAGTCGCCCGGTAACAAACATCACAATTAAGTTATAAATCACAAGATTCTTGCGTCAATTCTAAAACAATTCAGTGTATATCCTGTCATAATTACAAAAAATAAATTGAGAACAGTCTTTATTAAATTTTTTATTCGAATGTATATGCCGAATATCTGCAGGCAAGTAGTTGTATATCTTAGGACCCAAGTAAACTATTGATTTCAAATTCAATGTTGTTTTACTTGTTGGCAGAGATAAGTTTCCTTTCAGCTTATTTCCAGTGTTTAAATTATGTGCTATGTTCAGGCTATTGATTTTTAACATGAATTTACTAACAGTGAGAATATATAGACATCTGACATTCAGTACATCCTTAGAGTATAACAATGAGGTATGATAGAGTTTTGGTTTTCTGTATATGATCTTCAAAATGTAATTCTGAACAATCTGTAAGGGATGCAACGTAGACCTGCCCACACCACCCCAGACCAACACTCCGTATCTAAGTATAGATTCAACAAGCGATTTGTAAATACAGATTAATAGTCTCTTGTTCAAAAACTCTCGTAGCAAGTAGAACTTATGTAAAAGTCCTTTTAAACTTAGTATAATTTTATCAACATGGCTGTTCCACTTCAGATGGGAGTCAATAATGACTCCCAAGTATTTCATATGTATGACACCCCGCACCATACTTCCACCCACGCGTAACTCATCGAAGTCTGGTCTAATCCTCTCTGTTGGTGAGAAGGCAATATAATTTGTTTTTTTAAGATTAAGTGATAGCTGAAAGGAGTCAAGCCAATTCTTTACTAGCCTCAGACCCTCTTCCGCCGTGCTTTTTACCTCATCCCAGGAATCACCACTAAACACCAGAACCGTGTCATCTGCGTAGGACAGCATTGTTCCACCCATTTCCATCTCTCTAAGCAGTGGGTTGATATACGAGATGAAGAGTATAGGTCCCAGGACCGTTCCCTGGGGAATTCCCATAGAAATAGTTCGGGTGTTGCTTATGGAGTCATTAACTTTAACAACCTGTTGCCTGTCCCTCAGATAAGATTCAAACACACCAAGCACAGTACCTCGAATGCCATAATTAGCAAGAACTTTCAATAGGGCATCATGCGGCACCGTATCAAATGCCTTTGCAAGATCGAGGAAAATGGCCATTGTTTTTTTACCCTCATTCATACTGCAGGTTATTTCAGACACGATTTTATACAAAGCATCGCTGGTGCTCATACTCTTCATAAATCCGTATTGCTTGCACGACAGAATGTTATTAGTATCAAAAAAATTTACAAGTCTGTCTTTTAAAGCTTTTTCGAGAATTTTACTAAAATTGTTTATAACGCTTATTGGCCTATAATTTGTGATGAGTTTTCTATCACCTGACTTAAATATAGGGGTTACAATCGAGGATTTGAAATACTTGGGAATTATGCCACTGTTAAAAATTAGATTGATTATGTGTACTAAGGGTTTTAATAAATATTTGTGAGTGTTCTTAATTAACTGAGCTGAAATACAATCTTGCCCCGGGGCACCACCATTTTTTAACGAGTGAATGTATTTAATGATTTCATTTTCATTAACAGGGTGAAGATACATTGATTTTGAATTGTTGAACTTCATAACCTTTGGTTTACCTGGCTTTATTATATTTTCTGACATTTTTTGACCTATTGTGGCAAAAAAATCATTGCAGTATTCTGCAATATCCTTGTTATCGGTGAATGGAGCGTTATTATCATTCAGTATATCAATGTTTTTCTTACTCTTACCCGTATCTTCATTTGTTGCGGTTTTTATTATTTGGTATATCTTTCTTGTGTTGTTGTGGTGTATGTTGATCAGACCTCTATAATATTCATTTTTTGTTGTGTTTATTATTCTTTTCAAGGTATTCCTATAATTTTTGTATCGCTGCTCCTGAGCCGGGCAGGAGTCTTTATTCAGATTCTTTTTTAGCTTGTCTCTATGCTTAATAGAGTTAATTATACCCAGGGTGATCCAAGGTTTCAGCTTTCTGGATCTCTCAATAAACGGTTTCCTACTTGTAGACAGGGAGATATAATTCTGTAAGGTACTAATAAAGTTCTGGGTAGCAGCATCAGGATTATCATTTGTCAAAATTTCCATCCAGTTCTCAGATTCTAGATAGCCCAGAAGTTTTGTGTAATTAACCTTTGAGATGGTTTTATTGTCGCATTTTCCATCCGTTTGTATGGATCTCCCATTATCACCGCTTATATTTAACATAACTGGAAAGTGATCCGTGACCGATGACTGTATTATGTACGACTGGCAATTTTGAAAACTAGTTTTCAATTTTCTTCTCAGAAATATATGATCAATGCAACTTCGGGCTTTGTTACATAATCTAGTAGTTCGGTTGATATATGAGCAAAAACCATATTGACTCAGTAAGGCAATGTATTCAGTAGAGACAATGGAGCCTTCATCTAAGTTTATGTTCAGATCTCCTATAAAAATTTCTGTCTGTGCATGCAGACTGTTCAGAAAATAGGTATTTAGGTCATGTAAGAAAAGATTTACATCGATAGAAGGTGGTCTGTACAAGGCGTTGACCGCATATGACTCACCGTTGATCGAAAATGAGATTCTAGTCATTGTTACGCTAGAATATTCAAATTTAAAGTCAGTAAAATTTGTACCAATCTCTGCCCTAACATATACAAATACACCATCACATTTGTTAAAATTAGCAAAATTACAGTGACTATTGTAGCCAGGTATACCAAAATTTGCAGTACTTTCAACTCGCCAACATTCACTCAGAACAATAACATCACAGTACTTACAGTTATATGTTTCTAAAAAGGTTAGAAGAGCATCAAAATTTTGGTTTATACTTCTAATATTAAGGTGTAGTATATTAAAAACTTTTTTCTGGATATCAATGGCACTTTCATAATTATCAATATCAACTATCACAGGCTCAATATTACTGAGCAAAAGCTCCTCAACTACATCATCCACAGAAGCCATAACTAATCCTTGATCTTGCTATGTCTATATGATATTTATGACTCGGACATCCACTATCATTTGCTTCATGATTTGCATCATATAGCGTTCTATATTTATTATTTGATAACTCACAGTTGATGCACTTGACCGCTCTGCTCTGGCAATCCTTAGATTCATGCTCATTGGAACATCGGGAGCATATTTGCTTATTTGGACAGACAGATGCTTTGTGGTTAAACTGCTGACACTTAAAACATTTCAATACACTTATGTCCTCATAAACAGGGAATCTTTCCCAACCAATATAAATTCTCTTGCAGTCCATTAAGACATGGAACAATTTGGGTGAACACTCTGCGAATATAGTCTTATATTTTTTTGCTCTGAACGATTTTACGTAAGTGACCTTAAAATATTCTTGGGAAACAAATGGATTCTGAGTTTTTATAATTGTTTCAATTTCTTGCTCTTTATAGGTTTTTAGAATGCCTGGGATTTTTATCCTAGGATTTCTTATAGGTGTTTCAACTATGTCATAATTGTTGCCCAATATCTCTCTTATTTTCATAATTTCATCGTTCCAATTCATCGTTACAATACACTACAAAACACATTAATAATATGACGTAAGCTTGTTATATTACTGATTTAAGAACTTTTTGATTCAACCAATATCAGCTGTTGATATCATCTATGGTTGTCAACCGTCAAACGCTGGGTTTTACCATAAATCGGACTTTACTCACTTTTTATTATTATAAAAAATTTTGGTAGTGAACCAATTTAGATAGGATGTTTATGACAGGAATTATTGTTTGATCTGAGATGTATTGTATGTGTTTTCACACAAGTCACACTGTACTTTGAAGTTAATTTTCAAATAAGGCTTTCATTTGTTAGGCAGACATATAAGATTGCTGGAAATCCTTGCAGATCAGTATGTGGTCTAAGGGTATTTTTATAATGTCAAATCACTACCGACATACCAATCCATGGCATCACTGTGAATATGAGGGTGAATTTAAGATCAGCATCAGCATCATCATTTGTATATCAAGCTTGCTTTATAAATACTTATACCAAATAAAAATAACCATGGTTTCATGGTTATAATATAAGTATTTGAGTCATTCTTTGGCTGGACATTTTAGAATCGTCTGAAATATTCTTTACAACTGATATACATACAATTAGTTGACACATATTTCAGGATTTTGCTGAAAAAAATTTATAATAATTTGCTGGATTTTCTCCAATCTTCTCATATTTGAAATTTAATATATGTCGGTTTTTATTTTATTTAACACTTTGTTATGTTAGATTTGGAAAAGTTTAAAAAAAATTATCATTGTGAACAGATGCAAAATAATAACAATTTAATTGTTAAATAGTTTTAACATGCTTGCCCCCCATCTTCAATTCATTTTAAAAAATATCGTTTTGTTCTTTATCCTTTTATCTGCAAAACCCGGTTTACGAAAAAGTGGCGCTTCTAGTAGATCGGGTTTGTTCAAATTTTTTTTTAACACACTTCGAAAGCTAACATAACAAAGTATTAAATGAAGAAAGACCGACATTGACACTATCAATATAACTGGTGATATTAAATTTTAAGTATGAGAATATTGGAGAAAATCCAGCATATTATCAAAAATTCAGTGTGGATATTTTGGAAAATATATTTTTTTCAGCAAAATCCTGAAATACGTGTCAACTAATTGTATGTATATATCCTTCTTAGTCAATTTTAGATTATACTAGTTAAAACTAGAATTGACAAATATTCTCGGTTAATTATAATTTTTACCAGCATGGTAAAATTTTAGGTTTAATTAAAATTCTTACTCGCTGTTAGGTACTTTTATACTTTATTTGAAATATAAAAAAAAAACTTAATACTAAATATTGTTTTTCTACAACCGTCAAAAATGACTATGTTTGCGCATTAACGTCAGTATCAAAAATAAGGCATTTTACATTGACATTATTTTTTTGCGTTACCATGACCCCGTGCCCAAAATAGTGTGCAAAATATTTTGCACATCACAAAAATTAAACAAGAAAGTTGAAAATATTTATTGTTTTATCAAATAAATGAACTGAAACTACAATTGTTTTAAATATTTGAATTAAAGACAGTATGGTTTTTTACAGTTATTTCAATTATTATTTACTATATTAATGTTAATTGTGCATTCCGGTAGAAGATTCAGTGTATCAAGTTTAGCTGCATCTGATATTTCTGGAGGAGTAAAAAATAAATAATCTTCAATTTCGAGACTCTTCATTATAATCTTATCTATCAATTTACTTTAAAAAACTCACAATTTTGAAAACGTCAGTGGAAAACGTATGTCAAACATATTGATTTCCATAATTATACCTGGGACAGATTCGACTCTTATATTTTTAACAAGTAATTAGCATTAAATATTATAATACAAAATATCGTTTTATGGTTTTAGTTTAATGAAATTAATGTCGCAGAAAAAATATTGTTTGCAGCTCGTGTGCGAAATTCTTTGGTGATCAAGAACGTTTTTTAACTAGATACCAAAATAACTATTTTGACCCTGCATGATTGACCGTCGTGACATTTGGAGTTACACAGTTTGTCCTTGTTCTTACAAAAACATCTGTTACTGTTGCACCATTAAGGCATCATGCCTAGCAGCAGTTCTTAAAGATAGGCTTCTTTCGGATACTTGCCTTTAAGAACTCTTGTTTCGAAATATCGAATTCTGATAGAAAAAATAAAAACAAGATTCGTAAAATTAAGAAATAAATTGACAAAATTTAATGAAAATAAAGGAACAAAACGTACCTGCAATATAATTTTTCCAATATTCCATATTGTGTATCAAATTTTGTGCACCTGAAACAGTAACTTGAATCTCTTCTAGGACAGTTTTAACTAAGTTAGTAAAAACTAATTTTAACTAGCCGGTTTCAATTAAAAAATTTTTTGTTTTAACTAAGATTATTGGACAATTCTAGTTTTAACTGGTTAAATCTAGAATTTACTTAGGCGGATAGTTAAAACTAGTTTTTCTTAGGAAGATCGTGTTTTAATTAAAATCGGGTTTTACGGTAACATCCATGAATGTTTCAGGAGGAACGCTCACCACTATACCTTCTTTATTGTTTAAATTATATAAATAAAATTTGGCACACCATCATACACCCTAAAAGCATCATACCCCACAAATACATTACTCACCTTCATAATTATGCCATACGTTTCACGTTTAAGTAATACAGCTTGAAAACGGTTGGAATTATTTTTTGTCTTACTTATTTTTATAATCTGACATAAAGAGTGCTAAAATTATACTACAACTTTCTATTGTCGTCCGAGTTCCTACATCCCATCAAAATACCTTCATTATTCACCGGTTTGACTTTAGCAAGTCTCAGACTTGCATCAACATAGCTTGCTTAGTTACGTCAATTGACGGCGACTGATTCTTAGATTTAATTAAGATTGCTGGCTACGTATTATACTTTACAATACCGGCATAATTAATATGTGATTCAGTGATAACTCCCACGCGACTTAACTTATTAGAAATAAGCTGGGTCAGATCTGTTTTCAGACCTTCAAAAACTGCAGAGAGTGTTGCAAGTGCAGACCGAATCTGACTCTCAATCAAATTTTTAAGAGACTTCTGATTGACCGTGACACAATCATTGCATTTCCACGATAATCCATTGAGCTCAGTCAACAAGTTGGCAACGCCGATAGACCCATGAACACAGGTGGTATGGCAAGTGGTTTTACACTCAGAACAGTTTAATTTTTTACGGGTTGTATGGGTTCCTTACAAAAAACGTAGATAACAGTCATTCTAACCGAGTAAACATAGCACACAAAAACGGCAATAAGGTACTAATGGGGCAAGTCACTGATGGTAATCAAAGAAACAAAAGTCTCACAGGAAGTTGATACTGTAAACAGTCCATAGACAAATTTTCAGAGAAAAGATCTCCAGAAAACTGGACAAAATGCTTCCAAATGTGAACTGAATCTCATTTTCTTTAAGCCACTTGCTCTCTCACCTTCTCGTCTTATTTAAAACTTACTTTATAAAAAAATTACATAGCAAATACGTTTTAGTACAAAACCGGCACCTTGCAATATCACATAAATTCACCTATGGACGTCGTTTTAATTATGCACTTTTGTCTTTAACTGATTAGAAAACACATATCAAAAGTCAATGACCGTTCAATTGATTCGGCTTCGTTTAGGAAAGAAAATTCAATTTTCTTTAAAACACATGCTCTCTTACCTTGTTATTTAAAAACTAGTTCCATAATTTGAATAGAAAAATTATTTATACACAAAATAACGTCACAACCCCGCGAAATTCACACAGGGTCATCATTTTTATTAATTTTGGCTGGTCCCTTTTCTTCTCCCGTAAATTTATAAGAACTTTTGTCTTCGACACACATATTAAATTTATCTCATTTAAAAACTTGACTGGAAATAACTAAACGTTTGCGCAGCGTTCGTTGGTTCATTGTTCGTTTGAGTTTGACATTCGGCAGGGTTTCCGGTTAACTCCATCTGTCAATTTCGGATCGAAAAATCGGATGATATTGAAAACTACGAAGTATTAGTATCTAGAAATTCAGCGTTATCTGCTGGTCGGAGTTTTTCGGTATTGTGTACGTTTAAATTCAAAAATTATGTAATTCTTGTAATATTGTTTTTCTTCTGTATTATTTTCTTTCTCTGCTGTAGAACGAAATTCATATTTTTAAAATGTAAAGTTTTGCTGCTCAAATTTGGAAGTCTCGAAAATGGAAACCACGCCCGAGTCCAGGTGTTTAGTCCTATACTATTTTCTAATTTAAATTTTTTATTATTCTACTTGAAAATGCCAAGAACTTCAATCGACAACTAAAAGTACTCGGGCTTAACAAGACAAGGAGGGTTAACATCAAATGATCTTACACGGTGTGATTTTTTTGTACGGGGTACCATGAAGGAAATTGCTCTAGTGTGTGTTATAGAGTGTAATTATGAATTTGTAGCAATTTTGTGTGCCTATCTTCAAAAAACTAATTTGAAACATGGGTGTGAGTGTGTGTGTGTGTGTGTGTGTGCGTGTGGGTGTGCGTGTGGGTGTGTGTGTGTGCGTGTGCGTGTGCGTGTGGGTGTGTGCGTGTGCGTGTGCGTGTGCGTGTGCGTGTGTGTGTGTGCGTGTGTGTGTGTGCGTGTGTGTGTGTGTGTGTGTGTGTGTGTGTGTGTGTGTGTGTGTGTGTGTGTGTGTGTGTGTGTGTGTGTGTGTGTGTGTGTGTGTGTGTGTGTGTGTGTGTGTGTGTGTGTGTGTGTGTGTGTGTGTGTGTGTGTGTGTGTGTGTGTGTGTGTGTGTGTGTGTGTGTGTGTGTGTGTGTGTGTGTGTGTGTGTGTGTGTGTGTGTGTGTGTGTGTGTGTGTGTGTGTGTGTGTGTGTGTGTGTGTGTGTGTGTGTGTGTGTGTGTGTGTGTGTGTGTGTGTGTGTGTGTGTGTGTGTGTGTGTGTGTGTGTGTGTGTGTGTGTGTGTGTGTGTGTGTGTGTGTGTGTGTGTGTGTGTGTGTGTGTGTGTGTGTGTGTGTGTGTGTGTGTGTGTGTGTGTGTGTGTGTGTGTGTGTGTGTGTGTGTGTGTGTGTGTGTGTGTGTGTGTGTGTGTGTGTGTGTGTGTGTGTGTGTGTGTGTGTGTGTGTGTGTGTGTGTGTGTGTGTGTGTGTGTGTGTGTGTGTGTGTGTGTGTGTGTGTGTGTGTGTGTGTGTGTGTGTGTGTGTGTGTGTGTGTGTGTGTGTGTGTGTGTGTGTGTGTGTGTTTCTTTAAGTGATTTACGGTAAGTTATTCAGTGTTTCACTATGTGTCTCTGATTGCTGTGTTATGCTTTCAGATTGGAAGAAAAAGGATGAAAGGGTTTTAATGGGTATAAGATTTACGCACTAAAATCAAAAAAACCGAAGGTGTGTGTGCCCGGGATTTCCTTGCTACTGTATGTGGCCTGGATTTAATTTCTATTTAGATACAACCCATACATAGGTAAGGTAAATATTTATTTTCATATGAAATTTCAGTTTTACATTAAGTTTGGCAATATTGCACGTAACACGAACAAACGCGAACAAACTCACATGGTGATATGATACAGTGTTTCGGAATGACCTGTGAGTTTATAGATGTGTCACTTTTAAAACGGTCGATTTAAAAAAAATTATAATTTGGAGCGCTTCTCTAGGACACCCAAGGAGCCACCCAATTAAATATAATAAGTAATTTCCATAATACCCTATATATAATAGGGACTCTGCACAAATATTATAATTATGAAATCTTTAGGAAAATAGTAAAATGGGTATATTTATTAATTCTTAATAAAACAAGGAAATATAAATATTTAACAAGAAAATAATAGCTCCGAAAGCCATTTTATTGTCTATTGTTGTAAAACGTTTACCATTTCCGCTTGGATAAATTTCTGCAACGAATAACAAAGAAAAGAAACGATGGCCTCGAGTCACGTCGACCACAAGACAGGCCATTTGTTTTTAAATAAACCCCAGTAAATAATTTCAGGCAAAAAATATGTAAAAATATAATATGGCTGGCCCTTCACAGATGTTTTATAATTCATAAAGAATTTTATTTACAGGAAATTTGCATGTTAAATGAAATTCTTGACCAAAAATAAATTTTTATTGTATGGTATGGAATATTGTATGCACGTATAATAGTTTAAGGAATGATCGACTTATAAAGGCGCAATTATGAAACATATTATTATCTCATAAAATCATTTTTTTCTCTATTGATGTTCGAGCTAGTCACTAGATTAACACATATATAAACTTCAATATTTATAAGTTACCATTTCTTGCATAGAGCAGTCCTAATTTTTCTTTAGTGATATTCCCAGTCACTGAAAAAAATTAGATCATTATTTTATTGTTATGATATTGAGGATTCAGAGATTTAATTTAGAGTTGTTAGTAATGCATTATATTAACATTGTCTAAACCTATTCTATAGATTATTCTATCTATCTTCTAGAGTTAGCATATACAGGGTTATTCACGTTATTCGAGACGACATATTATAGCTAAGATATTTGTTTTGGATAAAAACAAATATTCAGGGTGGATTGGGGCCTATTTGAGGTACATTTTAAAATTATTTTCATAACATACAGGTTGTCCCAAAAACACGAAACGTATCAAAGGTGCATTTTTTTAAAAGGAATGCCCAGTATATTATTTCATTTTCGGTTCCTACGATCAAAATAAATTACGATCAAAATAAATATTACTTTCATTAAGGTTTACCGTACTTAAACCTTACGGTTTGTGAAATATTTCATATTTTGTCAAAATGTAGTAACAATTTTAATGATTAAATTCTCAACTTGTATTTTGTTTTTTAAACCCAATTTCTCAGTGGACTCTACTCACTGATTAAGTTTTTTGTATCAGTTATGAAAAATTCACTAACTTGTACACGGTGTCCAAAAAGTACTACTAAATAATTACAAGTTTGAAATGGTAACAACTTGCTTAATTTAAATATAACACCCTGTATTTTATGTCACTAGCAGATGTAGAATTTAATTGTCTATCAAAAAGTATTAACCTCTCCCATAGCTAATTACTCGTATTTTCATGAAAAATGCAAATATTCACGAAGCAGGCTAATTATAATCAATTTAATATTAATCAAGTCGCCTATGACATTTTGACAGATCAGATCTAGATTATAAAGAAACAGAGGGTTTACAGTAAATGTCAATTATTTCTAAAAGTATTTCGCTGCAAATCGTCATTTAGTTATAATAGTGGTAGTTTCTGTTTTTTATTTTATTAGTTACTTAAAATGATAAGTTATCCAAAAGAAGAACGAATTGATATGAATTTTATTCTTGGAGAATGTCGGCAAAACTGCTTACTTGCTTCCCGAGTTTACGCTCAAAAATTTCCTAACAGAAACCATCCAAATAGAGAGGTTTTCGAAAGATTGTTGACTCAATTTAAACAAACTGGGAGTGTTCAGTATAAAAAAAAAAATGAATTTGTTGTAATTGGTTCTGTAATCGAAAATCCTCATATCGGTCAAAACCAAATTGCACAAAATATCAACATTAGCCAAGCAAGTGTCTCAAGGATTCTTCAGAAACATAGTTTCCATCCCTATAAAATTCAGCGTCACCAAGAACTTTCTGCAAACGATTTTGATAAACGAGTGGAATTTTGTATGTGGGTGTTAGACAAAGTGGCAGATAATGAAAACTTTTTTAATTTTGTTATGTTTAGTGATGACTGTACATTTCATAATAATGGTTCTGTGAATAGACATAATTTTCATTATTATTCTGATTCCAATCCACATCAATTTAGAATAGTAAATAATCAACACATATGGTCAGTGAATGTTTGGGGCGGAATAATAGGTCGATATTTAATCGGTCCTTACTTTTTCGAAGTCCACTGAGAAATTGGGTTTAAAAAACAAAATACATGTTGAGAATTTAATCATTAAAATGGTTACTACATTTTGACAAAATATGAAATATTTCACAAACCGTAAGGTTTAAGTACGGTAAACCTTAATGAAAGTAATATTTATTTTGCTCATAGGAACCGAAAATGAAATAATATACTAGGCATTCCATTTAAAAAAATGCAACTTTGATACATTTCGTGTTTTTGGGACAACCTGTACATTATGAAAATAATTTTAAAATGTGCCTCAAATAGGCCCCTATCCACCCTGAATATTTGTTTTTATCCAGAACAAATAGCTTAGCTATAATATGTCGTCTCGAATAACGTGAATAACCCTGTATATTATAGTGCACAGGGTCATTCACAGTTATACTATAATATATCGGGAACTAAGAAAGAATTTATTTGAAATATTGTTACTCGCTATAAAGCATGCCGATCTTTTCAATGAAAATATTCTGAAGTATCCGTCCCTTCCGGTTATACCGGAAGTCGGTGTCAACTTCCTTTTTTTTAATGAATTGATTGTGATGTCTTTTACTCTCTATCATCACTCAAAGATATTGAATTTTAAAGACTCCATTTTGGAGCAATTGTTTACTAAATAAACAGCCCAGAACTTACTGCAGGGAGATAACTGCTCAGCGTATATCGAGTTCCATCCCACACACCCTCATCCATAATAAGAATTACTTTTAAAATGTTATTTGTTTTGGAATCGTGGCATTGATTTACTTGATTCTATTCTAACTTTGTTAAAGTCATCTGTAGTTTTACTGTCAAGATGCTGAAAAATATGTCTGTCTAGAAGTTCGTTACAATTAAGTTGGTAGATAAACTATTGCAAAGAACGATGTAATCTTGGCTCCAGCTGTGTTATTTCTCCATTTTTTAAACCCATATTGAGCACTGTACCATCAATTCCTACCCACGACTAAATGTTCTAAATTATTTTCTTCTTAAAAACGAAAAATATTTTCAGAAATACTTTTTACAGAGGCAGATGAAGGATCTGAATGAGGAAAACAGAATCTAGTTCTTGCACGAGTGAAATATGTATGTTTCTCGACTATTAATTGTTCCCCTATAAAATCTACTTTATATTTTATTTTCCAACATTAAAAGAATAATAAGGGGGCTATGTTTGTCCCTGCTGTCATACGATGACAATAAGTTCTGTGTAATCTTGAATTAAAATTGATCGTATTATACCTCAAGAGAAAATTGAATTAATTTTTTTGAATGTTTGTGATTTAAGTTTGCGAAAAGCAGGCACTGAATTTCATGTTAGACATCCCAACAAACCTCGTCCTAGTGCAGAATTTTCATGACAAAATTTGATAAAGTTGAAAGCTACAGGAAGTATACGTACAAGGATACAGGAAGGTTATTTGTATCTATTATTTGTTCCATTCTGTCTTCAGTTATCCCAATATCCTCCAATGTAGCTGATGCTACTGCTGCGACAGATCTGTTCGACAGCCATATCTGACACAAATTTCTGCTATTAAATAATGTTCTTTTTGACTAGTTCCTGGAGAAGTAGATGGAATATTACGTGCTGTAACTAAATTCATTTTAACTGCCCTCTCGGTAACCGCAGAAAGTAAATTACTTCGGTGTAAACTGTCTTTCCCGGCCATTCTATAGTCTTCTGACCTAATGTATTAATTTCGTGGTGTCCTTTAAATCG
Source organism: Barypeithes pellucidus (assembly GCA_963991005.1). Taxonomy (NCBI): domain Eukaryota; kingdom Metazoa; phylum Arthropoda; class Insecta; order Coleoptera; family Curculionidae; genus Barypeithes; species Barypeithes pellucidus. Next base: position 36,225,393 of record OZ022556.1, read on the forward strand.
ACAGATCTTGCCGCATTATTCTGGACCTTCTTTGGTCTACCAGGAAGGACGTGCTTTTACAATTATTTTATTGATTTTGCAACCAAAACATTCGTCTGGATTCTGGAATTTTTTTTGCAAGCGCTAAGATTAAAGTAAATCTTTTTTAGAAGTTTAAAATTTAAAATTAAGAGTTTAATTTATTTTCTGAGCTGTAAAATAAATTGAATAGCGAGATAGATTAATACGCGATCGTCCCTGATTGGTTCATGTGACGTGGGAGAAACATCAGTACCATACTTAGTAGAATTTCTTCGCGTTCTTCTTAAGCACCAAACATAATTTTATATATATTTTACTATACCAACAGAAAAACCATAAAGAAATTGAAAAAAAAGTTTTTATAAATAATCAAAAAAAAATTTTTTTTTTAATTTTGATGGTGGAAATTACAATTGGAAAATTGTAAATAAAATTTATCTTTGTACTATTAATTCCAAAATATTGGGCCCTATTCCAAATCTAAATTTCAAAACTTATTTTTCTAGTTTTTTCAAAATTTTTAAGTTTCGGTAGAATGCAGATGACTTCACACAAGAAAAAACTCCAAAATAAACTTTTGTTTTAAAACTTAAAAGCGAACTTTTCATAGCTATTCCAAAACAAGAATTTTCCAAAAAAATATGCGATATCGGCCCACCCTAATGCACACAGGTTTGTTCGTTTATTCGTTCATAGTAAAACTGTGTTATGCAAATAATTTAAATTAATATGGGACACTGTTCAAATAAATCAAATAAAACGATCACCCAGGGTAAACCAATATTTTATTTGTGGCTATTCATTAAAATATCGTGCAATGTTCCGGCTGAAAATATATTATGCAACCAGGAACTTGTACATACAGGGTGGACATTTAGTGTTGCCAAAGTGCAATAGATTCGTTGTTAGTTATATAGGGCGGGGGTTCGGGATCACTGTACCTCAATATTTATTAAGTATAAGGACTGTTTTTGGTTTGTTTGTTTAATGAATCGAAAATATTCTAATAATAATAATCCGGTCAATCCTCCCAATAGATGACAAACTACACATCCGACTCCCAATTCCTAGATTGGCTTACACTAATCACTTTATAATGTATGAGGGTATAAATAATATAGCCAACACAACATATGACGACTAATTGGAGTCCGCGCACTAGGAAGCCCAAAAATGTATGGCTGCTGCACTTGCGCTTTGCAGCCACATTGATTGCGCTTAGCCAGAGCGGGACATAATATGTTATGTGGCTGCCCTCTGCCTTCGGGCATTTGTTGTAGCAGCCAGACGTATTTTCCTTTCTGGCACGAAGAAATTCGATATGACTTTCGATCCGGACGGGAAATCCAAGGCCGAAAAGCGATCTGGGATCCATCTTCCAAAGAACATACTTATCGCGACCCGATCCGAGTATGCTTTCTGTTTCTTACGTGACAAATGGTAAACAATTATAGCATCTTCCGCATCTGTGCTGCTCGCTCACAATCGGTCACGGCTGGTCGATGGGCTGGTTATTTTTAACTGGCTACTCAACATTTAGGCTGTCGCAGCCTGGTTGCCGTAGCCAGCTGGTGTTTTATTAACAAAAACTAAATAACAAAATTCAAATTTGTTATATAACACTCGTAAATGCCAATTCATGACTTAGTGGATATGAAATAACCACCATGTACCTAATAAGGGGTGAACTCAAAGTCACGGTTTGTCTCTCAAATTATATATAGTATATTAAATTTTAAACGTGGTTACATGTTTCGCCCATTCGGGCATCATCAGACCAAAAAAAATTTTATATAAAAAATTTTTTGTAACAGAAAAAAGATAAAACCACGAAACAACGTCAATAAATTACCTTAAAATAAAAAATTACACCTCAACACAAACGACTGCACAAATATCAAGCAGTTACATTTTAAAAATGTATAAAATATGTGTTACTTAATATAAATTACAAATACTGAATGTTAAAATCCTAAAAAAAATTTAAAATTATTGCAAAAGAAAAACCAGTGGTGAAGGGAACCATTCGGGATTGGTCAGCAAAAGATATCCCATTTTAATAGCGCTCATGTCAACAAAGAAGAAGAACCGAGAAGCAATATCCTGACTGTCAGAAAAAGGCGTACACAGCTGAACAATCGTCACATTGTAATGAATACAGCTCAGACTTCGAGAGACGATCTATCTTGTCCTTAATTCTAATTAGATGTTGTTTAAGAGTGTTGTTGGTTTTAAAGGCCAATGTAATATTAAACGGTTTAAAAAACTTTGTTAGTTGTAGAGAAACATTACGAAAAAATGTCAATGATTTACATTTAATGTTCTGTGATTTAGAATGAATGACATTGTAGGTTAGTCTGTACGTGTTGAAAAATTTATAATAAATTCTATTAATTGTTTTTAAAGAAAACCCATTACTTATCGCCAAAAATCTGATTATATTCAGTTCCCTATTAAAAGAATCTCTCGAAAGTGGGAGTTTAAAAAGTCTATAGAAAAATGAATTAAAAGCTGCAAATTTATGTTAGTGAGGGGAGTTAGAATTAAATTGTATTATATTATCGATGGATGAAGGTTTCCTGTATATATCAAAAAGAATTTTGTTGTTAGATCTGGTTCTAAGGAGATCTAAGAAAGGAAGTTTGTTATCTTTTTCTATTTCAAAGGTAAAAGATATTTTAGGGTGTAAAGTGTTTACAAAGTTAAGGAAATCTTCAACGTCCTGATCCGTACCATTCCAAACAATAAAAATATCATTAACATATCTCCTATAAGTAACCAAAAAGTCAGAAAAATTACAACATCTAATTAGAATTATGGACAAGGTAGACCGTCTCTCGAAGTCTGGGGTGTATTCATTACAATGTGACGATTGTTCAGCTATGTACGTGGGTCAATCAGGTAGAAAAATATCGACTAGAGTTCATGAACACCTTAGTTTATTTCACAAATACCGAAATACTTACATAAATAATACTAAATCAGCCTTCGCGAACCATTTGCTGGAGTCGGGACATACTTTTTCGACATCAGAAAATATAAACATTTTGCACGATTGTCAAAAGGGTAAAAGGTTGGATATGCTTGAAAAACTGGAAATAACTAAAGCCAAGAAGAGCCCTGTTCTGTCTTGTGTCAATGAAGTGTTCAATTTAGAGCCCCATTTGATTTTTAATAACATAATTGATTAATGTTTGTTTTTTCTCCTTTTTGTTTCCTTTTTATTAAAATGGAATATCTTGTGCTAATCAATCCCGAATGATTCCCTTCACTACTGGTTTTATTTTTGTAATTATTTCAAAAAAAACAATTTTTTAGGATGAACAGTCGACATTTTAACATTCAGTATTTGTAATTTATATTAAGTAAGTATTTTATATATTTTTTAAATGTAACTGCTTGATGTTTGTGCAGTCGTTTGTGTTGTGGTGTAATTTTTTATTCTAAGGTAAATTATTGACGTTGTTTCGTGGTATTATCTTTTTCTGTTAAAACAAATTTTTTAAATAAAATTTTTTTAGGTCTGGTGATGCCCGGATGGGCGAAACATGTACCCACATTTAAAATTGAATATACTATATATAATTTGTGAGACCGTGACTTTGAGTTCACCCCTTATTAGTTACCAATCAGGTCTCTTGGAGAAAATGGACTTTTTCATTGATTTTGAACCACCATGTAGCTATATACATTTTTCTATTTAAATTACAATAACCTAAAATATGCAGTCCCGGAAATTAAAAACCATGTTGTTGCATTACGCTGAAATGTATTTATATTAATTGAATGCTAGTAGTTTATACATAAACTGAAAAGTTGTATCGATTTTAAAACTGTGCCATTTCCGTAAGTATGAATTTACTGTCAGATTATTATACAGGGTGTTATTGAAATTGCTTATTATATTTAAATAGGTGACGCCTACATATATGTTTTAAATGCAAGGTATATACATCTGTTGTCAGTTAACAAGTGCATGTAGGTCAGTAGGGCAACAAACACCAGATCACAACGAGTGCGTCGTTCGAAACCGGGGCTCAAATGCGTCTTCGGTCGGTCGCTCTTCAGTCTATTCTGATCTGTGAACAAGACAGGGCGTCGCGTGCATGCCTTGTTCTTGTTATCGTGCATGCCTTATTCTTGTTATCCTACGTGTTTGTATATGAATTTGAAGCATTAAGGCATTGAAGAGCTGAATTCACTCATAGTCTGCTCCATTAGTTTAATAAATTCAATATTGTGTTTGAAAATTTATATGACAGGCTTGCCATTCTTAAGATCTGGTAATGCTTAAAGGAACTGTTATAGGAACTTAACTTGGTTTGATACGTATTCAAAAATATCATAACATAATATCGTCGTTGAAGTACACCTCGTAAGCCACAAATGAAAATTGATATTGTCCATAATATGGGCATTTGCAATACAAGGCATTAGAAATCTTAAATATTCAGTGAAGTGACCTTTTGTGGTCTAAAATATATTAGCGAAGTTGTAGAATTTGGCTTACACTACCCAATGCCACCAAAAACGCAATTTCGAGCATTTGTGGTTTACGAGGTGTTAGAAACTTCAACGAGGATTATGGTATCCAATTTTTAAAAACGTTACCATTATTGTGGATATTTGTACATTATACAATAATTTGTACAATAAATGTAGACCTTGGAGTTCCGTGTAATTCTTCAATATAATTTTTATATTTTTACCGCAAAGAAGTTATTTAATTTTGTCGCACTACTGAGATATTCGGTATAAAACAAGAACAATCAGGAATTAGGAGGTTAACACAGAAGTAAATACTTAAACGTTTACGTTTAAGTTGAATAACCACAACGTACTTTACTTTCTAGAAAGAGATTAAAAATGATTTTTTAATTACCTCAAAAGTTCCTAGGAAGGGTAATCAATGAAACGAATTATATAAATTCACGCATATCCACCAATAAAAGCATTTTTGCGTATTCAATTGCGTTCGGAACAGAAATTATATGAGAAAAATAAACCAGCTTTTTTTTTGCAAAAATGTATGTTGCTTATACACTTAAAATTCGATTAATATTTAATTGTGACGTACAAAATTATTTCAACAAGCTAAAGCAGGAAATTTTTAAATATTGAAGAAGTAAATATTATGTTATAATGAATACAAACCGAGCAGGTTATACGAACATTTACAACCGGAAGTGGATGTTGTTACGGCTTGTACGAACGTTGAAACTCAAAATCGATTTTACAGTGTATTTCTGCCATAAATCTGGATTATGACAATACCATGACTAAAATATTTTGTTTATTGACCAAAACAACATAAAGTTAGTGGTATTGAATACTTCAAACGTACCTACATTACTAATATTTCTATAGAAAAGAAACAAACCTTATTCTTTATTTTTCACTGTATTCTAGATTTTCTTGCCGTGTTGCACTTTTTATATTTCAATTATTGGGTCTTACCAATCTTTAATTGTCATTATATGGAAAACGTTTAAATGTGAGTATACGGTATATTACGTAAATTACTCTCAGAATTTGAAGTAGAATTAGAAAATCAGTTACTATGTTATACAGTGTAACCATATGGAGAAAATATTTATTTTTCAATTTATGTAAAATTTAAATTTACCGTAAGTTTTTGTTTCAATGAAGAGCAAAAATGACATACTTAAATGGGACCATGCGGCTATTCTTAACTGTCAATTTTGAAAATTTCTCCACAAAATGTCGAAAAATGCCATTTATTGATCGAATTAAAAAAAAAATATTTGGACAAGTTGTTTGTATTGTAATTTTATGCCCATATATCAAATTTGAATAATGAAAATCTTTGCTTCCCATCTAATTTTTGACCAATTAAAGTTATGAAGAGTTTATTCCACAGATCGCAACAGCAACATTTTTAAACTGCAATTTAATTCTTTGAGGAACATTAATATTTTGGTAAATTTTTTGATATAAAGAATGCATTTAGACGATGAGTATTATATATTTGAATGTGACCTTAAGTTAGACCTCAGCTATGGGAGCCTTAACGTTATCGTAAACCTTAAAAAATTTACGTTTGAATTAATTTGAGGGTCAACTGACGCGTTAACTGGAAGGTTACCACGCCCTTAAAGATCTGTTCCTTTGGATGAGAATTAAAAAGAACTTTAACATACTGTCAAACTTGTGTTAATGATGACTTATCTCATTATTCTGTACCTTAATGTGACTTTTAAATATCGGTCCTTAGGGTCCTTAGTTTGACAGTATATTAAAGTTCATGTTAACTCTTATCTAAATGAATAGATCTTTAAGGGCATGGTATTCTTCCTGTTAACGCATCAATTAACCCTCAAATTAATTTAAAAAACATAGTTTCTAAAGGTTTATCTCAACGTTAAGGCCACCTTAGCTAAGGTCTAAATTAAGGTAACATTCAACTATCGGCCATAAGGATGGTAGGGTCGATTTTCATTTTAAATAGGGAGCATTTGGCCAATAGTAGATAGGAAACAAAAATTATTATAAGTGATTAAAATTTGGTGTGTGGGCGTAAAATTACATTACAAACAACTTTTCCACTTTTAAGTTCGACCAATAAATGCTATTTTTCGACATTTCGTGGAGAAAATGTCAAATTTAACAGTTAACAAAAGCCACATGGCCAATTTAATTATGAAATTTTTGGTTCTTATGGAAGCAATTTAACTAAATCGAACAATACATTTTTCCCAATAATGATGACACTGTATGCCACATTTAAAACAAAACATTTTGATCACCCCGTACATTAATAGACCTAAACTACCCTCGCCTACTACCTTGTAACCCTTGCAAATACTAGTATAAGCATCCTGTTAATTTTAAAATGTAAATTGGGTGAAATTATACTTGATCACTCTTTACAAACCCCAGGCCTTCGACTCCCGATGTCAATAGAATAGAACGCTTCCCGAGGAAAATCTCCCGGACTTCTCTCTTACTTGTATTCTAAACGAAATAGGATCGGAAATTGAAAGAGGAAAAGAGATTTGTCCAAGAGAAAGTAGAACCAGTGTTTGCTCGACAAATCAAATTGAACAATTATTAAATTATGATAGTTTGTTCATAATAAAGTTACATAATTATTTTTATTGGTAGGTTGGTGTGTATTCCCAATTTTGTCGGTGGTAGAGGCAGTTTACCTAGACAGAGAAAAGGCTGCTCGATTTCATAAAAATCAAAATATGTTAAATTTCATTTTCTACTCAAGCAGGCCCAAATGATCTAATTTCAATTCAACATTTTATTGTCATTTACACCCATATATTTGCTTATCCTGGGACACACTATATGTTAAAATTTCACAACGTGAAACATAATGGTGGTATTTATTGCAAGTAGAGCAGTTTTAATGTATTTTTTTCTGCAAATTTTAAGGCTTAATAATCAGGCTAATCATAATTCTGTACAGTAGTGTCATATTCATTTACCTAAGCCTCATGATATGGTTATTTTATTAAGTTTGTTATAGTATCAATGAACATTGATTTCGAGAACAGGATCACGACTAATGGTACCACCATTGCCGGACTTGATGAACTAATTCTAATAACAATAATATTACAACATTTGATTGAACCTCATATGTTTAGGTCATGTTTGTGGGTTAAGGTTAGATATGAGGAAATAGATCATGAATAGTTTTTAAGATATAGGCTGGTAGTACAATAAAAAACTCGTTCAATGTAGTCAATCTATATAAATTTTTCATAGCTATTATCCGTACTACGTCAGTACGTACTACAGTTAAATTAGACAATGACTTACTTAAACTTTACATATTTTGTGTTGTTATTTCTACTTCCTGGTTTCGAGAATTATGTCCCTGAGATCTTTTGATTTAAATGGTAATATGTGTAACATAAGAAAATAAAAAGTCGAAAATCCAAAAAGCTCTCTTTGAACTACTCCGTCAAAAAATCCATTAAAACTTTTATTCCGTATTTCTTTCTCATGTATGTTCAATCAAAAGTATCGGAAATATAATAATAGGCACAGGTTTTTCTCTTTTCCCTTCTCCATCTTTCGGTCACGAACTAAAATGCCGTGTAACATCAACAAGAAAAAATAATAAATGTTGGATTTTCTCTGGGAAAATATAAATTGAAAAGAATAAAAGGTCGATAATGTGAAGCAGATGTTTGCTCGTTGATAAAACAAAACCTTGTCTCAAATGTAACAAAAAAAAATGTTTAGCCCTCCATATCAAAAATGGGAAAAGGAACATTTGAGGAATCATCGCGGATCTCTGTGTCCGAAAGGCCAAAATTCATCGGTAACCAGTAAGGCCTTAGTATTCTGGTACCGTGTTGAATTTCAGGGCATATTGTTAGTGGACAGTTACAGGCCGGTAATGATGATGATGATGATGATGATTGTTGTGTTTGAATTGATCAGGTTATTGCTAACTATTGAGCAATAAGGCTAAAACAATTATCACTTGCGTAATGGAATGCAAATGGTAGGACACACACATTACTGCAATAGCTACTAAAAACTTTTTGAAATCATTTTTAACATATTTTCCTTTTACTCATATTACAATATTACGGAATATAATATTGAGAGCTAAGTAATAATAAATTATGTTAATTTCACTCTGTTTACTATAAAACTCGTTCCCAATTTATATAATGTTCTATTTGTCTTTCCATGCAAACGTCTACTCTTATTTTAAAAGACAAATTGGAAAACAAAAGGCGAGGCTCTAAACCCTTAAGACAAGCAAAATTGATTTTTAAGGAAGGGTGAATATAGAAGGACTAAATTAATTATTATTTTATCCCCAAACTTTCGATGTTATAAACTGTTGAAAGAAATATTTAAATTAAACAGTTTTAGGATTCCATTAGGACGAAAAACCTAGTAGCAGAATGAATATTGTTTCAAATAAAAATCGTATTTCAAAACATGAATAGGTACTTTATTTATAAATCTCTCTGAAACTTAAACTGCGGACTGATTTTTTTAAATAATAGTAATTTTCAAAGTATTATCCCTTAACTTCAAGGCACTTGCTTCATCTGTGATGCAACAACTTTATTCCAGTCGAATAAAATTATTCTTTTTACACAACGTGCTCAAAAATTGTAAGATTTAACTTTAGCAAAAATAATTCAGAAAAAAATCGTTTCATATCTCCCTATACAGGGTAATTCACGACGAGCTTGCATTATAACTTTATGGAGAACTACTGAATATATGTTTCTGAAACTTTGGGGATTTAGGTTTATCAATATGTTCTATTTAACTAAAATATTCACATGTTTTTGTCATTTCCGGTTATACCGGAAGTAGCTGCCAACTTTTGTGCTTTAAATACAACATGGTAATTATTATTACATTTTTCGATTAAGCGTTAAATACTAAACACATTTTATAGAACATGTTTTTATCAGACTCTGTTAGTTTTTGAGATATCTGGACTTTTTGTAATTATTTGGCAAATGCATGACGATGAAATAATCCATATAATTTTTTTACCTTAGCTCTTGGACTAAAAATTTATTCTCACCGAATAGCTAGAAGATCATCAAGTGTCAAAAATATTTAAAATTCGGCAGAAAATATACAGTGTGGTCACAATTCAAGGTTCATTGTGAAAGAATTCAACCATTAAAAACTTTATTATTTGAAATGGAACACCCTGTATATTTTTGTTTAATTTGATGGCAAATCATTTGTTTTTTATAAATAGTATTTACTGTCCTATACCTATATCAAAGCGTTTTCTCAAAAAATCCAATTCTATTCCGAAAATACTATTTGTTCAAGTGTGCTATGAAAACAATGACATTGCGTTGCAAGTAATGCTCTCTGCAACTGAGCATCCTAAATATCCTTTGCGAGAAAGGGCATCTTCATTGCCAAAGGATATAAAAAAAGTTACAGTTTCAAAGATTCTAAAAAATACAAATATCATCCTTACAAATATCAAAAAATTCATACTTTAAGACCAGGAGATAATGATAGACGATTTGAATTCTGTTGTGACATACAGGGAATCTTAGTAGATAACCCATTTATGTCAAGGTGTATTATTTTTTCGGATGAAGCAACATTCTCATCAAATGGGACAGTTTCTAGCCAAAACTGTCGTTGGTGTAGTGATACAAATCCAAATTTTACGTAGAAAACTCGGGACCAATATTCGTTCAAAACAAACGTGTGTTGCGGAATGTATAAAAATCAAATAATTGGATCTTTTTTTTTCCGAGAAACCTTGAATGCGGATCGTTATTTGTGCTTTTAAACAATAAAATAAATGATTTTATTGACAACCTTCCCTTACTTGAACGTCAGCAGATATGGTTCCAGCAGGATGGTGCCCCATGTCACAGCAGATTAGATGTACGTTAATACATTGAAAATATTTTCAATGGAAGAGTTTTTCATCGTTTTTCGGAAATTCCTTGGCCTCCGCGGTCTCCAGATTTAACACAGATTTTTTTCTTGTCGGGTTACTTAAAGAAAAAGGTTTACCTTCAAAGGCCATTTCAAGATGTTAACCATTTAGAGAAAATAATTGCAAAAGCGGTTCGTAATACTCCCCATATGGTTAGCAATGTCTTAAGAGAATTTTGTAATAGAACTGTTACATGTATGAACAGAAATGGAGGATATGTGGAGGCATTAGTAAATTGATGATAGAGATTGTTCATTAGTATTTATTGTAACAAAGTAAATTATACATACAACTTGTTATTCATTTAAATGCATCGTTAGAACGTTACAAACTAGTGATTAAGCAACTTAAAGGTTATCAGTGTTCAATAAAAATTAAGGGATAATTGTTTTTAAAAGTGTATTTAGAATTGTTCTTATCAAATTTATAATAATTAAATGTAATGCATTAACTTAAATTTCCAACGTAATCGCAGAGAAAATGTAGGAAAAAATATTTTTTTAATGTAAATAAACAATGTTGAATATTTGAAAGCCATACAACACTGTGCAAGAGAAATAATAAATCAACATATATCAGGCAAATCCATTGCCATATATTCAGACAGCCAAGCTGCCTTAAAGGCAATCGGCTCCCCAGAAGTCAAATCAAGACTAGTGGAGAACTGCATAAAAGATCTAACAGAGCTAAGTAGTCATAATAAAGTGACCTTGGCATGGGTACCAGGCCACGAAGGTCACCAGGGCAATGAGAAGGCCGACGAATTGGCCCGTAAAGGCTCGAACATGGCCATGATAGGCCCTGAACCGTTTGGGGGCTGTGCGAAAGCATTAAAGAATGCAGCCATTAAACAATGGCTGGAAGACCAATCCAATTCATGGTGGACTAATCAACCAGGAATGAGACAGGCTAAACAGTTCATTAAAGGACCATTAGCCAAATTCACAGCAGATCTACTAAGCCAAAAAAGGCCGACAGTAAGAATCATAGTAGGTCTACTAACAGGACATTGCCGACTAAGAAGGCACATGAACATCATTAACCGAACAGAAGAAGCAACCCTATGCAGATTCTGTGAAGAGGAAGAGGAAACGCCAGTCCATGTCTTATGCCAATGTGAAGGCCTGACAAGACTAAGATTCCTATGTTTAGGCGAAGAAAAGCCAAATGCATCCAACTATATGCAGGAGCCATTGTCAAAGCTAATGAGTCTAATAAAAAAGGCAGGGATAGACAAGACACTCAATCAAACGGAGTCTCCACAATAGATCTGAAAAGGTCGCAGTGGACAAGGTCGGACGACCAGCTCCAGTATAATCTAATCTAATCTAAAGCTATTTTTAATTCTAAACATCTTTTCTTTATAATAATTTTTGATATTGTCAAAAATAAAGGTACTTTATTCTAGGGCAAAAATCACATTTTTTGACAAACCTTGTATACGACTGAAAAAATTTAACATCGGATGGTTGCATTTTAGGTTTTGGATCATGCAGAACTTTTTATGAAGAATACTTTTTTTCGTAAAATTAATAATAAAAAAGTTTCCCATATGCCGCCAACTTACTTTGACACACTGTATATAGGCTGGAAATGGCTTAATAATTTATGAACGGATTGAAATCAAATTTGGTACAGTAGTCTAAAAGGATCTTAAGCACCGAATGACGAAATTGATGTTGTTGCCAGGTGTTAAGTTTTTCCGGAAGTCAAACGGATTTTAAGTTGTTATATGTAACATCCTGTATATTTTGTCCCGAAGATTCATAGTTGACTTAACTTATGCGGTAAGACGTAAACCGCAGTCGATAAGACGTAAGCAGTAAGGACATCTCAATTCATAGTTTCGTTATGAATTTGTAGATTATGGTTTGTTGTTTATTTATAACTGTAAAATATGATCGTTATAATAGTAGCGGGAGCAATGTTGTGTTGCTATTAGCCAAAAAACATAAAATTTGGTGGTCAACATGGGGGGTTATGCACGAGTATCATCGATCCCAACCGATTCCATAAGCTATAACGTAAGAACTTGAATTGAACCATTTCTTTCGTCTTACTGTTTAATTTTTATGCACTATGAATTGTTCTGTTGCAGTTGCAAATCACATGTTTATTTTTCTTACGGCTGGACGTTACGGTTTAGTTTAATAATAATAATGCTTTTATTATTTCTTCAATTAAAAAGTAATACATATCAGCTATACAATGATTGAAGAAAAGGTCAAGGTCAAAGGTTGAGGCAACTAGGTTTAGTTTGCACTCTAGTTATCATACTCAAGATAGGTAAATAGTGCATAAAAAATTTCATAAATCATTTAAAGTATTAAACAGAAAATATAATTTCCTGATCGAGTAATTACAACCACAATAATAAATTTAATGGAAACAGCAAATTAATTTATTTTCCCCTGAACGTTCTCCATTCGTTCAAAGTTATATTAAATTAAATATCCTCTCCCATTAAATACGAACTAATGATAAGTTTAATTGCCCCAGCCTAATGACTATAATGAATATAAATTCTGTAACTCAATAGGTCGCGTTTGAAAGGGGACGATTTTCGTTCGGTGTATCAAAAATTGAAAATGACCAGCAATACATAATTTAAATAATGAATTCAGAGTGCTTTACATAGATAAAACACCTTTAATGATAGTTTTACGACTTTGCATACTGATAACAAAAGTCAGTAAAAAAATTCTTAAATAAAGTTGAAATATGAAAATGACAATCTTCCATTAAGTTCATAAAAAAAATTCTACAAATAGAAGCTTTTTTCTATCATTCAATATTTGAAACCAAGATATTTCGTGTCTCTGTTTATCCGTCTGTCCACAAGATATCGCGACAACTATTGTATGCCCAGGAATTTGTTAACAATGGAAAAAATGCAAGCAAAAAATTGGGTTATGCTGTCGTTGGTTGAAAAATCGTTAACAAAAAAGAATTATGTAATTTCCAATTAAAACAACTAAACACCAGTAATATATTAGATTTACCTAGACAAACATGAATATGTGCAAAATTTCCATTTAATTTTCCACAATATTTTAATTAATATATTAAATTTCTATTCATTGTCTTATATATTATATACAGGGTGTCCGGAAAAAGGAGGTCAATCCGTTAACAATATATTCCTTGAGCAAAAATAATATTACTTTTATAATGCCATTTTTCATTTTTGACCCTCATGCGCGATATACAGGGTGTTAAAGTTTGAAATTAAAAACTGATTTTTTTGAATAATTCGACTATTTAATGAGGTATTAATTTAAAATTTAGTACATTACGTCAGCACAAAATGTTACATCTTTTGAGAGGAACAAAACAAGAAATGTTTGTCAAATACTAAAAATAGGGGGGTCTATTTCCCGCTGGCCACCCCTATTTTTAAGTAGATGCGCCAGTGACTTCCAAACTATATATTTTTAGGTAATCATTTATTTTTGATTATTTTTTCTCCCTTATAAAATTTCGATCAAATCATGTGTTTTGGAGATAATTTGAAAAGCATGGATCCTTACCTGATGCCAGCGCGGCTGACGGTAATCCAATAATTTTCAAATGCTAAATCAAGTTAGCCGTTGTAGCATTACCATGGATACGGCATCGTTGTTTTATTTGCTGTCAAATTAAATATTACTTTTCACTGTGTTTTATGATTTAAAAGTTTTTTAATTAATAAGTCTTCTTTCAAGTAAAAAAGAAACAATATGGATGTTAGACGAGAACATTTATTACCGTTTTCTGAAATGACGGATATGATTTTAATATTATCGTTAATACTAAAAATTAATTTCCATTTCTCGAATAGGAAAATGTAACTCCAACGCTAGTTTGTCCGCTAGGCGCTATGCAGAAAAATTTCCAGATCGAGTTCACCCAAAAAGGAGATATTTTTCTAACTTAGTGAACCGACTTAGACAGAATGGACATTTTCGCGAAGATCGGAGAGGTAATTGCGGCAGACCTCGTGTAATTCGGCCAGGCCAAGAGGAGGATATTTTAAGAATTGTCGAAGAAACACCAAACATAAGTACCAGGGTTTTGTCTAGGCAGATTGAAAGCATTGGGAAAACTGAGGTACACCATGTTTTACGAGGTCAGCAGCTTTACCCGTATCATATTCAAAAAGTGCACGCTCTTTTGCCTCAAGACTTCGAAGCAAGGCTTTTATTTTGTAGATGGTTATGTGAAATGAATAACCGAGATGTACGTTTCATCAGACACATTTTGTTTACTGATGAAGCTTCATTTACCAGAAACGGGATAACAAATATTCATAACACACACATATGGACAGAAGAAAATCCTCATGCCATAGTAGAGACGCATCATCAAGCAAATTTTAAAGTCAATGTGTGGGCAGGTGTCGTAAATAATTTTTTTCTTGGTCCTGTAATTTTACCAGGAAATTTGACTGGTCATTCATTTTTACTATTTCTTCAAAACACACTGACCGATTTACTTGATGATTTGCCTCAAATAGTAAGACAAAATATTTGGTTTCAACTAGACGGTGCTCCCCCGCATTTTGCTATAAATGTTAGGAACTATTTACACCAAATCTTTCCTAATCGCTGGATTGGTAGGGGCCATGATGCTCATGTTAAATGGCCACCCCGTTCCCCAAACCTTACTACTTTGGACTATTCAGTCTGGGGGTGTATGAAAGATTTTGTGTATATGGTTCCGATTTTGAGCGAGAATCATTTAATAGAAAGAATACTTCAAGCTGGACAGCAGTTCAGGTTAAAACCACATATTTTCAAAGGTTAAGATTTTCTTTAATAAAGAGAGCTCGCATGTGTATTCAAAAAATGGAGGTCATATCGAGCAATTCCTTTAGACTATTTTTTTTGTTTGTGTTTTGTTACTAACGTTAATTTAAAAAAATAATATTTGAATATAGAAATTTGTTTCCATTTTCCTTCGTCAGACTAATACCCAGACGCGTTTCGCCGTTTTTATGTACCACCGCGAGATGTCGCGACGATTATTATACTCCTTTCGAAAATAATATGTTTTGAGTATTTGTTATCTTGTTATGATGTTTCAAATTTATTTAATAAGTAATAGTAAATTATTGTCTTAAGAACGAATGATAACAATGGTGTTTACTGTTATATGAAGATTAGCAATAGTAAGTTCTTAGTAGATCAATAAACTAATTTCATTTAACTGAATTAGTACTACAGGTTTTTATCTGTACGCCACTGTCCTTATTTTTGGTTAGTCTTTTGTTTTCGGTATTGTCACTGATTGCAAAGTTTTACTTAATTATATCTTGTATCCATGGTAATGCCACAACGGCTAACTTGATTTAGCATTTGAAAATTATTGGATTACCGTCTGCCGCGCTGGCATCTGGTAAGGATCCATGCTTTTCAAATTATCTCCAAAACACATGATTTGATCGAAATTTTATAAGGGAGAAAAAATAATCAAAAATAAATGATTACCTAAAAAAATATAGTTTATAAGTCACTGGCGCACACACTAAAAAATAGGGGTGGTCAGCGGGAACTGGACCCCCCTATTTTGAGTATTTGACAAAAGTTTCTTGATTTGTTCCTCTCAAAAGATGTAGCTTTTTAGGCTGACGCAATGTACCAAATTTGAAATTAATATCTCATTAAATACTATTCAAAAAAATCAGTTTTTAATTTCAAACTTTAACACCCTGTATATCGCACATGAGGGTCAAGAATGAAAAATGGCATTATAAAAGTAATATTATTTTTGCTCAAGGAATATATGGTTAATGGATTGACCTCCTTTTCCCGGACACCCTATATATGGCAATCTTGTAGCCGGGGTATAACGCGGTGTATACAAATTTTAAACGTTTTTTGTGTTAAATGATTTATAATACTTACACAAGTCGACGTAATTTTTGTAACATCGACGAGAATGCTTATTTTGCGTTTCATTTAATAAGTTATTAAAACACTTTTTCCCAGAAATGGCATAGCACGTCTCATTTTCAAGTACCTACTTCTCTTTTATATAATGCAATCTTTGAAATCATTTTTACCTGCCTTAGGACCGGAAAGTACAACAAGACCGCAGAGGGGTTATTTTCACAGTATTGTACGAACCTTTAAAAGTTTTATTGTTTTCTGCAGTTTAGTTGGCTTCTGTCTCGTTTAAAGTACAGTCAAGTGTTTAAGTCGATTTTGATATAAAATGGCAAGATCGCGTCGTCGATGTTTCAAAAATCCAGCCGATAAGTTTTGTTATATATGTGGACGATTTATTATAAAGTCCCAAGCTAGATCTATATCTGTGGAAGTCATAAAGCCTATTTTTTATATTTTAAGTGCCAAATTGGGGATCAAGATAAAAGTTGGGCTCCTCATGTTTATTGTGTGAGTTGTCACTTAAATTTAGTACAGTAGATGTGTCGCAAGAAAAATTCTATGCCGTTTACTGTTCCTACGGTGTGGAGAGCACCTATTGACCATGGAAGTGATTACTACTTTTGCATAACTAAAACAGAAGAGATTTCAAAAAAGCATAGAGACAAAATAGAGTATCCAAATTTGCCTTCTGCGCTAAGGCCAGTTCCTCATTGCCAGGAACTACCGGTACTGATAGTGCCTTTAAACCTGGACATCGTGTTTCCCGGTGATTCTAATTCTTCGTTCGAATCTGATCCACAACTTCCTGAAAACACCAGTTGTGACCCAACATTTTTACCAACTACCAGTGAACCTCACTTAATAACTCAGAATGAATTAAATGACTTGGTACGTGACCTAGGATTGTCGAATCAAAAATCGGAACTTCTTGGTTCCAGACTTCAAGAGTGGAACTTGTTAGATAAAAAAAGCAAGTGTTTCACTTTACCGAAAACGGAATGTAACATTATCATTTTTTTTTTAAATGGAGGGGTCGCTATGTGTCTGTTGTGATATTGATGGTTTAATGAATGCGCTTAATATGGAACATGATCCTAGCGACTGGCGTTTATTCATAGATTCGTCGAAATACAGCCTAAAAGCAGTCCTGCTTCATAATGGAAACAGAAAACCATCCATTCATGATAGAAACGTATGACAACTTAGCAACCACATTAAATCGTGTTAAATATGAACAGTATCAGTGGGATATCTGTGGAGATTTAAAAGTGATAGGTATATTGCTAGGACTTCAAGGGGGTTTTACAAAGTATTGCTGTTTTTTTGTCTGTGGGACAGTAAGTCAACAAAAGAACACTACAGTAAAAATGATTGGCCTCATAGAACTTATTTTGAACCTGGTACTTCAAACATTAAATATGCCCCCTTGTTACATTGTCTCCTGTATTATTTTATGGAAATTTTAAATAATACTCTTACAAAGTAAGAGAGTGTAGCTTAAAATTATATTCTCTTTAAAGCATTTGAAAACCTGACAATGTGGGTCAAGGACGCCTTAGGGGAACAACTGAACTCATGCGCTTACAATTCTCTGTTGCAGTATGACAACACCGTCTAACATGCGCTGACTTCTTTAGAGACTTGACCTACGTCAATAAATTATTGATTGTGTACGTGGCCAGTGGCGATCACTTGAATTTCAGATTTCACATAAAGTCTATATCTCGCTTATTAATTCAAAGTGCCATTTCTGGATATATCCAGAATACCATGTATATAAAATACCATTTAAAATTATTTCAAAAAATTATTAAACACGCCCAACATTTGCTAATATCCTCAGGATAACTTGGAAACTCCTTAGTAAGTGTATTAAATATTTAAAAAATATTGTTTCAGTAGTGCACCCCCTACTTATTTACATGTATGGTTATAACCCCTACGAAAATAAAGGGTCCATTTAGGTCTCACAAGGTCCTACCTGCAAGTGACTCGTTTTGTCTATATAGTATACGTATCCACACAGCGTGTATATTGTTATACTGTACAGAGTATTTAATTTATATTTATTACTTTAATGTTATGTAGAATAAGAATAACAACAATTATTTTTAAGGACAGAGGAACTTAGCTTGAAGACAGTCACTTGATTGGAGATTGTAGTTAAAACCCCATAAAAACCCTTAAATAAATGGAAAATTACCATTATAATTTATGATGATCGAGAACAGGCTAAATTAGAAATTTATTGTGCCTAAAACCCGTAAAAATAACCTTCACGCTAGCTATTAGGATAGCAGGAAATCCTAAAATACTGCATTGCGTTGTTTCTTTTTTTTTTTTTCGAGTCACGAACCTAAATGATGCTTGGCGAGCCCTAAAGAAAAAGACCATAAAATGATTATTCCAAGAAAAAAAGCTAAAATAAAATTTCCCATTTTCGGATAAAAGCTTCAATCTACTATTCTTAGGGTTAGAAAAGAGTCTGGGCTGCGTAATTCGATTTTAAAAGAGAATCATGTAAAGTGAAGGCAGGTAATGTGAATATTTTAATTCTTTAATACCGGGTCCTGCATTAGTTCGTCGGGCATCCATAGCGTCCTTATTTACAACAGTAGAAAAAAAAGTTTAATACAAAAGATGTAGGATGTGGGTTGATGCATTTATGCATTATTTGCTTCGATATTTTAGGAGCAATAAATAAAAAAAGATAAAAAGATCGTTATGCACGCTTGGAAAAATTAGAATAAAAATCTTGTTAGATCTGTTTTGTTCCAGCTAAATAGTGTAATGCTATAGGTCTAATAATACTCTGACAATAAACAGGTTTTTCTTATTTTATACAGGGTATCCAAAATTTGGTTACAAAAATGACAACTTTCAAATAAGTTTTTCTTATTATTTTTAAATGGCACATCCTGTATTTTATTTCATTATTTAATGCAGAATTTAATTACAAGCATATTTTGTTATTACGAATATATTAAAATTCTCAATGGTTTTAGAGATATTTACCAAAAACCATAAATATCCTCCTTATTTATTTATTTAGCGTATGGCAATTGTACACAATATAATCAAGTTACAATTCACAACTTAGTGTCCAATCTATTGATATAATCAACCGTAGCTGGTGTCGCAAAGGCGAAATCTTCACTATTCCCAGTATATCTTCTGAGAGGGCATTCGGTGACGATGTGAGAGATGGTCTGTCTTGCAGCTCCGCAGTCACACTCCGGGGAAGGGGCCACATTCCACTTATGATGAGAGTCCCTACAGTTTCCATGGCCCGTTCTGATTCTATTAAGAGAAGTCCACGAGGGAGGTCGAATCCCGGTGGTGTTTTGTCAATGCTTGGCATCAGTTGCATTGTGTTATATGGCGCGTTGTTTCGTTCTTTCTTCCATTTGTTTTCAAGTTTGAAATTGCTCATTCGCAGTTCGTTCGCTTCTCTAACAGGAGGATTTCTAGAGCGTAGTCAGCCGATGTTGGCGGCAGCAATATCCTCATGTATTGGCAGGTGAGGATTTTTGATTATTTTTTCAAACTCTCTAAGTAAGGCGGTTTGTCGGCGTAGTTCTGGGGGGGGAATATGGCTTAGTAGTGGGAGCCACTGGGTTGGAGTTGATTTAAGTGTGCCAGATATTAGTCTCATGGTGGTATTGAGCTGCACATCGATGAGTCGGGTGTAAGAGCTGTTAAGCCACACAGGAGCGCAGTATTCGGCTGCTGAGTATACCAGTCCTAAGGCCGAGCACCGCAGAGTTGCAGCTGTTGATCCCCATGTTGTTCCACGTAGTTTATGGATGATGTTATTACGGGTTCTTAGTTTGGCTGCTGTGTTCTGAAGGTGTTGTTTGAAAGACAATGTTCTGTCCAGGGTAACCCCTAAATATTTTGGGTTGTTATTATTATGCCTTAGTAGTTGGTTATCGGCATATACTCTTAGTTGTCTATTTGCCATCTTGTTGTTGAGATGAAAACAAGACACCTCCGTTTTATTAGGATTGGGCTTGAGTCTCCATTGTTTGAAGTAAGTGTTGATCTTAGCGAGGTCATCTGTGAGGATCTCTTCGGCATGTTCGAATGAGGAATGCCTAGTCGCTATCCCCCAGTCATCTGCGTAACCAAATTTACGTGAGTTGGTTTCAGGCATGTCTGATATATACAGACTAAATAGGACTGGCGCAAGTACTGATCCCTGGGGCAGCCCGTTATTCAGTGTTCTTAAGTTACTCTGAAGGTTGCCCAAGGAGACTCGGAACTTTCTGTCACTGAGCATGTTGTTTAGTAATCGGGCGATCGTTCTACATGGGATGGTTCTTAAGACCTTATATAGCATGCCATCTTTCCACACGGTGTCATATGCAGCCGAAAGATCTATGAAGGCCACAGACGTCTTGAGCTTTCTTTGATAGCCTGCCTCTATATATGTTGTGAGAGACAAGACTTGATCGGTTGTGCTTCTTTTGGGCCTAAATCCTGCCTGTTCGATTGGGACTCTCTGGAGTATGCTAGGGCCTATTCTGTTAAGTAAGAGTCTTTCCAGAAGCTTGTAGGCTGCGCTTAGTAAGGCAATGGGACGGTAATTTTCGGGCTTGTCGCTGGGCTTGCCTGATTTTGGAATTGCTATTATCTTAGATTGTTTCAAGCTATTCGGTAGATGTCCAGTCTCGAGTATGCTTGTGTAGAACTTAGCTAGCCAAAGTTTCGCGTGCTTGCCGCTGTGTATCAGGAATTCAGCGTGTATGTTGTCGGGGCCAGGTGCCTTTCCTGCCTTAGTGTCACTAATTGCAGCTTCGATCTCATTTAGGCTAAATGGTTGAGAAAATTGCGACACCTCTGGGCTAGTGTTTTTTAGCCTCTTTAATTCCTTCTTTACTTTATGCCAGTGGTAAACTCCTTATCCCTTGTGCCCCTGGAGGTGTTGACTATATGCGAGGCGATCTTATTGGGGTGAACTTCAAGGCTACGATGGCTCGCTGGCTTGTCGTCACCCAGTTTTCTTAGGAGAGACCAGGCTTGACGGCTAGATGTCTTGAAATCCAGTGCTTCGACTGTGTTTATCCACTTATCCCTTCTTGCTTTATCTAACGTATGTAGGAGCTCGTCCGCAATTTCGCTGTCTTCACTATCAATGAAGTCTTGGTACAGATTCTCCGTATTTTCGTTCCAGCCAGGGACATACTCCCTGCGGAAGCCTCTAGGAATGAACTTTTTTGCAGTGGCGATTACTGTACCGATGAACCTTTCGTATTCCTTATGTGTGGTCGTTTGTCAAGATCTTTTGTGTAGCCAGTCCAGTTCGCTCTATTGAAGTTCCAGCGCGGTCGTGGAACCGTTGTTGCCTACTTCGTATATGACAGGTCTGTGTTGGCTGTGGGGAAAGTTGGTGAGTACTTTACGCTTGGTTGGTAATGGTTTATTCTCTTGGCTTTTGCTGACAAAGCACAGATCCGGGTTGTACTCTCGACCCCACGCTGCTGACCTAAAGGTTCCCATATCTTTGGCGTCGAAGACAAGAAAGAGGTTATTTCTTTCTGACCAATTTGCTAGCGTCTCACCATTTTCATCGTTAGATCTATACTTCCATTCCTCGTGATGGCTGTTGAAGTCTCTAATGTAGACAGCTGGGTGAGAGTGAAGGTCAATAACCTGCCGCGGCCAGGCAGTGTTAGGTGGCTTGTAGATATTTGTTATCTTAATATCTCCTATTTTGCTAACGACAGAGTGTATGTCGTCATGAGTAGTAGAGGATATGTGGTAGGCATTCTCTATTGACTTTCTAACGTAAGTGGCGTTGCCATAGGCGTGGTGATATGTAGCTCCCAGAAGTTCGTAGCCGGGTATCTTTCCTCTAGCGTCGAGTTGTTTTTCATCTGCGGCATGGGTTTCTTGCAGGACTACCAGGTCGATCTTGTTAAATGCTAGTATCTTAGATAGGATTTCACACTTAGAACGGCTGATGCCTTCAATATTTAGTTGGCAAACTCGGACAATTGGTCCGAGGTTTCTAGTCATTTGGTTCTTAGAAGAACCATTGGTACTCAAGGGTTGATTCATTGTGTATGGCCAGGAGATCAATGATGTTTGTTGATAGATCCTCATTAAACTAGTGCAGTGTATTGGGAAATTATCATAGAATTCCCCAGAATTGAAATATTATCCCAGCAAGCTAAGCAAGAAAAACAATTGGTGATTTTCAACAACAAATGATTTTGACACTTCTAGTTCCTTGTAATAATTTTTTTTATCTCATTTAGTTCTTTTCTGGAGTATTAGTTTTTTAAAAATGAAGTTTTCAAGGGAAGAGTTAATTGATATGGTATTTGTGTTGGGGGATTGTGACAAAAATTGTTTACTGGCCAGTAGAGTTTACGCGACTAAGTTTCCGGTTATTTACTGATGAGGCGACATTTCACAGCAACGGATGCGTAAACAAACACAATTTGCATTATTATGCCGCCGAAAATTCACGCATCTTTCGTGAAATGGACTACCAAGATCGTTGATCGATAAATGTTTGGGGAGGAGTGATTGGTGGTAATGTGATCGGTCCTCATTTTTTTGACGGCCACCTTACTGGTCTAATTTATCTTGAATTCTTGAGAACATTTAAAAATACTAAGAAAAACTGATTTAAGAGTTGCCATTTTTGTAACCAAATTTTGAACACCCTGTATAAAATAAGAAAAACCTGTTTATTGTCAGAACTATTTACCTGTATTTCTTGCTAATTTACCACCAAATATGCTGGGACAAATGTGGTTCCAACAAGATGGAGCTCTAGCCTATTATGCGCAACAGGTCAGAGCAGAGTTAGATAATTCGCACGGAAATCGCTGGATTGGAAGAGGAGGGCCAGTTCGATGGCCTCCGAGGTCGCCCGACTTAACCAAATTAGAATTTTTTTCTGTGGGGTATTTAAAAGATCTAGTTTATAAGGATTGGCCAACTACCGAGGAGAACATGCGGCAGAGAATAATTAACGCATTTGTGACAATTACACCAGCGATGCTTGTCGATGTGGATAGGAGCTTACAAGTAAGAATAAACAAATGTTTTTAACAAAATGGAAGACATATTGAACATTTGTTAAAATGAATTGCCAATAATTCCTGTTAAAGTCTGTAAAGTGATAAATAAATACTGTTTTTCCATGGCTGTCTATGATATTTTTCCAATACTTTTTTAGTTTAATGAGAATATTTATGGTTTTTGGTAAATATCTCTAAAACCATTGAAAATTTTAATGCGTTATAACAAAATATGCTTGTAATTAAATTCTGCATTAAATAATGAAATAAATGGGTGTGCCATTTAAAAATACTAAGAAAAACTGATTTAAGAGTTGCCATTTTTGTAACCAAATTTTGAACACCCTGTATAAAATAAGAAAAACCTGTTTATTGTCAGAGTATTATTAGACCTCTAGCATTACTGTTCCCACTATTTAGCTGGAACAAAACAGATCTAACAAGATTTTTATTCTAATTTTTCAAGCGTGCAAGACGATCTTTTAATCTTTTTTTACGAACAAACACCAAAGGGAACCTAAATGTGCCCAAAAAATACAGGGTGTGTCATTTAAAAAAATATATTTTTAGACGTCACACTTTTTTGGACAACCCTGTATATTTACAAATATTTTTAATATATGCATCAACCCACATCCTACAACTTTTGTATTAAACTTTTTTTTCTACTGTTGTAAATAAGGACGCTATTGATGCCCGACGCACTAATGCAGGGTCTAGGACAACTCGGCGCGAGCAGACAATTCTCTCTTTATTCTTATATAAGAACAAAATTAATGTGTAATAATATTTATAAATGCCCTGGGGAAACAAGTGCAAACCCGCCCCGATACGCCTTTTGGAGACGATTTCCTGGGGTCTAGGGCAACTCGGCGCGACCTACTCGGCGCGGCCGATTAGTACCTTTCCCCTAATGCAGGACCCGGTATACAAGGTAATTCTTTAGTAAGTATAAAAAATTTAGAACCTATTCCTCCGTTAATTTTCGTAGAAAATAGGTTAAAGTAGTTTTAAATTTAAGGCCGGCTGTATATTGTATGGAAAGGGGAGCTTAATGAATCGTTCCAGCCCTTTCTTATCGTCTACAGCAAACTGGGATCGTAATAAATAACTTCTTTTGAAACTTGTTTTTAAAAAAAAACTATCTTTTCCACAAACAATACGTAAATTTAACACACAAACACTGAAAAGCAATAAAAATTTACAAATATGACACTTTGTTAATTCGGTTGTAAGGACTCTATAAAAAGTACGTTCTGAAAGCTCGAAGGCGACGTAATGTCTTTCTCAAATTAACAGAAAACGACAAAGAAAAATTATATTAATTTTCAGAGCTCCCCGAAAGTTGTTTGCATCCTACCTAAGAATGTGAATTGTTTATTGTTCAAAGACTATGAACCAAAGCCGTATCCTCCTTGATTTAAGATCCTTGGTTAAACCTAATGAAAAGCATTGGGAGACTATAATGGGATATTTTGGGTACTTTCCAAAAATGGCTACTGTCAAGCCTAGCCTCTTTGTTTTTTTATCTTATACTTATAACTACAACAAATGTCAACGCAAATAACAAGATCGCCGAGTCCATCGTTATCGAGTAAATTTGATCGTATCGAGTGGATTTTTCGAATATCTTGGGCGATATTTTAAACACATTTCGATGGAAAATGACAAATCGAATCGAACAATATAGTTTCGTGCTCCTCCTGCTGACTAACTATTAACCTGCTCAAGCAAATTATCGGTTAATACCATCGGTTGTAACGTTAAATGTTAAAAACGTCACGGTTATGCAGGTCACTTGGATATATCATCGCTATTTATCTGAGAGCATTTGATTACCAGCTGACCGTTTGTTGATTCAGTTTAAGTATCAAGTAAGGTGGTATTAATATCAAATTATTATTTTCCAGACCACCCGATGATACGTTATACAATAAGGACGTATTTAGTCTGCACAGTAGCACTTAAAAAATACTATTTCAGATTGAATGGTACTACCAAGAAACCGATCTGCGTCCTATCAATGGAAAAGGCTTCCTTTTCTTGGTAGTACCATTCAATCTGAAATAGTATTTTAAGTGCTACTGTGTGGACTAAATACGCCCTTGTTGTATAAGGTATCATCGGGTGGTCTGGAAAATAATAATTTTTCAATACCTTGGCATTTGATATTAAAACAACCTGAAAAGTATAGACTTTTTACTTTTGATTTATTCAAATAACGTTTGTTCAGATGATGTGGGCCCACTAAGAGATGGCGCGACGCGCTGTATCTCCTCGACTACCGAGGATAATACAGCGTGAAGTATTCGAGGCTTCTCTGGTGATAGGTATGTACACCTACCCTATACTGACGAGAACAAAACAGTTCGAAACCGGTCTGCAGGTGGTTACATCCTATCAATGGATTTTCTTGGTTGTACCATTCATGGTGAAATAGTATTTTAAGTGGTATCATCGGGTCGTCTGGAAAATAATAATTTTTCCATACATTGGAATTACAATTTAGTTCTTAGCTTTTGCTTTGTGCTGCATCTGGTAAGTAAACGCCCGGTTTCACACGACAATTTTTATTAATAACCAAAATCTACTGTTCTTTCTCAATACAAATTCCAGAGTACCTGCTAAAACTTACAAAAACAGCACCTGGTGTTTTATCAACACATTCTTCTTACTCTTTAATAAAAAAATGATTCACAAACCTATCATATCCAATTATCTTTGGGGCATTGATGCTCTTTAGTGGTTTGTTTACTTAAGGTGGGCCTTCTTTCATTATGATCACGCCTTATATCAATGTCTTAATAGTACCAATAAAAATTAGTATAACAATTTATGAAACGGTTCCAAGTTTAGCTTAGTTTCAACACCAATGAGTTTGATAATTCAAAAGTTAAAAGAATACACAAAATTAAAAACCGACGAAATATATATTTGTTTACACAGAAAACCAATTACTGGAATCACCATGCATTGTCAACCGTAAATACCCAGCTCCCTAGTAGGGTTACTGGTGGTTTAATCATGACGTAATGTTACGCCACAAGATGACGTTTCGGTTAATACCAATTCTCAGTTGCACCGGTATTTATTTTTGGTGTTAACCACCCTTCATCTGGATAGACTAATATGTGACGCCTATGGTTCGAGAGTTTACTAGAGTTACCGGCTCTTTCAGCGTATGGGTCAAATTTATTCCGCTTATTTAGTATGTTGTAAATTATTGTCCCTTAAAGTTTACAGTGGACCTTGCGGGCTGTTGTAAAGTTCAGATAAATATATGGATAGCTACGTTAGATAGTTTCTCAGCTACAGGTCGTAAAATTATCGCGGTTCACCTCCCAAGTTGTTTATTTTGAAATAAAACTTATAAATATTTAAATCATGATTCCGTAGTTGTCCCAATAGGCTAGTTTTTAGGCTTAGTTGCAAAACATTAAAACGGGTGAAAAATTCCGACTAGTAAATTTTCCGGATCGAAGGATACAATAAACTTACAAAATTAATTACCTTTCCAAGCATGACATAAAACTCATTTAAAACCTTCATTCCAAGATTTGTAACAGAACTGGCTGAAAAATATTTATGAGCTTCAAGGGTTTTGTAGGCTTTGATCTGCTCATGTGTATAAAAACTATGTGTTAAGGCTGCAAAAATGGAAATAATAGATGATAGGCCACTGGTAGAATCCCATTAATGGTTAGTCCAAATCAATAACTGCCGTGGTAAAAACATCCAAATTCTTTATTAATTTCAGCTTCATTAGATATCTACAACAAAGTATAATTTTCTATCAGTTGAATATGATATTCAAGCATAAAAATTTACTATTTAAATGAGAAAAATTCTTATGAATCTTAAATTGAAAGTATAATAAAAATGTAAACAAACATACCTCTGTCTACGTCTGAGCATTCTTGCAATAATTTCTTCAAATGTGAACTCTGCATAATAAAATACACTGGTACGTTTTCACAATTAAATGGTCTTAAAAGAACTAGCCAGAACTAACAAATATTTAGAATTTAAATGGTTTAAACTCCCCGTTGTTTGGATTGCCAGGATCTTTGGGATTGCCTAACGAATAACTGAGGTTATGTTATTTATTTTCGGCGGTCGAGACAATTGAGACGTATGCGCTCACTTGACTCACATAAATATTCTTGAATACTCTCAAATATTCTTACGCATGCGTAGTGACAGGTGCACTCCCTGTCCCTAGATGCTAGTTTGTTTCACCTCTTAATGCAGTGGACTGTATAATCATAAGATCTTCTTTAATTTTTAAAAACTTTTATTTATTAATGAAAGCAATTAAAATGTATGCATACTTGCTCTCAGTCGCGTTTCTTCTTCTATCCGCTAGGCGCGCTACCATCGCCGTCGCTTGCATTCCAGGAACTATTCTTGGCTATTAAAGTGCATAGAGAGCTGGACCGTCTCACATTTTAACTGTTTAGTTTTTAACTTTAACAAATACTCTATAAAAAAACTAATCTTAAAATTGAATAAATTTATCTTTCTTAATAAATTTATGTAATTTCACGAAAACAATAAAACTCATAACCTAACCTCAGTATTTATAGAGATGGACTTAGATGTCGTTAATTTATCAATTATGAAAGTTTTACATTTTTGCGTAAAAGAGTAGGTATTCAAATTATTATTAAAACAATTATACTTATCCTATATGGATATTGTAATCTTGATATTTGTAAAAATCGAAAATAAATCGGTAGTTATTCCATTACTCCTTTACCCAAACACTTATTATGTTTAATCGATTGCCTTCTCTGTTACTATGGGCAATTCTATTAGAATAGGGTCTAATATAGGATTAACAATTTAACACGAAAATTCTCGAGTACTATGGGTCAGAGTATTGGGAGTACCTAAATATATTATATAAACTAGAGGAACAACGGAGTTGAGTTGAGAGTTAAGTATTTTATTCATTATAAACATGAGAACAATTAAATATGAATTTTATGCGACTCTTATGGAAAGCCCTGTACCTATTATTACTAAGTAATTCTTCGTAAATATACCCTGAATATTTATATACAATTTTGTTATCACTACAGTGGTTTGACTGTTTCCGAATTTATGTGAAATCTAATAATTTAATAATTGAGGAATATATTAAATTTTATTTAAGAGACCTAACTTTTCTTCGGCAAGGGAGTACGTGGTAGAGTAGAATACTATTATATGTATTACGTTACTTTAGAAGAGCATATTAAAAAATGAACCGATAAATTAATATATACATTTCAATACAAGTCCTTCCTTACATACCTCTGAGCTTTTTATTCCACTAAAGGCCTTATTCCAGTGGTAATATCTGTTAAACAAGGGGACATTTCCTTAATAAGGTTTATATGTAGCATAATAAATTGCTCAATGTCCAATTACAGCATCGAAATAGAATATATTACATTTTTAATGAGTTTGGTTCTAAGTTAATGGTTATTGATACATTGATAAATTTTGGATATTAAACTTAACTTCTACGAAAGGACAGTCTGAATGTATAAATACTTATAATTGAGTAATTCTTAGAAGCGGTAGATTTCCATTATAATATTCATTATAATCATTCCTTTTAATATCGTCCAGATTTGTAGGTAATCATAACTTTTAGTAAATTTTTAAACGATGAGCTGATGTTGATCTAGTACAATTTTTGATTTATGATATGATATGTACTTATTTAAATTATTTATTTTCGGACCAATTTTGAGCCGAAAAGTTCATATACACATATGTCCTTAAATGCTTTGATTTTAATATACTGGGTGTACTTTTTTTATTATTTTTGTTTTTTTCCAAAAATCTTGAAACTAGTTGATCTATTAGGTACACTAAATTATATAGACCATTATGATATAAATACTACATAATTTTATCAAATGTTTGTTTTTTAAGTCAGTGGCATAGTTACAGCTATGATTTAATACAATTTTAACCAAAAAATATGTTACGGAACTGATATTTTCGAAACAATTATGTTATAATTAATTATCATTCAATTCTAAAAAAGGGATCTTTCCCTTAAAACTTACCGAACAAAATAACGTAATAATAATTACTATTATTATGACTTCGTAATAGACGTTAATAAATAAAGCTAAAAAAAAATAGTAATAATAGTAAATTATATGTATTTGCAAACTATTTTTACGCCACTGGGGTAAAAATATGTAGATTAAGTGTAATATTATATCAAACTAATTACGATATTTTTGATAGAAACCGAGAAGAAATAAAAATATTACCACCGTCGACTAGAAAACAAAGCATTGTAACATACGTGCAAATGAACTTTTCGGCTTAAAATTGATCCAATATTCATCGATTAAAATAAACATATCATTAAGTAACATCTTGTATAATGACGGCCATAACATGTTTAAAAGGGATGCAGTGTATATGTTGCAGTAAGAACCCAATTTTTTTTTAAACCCCGATCTTCATAGGAAAACTAGTTTCAACTATACTTCCTAGTCAATTCTAAATTTAGCTAGTTCAAACTAGAATTATCTTATACTATTTGTCGGAACTAAGAATTTCATACTCGATTAATTGAAAACGGCTTTTGCTAGTCAAAACTAGTGTTTGCTAAGGTAAATCAGTTAAATCTGTCCTAGAAGAAATTCAAGGTTACGGTTTCATTTGCTCCAGAATATGAGATGGGCTGGCGGGTTTGTTCAGGTTTTTACCGGGCTAATAAAAAGTAATTTTGTCTAAAATATGGTTAGTCAAAACTAGAATTAACTGGGAATGTTTGCTATTTCTGGTTCTAATTAATTACTAGAATTAACTGGAAATGTTTGCTATTTCTAGTTCTAATTAATTAAATCAAGAATTAACTAAAATATGTGTTGCAGTGTGAACCTAGCATTATTCGGTAAGATTAATCCTTCAGAAACAAGTGCAGTGTGTCGCCGTGTGAATCTTTCATTATTCGGTAAGATTAATCCTTCAAAAACAAATGCTGTGTATTACCGTGTGAATCTAACATTGTTCTGTAGTATTAATGCTTCAAAAGCAAGTGCTATGTGTTGCCGTGTAAACCTAGCTTTATTCGGTAAGATAATCCTTCAGAAACAAGTGCAGTGTGTTGCCGTGTGAACCTTTCATTATTCGGTAAGATTAATCCTTCAAAAACAAATGCTGTGTATTACCGTGTGAATCTAGCATTGTTCGGTAAGATTAATACTTCAAAAACGAGTGCAGTGTGTTGCCGTGTAAACCTAGCTTTATTCGGTAAGATTTATCCTTCAATAACCAATGCAGTGTTTCGACGTGTGAACCTAGTTTTCTTGGCTAATATTAATCCCTCAAAAACAAGTGCAGTGTGTTGCCGTGTGAATCTAGCTCTATTGGGTAAGATTAATCTTGTAAAAAACGTGCGGTTTGGACTCTCACACTTCCCACACTCTTAGTAAATAGATATTATTAAAGTTCTATTCTCAACGATTTTGAATAAATGTAATTTCAGGACTTGATAGTCAATGGTTAATATTTGTTAGTAACTAAGTGAGAAGTTAATGAAAATAAATTTTAAATTATTTCTCATATTTTTTATGATTGGATCCTACAAATCCTTTATTTATTTATATTCAAATTTTCCACCACTTCGGTCTGCCTTGAAGAAACTTGTATTAATCTATTTGTGGAACATAAAATTGTATACGTGACTAAAAGGAAAAATTTACACCGAAAACTTTTCTATTTCTGAAAGCAGCTGCTTCTGTGCACAATAATCTAATTCTGGCCTATTATTAACTTTCTTTTGTTCCCTATCCCGTTGCAGATCCTTAGGAAGTTTTCATAAACATGAAACAAAGACAAATATATAATAATTGATGTTGTGCATGTTTTTATTCTTTAAGCATTGAACTAATATCATAGTAAATGTTTCAAAAACTATTTATAACAATATATTTTATAGAGACCTTGTTGTACTATGACAATTGTTTCAATAACACAGTGTCTTCTTCGGATGATCACAATTGTATTTAGTTTTTAAGTGACTATTCATTTATTTTACGAGTCGGACAAGCCACTGCGATTTTCAAAATAATTGTCATGGCATAATAAAAATTTATTCAAGCAATTCTTTATTAATTATTTATTTATTTTATTTTATTTTATTTTTAAGATCCTCCAAAGAGTTTTCGTACGATGTGAGACAGTATTTAAATGACTACAAAGGTATAAATCTAAAGGTATTTGATCTGGAGATCTAGAAGGCCATTCACTGACCCCTCGCCTTACTATCCACCTTCCAGGAGACATTTTATCAAAATAATTTCGGATATGTATACCAAAATTCGGGTTTTGCTTTATCTTGCTGAAACCAAATGTTATGTCGTAATATTTGATCGTTATATTGATCATGGTATAATTCTATTTCGAGGCAAATGTAATTAAGAATTAACTGTCTGTAAGCAAAATTTGACATGCTCATCAACATTTATAAAACATGCTTTCTTAGTTTTCAAAGAGGCTTGGACACTATCAGGTGGCTGCAAGACGACATTTTAAACATTTATTTAGTTAAATAGCTTTTATTTTATATTTTCGTTTTTGTGAAAATCGTTAGGTAAAATAAAATGTATTGGTTCAATTTATCAATATTTCCGAAGAAATTGAATTTACGCCTATGGTATATTATAGAAAAAATATTTTAAATATACTTAGAATTTAGAATAACTAGTAATATACAGGGTGTGTGTTCCATTTAAAAAAAATGTAGCTTGATAGTTGTACCCTTAAAGTTGTAGTTTTAAAGAGTTTGAAAAGCTCACAAACGCGTCTTGTTTGCAACGACTTATCACCTGTTTGTTACCATTTACAATTTTTTCTGTTGCAATATGACAACACCGCCTAACATGCGCTGACCTCTTTTAAGATTTGACCTACGACAATATATTATTGATTGTCCACGTCGACAGTATCCATTTTTTTTAAATTTGGTTTCATCTCAGGAGTTATCATTTAAATATAATTCCTTTCCATGAAACCCTGTATAAATAATAAATCATAAACTAAATATGTGGTTATCTCTGTTACTAATATTAATTAAATTTTCCCCGAATTATCTAGTGACATCGCACAATTTATGAGACTAAACTAGAATAAAATTTCCTCTAACACGGTTAATTTAAAACAACATGCTTGACGAAACTATGCATGAAATTTGTATTTATGTAATCCCATATGAAAATTAATCATGTAATGGAAAATTCCCTGAAATGCGTAATGCTCGCACCTTCGTTTAAAGTCTAAGTAAGGTTACCTGCTCTCTGTGATAGTTCCGGAATTTGTTGATGTGCTCTGCGTTCAGGAATTTAAGCAGGTTATTAAGGAAATGAAAATTATTATAAAAATTATGGTAATCCCTAGTATTTCGTGCAATTAAATTAATTAAATCAAACGATATATTTAATAAAGAAGTCGTAACTTATCATTGTTAAATCAAAAATCCTTAGTAGATAAGATCTATTATCCAATAATAATAGTTGAAGTATACCCATTTCTCTTCCCAAATATTAGTTTTAATAATTATTTTACATGAGCAATGAGCAACATGAGGAATTAAAAATGTTTATTAACTTATTTCCGCTAAAAGTTTTCGTTATAACTTCTAGCCACTACTAACACACATCTCAATTAAAAGTGTCCAATGCTGGTCCAAAAGAGCTCGAATTACAGTATTTTCGGAAAGATCTCATTCTAATTAGTGGACCTATAGAATAGACGAATTTTATCTTATTGTTTAAAATTCCAGCCTTTCTTCAAATTAGACTGGAGACTTAGCGGCGATCTCTGGGAAAGGTCATATCGGGATTACGAATGACTGTCGAAAACCAATTCGCTTCCGGCATTTTCTTCATTATTCACATCTCGCTATAATTATGGATTTAGAACAACAATTGAGTTCTCGAAGGAAACGCACGTTTCATGACAGTACGGTAATCCCCAGGTGTGTTATAATATGACAAATAAATTACCGATAATCATCATTCAATTTGGATTATGAACGAGAACAGTATACAGGGTGTCCGGTAAATATAGCGCAATCCGCGAGCAATATTTCTCCAGCGAACATGAACCATCAAATTAATACTAGTAGTTCTTATAATTCTTCTAATCATTTTTCCTAATGTGCTCATAGCAAAGACATCGGGCATTTTGGAAATTTCTCTTTAGGAAGATACTCTTCTTTTGCTTAAAAGTTATAATCTAAAATATAAATATTCAGATGAGTATTTGCGGCCCGATATCTTTGGAAGGATCCCTCCTTTATATGACCTACCTACTAGTATTATTTTGACTTCCAAGTTTAAGACTTGTTCTCACGCTCTGTTATTTTTAAGTATACAAGATATAATTTAGAATTTTATTTCAAGAGCGATGATACAATGTGTAGTGATATTGACAGAACTATCCCCAACATTACAACAGTAAGAAGAACAAAATCTATCACATTGCGTAAACCAGGTATAAGCAAATTGATAGGATTAGATTCTCTGTAGAGCGAATCGATTAAGACACGACCATAAAGTTGGCAATATAAATGATGACGAATGAACTACCATTTCCTAAAAAATTACGTCGACTCGAGTCGAGCAATGGAATCGATCACATATTTTAACGTCTAAATAACGGTCAACATAAATTCACAGGTATGAGGCAAAACTGATTTAGAACATGTATTGGAAATGTTTCATATATTAAAACATATATACAAAGCCGATAAAATTATCAGAATCTACTGCTTCACCGCCGCACATTAGCAGGAGCAGTAAAGCTCCAAAACTTGGATCGAGTTATTTCCGAAATTTTTTTATCAAATTTGCATACCTACTTTTTAATCCGAAATAGAAAATACACTAATAAAAGCGAACGTTTCTCATAATATTCTTATGAATAGTACTAATCCATTAACCCGAATCATTCATATTTTGCACTAATACAAATATACTAATATAAAATTAGTGGCTAACTGCTAAAATAGCAAAAAGTAGCAAATACTCAAATAATTTAACATTCTTTGAAATTAAACTTAGTTGAATCAAAAATGATCGAAAATGGATCCATAGCTAAATGATTATAAGTGGGAATAGAATGAACTCTGTATTCTTAAACGAACCGACCTGCATTCACTACCGCCATCTATTGGCTTGAAACGAAGTAAAGAAATCATTTAAATGGTATGTATCATTTATAGCTTTTATTATTACAAGAATATATTAAAGAAACCCATTTCTATTTAAAAAATAAATAACTCCACATGACACATCTAAAAAATAGAGGAAAATTATTCCTGCAAAATTTTTAAAATTGCCGATCATATCCAAAAGTATTGTTTCAATACTTAAAAGATGCCTGTCATATCCTAAAGTATTGTAACACCTTTAGAAATACGCCTGTCATATTTCAAGTTATTGTTGCAATACTTTGTAAATAGTTAGTTATATCCCGGGGTATTTTAACACATTTAAAAAATAAAGCCAGATACTTAAGTACACCTTAAAGACATTTTGAAGTTTTCGTAAATATATTTTTATTTTAATGGTGAAACGTGTATAACTTAAGTTCATACTAAATTTAATCCATTATTACCTATCGTGTCACATATGGAACGCAAATTTGATAGATACGTATTTATTTATTTTTCTTTTAATATAAAAGAAAAACGAGATCAACCAATAATACTTGTTAATATTGTTCCTTCTCTACCCTTTATTGCTAAAATTGGCATAAAATACTAATATACGCAGGCAGACTGTCCTCTGTTAAACAGCTGTTTGAAACTCTGACTTGTAACAATGGATGATCATAAAAAGTAAGTATTTTTTCCTAATATTTACTAAAATAAATGCGTTTAATAATTTATAAATAGTGCAGGGAACTTTAAAAAATATATTTTTTATAAGTAAGTATTCATTTGATGACTTTTTCAATCAGTTTGAAAGTATTTTTGTTGGCCGTGTCATATATGGGACACTAGGCTTCTAATTTTAGGTTGACTGTTCAACAATTAGCTAATATTTTGGAAGCGGATGAGTTTTGGGACGATGATCCAGTCGATAAGATCTTTATCACACTCCGGAAGTAAATAGTTTTTCCGATGAGGATGCATGTGGCTTATTTGATAATTTATCTAGTGAACAACTGCAAGCGGAAGCTGAGGCTGTAACTCTTAGCGAAGAAGAATTCAATCTGAGAGGGAAATAATAGAACCAGAACAACCGGAAATATTATATCCGGAGTTTGGATAAAGTTGATTCAAATAAAGAAAATAACCTACCCCTGAATTATTTCGCAAAGAAACAGGTGAAACCAAATTTATCTTGGATCAAAAATAAAGATTGAGATGAAATAAACAGCTTATTTCCTAAAAAAAACTATTCGATTTATCGTGATCGAAATGCTGTTGAGTTATTAGAATTGTTTTTAGTGTGTGTGGTGGTGGTCTATCTTCACATGGATGATTGACGTTTGCATCCAAAATACTTGGAATTTATGTAGAAAAACTGGACGGACAATGACACAAATTCAGTTTCGACGAGAAATTGCGCAGTGCTACCATATCAAACTTTACCAAAATCTGCTGGAAGATCCTCGGCTACAGGCAGCAGAGTTCACGAATTTATTCAGTTTGACCGAATGGATCATTTTGTTGAATATGTACCAGATTCAAATATAAGACGTTGTGCAGGACCAATGCATACAAATAAAGCAAGTGCCATTCGCACGCAGTGCAAAAAGTGTGATATGGGACTTTGAATTACTTGTTTTGCGCCATTTCACAAAAAAATTTAAAGTTTTTAAAATCAACCAATTTTTTTTATATTATTTTTTTTAAGTTATTTTTTAGATAAGAATTAATAAAAATATGTTTTAATAAAAAGAATAATATATTTTTTAAATTTTAAGAATATTACAATTACACACCTTAATGCCTAGCGTGCCATATATGGTACGGCCCTTAAATAAGAAAATAACATACCACTAAGTCAAAAACTCGATTTATTACATCTATATCATATTCCTTAATACATTCATGTTAAAGACTTAAGTTTGTTTTTAGGAAAAAAAAAACCCAGGCATTAATGGGTTAATGAAATGTGTGCATTTCCCCCTAGTGGTTATTATAAAACTTAGGTGTATATCATTTATATTCGAAACAGATTATTTATATTTGATTTTTGGAATTAACAAACCCCACCAATTTTAAGAAGCTTCCTCTATTCGAGTGACTGAAATATGAGTCACTCTATTCCATCCACAAGAAATAAACATCTCAGTCTGCAATTCGCGCCATTTTGCGCATTGTTATACGAATAATCCTTTCATATTCTATTCATGTATAAATGATAAATATCACGCTCGGTTTAAAAGATATTTATACGAAACGCAAATCCTTAAAATATTAATAGAACAGCAATTTTTATGCCCGAAAGCCTATATAAAAATTCAAAATAGCTTATGTTTATGCAAACTTGCTACGTAAAATGCCATGACGGAAGCCATTTAGCTGCTAGTAAATTCATAAATATTTAAATTACCGGAAATACCATATTTTTTCTTATTATTATATTATATTCATAACTTAGGACCAAATGTATTTTAAAAGTTCTTCTTATCACAGAAAGGATTTAAAGTTTAGTATAGATAAAGGTAAGGCATGGAAACCATCTTTGGGTTTTACGTATCTAGGTTTGCACGTGCCAATTAAAGCTACATTTTATTCCTTGGCTTTATAATTTTCTATTATTGTCGATGATTTTTACAGGTTTTACACGTATCGTAAAAATACATTGACCATCAATACACTTTTCAAATATGACGGATGAGAAAAATAGACAAATGCAGCGTTATTAAGTATTAAGCTAAGAATAGGGGGCATTTTACGAGGAAAGGCTGCCAACAAAAATTTAGATTCTCAATTATTTTTATTTTGGAGATGTATCATACATACGTACACAGGATAATTTTCACATTCATATGAAGTTACCGAGATTATGTCTTAACTAAGAGTTGTGCTTGGGGAATTTTAGGGATAAATACTATAATATTATAAATACAAATAATTCAATAGTGATATTGAACGAAGGGTGCTCCATTCCTTAGTTCTCAATAAAATTATTAGTAAAAAACATCCGGACTACCTATATAAGAGTATTAAATTCTGCAGTGATGAGCACAATTTAGAACTTCATAATAAATGTATTTTAACGACTCCAGCACATACATCTTCTTACTTGGAAAGATCGTTTAGTTTTAATATAGCTAAACTATACAATATTCCCTTCGATGTTAGATACCTTCCTGTTTTGCGATTTAAATTATCAATTCAAGATATATTATCTGTTTTTGTTTGACTGTGTCTAACTTTGTTATTACTCTTTAATGAAATTGTACTGTTTCTAAATGAAAATTATTAAGGAACTCTTAGAATATAATGTGCTAATTGAGTAAGTAATATAAATTATATTGTTTCTATAACGTTAGGTCTTGTGTAGGTTAAATGGGGAAGCGTAGTCTTCAACTTCGCCCTTTGTAGCTTGCAAATGATACAATAAAAACATTATTTATTTATATATGATAAAATTGTATGCTCTTTAATATAATTTACAGGTTTACAGTGATTTTTATTTTTCAGCAAAAATATGTAAAAAAAAGTTTACACCTCTAAATAGGTTTAAATTGTTAGTCAGTTACAAAATTTAAATTTTCGAGAAAGTCAGTTATGTTATCAATGTTTCACTTTTGTGCTTCATATATAAATGTTGTTTAATTTTGTTATTTTAAATAGTAGGTATACTAATTTCCAAAGAGAATTTTCTACGGAATATCGTCTCTATGAAAAACATTCTATTACACACAGTTTTCTATATATTTAAAAGAAAAACTTTTTGATGTTAATTAATACAACTTAATATTTAGCTGTTTTGTTTCTACACTTACGCTACAACATTAGTTGTCAAATTAGGAAGGTTTTAAAAATAAATCTCTAAATGCAGCTGTTAAGTATTTTCAAAATTTCAAAAAAAATTTAAAACATTGCTTATAATATCCTTATGAAGTATTCCAAAATTCATTATGGTGATAGTAATAGTTGATTACGTTAACAGCGAGTACACAAACGACGCTAGGTTAATATTAATATCTAACTTTTGTGCTTTTTAGCAAATATTTTAATTGTAATAGTAGTAGTAGTGTAGTCAACTTATGGAACAGAAATAATATTTATTTTACACGAAAGGAAGCAACTTTTATATATAAATAATGAAAAGGTCCATTGCTGCAAATGTTGAATCGTATCCTGTTTTCGCAACAACATTATATACGGAGACAACAAAATACAACGTTTAATAATGGAAAAATAATTACACTGTGAAAAACGACATAAAGTATCTCATATATAACTTTAAAATTACAATAGAACTTTGGATTATTCCAGGTTTCAATTTTAAGTTTTAATACTTCTTAATGTTTTCTAATAGAGCCAGAGTTAATTCTTAATCACTAACAAATACAATTTTGAACTTATTGCATCTCCTAGTCTATTTCTCTACATAGTCTTTTCGCAGGCATCATGAAGTATTTTGTCTTCTAATCTCATGGAACCATATCGAATTTAATGCTAAGAAACTCCACGCAGTAGTTTTCTCTATTATGGTTAATATAACAGAACCGGATATAGTCATTGCAGGACCAGGACCACTGGATACGTCTATTAATTTGGTGTTCGTCAATCTGAGAGGAAATATATTTGGCCATAACTACTGTTTAGCAATCGCCAAGACCGCTTCAAAGAAACTCCGTGTACTTTACAGGCCCATAAAGTTGTATCCACCTTTGACACTGCAAAGCCCAGATTCGACCATCACTGCTCTCATGCCTGGAGTTCTGCACCAAAACATACTCTTCGGCTACTGGATTCCATCAAAAGGAGAGCCATTAGTCTGATCGGAGACTTCGAGGTAATCAAGAACCTCGACATCCTAGAACATCGATGATAGGTTCGTGATTTGATTCCCATTTACAGATATTTCCATGGCAAATGTTCGGCTGGTATTTCCCGTTTAATTCCACCTAACAGAATTAGACGACGAGTCACTATCGCCCATCCATATATTGTTCAACTTAGTACTCCTCGAACTTCATTGTTCGGGTTTCATTGTTTCGTTCATCTGGAGGACGTCATCCTTGTGGAACGTTCCTGGGGTGGTATTTCCCAATGAATATAACCTCCAACGATTTAAAACCAACGTAAATCGCTTTATTCTCACACGCACCTATCCCAGAGTACCTTAAAGAATGTTTCTTATAGCGCTAGTATTCGTTTATAAAAAAAGGTTCGTATTTATCAAAGAGTTTTCAATTTAATCATTTCGGTTTCAAAATTATA
This sequence comes from Barypeithes pellucidus, assembly GCA_963991005.1. NCBI lineage: Eukaryota > Metazoa > Arthropoda > Insecta > Coleoptera > Curculionidae > Barypeithes > Barypeithes pellucidus. The sequence continues at coordinate 36,265,188 of OZ022556.1, forward strand.
AATAAATATAAAAATAAAAATAAAATAAAAATTTATTTCACTAAATATTTGCTTCTAAATTATTATTTAGGATATTTTCATTAAAAACCCCTCGGAACAACATCCTCCTGGTAAGAATATTTGTTTATTAAATGAATAACGTGCATTCAAAAATAACGGAAGTCATATGGCACAAAGAATAACAAGGTGAAAACGCAACGGAGACTATACGATATAAATATTTTAATGGGCTAAATTAAAACCTATTTACCGAATAAGGGTGTTTGTTCCGGTTTGTTTAGAGCCTTGATTAATAAAACATGAACAAACTGCGCATATTTCGTGTCACTGAATATTTCACATTTGTAATGCTCAATAGTTTAAAATAGAAATACTTACATTTTCCGTTGCAAAATAGTTAAAAATAAAATATCATAAAAAATCGACCACGTCAATTGTATTGTGATGGCGGACGTCTTTAAAGTATATCTGTAGCCTTCTTGTTTTAACCCCCGAGAATAGGTAGATGTTACGCTTAAAATCTTATATGGGAAGGGGTGAAGTGGCGTATCATGTTAAAGGTCGTTTAAATCTTTTTTCAATAATACCATGGTATACTATTTTTTGAGTAACAGTCCAAATATGAACGAAATTAGAACTCAAGATCCTTAGAGAAACAAGGTTGCCTCATTCGACGCTGACCTACCTTGATGACGCGTCATAGTCACTGGTCCCTATTGCATCCCTCTTCTACCCGCGTCAATTTTCCATAATGCCTTTTTCTCTTGAAAATCATTATATTTTGGTAGTTTTTACAGGAAATTATTTGTTTTTTACATAAATAATATTAATGACATGTGGTGTACATGGGAAATTACTTTTACTCCATACCCGTTGAAACGATGCTATGAAGTATTTTTCCCTTTTATGGCTAGTAGAAACTCAAAAAAATTAAGGAAGTATCCATAGACAATTATTTTGAGAAAGAAACGATATAATATTGTACTTACTTAACAACAGTATAGTACTTATATGACTAAAACTCCCTCATATTAATGGCTATAGAACTTATAAAACACTTTTGTTGAGAAAAACTTGGAAAAAGTACCTTATTTCACCGAATACAACTTTGAAGGAAAGCTATCAAACTGACAGCCGGTCGCCGGTCGACATCACGAACAAATCTAAATATTATTCTATGGACGTAACCCCTTCCACCTCTCCGTGCGGACCCCCTACCCGAATGCTGCTATATGAGACCACCTTGTTATTTTAAAGATCTTGATTAGAACTTACCTCCACTGAGATTTATGATTTAAAGGTTATTATTTTTAAACATTATTGTGTAATCTAATCTTGTAGTAAAATGATCACCTGATTAAACCACGAAAATATAAAATTTACATCCTGTATAATTAATACCATATAATTTTTTAGCTCTATGTTAACAAAATTTCATGAGTACAATAATATAAATAACCAAACAGTATTATGGAAGCAAAAATTCGGACGGCTTTATTTTCGTCCCGTTGTTTATATTAACCATTTATAAAATTCAAAATACATGACATAATAATCGCTTATGAGGGTTAATGGGGCCCTGATCGAATTTCCCTGATTTGGGTATACAAGCAGAAAACGCTGTCACAAGAGAAACTAATATATCATTTTCTTTTATCGGACATTACAAAATATGTTTTATAAATGTAGGGCGTTACGTGACGAGATTTTTCAGGCATTTTTGGTAGATGTACAAAATAGATGTAAGATAAATTGCATTTTTTAATATTTCTATAGAAAATATTTATCTATAGGAGACCTACAGTACAAGAGCTTATTTGGTTCATTTTTGGGTTGTGTCAGTTACGTAATATGATTCATTGCGGCATTATTCATGTAATTGATGTAGTATAATTATATTACTACTAGTGATGTAAAGAGCTCATTACATAACTAATTTTAAATTAGAAAATTATTACCGAAAGAAAATAAGTTTTTCTACTCTTATATTAGAAGAACCTACTTATGCACTGCACTGTCTACTATTCGTAGTCACTGTGTTTTTTATAATCAAACACAAGCACTATAGAAAAAATCCTTTAGGGCACTCTGGGAGTGGTGCGTGTGCGCAAAAAGCGATTCACGTTTGTTTTGAATCGTTATATTCGTTGGGAAAAGCGACCTCGGGAAGGTCGTTCCATAAGCAGCCGAAGAGTATGTTCGGGTGCTGAGCTCCAGACATGAGAGCAGTACTCTAGTGATGGTCGAATCTAGGCTTTGTATAGTGTCAAAAGTTGTTGAGGTGTTACCAACTTTCTGGTTCGGAAGAGTACACCAAGTTTCTGAGAAGCTATCTTGGCGATGGCCACAACGTGGTTATGCCAAGACATATTTCCTCCGAGAGTAACGCCCATCAAATTAATAGACGAAGCCAGTGGGATTGCGTGTCCGTCCATTACTATATCCGGTTCTGTAATGTTAACCTTTTAGAGGAAACTGCTGCCTGGGTTTCTTTAGCATTAAATTCGACTTCGTTACTATCACCCCAAGCTAACATTTCTTCCAGGTCTTTGTTGAGGCGTGAGAGTGCGTCGGCAGCCGATGTTTGTGCATTTAAAGGGAAAGATGAGATAAGTGTGCTATCGTCAGCAAAACTAAATATCGGATTTTTCGTTTTTACCAGAAGGTCGTTAATGTAGAGTAAGAAGAGAGTGGGAGACAATATGGACCCTTGAGGAACACCGGCATTGATGGTGAAGGTGTCTGAGAGAAATCCGTCAATCGCCACTTGCAGAGAGCGGTCCTTAAGGAAGCTAGACAACCATGCACATAATCGACTGGGCATACCATGGGATCGCAGTTTACTTAGAAGTCTCTCATGCCAAACACGATCAATTTCCAGTGCAACAGCACGATATTCCCCATGATGTTCGATTGCGTTATTCCGCAGATGGGTGACATAGGCTAGAAGATCTCCAGTTGATGTAGACTTCCGAAAACCATATTGATGATCGGTGACAATGTTGAAGCCTTCCAGGTACTTTAGAAGATGTTGGTTACGTAATATATATTACGTATCAGTTCCACAAATCACATTACCCGTGATATGCAAAAACAGTGAGTATTTCCAATAAATTTTATGCAAAGTAGGCTGTGAATTTCATCGGATCGCCTTGACAACGTATATGTCAAGAAATTTTAAACGTCAACATTTTTAATTTGTATATTTTTGGGTAAAGTATGAGTGACTAGGATATTCAGATTGAGGGAACACATTATAAGCTGATTCCCCAGAAAATAAATTACTACTAGAAAAATCCAGTTAGTGGCATAAAAAGTGTATCAAAAATGTATTGACTGGTGTACTGATAACCATGTGAGTACCGATTCAAAATATTTTATTAGCATATTTCGATAATTTAACATAAAAGTAATTATGAAAAATTATAGTACACAACTCGAGTGATAAGCCTATTACATACTCTTTCGAAGTAAGTTTCAATATCGTATGTAAGTGGCGTCTTACCACTCTTGGTATGTAATATACTATTACACGATATTATATATTAGATAGATAATATTTTTGTATATAACACTATAACATATTAGTTTACTTTTGGAATCACCGCGATTATACATATATAAAAATAATTCAAACTCAATTTAAAAAGATCCCACTCTTAATATCTCGCTTCCAGAAAAAAATATGACGTGTCATTTTATTGTGAACTCTAAACCATCACAAGAGCGAGAAAGCTAAACCTTTTGTATCCACATCACCGCTTCACCATAATAGAAAAGAGACCGTACTATATGTGTAGAAAATTTTCCGTAATTCGATTAAATGTATTAACAAAAAAACTATTAAAAATCTATTAATTAGAAGACTTTTTCAACATAATGTTATATACTTTTTGTTTTGAGTTTTCTTATTGCATATTACTTACTTTATGTCAGAAGTATTAGTATCATTATTTTTAAGTAAACTGAATAGGCATCATAATATAATTTTTTGACAATTTATAACAGTATTACTGAGTAATGACTGCATAATGGCTGTCGTGAGTTATAATTGGATCTCAAAAGGTTTTGTAAGTTACTGTGATTATTTCCGTTAAATTATAATACAGAAATTATAACTATGCAATTTTTAAAGCGCATCCATTTTGATCTGGGCGCAAATAGAGAAGTAATATTCTAGTGTTGTAAAGTCCTGTATATTTAATAATACCCCAAACAAGCCTCAAGTAAATAGTGAACTGGTGAATGATAATTAATATTACTACATTATTAACAGCTTACATTAAACTATTCTTATTACGTGCGATTAACTAAATCTGTTCCTGTTAAATACAACAATGGCTTTTTTCTGACAATTAAACGCCGTAAACCCGAATGTGATCCCTTTTTTCACTGAAAAATTAAATATTTAAAGCCATGTGCCAAACGAAATAAACTCATTTATCTGCTTAACTGTATTTCCTTCGCAGTGAAATAATTTCCACCAAATATTCATTTATTACTTCCATCAGGCTTGTTGTGCCACCGAGTAATTTCGATGGCGTGTGATGTAATGTTTCTAAATATCACCCTATTAATTTCATTTAATTAGGGCGGTAGATTGCTTTTACTTCATGACAATGGGCAGGAATTATAAGTGTTTTAAATTGTGGTTATTTATCTTTACTCGTGAGAGACTGTTCACATTTATTTATGTTTATTTGGGTCATGTCATTAAATATTAACAATATTTTGAAAAGGTATAGCCAATTAGATAATAAGTATTGTATAGTTATTATATATTTGTGTCGCGATTTTCTTGAAATTGACACAGGCTTTGATAATGTAGATGATAAAAAGCTTTTATTTGCATAAGAAATTAAAGTCGCTATCTTACAAATCGAAAGATATTATTAGTAATAAAAGTTCACTATTTCAAATTCGGCACTATTAGATTACACAAAACACTACAATCACTTCAAAGCACTTAGGCAAACATTATTTTCGCGAACACGCAGTTTTTCCCGTGTCAAAATCAGCTCCGTTAAATCTGTCATAATCTCCAACGCTAAACGACCTATAAAATTATTCTCAATTCCGCAAATCAAAATGGTATGTATTCTTCAGCCAAAATGTTTCGTCCTAGTTTAATAGCACGCGACGTCAATGCCAGTAAAGTGGAGACTTTGGGTTTAATTAGTAATTATAACATTATTTCGTGATTACGCAAATAATTTTGAGTATCGTTGCTTAAATGACGCGTAAAAAAGTTTCACGACACTGTATTTAAAGTGTTTACCACGAACTTTACTTGTATTAACATTATTTATATTAGGACGCTACATTCCCATCCTCATTCGTTTGTGATGCGCGACCTGGTTCCCCTTTATGCTTTTCTTGCTTCATTTGGCGCGACCTGGTTCCCCTTTATGCTTTTCTTGCTTCATTTGAACTGTATCGAAATAAAGACAGCGCCTCTAAGAACTGTTATATAAATAACAATAGGTAAGATTCCACGCAAGGAGGTGAGACTTAGTGAAGTCAAGTCATCAATTATTTCTGCAGTCATCAACTGGTTCCCGCATGATTTGAACCGATGTTTTACAAGTGTATTGGATTATTTCTCTTATTTTAGTGGTATTTTATTAGGAACTTGTGTTTTTAATTTCTCAACTTTGATAATATGAGCTGAGCTGTGTGCGGGGTCGTGGTGTGAGTAACCATATAAAGAATTTTGATAGAAATATAAGATTCTTCCGCTTTTCTAAAAATTTAAAAACCATTAGAATGGATTTGGTTGTGTATCCGGAAAGAGAAATTCAATGTAACTTAAGCACGAATATTCTCGAGAGCGCGAGTACTGAAAGAAGCTATCCTTTCTAATAATTTGCCTTTACCAAGGGGAGATAAGCATGACTGTGGTACACAAAATCATCAGGACCAAAGAATAGAAGGCAACTTGTGGAATACCTTGTTAATGAGTACGTAATTAATAAATATGCTTAAATTTGTGTACCATCCGTGAATAAGTGGATAAGTCAAGTTTTGTGAAAGACTACATAGCTCATCATGACGATGAATGATAATAAATTTCCACCGTGAATAAATTGGTAAAGTAAATACTTCTCGAGATCGAAAATTTTTTTAAAAAATATTAAAATGGCTTTACCGATCTTGAAATTTTAGACTTATTCACGGATGGTAAAGATTGTTTCACGAAAAATGGATATAACTTAATGACTGCAGTAAAAGTACCTGGGGACATCCCATTATTTACGACCGTTTGTTATTATTATGTGGAAAGGACCGGATTGTAATAATTATAATTAAGTATAGGAACATCAGGTAGGTTAGGTTGCTTAATTTATATTTAAATATCTTTTTGTGGTAAAATTTGTTAGTTTTTGAGGAATGGTTCAAGAATTGTCTTTTACCAAACATTCCTCAGAATAGCGTGATAGTAATGGACAATGCGAGCTATCACAGTCGCCAATTATATAAAGCTCCAAGCTCAAATAATACAAAATTGGAGATTCAGAACTACATGGCGGCGAATGATATATATTTTGAAGAAAGTTATAAAAACTGATCTTTTAGAAGTTTTAAAGACATTTTGTATAAAAAAAGTATATGTTTATGACACATTGGCAGAAGAAATTGGACATACAGTGCTACGGCTCCCACTCTATTATTGCATTTTTAACCCCATAATAATATGTGGTACAAGTTAAAATCACTGGTTAGGTCTGAAAATATTTCTCCGACTTTAAGTTCTAGTGTTGTAGAATTAATACGAAAATGCTTTAATGATATTCCCTCAGGTAGTTGAAAAAATTCAGTCCATCACGTAATAACTGTGGAAAATTCGTATATTAGTCTGGATCGTATAATTAATCCAATTATAATTAATTTTGATGAGGATAGCGACAGCGAAACAGAACTATCTATAGAATGACATTATAAATGTAAATAAATATGACTAGTAATATTTAAAAAAATTGTTATTTAATTTGATTACATTAATATAATCATATCATTACTTGTTTTCCTTCGTCCGTCCCTTCATACTTCACTTGTTTATTGCCAAGCTCTTGTCGACACAATGGGACCGACCCAGGAAATCATTAAGTCGTATCCAAATTTCGTGAAACGTACTGTACAGATTTATAATAAAGAAATGTGAAAAATATCGCAAATTTTGTAGAAGTGATATTTGTGATATCGATTATGGTAATAAAAGTTTAGGTGGAAATTTTAGATGTTTTAGATGTAATCTTTTTTATAATTTTATGAAATAAATATACCTAGATATCATGATATTCTTTCATTTCACTTACTACCAAATGGGTAAAACCGTTAATAATAAAAGAATAAGAAACGCTAACAACAACGGACATTTCCATAAGCTAAGGATTACTCTAGTGTACGTCGTGCCGCAGCGATCCTGCTTTCTCTTCTCCGAGGACTAAACTTAGATTCGCAATAGAAAGATTTTTCCTTATTTTCCTAGAATAATGATATATCCTTTTATGTCAATGCATTTGAGGTGGCTGAATATTGACTCCCCTGTACATTTTATAGAAAAACTGCATTATAACCTCTTGATGACCCATGTGCTGAGATTGGATAGATTTTGGTGAGCCAATCCTAAGCTATTCAATTAAACGTGATGGCAAGAACACAAAAGTCTCATACTTAGTTCAGGTAATAAAGGTAATACCTGCAAATAATTTCTATAACGCTATTACTAGAAATTGACGTAAAGCTGTACATAGCGAATAATGAAAATATTGTCACTGATACCAACTTTTGTTTTGTCAATGTGAAAATGTAATTTCCTAATGTTGCTGTATTACCGGAACTATGAAAGTTTCGTGGTTTTGCCACACGTTTAGGATTGACTCATTAAACTGTATTCAAACTCGGCATATGTGGTTACCTTGTTGGCATCTTCAATGCCTCAGATTGTGGTTATTTTAATTTCTGTGTAATAAAAAAAATACATAAAAAATTTTAATTTTTTAATTTAATTTTTTTTGTTTACGACTACAGCTCCGTGACAAAATAACCTCTATGCGCCGCAAACTGAAAAGTTTTGAGAACCCCTGAATAAATAATTTTAAAATTTGTCACCCGTCCTAAGTCAAGAATATGGTTGCTGTTGTTATTTGTCTAGGAACGGCATCAATGGGAGATAGTCGAGTTTAAGCTTACGGGAAATTTAACTGGTAAAATGGACAACATCGCCGTAGACAGGGGAATCGAAAATATGACATATCTTGACCTGATCATGTGGGCATGTTTGCAGTACAACAAGTGACTTTCTATGAAAATTACATAACGTGAATTTTTCATTTATTAAAGCACAATTTATCCTAATAAGTGAGAAAAAGTAACTTTTCGCATGAGTTGGGATAACTATTTTTTCTACAAGCATTGAAAAAATTGATGGCATTAGATTAATTTTAAGTCATATTTATAGGACCACAATAAACACGATTTATGCACAAAAAAAAATCACACAATTGTTTTTCCGTCAGATCAAGGCACAAAAATCAATGGATACTATTGACTTGGAACAAGCATGGACCCGGTATTTCTATCTACTTTATACACGTCCATGTGACGCCTTTAATTACGAAAATAAACATAGCAAAAAAGAGATGGGGATTCTATCTGTAGAATGCCCATCTCTTTTATCTTCTGTCTATTTCTGTATTGGTTATGACGGACGTGACTCAAAAGTCTATATACTCATACAATTTACGGCAGACTTGGCAGTGTTTTACTGTATTGAGTTAAGAATTTCCATTTTTTCCACAAAATATACTTAAATTTAACACACAAATACTGAAAAACAACATAGAATTTTATGTAACAATAACGACAAATATCACAGTTGTAATCCATAGTATCAAACCTGAAAGCAAATATGTAAGGCGGCCGTTCCAATAAAGGCTTTATAAAAAGTATGTTCCGAATGACAAAGGCGACGTGACGTCTTTGTCTAATTAATAGAAAACGACAAAGTAAGATTATACTAATTCTCAGATCCCCGATCGTTTCCCTGGGAAGTTGTTTACAACCTACCTAAGAATGTGAATTATTTATTCTTCAACAACTGTGAACCAAAACCGTATTCTCCTTGATTTAAAATCTTTGATTAATATGATTTTTGTTTGTGACTATTGAGTTGTCCAAAAAATCTATACAACGTGTCCAAGATAAGGAGAGCCAGTACAGGGATCTCGGAAACCGTAAGAGATATGAAGTCGATAAATGGAGGCCAAGTTGCGCATTTACGTGCCTAATAAAATGCCCTTTAGAAAGTTTTAATATTTCGACTAGTTCCGGAGATCCGGAAAAACCCGAAATTCTGAAAAATCGTTTTATTGTTTTCCTGGCTTTTTTGTAATCGAATTCTAAAGTAAATTGCACTTTTGCATTGCCACTTTTTCCGCTCTATCTAACAGCGTTAATTGTTTTGTAATCCGACGAGTCGTCTTCGAAGGGATATTATCAACTTTCTTTTTTTAAATACGGTCCTGTTTTCCTGATATTGGAATTTGAGAGCTTTTTTTCCCGAAAGCAAAGATGTATGACACATTGTGGTTTAATGACGTTTCAGGGGTTTTTGAACAACATCAGGAAATTTTGGGATACGGTCCTCTATTTCTCCTAATTTTATAAATAATATCTCGTAAGTAAGCTCTAAATTTTTTACTTATGTTAGACTAGTTTAATAAATAACAAATAATTTAATAATAAACAACAAATAAGTAACAAAAATCATTTCAAAACAGTAATAAAACGAACGACGAAAAAAATAAGGAACTACATAATCAGGTATTCAAAATAATTTCCATTATTCTCTAAGCACAAATAACATCTTCTAACTGCCACATAACAGTTTTTTTGAGATAAAATAAAACACGATAGAATATCAAACTTTTCAGCATTTGTAAAATTATGTTCCATATTTTCTGGAAAATAGAAAACAGAAAATCTCTTAAAACGCTTCCAAACGATCACGATGGGAATGTCAAGTGAAACAAATCAGGCGTCACCATCTTAATTTTTTTGATTCAAACGCTTACTTTTCTTTTAAATCCCGAATCAACAGAAGTTTGAAATAATGTTTCTGTATTTCTCTTATTTGTGGTTTATTATTAAATTATTTGTTATTTATTGGATTAGTCCAACATAAGTAAAAATTTAGAGCTTACTTATGAGATATTATTTATAAAATTAGTAGAAATACAGGACCGTATCCCAAAATATCCTGATGTTGTTCAAAAAACCCTCGAAACGTCATTAAACCACAATATCAGGAAAACAGGACCGTATTTAAAAAAAGAGAGTTTGTAATGACCCTTCGAAGACGACTCGTCGGATTACAAAACAATTAACGCTGTTAGATAGAGCGGAAAAAGTGGCAATGTAAAAGAGCAATTTACTTTTAGAATTCGATCTCAAAAAAACCAAGGAAAACAATAAATCGACTTTTCAGAATTTCGGTTTTTTTCCGGATATCTCCGGAACTACTCAGAATTTTAAAACTTTCTAAACGGCATATTAATAGGCAAGTAAATCCTCAACTTTACCTCCATTAAACCGACTTCGTATTTCTCGTTTCCGAGATCCCTGTCCTCTCCCTCCTTATCTTGGACACGTTGTATACTTTTTAAATTTTTATTTTTACTTCAAACGAAACAAGATGGTTGCATAATTTCAAGAGAGCCGTCTTATTACTAATATAAATTACCTGTGCGTTCTATGTAGAACGCTCTAAAACCATCTTTAACTACCGAATAATTATACAAAAATTTAGGACTATGGAGAAATGAAGTTTTTCAAACTAAAGTGTGTGCGGATAAACGGTAAATGGCACAAGATTGTAGAAAAAAATTTTCATATCTGCAATTTGTTTTCATCTCAGAATTGAAACATTATAAGGCAATTACATAACACCCTGTATAACTGGATTTGACTTAGAACGTTATAGGAAAATAAATTATTCCTATTCTATTTCCAAGTCTGCTAATCATTAATTATTAATTCGTCACTCGCCCCATTTCAGAAATCAGACACAATACATTTAAATATTGATGTTGTTTCAAATATATTTCTCGGCAGTTTATAATTTATTAAAAAACTTCTGGTTATTTATTGCAGCAAATATTCAACTCGCTCGTCTGTTCGCTTTACCGGATTTATTTCCATCTAGTCAACAACAATACAAATCTCTTTTGTCAGCGTCACGATACTGTTTATGTTTTGTTGAGTCGTTTCCTTGTTGTTGCTTATAAACGAAAAATATGCTGGCCCAGCACTTTGGGCACGATAAGTTTGTTGTTTTACCTACACGATAAAGAATTTCATTATAAAATTATCGAAGGTAATATAACTAGAGCTCGCTTTTTTATCGATAAAGTTTTTCGTGTTCACGAACAGTTTTGTTTTGGAAATTTCACGAAATGTGGTTGCCATGTATATTCTGATTAAATCTCGAGAGTGAAGCTCGAGTGATTAAATCGATGACTAAACATGCCCAAACGATCATTGAGTAAAATTTCCAAAAAAAAACGAAACTTTGAGAGTTACAATGAAAAATTCAATCGATAATTAAAACGACGCTCGAGTTATATTTGATAATATTATTTCCAGAACCTAAATTAAATATTATAATAATTCGAGAAATACTTATAATATCGATATCGATGCTAGCTTATGCTCCCTACTATAGACTTGAAACCTTTGACGTTTCGTAAGTTTAAGGTTATGTGACAATATAAGTAAATAATAAAATACATTGCAAATAAACAATAAGTACATATTTTTTTACTTAAATCCTACCTTTAAAGTAGTTTTTCATTTGACACGGGTAAATAACAATGATAATCCAAAAAATATGTATATATTTAAAGAAAAAGTCATTCAAACTTGACATTTATTAAAAGTCATTCACTAGTACTCGGCCTCTTTAGAAACGCTTTTTAACCAATAAGGTCGTTTATCACTTGTAAGGAACAAAATATTAATAGGTTTGAAAATTTTGTTACAATAATTGAAAATCGTAATTATTTTTGGGGCATGGTCAGGAATAGTGGGCACATCTCTAAGATTACTAATCCGAACAGAATTAGGAAATCCAGGGGCTGCGCCTATTTTTAAGAGTAAGGCGGAGCTTAATAAAATTATTAATTTATCAAAATAATGTCGAGTAATTCGTGTAAATTAAACAATTCATGCACTTGCGTCATCAATATCGTTCCGAAATTTGTTATGGTCTGAATTATGATTTGGGGTTTCTTAAATTTATTAATAAAAAGTAACCAGACTGAGCTTAATCCAGATTATACAGCTGGTGACCCAGCTCACAAAAGTTTTTTTTTTTCAATGATGACAAGCACTATAGAAAAAATCCTTTAAGGTACTCTGGGAGTGGTGCTTGTGGTCGTTCCGCAAGGATAACGTCCTTCAGATGAAAGAGTTCTTAAACAATGATGTTCAAGGAGTGCTAAGCTGAACCACATATGAACGAGCGATAGTGGTTCATTGCGTATTTCTGCTATTCGTTGCTGTGGATTAAATTTGATGTTCTACAGTATCAAGGTTCTTGATAAGCTCACGGTCTACGATTAGATGAATGGCCCTCCTTTCGATGGAATCCAGTAGCCGAAGAATATGCTTGAGTGCAGAGTTCCAAACTTGAGAGCAGTATTCTAGTGATGGTCTAATCTGGGCGCTATAAACTGTCAGAAGTTGTTGAGATGTATACAACTTTTTGGTTCGGAAAAGTACATCAAGTTTCTGTGAAGCTGCCCTGGCGGTGCCAAGACATAGTTCCTCGAAGATTCACGTTCAGCAAATTACTAGACTAGCAGGTAATGTGTTTGTATAACTTTGGCTGCGTTGTGACCTCGTACATTGTCATAATAACGAAGGACATTTTAGTGATACAAACTAGAACGCTTTTGTGTGTAGCCGTATGTAATGTAATATTGTTAACTGCTATTATTGGATGTCCTTTAATATGTATTCAATTGGGGTCTGGTCATCTTTAATGGATTCACGACTTTTTTGCGCTAAGAGAGCTATTTAGCAGGTATCCAAAAAGTTATATTCTTCTGTAAGTTAGTTTCCAGATACTTAAATTTGTAGATATCTACGAAAATACCATTTTCTTTAAAAACTTATTCGTAACGTAGTTTACTTCCTTATATTTTAACACATATAATATCTCGTATTTTGTAAACTTAAACTTAAACCTTCAAGTTATTATGAACAAACTTTGTAATAATCTATCTTTGTATATTAACGTAAACAATCTAGCTCTCCATACGTGAACCTAATAAAATATTTGCGTCGTTAAGGCTTATTATTGCACGTCTAGCCTCGACGCTATTTTCTTTTAATTACATGCTAAAAATTGTTTTAATAACTAAGTCTTACGAAAGTCCAAATAGCAAACGATAACATACATTGAAAGTAGTATATTACATACTAAGGAGTGCTAAGAATCCTCTTACATACGGTCTCGAAACTTACTTCGAAAGAGTGTGTAATAGGCTTACCTCACCAGTTATGTACTATACTTTTTCTGCGACTTCATATTTATTTTTGTTAAATTATTAAAATGCCAATAAAACATTTTAGTGCTCAAATGGTTATCAGCAAGAATATATAGCAAGTTTCTAACAAAAATTCAAGTTGAATGTGAATATAGCAACAGAAGCGGAGAAACAAGCGGAATTTCGGGCGGGAAGATCTACGGTGCATCATCTGTTTTGAATTACACAAATAATTGAGAAAAAGCAGCATTTAACCAATAATTGCACTACTATATATGTAGACCTAAAGAAAGCCTATGATAACATCCTCCCAAAAAATTATGGAAAGCATTAGAATAAAACCCACCTTATTTAAAATATGCTTAGAGCTGGCACTTAAATCATGGAAAAGGAAATGTAACGCCATGGGCATCCCATTGGTCATGTCACAAGACTATGACGACCTAGAATATATGACAAGGAAGCTTATAGAGGAATATAGAAAGTGGGGCCTGGAAGTCAACATGACTAAAACAGATTACATGTATATTGGGGGTCTGCAGCATGACCTGATACTGGATGACGGTCAATGTATAAATAAAATTGTCAAAGCTACTCATACCTGGGGATGAAGATCACGAACGATGGAACACTGGACAGAGCAATCAAGGAAAGAAACGTTCAAGGAAGGAAAGTCACAGCTATGATAAATGGAATACTCTCGGACCAACATGTATCAAAGGCTAACAAGCAGAGAATATTTAATACGATAATAAAGAGTTTTATCACATATGGAAGTGAGGTTTGGCAAATCAAGGAAGGAAGGAACGGAAGGACAACTAAGAGCAACCGAAATGGACTATTGGAGGCGCGCAGCAGGCAAATCAAAGATGGATAGAGTTACCAATGAAAGGATAAAAGAAATTATGGGGGTTACACATAACATAATGGACGACATAAGGATCAAACAACTCAAGTGGTATGGCCATGTACAAAGGATGACCGAAGAACGACTACCCAAGCAGATACTAGAGTGGACACCTCGGGGAAGACGAAATCGAGGAAGACCAAGAAAAAGCTGGAGAGAGGGGTTAGATAGGAAGATTAGACTGAAAGAGCTGGGGGACGACCTCTGGCAGGTCCGAGATCAGTAGAGACTGGAAATCGGAAGACGTCGAAGAACGTTTATTGACCGAATTGTATATATATTAGAACAAACCAACATCAACGTTAATTTAATTAAAGCAATAAAAAAACTCTATGGAGACAATACAACAAAAAAAAGTAGGGAAAGGAACGTCACATGGATTTAAGGTAAATAAGGAGCTTAAACAGGGATGCTTCCTGTTTAAAATATATTTAGAACAGGCGTAGAAAATCTGGAAACGGGAATGTAAGAATATGGGACTACCACTATAAAATTCGATCTTATATACCAAATGCCTCGCCTATGACGAAATAATTTTAACCCAAAATTACGAGGATCATAGGTAGTATAGTTCTATAGTTCTATAGTTCCTATAGTGCTTGTGTTATAATATATTATTAAAACAGAATATATGTGTATGGGTGGACCGCAACAAAATCTAATGCTGGAGGACAACAAGACTGTAATGAGCAATCTGAGAAATACAAACCCATTGGCATGTATATCACACAAGACGGAACAGCTGGCGAATCCATAAGGAAAATAATTATATGACGATGGAGAACCATCAGTTTACTAAACAGTGTGTTATGGGATAAACATATTTCCAAAAATATTAAACATCAAATCTACAACAGCATTGTTAAGAGCATAGTAACATATGGAAGCGAGGGAATTTCCCTCGGTATTTTTGAAGAGAAGAATGGTAATTCCTTTTTTTAAATAAAAATTATTTTGTCACGTACTTAAGTCAAGAACCTGAACAAATTATTAAAAAAATATTAAAATCTTTAACACCCTGTATCTCTAAAGTTAAGACGTTTAGGACAATGTTCATATGAAGTTTTTTTTTGAAAATATACACAAGAATAACCTCCTTAATATTAGCATGTTATTAAGAAACACCCTGTATAGACATGCTCACTAACCAAATGGATAGAAATTGTTCAAACCCTCCCCCGCTCTACCCTACATATTAAATATAACAAAATATTCCGATTTAAACAGCATATTGTTGTCTATTTTGACGGCTAACGGAAAGAAATTATTTCATACTTTTATAATCAAAAAGTTGTCCGCCATTTTTTTCTTCACAAAGTCGGTACGTCATTATGTCTTTAATGACTAAATAATTATTACATTTTTTGAATGAATACGGTGGATAAGTGTTCAACGGCCTAATCCGTCGAAAGTAGGCATCCTAGTTGTATTATAGCCTTTAACTGGAAGCTGAAAATAGGAAACTGATCCGGAAGACTAACACGAGACCCTTTTACTCTAATTACTAGCCACAAATTGTATATATTAGGGTCACAAATATCAAACGTCTGCTGCCTAATTAAAACCCTAAACTATTTTTATTAGAAAAGTTTTATTATGGTATTGGTAATTTTGAATTTATTGGCAGTCACAATACAGTGTGTTACAAATTAGGACTTCACCATTGGGATTTCGGAAACGCTAAGAGATACGAAGTCGGTTAAATTGGGCGAAAGTTGCGTAATTGTGGGCTCAATAATATGCCGCAAAAAATTCAAAAATAACTATAGGGACTTTCAAAATATTTTGAAAAATCTAAAATTTTGCGGTGAAGTTCTTATTTTTTTCTGACTTTGTTCAAAGAGAAGATAATTTTCACTTTCTCATTGCTACTTTTTATTTACATGGTGGCATTATTAGATCTTTCATGCGACGTTTCGTCTTTGGGTCAACATCATCGAATTATTTTTTTTAAATGCGGGCCTGAATCTTTTTGTTTAAATTATGAAAGAGGACCGAAATCTGCATTAAGTCGTATACAACAATTACTGGTTTTTAGACGTTTTGTTCCTTAAATTGACTATTTTCATTAAAATACTTCTAGTACGTTACCTGCACTCTGATAAAAGATAGTCAATTAATTTAGTTTATTTTAAATTCATTATAATTCGAAAATGTAAAACTCAGGGCCTCTTTTAAAAGTCTTAAAAAGTGCTGGCTTAGAGTCAAATTTTATTTTTATTAATAAAATTACTTGTATTTACGCTAAGTAGAAATTAGATACAACTATTAGTTTCAAATAACAGAAAAAGCAGTTGGACGTAAAAACAATAACAATTAACGACAAAAATATTTTTAAAAGTTTTCAGTTTTTTCGGAACAAAAGTAAATTACAGTAATGTGCAGAGGTATTTTGATGAACATGGTCACTTTAAGGAAGAAAACGTCGGAAACCAGTGAGTGCTGTATATCACTGGCTGGTCCTTTTTCATAATTTAAGTGAAAAAATCCAGGCCCGCATTTAGAAAAATTTAGTTAATGATGGTGACCTAAAGACGAAACGTCGCATGAAAAATCTGATGATGCCATCTTGTGGAGAATAGAAACTAGCAATGAGAAAGTGAAATGTATTTTTGCACATCTCTTCGAACAAAGTCAGGAAAAAATTAAAACCGGCATATTATTCAGCCAATAATTACGCAACTTTGCCCTATTCAACCGACTCCGTAGCTCTAGTGAAGATCGAAGTTGTAATACCCTGTTTAGAGAGGTAACGGGATGGCACACAGATGGTTAAATTAATTCCTGCGGGACTAAATTATACTTTAACTAGGAATGTGTAGCAATATATCAGAGTGCAAAATAGCTCCTTATTTTAAAGTTTATGGATATATCAGTTTACAGAATTAATTTTTCCAACGACCACATTTACATCAATCTAGCGATGTCGGAATGAACCCAAACAATACTTCAATGAGCTCATCTCGATACAATTATAAAAACATAGTATGCCGAGACAAGACCTTCTTGCTGGCCATTGGCCTTGGCAGCAGAGCACGCGTCTGTCACAGGTCTGTCATTTGACAGATTTCGCGTTTTACCTCATAGTTTTCTATAATTACGATTAATCTTTATGCGCTTTTACCTATTAAAAGAAATATGAACGGAACTAATTCGGCAGCATTCATTCAATCGACAGCACCTGCAATCAGAAATACTTCTATTGCAGCTATATTGAGTTTCCTATTCGAATAATCGAAATCTAATTATAATGCAACATGCACGTAATCGTAGAAAAAGTATAGTATTCAAATCGTCCGAAATCACCATTTCACATCTCTGATGAAATGCGTTACTCGCCTGCGATTTGTACGCAAGTTTCATCATCGTGCGAAATGACTATCATTTCGTGCTTGTTAAATAATATACTATTTCAAGTGCTAAGTTTGAAATAGTGACCATTAAATATTTCAGGTATGTTGAAAAAGCGTTGCATCCATCAAATTTCGGTGGAATTAAAAAATCATTTAGTAAACGATATTTATTAGAAGTGTGTAAATCAATCATATAGACGCGATCGAATAAGTTTACGACCGATTTCAGAAACGATCGAATATCTTTTCTATCGATCTTTTGTATTATGCATACATAGCACATCTGTCTTAATAGTTATCGGTATGTTCACCGCTTCCATTTAGCGAATGATTGGATCATACCGATCGATTGATTACCCATTCTGTTCTGATATTTTTATAATATATACGTAATACGGATCGGTTGGGATTATTTTATAATAGAGTTGTCCTTATTAAATGTACAAACGTATGCAATATATTTCCTTCGAGAGTGCTCAATGTTTCGACGCCGCCCGACATCACAAAAAGCAATGAATTGTTTATCTCTGTTGCTTTTAGTTAGAATGTTATTTTTTATTTCGTTTCAATATTTCCTATCGGTCATTCTCCGTTAAACAATAATTAGCGTATGGAAATCGGGTCTCAGTCTCGTCAATCGCGAGCCTGGATATGTATATTATTATTGAAATAAATTATTGATTAATATTAACTGGTAATAATTCGGGCAATCATACTTTCTACTGATACTATCTTTATGATTCAATCATTCACGATTGACACACCTCTAAAATTTATGGAAAGTGTTCGACAGTTAATGAATTGGATATACATTTCAGTTCAGGGATTTCCAGGAAAACGACATCGTTGGCGTTGTTGACATGTATTACATGATATTACAGACAACATATTATATGTTGATTAAACCATCTGGTTATAATAACTATAACTAAACTTCCATGTATTTCGATAATTAATAAAATAAAATATTCGCAAGTTGGTTGAATGACCACACCATCGAAGCCTTAGGTTGAAGGCTCCTACATAGGTTCCTAACTGCACTTCACTTGGTTCAAGGAGGTTACTCTCGACATCATGATATTGTAAACCCCCAAATGATACTGCAGTGGGAAGCTGTGTCATACTCCTGGAGTCGGCAGAAGCCTTTGTTTGTGCCCCATGTCGCGCTCGACTACGTTTCGTATGTTTTTAAAGAATTTATTACTCGAACGAAAAATATTACCTAGAATTTGGTGATTTATAGTGACTTTTATGTTATTACACTAGATGCAGTTCTAAAAATATGACCTGTTAATTCGAGGTTTCCGAAACAATAATTGCAAAATATTTTATTTTTCGTTTTAAACAAGAATACTTTAGAGCGAATTTTTTATAAGGTTTTGAAATTCGCCACGAAATTGAAAAAAAGACTGAAAAGGCAACGCAAAAGATGTTACTGAGAAAATCCAGACATTCATACGACAAAGGATATGACCAATTTTTTAAGTGGATATCAGAAAATACTGTAGAAAACGAAACTGTGCTGTTGTGGTACTTTAATGGTCTATCTGAAAAATGACATGACAATGAATCATTAGTCAACCTTTGCTGCAGAAAATTTAGCTATCAGCGAAACCTTACAGAATTGCCAGTTCTATGTAAATACAACCAAATAATATTTAAACGTAAATTTATTTTTTGTTATTTTGTTAATAAAGAATAAGTTAATCGAAAATTGTTTTTTGCGTCTTACTGTCAGCGCGGGCCATAATGTGTACTTTATACCCGCACGGGCATAAAGTAATCCATTATGTAGTTGGTATCTAAGGTATAAAAATACAATAATGTACTGGTATGACATATTATACACACATAAACCTCAAACTCTTGTCAATATGACAACAATTAAATTTCATAATATTAGGTTAGATTTCTGTAATTGTAGACAACGATATGTCTCGGCATATCTCTCCTAAAATCGATTGCATTGATCGATAAGAAGCGATTTTAGTCGCGTACCAAGGGACCTGTAGTATAGAAAATAGTCGATTTATAGAATTCTATAGTGCGCGGAGTTCCACTGGTGGTTAAGCCGAGGAATGATAACTCAACATGACTAGTTTTACCTAGTGTGTTCTCTAAACGTTTGAATTTTCTAAAAAATTGAAGATCAACCATATGAAAGTATATTTACACAATACTGCGTATAGAGGAACGCAAATGTTCAACGGCCTGACATGCGAAAGCTCGGTATCATAGAACAATTTGCTTGCAGGATATCCGTTAACCGGAAGCAGAAAATCGAAAACGGGTCTCGGGTATCAAAACGGCCCTTTCCTTTAATTAAATGCCCAAAATTATCTGTATATTACGGCCGCAAGAGTATTTACGAAATGCCAGATATCGGCATCGTGGTGATGAAGTCTGTTAGAGTTGAAAATACCTACTAGAACAAACTAATTGTAAATAGCTGTAACATGGTGTATTCGATACAAATTTTTATTTAAGACTACAGAATGTTGCATGCATTAATACAGTGCGTTTATTTAAGGTCCCCCCCCCCCCATATCAACATATGAGAATAACGAACAAACCCCTCCGATCTCAGCATATGAGAATGCTTTTCATTATATCGATACTTGGATTTTTATGTAGGACAACACTATTTAAAATAACAATTAAAATGTTAGAAATTATTCCAGTATACTTATTCCTTTCATTGTTGCTTACAATATAATCAAAGATATTTATATGCATTCTCATATATTTGCAAAAGCGTCGGGGATCTTTCCTTAGATCTTTAAGGTGATAAAATTCTCCATATAATCTTCGCTTTGCGTTAATAGGCTGCATTGGTAATCTTGAATTCTGTTTAAACATATACCACTTTGTTATATTAGCATCTAAAATATATCTTCTTCATCGGAAGATGATGACAAAGCACAGGTCCATGTTTATAACTCGATATTGAGAGACAAACTGATCGACAGGTAAGACAATGAGCGATGGTCTGTGCACCGTTATGGCCACTACAGTGCGGTGCGCCGTTGTGGCCATTCACTTACGCAGTTGTTTCAGATCGTCGGCTGTCCGACAGGAACAAATGCCAAGTTATGAAATCTGAACAAAAATAGTAAATATTGTTTTCTTTTTTTTTAATCAGACATTTTGTTTTAGGTTCGAATATCAAGAAAATATTCTGGGATCGTAAAGTACTATAGGATAGAACTTTCAAAATGAAGCATCGCAAGACCCATTTTTCTATTCAATTTTTTTACCATGATGTCGCTCAGTTGCCATTTTGACAGTTAGAACTGTAATTCTTGCGTGAAAAGGTAATTTACCTTCCCCTGTACTGTATTAACAACTTAATACTCGCTTCGTTCGATTAGCGTTATTTTAATACAATTTTTAATAAATAGAGAGCATTGAGAATATTCCAAATAATGGTCCAAACGATGCTATTGATTGTCGAAGACAATTTCACAGAAATAAACAATTCTTTTATTGGAAAGATAATTTAAGGAAAAATTCTAATACATACGTGAAATGAGAAGAAGCATCATAGTTTGTTTTTTTTAAAGATTTTTTTGGATTTTATATTTTTACTGCAAAGTTAAAAATCAGTTCCTAGGCTTCGTTACATTTTTATGGATTATTCTGTATTATCACCAAATATCCAATACAGAGTTCAACCCTACTTCTAAGATTTGTTGCCTATTGTCAATTTGTGGCAAGTAATTACGGGAAAAGGGTCTCATGTCGGTTTTCCCAACCGGTATTCGATTTTCTTCTTCGAGCTAAAGGATATTTGCCAACAGCAGATTGTCCGATTGTGTTCACTTTTCATTTATCGGGCCATTGAACATGTGATCTTAACTACGTGTAGCAGTGATTTTGAAATTAAATTATTGAATTTGAAGACAGCAAGCAAGAAAAGGCGAACTGCCTTTATAATTTTTTGCGGAGGTAACACGATCATGCTCCAACTTTTAAAAATATAGTGTGTTAATTAGATTTATTCTAGTATATTCTACAATTTAATAAAATTTATAAAGTTATGGAATCAACTTTAAATTAATATATTTAATTATACAGGGTGTTTTCTAACCTCTCTGAATGAAGGAGGTGAATCTTCATCTTATTTTAAGACGAAAATGTGGTATCAAAGTTTTATGCATATCGCTTCGTTTTCGAAATACAGGGTGTTAAAAAAATATTGTATTTTTCATTTTATTAATTGCCAAACGATATTCAAATGATATTTGTTAAACATAAAGGATTACAGCTCGGTGACATTTATCTCCTGTTTAACATATTTCAAATAATATCGTTTTGAATTCACGGCCACCCCGTTCTCCGGATCTGAATCCATAGAAGACCTTCGACTGCGTATTATTGATGGTTTTAATACGTTTCGCGCCAGTCCCGAAATTTTGTAACACGTCAGAGACAATTTAGCACGTCGTGTACATTGGTGTTTACTGGCTCATGGAGGACATTTGCAGCAATTTATTTGACTTTTGTTCATATGAGTTCATTATTCAAAGTTTTTAAATCATATGCAATATGAAATCATTGGCATTAATTAATAAAATGGAAAATACAACATTTTTTTTAATACCCTGTTTTTCTCAAATGAAGCGACATGCGAAAAACATTTACTCCATTACATTTACATAGATATACATCTTAATTTTCGTTTTAAAATAAGGTGAGGATTCACGTCCTTCATTTTTCCAAAGAGGTTAGGAAACGCCCTGTATATCATTTATATCAATTTGTTGTTCATGTCAATATTCCTTTAATGATTTTAATTAAATAAATTATAACATCTACTTGTCCAATGGCGTTTCACCAGAAGATTGCCCATCTCAGGAGGTTCCACCGGGAAACGTCTCGATCTATATATGAAAAACTATACAGAGGAAAATTTTTTTGATCGGACCATATGCTAATGTTGATGGCAACAACTCGGCTAAAATATTGTCAATTTGGTGGCACTTCCGGATATACGCGCATTTTAATTGCCATTGCCGGTGCAATTGGGTAAAGATGGATTATTCTGTTATTTTTAACTGTTTATTATTTGGCCGAACCAGGTATGAACAGGTAATGGCCATTTAAACCCACTGGTACTTAAATTAGCAGTTCACATTCTTTATTAAACTTATGGACTGCTAATTCGTAGCAACTTTTTGCACCTCCTCTTTGTAAATAGCAGTAACTGGTAATCAAAACGAACAGATTTGCCCATCTCTAATTCTGGGGGTATTTTAGGGATTTCGACAGTACCAACTGCTGTTCTGACTGTTGACAATGGTCCAGCTGATCGAGAATGGTTTACTGCACATGAATACATGCAATTATAATTGCCGGCGCAAGAGAAAAAATTGCCGACTCTAATACGGCTTTTAGCATATTTTCCAATTTTCAAAATTTTCCTATGTATAGTTCTCCATATATGTATATGTCGGCGTCAATTAGTGAAATTAGTCATTCCCAGAAATGCCTAGTCATTTCACGTATTGCCGTCAAATACTGTAACTCTACGTTACCTAAGAATACCAGGCATTTCTTGTAATGACGGAATTCTTTCAGTCAAACGCTGTACTTAACTAAATGATTTAATTACCCTGTTTGCCGGTTTAAGTCGAACACTGTACCTAATTGTTGTTAACATTTGTGATTTTTTTTTGAAAATGAAATGTTGAAACATTCAGAATTGTTTTATAAGAAGTTAGATGACTATTACTTCAATCAAAGTAAGAAAATAACTTGGAATATTACGGAATAATTGACGGAGGTAAGAAAATTCTTTAGGATTTTAAACATAACCTCAAAACACTGTCCTAATTACAATGATTGACTGAAACCTTCAAACAGGGTAACTTAAATCATTTAGTTAAGTACAGCGTTTGACTGAAATAATTCCGTAATTACAGGATTTGCCTGATACTCTTAGGCAAACGGTGTACCAAACGTAGAGTTACACTATTCGCCGGCAATACTTGAAATTACTAGGCATTTCTGGGAATGACCCACTTCGCTAATTGACGCCGACATAGTCGATCGAGGCAGTTCACCCTGTATGTCTGTACCCTATACATAATTTTCATCAGCTAATTTTTAAATAGACAGCTTAGTAAATAAGGCGTTTGATATTTGTTACCTAACGTAGCAAGCATTTTGAGATTTCTTTAGAACTAGGATGTCATAGTCGCTAATCCATAAGTATTTATATCGATACAAAATAACGATTTACAATTTAACATTCAGACAACTTTTGGCAGTTTCGTTCAACTTTGAAAACCTTAATTTCTAATCGCTGGATGAATGTAGATTTAAAAACAGTGAAAAATTGGTTTTAAAGTCACGTAACCTATAGCGGATCTAGTTTTATTTAAACTCCTTTACCTGTGTTAGTTTTCTGAAACACTGTATTCAATAATTAACTAACCAGAAAACTTTTCATGTGACATAGATGATATTGGCGGAGTACCTGATTTTCTCACAATTATGCATAAATATTCAGTAGGTCATATTTTATTTTAAAATTGAAATTAAAAATCAGCAAAATGTATATTTTTTAATGTTAAATCATATAAGTTTTTTAGCACAAAAATCTATCTATTCTTATATTAATACATTTAAAACTATACACATTGCTTTATTTTGCAAGATTTGAGGTTCGTATAAATATACCATCGTTATAATATAAGAGATGAGGTAAAATTATGATGATATAATTTATTTTTTGCTTGAGAACAAGCTTAAATTCTGACTCATTTTTAAAATAATTTAATTTTTCTAATTTTAGATAGAGAATTTTCCCAATGAAAAATCCCAGAGATTTAAAATATTATACTAAATCAGATTTTTCATCTTCACTGAACATTTTTGTATCTGCACAATTTACATTATTTTCAATTATCATAAATTTTGGTTTAGAAACATTTAACTCATCTTCTTACATTCAACCAGTTTAATATACAGGGTGGCAACTATTGAATTGATCATTATGGGTAACTTTGTAATGGTAATATTAAATTAGATAGTTAAATTAGAGAAAATGTGCAGTTTTTAAAGCTTTTTTAGAATTCAGAATCGACGTTGCCGAATTCTTTTTGATTCATGAGACACATGGCGATTTCTTAAAAGCGTCTAAAATTAATCTCTTTAATAACTCCAATGGTTTTGGTTTTAGAAAAACAACCATTAAATAAAAATTTTATATTTTTTTCTTTTCTATAACATAGGGATATCAGTTTTTTATAACTTAGATATTATGGTCAAATTCAATTTATTAAATACAGAACTGGATTTTTTAATTTTATTTCTGAGAGTATATTTGCCCCAAGCACAATGATGTATCATTCACTCAGTTCTATTTACCTAAGTTTCGACACAAATTATATATCGTCAGGAAAATTTTGAAAAATTTTTCAGTAGGGCCCTGAGTTTTTTAAATAATACATACCTGATATTTTTTCATTTAGCTGTAATGGAGCTAAAATTAAAAATAAAAATATTTCAATTTTAAAAAATTATATTGAACAACCAAAATAAAAATTGCTAAACATTTTTTTATTTATATTTTTACTTAATTAAAATGTCTGTACAGTTAAAAATATTTTCACTCTTTTATATGTACAGGGTGTTCCACTAAGGTGGGCGAGGTACGAAACAAGATGACAAACACAATGTATTGATGGCTAAACTCTAGATTGTTTACAGTCAGTCAGACAAGAAATATTTGAGGTAAAACTTAAATTGAAGTATCGCTTAAAGTTCAAAACAATTCTATACAACTGGTCCTGAATTAAAATAATGTAAAACAAATTTATATAAAACCATTAATTAAATCTAATACTAATTATAGGGCATAAAAAAGTTTTATTGGAAGCAATAAACATTCTGGGGTGGAGTTAAGATCCATTAAATTAAGCGGAACAAAATTAAAAAACGGAAAAGCTAATCTATAAAATTTTTTAATTATTCATTTTGATTCTTTTATGACTTAATAATCACCCAGCTTCTTAGGTTTGCGAATCATTTATCCTTTAATACTATTATAATTTAAAAATCTGCTGATGTAAGAAAAATAATGTTCTATAGTAATGGTGGTTGGTGGGTTTTTGATGTAACAAAAAATTGGTGTTTTCAGATGATTTAATTAAGTTCATAATATTCCATAATTAGTTGTTTAAATAAATATTTTGAAGTTCGCCATATATTTGCGCATTAATATTTTCTCTCACTCAGAGTGTGTGAAAATATTGGCAACATATGAAAAAAAAATGTTATTTTTAATTTGTGATTTCAGAAAAGAAAAACTATTCTTTATAGAAAGTTTTCTTTACATTAAAAATTCATAATCTGCTAAGGAGTGATAAACAATTAAGGAAACACATTGAAATGCATTATTTTAACAATAATTTATATGACAGAAAAAAATTTATTAGAGGAAGAAAGAAGGAAGAATCAAATTTAAGTCAACGGACAACGGCCATTTTGGCAGCATGGTCTATGAAGACCAGTAATTTTATTCAAAAAATTTTAAATTATTTTAATCTGTACTGTCTTTTTAAGTAATTAATTATGGTGTGTTTTGTATGGTTTTACCAACCACAAGAGATTTTGTCTTATTGCTGCTTCATTGCTTCCTACATTTACTGTGTTACTATTAGTAATTATCTACAATTATATGAACATCCTCAACAAAGTTGTAAGTAACTATATTTGTCTTGTTGGATTAAGAGCTTAACTCTGATTTCAATCAATTTCTTCTTATATTGTAGTATCCCTGATGATGGAAATAAAGATTTCCGAAAGCTTGGACCAACTTTAAAGAGTACACTTTCATTTGCTGCAAAGCCCAATATTTCCCAAATCGTTTTCCCTAACTAGTCAGCAACGACTACCCTTCCTATACATAATACTTTATATATACTTATTTATAGTTACTGTACACATTTCCTGGGCATTAATTGTTGTTCCTGTCAGATTCTGTGTCGACACAATATTTTGTTCAATAGTATTATTTATTATTTTGAAAATTGTTCTGCTAGCACCATAACTCAAAGTTTTGAATATTCTTTTTAAAAGTTTTTTTAGATTATTTTCCGCAATTTCTCGTATTTCTGACGGAGTACAACTTCCTTCCTGACTCATTTTTATTACCTTTAATAATATATTTATTTTTAATTATGACGGATGGGAAGAAGCTTGGTTGTGTTCAATTGTTTTTCTAATGGCATATTTGATACTTGTAACATTTTATTAAATTGTAAAAGTATTGCCAACCCAAAAAGAAAATATTAATTCAAATGGAAAAATTCTACGATATTTTTTAAAGTTTTTCAGACTTTAAAGACCCAAATAAAAAAAGTATTAAAAAATACACGGTTCATAAGACAATTAGAGTACTTGTACTTTAGAAAACTCCCCGATTAGCGGGTTACTTTCTAAATTAAACGCGTGCTCTAAGATAATGTCTTATGAAACTTGTATCTTAATATACTATTAAAAAATATTTTCCTTATTGGCTTCAACTAAGCCACCATAATGCTCAATGCATTTGACGAGGTATTTTCTAAATCTTCGAACAGAGTTTTCCATTTCAAATCATTGTACTTCGTTTCGGACTTATGTAATTATGTTTTTAATTCCCTGGTAAGTAATTATTACCCATAATAAGCACAATTTTTCTCGGTTAATAAGTCCATTTTTTAAGCAATTAACTTTTAAGAATCATATTGATGTTTATTTTGACATCTATTAATTTCGTGAGTGACTTGATATCTTGTACTTCTAAGAAGACATTACTTGACCACGAAGTCTTCCATATTTTGGCCAAGAAAAAATTGATGAGAATATTGTTTCTTCGCAGATGGATGTTATTTAATATTTTGACATTAAATTTGATTCTTAACAATTTGTAATAAATTTTTTGCACCATGTGAATTAACTTTACTTTACTCTTAGAATTTTAGCACATTTTCTACCTTTTTAATCACTGTGTAAGTATGTTTGTGATTTTTCCGCTGATTAGTAGTTTTTAAGTTAAGCAAAACTTTTTGTGATTAATATTTTCTTTTTCTAAAATAAGAAATGAAATATTTTCCCATACAATGTACATCATTTTTAGGGCAGCGACTCAAGTTTCTAAAATATAAAGGATAATGTAATGTATGTACGCTCCCTGGCAGAAAATTCCGCTGCTTCAAAATTTTTCTAGATAAACATCTAGAACAGTTTTCTGGATAAATCATATACTCTTCAGATAATCTTTAAGACTTTTTGAATTATAAATAATCTTGTGATTTTTTAACGCTGAAAAGAAAATCAATTCTTTTTAGCGGTTGAAATTTGGACAATAGTTCCAAAAGACCATCAAAATTTTATTATTTTGAACAGTATTTAATTAGCTTCATACAGAGCGTCTCTATAACAATATTTCTGAGGGAGATGAATTATTGCAAAAATCTTCTTTTTTTTTAAATCGGACACCTTGTATTTGATATGTTTTGCTAATGGAGGATCGAATTTTCTATTTAATGATATTAAGTGTTCCTATACCCATCTTCAATATTTTCGACTTATAGCGAAATTTAAAAATTATCTTATAAAAATATATTTTTATGTAGTTGGCTGTGGAATGGATTCAGAATCAAAATAATGAAAAATTCATTTGACATTATGTCTGTGTTGTTGTAAAAAAATAGTTAACAAATAAGCAATTTATTAGTAATTAAATAAACAAAATTAAAATTACACATCAACACCAATAAAATAACTAATAACTAAATTGTTTGGTCTTAAACATTCATGAATTGTGGTGATAACATGTTCATTTGTCACCTTTTTCATTTCTTCCCCTTCTAGATACCCCAGAGCTGTTCTTAGTCAATTTTCTAAATCTTTTCTTGTTGTGACTGGTGTATTGTATACTATTTCTTTAAACCTACCCTATAGATAGGGGGGGGGGGGGAGATCTGGAGACCTTAGGGCCATTTCCAGGGACCTCGATCAAACAACTTTTTCTCATTCGTAGGAGCTGCATCAGGATGAAGTTCATTAAATTTTCTGCAAGTTCTAGATAAAACTCTACCACACTCCCCATGAATATAAAATAAACTCTAAGCTCGAATAATGTGAATTAGTTAATTTTTATTACAATAACACAGACATAACGTCAAATGGATTTTTCATTATTTTGTTTCTATGAATCCATTCCACAGCCTACTACCAAAAAATATATTTTTAAGATTAAATTTCGCTATAAGTCCGAAATTATTGAAGATATCATTAGATAGAAAATTCGATCCTCCATTAGCAAAACGTATCTTCTACTGTTTCCACGTTTGACACTACCGGATTAAGAACTGTTATATTTGTCGTTATTGTTCAATACAATTCTTTGTTGTTTTTCAGTGTGGTAAATATAAGTATTGTTTGTGGAAAAAATAGGAATTCTTGACTCTAAATGGTAAGACCATGCGCAGTTTTCAGCAAACTTGATAAAAATATAGACTTCTGAGTTACGCCCGTCGATTTTTTACTTATCCTAAGAAAGACATACTATGAACCCGATCTGCTGGTAGAATAAAAACATAAATTGACAGAAGATAAAAAGAGATGGGGATTCTACAGATATAATTCCCATATTTTTATAGCGACATGCCGGTCGACATATTCATTATTAGTGTGGAGATGATATTTTATTAAGAATTTTTATTATTGATAAGTTAGCCCATAAAGTTTACGCCTCAAATAAACCGAACGCCCTACATTGTTCGTGCCCTCTAACTTTTAATTAAATTTAGTTAATTAACGCAGTTTATGCGTGGCAAGAAAACAAGTTTAGTTAATCTAATGAATAATTTCAAATTTACAATGTCGTGAATGTTTAAGAGTCTTGTTGACATTCCAATTCTCTAAACCTTAAGTGAAACGGATAGTTCTTAAATAAAATGGAAGACATTAATTCCGACAATTCCTTTAACGGTCGATTAATGTGTAATGATTTTGTACACAACAGTTCTATTCAGGGTTGGTACGAATTAATTCACATGAATTAAGTCAGTGATTTAATTCGTGAATTGATTCAAAGGACTTTTTCAAAAAAAACTAAAGACTTAAATCACGCTCTTCCTAATAGGATTTTTTTGTGTAGTAATTATCTGTGTGAGTAAGTTTAACTGAAGACGAGCAACAAAACATTTTGAATTGGGCTGCCGAAGAACTTTATACAGTTTGTCCCAGCATAAGCGAATTTATAGGTATAAATGAATTTTGGAATTGAAATTTAACCATTTAGGATCTAGGTCTACTTAATTAGATAATAAAATTTAACATATTTTGATTTGTAATAAATCAAGCAGGCCTTGACCGAAGGGTTATTTCTATTTTCTGTTTAGGTAAAGTGCGTCTTCTTCACAAAATATAGAAAAATTTTATAAAGAAAATTGCTCGGAATTCAAAAATCATGTAAGGTACCGAATTTAACCATCAGCCTACATTAATTTTTTTGCATTTTTTTTAACCCCTAAACAAAAAATAATTGTTCATGGTATTGAATACATTTATTAGGAAAGATTATTTCAGAAATAAATTTTGATGATCAAATTTTATTTCCTAGGCTAATATGACAAACTATATGGAAATTGAAGAAATTAGAAACTCCTTTCTAGGGAAAATATTGTATGAAATGAAAAATTCACTGTAGGTTATTAAATTTGGTACGCGTACATAATTTTGAATGCTGAGAAACTTTTCATAATAAAATTTTTCGATATAAGGCCTGCTTCATTTAATAAAAATCAAAATATGTTAAATTTTATTATCTAATCAAGCAGGCCAAGATCCAATATGGTAAGATTTAAAAAAATGTTGTGTCATCTACACCTATAATTTAATTTCGATTATCCTAGGACATACTGCAGACAGTGTTGTTATCAAGCCCTTCTGCAAATGATTTGTTGTCTCAAATGGTGAGAGATGACAAATATCGAGAGAAGGATGTCAGCATTTTCACAGCTATAGTACCTGCGGCGCAAGATTACATAAAACATCCGATGACAGCAGTAACTTATTCTGCAGATACGGAAAGAAATTTTTAAAAAGTCTTACACTTACCGTCAGCACACTTATCTCATCTTTCTTGAATGCACAAACATCGTCTGCCGACGCACATCTTCGCGGACAGTATGAAGTATCACGCCTCAAGAAAGACCTGGAAGAAATTTTGGCTTGGAGTGACAGTAACCAAGTCGATTTTAACACTAAAAACCTAGGCAGCAGTTTTTTCTAAAAAGGTTAACATTACAGAACCGGATATAGTCATGGACGGACACGTAATCTCACTGGCTCTATCTATTAATTTGCTGGGCGTCAATCTGGTAGGAAATATATCTTGGCACAACCACGTTGTGGCAATCACCAAGATAGCTTCTCAGAAACTTGGTGTACTCTTCCAAACCAGAAAGTTGTACATACCTCAACAACTTTTGAAACTATACAAAGCCCAGATTCGACCATCACTGGAGTATCGCTCTCATGTCTGGAGCTCTACACCCAAACATACTCTTCGTCTACTGGATTCCATCGAAAGGAAGGCCATTCGTCTGATTGGAGACCACGAGCTGACGAAGAACCTCGACAGCCTAGAACATCGAAGACAGGTTGGGGATTTGACTCCCTTCTACATATATTTTCATGGAAAATGCTCAGCTGACCGTGCCCTCTTAATTCCGCCCAGAGCGGCGAATAGTAGAAATACAAGACGAACCACTGCCGCCCATCCATATGTGGTTAAACTTAGTACTCCTCGAACTTCATTATTTAAGAATTCTTTCATCTGGAGGACTTCATCGTTATGGAACGACCTTCCCGAGGTCATTTTTCCCAAGGAATATAAGTTCCAACGATTCGAAACCAACGTGAATCGCTTTATTCGCACACGCACCACTCCCCCCAGAGTGCCCTAAAGGATTTTTCCTATAGTGCTTGTGTTTGATCATAAAAAAAAGTCAAGACTTGACTTTTTTATAAAACTCATGACATTCTAACTCTGATTATATTGAAATATTTCCAGTATCAGCGACACATCTAGATACCGGCTGCATCCGTGCACGAAGTGAAAAGATATATGTATATAAAATATAATACTTAACAGAAAATTACATGATGTGAGATATTGATAAAGTGATAAAGGAAAATAGTCCAAAGATGCCTTAGAATAATACGATTTAACTAATTTGGCGCACCATGTTTCCTTTCAAAAAGCAATTTCTAAACTATTTAAATCTATTATCAGGAAGATTCATAATATATCATATAGAGTGCGAGTTTGTAACTTGGAATAAAATCAATAAAGCCAGTTATAGATTTGGTTTTTTAAAAATGTTTGGATCTGGTATTAATATTTGAAGTGGTGGTCTCATAGAGCTAGAAGTAGTCTTACCGGTTATGATGCCCATTATCTAGCTGATTGCTAGGGAAAATAATATTTTGAGTTCATATATACAGCTTCCTACAATAGCGCGTAAGGCTTCCATAGTCCCTATACGAATTAAGTTAGGAATTTCATGCATAATATGCAGATTTATACTGTATCATAGGATGTATTTCAGGAAAATATTTTTCCATATGCAGGGTGGCATAAAAATGTGTGATAACGTAAAGTTATATTTTTTCAAATGGGACACAAGCACTTTTATAATTGTCTAAATAGTACATTATTTACCGAGTAGGAAATGTCTAATATTCCTGGACGACTGTGAAGATTGCTAGCTAGCAACACAGAGTCCAGGAATGTGGCTTTTCCTACGAGGTAAACATACTATTTTTCCGAAAATCGTTTAAAGATCGACAGATATTGGTTAATTTTGAAAAAATTGCGAATAATTTTATTCACAAATAAATGATGCTTTGAAATTAGTAATAGAAGTGGTTGCGTTACTATGGACACGTATTAATATTGAATTGTCAAACTTGACGCATATAAATATAATTGTTGGTATTTCCGAAAACAAAACAGTATAAAATGATGAGTGATGATGAATTTCCCGTTTCTGGGACTCCTCTAGAGCTGGTTGAGGCAGTGAATAATGCTTCATTAGAATTGTTGCCAAAGAAATCAAGAGAAAAGTCCGATTATGCATATAAATGTTTAATGGACTATCGCAAGAGTAAAAACATGAGTTCTTTCTCGGAAAATGTTGTAATGACATACTTCCTAGACCTTTGTTTAAAGATGAACTCTTCATCTTATGGGAAAATTATTCAATATTGAAGTCAACCCTTACAATTAAACACAATGTAGATATATCTACATATTCAACACTTCGTTCTTTATTGAAACGGCAAGCTCAATGTTTTAGGGCAAAGAAATCTAAGGTTTTAACGAAGGAAGAAATCGACAAATTTATCCAGGAAGCTCCAGATAAAGAAAATTTAATGATTAAGGTAATTTACTAGGTTTTAATTTCTATTTAGATTTCACATTTATTTATTTTCAGGTGGCTTTAATATTTGGTATTTCTGGGACCGTGAATGGATGAGTTAATCCGAATGACTCTACACGATGTAGAATACCTAGAATCTAAGCTTTTAATTAGCATACCTGATTCGAAGACTAGCAAACCAAGATCATTTGTAGTTAATCAGATGTACTTGAATGTTTATCGAAAGTATGTTTCGTTAAGACCAGAACATATGAACAGTGACCGATTTTTCTTTAAATATCAAAGCGAAAAGGTTTGTTTGTAGACAAGTGGTAGGAATACATCAATTTAGAAAAATGACTAAAATAGTTGCTACTTATTTGAACTTGGTAATTCCGACGGAATATACTGGCCATTGCTTTCGTCGGTTCTGCAACAATATGGGTTGACTCTGGTGCCAACATAACTAGTTTAAAGAGGCATGGCGGATGGAAACCATCAAACGTTGCTGAATGATATATTGAAGAATCTCTTAACAATAAGATTGAGGTGGAAAATAAAATTTTCACAGTACAAAATATTCAACAAAGTAACCCTACTATCTCGCATTGTTGTCCAAAATGTTTCTCATAGTTCTAATAATGTTCCTCCAATTTTCAATAATTATACTAACTGTCAAATAACTGTGAATATAACAAACTAATTTCAAAATGTATTCTGCAATGCATTGAGGTTTTCAAAATATAAATTAGTTCCTTATGAACAATGTGTTTTCAATCATTAATGAAGAACACTAATAACTGTATAAGTAGGAAATATCACTTCCTTGCAGTAAGGAAATGAATATTCCCTAACAGTTATTTTCCGTTGCTTAGCAACGACTAGTGTAGGAAAATATTGACTTTTCCTTTCAAAAATGTTATCAAAAATGTCAATATTTCCGAACGATTTTCGGAAAATGTTATTTAATTTGCTTTGGTAGTTTAAGAGCAAGAATTTCAAAAGTAACAAGGAAACCACCGGATTCGGCGAGCTTTATAATAAGGGGTCTAGAGATACTACGAATCTAATAGTGTTTATGTATCGTATATAGGGTGTTCATAATAATGTTTCAAAAACGACACATTTGTTTATTGCTTAAATAGCATAGGCGCCGAGTCTGTTTTGTAAAGACAATACATGTTCAAAATGTCTTCCATGTTGATCTCTGCATAAGTAAACACGTTATCCAACAGATCTGTTTACATAGCATAATAATAGCATAAGCTCTGGATGTTATATACTATTCTAAGTGAAAACACCATTTAGTCATATTGCGATATTAGAGATAAGGATGTAGGTATATTACTATCATTATTGTCATACGTCACTTTATCATTATCGTTTCGAGAATTAATAAATAATTTAGTATTATTATATACATTGATCTGAACATTAACCCTAAAATTGTATTATTTAGGTCAGTCAACAAACCGTTATCGCTGCTTTATTTAAAATCGTTTTGACTTTTTAGCATCAATTGTTATTTTATATTGTTTCCTTTCTCCTAATGGATTTTGTTTCCATTTCCATTATCCGCAATTTGATAAATGTCGAAAAAGAATTGTTAAAAAAGTATGTTAGGAATTTCCCGGGATTATCATGCAAGGAATAAAATCTGTATCGAAACTAAATAGTAAAAATGTTTGGCTTCTGTTGACTAGTTGATCGGTGTTATTGTACGGAGTAGAAACTTGGAGCTTAAACGATGAAGCTTGAGTCATTGGGGATGTGACTGTATAGACTCATCCTAAATATACCATGGATATCTAATGTCAGCAACATAAAGCAGGGAAGAAAGACAGAGATTCCGGAAGGTACAGGCAGGAAGATAACAAAGTGTACAAATAGGTCTATGGAGGAACTGTTCCATGCGGCAATGGACAGAGACATATATATTTTTTTTTTGAAAGAACAATCTTTATTTCAAAACAATTATGTACATTCACCTGAATACTATACTCTAATCAGTGACTGATAGCACTGGCCTCGAGCATCAATACGTTATAAATTCACAATGCTGGACATATCACTATTTAAATCCCTAAATACAATTTCACTCGCTTAACAAATTGACATAATTTTCTAAAATCTCTAATGTCCTCTGGTATTTTATTATAAGCCTTAGCCGCTCTTACTATTGGGTTATTCAATCCTACATTCGTCCTGGTAGTTACACAATTTACAGTGTGTACATAAAGTAAGGAACAAATTCATTATCTAGGAATCTAAAAATATTTCGGAAAAATCCTCGGACACATGTATAATAATTTTTAATGGCGCATTTTTTCCCATACAAACTTAATATACAAGGTGGCTCATGTAGTAGATATGACATTATCGACGATTTTTTTAAATGGGAACCCCTATATTTTAGTTCAGATCTGTAATCTCCAAGAATAGCTGATTTCAATAACATAACACACTTAGGGCCTAAAATTGATAGTTTCGTTACTACAGGGTAAAACAAATAATTTTATTTAAGATATTTTTAATTTAAAAAATGTAAAAAAATTAAATAAGCTATTTAATTAAGTGTTGAAATTGTCCTCCTTCTGCTGCCTGACAGTACCCCAAGCGATCAATAAATTCTTTTTGGACTTTTCTTATGGTTTCTTCTGAAATGTTCCTGCATTCTGTTGTTATTCGATTTTTTAAATCTTCAATATTGGCAGGTTTGACTTTATAAACAACATTTTTCAGGTGACCCCACAAGAAAAAGTCCAGTGGTGTAAGGTCTGGAGACCTAGGCGACCATTCAACAGGCCCACGTCTTCCAATCCACTTGTTCGGAAAAACTTGGTTTATGTAATGGCGCACTACTGCTTCATAATGTGGAGGTGCGCCGTCTTGTTGGTACCACAAATTTTCATCTAGAATTCCTGGATTATTTCTACTAGGGTATAAGTTAACTAGCTTAGGGATAAGAAAGTTCTGAAGAAAATGAAGATGAAAAATGCGCCATTAAAAATTATTATACACGTGTCCGAGGATTTTTCCGAAATATTTTTAGATTCCTAGATAATGAATTTGTTCCTTACTTTATGTACACATTGTATATTATTTGGAGATCTAGTTTCGTGACTGTGCATGTTATTGGACAATAAGATGTTTATATTACATCTTTGGTTATTTTTTAAAACTTTATACACTAATTTTACCTGTTCTAATTCTAGAAGCATCTCCAATTTTGGTATTTTCAACTCTCTATATAAAGTTTTTGAACTTGTCAACCAATCATAATTAAAGAGAATTTTTAATACTTTATTTTGGAACACTTGGACTGCGTTAAAATTAGTTCTCCCACATGTTTCCCATATTGGCATTAGATATCTAAAGTGTGACAGGAAGAAAGCATTGTACACATTCAATTTAGTTTTATTGGTAAGATAGTTTCGACATCTGTATATTATAGGTATCATAGGTAGTATTTTGTTTGAGAAATACCTAATGTGTTGAGACCAGTTAAGATCATGTCAATCACCAAACCCAGATACTTTAGATTTTGTACTTCTTCTAAAATTAAGTCATTTATTTTAATATGTAAATGGTGTATTTCCTTTTTTTTTGTTTAAATATCATTTCGTTTTGTTTACATTTATTTTTAGTTTATTATAATATAACCAATTAAGATATAAATTTAGATCATCATTTACCACATTATTCAATACCTTCTACTCTTCTCACTGGTATACACTAATACTGTATCCTCGGCAAATTTAAAATGTCTAGCTTTGAGATTTGCATACCTTAAATTCAGAACATAAAATGAATACAGCAGAAGTCCCAGTACTGAACCCTGCGGCACTCACTGCTAAGCACTAATTTAGAAACGTAATCGCCAACCTAAAAAATACGATATAAGAAGAAGCATATCAGTTTTATTATTGTTTAATATTTTGGATTGGGAAAACAGCTATTATTTAAGTGAAATGATTTGCTCTCAATAGCATAGTTAATTATTGTTGAACCAATATACAAAGTCTTAAAATACAGTATACCTATTAATTAAAATTGTAATTCTCCACCAGGTGACAAGGGAAATTAACTATAGAAAATCAAATGGTTGTGATTGTACGTACCACAAGAATGTCGGTTGTAATATACAGGGTCCGCAAACGAAGCGTGAACGGAAGATTAAATCGTTATCGAAGAACTTATCAACAATACGAAAACAGCTTGAGATATTGGATTAAAAGCGGCATGTTTTAAAAGTATTTTACATTATACAGGGTGGCCTAAAAAAGTGTGACAGCATAAAATTATATTTTTTTAAATGGGACACCCAGTATTTTATTGCATATTTAGATTCGTATTACTATCGTTTATAAGTGCCTCAAATTTTATTTAATTTGGTTACGTAGTTTCGGAGAAATAAATTAAAAACTAAAAAAAAAAAGTTTTGCAGTCCTGAATAAAAAAATCAAAAAAACAATCCAGAACTATTTTTTTAGCCTCGGCATTGAGTGAAATTTATGATAAGAGGTCTAGAGATACTATGAATGTAATTGCGTTTATTTATTTTATACAGGGTGTTCATAATAAGCTTTCAAAAACCCCCCATTTTAAAATAATTTTTCTCAAGTCTTTCAAATGGAACACCCTGTATATTTTTTGGCAATTTGACGTAGAATTCATAGACAATTTTTTTTTGTAATACAAGCATATAAGTTATATCCAGCCGTTTTCGAAATAATTATAAATATCATAAATTATGTTTTTATTGGGAAATCTTGTTATAGGCGACTAGACTAATAATTGTAAACTAAAGTAAATGTTCAAAATAGCTTCATTTTACTAAATTTAATGAGTTTCCTCTAGTGCCAACATAACTCTTAATTCATTTTCTTCATTAACAATGGGTTTATCTCCTTTTTGTGTACGCAATGCTTCCCGTTGCTACAAATCTTTGCAACAACTTCTCGAAGGCTTCTGATCTCGGCTTTCTCTCAATATCTGGATATCTTTCAGCATACACTCGGCTGGTGAGGGGGCAATTTCTTGCACATTCACCCAGTATAAAAATCATATTTACCATTTCTAAAGTTGTAAAATTTTGTTGTGTAAGTTAATACTTAATTTCGACGACTAAATAAATGTAAATGATTTTATTTTGCTGTCATAGTGACAATCTAAACAAAAAAAATTATGGCAACTCGATTAAGAATAAAAAATAAAATAAAATAAACAAAAGCAGCAAAAATGTAGGCTTTTAAAAGTTATATCGAAATAACTTAAATAGGGTAAACTCGAAGAATAAAAGAACATTTACTTTAGTTTACAATTATTAGTCTAGTCGCCTATAACAAAATTTCCCAAAACAACATCATTTATTATATTTACAATTATTTCGAAAACGGCTGGATATAACTTATATGCTTGTATTACAAAAAAAAAGTGTCTATGATTTCTACGTCAAATAGCCAAATAATATACAGGGTGTTCCATTTGAAAAACTTTAGAAAAATAGTTTTCAAATGTGACGTTTTTGAAAGCTTATTATGAACACCCTGTATAAAATAGATAAACGCAATTAGATTAATAGTATCTCTAGACCTCTTGTCATAAGTTTCATCCAATGCCGAGGTTAAAAAATAGTTCTGGATTGTTTTTTGATTTTTTTATTCAGGACTGCAAAACTTTTTTTTTTTAGTTTTTAATTTATTTCTCCGAAACTACAAAACCAAATTAAATAAAATTTGAGGCACTTATAAACGATACTAATACGAACCTAAATATGCAATAAAATACTGGGTGTCCCGTTTAAAAAAATATAACTTTTACACACTTTTTTGGGCCGCCCTGTATAATATAAAATATTTTTAAAACATGCCCCTTTTCATCCAATATCTCAAGCTGTTTTAGTATTGTTGATAAGTTCGTCGATAACCATATAATCTTCCGCCCCCGCTCCGTTTGCGGACCCGGTATAATATCTGCGTTAGTGTTCTCCTGATAAAATATTCAATACATTAAAGTTGTGTTTCAACGAAGTTTATTTCCTAATAATTGTAAAAAGATTCTTATAGCTAATATTTTCAGCTTCAAGCTCTATAATTTCATTCATTCAACCATTAAAAGGAATCTATAAGTGTGATAACTAAATAAAAGTTATGTAACATCATTTATGAGGAGTTTACTCTACAGATGGCAACGCAACTGCAATGCGATCGCAACTTCATTTGAGTTGCTCTTACGTTCCGACTGGAATCAACTGGTTTGAAATCTCTTTTCACGTGAGCAAATTGTCATCTTCGTCTGATGAAGATATATCCGCAACATACTTTCTCGTTAAAAAGAATTTAAAAAAACTGAGCGTCAATTTTGTGTTTAGCCTTTTTATACCAAAAATTTGACACATAGTTCGCACATGATTTTAGCAATTCCTCCCCAGGCATTTTCTTTGATATCGTCACGGCTGTAAGATGGCTTAGTAACATCATATAAGCATGTGTGTGCTTCAACAAGGGTCATAAAAGTTTTGCTGTCTCGTCCGCCATGACATCACGATTTTGGAAGCAACTGGCGACGGCTACGCGGTATGCAGCACTGCAGGCAACTCATAATTAATTAGTCGCGTTGCATTAAGTCAGTGGGAACACGTGTATTTAAACATTAGCGCTATGTCGCGTTGATGTTGCGGTTACCACTTGCTTCGGTGAGAACAAGCCCTAATGGCGACGCGGTATTTTCATTTGTACGAGGTGTTCGCATAATGCATCGGAATACTTAGAGAAGGGATTCTACATATTAAAATGAAGGTAGTAAGTCATACAACATTCAATACTTTTCGAGATATAGTGTTCTTCGCATTTTGCTGTTAGTTTTTAAACTATCCAAATGGTATTTGACACAGTGACTACGCTGAATGACTTCATTCCGTTGTAAAAACGTTTATCTACTGTACCACTAGAGGCCGCTGAGAGACCGTTCATGTCATTTCAAAGACAAAAAAATATACCTAATTAAAAGGGTACTCTTTATTCGAGTCGATAGACCATAGCGTTTAGGCGTCACACTGCAATTAAAATTTTCTAAGCAGCGAAATCAGTTTTTAAGAATCAAAAAAAGGATTGAGTTTTCATCTTTTTCTTGCATGACTTACTACCTTTATTTTAACACATAGAATCACCTCTCCAAGTATCCTGATGTATTATCCGAACACCCTGTATATTAGCGATGTAGAAAGATCAACATATACAGTATGTCCACGGATTGAGTTAACAAGATGCAAAACTTTTGTATTTTGCATTTTTCGAGAAAATGTTGTGTGTAATAATATAAAAATAGGAAAGGCGTCAACTAATTTAAGTTTAAACATACAGGGTGTCCTAAAAAAAGGAAAAACCGAGGAAAGATTTTTTAATTTGCATTTTTCGAGAAAATGTTCTTATTAATATTTTTTGCATACAATAAAAATAAAAATCGCTTAGACTAATTTGAGTTTCAACATACAGGGTATCCCAAAAAGGAAAACCCCAGAAATTGCAAAAATAGACACACACAGGAAATATATAAAATATTCTCTATTTAATACACGATTAACAATTAAAATGAACAATTATTCGAAAATATCGCCAACAACTTCTACTTGTTGCCGTTTTTCACTAAAATTATAACTTTTTGGATTTATACATCTATTAGACAACCTGTATGTTGAAACTCAAATTAGTGGACGCTATTCCTATTTTTATTACAAGCAAGAAATGTTATGAAAATAAAAAAGTTTTTCCTCTTATTAATAATCCGTGGAGATATTGTAGATATTGACTTGATAATCAAAAGTAACATTCGGTAATTTGTAAAATAGGAAAGAGGTGAATTCAGCCTCATGCGATCAGTATCTCGTAATAACTTAGTAATAATATCATTAAATTTAAAAAAAATCTTATTTTAAACTAATTAATCTCGCACTTTAACATAATGAGGCAACTGGTACAATAGCCAATAAAGCTTATCTTTTAAGGAAGCGAATTTCTATTTATTTTTAAATAATGATTTCCACTACTCAACAAATTAATGTATTTCCTCAATAAAGCCTCGGAAATTCTCGTCAAAATTGAAAAAAATTCGTTTTCTTAAATTAGGAAATAAAAATTGATAATTAACCCTCCAGAAACTCCCAATAATATTTATACTGTACGTGTAATGTTATGTTTTCATATCAAAAAACTCTCTAATTTATAGCGAATTTGCAAGTAAATAATTTCTTTCTAATAAATGAGTGTTTTATTTTCGAAACGGAACTCTTTATTTTACTGTTACTGGAATTTCGATCATTTAAATTAAGATCCCCGAGACTTAAAAGTCTCAGTCACAATCCCCAGTGACAATTAATTGAAATGTATATTTTTTTCTAAAAACTCCTCTAAATGATTAAAAGAATACGAAGACTTTAGAAATCTCCTAAAAATAAATTTCGTATTGTATAGAAAATACTGTAAGCAAAATAAAATATACAAGTCGTTTTAAGAAAAATCTATAGAACTCTCCTTTTAGTACAGAGGACCAAGAGGGAGGTGACAGCTGTACAAATACCATGCTATTAATCCTATAAATAACCCAAACATTAATAGATTTTGGCCGAGCCTTCTAAAATGGAAAAGATTTCCGAGCTATATTTTTTATGGTCCCCTCGGGTTTAAGTTATTTGCCCTTTTAAGTGCGGTCACTTTTTCCACTCTTTTGGGGAGTTTCTATTAACCTATTTCGTACAATGTTGTTGAAAAAATATTGTAGGTGCGGTTAAACTAATTTCAATATCAAATTAAAACTTTAATAGTACCTTCCTGTTTAATGTAGTGTGATGTTAAAATTTTAACGCATATAATAATCGAATAAACACGAACAACAACCTCTCGAAGTGAATTCGGTCATTGGATGGGATAGGACAATACTGAATATTGAAACAAAACTTTTCTTCTTTTTTGATTATGGTGATCCTTTTATGTTTATGTGATAAATATAAAGAAAAGTAACAGAGAAGTGTGGCAACCCATTAAGCATAATAAGAAAGGACTCGACGTCAAAAAAGCTACTGGTCCAGACGAAATTCCTATTATAGTTCTCAAGAGATGCGCCGATGAACTAACATCAGTATTTTGTAGACTTTTCAACTTATCCTACAAAAAAGGAATATTTCCATCTTGCTGGAAGACGGCGCGAGTCCAGCCTATTCCAAAGAAAGGTAAGAGAACCCTGCCTAACAACTATCGACCAGTCGCATTGCTTTCAGTTATATCAAAAGTAATGGAGAAAGCTATTAACCAACATCTTCTAAAGTACCTGGAAAGCTTCAATATTATCAGCGATCATCAATATGGTTTTCGGAAGTCTAGATCAACTGGAGATCTTCTAGCCTATGTCACCCATATTTGGAACAACGCAGTCGACCATCATGGGGCTGTTTCACTGGATATTTCTAAAGTTTTTGATCGTGTTTGGCATGAGGGGCTTCTAAGTAAACTGCGATCCTATGATATGCCCAGTCGATTTTGTGCATGGTTGTCTAGCTTTCTTAAGGACCGCTCTCTGCAAGTGGCGATTGATGGATTTCTCTCAGACACCTTCACCATCAATGCCGGTGTTCCCCAAGGGTCCATATTGTCTCCCGCTCTCTTCTTACTCTACATTAACGACCTTCTAGTGAAAACTAAATATCCGATATTTAGTTTTGCTGACGATAGCACACTTATCTCATCTTTCTCTTTGAATGCGCAAACATCGGCTGCCGACGCACATCTTCACAGACAACATGAAGTATCACGCCTCAACAAAGACCTGTATAACGAGATATACCTCTACCTATAAATATTAAAGTGCGGTCGTGAGGATTATCGTTTCCTTGGAACAATGTTCAATTCAATTCAATTTAAAGTTGACTTATTTAATTTTTTGGGGCACAAACAGAATACAACTTATCCAAGATAAGGAGGGCCAGGACAGGGATCTCGGAAACCGTAAGAGATACGAAGTTGGTTAAATAGAGGTAAAGTTGCGCATTTACGTGCCTAATAATATGCCGTTTAGAAAGTTTTTTTGAGATAAAATGAAACACGATAGAATATCA
The DNA here is from genome assembly GCA_963991005.1 of Barypeithes pellucidus. Taxonomy (NCBI): domain Eukaryota; kingdom Metazoa; phylum Arthropoda; class Insecta; order Coleoptera; family Curculionidae; genus Barypeithes; species Barypeithes pellucidus. The sequence continues at coordinate 36,308,537 of OZ022556.1, forward strand.
AACTTTTCAGCATTTGTAAAATTATGTTCCATATTTTCTGGAAAATAGGAAACCTCTTAAAACGATTTCCAACGATCACAATGGGAATGTCAAGTGAAATCCCGAATCAACAGAAGTTTGAAATAATGTTTCTGTATTTTGCTCACTTATTTGTGGTTTATTATTAAATTATTTGTTATTTATTGAACTAGTCCAACATAAGTAAAAATTTAGAGCTTACTTATGAGATATTATTTATAAAATTAGGAGAAATACAGGACCGTCCCAACATTTTCTGATGTTGTTCAAAAAACCTTGGAAACGTCATTAAACCACAAATTCCAATATCAGAAAAACAGGACCGTATTTTAAAAAGGAAAGTTGATAATGGGCCTTCGAAGACGACTCGTCGGATTACAAAACAATTAACGCTGTTAGATACAGCGGAAAAAGTGGCAATGTAAAAGTGTAATTTACTTTAGAATTCGATCTCAACAAACCCAGGAAAACAATGAAACGATTTTTCAAAATTTCGTTTTTTTCCGGATATCTCCGGAACTACTCGGAATTTTAAAACTTTCTAAACGGCATTACGTAAATGCGCAACTTTACCTCTATTTAACCGACTTCGTATCTCTTACGGTTTCCGAGCTCCCTGTACTGGCCCTCCTTATCTTGGACACGTTGTATACCCAAGAGGAGTGTGCGCAATTTACATTTTCTTACAAGTTCTATAACTAACACATAGAATGAAAGGTTTCAATACATATTTTGTGTAGCATTAAATTAAACATGAGAAAAAAAATTTATTAAATTATACAAAGAAAAATTCGAAATTATTGAGGCACAGTCACTGGTATTGACATTAAAAATTGAATAAAGGCAACCTTCGAATGGTCTTATATAAAAAGAATATATCGTCTAATGCCTTACGATTTTCAAACTTAAGATTCTGAACATTTTGCGCAATAATTTAGAAGCTTATATTTCAAAAAGTAACCTTTCACACCCAGATAAATATCACCTGGAAAATTCTTTAAAAGAAACGCAATATTTTAATCATTCTTTTGTAATTTAGGTCACGAATACTGCCAAAAACCTTCCGCTAAATGTTTCGCTTTCATAAATTTTCGTAAAGAACACTAAGTACAGGGTACAGGGTATTAGTTAATGAAGTGCCAATATTTTTGAGTGTGAATACTTTGGTGGTTATTTTAGGAAGAAAATTGCTTGAGAACATATTGGTGGTTCGGGCTGTTAACAGAAACGGTCATAAATATAAAAATTCAGCAGGTGTGCTATACCCATCCCAGATTGGTCTGGTACCCACTCCAGTATTTCCGAATTCCAGATTCCTCTAGTGCCTACCCCATTATTTCTGTTCGAAGCCATAGTGACACCTGCAGAACCTTCTATAAACAACTATAAAGAAGTCCTTAACATCGACGTTGCTGTATTGCAAGCCGAGACAACAGCGATGAGAAATATGATGACAGCTAAATCAACAGAAGAACTAACATGGCTCAAGGAAGTTTCTCCAATATTTCATTAATCCACATTGAAAATAGTTCTGTAAAAGATAAAATAAATGCAGTCATCAATCAACTCGCCGACAATAAACTAACATTAGGGCAATAATGCACCTACGTATTATCTGAAATATCGATACCACGTGTCTACTATATTTCCTTCTATTATCTACTTTTAACATATATATTTCATTAAAATCATACCGGACTAGCCCCCCCTACAAAATAATTTTAGTTACGCCAATGAGGCCAGAATCATCTAAAAGTCATAATATGTTCTTATAAAGATAATTTGGTCATAATAGTATTTACATAATATAGTCATTCACATATAAATAAGAAATACTTACTATTAAAAGCAGATTATCACATCCAATAAGTTAAATTCGTAATAATTCCAAAAACTTATTTCGAAATTTGGCTCTTTTTCTTCTTGGGAAGTTTCCAAATAACAATATAATAAAGGGGTCTGAGCTAAGTAAAAGTCTATTAAGTAAGTCGGCCTTTGTATGTTTCCTTGACAATTTTCGAGTTTGTTTTCGTCTGATAGACTAAACATGTTCTTCGGAAAATTTTACGATAGATGATATGTCATAATGGGCAAGCTTAAAACCATGAATTAAAATTTTTTGGAGGGCAGGTTAGGAAATTATATAACAGGTATTCATGGATTAACTATCGTGCGGTTTTTCAAAACATATTCTTGAATTTATCCGTGTGGATATTAAAACCCGATGATAAAGGCTGTAAAATAATCGATCGATCAAATACGATACCCATTTTACAGAAATTTGTAAATAATCAACTTGTTATACTAGTAATGTCAGGGCCCAAATACGTGCTAAATTGTATCTGATTAAAACAAACATTAAAAAAATACCCATACTGGTTAAAACGAGGTCCTCGACATCGGCCGTTGAAAAACGTTGCTCAAAGGCGACCCGGCGTTGTTACTTCAGTATGTGTTGCTATGCGAAAGGGACACGTGGCGTCGCGCGTCCCTTTCCTTTCAATTCCTACGTGTTTCTATACGAACTTTAAATGATAAGGTATTTCTGCCTTAATAAGAGTTGTTAAATCTACCATTTGTAGCATTATCCGCTTTTTTGTTCTGTTGTGATGTTTAATTTTATGATTTTAATATTGATTGTATTGCAAAACATCGTTTTCCACCGTCATTTCAAAAACCTTCGTTCTAAACGAACTCTTGGAAATTCAAACCGATCATATGAAAACGATGAACGATTTCACAAAACCATTGAAGATCAGCTGGGACTCTGATAAATAGACTAACAGTACACCGACATCGTTTGACAAGGGTCTAGTTTGGTACACCGATGGACCCAAGACGGCCAATGGTGTGGGCGCAGGTGTATTGGGGGAAAGACCCAGGATGGATATAAACATCCCACTGAGTAACTACGCCATAGTATACCAACCGGATATTCATTCCATGCAAGCTTACGTACAACAAAATCTTGAAAGGGGCTACCACGTCTAAAACATATACATCCTATCGCACAGCCAAGCTGCTCTTACTTCTACTACTAGACTCCAATCGCTTTACTTCAAAACTCTCACTGGAGTGCTTTAATATCTTACAAGATCTGGTGGGCCTGGCGGAACAAGGTAGAACTCTTGTGGGTTCCCGGGCACATGTTAATTATTGGACCTCTTCGGAAAATTTCACGATAGATGACATGTCATAATGGGCAAGCTTAAAACCATGAATTAAATTTTTTTGGAGGGCAGGTTAGGAAATTATACAACAGGTATTCATGGATTAACTGTCGTGCGGTTTTCAAAACATATTCTTGAATTTATCCGTGTGGATATTAAAACCCGATGATAAAGGCTGTAAAATAATCGATCGATCAAATACGATACCCATTTTATAGAAATTTGTAAATAATCAACTTGTTATACCAGTAATGCCAGGGCCCAAACACGTGCTAAATTGTATGTGATTAAAACAAACATTAAAAAATACCCACACTGGTTAAAACGATGTTATCGGCGCTGTAGGTAGTAATACTCTTACGATAAGACTATTTTCTTAAAGAGTTAACTGAACGTAAATTACGTTACACATTGATGGGCATTTTTATTTTTAAGACATTATCTTCGGTAATATAAATTCAGTTTTCTCTGTAAGACATCGTTTGCTTCCTTCAATTACCTTCATATTTTAAGGTGCATTTACATTTGATAGTTAGCGCATGATATTTATGTGAGACAGAAATGTGAACAGTGAAAAATGAATATCAGAAATATATTTCTACCACCAGTTATATGCATGCGTCTACAAGGGTCTTATAACGACGAGGATATGGTTTCGGTTTACACCCTTTGAGGGATAAACAACTCACATTCATAGCTACGTTCTAAACAAGTATCCTGAAAAACATTTGGGGTATTCTTATAAATACTATAATTTTCCATTGTCGTGTTAATTAAACAAGACATTAAGTAGCTTCGACCATTCGGAACATACTTTTTATAAGGCCCTTATTGAGACGCCCGTCTTTCTTACCTGCTTTGACGTTTGACAGTACCAGATTAACAATTGTCATATTTCTCGTTACTGTTGAATACAATTTCTTGTGGTTTTTCAGTGTTTGTGTATTAAATTTAAGGTTTAATGACGTTTCGAGGGTTTTTTGAACAACATCAGGAAATTTTGGGAGACGGTCCTGTATTTCTCCAAATTTTATAAATAATATCTCATAAGTAAGCTCTAAATTTTTTCTTATGTTGGATTAGTTCAATAAATACCAAATAATTTAATAATAAACCACAAATAAGTGGACAAAATACAAAAACATTATTTCAAACTTCTGTTGAATCGGGATTTAAAAAAAAAGTAGGCGCTTGAAACAAAAAAATTAAGATGGTGACGCGTGATTTGTTTCACTTGACATTCTCATTGTGATCTTTTGTGAGCGTTTTAAGAGGTTTTCTATTTTCCAGAAAATATGGAACATAAATTTACAAATGCTGAAAAGTTTGATATTCTATCTCATATTTTATTATATCTCAAAAAAACTGTTATGTGGTAGTTAGAAGATGTTATTTGTGCTTAGAGAATAACGGAAATAATTTGTAACATCTGATTATGTTGTTCCTTACTTTTTTCGTTGTTCGTTTTATTACTGTTTTGGAATGATTTTTGTTCACTTATTTGTGGTTTATTATTAAATTATTTGTTATTTATTGAACTGGTCCAACATAAGTAAAAAATTTAGAGCGTACTTAGAGATATTATTTATAAAATTAGGAAAAATACAGGACCGTATCCCAAAATTTCCTGATTTTGTTCAAAAAACCCTCGAAAGGTCATTAAACCACAATCGTTGCATTCGGGAGAAAAAAGCTCTCAAATTCCAATATCAGAAAAACAGGACCGTATTTAAAAAAAGAAAGTTGTTAATGGCCCTTCGAAGACGACTCGTCGGATTACAAAACAATTAACGCTGCTAGATAGAGCGGAAAAAGTGGCAATGCAAAGTGCAATTTACTTTAGAATTCGATCTCAAAACATCCAGGAAAACAATAAAACCATTTTTCAGAATTTCGTTTTTTTCCGGATATCTCCGGAACTACTCGAAATTTTAAAACTTTCTAAACGTCATATTATTAGGCACGTAAATGCGCATCTTTACCTCCATTTAACCGACTTCGTATCTCTTACGGTTTCCGAGATCCCTGCACTTGCCCTCCTTATCTTGGACACGTTGTAGTACGACTGTGTCAAATGTTTCGTAAGCTGGATAATCTAAGTAAAAAATATATCGAGTCGCGTCCGACGACTGTTTGTTTAGCCATTACGCCGATCAACTTTGTAATGAGAATGAGAATATAGTTGTATTAATAAACACATGTATATGTATTTGTATTACTAATAAATTGATTTGATAGTCTAGCATGCAAGACCATACAAATATTTCGTTATGAAGAAATGGAGTACAGCCCAAAATAGAATTATTTTCATTAAAAAGAAGGAACATAAAATTGCCTAAAAATTCCAAATTTTTAAGCTGACAACAAGTATTTGTTATTTTTAAATTAGTTATTTTAAAAAATTGTGAACGGCTTTGTAATTTATTTCTAAATAACATTTCTTAAAAAAACTTTCCATTTAAGGTCATTTCTGTTATATCGGGCGCGGCAAAAGTTTGGAAACGGTCCGATACTTCCGGGTGGTTAGGTTTTCGAAAAAAAGTTTGGGACAAAAGTTGCGTGGTTTTTAGTTTTCAATCGATTGGCCACTGAATCATCCCTCAACCCCGCACCCCTACGTGGGGGATGGGGGTGACTTTGAAGGGGGTTGAGGGATGATTCAGTGGCCAATCGATTTCAAACTAAAAACCAAGCAACTTTTGTCCCAAACTGTTCTTTCGAAAACCTAACCACGCGGAAGTATCGGACCGTTTCCAAACTTTTGCAGCACCCAGTATATATTTTTTTCAATTTCCCTCCAAATCCGTAAGGATGAACACCACTGTTTAATGGTTTTGGGATTTCCGAGGACGCAGGAACGATTTCAAACATCGGCTGTTGTTAAAAAAAAAATAAAAACTTTCCTATATGCCGCGTAAATTCTGCCTGTCACTGTATAATATATAGAAAATAGAAAATTTCTCCAGATTCGACCAATTATTTTATCGAAGAAAGTCATCTACTAATAATAAAATTGTTTCACAATATAATCAATGATGTGGTATGTCCTTTGTTATATTGTTGAGTCGGTTGTTCGTTACAGTAAAAACTTTTTCAGTATCTCGAGAGTATCAAAAATATAATACGAATTCCTGCAAAAAGTTTGCCGCAGTAATATCGGCATAAAAGTGAAATAAAATACAGCCCAATTTCCGCCAGTCCGATATCTCGGATTTGTGTTTACTACTGCTTCCTTAAAATAGGATACCAGGATATTATTTTTGTGGAATTATAAATTAAATTGATAAATAAAAAATAAAGTTTTGGATGTTACCTCTAACTTATCCAGTTTTGATAAAATTTTAGTTATAATTTCAATGCTAAAAATATTTTTCTTTAGATACCAGATACTTTTAAGTTAAGGAACATCCCGGGAAGTCTATTTTATAAAGATATACAGGGTCTTATGGAAGTGATCTATTATATTTAAGTGGGTGACTCCCTGGGTGTAATAGAGAAAGTCCATATACTTGTTTCCTTGATGTGTCTAAATACTTAGGTAAAGAATACCCATTTATCCCAAGTGTTGCCGTAATATACATATCTGTTTTCAGTTAACAATTGAGTGTAGGTCAGTAAGCGAGCAGTAATGCCTGATCGAAACGAGGTCCTCGATATCGGCCGTTGAAAAACGTTGCTCAAAGGCGACCCGTCGTTGTTACTTCAGTATGTGTTGCTATGCGAAAGGAACACGTGGCGTCGCGTGTCCCTTTCCTTTCAATTCCTACGTGTTTCTATACGAATTTTAAATGATAAGGTATTTCTGCCTTAATAAAAGTTGTTAAATCTACCATTTGGAGCATTATCCGTTTTTTTGTTCTGTTGTGATGTTTAATTTTATGATTTTAATATTGATTGTATTGCAAAACATACGTTTTCCACCGTCATTTCAAAAACCCCCGTTCTAAACGAAAATGCAAACAAATCATATGAAAACGATGAACGATTTCACAAAACCATTGAAGATCAGCTGGGACTCTGATAAATGGACTAACAGTACACCTCCATCGTTTAACAAGGGTCTAGTTTGGTACACCGATGGACCCAAGGCGGAGAACGGTGTGGGCGCAGGTGTATTTGGGGAAAGACCCAGGATGGATATAAATATCCCACTGGGTAACTACGCCACAGTATACCAACCGGATATTCATGCCATGCAAGCTTACGTACAACAAAATCTTGAAAGGGGCTACCACGTCTAAAACATATACAATATACATCCTATCGCACAGCCAAGCTGCTCTTAAAGCTCTAGACTCCAATCGCTTTACTTCAAAACTCTCACTGGAGTGCTTTAATAACTTAAAAGATCTGGTAGGCCTGGCGGAACAAGGGAGAACTCTTGTGGGTTCCCGGGCACTCTGATAATGAGAAAGCGAACGAACTAGCTAGAGCTGAATCCGCTGAAAATCTCAGAGGCCCTGAACCGGCCTTCGAGATATCAAAACCGTCAACGAAAACATTAGATAGATGGGCGCAAAAACAACATCTTTCTCGATGGCAAGGGTTACCTGGTCAAATGCACGCACGGGCCGCAATAGGAAACCCATCGAAGATGCCGTCGAGTAGGTTGATGACCATTACGCGGCCCCAGTTAATACAGGTGACTGGTTTACTAACAGACCACTGTCACTTACGAAAACACCTTTAAATGCATAGGAATCTTCAATGGACATGTTGAATGCAAACTGTGCGGCGAAGAGGATGAAACTGCCCTCCCATATCATATACAGCCGAAAAGTGCTAACTCACAGAAGCGAGAACCTCTCGCATGACATACTTGGTAGAAGCATATTGGACCTCGTAGATCTCATTAACAATATCGGGGTGTACAATAGGCTGGAAGGACGCAGTGATAGAAGTTCGGGCTGCTCACCCGCGTTTAACCAACCAATCAGCCATCGAGTCCAAGAGGAGATGTTAGTCAATTTCGGAGGCCCAGTATGAGTGAATAATTAAAAATTTGCCCTTTTATTATATTCCTGCTACAAGAATATTCCGCAGTACGTACAGCTCAACTTCCCGTCATCTTAATATCAAACTTTTTGCGGATAACTATTTCCTCTTTTCCATATAATATTTGATACCCTCGGGTTATTGAAAAAGTTTCTGCACTATGAAGTATAAATAAGACCCAGACAGATCCGCAGAACAAAAATGAACAAGTTAATTTCCGTCGAATGTCTTGTGGGAATATATCGTGTAAAGAAATATTCATTTATCAATAAAGATATGCTTTTAATTTGGACAGACTCACTTACGATAAATCACATACTGCGAACTAAAGAACGACAAACCTAAAAATTACAAAATTGATAATGTTTATCTACTAACTTACTAGGAAACGCCATTTTCTACCCCGAAATAAAGGAGGAAAATGATTTGTTGTATTACCTGAACTATGAAAGTTTCGTGGTTTCGCCATGATCTCTAATTGAATAGCTTGCTATTGTCTCAACAAATGTATTCAAACTCGGCACATGTGACATGTACGATGTCAGCCTCGTCAAGAAGTTATAATGCAGTTTTTCTATAAAATGTACAGAGAAGCCAATATTCAGCTACCTCAAAATTTACATGGATCTTCCTATGTTCAACTTAACGATGCATCACCCGGTATACATTTCTCGACTTCATGTATTTCCATATTTTGTAAAAAGTAGCACGACACAGCTACTTTTTAGTAAAGTAGTATAGTCTGGAAATAAATTATATATACGAAAAACTAAATTTGGTATCAAATAATTAATAGTTTCTCATTTATTAAGTATAGATTTATAATTAGTTGACATTTCACTCGTAATAAAGCTATAACAATTTCCTATATTTACTCTTGAAATAAATTAAGTTGTTTATGCATAATTTATAGGAGACATATTAGTAAGTTTCATATTTAATCGGAACTGTTTATGAATTATTTCAATTACTTCGTTTTACCATTTGAACAAGAGACAGTGCTGTCGAAATAATTATTATCATGGTTGTTTTCACGGACAATCACTGACTGCCATAAACCTAAATGGTCGATTCCATTATGTAGACAAGAGCACATAATAGGATCGACCCTTTAGTTTTATTGCAAGCAACCATTCGTCGTAAAGAAAGCTTTAAAATAAAATTGTAGTGACAATCTCTATAAATTGTGGTATTATTTACTTAGTTATTAAAATGCATCTTCATCTAATAAAGGCAATGTAAATTATTATGTTAGGTAATAAATAATTAAACACCTATTATCTACTACGTTTCTTTAAGTATTTCATTAATTCCCATGCTAATGACCGATTTTATCTATTTATCGCTTTTTATTTGTCCTTCGCGCTCAAAAATTGGCTTCAGAATAGAGGTGTGTCATTCGTGACTGATTTGATCACAAAGACCGTATCTATAGAAAGTATTGAATGACCTAATCCTTACTGGTTAATCACTCAATCATTTCGATGATCACTACTGAGTATCGAGCGACGCAGATCAATTATTGTTCACCGAAGAACGAAGTATAGGACATACTAAAACAAAATGAAAAATAACACATCTAAATTAAAAGCAACAGAGACAAACAGATCGGTCTCCCATCTTGCTTCGCTGTTGTTGCGGTGCTCTCTAAGCAAATGAAATGTAATGTATTCTTTTGTATATTAAATAAGACATATTCTTACTCTACAATAATCCCAAGTCCCCAATATTATTAAATATCAGAATGCTTAATTAATCGTAAATGGAACGGACCAATAAATATTGAGACTGGTGTGCTGTGCATGCATAATACAAAAGATCGATTCAGTGATTCAAAAGATCCGATCTTTTTTGAAATAGGTCATTTACTGATTCGGTATTTTCTAAATGATTGATTTGTATCATTACTTCAGAATTCAGAATGAAAAGAATTTATTGAGTACACCTACTTGAACTTCCTTCGTTCTAACAGATTATGTCTCTGAATGATGCACTAAGGATTTTTCAATTAAGATCTGTGCTGGTTGGTAATTTTGATTATTGTCCCTGTATAAATTTTTTTGCATTTCTAAACTATCAATAATATAATTTATACAGGCTTAATTACAGGAGAACGAACAGTGATATTAAATTCCGGTTCTTTTCGACAATCGATAGGACTAAAATTTATCTATTTGACTGTACATTCCATATATAAGGAGCGTCATCATCTGTGGGGTGACGTTACTTTTAAGTTTTTTTAGAAGGAACGGAAAAGTGAATATTATTATTTATTCCAAGTTTCCAAAAAATTTCAAATATTTTTCTTATAATATTCCAGATATCTAAATTCAATTGTTTGGAAAATATTTACAAATAAATGTCGAAAACTTAAAACTTACTTTAATGTCCAAAATGTCGCCTGACAGTATCCAAGCCTCTCTGACAACTGAGAAACCACAGTTTGCAAATGTTGATGAGAAATAGCGTGAATAGCATGTAATTTTTGTTTTCAAAATCCTCCAAAGAAAGAGGTTTGGTACGATATAGTACGGCAATGTTTAAATGACCCCCAAAGTACAAATCTAAAGGTGTTTGATCTGGAGATCTAGGAGACAATTCAATGCCTCCTCTACCTTCTATTCACCTTCCAGGAAACGTTTCATCCAAATAGTTTCGGACATGTATACCAAATTGTGGTTGCTCTCCATCTTGCTGAAGCAAAATATCATTCCGTAATATTTGATCGTTATATTGATTATGGTATAAAGTAATTAAATTAGGTATAATTCCCTTTCGAAGTAAATGTAAGTAAGAATTACATGTCAAAAATCAAAATTTTTATATGCCGATCATCATTTGCAAAACGTACTTTAACAGTGTTCAGAGAGGTTTGGAGATTGTCATGTGATGATTTTGAACATTTAGATACATCACTTTTGTTTTAAATTATTTTTTATGTAAATATTGTTATTTATAGTTATTTTTTAAAATAATGTTTATTGGTTTTCAAAATTTAGGTATTTCTCAATATTTCCGAAACAATTAAATTTAGATAATATGATATGGTATAGAAAAATATTTTAAATTTATTGAGAATTAAAAATAACTAATGATATACAGGATGTTCCATTTAAAAAAAAATAAAGTAACGTCATATGACGTTATTGACATATGAAATGCACAGTCATATTGTAAAATTTGGGTAATATCGATTGTCGAAAACCCGTTCTCATATCACTGTTCGTTCTCCTGTAATTACGCCATTCCAGAATATTTTCCCAACCCTGTATAAATTTGCCCCAGGGCACGTTCATTGCTTAATGAGAAAATTTTTTTAGTAAATATTCAGTAGAGTAGATAACTAGTATCTAAACACAGTTAATTCTCCACAAGACACAAGGGTTCACCAATTAAAGGAGTAGCAAAAGAAATAATTGATCAAGTTAATCTTATTTCTTTATTGAAATATCTGCGGAACTTTTTGCTGTAATCCGTATTATATTTGATACCCTTGAGATATTGAAAAAGTTTTTGCCTTCTGACGTTAAAGACGAACCAGATAGAGTCGCACAATCGAGTGGATTAATTTATATTTTCTTTCCGCTACGATTTGTTGTTGACAATCAAAGAAAAGAACCTGCAAAATCGTTCTCAGTTCTTTATAGGATTATTTATTTTTCTGGTTTATTCGTTTTTTTTTTCTTTTATTTATTGTACAATAAGAATATAGACTCTTATATAAATAAAGATCCTAGAAATATAAAAGCACATGGTTGTTAAATCCATTACATAGAATATTTTAAAATTTGCGCCGTAGAAAGAAAAGTGCCCCAACCCAAATCGTATTGTTATACATCTTGATCATCACAGAAATTAATATTCACTATCTACACCAATACAATCCTTTGATTTCCGGCGTTCTTTTATCTGATAGGAATGGCTCAGTTCTTCAATCATTATACACTAACTATCGTGCAAGCAACGTGTTCGACACTGACTCGGCAATTGTTTATCATTTTTTGCGGGGGTAAATCCACACTATACGCTCAACGTCTCGGCAACCAACGGACAATCAATATCCATAAGATTCTATGTAACATATTTTGCCGAGCCGGTGATTTGCCTGTGCCGAGCATATGCCTTTCTCATCTAGTGAAAACTGGTCTTTAGGCATTTAATATTTTACAGAATTTACCACTATTCTAGGACGCGTTACAAGAAAATATTTTTGAATAAACATGGTATCCAAAAAAATTGTGACATTATTGAGATATATTTAAAAAATTAGTTTTGTCCCACTTATTTAAAAAAAAATGAATAATAGAAATATTGCATTGTTGATGAAATTATACAAGCTGCTTATTTAATGAGGTTTAACAGTTTCGTTACCTAACGAAGTTTGATTGATATGCATTGTTCAGGGTGTCAAAAATTTACTGTCGAACTTTTCGAATTTTTAAGCAGTTTTTATCTCATTTTCAATTGGAGCCCCAGTATATTTTTAAGTAATTCGCTGTAGAATTCAAAATCAAAACATTCTTCCTTATTACACCCATATTGTAATTCCCAACACAAGAATTATTTACAGAAAACTCATTTTATCGTTAATATTTATAATATATATAATTTTTATTCATTAATATTACCATTGGAATAGCTGCTAAAATGAGTTTTGTGGACATAACTCGTAATATATTAGGACTTGCGATAAGGCTGTAATTAGGAAAACGTTTGATTTTTAATTCCACATCGAATGACATCAAAATATAGGGAAGGTTCAATTGAAAATAACAAAAATAAAATGCTTTAAAATTAGAAAAGTTTCACACTAAGTATTGGATACCCTGTATAATTTGTATCAATTAAACTTGGCCAACAAGACTGTTAAACCTTATTGATTAAGTATCTTGTATCATTTTATTGACGAAGCACTATTTTTATTTTTCATTCATTTTTAAAACCAGTGGTTCAAATCTGATTTTTTTTAGGTATTATTTTTTTCTCTTGTATCACCGAACCCATTCCAATACAATTTTAGACGTATGTAAGCAACTATAAGTGCCTGTTCTCACCAAAGCAACTGGCAACCGCAAAGCAACATCAACGCGACTCACCACTAATGTTTAAATACGCGTGTTCCCACTGACTTAAGGCAACTCAACTGCAACGCAACTAGTTGCTTATGAGTTGCCAGGCATACCACGACACTGCCGTCAGTTGCCTGTGTCATGGAGCACGAGACAGCAAAAACCCATGGAATTTAACCGGATCATTATTTAATTCCTGTGCCACTATATACGAACTATGTCTCTTTTTATGGTATAAAAACGGTTAACCCAAAATTGTCGCTCAGTTTTTTTTTAAGCTTTTTAACGAGCAAGTATATTGCGGCTATATCTTCATCTGACGAAGACGACATTTTGCTCACGTCAAAAGAGACTTCAAGCCAGTTGATCTCTGTGGGAACGCAAGAGCAACTCATCTGAAGTTGCGGTCGCATTGCAGTTGCGTTGCTTTGGTGAGAACAAGCGAACAACTCAACTGAAGTTGCGGTCGCGTTGCGGTTGCCAGTTGCTTTGGTGAGAACAGGCACTTATAGTTGCTTACATTTTAATTAATTAAAGCATTTTTAATAATTTAAAGCATTTTATTTTTGTTATTTTCAATTGAACCCTCTCTATATTTTGATGTCATTCGACGTTTTGCTAATTACAGCCTAATCGCAAGTCCTAACATATTACGAGTTATGTCCACAAAACTAATGTGTTTCATATAACGTCATACTTTTTTTCGATATCCTGTATATTCAAGAACGCATCCTAGGAGACTGGTAAAGTCAGCAAAATATCAAAAACCTAACTCGATTAACAACCAAGCTATCGAAGATGGAAGGTGAGCAGCAGGACCCGGTATGTTACCTAGTAGTAGGGGAGGATATCCAGAGAAAGTAAGGGAAGTGCCACTTACTCGCCTTTGGCGTGCATTATATTGACGCGTAACGATAGTGTGTGTGTTGCTTGACCGTTCCTCTATAGGTTCATCCACGAGCTGCCACTGCCTAGTAGCCCTCGTATTTATGAATTAAATTTACAGAATTCTAAAAGTAAAAACAAGAAAATGTAAAGTTCACCTTTCGTAAACATTAATCCTTAAACTTTTATATTCAGTATAATGCCACGTTCTTAAAAGATAAAAATAAGCCTGAATGCAAAAGTTTGTTTCCGGGCTCGCTGAAGTGTGTATTAAAGACGTTCATGACAAAACATTCGAGGACATAATAGCCTGCTGAAACAACCGTAACTAAGTAGGTACGATTATGCCACTATAATAGCAGCTGCTTTGCATTCGAGAATTCTGCACAAATGTATATCGTAAGTTGTATATCCATAGAACCTTTGCAGCAATATAGAGAATAGGTATGTAGATAACACCACAACATTTAATATATTATGTATGTTAAGTCTAAGGATAAACCTAAGCCAAATTCATATTTTTACCAAAATGTCTAAGAGGATTCCGTAGCTACCCGCATTTACAGTATTCATAATATATTCCTAGCTCTTCCGTCGACTGGCGTGGATCTCCGAGAGTAGCGTTTGCCCCTGATGTGAAAGAGAGCGCATCAGTGGGAGACTGACCTGGATTATTAATTGCTCTTAGAAGAAGGAATACTATACTAAATTTCGGTTTATAAAACACTGTCATTTTTTTTTAAAAACTCTTTCGACAAAAATTGTTTAAACTTAATTATGGAATATTGGGAAGTTAATATATTATTGGTAAATTAAAATATAAACGATTTTAAAATACATAGTATATACAGGGTCCTGCAATAGTGCGTCCGAGTTCCATAGCTCCTATACGAATTAAGTTTGGAATTTCATTCACTTGCCGTTGCATAGTATATCATAGAGTGAATTTCAGGAAAATATTTCTCCATATACAGAGTGGCCCAAAAAAGTGTTATAACAGAAAATGTTATCTTTGTATATGTAACACCTAGTATTTTATTGCATATTTAGGTTCGTATTTATGTCCTCTATAAAGTTAGTTTTATTGCCATTGAGATTTTTAATTTACTTTATTCTTGTAATTTAGTTGTTATACCCCTAATAAGCGTTAGGCAATTTTTGCTTTTGATGTTGCCTTTGTATAAGCTTACTTCTATTTTGGACAAAGTATGAGAATAGAACAACCCAAATTCAACAAAAGGCTAAACATCTTAATAATTAATATACATTTCTTATTATTAGATATTGTTACTAAATAAATAAAAAAAAAACAATATTTATATTGTATTCGTTTAATAATAAATATGGGGAAAAACAAATAAATTAAAAATCTCAACCTCAATGTAGTTTTAAGTACAAAAATGACAAAGGAACTTACTCTCAAAATTGCCCAATGAAGTTTTAAGTACAAAAATTACAAAGCAATTTACTATCAAAATTACCCAATGAAGTTTTAAGTAGAAAAATGACAAAGCAACTTACTATCAAAATTGCCCAATGAAGTTTTAAGTACAAAAATGAAACAGCAACTTACTATCAAAAACGCCCAATGAAGTTTTAAGTACAAAAATTACAAAGCAACTTAATATCAAAATTACCCATTGAAGATTTGAGTACAAAAATAACAGAGCAACTTACTATCAAAATTGCCTAATGAAGTTCTAAGTACAAATATGTCGAAGCAACTTACTTTGAAAATTGCCCAATGAAGTTTTAAGTACAAAAATGACAAAGTAACTTACTATCAAAATTGCCCAATGAAGTTTTAAGTACAAAAATGACAAAGCAACGTACTATCAAAATTGCCTAACATCTTGCAGGGTTGGTGAAATTTTGTTTTCATTTATATCAAGTAGGTACCTAACATTGATTTTTTTTTAATAATATTTGTTATTTGAAAATAATTCGACAAGGAATAAAGATATCGATTTACCATTTTCTGGAAAAATTATGCTCACTAATAATATAATGTGTCATGCTATTTCAATTTATCAAAAAAATTTAAAAAAACAGAATCATGGGTAGACGGCAACCCTCTAAAAGATGCAGTGTGAATTAACGATTACTATTATAGTCGAGTTTTTAAAAAGTGTAAAATTATTTTTAAAACAAGCCTAAATTGATGAAATCTGAATATAGGTTAGGAAGGAAACATAAACTTTACATGCTTACCACACCGTTATTATTGGTGATAGGAAAAAAGTCTTACGAACAAAATTTCGCAAAAATTAATGATATTTTTATATCTGTTATTAAATGAAAACCTTAACGGTGATAATTTGAAAGAATTTTAATTTTTAGTTATATTTGCAATACTTGCATTTTGGAGACGTGGAAATATTTTCTATCAAATTTTCTTGGTTGATTTAGTCTTTTTTCCCCAAAGACAAGGTTTATGGCTTCCATAATATCGTACCTCGCCGACCATAGTGGGACATCATGTACAGTATATCACGCATTGCCTACCCAATGGAAAACTTTTTTATTTGTGGGTTTATGGAAAAAGTTATTCTGCATAAAAACTCCTGCTTGTACAAGACAAAAAAACTAATCAGGAGTTTTGCATAGATTAACCCTAAGATTATAATACCATAAAGTCGTAAAACAGACACAAATATGATATGTTTTTTTTAGATTGTATTAAGTATGTAGTAAATCAATTCCTACATTACCATCATGTCAAATTCTACAGTTCACTATACAACTTTTTCTTTTTATATTGCAGCTTAATGATTTAATAACAAAATAAACCGAAACGTCACAAAAAGTGAACATTAGTTTTAATAAAGATTGGCCGAAAACCCAAAGGCACAAATATATTTAGAACAAATTATCAGGAATCTATTCTATAAATTAGTATTTTCTAAAATCAAATCAGTATCATTTAAAAAAGTTAAATATATTACTTATTATCGTAACAAAACAAATAAGAATGTTTTAAAATGTCGATTAAAATATGGTTTCTTAAGTTGACAGCAAATAGAAAACTTTTTTAATTTTAATTTTACGGGAAAAAGTTACTCTTTATAAAAAGTTATGCTTCCTGAACAAATTATATTAAAATATGCAATTTGCACTTAGCTTAGCAGGGTAGTCAAAAAGAAAATAAATAAAAGTTAATCGTCCATTTAAGTTGTATTTTAAAGCAAGATTTGACCATAAAGAGGTAATTAGATTAAAAGCAAATATTATTCTATAAACAGAGAAGTTTTTAATACTCGTGTTTGTACAGGAAATTTTTGGAAATGCAATAAAATTCATAGTTAACTTTGCACATCTTGCTAATAAACAAGCAATAATAAATTACCATAAAGTTTATATGAGTAAAAATGTAAAGTGTAATTTTTCTACTTTTTAAAATTCTATATAATTGTGTATTAAAAAACCTCTCTGTATACAGGAGCCCAAGAATTATTTATTAATCTAACTACCACTCTATGATCAAATCTTACTTTGAAATAGAACTTAAATGTAGGATTAACTTTAATTTTTTTTTTGTTTTTGACTACGCTGTATTACTTAAGTCAAAATTGAATGCTTTAATATTATTATTTTTTTATTTGCTCCGAAAGCATAAATATAATTTTTTATATAAATTTATTTTGAAATTCTAGAAAATAGAATAAGTTACTCCAGTGACAGAAACCCAAAATTTATTATAATGTATCAGAATAAGTCTGAATAAGACTATAATTAGACACAATATAGAGATTAGAAACTGAGAAGCCAAGTGATGTTATGCATGGTTTGTGTTTGGATGGGGACCGCGCATTGTTTTTTTTTTTTAATAAAGAATGTTTGCGTTATAATATTAGAACAGGTCTTCATAGAATAACCATTTTTTTTGTAGTAATAAGTCTTGACCATAGTACTTTAATATCTAGCTTCAGCGATTAGGGTATATTAGTTTTTACTAGTACTTTGTTCCTGTTCAAACATCAATGGTTACACAAACAGAATCATTATCCTCTGCTGTAAAAAAACGGTATCAAAGTAAGATTAGTACTAAAAAAGGTTGTTACTTTCCTATGATATGGGGGCCACCTCCAGATTGAACATAAATTTCATATTAGAAAATGCTCCTTTAGTAAGAGGCATGGATATGTCGCTTGGCCCCGCAAAGTCACCTGATCTTACGCCATGCAATTTTTTTCTATTGGGTATGATGAGTAAAGAAATAGTTTATAAAGAGTCAGTCGATGGATGAATCAGTTGCGAAATAAGATATTAAATGCAGCAGATAAAATAACAACAAATAATGAACCTTTTTCAGAGAGTTAGAGGCGCCCAAACTGGTAGTGCAGCAGTCTCTTATTTTCAATATCTTCGATTCTAAGAGAAGGGAAAAATGAATAATAATTTGAGATCTATAAATTTTCTGTGATGCCTATTGTACAGAAATTAGCGTTTTTATTGTTTGTAATTTTTGTGTATCTACTAAGTATTGCCAAATATCGTATTGAAATGTGCTTTTGTTCGCGAAACCCGTTACCCGTGTAATAAAATCTAATAATCTGATAGTGTCTCTACAAACAACTAATTATTATTTCTTTTTCACCATGTGTCATTCTGTGTTGCCGTTAAAACAAACCCGTTCTTATGAAAAAGAAAAAAAGCTGATTTATATATGTGCTCGCTCTTTAGTTATAAGATAAATACAAGTAAGAAATTAATTTCAGTAATTTCAGTTTTACATTAAGTTTGGCAACATCGCCATTGAGTCTGGATCTGTTTATAGCGGCGCGGACTGTGAGTAAGAGGGTTTGTTAGCCCACGTTTAAAACGGCCGATTAAAAAATATAGATTTAGCGTTTCCCTAGGACACCCAAGGAGCCACCAATATAATAAGTAATTTCCTTAACACCCTGTATAACTGTAGATATATTAGCTATAACTGAACAATTTATTTAGGGTATCATTTAACTGGTTAGCAAAATATTCTTATTTTTGCGTACAGAAAAATGTAATCGGTCAGCCAAAATGGCTAGTTGGTCAGCAACTTATAGACAGCAAACATTTCTGAATCGTGACTGTGCCTTAGGAATACAAGTGAAAACCCACCCCCGTTACACCTTTTGTAGCCGATTTCCTTTTGTATTCGGCAAAAGAAAACACAAGAAAGCTACATAAATTGACAGTGCCCTGGGATCTCTGAAGTAAACTGCTTTTAGACATGTTTTTTTCTACTGACCAATTGTAAACTCTTGCTCACCAAGTTCGACATCATCATTTCGCAGCTCGACTGTTAATAACGGCAAACTATTTAATTACTTCTCATTTATTTATGGGCTAGTTCTCTTTAAGTTTAACATTTACGGTCATACCAATATATTATCAAGCGCGGATCCAGGGAGGGGGGTCATAAGAGTCATGACCCCCCCATACAAACAATTTTACACGAAAAACACCATATATATCGGTTTGACTATCGCGTCAGAGTATTACTTTTCGTAACTTTTCCTTATATGACCTCCCCCCAAAACGAAGTTTGATCCACCAAAAATCGAAGTTCTGAATCCGCCCTTGTTTGCGTTATTTTTATTAAATATGATTTGTTCATTCTTATTGATTGGTTTGGATTGGTATGCAAAGGTTGAATCTTATGGTATGTGCTATATATTCATTGCAAAAGTTTGTTCGGTATATTTCAAACCATTTTACTTTATTTACTACTTCTTTGTCCAATTAACAGAGTGTTGCTTCCTTGTTGGACCTCATTGGTGGCTTCATGCCGATAATTTGGTTCAAAAAACGAGCTTTGTTCGGTTTTGTTAGAGATATTGGCAAAGTAGAATATTCTTAAAATAGTTGGTTTCCTATTAAAAATTGTTATGGATCTAAATTTTCGACTGCCATTTATATTTTACAATAACTTTAAATTATGCACTTTAGAACTCTCGTGTGCAGTCACATATTTCGTATGACTAACCATTATTTTTATACAATATTTAGGCAATTGAAAAAATGTGAGTTAATAAAAAATTAATGCATTAAATTAATTAATTTTAGGAAGCGTTTTATTAATTTTGTTAAAACATTGTTTGTTGGGAACATTGGAAATTTCAAGTTGTCATCAGATTCATGCAGGCACGTATAATTTCTAACAACAAAGTGTGTGCAATCGTTATTTGGAACAATCAGGCACGTTTCACTGCATTTGCTACCTATTGTACTCATGTTATTTATGGTAAATTGTTGATTTTATAGACCGCTTATTGTGGTGCAAAATCCAACATCGGTGATTCCTAAACAGCATCTCTTTGTTTTATTCAAAACCACATCCCTAAAAAAATAACCCAATAATGTCCTGGGTTATACTTGGTAATCATAAAACAAATAAAAATACAAACAGTAACAGTTGTTATTAGGAGGGTTCACAGCATAAATTCCGAACTGACTAATCGAAATAAAGTTTACAAACTTTATCATATAACTATCACATATTATAATAGTCGATTATTTACCTGATGTGACCGGGAATGGAGTTAAAAATAGTACCAGCGTTGTAAGATATAGACCGTTGAAAAAATTCAGAACTATGCCTGGGAAGAGTGGGCAGGCCCCAAAAACGGGTCTGATAATCATGTTTGTCGATAGCCCTGATTAATTTTTTATACAAGTCGACAGGCAAGTTATTCTCATCAATCGAAAAAACGAGATATATGAAGTTGAAATATTTCTAATAAATTTAACCAGCCCGAATCTCGAAACGCTGGAAAAATATGAAAATATGGTCAAATTTGCGTACACCGTAAGTAAATTTCAAACAAACATTTTGCAGCTCCTATTTACATCTTTGGGAAAAAATATTTTTAGTAAAACTGGGCAAGGAAAATTTACGAACAATATTTTTAATAGTAAGAATAAAAGTATAAAATCACAAATATCTTTATTTAAGGAACTACCTCTCCATTAAAGTTAAGTTTGAAAAATAAATGTTTCGACCTTAGAGAAGGCCATCGTCAACAAATGATGGATACATATGATCATGAAAAATAAAGTTTTATGACATAATAAATAAATGAACAAATAAATATATGAACAGGAGTCCCCTATAAATGATACATACAATATTCTAGCTTAATAGGTGTCTATGCAAAGCCAGCAGTATAGTTAGAACATTGTAGGTTTCAAAGGGCAATGACGAAATAAATCCTAAATAACTCGCCTACGAAAAGGTCTGCCATGTACTTCGGTTCGGTTTTCTTTCATGGAGTTTTTTTCGTTGGGTTTGTACGTATAATATTAGGTCGAAGATTAGGATATTCGGCTAAAGTAATTTCGTAACAGTACTTTAATTTTAATGTAAAATTAAGTATAATTTTCCTACAAAGATTTCTGTGAAATTACACATTGAACATTCCAATATTTTTTACTGAGGCTATGTAAATTTATGATTAAAGCGTAAAATTACCACATCCAAGGAAAAACCACTTAAAATATTTTTATTGCTTTAGAAAGCAGCAAGAGAATAATTGAAAGTTTGGGTACATTCCTAAATTTCTTTCAGACAAAGCAAGAAAACTGTGACACGTTAAATAAAATTTTATAAATATATATTTGATATATACCCTTCAAATAGACCATTATTTCACTAGCCACCAGGATTTTTAAATTGAGATTAAAGAATTGTGGGAAATCCTGCTTTAATTTAACGATTGGCTTTATTATATTTACTTTATTATGCAACAGATATTGCGTTTACTTACGTTCGACAATTAAAACAAGACAAACATTTAAATCACAGTCTATATTTAAATTCATTTACATTTCACATTATACAGTAGTTCAGAAAAGCTCCAGAGAATCACTTGGAACGATTTTAAATAACCAGTCATTATTTTTCTCATAAACGCAAGAGTAATTTCTAATAACTAAATGTGTATAATCTTTATTAGGAACCACCAGACAATTATCACAACATCTGCTACCAATTGTACCATGGTTATTAATAGAAAATAATTGGTTGTCTAGACCACTTATGATTGTGTAATATTCAAGATCAATGTTGGTGATGTCACACCCCTTGGACTTATCCCAGGCAGCTGACCTAAAATGTGCGAATGTCGCTTATTTTATTTGGAAAACCCTCTTGTTAAGAATTAAATTTGTTAAATCAATACTAACTGCTACATAATTGTCAACAATATTTTCATTAAGTAACGTATGTATTTTTATACAAGGTGTTCGGATAATGTATGAGGATAATTGGAGAGCTGATTTTATATAATAAAATAAAGGTAGTTATTCATATAACTGTATATACAGGGAGTCCTCTAATTAATGGTACATGGAAAAACCACAGACTCCTTACGTAAAAATATTAGGATTTAATTATACTTACCTATATCGAAAAGTTGATATTAACTGAGATACAAGGTGTTAAAGTTAAAACTTCATTTTTGTTCCTCTCTAATATTTTGGAGAGAAGCCAACATTTTTTTACAAAATTTGGCAATTATGGTATATTAGGACGAGAAATTAATTTTTTTGTGACACTGTCTGTGGCATTTTTCGCACATTTATTAGGTCATAATTTTTTTGTGCCTTAGTGTATGTAAGTTTTTAAGTAAAATAATAATTTTCTCATATTTATTACGTAAGAAAGGTATAAGTTGAGATCGCCCACAGTTACGGAGATATTTGCATTTAAATTGTTTAGGCCACCCTGTCCAATTACTATTAATTTGCAAACAAATTTTTTTTTCTTAAAGTAACCTATGAGAAAACAAATGAAATTTAGAGATGCAGTTGCTATGAAACATTCATGTTGTTATTTGTTTGATGATTATTGTAAGATAGCTGTGTGAGTTATTTCGCCTCATCGGTCGTAAATATTTTTGAAGTTCTTAAAATCAGGTTGTTGTTGGATAGAGTTCCGAATATTGTCTCTGGGCGCCTCGTCCATTAAAATTTTCCTGCGCGTATACTCGTACACACAACATATCCCGCATTTCTGCGTTTGAAAACAAATTGTATCTCGGCATTGTTACTTAACTTACGAAAACTCAAAAGAATCATTTTCTCACACAGCTATCTTACAATAATCAACAAACGAATAACAACATGGAGTTTTCATACCAACTGCATCTCTAAATTTCATTTGTTTTCTCATATTTTAATTTAAGAAAATAATTAATAGTAATTAGGCAGTTTACACTAAACAATTCAAATGCATATATCTCCGAAACGGCAACTTTGAGCAACTTCAACTTAAATACACTAGGGCATAAAGAAGTTATGATCTAATCAATATGCCACAGACAGCGCCCCCTACGATGTAAATTAAATTTTCACAAAAAAATCTGTTTGTAAAAAAACGTCGGTTTCTCAACAAAAATGAAGTTTTAACTTTAACACCCTGTATCTCAGTTAATATCAACTTTAGGATATAGGTAAGTATAATTAAATCCTAATATTTCTACGTAAGGAGTTTTTCCATGTACCATTAATTAGCGGACAAAATATAACAAAAAATAAAATCTCAAAACTTTGCGATTGACAGCTGTCAAAGTTCTAATTTTTTCTTCTTATTGTTATCATCTTGTTGTTAATTTCTAAACTATCAAGTTTTTGATATTTACCACAGGGACTAGACTAAATGACTTCTATCATTCTGTTATAAACATGATTCTCTAGTTCTCTACGGTGCCACCAGAGGTTACTGTACGTCAAATTTATCTCTTTTGATTTGACAGTTATTCGACAAAGGGAAATGTTATTTTAAAGATAAAATAATACCTAATAGAAAAAGGTAGCTTTATTTGAGTCGACAAACCACACAGAAACTGGAATTAATGTTTTTGTTAGCAGTGGAATTAGTTTTCAAATCTAAGGGTAAATGAAAAAAGTAATGAGTTTTTAACTTTCTGTTATATGACTACCTTTATTTCAACGTAGAATCATCTCTCAAGTATTATGATGCATTATCTGAACACCCTGTAACAATAATATTCAAGAAAAATTATTTCCTAACAACCTGAAGATACTTTATGCCATAAATGATAAATAATGTTAACTCCGCGATTAGATACTGTCGACCGCTGACCGCTGACTTAGCTGTATTCAGTAAAAATCTTATATTTATAAACCATCCTAAATAGACAGTTGGGGGTTTAAAAGGCATAAACCCTAAGTGCTAATAAATTTTTTCGGTTATTCTTCAAATTTATAAAGATAACGGTATTTATTTATGCTGTTGTTTTTATAACAACATCTCTTAAAATTATCCATCGGAAAACGATTTATTGCAAAAAAATGAAATTAAAATTAAATCATCATTTGGAATATAAAAACAATTGCAAAGTGAAAACATATTAGGGATACTATAATTAAATCTAAATATTTTGATGGGCTATATTTAATCCTCTTTTGTGAATAAGCGGGTTAATGTTCTAATCGTATAGAAAAGCTGCTTTAAATCTCGACCTCTGTTTTTAAAATCCTGCTTGGGCTTTTTGTTTATTGGGTAGATCTGAAATCATCAATATATTTTTTTTTGGAAACTGATATATGAAGTTGGTTCCAAATGAGTTTCGACTGTTCTATCATATTATCGAGTAAATTGAAGGAAAAACTTCTTATGATAATCAACTATTTAGTTCATATAAGATAATATTTAATTACGATATAAGAGTGATACAAGCCAGCACTAGTTGGGTAATCATACAAGTATGTGAGTCAGTCATTATGTACAATAGCCATAAACCATTTATACAGTGTGTCCGGGAAAATGTGGGAAATCTCCCAGATATGAAGAAAATAAGTATAAAGAGTACTACAAATTTATATAACTTTTGTCTTATAGGCCTCCTCTTCGGCCATATCTCAAAGAACTCCCAAAAAGCTCCAATGGAATCAAGTTTTTAACACATAATTATTGAACCACCAGGTATATTTGAAGTTTTTTTAAATACGATTTATACCAGGTAAGACCCTTCAAATTAGCATCAAAGAAAGTATTGTGAATTACAGATGCAGGGACGGACTATCTGTACCACTTATGGCAAGTTCTTTGTTAACTTCCTGTATGATAAGAACTTTGGACAACGTTTTTTATATACCTTTCACTATTGACTAAATATTAGATATTCTTCATTCATGTCGCTAATCCTAACCGTTTTCGAAGAAACGACATTTGAATTACATCATGTATTTGGCGTATCTCGATAAGAGATAAATCTTTACTTTTATCAAATGTTGAACCTCAAAATTCCGCTTTTTTATATTTAACTCGTAAGAAGTTAGGGGACTCAGTGTAAGTAAAATGACGTTTGAAGGGTCTTATCTGGTATACTTGTTTTCATATTAAAAAATGTGTTCATATTAAAAAAAAGTTCATATATACCTGGTGGTTCAATATTTAATTCCATTGGAGCTCTTTGTGAGTCCGTATCTCCGAAGAGGAGGCCTATATGAAAAAGTTCATAGTAGTACTCTTTTCACCTGTTTTCTTCATATTCGGTAGATTTCCCACATTTTCCCGGACACCTTGTAAAACGATTTAGGGGAGAAAATTCGAAACAAAATTCTGTCAGAAGAATATTTCCGAACTTCACCCTCAGCAATATATTGCCATCATGTAACTAAAAGATACTAATTTTTGCAATGCCTGCTTGAAACTCATAGCTAGAGTAAGGAAAGCTAATTTCTTAACGAAGGAAATAAGAATTAGTTATCTCTTCTTTTATATTTGTAGGAAGATGAC
Source organism: Barypeithes pellucidus (assembly GCA_963991005.1). Lineage (NCBI taxonomy): Eukaryota > Metazoa > Arthropoda > Insecta > Coleoptera > Curculionidae > Barypeithes > Barypeithes pellucidus. The sequence goes on from OZ022556.1 coordinate 36,334,420, forward strand.
ACCACATACAATAATAAAAATTTACAATACCGACCTACACATGTACATGCGCAATAATCAATATTATACCTACCCTGTACTGACAAGAAAGAAGAGTTCGACATCCTATTAATGGAGAATGCTTCCTCTTTTTGTTAGTACCATTTAATCTGAATGAGGATTTCAATAGCTAGTAGTGTTAGACAAAAATACGTCCGAATAGTATAAGGTTTCTTCGGGTAGTTGGGAAATAATTTTTCCATAAAGTGATTTGATATTAATTCCACCTGATAATCGAACAGACTCGTTCTTTTGATTAATATTATATCTATTCCAAAGTACTCCATTTCGATATTTAATCATCATTTACAATGCCGTTCGAAAAAAATTATTGGGAAATTTCCTCGTACTACTCTACTATTACTTCTACTACTTCAATTCTATAAGTCTGATGGAGTATGTCCCAACTAAATGCATTTAACTCAATTTTGTAATGATTTCTTAAAGAAAATTTTTAGTATATTCTCCAACATGTTTTTTTCTTACACATACCCGAGGATGTTCTGATGAATATCAATTAGTATTCGAAACAAAAAAAAAATTATGAGAGAAGACTGTTTCATTTTTATGTCCTTCGTTTAATATATTATAACTCACATTATTATATTAAATTGTTCTGTAAATGATTGGAATATGACTGCTTGGACCTCTATTGGCGAGCAAACAGATTACAGAGACAACCTTAGCACCGTTTACAATAAAAATTTAATATGGCACATACAAGACGAACGTCAATTTTTTTTGAGTTCTTCGATCTTACAAAAAGATCTTACCCATCCTCTGTTATAAACGATACAGATCCGTCGTCATGTTTCTTAATTTGGAATGGCTGAGCAAACTGAGGGAACACCGTTAAAGATACATATGAATCATCGGTTCCGTTATACAAAGCTACATATTTTTTAGACTCTGTATGTTGGATAAGGAACGTTTTACCTGAAATATAAAAACGGAATTATTAAAAAAATAAATCCTAATTAAGCTAATTACATATACATTTGCTATTCATTCTCTCTCACGGGACATTTCAGTTTTATACTCCTTTCGATGTTCTCCCAGTGCACTTGAAAGTACTGCGAGATTCTTTCCCCCTTTATCAGCCTCAAGTGTTAATTGTAAATAGCGAAATGAGTCGTACAAAAGGAAACACATTTTCTATTCATTCTCTGTCACGGGATATTTAACCGTTCAGAGACCTATTTGCTATTTCTTTCTTTGCAGAATGGACCCTCTGCATTGGTCTTCTATAACATGCTGCTTTAGATATCTCGCGACGAGCTCCATACTCCTTTCGATGTTTTACCAGTCCACTTGATAGTGTTGCGAGATACTTTTTTCCCTTTGTCAGACTCGAGCCTTACTGATGAGCCATACAAGGCAAAACCGTTGAGAGACGTATTTGCTATTTTTTAGGTTCTTGCAGAATGGACCCTCTGCATTAGTCTTCTATAAGATGCTGCATTGGGTTACACGCCGCGTGATATCAAGAGAAGTTCTATAGTTCTTTCGATGTTCTACCAGTTTACTTGATAGTGCTGCGAGATTCTTTTCTACTTTGTCAAACTCGAACCTTACTGATGAGTCGTAAACGGCGCAACGCGTCTAAGAATGAGACTGACGAAAGGAAACATTTTCTAATAATTACATACGTTCTGGGATTCGATAATATTGTGGCAGTTCAGCTCGTATAGTATAGGTAGTTGGTTGCTCCATTTTCAAGACCGTTGATTTAAAGAAAAATATATGTAATTTTTCTCTAAGACACCAAATGTGAGCAATTTAAATATTATTAGCAAATTCCATAATACCTTTGTTTCTGTATTTTTGCAGGCAAATATCTTAATTTCTCAAAACTTGCTACTCGCTAAATACCTTCATTAGTGCACAAAGTACTGAACTCGTCATGATCAGGAAACCACTGGAAGTCACTTAAGTTGAATATCCATGTGGAGGATTGGATATATTAAGCTTGAGCAATTATAAAAAAATTTTCTCTTAATATTACTTGCTGAAGATAAGAGGAAGAACTACTTTGCCTCCTAAATCTATTTTTCCCACTTCTATTCACGTTTTTAACTAAAATACATCACAGATTCAGGCTAAAGGCGAAGGTTCGTATCGCAACCTTTATTAGGCCAAGAGCTGATTAATTTAGTTGAACAGCGATGAATAAATAGGTCATTTAATTTCTGCCTATGTGAGCTTAAGCTTTCCACAAGTCCATAAGGTATTGAATACCTGCACGAATGATTTATGATTATAGCTCTCAAATGCATGTATGAAAATGAACAGGTTCCCCTAATAAAGTCAGCGACAATTCAAAGAAATTCAATTGTACTTCGAGACAATTTCTGATGTTTAAGTATAATAAATAATAACTAGATAGTTAAAAATAACATCATAACATATACGGTACGTCGATAAAGTTTTCCACAAATTGTTTCAAATTTAGAGATTTGTTTTTTTAAACGTTCGGAAATGTCAATTAATATTTTTAGTTGCTCATTTTTTAAAGTAAAACGTTGGTATATCGGATATCCCAGGTGGGAGGTAAGACGCCATTAAGATTTTTTTTTAAATCGAACACCACACACACCATACAGTACTTATATTGTGTCAATTTCAAATTCTGTAATGAAAAATTAAAACTTTTTGTATACCCAACCATACCTCTTGAAATAGTGGTTTCCGAAATATTGACGTTTGAAAATTATAATAACTATGATGTCAAGAATTCAATGACGGGTACTATCAGCATTAAAATAAATCAGCATCGTTGCAGTAATTAATTGTTGCTATACTTTCAAATTAAGTTTTCAAACGTCGTAAATTGCTATTTCCAGAGGTATGGTTTGCGACATATGTCGCAGCCTTTTAGTGTAATCAGCCGTTACATGAAAAGTCTGCTCTTTTCATCAAACGCTGCCAAACACTGAAACAAATACATGCCAAAAGGCTATAAATTGTAGACGTTACATGAAACGTCTGCCTGTTTCGGCCTCTTGATGAAAACGAGCAAAATTACGTTAAGTGACTGACTTTACTGGACTTTTCATGTAACTCTCCGAGTCTACTTTGCACTTGATGTAATAAAATGAGTATTGTACAACCTGAAAATGGCGGCGGCAGGCAGTTCTAGTGTTATACAACAAGCGCAATTCTACAAGAAATTGGAAGAGTTCTATTCCCAAAAACCACTGCGAAAGCCTTACACAAAGCAGAAAGGAAATTATAGTAGCTAAGCAAAAACTGTAAGTGATTTTTTTTAAACCCAACAAACAAAACGAACGAACGAAAATTTTTTACGTGTTGTTAACATTGCAGAAGTTTGTCAACAAGGATCTTCAGTACTGTTCAATTTATGTTCTGCCAGTAAAGATATTTCTGAAGAAAGTGACGAAGCTAGAAATAAAACTGAAGAAGCAGCCTAAGAAATGCCGACTTTTAATGTAGGCGATTGTCCATTATTTCAATATTCCCAAAGTCGACAGAGGTCCAGGAGATTCCAGCAATATGGTTTGTTTGATAATAGATCAGAAAAATGGCGTAAATCAGATTGCTGGTAAGAACGGTACTATAAAGGGATGGTTTGGTGCTGAAAGTCTTACTGTTGCGGGTTTAGCATTTCTTAATAAAGAGGAAATCCCCTTGGAAAAATCACTTAGCTTAAGAGAAGCTGTGTCATTGGAATCAGATGGTCAAGGCATACTGAAATATTCGTGCAAAGCTAGGAAACAACAGTGTACTAGGAATAAGTGCATCTGTAAAAAAATAACGTACTTTGTAATAGCCGTTGACATAATAGCTTGCCGTGCTTTAATAAGTAACATCATTTGTTTATTTTTTTTTTAAATTGAGGATTCTACTTTCATTCGTATTTTTGTTGATCCTGTACTGTAGCTAGCCGCTATCATACCTTATTTGTAATAATAGTTATTTTCTTTTATAGTAAAAACTATTTCGTTGTTATTTCAGTAAGTGCAAAGTAGATTGAAAGCGTTACATGAAAAGTCCAGTAAAGTCAGTCACTTAACGTAAATTGCTCGTTTTCATCAAGAGACCGAAACAGGCAGACGTTTCATGGAACGTCTATAATTTATAGCCTTTTTACGTATTTGTTTGATAGAATGGTAGAAACATATGACAACTTAGCAACCATATTAAATCGTGTTAAATATGAACAGTATCAGTGGGATATCTGTGGAGATTTAAAAGTGATAGGTATATTGCTAGGACTTCAAGGGGGTTTTACAAAATATTGCTGTTTTTTGTGTATGTGGGACTGCAGTAAAAATGATTGGCCTCATAGAAGTTCTTTTGAACCTGGTACTTCAAACATTAAATATGTCGAATGTCTCTAAAAATACATTTTTTGCAATCCATGTGAATTTTTTACCGGAAAACTTGGGTGCAGACTACTGTTGGTTTTTAAAAAGGGTACAGAACACAAAAGGGAAAAGTGAACGTTTTTGTCGTTGTATCATATCTTGCGCAATATATCTTTTATTAACATAACAACCAATCCTCAGTAATGTTTTTGCATAGATGCCACATGTTTATATGTTTATATTAAATATATATTATTAGATTGTAAAAATATCCTCTCCTCCTCTTCTTTCTCCATCACCCACCTCTTATAACAAAAAAACTGTACCTGTTACAGTAATTAGCTTATCATTTTCGGATTTAGGACTCTAAAATACTTCAGACAAACCTATCTTCATCAATGTTACTTGACAAAATTTTTAATTTGTCGACTTGTGGTAATTATATAATTTTTTTCTTACCTGTTATTAAGTATTTTGAAATGAAGATTCTAAAAGAAATGCAATTTTTAAAGGAGAAGTTATATTTGCTCGATCTTAGATCTCTAACCGTTTTCGAGATATTTCCATTTTCACTTTGATTTTTTTGATGTATTGTGATGTTTAAATGAAAATATCTCGATAACGGTTAGGGATATTAACATCGAGTCAAGTCTTTAGTTTAGAAATTGCCTTCTTTGAAAAGTTAGGATTATGAATACGGAATAACTTATAAATCTAGATTTATTACACCCAGTGCACGTAACTTGCGCCCTCTAATGTGAAACTTAAAAATTTCTACACATTTTCATTTCTTACTCATAGAAACATCATACACCAACTTTCAATCCGATATATTGAACTTGAACTCTCAGTTTCAACACCCTGTGTTTATTTAATGAGAAACATTTCGAAAAAAGTTATATGAATCGGTCTAGTATGATGGTTAGTATCTCCAGTCGCTCTATGGCTCATAAGTTATGGGACACCCTGTATAGATACCACCAAACTATTTAAGATATTTCTAAAAGTAAATTTATGGTTCTAAATTATGTCTCAATTTTTTATTTTAAAATTAAAACAACAATTTTGCTACTGATTTTTTATAACTCAAAACTTAAAGATCTACTTAAATTTGACAAAAATAATCCACTAATAATATTTTCCGTTGATAAAATATCTACCTTCTGACGTAAATAGAATTGCCGGAAAAACAATTAAAACACAGTAGAAAACCTTCATCATTACCAACTTTAGGAAGCAAAAAATAACTAGGTACTAAAATTTTTGCCCTCAGATTATTTTCCTATATCATAAAAAACCTTTTATATTGGCTATCAAATATGTTTAACTACACCAGGAAAGATATTTTTAAGTAAGCTGTTATTATTAAAATGTTTTACAGGAGCGGGCCAAATGAATTAATTGTATTATTATATTATTGATGTCATCTCGTTTGATATGAAACTTCCATCTGGGATCCATTGAAGAGCGACATTTTTGTTGCCGAAATTTCATTGTTTTACAGAATTGTGGAGGTATTTTTGGAAATAATACTTGTACTGGCTGAATTGAGTTCTTCCAAAGAAATATGATTCCAACAATGAAATACAGAAAAGATATGTCTTAACTAACTCTTTCTTTGATGCTTTTTATTTATTTTAATCGAGACGGCATTGTCGTTACCGGGTTACTTTTGTAATAACAAATTAAATTCTCCACACGGTATAATTCGGAAAAAGGTTTTCAAACAACAAAACCACGCCTTCCTAAGGAAACAAATGGAACTGATTCTGTCTGATATACTGGGTGTATTATAACTTATAGGCTGTAGAGAAACTGGAGATACTAAACATCAAACTAGTCCGATTAAGTAATATCACTTTTCTTGTTCTAGAAATACCGGGTGTTGAAAGTGAAAGCTTATTATCGAAAATAAGACATAATTTGAAAACGGTTCAATGCATCGAAAGTTTATTTATTTATGCTTTATTTCCTTAAATATTACAATTTACAATGTGTGGAAAACGTCAATGTCAAATACATGAGTATACTCGTATATAAAATGTATGATATACAAAAATACACAATATATAAAATTTAGAAAAAACAAAAGTTATGTTATTATTAAAAAAAAGTAGAGGCATTATTGCACCCTTGTGAGATATTTATTAACTGAATAAAAAGCCTCACACAACAAATATTGCTTTAAACGTTTTTTAAACAACATAAGACTATCAACAGCCTTCAGGTTTGGTGGTAGCTTGTTAAAGATTGCTGGCCCCAATGAGTTTGGTTCTACCCACATTTAGTCGGTTAAAAGAAACTCTAAATGAGCTGACTTGTCGTGTGTTATAGGTATAAACATCACTATTAATAGCAAACTACTTTATTTTTAAAAACATATATACATAGCTCGAATAAGTATACACAAATTACGGTCAATATTTTGTAGTTATTAAAGAGCCCTCTGCACGAGTAAGTCCTCTCTCCACACCCACCAGTCCTCAATATTCTCTTCTGACATACAAACAATTCCCCAACCATACTGGACGAACCCCAGAAGATCACCCCGTAACGCAGACAAGAATCTACTTGTGCGTTATACACCATGAGGAGCTCCTTCATAGAAATCGCAGCCTTCAGTCAACGAACAAGAAAACAACATGAATTTAATTTTGATTTGAGCAGATCACAATGATTTTTCGAATTCAGATGCTAATCAATTTGCGCTTCTAGATATTTAATAGTCCTTCATTATTTATAATCATTTCCATATCCAAATTATTTTGATCCTGGTAGGTGCAGCCTGTATATTCATGGTTTTATCTGCATTTCCACTTCCAACTATATGAAAGCGATTTTTCTTTTTATTGGGCTGGTTTCCCCTGGCCATACACAACTGACAATCGCCATGTTCTTCCATACTTGTATTGTTGTTTGGATTATTTACTTACTTAGAGATGAATTGCCCCTTTTTATCGATGTTTTTGCAGTTCTTCGACAATTTAGATGCATAAGATGACCTCTGGTCTGGCGTAGCAGCCTGTGTCGGCAGTACTGCAGGCACAGGCTTCAACGCAGCCTTTTCCTGCACTGTGGGCGCGTGCTGCGGATTTTAACGATTAGCTTCGTTAGAGCTCGATTGTTTATTTACATTTCAGTTTGTTGAAATGTCCAAATATGGTAAGTTGACGGTATGATGTCGTTATGAGTAAGAAATAAAAATTTGCAGAATTTACATACTAGTTACATATACTGCGTTTAATAAATATATGATTTTTTCCTACCTGTTATCATGTATTTTTAATCCAAGATTCTCAAACAAGGTCAATTTCTAAATTAAAAATGTATTCTGGCTCGATCTTAAATCTCTAACCGTTTTCGAGATTTTACCATTTTGACTTTGATTTTTTGATGCTTCCATTAAATGGAAATATCTTGAAATATCTTAGACAAATTGCTCTTCTTTGAGAATCTGGGATTAAAAATACTTAATAACAAGTATGAATAAAATCATAGATTTATTAAACCCAGAGCCCTCTGTTATGAAACTAAAACATATCAACAAATTCTCATTTCTTACTCATAGAAAACATTATACCGCCCACTTTCAATCCAATATATTGAACCGTTTTCAAAATATGGCTTATTTTCGAAAATAAATATTCCCTTCCAACACCCTGTATTTCAAGAACGAGAAACATTTCAAAAAAAATTATATGACTTAATCGGTCTAGTCTGATGTTTAGTATCTCCAGTTGCTCTATGGCCCATACGTTATGAGATCATGTAATATAAGAAAACTGTTTTTAACAAACTAATGGAAAAAGGTCTGTCGAAACCACAAATATAGAATTTTTGATTCCCATATTGTGTCAAGCAAACCCTTAGACGCGTTTCGCCGTATCACGGCTCGTCATTTAGGCTAGAGTCTGACAAAAGGAGAAGGGTCCTTGCAACGCTATCAAGTACCCACAATGAATATGATACGGTCGAATGCGACACAGGAGAAGTCAAAAAATCCATACTTGTGGTTTAGACTGTTTTTTTCTAACTGTTGGTCCCCCAAATTAGTGACAACCATCCACTGCAACTGATGTTTTCTAAGATACTGCTTTGGGTTGGTAAGTACACCGCGGATGTCACGGCGAATATTATACTGCCGTAGATATTCATTCTGAGCACTTGACACAATTGCAAAGACCCTTCTCCTTTTGTCAGACTCTAGCCTTCCTGACGAGCCGTGATACGGCGAAACGGGTAGAAAGATGAATTTTTGAAAAGGGAAGGGCAAAAATTCTATATTTGTGGTTTAGCCAGACTTTTATTTTTTTCATTTTACCTTAGCCCGTGTGAAAATGAACTATTTCTTGAACCTTAATTAAGATTGATTTTTCTGTGCTTATTTTAGAAGATATTATGGATGTTTACGAAAACCAGTGATTAGCATATTTGTCTTAATTGTGTCTACCAAATTCATTTCAAATTTCTCTTCTAGAGGAATGAATCGTCGAAGATGTGTGGTAATGATGTGTTATTTATTAAATTATTAAATATTGTTTATGTTTTATAAACCGACGAGCCGACACTGATTAAACATTTCTATAGTTTTATTTCCTTAGAACAGAACATAGTTCCTAAGTGTTTACAACAATTAGACAATAATCAGAGATAATATAAATATTGCAAAATTTGGTATTTTAAGCTTTAAATATAATCTTGACCTAATTATAAAATTTGATATGGTTTTGAGAGGTTTTATAAAGAATTATTTATATTTATGGATAAAAAATTTTTTACAGACAACTGTTAGTAAATCGAATTTTAAAAATAAATAACCTCAAAAACACCTGTTAATTTTTTAATAGGTTTCTTATAGTATCTAATTGGAGGAATTATTTATGTCCGCGCAAAAGATCATCGTCCCAAAGATCTTGGTCTATAGCATCGATTTTTTAATAATTTAATGCCCGTCATATGGCTAATATTACTCTTCTGAATCATATAACGCCAATATTTGGAACTGAGTTATTTTAATCAGTCACTATAACCATTTTCCTATTATTTATAATAGCCCTGTCTTATATTGGCTTAAAGTTTTGGAATGTTCCTTATAGAATGTTAAAATACTAAGAAAATCATATTTTTAATCTACCTAAGGTGTAAACGAAACTTGCACATCAAAATATATTTGTCTTTAATGGTTTATAAATGGTTAATAAAAAAATATTGTATATAGCTTCGGATAACAAACCGTCACATCAATTTATCCCCGGTAACAGTTTCATGCGTGACCGGTGATACTGTAACCGGCGATACAAAAATGCACAAATTTGTGGATAAGAGCTAATACAAGCTATTTCTTAAACTTTTTTAGACTGAAATGAGTATCTGTACTCAAGCGAATGACTTCGTGTAGTATTCTTCCCTTAATGAAGACTATTAGGTCTGAGTTAACCCTGTGACCGGCGATACAACCTAAAAACATACGCCTGGTAAAAAGTAGGCAATGTTCTAGTTTATACCTAAATAAACATAATAAGAAACTTACCTAAACAGGACCACGCTTCACACAAATTCAAACACATACCGTCATATTTGTAAAACTATTAGGCCGACCTGTAGTGGCGTTATTTATAAGCAATTTCTGCCGTGACCGGCCATACATGCAGCTGCGGGGACGGAACTTCTGTTTAATAATTGCGTTAGAGGAACTAAACTGTTGATCTTTAAACATTATTTTTTCAATACAAATTGTACAAGAAGTGTAAATTATTATATATAAAAGTAATTTTGGTAAAATGAAGTGAAATATAAAAGGGTAAAGTAAGGAATTATTCACTGGGGACACGTGACCGGCGATACATTTTTAAATTAAAATTTGGATACTGCAGCTGTAATCTAAAAAAAAACTTTTAAATTTCATTTCTAATGCAGGAAGTAACATACATTTTGCTCAAATTATAATCGTTTCTACATGCAAATAGTTAATTTTAGTAAGTTATATGCTAAGGACTGAAAGTTGCCTGTAAAAAATTTTTGACCCTTATACAAAAATCTTTAATAATGTAGCTCTTTGTATTATGTGGAATTAACGAGGGGACAAAGGCTATAATAGCGGTATAATACATGTACTTTATACTATTTTTTCTACGTTAGACATTTTTTAATAAAGGAGTCCATATTTAAAAAATATACATATGTTCTATAAATTCTATTCTATAATATTTATGTCTAAATTATTTTATCAAAGTACCCTTTAATATTTTTTGATATTTCTAAAAAAAGATTTTATTAAGTTAAAAAATAAAATGTAAAGAGATTTGTATTGCTGGATAATTTAATAATAATAAATTCGAAATGTTCTTTATTTTAGTTATTATTTTTCATGCTACTAAAGCCACTAGTGTAAAACTTTAATTTTTCAGTAGTTAGTAATAAAAATATTCATTTTAACCTTATATTTCTCTAATTTGAAGCAAAATATTCTCTAAGAAGAGTATTAGTCGCTAGGCGATATATTTATATTTCAAGTGAGCAGATAAGGAAATAATTGAAGCCATTTAATTATAATTAAACCTTATCTCATAATATATTTATGACCTGACATATTTTCAGGAAACATTGTGTAATTATTTCTTTGAATTAGGCCCTAAGTATAAGGAAGATTTGAAGTAGAATTTAAGATAAATTAATATTTTGATTGCTGCAAAATTTTGTACCCTTGTAACGTAAGTCCCATAAGTTTCCAAATTTCAGACGCCATAAAATTGGTAATAAGAAGAAAATATCAAGTTGCCCTGGTAACAAAACTTGTTAGAAATTTGGAAAAGTATTTTTAATTTAGTTGGACGGGTCCATAAATCCGAAATAATACGCAATCAAAATATATCGCGTAGAACCATTTAACGGACAGTTGCTGAATGTGAACAAGGTATTCCTTGTATGAACCTTACAAAAAGTGGAAGGCCTAGAATTTTTACCAGAGTAAGATCAGAAAGACTGATAAGAAGGGAACACATTTGGTACATCAACAAGAAAACTAGCACGACAATATCAAACATCTAAGAACACCATAGCGCGAGAACTGTAATACACTAAATGAAGGGAAATGATAGTTTTTATACTGACAATATTGCAGACGTCCTTGATAATGTAAAATTTAAACAAAATACCAAATTCACTGATAATATATAGTATGCTATTTCCACCAGGGGTGTATCCAGGCCTTATGTGGGTCGAATAAGAGGTGCACCTTGGATAGTCAAATATATATCTATAATTGTCTTACGAAACTGGTTAATTTTGTTGAAGAAGAAGATGCTGGGAGACGATATTATGTTCTGGCCAGACCTTGCGTTCTATCACTTTGCAAGACAACCCCAAAATTGGTTAGCATACCAAAACGTACCATTCGTTCAGCGAAACAACAACCCTCCTAAATTTCCCCCGGCTCGGCCCATAGAAGATTTTTGGGATCTTTTATCTCGAAAAGTTTACGGTGGAGGATGGGAAGTACAAAATGAGGAGGAACTTCGATGGAGGATATATAGAAAAATCCGAGAAATCGATAAAAATGCCGTCGAAAACCTAGTGCTAGGTGTACGCAGAAAGTTGCGTCTAGTGGAAGACCATGGTCCTCTATATTTAATTTAAGTTTAACCACAATTAATTATTATATATTACAAAACTTTATTTAAATATATTTTATTATAAAAAAACAATTGGTTGAAATTTGTGCCAAAACTTATGTTAGGACCCTTCCTAATAAAATACCTTATAAAATTTATAGCCTTGGTGGTTGCTGGATTTCTTAAATGGCTCAAAGTGATGTTTATTTTTTTACTAGTTATGCTATTTAGAAATACAGAATATTTTAACTCAAATGTACAAATATTTGTGGTTGTTTGAAAATATACTAGATATGTAGGAATATTAAAGAATTTTTGTGATACAGGAATAGTACATTACGTTGTAAGAGTTGTAATAGCATATTACGCACGAACGTAAAAGTTCCATGAGTGCGTAATTCCATTATAACTTGAATGACGTGCCGCAATTCACGTGTTGTCATATCGGTAAAATAGCACATGCTGAAACGGCTTAGAAACAGACTAAGTACACTGCAGACCATTTTTATTACATATTTTGTGTTTGTTAAGATCGTAAGAGAATCTTGTAGCCTTCTAGCATTAAACTCTGACACAGTGTTATCACGCGTGTGCAATATGTAAATTTGTAGAAATAAAATTGTGTTGTCAAATATGACTTGCCGTGAACTGCATGAGGTGACTATAGTGTACTTCTAAATCTATTTATAAGCACGCATAAATAAACCGCCTTGCAAATATTTCGGGTATGCCGTTACATTGCGTGATAGCATGTTATCTCACGTGACGTGATAATAGTGTGTTTGCAGCTTAACATTTACGTGAAAGCCTCTCGTATAGTTTATAAATCAACATTGTTTAAGTGATATTTTAATCCCAAAAATATAATTTTTTTCGATTTCTTTATTATTTCTGAAAAACAGTGATGGCTGCTTTTTATATGTAACGAATAGTTTGTTTCTGAAGTTCTACTTGGTATTAACGCTATTTCAATATGTTGCTAATTTTGTGTATACAATGTGTACATAAAGTAAGGAACAAATTCATTATCTAGGAATCTAAAAATATTTCGGAAAAATCCTCGGACACGTGTATAATAATTTTTAATGGCGCATTTTTTCCCATACAAACTTAATATACAAGGTGGCTCATGTAGTAGATATGACATTATCGACGATTTTTTTTAATGGGAACCCCTATATTTTAGTTCAGATCTGTAATCTCCAAGAACAGCTGATTTCAAAAATATAACACACTTAGGGCCTAAAATTCATAGTTTCGTTACTACAGGGTAAAACAAATAATTTTATTTAAGATATTTTTTTTTTGGCTTGGGAGGCATCAATTAATTACGTGAGGCGTTTTTAGCGATTTTTCAACCCCCCTTCCCCCAATAAAAGATTTCGTGATATTTGGCTCAATCCCTTCCGCCATCACCCAATTTTACCTGAAAGCCTTACGTAATTAATGGACGCACCATCATTTGCTGTTACTTATGTTTTTTTCTCAAGTAGGCTTATTTGCTGTTATGTAACTATGGTATTTAGATAATGTCATTGTCATTACATTGTATTTTTCTAGTAAGTTTATTAGAAGTAATACATTTTATTTTAAAACATATTGAGTTACTATGCGTTTATCTTTAACACAAAGAATATAAATTCTTATGATGATTGGATATGGTGATAAGATCCGTACTCAACAAGAAGTTTGCATTTTGTTTAACACTAAGTATCCAGCAAGACCAAGTACTAGATCAACTGTGAGTAAACTTGAAATAAAATTTCGGGAAACGGGTTCAGTGGAAGATATTCCCAGAAAAGGCCGTCCAACTATTCCGGATGATAAGAAATTAGATATTTTATTGGCTATGGAAGAAGATCCCCACAACAGCGTCCGCCAGATTAGCATTGATGATGGGGCGGCTGCTATGACCGTTCATAACCTAATGACGGTAGGAAAATGGCACCCGTTTAAAATCCGATTGGTTCATGAGTTGAATGAAGATGATCCAGATCGTAGGATGGAGTTTTGTCAAATATTAATGGAAAGATGTAACTTAGATCCTTTGTTTGTTGAAAATATCCTATTTTCGGATGAATCTACCTTTAAATTCAATGGAGAAGTGAACCGGCAAAACTGTAGATACTGGCAAAGAAAATACCAGGTGGATGCGTGAGCACCATACTCAATATCCTCAAAAAATTAATATTTGGGCTGGTATTGTGAAAAACAAAATTATTGGGCCATATTTTTTTGACAACAATGTAAACGGGCTAAATTATCTTCATTTTCTTCAGAACTTTCTTATCCCTACGCTAGTTAACTTATACCCTAGTAGAAATAATCCAGGAATTCTAGATGAAAATTTGTGGTACCAACAACCTCCACATTATGCAGCAGTAGTGCGCCATTACATAAACCAAGTTTTTCCGAACAAGTGGATTGGAAGACGTGGGCCTGTTGAATGGCCGCCTAGGTCTCCAGACCTTACACCACTGGACTTTTTCTTGTGGGGTCACCTGAAAATGTTGTTTATAAAGTCAGACCTGCCAATATTGAAGATTTAAAAAATCGAATAACAACAGAATGCAGGAACATTTCAGAAGAAACCATAAGAAAAGTTCAACAAGAATTTATTGATCGCTTGGGGTACTGTCAGGCAGCAGAAGGAGGACAATTTTAACACTTAATTAAATAGCTTATTTAATTTTTTTACATTTTTTTAAATTAAAAATATCTTAAATAAAATTATTTGTTTTACCCTGTAGTAACGAAACTATAAATTTTAGGCCCTAAGTGTGTTATGTTTTTGAAATCAGCTGTTCTTGGAGATTACAGATCTGAACTAAAATATAGGGGTTCCCATTTAAAAAAATCGTCGATAATGTCATATCTACTACATGAGCCACCTTGTATATTAAGTTTGTATTGGAAAAAATGCACCATTAAAAATTATTATACACGTGTCCGAGGATTTTTCCGAAATATTTTTAGATTCCTAGATAATGAATTTTTTCCTTACTTTATGTACACACTGTATATAGCTAGAATGTTCCTCAACGTTCTACACGTAATTTGAGCAATGCAGAGACGGTCCGAGTAATTATTCTAATTGGAGATGGACGAAGTCAAAGGTACGCAGCGAATTTGCTCGGCGTTCAACAAAGTACCTTTTCAAAAATAGTTTATCGGTACAAGAAGACTGGGTAGTATTTAACAGCATTTATTAGTGACCTCCATTAAGGTAATAAGGTGTGACAAACTACAAGAAAACTATTGGATATAATTTGTTAAAATTTTAAATTTAACTTCGAAATATGGTATTACATTACTTCAAAATGGTAAATAACGTTTAAATTAAAAAAATATGGTTTTACAGTCATTTTTGAAAGTATTGCATTCACTATTAATAATCTCAATTAATTTCATTGCTTACTTTTCATGCAAAAACGACACATCGAGGTTTTCAGGAAAAATATCTAAAATGATTTGGCAACGCTTCGGGCGATCAAACACAGAAAAATAAGGAAAACGTATCCTACTCTCTAGATACAGCCTGTCAGTGCGCTGTCTCGTCGTGTCTTGGAATGGCGATGTTGTCTCATTGTTCAATAACATGACTTATGCTGTTCCGCGGCGAAATCCGCAATCGGGTCACGCGACTTACTGCTTAAGAAGAGAGTGGCAAGGACGTAGAAGAATTACGGCAGCTGTTAATGATCGTTTTTTATGTCTTAGTGCTTTGAGAACTCGGCACTGCACTGCACTGCTCGAATGCAGATTGCCAACTGAATTTGTAGCAGCTTGAAATGTACAAATCTCCTTACAAATAGTTAGGAATCATCTTAGGGAAGAAAACGTCCGTCCCATGGTCCCAGCCAGAGGTCCTCCCTCGTCTCACCAGGGAACACCGAGTTACCCGCTTACAATTTAGTAGAGAACACACTAACTGCGGTCCAACGTAATGTTTACGGACGAATCAAGATCTTGTCCGTACTCATCAGACAGAGACTGTATACATACGGCCAGGTTAATGTTCTTTCAATGTAACTTTCGGTAAATGGAAAGTTTTGGAGATGGATCAGACATGGCATGGAGAGGAATTTCTTTCCATGGGAGTACAAAGCTAGTTGTGTAAATTAGAGGAGAATGACGGCGCTTCGATACATTACAGATATTTTGAAACCTCATGTAATGCCATATGCACCATTTATAGGCGAAAATGTTCTGTTAATGCAAGATAACGTAAGACCGCACGTAGCCAGATAGAGGAAATTAGTGCTACCGCTATGAATTGGCCAGCTGACAGCCCGGACCTTAATCTAATAGAGCACGTCTTGGATCATTTAGGATTGGCGATTCACCATCATCAGGCTCCAATCAGTAACCTGAACGAACAGACCCGATTAAAATGCCAGGGGCGGAAATACCCAGTATTGAAATCATCAAGTTATTTCTCCCATTTTTGATTTTTTACATTATTTTAAATAAAAGTCCATGATAATTAAATTGTATTTTTTTAAATTTCCCCTGTTTATGCGAATTATTCATTAAAACTTACTTCTAACTGATACTATTGGCATTATTTGAAACATTGTAGCTGCCTACAATACAGTTTTTTACTTTTCTTGGTCCTAAATTACTAATTTTCAAAAAAAAAAATGGGATGCGATTATTTTTGTGAGGTGTGTATTTGTTATCACCGCTAACCGAATATTCTACTATTCTCCTGAAAAATGAGTTATTAATTGAAAAATATGTTAAAAAATAAGAACTATTTCGCTTCCTTAATATAGAGGTAATCAAATCGTAGAGAAATTCTACTATCCCCTACTATCTACATATTATTGAATGCACTTGTACTTTATACCTTGAGAAAGTTCTCCATTAGCAGATTTATATAAACTGATTACAACGAAATAAACTAGAAACACTTGCGATTTAAGATCAGTCACCATGAAATATATTTATTGTGCTTTTGTATTTATTGTAGGTTTTATATCCGTGACAGAAGGTAAATATTTTTGTTCCTAAATTAGTTAATCGCACGTCAGATCCTGCATTATTAAGAATTTTAATCAGCGTACCTCTAGTTGAATGGGATGCATTTTTCAATATCTTACCCGTATTCACTATTAAAATTTAGTCAATTACGAAATTTAGGAGTAGACCAAATATGTCTTAATCCAGTCATCTTTTTACCGCATTATGTCATATGAAACTCTCGTTCCATTTTGTTACTGCCAATTCGTTTTTCTAGCAAACATATATTTTTAGGTTGGAAACCTTTTACTTAATGAAACAATTTCTTATTATTTCTTAAGGTTATAGAGTGGCATGCCATTTTAAAGCTTGCTTCAATCTCTATTCAATAATTCCATAATTTTTTAATTTTGTGTAGTAATTTCCGAGAAATAGAGTTAGAAAAATTGACGTAATTAGTTAATTACCTGGAATGATGGCGTTAGGTTGTTATTTACAAAAATGTTATTGTGTGGACTCGTCTTTTAATACAATGATTTGGGGTCGGTTGGAAGTCCCTTCTGTGATGGTTAACCAGAGTAGTCATACTTAGGTTTAGCTTTAGTTGGAAATGCCTACCATTACTAAATAAAGTAAACAAGGTTTTTATGTGATAGATCGGTTATATAAACATTGACAAAGATAATAAAGGCAGTTATTAAAATACGTTCGTGTTTCAATACGAGGCCCTCAATAACCTTTACACCTACCTAAAAAATTTAGATGAATAAGGCCATTTGTGGAACGCGATTTCTTTGAAACTACTACTCAAAAAATAACAACTTATTGTATTATTGGAAAGAGATTTAACCGATCTTTAAAATGATGTGCACCTTAACCCCCCTTCCCATTTAAGACTTGAGGGGTAAGATAGGGTCGCCTCAGGGCGTTAGAATACAAAGGCTGCAAATATTTTGCAAATAATTTTCACAATGAAATTGGCGTGTATTTCCGTCATTTAATATTATTCATTGGAAGCGAGATATTAAGAAATATTAAGTTTTTAAATTGACACCCTATATAAATGCGAAACGGAACTGATTAAATAAAATTTCTCAACGATTTTTTTACGTTTACATTCACCAACGTGTATAGGACAGGATGCCCAACTAAGCGAGGTAAGCGGCTGTATCTCGGAAACCGTCCACCGTACAGCTCCGGAAAAAAAAGTTATAGGAAAAGGTTGTAGGACGGGCGCTAGGGGAATGACTCTAATAGTAACTTGTTCACAGTCGATTTCTCTAAAATTTGCTTATAAGGTATATTGAAAATACTAAAAAATGAAGCCCTCATGTATCATGAACAACTTTTTAGCATATTTTATTCTCTAAGCCTTCAAATAAAGTGGTGGGGGTAGCGCAAACATTGATTTGGAAGAAATGCAATATCTCAGGAACGCCTTATCGAAAAATATTAAAATTAGTGTCATTTAAGAGAGTTTTTCTTGCTCTATTACTACTATTTATGTAATTTTTGCTGTAGTCGCTAGATGGCGCTTTCCTCTGATTTAACATAATTTGTTTTCTCTCGAAAAACTTCAATGCGATGGTAAATATGTAATTATACCTATAGTTTTGTTTTCTTGGCCGTTTTTTAACAAATTATAGGTAGTTTCGGTTCATTTTATTTAAACCATCGTCAGAACTATTTGAACAAAAATAAAAAAGGCGTATAAACAAAATTAAAAAGAAGCAACATTCTTTGATGGTGTTAGAAGCAAAATTCCTATTATGCTTTTAACACCATCAAAAAATGTTAATTCTTTTTAATTTTGTTTATACGGCATGTTCCGATCTTCTTCCTATCCGGAGATATCGACTAAAACATAAATTTACATAATTGTTACTTATTAATCGCATCACGGTTAGCGCATTATAGGCGATGTTGTCATATTGCAACACAGAACATGTGTTCAGTTTTTGACAACAATATGTCTTTCTCAACAAACTTTTTAGAAAAGAAACTACAATTTTAAGGTACATACTCTCTTACCTTCGATTTTTAAAATAAAACACAAAAAGTATGTTTTTCAACAGCTCAACAGTAGATAATATGACACAAATTTGAAATCATATCACAACATTTATTAATATGCATTATTTTACAACAAAAAAATAATCGGCTACTGCTACAACTAACACCCCCGAGTCTCGAAACATACTGAAGCAACGATAGTGTCGCGCGGCCGGTATGAAAGCAAGGGCGAGATACGCGGTGTGATCTGACAACACGGTTAGTATACTCTGCTGACCCACATTCTTGCTAAGTGAATCCAGATGGAACGGCGCGACAATATGTGGGTAAAAAGGGTTTTTACCATAGTATTTAGATATTTGATTTAAAAATATGTAAGTATGTAAACTTTCTCTAGGACACCCAAGTCACCCACTAAAATATAATAAGTCATTTCCATAACACTCAGCATATAATAATAATATTGGGAAGAAACATTAAATTATCAATTTTGAGATCCTCTGGAAGCTTTCGTCCACTCATTTTTCGGAGACGTCGTACTGGTATGTAGAGTTTAGTCCCCACGTTACTACTCGGACATTGTCTCTTAATTTGGGAATGTCACGAGGTACCATTCAAAATATTTTAAAAATAAATAGGTAAGTTATATAATATAAGTTATAATAAGATAATATATTTAACCAGTTATGTTACGGTAAGTAAGCATTGCACCAAGCGCAGAAAAGTTCTTTTGCGGAATGACGGAGATTTGAATATCGCTGACTCGCCTCCAGCGGTTACTGCATTTTGAAAGCGCTCAAAGTAAACACCAATCATCCATTTAACGGAATTTTTAATATTTAAATTAAAAGGAAACTAATTTTAAAATGAATAATATCACATTTCTTCCCAATTCTATTATTAGATATGCATAATATGTATTTTATTTCCAAAGCCTTCTTATTTTTTAATATATGTAATTATCTGGGCTATTAATAAGTAGTAATTATATAAATTTATTTTTCATCGATAGCTCTGGCTAGAAATAGATAGGAACTTGCGGTTTTCAGGGTGTGCTCTGGCCTTAGTTCCTCTTTATGAAGGTGTAATAATACCTTTACCATTTAGCATTTAAGGTTTTGAAGAAAAAACATAAAAGAAAAAACATAAAATATGTTAAATATATTAACCATCTAGCGAATAAAGTAATAATGACATAGATATCGCTTCTTGGTAACTTTTACTATAAATATTTTTTTCCGGAAACTGTACGGTGAATACGAGATACATCCACTTACCTCGCTTTGTTGGTCAATATGGACATTGCACAATATTTTATTTAAAACATTAATTGAAATTTTCAAAAATAAGTCATGTTTTACAAATATGTATTCAGTTAAAACATCTTTAAACAAATACTCCGATATATGTCTTTTATGACCTAAAATAGAATATGTTGAAGAATAAATATTCTTAGAGCTTATACATTTTTTATTTCAGGTATAAATAAAAACGTTCTTATTCAGCACAATGTATCGCAGAAATACATCGCATGGTTTAATGGAATAAATGGCGCACTGGTAACTTTCACAGCAAATAAAATAAATGCTCAAAGATTTCAACTTGAAATGGATGATAATGGTTATATGTGGTTCATGACATCTGATGGGTAAATATTAGTAAAAACAATAATTTCATATTTCTACTTCTTTAAAAAAGAAGCGGTAAAAATAATCAAAATAATTCATTACTTTATACGGGTTGATAGATGGTTTTCATGCCGAAAACTTATTTTCATTCAGGAGAAAAAGTTAAGCCAATCTCAGCAGTCCTCATTTCATATAGTCCAAATCAAAAAATATCTAAAATTTCAATAATACCATGACTAGGTCTTAGAGTTGGGTCAAGATTGGCTTAAATTTTTTTTAGAATTTAAAATCGACTAACTGTACTCTTTAAGACGTCAACTTTATTGTGAATTTGCTTGTAAATTTTGTTTTGTTAATTAAGCGGGTTTGGATCTGGTGATCGGGGAGGCCATATGTCATTTGTTCCTTATCCATTGATCATATGGTGTTTGGAAGTTTAATATTTATTATCTGTAGTTGTGGGCAGATGCGTCATCTAGCCACTGTTCGAAGAGTACTTCAAGCAAATACAAATCATGCTAAATACCTAATGTATAACCTAACGTATTTGATCGGCGGCAAATCAATATTTCTAAAGAATATTTCTACACAACTAAGGCCTCCGGCACACGGAGCGCATCGTAGATGCATACTAGATGCGACATACGGAAGGTGTACGCTTTTGTGCACCTTTGGGTTTCAAAAGTGAACTGTATACGAGGCGTCAGCGGCGCGGGTTCGTCAAAGCAGACAAGCTGGAATACGCCGGGCGTACAGTGGTGCTAGTCGCTTTCAGTACGCTTAGTGGGGAAGAGCACGTGTTCTTTGTAGAATGACCGATAAAACTGTTAAGTTTGTGCAATTTATTGAAAGGTATGAATGTTATATAATAATACCCTTCAGGAGTACTCCAGCAAAGATATAACGGAAAAAGCTTGGACAGCAATAGCGAGAGAGATGCAGTTGTCATTGAATAATTGATTGTATTTGAATAACAAGACCCACAACTAATACCAGATCGTTAGATGTATTCTTAAACATTCTGTAAAATATCTGAAATTTAGAGTCATTTCCTGATAACTCTTGGGTGGTAATAAATAGTCTTTCACTAACATTCTTGTAGATGTATGGATGCACCCTTTCTTCTTATTCTTACGGTTACGAAGATAATTTAACAAAATTAGGTAGGTAAAACCTATTCATTTGCGGATTTTCAAAGGCGAGACAGACCGTCCCTGCATGACGAATCTTATACGCGTCTATGACGAGACACTCCTTGTGCAGAAGGCCTTAGATTCAACAACGATTGGTTTATAATATATGCAATATTCTATGGATTGATATATCTGATACGTCACAACCACCGACTTGACTCAAACATGGATGTGTTATTTCTAACTGCTTTGTGCACAACGGGACGCCTGTTACTACAAAATAAACACAAAAAAAAAGACGGGGATTATATCTGTAGAATCCTCATCTCTTATTATCTTCAATTTGTTTCGGTTTTCATTATAACAGATAACTGGTTTGATATGTCTTTAGTAGGAAAAACACACAATCGACATTTATATTTTTATTCAGTTTATGGCAGACTTGGCACAGCCTTACCATATTGAGTTAAGAATTACTATTTTTCCCATAAACAATACTTAAATTGAATACACAAACACTGAAAAACCAAAGAGAATTTTATTTAACAACAACAACAAATATGATAATTGGTAATCTGGTAATGTTAAACGTGAAAGCGGGTATGAAAGACCGCCATTCCAATAAGGGTGTTATAAAAAGTATGTTCCGAACGCTCGAATGCGATGCATTGGCTTTGCCTAATTAATAGAAAACATCGAAGAAAAATTATAGTAATTTTCAGAGCTCCCCCATTGTTTTTCTGGAAAATAGAAATATTGTCTTTGCCTAATTATACTAATTTTTAGCGCTGCTCTCCGATTGTTTTTCTGTAAGTTGCTAACAATCCCACCTAAGAATGCGAATTGTTTATTCTTCAAAGACTGTGAATCAAAGTCGTATCCTCCTTGATGTAAGATCCTTGGTGACAACAGTTCTCCTGTTATTTCTGTCAAATAATTATCTTCATTCTCTTAACTACCAATGCTGTACTTTACGATCCCCACTACGTTACTTTATTATTTTTCGGAAATATCCCACGATTTATTTTCATTTTACTAGGAATACTATCCAATTAGATAATGTTTGATAACCTGATGCCATTTTAAAATTTAGAGTAATGTGAAATGTGAAAAGAGGAACGCGTCAAATTATGTAGGTAAAATTGGCCCCTGATAAACAATTATCGTAATGGCTAATATAACTTTTAGTTTAATGGTTATTTTTTAGTGTTGCACTGTGGGACAAGAAGAAAGAGTGTAATTCGGACCAGAAATATTTAATATATTATACTGAGGGAAGCGGAAACAATCAATTATTTACACTCAACAATGATGGCACAATTGGAAGCAAATGTTGCGACACGTGTTTATTAGCTCCAGATGAAAATTATATGCTATTAAATGTAGAAAAATACTCATGTGTAGATAATATTACGAATTTTCAATTCACGGTAATCCCAGTTGATTATTAGTATATTTTAAATGAAATCTAAGTTAATTAATAACTAAAAATTGTATTAGATTTAGAAATGTCTGATGACACAGGGTATCCACGGATAGAAATTATATATTAATGTAGGATTTATAATAGAACTGGAATATCTCTATGGCTAGAAATCTTAAATTATTCAAACTAGATCATCCAAGGTGCAGATTTCTAAATGCTAACTTCTCAATTTGCATGTATCATTAACAGAAACTATACTTCGATGGAAATTGTTCTGTTTTGTAATCGCTACTTAATATTTAGGTCTAAAATTCAATTTACACACACAAAATTCCGTTACCCTGATATTTTGGTTAAGTTTGATATTTTATAACTTTTTTATGCGATTTTCCTGATTTTGTTATCAGTTTGTAGATCCATTTATTGTGCTTTTCTTTCGCGTTATTTTTTCAGTTTTCATCAGAAATTGTTCACGCATTGATTATCGAGTAAGCAAATCTCAACGGTGTGAGACAATTTTCAAATTTTTTAACTTGAGTTGTCAGTATTTTTTGCTGAATAATAATATTAGGTATGTTTTTTTATTGATAATATAATTATATTATTCTACTACTGTATGTACCTACTATAGTACTCAGAAAAGTTTTTTCGGATTGTTGTCCGGCAGAATTTCCAGGTTGGTTACAATGATCATCGGCATTCATAGTTAACCGCTGGGAAAAGGTATTGGAATGTAATAAAGGGTCGTATTTTAATGAATAAATCTAGTTAGTTAGCAAACTACAGACTTTTAATTCCTTCTTAATTCGAGTCGCTAGACCCCCCATGTAGGCGCAAAACTGGAACTAATGTTTTTGTTAGTAGTAAAGCAGATTTTCAAATGAAAATAAAAAATTCGTTAAGAGAAAAGTGCATGCGAATTTATTACAGGGAACTAAATCGTATCAGTGTTCTACCACGCTGCGGGTTAATTCGATAGTCGGTAGCTGTAAAACCAAATTTGAGTAGATTTTAACGTGCGTCATAATAAAATTAGGAAGAAAAGATAGCCGCTTTTTTTGATTTCTAGTAGAATCCATCCCCTGTACTAGATGCATCGTTTACGGTGACGTTTTTGGAGATTCTGCCTACAGCCACGAATAGCAGACATACACGATGAACCGCTGCAGCCCATCCATATGTGATTCAGCTTAGTACTCCTCGAAGTTCGTAATTTAAGAACTCCTTAATAGTACATTAAGATAAAAGTTTCATAAGAAATTATATTAGAGCACGCGTTCCATTTAGAAAACTACCCGCGAAGCGGGGAGTTTTCTTAAGTACAAGTGCTCTAATTGTCTTATAAACCGTGTACTTTATAATACTTTTTCTATTTGGGTCTTTAAAGTCTAAGAAGCTTTAAAAAATATAGTAGATTTTTTCCATTTGACTTAATATGTTCTTTTTGGATTGGCAATACTTTTACAATTTAATAAAATGTTAAAAGCCATGATAGAAACAATTAAACACTACAAAGCTTCTTCCCATCCGTCATAATTAAAAATAAATATATTATTAAAGTTAATAAAAATGAGTCAGGAGGAAAGTTGTACTCCGTCAGAAATACGACAAATTGCAGAAAATAATGTAGAAAATCTTTTAAAAAGTTTAAAATATTGAACAAAATAATAAATAATACGTACTATTGAACAAAATATTATGTCGACACAGAATCTGACAGGAATAACAATTAATGCCCAGGAAATGTCTACAGTAACTATAAATATGAATATATAGAATAATATGTATAATACTATATTGAGGTAAAAATAAAAATTAGTACTTTATTGAATAAAACTTTAGAAATAGAGCATAAACTGGAAGATATTTCTATTATTTTTAGGTTATGTTGTTCCATAGTTATGACTAGAAATTAGTTGACGAACACCGTCAGCATGTTATATATTTCCGAGTATAGGTATTTCAGATAAATATCTAGTAAAAATGATCTATTTGCAACGTTAAAGATTAGTATTTTAAAGTTTTCTATAAAAAATTCTTGTCGAATCCATAATGCGTAGAAAAATAATTTCAACGAAATAAAAGTAAGCCTAAAATTCGAATCGTACTTGCTGCCAACATAAAAAAAATAAAATTTCAGTTTCATAAAGTGGCAGGTTATTAAATTTTTTTGCATTTCATAATGTAGCCATTATGAAACCCAAAAAATAATATTAAACCTCACCTGGCAGTGAGAGATGTTACCCTTAAAATTTTAAATAGGAAGAAGGATCAAATGTCTTAATGTCTAAAATCTTGAATTTAGATTATAGTAATATAATTAGAATTAATTAATAATATTATTATTAATATATAATTATTTTTTAGTAGTACTTTCCAAGAAATCGAATTCCAAAAATAGAAGTTATTGATTTATTCTTGTTTCGTACAATGAATTAATTAACCCATTTATGCTTCTCGTTACGTACATCCACCATTGCGATGGTCTGATTATCGCATTAACTGCATAGGTGGGTAGGTAAATTTAGAACTAAATATCATAATATTTATGAATTTAAATCACTTTGTTGCTTTATTTACTATGACTTAATTATATTGTATCAAACTCTATGAACAGGATTGTATTTGTGCGTTTTGAAATATTTTGTTATAGATTGACATTTAAATAATCTACCTAATCATCTACAATATATTAAACGATTTAACATCTCAAAAATTTCCATTTTTTACGTAAATATTTGCTGAATATTTTAATAATAATACTAATAATAAATGGCTTTATTGTAAAAGATTACAAATGGGGAACTTGAGGCCGAGCCTCCCAGCTTAACCTAGATATAAAATAGACTATAACATAAATTAATAAAAATGCTATAAGTCGATGTACTCCACCTGCCAACTATACGCAAAATAATGCAAAATATAGCAAGTAGTAAGATCATAATAAAAAAAGGAATACGAAACAAAAAATAAATAAGAAAATATTAGTACAATCCAAATTCTTCTGACCAATTCCTACATAGAAAATGAACCCAGTAAAATTATAAAGAGAAAAAAAACAAATAAATTAATAAATTTACAATTTTTGACACTTTTACCGTTACAAAACACACTAAATTCTAAACCAAAGAGATCAGGATGAGTATCTTTTCCTTTCCCCCTTTCATTCCTTTTCCCTCCTTCCTCAAGCAGCAGTCCCTCCTTTTCTCAAACAGCAGTCCAAATCAGTGTATTTCTTAAAACGTCTCGATTTAGAGAGGTGTAGGTCACATCGCTGCTGTATGATACATTAGTAATGCATTTATTCTGTAAGTGCTTTGAATGGTTAAAATATATAGAGTAACATATTTTGCTAGTATTAGATTATTTTAATCGCATTTTTAAATAATTATTATGAAATTATCTAGCTATGAAGTTACCTGGTGCCTACACCCTTCGGGCCATCATAACGGCCGGTATACGAAACGAGAAGTCGAAAATGGATTAATTAATTCGGTGTACCAAACAAGATTATTTCAGGTAAATTTTTGACGTGTACGAAACAAGAAAACACCAAAGAATTAGAACTTTTTATAGGCGGTGACTTTGGCCTGGTAGAGAATTGGAAAGGTTGTCCCCAAAGTGACTATCCACGGATGCCTAATCATTCTACTAAAATAGTTCAACACAATAAAGTTTTTTTTTAAATAGTAACCTTTAAATTATGGTATTACTGGAAAGAGATTTATACAACCTTTAAAATGATATGACTCTTAGCCTTCTTTCTCATTTAAGAATTTAAGGGCAATGTCTACCCCTTCCAGGGGGTTAAGCCACGAATGCTGCAAGTGGCAATTGACGGATTTCTCTCATACACCTTCACCATCAAAGCAGGTGTTCCTCAAGGGTCCATATTGTCTCCCACTCTCTTCTTACTCTACATTAATGACCTTCTGGTGACAACTAAGAATCCGAAATTTAGTGTTGCTGACGATAGTACTCTTATCTCATTTTTCTCTATGAATGCACAAACATCGGCTGCCGACGCACATCTTCGCAGACAGAATGAAGTATCACGCCTCAACAAAGACCTGGAAGAAATTTTGGCTTGGGGTGACAGTAACCAAGTCGAATTTAATACTAAAAAAAATGGAAATATGTCTTGGCATAACCACGTTGTGGCAATCGCCAAGATAGCTTCTCAGAAACTTGGTGTACTCTTCCGAACCAAGAAGCTGTGCTGTACTTTTGACACTATACAAAGCCCAGATTCGACCATCACTGGAGTACTGCTCTCATGTCTGGAGCTCTGCACCCAAACATATTCTTCGGCTACTGGATTCCATCGAGAGGAGGACCAGTCGTCTGATCGGAGACCACGAGCTGGCGAAGAACCTCGATAGCCTAGAACATCGAAGACAGGTTGGGGATTTGACTCTCTTTTACAGATATTTTCATGGAAAGTGCTCGGCTGACCTTGCCCTCTTAATTCCGCCCAGAGTGGCGAATAACAGAAATACACGACGAACCACTGCCGCCCATCCATATGTGGTTAAGCTTAGTACTCCTCGAACTTCATTATTTAAGAATTCTTTCATCTGGAGGACTTCATCCTTTTGGAACAACCTTCCTAAGGTCGTATTTCCCAACGAATATAACGTCCAACGATTCAAAACTAACGTGAATCGCTTTATTCGCACACGCACCACTCCCAGGGTCTCCCAGAGTGCCCTAAAGGATTTTTCCTATAGTGCTTGTGTTTGATCATAAGAAAACGCTGCAAATATAAACCACGAAGGTTGCAAATATTCTTTCCAAGCGTCCCCCTTCACAATAATATTGATGTGTCTTCCCGTTTTTCAATATTATTTACTGGAAGCGAAATATTAAAGGTGGGAAGTTCTCAAATTGGTACCCCTGGATTATCTATAAGGATCAACTACTATTGACATAGTCTACGCTGTTCATTGAATGTTCATCATGTTTGGAATACAAATGTGGTGCTTACATATTTGTCTAATGAGTCCATATATTTTCAAAATATCAATAAGAATGCGACTCGTTGCACATTGGCTCGTTTAAGTTTCTAATTAGATAATTCTAAAATTCTATAATTGCTAGAAATTTTCGAATATATAAAAATCGAATTTTTATAGGAGAAAACGACAGGTTGCATTAACACAAAAAAATATTTTCGGCAGTTATAAACATTTTAAACCTGAATGCGAAATCTCAACGAGCAAATTTCCCCTGGGACGCTCCTTTACGTGTTAGCAGAAAATGGACTTCTCGAACTAAAAACAATCGGCCGTCGAGACTACTTAATAATTTATTCTCAAGAAATTCCATTTCGGAGCTTTTTTCCAATGGCGTATCTGTCACTTTTAATGCTGTTTGTTTCAGCTTCTATTGTGGGAGATTTCGAGACGGCTTTAAAAAGTTATGTGATATTTCTACTTTCGAATGCGTCAATAGACTCGTGTCAGTCGCAAGATACTCGATTTGTTAAGAACAAAATTGGTAAAAATGTAAACGGCAGGACGGTGGAACATTTTTATTATTGAATTTTATGTAACATATTATTCTTGATTATATCCATCGCCTGCTTGACCAATCAAATTGTTTCATTCACACCATTCACACGTGATGATACTGATAAAATTTGCATTTTCATTATAAATTATAAAATTGTCTCATTGGCCCACAACATTTTAAAAATGGGTTTCTAAGTAGACCGAGTACTAGAGAATGAGTTTTAAGAAATGTCAAGTTACGAAGATTTATTTAAATTTTCACTATTATTTACCCAAGACCATCGGAAAACTACTTTAAAGGTAGGATTTAAGTAAAAACATATGTTCTTACGGTTTATTTGCAATATATTTCTCTATTTATATCGTTGACTTATTTTCGTTTGAAATTTTAGTCACATAACCTTAAACTTATGAAAAGTCTAGAGTAGAGAACATAAGCTAGTATCGATATATCGACGACTATCGATATTGTATGTAATGTACATCTAATAAATTGGAAACTTTTTAATCCTTTATTTTATCGAAAAAGTCTTGCCTGATTGAGAACCTCCTTATCCGTATTCAAATATCTGAAATATTTTACAGAATGGCAAGAATAACGTGAAATCGTTCGATGGTCAAAATTAGTAATAGAAAAATAAGAACGTTTCAATTTGATATGAATATCAAAGGTTGCAAACCTTTTTTAGGTATGCATGGAAATAAAGGTATTTTAATGCAAATATAAATAATATACAGGATGTTTCATTAAGCCACAAGCCATACATCGGTAACTACTGGGCATATAAATTCAGGAGGAAATAAATTCATTATAAAGTAGCTATGAACAAATCCTGGAAATTATTTTCCACATTAAGTAAATATTAAAATTCAAAATTTCTCCGAATATTCCGACGTCGAGGTGTACCTTTGCTAACATCGTCAGAAAGTTTGGATTACTCTGTATCATTTGGGTCAAGGCTTAATGGCGTACCGACCTTGATAAGAGTGGGGGTTATAGTGGAACTGTAATTATTTAAATGGATGTAACTTCTAAACGACTTATTCAATTTTAGTAAACCTTCACTTATTTGGAAGGTATATTTGATTTTATTTCGAAAACTTAAATTATACGATATAATAAAATTATGATATCACAGTCGGAAAGTAGATTAAATTTTAAAGAATTATTATTAAAAATTATTATTCGCAATACTTCTGAATCGAAAGAAGATATACCGGGTCCGCAAACGAAGCGGGCACGGAAAATTAAATCGTTATCGAAGAAGTTATCAACAATACTAAAACAGCTTGAGGTCTTGGATCAAAAGCGACATGTTTTAAAAATATTTTACATTATACAGGGTGGCCCAAAAAAGTGTGACAGCATTTTAAATGGGATACCCAGTACTTTATTGCACACTCCAGAACTATTTTTTAACCTCAGAATTGGGTGAAATTTATGACAAGAGGTCTAGAGATACTATGAATCTAGTTGCGTTTCTCTATTTTATGCAGGGTGTTCATAATAAGCTTTCAAAAACGCCACATTTTAAAATAAGTTTTCTCGAGTTTTTCAAATGGAACGAATGTATAGTATATTATCTGGCTATTTGACGTAGAATTCATAGAGAATTTTTTTTGTAATACAAACATATAAGGTATATCCAGCCGTTTTCGAAATAATTGTAAATATCATAAATTATGTTGTTTAAATAGAGTTTTTATTGGGAAATTTTGTTATAGGCGTCTAGACTAATAATTGTAAACTAAAGTAAATGTTCAAAATAGCCTCCTTTTACTCTTAGAGTTTACCGTATTTTAGTTACTAAACTACGAAACAAAATAAAATAAAATATGAGGCACTTATAAACGATACTAATATGAACCTAAATATGAAATAAAATACTAGGTGTCCCATTTAAAAAAATATAACTATGCTGTCACACTTTTTTTGCCACCCTGTATAATGTAAAATATTTTTAAAGCATACCGCTTTTAATCCAAGACCTCAAGCTGTTTTAGTATTGTTGATAAGTTCTTCTATAACGATTCAATCTTCTTTCGATTCAGAAGTATTACGAATAATCATTTTTAATAATAATTATTTTAAATAGAACACCCTATAGATTTTGGCATTTTTCGATTCTATGTAAAAATCCCCGTAACTTTTGTTAACAATTGCATATATCCATCGCAAATTGTTTCCGAGATATAATTCATTAAAGGATTTTCTTATAAAAAACATGTCAAAGGTAACTTGACTTAACTTTGTAACCAATGCAGTTAAAGATTTAAAAATTTGATAATATTTGACAAAATTTTGAAAAGGTAAGGGGACTTTTTATTTCATAAAAATACTAGAAATTTTTTATACAAGGTATTTTAAACCTTTTGGGTATAATGCAATAAATATTCAAAAGTCAAATGCATATAACTTAAAAAAAATACCCTGCATAAAAATGTGTCTTAGTTACAAAATAAGGTTAAATTAATAAAAAATTCCTTTAATGAATGCATTTTATCTCAGAAATAGTTGGAGATGGTTGTATGAACTTGTTAACAAAAGTTACTGGGATTTTTTACATATAATGGAAAAATGCCTGAATATACATGGCGTTTTATTTAAAATAACAAGTAAAATGTAAAAAATGATTCTTCTGGTAATAACTCTGAAACGAAAAAAGATATAGAACTGCGATTATGATATGATAATTACACCTTATGACTTAAGTTTTCGGAATTAAATCAAAAATACTGTTATTATTGCAAATTGCGCCCCCGTAAATTTTTTTAAAGAATTTTCATGTACCAGGATAGGACAATTAAAAGTACTTAAATGTCTCTTCCAAACAAGCTAATGTTTACTAAGATTGAATATGTCGTGTAGAAGTTACAGCAGTTTAAGTGGTTACATTTTCAATAGCATTCTCCCGCTCGTATCAATCTCGGTACGCCAATGAGCCTCAGACCAAAATGATACAGAATTGTCTAAACTTTCTAAGGATGTTACCAAGCGTGCTCGGAGAAATTTATAATTTTGATATTTACTTTCCAATTGTGCCCTCTTACGGCGAAATGCGGAACTTTTCGGAAATACTTTCCAGGATTTTCTCATGACCTCTTTATTAATAATGTTTTTTTTTCCTAAATTTCTATCAAAGAAATAGTTTATTTAACTCAAAGTTATCAAGACTTAGTAATTCGTGACACCGTTACTTTGAGTTTATTTCTTAATAGCTAAATTTCTATGCCCAGTAGTCACCGAGATATGGCCGGTTTCCAGTCTTAATGAAACACCCTGTACAGTATTGAAAATACATAGAACAAACACGAACACACCCGCTAAATCTCAACTAACACACTGTTTAAGATCGCTATAAGAAGTACAATATTTTATCGTTATTATAATTATAATGTATATTTGTCAATACAACAAAATTAAAATTTCAATCTTCTATTTTCGTAATATCAATCACTTATATATATGTTATAATTAATTGACCATACTATACTCTAGAGTATTAATATATGGAAGCTACGGACTATATTTCGGCCAATTAGAAGGCCACGAATATCCGTTTTATTTTAATTGAATTATGTATTTAATTTAAAATATTTATTATAAATGCGATAATTTAAAACTTTAGTTCATAATTCATAACATATTTTATGATTAAATATACATTTTGAAACTAATTGGAATAGAAAATAAATGAATAGCACATTGTGACAGTCTTACTCAAATAATAATTTGAATAGGCTTAAGTCTGCTGCTTCGTCCGCAGTGATAAAGTCTTCTTTGAATTTATTATACAAAAATGTTATAATAAAATGATTATAGGTATATCGTACCAGGTAGTGCTCGCGGCTTCGGTCACTATCAACGCTCTAACTGTTAGTCTAAGAGATGAGCCAACTTATATAACTTATCAAAAAAATACATTTAATATTTCCTCTTTGCTGAACTCGAATTATTTTGGACGTTATTAGTAATTGTATACTTATTTTCAGTTCAAACACAAGCACTGAGTATAGGAAAAATCCTTTAAGTTGCTCTGAAAGTGGACCGTCTGCGAATTAAGCGATTCACGTTGGTTTTGAATCGATGGAGGTTATATTCGTTGAGAAACACCACCTCAAGACGATCGTTCCATAAGGACGATGTCTTCTAGATGAAGGAATTGTTAAATAATGAAGTTCAAGGAATACTAAGCTGAACCCCATATGGATGGGACGCAGTGGTTCGTCCTGTATTTCTGCAATTCGTCGCTGGATGAATTTAAGCGGGCAAGGTCAGTTGCGCAATTTCCATGAAAATACCTGTAGGAGAGACAAATCACCAACCGGTTTTCGGTGTTCTAGGCCGTCGAGGTTCTTTGTCAGCTCGTAGCCCAAGAGTATGATTGGGTGTAGGGCTCCAGGCATGAGAGCACTACTCTAGTGAAGGACGAATCTGGGCTTTGTAGAGTATCAACCGTTGTTGAGGTGGAGCCCACTTTTTGGTCCGGAAGACCAAGTACACCAAGTTTCTGCGAGATTGACACCCAGCAAATAGATATAGAGAAATGATGAAGCGAGTGGAATTGAGCGTTCTGCCATGATGATATCCGGTTCTGTAATGTTAATATTTTTAGAGAAAACTGCTGCCTGGGTGTTGTTAGCGTTAAATTAGACTAGGTTACTGCCTCGGTTACCCCAAGACAAAATTTCTTCTAGATCTTTGTTGAGGCGTGATACTTCAAGCTGCCGTGATTCTTCATGTGCGAAGATTTGCGTCAGTAGCCGATGTTTGAGCGTTCATATTGAAACATGATACACGTGTGCTATGTTAGCAAAGCTAAATATTGGATTTTTTAATTTGGCTAGAAGGTGATTAATATTTTATTTTGTTTGAAATAGTATCAACATCAATGCATGATTTTTATAATTCTGAATAATAGTTTGAGGTTTGCGCAACATTTGTATGTATTCTGGCTTAATTCACAGTAATGTCCAGACTCGCCCCCGCTTCATAGCGGAGTACTTTTACCGCACTTATAACAAAGTATTTATAAACTCATTAGTGTAACATGCCTTCAATATAACTATAAGTGAACTTTTACCATAGGTTTATCTTTTAAATACTGATTAAGTGCGTAATTTAATAACTGCGAAGTTGCTATACACCACAAACCAGGTAGTATCCTTTACCTGCGACCACGACTATTAAACTAAAATACTACTGCTGCTCAAAGATAGTGCCAGAAAAACTTTTGCAACAACATGCATTCTAATATTTTTATAATATGTATAATGTAGATGCGGATTGGTTGGGAATATTGTAGAATATAGACGTCCTTTATCAATACACAAAAGTATGCATTATATTTCATTTCCTTCAATATTCTTCGATAGCGATAGCATCGCAGGGAGACTAAATTGTTTGTATTTGTTGCTTTTAGCTTTTTAGCTAAGATGTTACATTGAAATTACGATTGAAATAAATGATTTATTGATATTAATCAGGGTTCCATCATTCAATATTTTCTACTGATTCGAACTTTGTGATCGAATCATTCAAGATTGAGTAAACATGGGTACTTAGTATGTTTTGTTCAAGGAAACACAACAAAGGTCGCTTTCAGATTTATCCTGCGAAGACACGTATTTTTATAAGAAGCTTATAGAAAAATATACCTACCTATTTATTCATTAGTCTTATACAAACCGGGAAGACGGAAAACTTATTTTTCAAACGGCGTAGTCTGTTGTTTATATTTTACAAGCAGGATGATGTTCCCACTTTAAATAGTATTTTTATTTCAGAAGGAACAATTTTCCTTGAAAATAATTCTGACATAAATAAGGACGAGTAAACTGTTGTTGCCTATATATAAAAAAACAAATACACGGATCTAAACATGCGTTTGCATGTACCGAAACATTCCGATTTATTTATTTAATTTAACGTCTTAAATATTTCCATTTAAGAATTGTTCAAATAATTGTATCATTTGCTACGTTAATATCGATGACTTGAAATTGTGATTTTAATACTTAAACATTATTTCCTGCGATATTTATTTTACATGTTTGATATCGTTTCCGTCATCATATCAAAATATTTTGAATTCATTTCGTCGACATAAGCATAGTTAAAACTTTAAAAAAAATTAAGTTAAATTATTATTTAAAATTAATTTTAGAAGTACTTAAAGCAGATCTTCTCCATCGAAGAATAGAATTACTGTAAGTAATTCTTGACTTATGAGTCTCCTCTTTTGACTATTATAGGAATATTAATACTTTTCATGAGAAGTGATGATATATTTATCCCAGGAATTAAATAGCAGCAGCTCCTTCACAATCCGAACATGCTTTTTTCTAAAGGTTTATTTTCTAAGTATATAAAATATAAATTTTTGCCATTTAAATTCTACCTGGAATTATTCTAACTATATATGACGCAATATCACGAAATAAGGACGCGGATATTTCGAATCGCACCAATAAAAGACGCGGTTATATGCACGTATATCTCCGTAATTGTTAGTGCCATCAAAAAAGTAATGTAGGTATCATGTTGTTCTCATTATGGGTCAAACTTAAAACGGTAAATTCAAAATTTGAAAATATTCGCTCGCTTAAGAGATACAGGGGAAAATCAAAAAATTGACAATTTCAAAATGACTTTGACTGTATTTTCTTAGTTAAAAGAGTTACAGAAAAATGTTTATACAGAAGTTTCTTTATATTGATTGTTGAATAATCTGCCGTTTTTAGAATAAGTCAGGTGAAAAAGTTATCGGACCTAACCTATTTTTTTTAAATGGATTCCCCTATATATTTTAATATATTTTAATCTAAGAAGATACTATTTTAAATTCTCCTTTTAAATATATCACACGCCATGGATGACATTAGTTTCCTAGGCGATTTATTAAACTTTAATACTTTAAACCACAGTAGGCCATGAAACAAAAGGTAATATCCTAGAAACAAATTACATTTAACGTCAATTTCATTTTTACATATTCATTGGCGAAAATGACCAATCAACATTTTTAAAAATTTTATATGTTATCAGTTTATATTGAAAGTAGAAAAAACGAACAAATGGCTCAAAATGTATATTTTGCTCGCTATCCGGAAAGACGGTAACCATTTAAGGACATATTCCGAACATTTGCGATGATTCCCGTTATTTTTTACCTAAATCTGAATCTTTTATTTCGTTTCAAAGTAAAAAAGTTTAAATAAATCGCCTAGGAAACCAATATCATCCATGGTGTGTTATACAGGGTCCGCAAACGAAGCGTGGACGGAAGATTAAATCGTTATCGAAGAACTTATCAACAATACTGAAACAGCTTGAGATATTGGATTAAAAGCGGCATGTTTTAAAAATATTTTACATTATACAGGGTGGCCCAAAAATGTGTGACAGCATAAAATTATATTTTTTTAAATGGGACACCCAGTATTTTATTGCATATTTAGGTTCGTATTACTATCGTTTATAAGTGCCTCAAATTTTATTTAATTTGGTTTTGTAGTTTCGGGGAAATAAATTAAAAACTAAAAAAAAAAGTTTTATAGTCCTGAATAAAAAAATCAAAAAAAACAACCAGAACTATTTTTTTAACCTCGGCATTGAGTGAAATTTATGACAAGAGGTCTAGAGATACATGAATGTAAGTAATTGCGTTTATTTATTTTATACAGCGTGTTCATAATAAGCTTCCAAAAACCCCACATTTTAAAATAATTTTTCTCAAGTTTTTCAAATGGAACACCCTGTATATTATTTGGCTATTTGACGTAGAATTCATAGACAATTTTTTTTTGTAATACAAGCATATAGGTTATATCCAGCCGTTTTCGAAATAATTATAAATATCATAAATTATGTTGTTTAAATAGAGTTTTTATTGGGAAATTTTGTTATAGGCGACTAGACTAATAATTGTAAACTAAAGTAAAAGTACAAAATAGCTTCCTTTTACTCTTAGAGTTTACCGTATTTTAGTTATTTCGATATAAATTCTAAAAGCATACATTTTTGCTACTTTTATTATTTAATTTTAT
This sequence comes from Barypeithes pellucidus, assembly GCA_963991005.1. Classification (NCBI taxonomy): domain Eukaryota; kingdom Metazoa; phylum Arthropoda; class Insecta; order Coleoptera; family Curculionidae; genus Barypeithes; species Barypeithes pellucidus. The sequence goes on from OZ022556.1 coordinate 36,371,124, forward strand.
TTTTTATTCTTAATCGAGTTGCCATAATTTCTTTTTGTTTAGATTGTCACTATGACAGTTAAATAAAATTATTTACATTTGTTCAGTCGTCGAAATTAAGTACTAACTTACACAAAATGTCGAATTTTGGAAATGGTAAATATGATTTTTATACTGGATGAATGTGCAAGAAATTGCCTCCTCGCGAGCCGAGTGTATGCTGAAAGATATCCAGATATTGAGAGAAAGCCGAGACCAAAAACCTTCTAGAAGTTGTTGCAAAAATTTGTAGCAACAGGAAGCACTGCGTACACAAAAAGGATAATAATCAATAAACCCGTTATTAATGAAGAAAATGAATTAAGAGTTCTGTTGGCAGTAGAGGAAAATCATTAAATTAAGTAAAAGGAAGCTATTTTGAACATTTACAATTATTAGTCTAGTCGCCTATAACAAAATTTCCCAATAAAAACTCTATTTAAACAACATAATTTATAATATTTATAATTATTTCGAAAACGGCTGGATATAACTTATATACTTGTATTACAAAAAAAAATTGTCTATGAATTCTACGTCAAATAGCCAAATAATATACAGGGTGTTCCATTTGAAAAACTTGAGAAAAATTATTTTAAAATGTGGGGTTTTTGAAAGCTTATTATGAACACCCTGTATAAAATAAATAAACGCAATTACCTTCATAGTATTTCTAGACCTCTTGTCATAAATTTCACTCAATGCCGAGGTTAAAAAAATAGTTCTGGATTGTTTTTTTTGATTTTTTTATTCAGGACTGCAAAACTTTTTTTTTTAGTTTTTAATTTATTTCTCCGAAACTACAAAACCAAATTAAATAAAATTTGAGGCACTTATAAACGATAGTAATACGAACCTAAATATGCAATAAAATACTTGGTGTCCCATTTAAAAAAATATAAGTTTATGCTGTCACACTTTTTTGGGCCACCCTGTATAATGTAAAATATTTTTAAAACATGCCGCTTTTAATCCAATATCTGAAGCTGTTTCAGTATTGTTGATAAGTTCTTCGATGACGATTTAATCTTCCGTCCACGCTTCGTTTGCGGACCCTGTATATTTGAAGGGAGAATTTAAAATAGTATCTTTTCAGATTAAAATATACAACGAACAAACCCGTTTAAAAAAATGACCTCAGGAAACAGATATTTTTACAGGGCTACTTTTTACCAGCATGATATATACAGTGTGGCTGTGCATATTTTTACCAGCATGATATATACAGTGTGGCTGTGGAAAATAACTGCAACAGGTGTATGTAAAACAGAAGGGACACGGTGTGCATGTTTTTACATAAGGGGAACAGCCTACAACATAAACGCCGCAATACTACCTTTGAACTAGGGGTTTAATACGCTGATTTTGGTTTCATCATCTATATTGCCGGGGGTAAACACCGCGTTCCCCCTGGCAACCAATTTTAAAAAAATTTTAGCACATTCGCTACCCTATTTATTCTCCGCCTTTCCTCCAATGCCTCATTTCTGTTTGCCATCAAACTGCTGTTCCTAGGATAAGCGGGGGTACTTTGGGTTCCGACATCAATTGAAGCAAACACGGCTTATTTTTTCTGTAAACGGTAATATACAGCGAACCTCAAACCGCACTGACTCACCGCGATGCCTCACGTGACATCCACGAGATATTTCAACCTATCGTTAATGACTCGGCGAAAACAGCGAACCCTATGACTCACGCACCGCGAGAACCGCGTGACATCCGCGAGAGCCTCAACGGTGAAAATTTACATGGGTTTAGTACAGGTACCTTGAAGTGCTTGTCCATCCTTTTAATATGGTACAATTTTATTACCTATATTTATTGTGTGTTGTATAATACTATATCTTCCTACATATATTACTGCAATAACTGCGCTTTAGTGGGTTATGCATCCCCTTATATTTTTTACCTATGATACCTGAATGCGCACTTTGTATGATACCCTTACTGTAATATATAAATATTGATTGCAGTTGCTTTATTACTCCCGTAATACCGTATTGTTGCATCTATAGCTTATATGAATGATGACAAGCGCCCTCTATGGTTACTACCAATAATTAGTAGATAATGCTACCTGTCTATTTATTCACCTAGTTACAGTCATACACGCTTCTACTACCGTATTAGCACAATATACATGGTTGCCTACTGTTAAAGCAAATACAGTGAACTCACAACATCGGTATTTTATATTAACAACCACCATTGTCTCTTCTTGACTAATTTCGCGTGCAACGACGTCATCAGAACGACTATAGTAGTAGTTATAACATTATTAACAGTTTTCAGTACTATTTAATATTGCGAAATATATTTTTATTTGTCATGCACGTGTTCTATCATCAACTAGTCTGCGGTTTTTTCGAACAATCCCTGATAGCTCAGAGATAATTTCTATGTCTAGTAATCTAGAGGACGGCGGTTCGAGCCTTGTAGACGGCACAAACTTTTTTTCAGGATTAATATTGGCGCCGACGACATCATGGATCACGCGGCTAGCAGACAGTGACGTCATGGGGCGCCCGGTTCTAGAGGTAGGACAATTTGGGGCACCCGGTCCTAGAGGTAGGACAGTCGTGGGGCACCCATAGAGATAGGGCCCCCGGCCACAGAGAAGTGCTAGGTCCCAACAGGTAGTTAGTGACCATGTAGATAGTGCCTATGGGTTGCCCATGTAGATAGTGCCTATGGTAGTTAGTGCCTATGGTAGTTAGCGCCCAACAAACCCGAACAACCCCTATATGGTACATCAACCCCTATATGGTACATCAACCCCTATATGAACTTAAAAAGTGCCACGCCTTAAAATGGCCATAAAAATGCAGATCGAACCTTAAATTTTCCCATAAGAAATAACATGTAAAACTACCCCTATTTGTTCTAGAACTGTTGTTGCTTATCTACTGGCTAGGTCTGATAACTTTTTTACCTGACCCCGTATACTTATTCTGAAAACGACAAATTATTCAACAATAAATATAAAGAAACTTCTATATAGAACATTTTTCTATATCTAATTTTGAAATTCTCAATTTTTTGATTTTCCCCTGTATCTCTTAAGCGAGCGAAAATTTTCAAATGTTGATTTTACCATTTTAAGTTTGATCCAAAAGGACAACTGCATTACTTTTTTGATAGCACTAACAATTACGGAGGTATATAAGTGTCGAAAATGGGACATCCTGTACCCTTTATTCACATTGGAAAGAAAATAAGATAATATCCAATAAAAGTATCACAGCAACGTAATATAAATTTTAGCCCATGATCCTTCCTAACTCTTCAGTTAGTTTCTGATATTTGTCGGAAAAAACATTAAAATTGCGCTTTAGTTCATCAAGAGTGCAAAAGGCAACGACCTGTCGGTTTGTTTATAACGCAAGGCTTATCGAAAATATGTCGGTGTACACGAGTTCAATAGTTCTTTATTAATCTGGTGCAAAAAGTTATTGTTTGGTTGTTAAGTTTAGTTATTGTAGTAAATTTTTTTAAGATAAATGATATAGGAAAAGTAGCAATTGAAAAGTTAATATTTGTTATCAGATATTGAATAAAAGATAAAAATAAAATACTACAACGGGCCACACGTAGACGTATACTATGAAATTTACACGCCATCACTATGCTTCCATGTCATGTCATTATGTGATTCATCCTATGGTCCACTGTTTAGATATTGTAGTCAATAGAACATCTTAACAACATCACCAAGGACCTAGGAATGAATGGTTATCCCCAACGACTGGTAGACCAAGCCATCAAAAAGCGTCAAAATCATAAACAGAGAACGAGGGATGACACCGAAGTTGGACCGACCATAAACATACCCTATGCCAAGGGGGTTTCTGAAAAGATTCGACGAATAGGACAACAATACAATATTCGAACAGTATTCAGCTCTAAAGACTCTTTAAGAAGCCACCTGACAAAGACAAAGCCAACCAACCACAAAGACACAAAGAATTGTGTATATAGAATACCCTGCGAGTGCGGACAATCCTATGTTGGTGAAACCCTACGGCCATTGGAAACAAGGATCAAGGAACATCAGAGCCACACACGAAAGGGAGAAACAAACAGATCCGGAGCAGCAGATCATGCTTGGACCCACGGCCACCACTTACAATGGGGACAATCAAGTATCATACTTAAGGAAGAACATTGGCGAAAGAGGAAATTCAAAGAAGCAGCTGTCATCATTCAGAATCCTGATTGTTTTAGCAAACCCTCTTTAGATATAAGGAACATTTGGAAACCCCTGTTAAGCAAATGTAATCTTAGTTTAGGTACGTCCTCTAGTGTTGACGCATGACTGCACCTACCTCGGTCATACTCGACTAACTTTCTCACCCCCCCTTATTAGTATAAATACTCTCTTAGTTTAGTAACTTGCTCAGTATTCACCTGAAGACGACTGGAAATACTTACCAGTTGAAACGTTGTGATTTAAACGAAATAAAGACAATGGAAGTCCAAAACACGTCTATCACTCATGATACAGCATTGTCTCTAACCTTCAAAGAAGCAATAGAACATCTATTAGAAGGGAAACATTTTAATCGGTTATTTTTATATAGAACTTCTGATAATTCCTCTTCGAAACTAAACCAATACGTTTATTAATTTTTAATAAAGTGTGTTGGAAAATTTTGCTTTCGGCTCTGTTTTGGACTGACGGCAAAACAAGCGCAAGTTTATAGTTCATATATAACAACCTACCCTCCCCGTCACTCATCTTATAAGGCATACAGGTCGACAACTTTATCTATAGCTACAAAAGGAATGCAGGCAAAAAAATTTCTTGGGTTAACAATGTTGTCACATTTATTAAATTTTAATTTAATAACATGTTACCAAGTAAACCCGAAAATTAAATTTACCCATTTAAAGTAAATTGTCATAAGTACTTATATAAGAAACTAATATTCTATTATAGTTTCAATGTTCTTAAAACTTTCTTTTCATACTATTTATTTTAATATTTAAATGCAAAATTAAATATTTTTTTATTAAAGTACTTCTAATCTACAAATAGGGCAACATGGTGCAATATCAACGGTAACCATGGGTTACGCTCTTCTTGGGCGATATCCGATATGCTCATGCAGTTGCGTAGTGATACGAAGGGCTAGAGATATTATATTGTGTTATAGTTTATGATATTATTTTATTGTGTTTTTTAAAAAGTGTTCGTTGTTTTAAAACTGTAATGATGAATAAATATACCCGTGGTAAAACCCTTCATAGTCAAACCCGTGAGGTGATTGCCAACGTGTACAGGCTGTGTGAAGATGAATCACAAACTAATACATTAAAATTACCACTTCAGCGAAAGCTAGCAAGGGTCGCAATGTATACGGGAGTAAGCGTGGGTGCAGTAAAAAACATTCACAAAGAAGATACTGAAAACGAAGGGAATAACCCGGATCAATTGTTGTCATCTCCTTGCAAAAAAAAGGGCCCGTCTCTCTGCTGTCGAAAAAATCGAAGGCTTCGACTTTGGCATTGTTAGGAGAACAATACAAAAGTTTTATTTGGAACTAAAAATGGTTCCAACCTTAAAAAAGTTGCTACAACAGCTGAGAAGTGACATAAACTTTCCGTTTTCCCGTGAAACTTTGAGGCGCATGTTGAAATCAAATGGATTTTATTGGCGAAAATGCCAAATTAATCGAAAAATATTAATTGAAAGGCCTAATATATTACACTGGCGATACAAATATATTCATGCCATGAAAAAATATAGGGAAGAAGGTCGTCATATAATTTACATAGATGAGACCTGGGTAGACAATGACGGTAAAAAATTGCTGGCAGAGTGCAGATGTTTTTGGGGTAATTCCATGTTGAAAGAATGGCATCTTGTAAAACGTAATTATTTAAACCTTCATAAAAATAATTACCTATCTACAAGAATTTCCTATTTTTATTACATTATTAAAATAATATTAGCACGCCCATGGGTCGGCCATGTTTTAACAGATATTGCTTTCCCCTTACTGATACCCCGTAGCTATAGACTCGCGTGTCGAACTGTACTATTGTAAACATCAAATTTATCCTCCTCCATGTGTTGTTTCGGGCCCTCACTAAAATTATTTTCGGAATACTCTCTTGTTTGAGAAGAACAAGGAAGAAAAAGTGCTGTTTTGTAGGCGGCGTGATTAAACTTGTTTACATATTTTTAACCAGATCTTTTGCACAGTAGGTACTATAAAAATAGCCTATTATGTTGAAATGAGTGTGACTTCTTAAGTTGTATAGATTCGCAGTCGATATCTTTCTTTTTCGGACATTTAAAAATGTTGAATAGACAATAACAAATATTACCAAAAAAATATTTCTATTGATGAGGCCTGTACTTCATGTAAATCCATGTTAACAAAATAAACAAGGCATCTTATCTTTTAGATTTCATTTCATTTTTAGGAAATAAAAAAAAATTCTGCAAAGTAATTATATTCTAAGCGGCAATAAATAAAATAATATATGTAAGTTATAACAGATGTTTCTGTATATAGTACATTCGTCATATGGTGAGTAAAAGACAAATTTACAAAGTAATATGCAGGGCCACCGGCCATATCTCGGTAACTATTGAGCATAGAAATTCAGAGGAAAAAAATTCATTATTAAAGTGGGTGTAAGAAAATCCTGTAAATTATTTTTAAGTTCCGCATTTGGCACAATTGAAAAATAAATGTTAAAATTCTAAATTTCTATTTCTTGGTGCCTGGATGTAGTTTTGACGAGTGCATATAATCAATTAATTTTAATTTGATTATTGCCAACAATCATTTTGTTGTTGGATCAAAAAATGTTTACCATTTGTGACTACCTTTGTTAACTTTTACTATTTCTAGTATAGTCTTGAAGATGGCCCTTTAATAGGCAGAAACCACTAGGCAATAGTGACAATAAAATACGATAAATACTTGCAATAAGATGTTTGTTTCTATTTTATTTCTTTAAAACAGCGTACAAACATCTTGCTTCTTTTATATAAAAGCTATACCTGTAATTTTGTAAATTAGTTCCATTTTTTCACCATCCGACGAAGGTATATTATGCACTGAAACATATATTATTGTTTTATCCTATAAATTAACTGAAAATTTCAAAAATATTATGTTGTTTTATTTATTTAACACGGATTTTCATCAATAGAAGAATTATTTTACCGTTGTAACACTACAATTTACTTGATTAAGTAAATATGGTGTATAGAGACTCGATGGAGCCGCAATCAGCTCGCAATAGCATCCGAGGAATTCTGATGGGAAAACGTTTGAACGATCGATCGTATTTTGAATGGATGGATACACGATTTCAAGTATTTATCTTCAGTAGAGTAGTGTATTGTAAAAAATACGGAACCTAGTTATATGATTTTATATATTTACTAAGTCCTCATTTTACATAACATTTTTTAATACAATAACAAAATAAAATTTACAATTAAATTTCTGTTAACATCCCACTAAAAGTTTCATGAAAATATTTTTGTTTTCGAGATATCGCCTTGTAACCGCTTAAAAAACTCACAGCAATAAGTCTTAGAGCGACTTAGTTTTGTAAAATTTCTTACGTGTGATGGAAATGATTTATTATATTGAACCAACAAATCCTGAGATGAATGTAAATAACCATAAATGGCGCTTTGAATTAAAATAAGCTTGATAGGTTATATGCAAAACCCGAAAAATCACGTGGTGTATTCGTGTATGGATAACTACAGACCAATTAGCTTGCAATCGTAATTTTCTAAATTGTATGAACGTTTGATGGAGTTTTTTTATTGCGAATATTTTGTTACATGATCAACAGCATGGGTACGTAAAGGGCAAGTCTACACAAACTGCGGTATTTCAATTTATACAGAATATTTTAGATACTTTACAGGCAGGAAGAGTCCCTTTCTGGATCTATCCAAAGCATACGACACACTAAACTTTAACACACTTTTTGAAAAACTAAATTCTTATGGAGTCAGTGGAACGTCTTTAAAACTATTTAAATCTTACCTTTCAAAAAGGACACAACAAGCTTTAATTAGACAGGACCATAAAGTATACTTATCCGATGAAGTATCGGTCGAACTTGTTTTAGGACCGATTCTTTTTATCATATACTTAAACAATATCACAGCAAGTAGCTACGAGAACTGGTGCAAAGTAACAAATTATGCAGATGATACAAATATACTGATTAATGACGACAATATCATTCATGTTGTAGAAAAAATTATAAACATAATGCCGGATGCAGGCAGTCGGTTTGGCAGAAACAAATTAATCTTAAATAGTAATAAAATCAACATTGTAATTTTTAGAACACATAGGTCACACGGGTCGAACAACTACAAACAATTGTAATCAATGACAATTCTCTTAATATAAGTGGGATGGTTAAGTTTTTGGGGGGATTATTCTGGACGATGTATCAGCGTGGGACAACCATGTTGAATATGTCCGAAAAAAATTAAACACTATATGTTATAGCTTCCGTATCTTAGCGAAATATACAGACTTACACACCAAGAAAGTTATAAATAACTCAAATTTTGAAACACATATCAGATATTGTGTAGTTCTATATGGAGGTTGTAGTGATATAGAGAAGTTGTTTTTATGCCAAAAAAAGGGTATTAAGAATAATGCTGGGACTAAATTTTCGGGAATCATGTATAGACTAATTTAAGGAAAATAAACTCTTAACAATAGCTGCTATTTTCATTCAAGAATGTATATTGTTTTTTTTCAAAAACAAGGGGATATTTAGGGATAGTGCTCCAAGTAATACGTCTAGGCATTTAAAGTATAACTATCCAAAACATAGACTAACCTTAACTGAAAAAGGGGTTTATTAAAACTGTATAAAGTTTTTTAATTATCTGCAAGCGCAAACGAGCTGACGCAGAACCTCGACAGCCTAGAACATCGAAGACAGGTTGGGGATTTGACTTTCTTTTACAGATATTTTCATGGAAGGTGCTTGGCTGACCTTTCCCTCTTAATTCCGCCCAGAGTGACGAATAGCAAAAATACACGACGAACCACTGCCGCCCATCCATATGTGGTTAAGCTTAGTACTCCTCGAACTTCATTATTTAAGAATTCTTTCATTTGGAGGACTTCATCCTTGTGGAACGACCTTCCCGAGGTCGTTTTTCCCAACGAATATAACCTCCAACGATTCAAAACCAACGTGAATCGCTTTTTGCGCACACGCACCTATAGTGCTTGTGTTTGATCATAAAAAAAAAATGGATGACAATATTAAGTGTATAATTTTTTTTTTTTTAATATGTTAGTAGATATAGAACCATACACTGTAACCGAATATTTGGAAGGTGTTAAAAGTTTTTAGATTTGCAACCTGTATGATTTGAGTAATTTCTTTAGTTTTCTATTGACGTTATTTCATTTTATGTTGTTAACATACTTTTGAAATAAAGATTGTTTATTATGATTATTATTATTATTATTATTCCGTGTATTCCATAACACACTGTATACATGTTTACGAGAGTAAACGGTGTCACTTATATTATGTGATGGAATAGAATAAAACTGTATCATAAAACACGAATATTATTGGATTGACTGCCAAAGTAGCTACGATACTCTAATGCAGCACAGAAGTAGCCTAAATCCTCAACAATAATCCGTTACCTACTCAATAAACCAAAATATACCTGGAAACGATATTCAATTTCGAATTGAGAATATACCGACTTACTGGCATTGAATATATTTATCTACGCCGATCTGTGAGGTTGCTGGAAAATTTAATTTAAGCTGATAGCGAACCCTTAGGTAAAATATGGTTTCCTGCGATCTCACTTCGTTCTTTAGAAAAATTTAAATATGATAAGTGCTACATATGTTTAACATTTATTTCGTTACAAGTAGCTCTGTTAATACTTGTCAGGTTTTTGGGAATGGATTATGATGAAAGTAAGGAAATGTTAAGTCCTTATATCTGCCTATATACAGGGTATTCTTTAATGACGTGCTAATATTTCAGTGTGTGATTCCTTAGGATATTTTATAAAGAAAAGTTCATATGAGCATGTGTCCGCAACGACTTAAATTTTTTGCTACAGGGTGTTGAATTTTAATTTTTTAAATGGTTATTTTTTAATATCTCCGAAAGTACTTTAGGTTTTATTGTCTATTTTGATATCTATTAATAGGGTATAGAACCACAAATTTTAGTTAGAAAAGTTATTCAACTGTTCCATGCACCAGTGACGTCTCTGCAAACATGTCCTCTGTTATTTTTTACAGGAAAAATGATACGCCACTGACATTTTTCCATGTGGATATTTTTATGATTAGCCTGGTCAATTCTACATGAAAACGGTCTCTTGAGGTTTGTCTCGTCAGACACACCGCACCGTTCTTTAAATTAAAACATTGATAAAATAATTAATGATAAATTTTGTTTTATAAAAATTGTTGGAAATGGCCACTTAAATCTTGTGTTAATGGGAGTTTTATTTATACGCCAGAGTTTTAAGATGACCTCACAAAAAGAAATCTAAACTATTGAGATCGGGGGATCTTGCTGGCCTTTACTGCGGTCCTCCGCGACCTATCCTGAAGAAGAAGAGTTTAGTAGAGTTTTCCAAAAATACTTTTTTGTCCTACAACTCATAATTTAACTAATTATTGTTAAATGTAACATATTTAACAACTTCGTAATGGTTATGTAAACTTATTCTTAAGAATGGCATTTAGGATATAATATGTTTCTACAATATACTCTGGAAATAACTACTACTATCTCTAACTCCATTCGCCAATGAGTTAATCAAAATATTAAGCAATAGGAAAGTACGCCCTAGAATCATACGTAACCACACGAAAATTCAAAACAATCAATTCAGAAAAACCAAAAATATAAGCTTGATTCCATTATAAGAGGGACACCCTGCATGTATATTTATTTATAATTTATAAGACTACGTTATACAGATGTTCACTATTTTTTAAATGGAATACACACAATGGGTCACAAAGACACACAGTAAATACTAAAATGACCTAAAAAATTTGTTACGATGTGTTAGATAAGGCCACTAAGGGAAACTAATGATTCCGCAGTGATGCGGCTAAATTACAATACATTGCATAATACCATATGTTCCGCTATTCTCTTAGATTGAAGTATTCATCAAATGAACACGTGTCCCCACGCAGTACAGTATGGGGTCTGAGTTTAGGGGTATATCCTCAAATTTTTGAAATCGTTCCTTTAAAAAATGTATTTAGTGTGTCTCTAAGACCGGAATGACACCCTGTATTACATTTCCATAAGTACTAATACTTGTTAAACTATCGTATTTTAAGCATAATTGTAGAAAACATTTGTATTATGGTATTTACATTCCAAAGCTTTTCCTATTAAGGTAGCAGCACAACTGTTGTAAGAGTCAATAAAATCCAATTTGAAAATCAAATTAAAATGCAGACCTTAAAGGACGTTTCTCAAATTGAATGTATTTACCGCTGGCTAAACTTAAGGGCTCTTGAGACACCTCGCCGTTGACAAAAGGAAAGTTTGGCTGTGGTAAACGGAATTGTAAAGCTCGTAAAATTAATAGCGTATAGTAAGAGACAAGCAAATTTTTGTGTTATTAAATTATGCTATAGATATTACTGAATGACGGATTTAAAATTAGGTTATTTTTATCAATTAACAATGTGATTGCGATTTTAAATGTAATAGGACAATATACATATTAGTCAACGATAGAGTAAAGTTCATTTTCTCCTTTACGTTAAGAATTAGGAGAAAATGAAAATACCAAAGTTGTAGAGATAATTAAGGTGCACATTATAAAATTATATTGAAGTATGCGGGGTAGCCCATTCTCACATACGTGGCCAACATACTTAGGATTTTTTAAAATGAAACACCCTGTATTTATATAAATTTTTTTGATTATGCATAAAATTCTGAATATCTTTTATATATAATGTTATATATCTAAATCTTATAGTTTTTCCAATATTTTCATTTTCTCAGAAGAATGCCAGTTTTCAGCGTTGGATTTAATTGTACCTACAATATCTTGCAAATTATAGATTCATATTTGGTATGGAGATTACATGGAGCTAAGACAACTAAATTATGGAAACAAATTAACCTTAGTTTTTATGGACAATATAAATTTTCAAATTTCAGTAACTTTAACCTAAAAAATATCACCCATTAAGAAATAAAAAGTCTATGCTTGTCAGGTGGTATTAATATCAAATCAAAAATCGATGATCCTTATACAATAAGGGCGTATTTTTGTCTACACAGTAGCACTTTAAAATACTATTTCAGATTGAATGGTACTACCAAGAAAAGGAAGCCCTCTCCATTGATCTACGGTCTACAGGTGGTTGACCGAGATTTTTTAGTTTACAGTTACTGAAATTCGAAAATTTATTTTGAACACAACTGAGAAAAATTTAAATTTAAAATAAAATAATTTAAAATTTACTGCTAAGATATACTAGACCTAGTTACATTTGAAATATTGTGACAAAATACGGTAAAACATAAAATAGTTTCATAATATTAATAACTTTCTTACCTGGTACAGTTGACTAAATGATAAACAGGAACTGCTTTTGTATTTGTATTTTGCATAGGTTTCCTAAGAAAATATACAAGCTGAATATATGTGTCCATAAATAACTGTTTTACATAACAGAAAGATAAAGTAGATTTTTTTTTCAATTCTGTTTCAGAATGTGTACCCACAAGTCATTGTTCTTAAATATTTTATGTGCTAATAATATACAGGGTGTAACTAAATAAGTGTAAAACATTTAAGGGGGTGATTCCTCATCGAAAAAAAGATAGGATCTTTCATATAAAGAAACTTCATTGGAGCATCCCTTGTTAAGACACAGCCCCTTAAAGAGGGTACATAAAATTTATAAATAAACAAAACTAATTTATTAATAACAAAACATACAACATCTAGAAATCATAGTAAATGTTCAATATGTCTACCTTCAGACATTACGCATGCGTCTAGACATCGGCGCATTGAGCCACGTATTCGCGCAAATATTCCTGGAGTCTCTCTAATTACCCTGCATGCATCGATGATGCGGTTTCTTAAGTCCTCTACATCGCGAACAGGAGTACGATAAACCAAATGCTGTAAATGGCCCCAAGTAGAGAAATCGAGAGGATTGAGATCCGGGGATCGAGCGGGCCAATTCTGAGGTCCTCCTCAACCTATCCACTGATTTGCATATGTTTCAGTTAAATGCTGACGTGCTACTTGACTAAAATGGGCGGGAGCCCCATCATGCATAAAAAACATATCCCTTCTGACGCCCAAAGGAACTTCCTCCAGCAGTACGGGATGCACTGCTCTTAAAAATTGAACGTAGGCCTCACCATTTAATCGAGGAGGTAGAAAATGAGGCCCAATTAAATAATCCCCAATAACTCCGACCCACACGTTAAGAGAAAACTGTTCTTGATGGTTAGTTTCGACAATAGCGTGAGGGTTTTCATCAGCCCATATGTGGTAATTATGAAAATTAATAATCTTGTCGCGAGAAAAACTACATTCGTCTGTGAATTCGATCGTCTTCAGAAAGTCACGATTTCTTCTAATCATTTCCAGAATCCAATTGCAAAATTCAAGACGGTTCGGAAAGTCTCGCGGTAACAGTGCCTGTACTCGTTGCAGATGGTAAGGGTATAAGAGTTGTTCCTTTAAAATTCGAAATACCGTCATATGATCAACATTTAGCTGGAAAGCAATCTTTCTAGTACTGGTAGTAGGTTGTTCTTCAAGCAAATTAAGTACTGCTTCCTCAAGCTGTGGTGTTCTTACTTCTCGATGGCGACCACAATCCTGCGTTCTTTTGTCGAATGAACCATATTCTCGTAATCGTTGATGAAGTCGGGCAAATATTCTATGTGAAGGATGCTGCCGTTGAGGATACATTTCAGCATATCTTCTAGTCTAGAAGCTTCTAACCCATTCCCCTGCGACAGACCGTAAACGTAATGCATATCAGTCATTTCCTCATTTGTGTATGCCATTTTAATAACAAGTGAATTATTAAAGTAATAACAAATTAAGAACAGAACAACAATACACAATTAGTATTACTTGAATTTCAAAAATTTACAAACTGACAGCTTGATACCAATTTAATTGTCACTATCGCTAATAGCGGCCTACTGGATAAATTAGTTTCGTATTTTCGTTTTATGGCGATATGTATCTTGTTCGTAAAATAATTTTTTGCTGCGAACTGGTTTATTTTGGGCAAAAAATTCAAGAGACATTTTTTGTTTAGAATGAAACAGGCTATCGGAAATAAATTTTTAGATGGTAAACAAATAATAAAACACAAACTTACATTCGAAATAAATTTTAGGGGTTGCGTTTTCCACCCCTTACAACCATGGGGTAAACCAAATAAATTACTGGCTAAGTGTCTTTTTGGTAGTAGAAAATGTCAGGTTAATTTCAGTATTGTAAATTTTTTAGTGCTTGTGGAAAAAATTGTTAAACACATTTTATGTACCCCCTTTAAGGGACTGTATCTTAACAAGGGATGCTCCAATGAAGTTTCTTTATATGAAAGATCCTATCTTTTTTTCGATGAGGAATCACCCCCTTAAATGTTTTACACTTATTTAGTTACACCCTGTATAATGAAGTAGTATTAAACAGAACCGTGTAGCAAAGCTGATTTTTTTGATACTTTTTCCAGCAGTAATAAATTCTGTATCTCAGTCATATAAAACATAAACATTCCATGCAGGCTAAAGTTATCAATTGTCGAAGATAAGCACCGACTTGAAATCAACTGATTATCACCACAGTAAACATGCCTACAATCCAAGGGCTAAAACCGTCCCCGGCACAGGCCTCGGTCTGGCTGCGTTACCTAAGTGGGTGGTCTTGGACCTACTGTACTTAGTATGTCGTATTAGATAAGATTGTGATCATGTACATATATATTGCAAACCTAAAATAATAAAGATATATTAGATATGAGAACCGTGTAGTATTGTCTAATATCATAAAATTATAGCAACATTTTAACAAAAATTTTTGGTAAAAGTTATAAGAATATTTAGTAAACCATTTATATTTTTGAAAAATGTAGTGAAATTTTTTGTAAAATTTACTAAAACCATTCAACCTATTCAAATCTTTTATATAATTTGATAAGATCTTTCGTAAAAGTTTAAACACATGGTATTCCCAAGCAGTTCTAACTATGCATAACGTCGCTTGACTTCACTGATCGATATATCTTTCCTATTAAGTTGTCGTCCTATTATTTCACATGAAGAACGACGTCCCAAGAATCTGTTTCATTTGATTTATGCTTCTAATTTTTATAAAAATGTTTGTACAACACTTCATTTAATCTTGGTCATTTTTACAATAAATATGCAATAATAGTCGTCAGTAAAATTTACCACCTAAATATTTTAAAATATTTAACTACTGGAGTTATAAATAAATTATTTGAACTTATATTCGTTGGAAATATATTTCACTTGATATTATTAGATTTATTAGACTAACTATACTTTTTCTAAATTATATGTATCTACAATATGAATTTGTAATTAATACTTTACTTAAAATATACTTATTTTATAGGAAACAGTACAAAAAAATCTTTACAATAATTTTACTATAGTTGTTGTTCCGTGAACATATATTCGTTGTAAAATTTACAATATATTTTAGTAATTACTTGATTTTACTAAATTTATAGAGCGTCAACATTTAGCTACTTATATAACAACAAAACTTTAAAGTAAGTACAGAGAGAACGTCGCCGTTACAATAAAAATATGACATGTAAGTAGGCTCGATTACAGAGTAATGTACTAGAAACTACTACAGAGTGGCTTTTAACCCATTTCAAGGCCCATAGGCTTCGAGCTTCTTTAGCCCCCCCCCCCCCAAAAAAAAAATAAAAGCTCTCCTTTCGTACAATTAATTAAAATAATATTACAAATGAAGTAAGTAATTAATGAAGTAACAAAGAAAAAAATATCAGCTTATCAGACAACCTTTAATTTGTGCGTTGGAAGTGAATACAAAAAAAAAACGGTAATCTACTATGAAATTAAACATATGTAGACGTACATAATTACATATGTATCTATTTAAACATTTTTCTCGTTCATCTGTCAACAAACTGATCCAAAATAGTGTTAAAATTTAATTTCCGGAGCACCGACGTTCCTACATGCATTAATGCCAAATGATTGAGCTTCTCATCTTTTAGACTGGATCACAGGTAACTTTTAATACGTTTCAGGGCAGAAAAAGATCTCTCTCCAGAACAGTTGGTGACTAGAAGTGACAAGTAAATCCGTAAACAGATGTACATGTTTGGAAAAGTATCCTGCATTTCATTGTTAACAATTGTTTAAAATATTCTCAATGCAATAGAGGTCCCCTTATTTTGACTTTCAGATTGAGGTTCGTTCACGTATTCTTGGAAATAAACAATTTCCTCGGGGAAGCTGGTATCGAGGTCTTCTGGGTAGGTTTTCACCAGCCTCTCTGCCGCAACCTTCAGTTGATCACAGTTTACTGTGGACATTTGTGAAAGGAATCCGAAATTTCCAGAAACTGCATGATATGCCTCCAGTATCTTCTGCAGTGCTGTTAATAAGTGATCGATCATGGGAAGAAACACAGTGACCCTAAAATGCTCCCTCCCTGAAAAAGCCGTATCTTCAGAATTGCCATCATTTCGTCTGAGCTTCACACTACTTTGTTCCTTTCTTTGAGTATCTCCTTTGTACAGTCCTTCATTTTCGAAACAAATTTTGATATTCCCTTTCTTCTCAAAATCCTCAAAAGCATCCCTTAAACTGGCGATATAATTACTTAATGACCTTAAGAGCTTCATGGCTTCATTCAGATCCATATTTGTGCTCTGCAGCTTTATGCTCGTCTGATGAAATCTTTCTGTGACAATAGACCAGAACACCAGTAAGATGCAATTTTCCAATATATATGAATATATAAAGAAATAAATAACATATTTATTGGCATAAATGTGAATTTATCAATTATCCTAGTCAAGTACAAGTAACATTCACCTATAGTCAAGTAAATACATTCATCTATATTATTATTAATTACGAGTGATACATTATTATATTCAACAATGTTATTGTTCATTAGTGAATTATATAGTTGTATAATTGTATAAGTAATATATTTATTTATTAATTATATTCTGGAATATTAATATATTTTTCAGTATAAAATAACAATATATAGTATATACATATGCAAATACACCATCACATATTACATATAGATAGAATTTATTAGATGATTCGCTTTTTTCGATTCAAACGTTCCTGGGATGGAAGGGAGAATGGCGCTCTACCGCCAGCTCCTCGAGCATCTGCGCATGCGATGAAAATTAATCACTGGCCACGTGGGCTCCTAATTTTTGTGGGCCTCTAGGCTTCAGCCTACTCAGCCTTATGGATAAGAGGGCACTGGTGGCTATAATAATTACCATACAGTAACAGACTCGTAAGCGTTCAATGTTATCTTACGAACTGAACGTTTCGTTCTTGACGCTGTTCTTTTCCCGATACGTCATGTTTTATAGAGATCTATCGCGAAGCCATTTCAGAAAAAATCTTGACTTTTGAAAAATACTTAAAATTCGCTTTATTGTTATTTTTAAGCATTAGGGTATTTACAAAATTGCTTGCCTCTTCAAATAAATAAATTTGTATTTATTATTTTTCAAATTTGTTATTTTTAGATTTAACCTCCTTATTTTTCACAGATTAATTAACGCGTTTGGAATTTTGGGTATATCGAAATCCGAAATCTTAAATAATATAATGTACAGGGTGGCCAACTAAGCGAGGTAAGCGGCCATATCTCGGAAACCGTTCACCGTACAGCTTTCGGGAAAAAATATTTATAGGAAAAGTTGCCAAGAGAAATTGTTGGAAATTATTTGCAAGTTTGTAGGCCGGCCGCTAGGGGGCGTAACACGAATAGTAATTTGTTGCCAGTCGATTTCTCTACAATTGGCATAGGTAAGGTATATTGATAATACTTATAAATAATTCTCACTTGTATCGTGAACAACTTTGCTTAAACACTTTTTTCTCTAGCCCTGCAAATAAAGTGGTGGGGGTAACGCAAACATCGATTTGTAAAAAATGCAATATCTCAGGAACGCATCATCTGAAAATATTCAAATTGGTGTTATTTGAAAGAGCTCTTCTTGCTTTATTAGCTATACTTCAAGCAATGTCTATGTCATTTTTACTGTAGTCACTAGATGGCGCTTTCAACAGATTTAACGTATTTATCGTTTTTCTCGAAAAACTTAAATGCAATGGTAAATATGTTATTACACCAGTGCAGAGAGGAATAAAGGCCAGAGCAAACGGTGAAAACCGCAAGTTCCTATCTTTTTTCTAACCGGAGATATCAATGAAAAATTAATTTATATCCTACTAAATCTCCCGCCGGTACTTACATATGTTGCAAAAAAATAAGAAGGCTTTGGAAACAAAATACATATTATATATAATAGGAGTATTGGGAAGAAACGTTCATTTTATAAACCAAACGAAACATGTTCTAGTGCTTCCTTAAATGCTCAAACTATCTGCCATCCTGGCCCACATATTGTCTGAGCTTTCCTATAGTAGAAAGAACAGCAGCTTCCACTTCCGTTCTTAGCAGGCGAAGAATTGCATTTTGAGGCTACTTTTAATAGCGATGGAAGGGTAAATTTGCATAACACGCATTATTGGGCTACAGAAAACCCTCACTGGATGCGAGAAGTTCAGCACCAAGGAGATTGAAGTGTCAACGTATGGTGTGGCATAATAGGGGGTACAATTATTTTACCCTATTTCTTTGACACCAATCACTAAATGGGAACCTGTTTTTGGAGTTCCTCCTGAATTGTGTGTTTTATTAGAAGATGTGCCTCTTGAAACCAGGCAAAATATGTTCCTGCAGCTCGATGGCTGTCCAGCACATTTTTTAATTAATGTGCGAGAATACCTGCATGAGACATATCCAGACCGATGGATAGGAAGAGGAAGCCTTTTTCGTGGCCAGCCAGGTCACCTGACTTGACCTGTTTGGAGTTTTATTTGTGGGGACGATTACAAGATATTTTATTCCAAGCTAGGCCTACGACCAGGGAAGATATGAAGAACAAAATCCAAAATGAAATTCTTCGCCTGCCAAGAGCGGAAGCTGCAGTTCTTTCTACTATAGGAAAGCTCAGACAATGTGTGAACAAGGATGGCAGACTTCTTTTGATTTATATAATGAACGTTTCTTCCCCATACTCCTATTATATATAATATGTATTTTGTTTCCAAAGCCTTCTTATTTTTTTGCAACATATGTAAGTACCGGCGGGAGATTTAGTAGGATATAAATTAATTTTTCATTGATATCTCCGGTTAGAAAAAAGATAGGAACTTGCGGTTTTCACCGTTTGCTCTGGCCTTTATTCCTCTCTGCACTGGTGTAATAACATATTTACCATTGCATTTAAGTTTTTCGAGAAAAACGATAAATACGTTAAATCTGTTGAAAGCCCCATCTAGCGACTACAGTAAAAATGACATAGACATTGCTTGAAGTGTAGCTAATAAAGCAAGAAGAGCTCTTTCAAATAACACCAATTTGAATATTTTCAGATGAGGCGTTCCTGAGATATTGCAATTTTTGCAAATCGATGTTTGCGTTACCCCCACCACTTTATTTGCAGGGTTAGAGAAAAAAGTGTTTAAGCAAAGTTGTTCACGATACAAGTGAGATTAATTTATAAGTATTATCAATATACCTTACCTATGCCAATTGTAGAGAAATCGACTGGCAACAAATTACTATTCGTGTTACGCCCCCTAGCGGCCGGCCTACAAACTTGCAAATAATTTCCAGCAATTTCTCTTGGCAACTTTTCCTATAAATATTTTTTTCCGAAAGCTGTACGGTGAATGGTTTCCGAGATATAGCCGCTTACCTCGCTTAGTTGGCCACCCTGTACATATATCTTCTTATATATTGGTACTTATATTTTATTTTATTATTATATAATATTATTTTACGGTTAAGTGCATATGAACTGACATATTGTTTGGATAGAGGTCCATATGATAGACGGAATAAATATACATTATTTTAGTTGAAAGAGAGCGATATCAAAATATGTTTAAGGCATAATGGGAGTATTGTCTCATTTTGGTCGAAATTACCACATATTTACGATTTTGGAACGTTCTGGGAATGGTAGTACATCGTAAGAATGTTAGTTCCAGCGACCATGAAGGCACGTAATCGTTACCACAAAATTATTCCCCATTGTGGTAACAACTTGATGAAGAAACGGTGCCTGAACGGTAGCCGGTACTAGTAGCGGGAACTTATGTAGATCTTTATTAGTGTCAAATATGTTGCGGCGACTAAAATTTGCTAGTTGGGAGAGTACTCTTAATATGAAAATATGGAGGAAGCTCACGCCAAATAAAGCAGAAATAATAATTCGTATTTTAAAAACTTATCTATTAATTTAATGAAAAGCAGATATACAGGGTGCTGATAAAGTCTGGAATAATCGATTTTTCTTGAAAACGCAAAACTTTTTCGAAAAACGCTCGTACCCGTCGATTTTATTTTATTCTTTGAAATTTTTTGGCGTTCTTCAATATTATACCGGATGCGCCAAAAACGCTAGGCAAGTGTCAACTTCACTTTTTCAAATAGAACACCCCTTTTTTTCTCCAATATTCAGATTCCTCTCTAAACTCTAGACAAGTTTCATATAACATATTGTATGGCTAAAGTCAACAGTAATTGAAATACAGGGCCCACAATAAAAATCAAGGTATAATTTTAAGGTCTAGGTATTTACCTTCTTACCGGTTTCTACATAATAACTTAGTTACGTAAATGTCAAAACATTTAATATTTACTCCAAAGTTGTCACTTTTACCCATAAAAATGTTTCTAACGGAAGCTGAGAGAATCGAAATATTAATAATAGTAGGATGTGGAGATCGAAAGAGAACACAAATAGAAGTTTGTGAGTATTTTAATGATAAATATCCAAATAGAGAACACATAAATCAGGCAACTGTTTCCAAATTTGTTAAGAAGTATAATGAAGTTGGTCACGTTAAGGATAAACCTAGAAGTGGACGACCTAAAATTTCCGACGATGTCAAACTTGATATTCTAGTTTCGTTGGAAGAGAGACCACATTCGAGCACAAGAAGCATTTCTCAAAATGTTCAAAATATCCACGATTCAACGGTGGCAAAGTTCCTGAAAAAGGAAAAATGGCATGCATATAAATGTCACGGAGTACAGGAACTTTTGGAAGGCGACCCTGACAAAAGGAATGAGTTCTGCGAAATTCTCATGGATAATTACTTGATTAACGATGCATTATTTCCGAGTAACATAATTTTTTCCGATGAGGCTACTTTTTTCTTGGATGGCATGGTAAATCGTCAAAATTGCCGGTATTGGTCCAGCGAAAATCCCCATTGGTTCCGAGAAATTCATACCCAGCGGCCGAGAAAAATTAATGTATGGGCAGGAATAATTCGGGATACTGTTATAGGACCCTATTTTTTTGAGGAAAATTTGACTGGCCAAAGATATTTGCAGTTTCTTGAAGAAGACCTCGCTCCAGCGTTGATTGCCCTATTTCCCGATCGGAACATTCCTGACTCACATGATACAACTATGTGGTTTCAGCAGGATGGTGCACCAGCCCACTATTCGGTCAAAGTCCGTAGATACCTGAATGAGTTATTTCATCATCATTGGATAGGTCGACGGGGTGAAATAGAGTGGCCTGCGAGGTCCCCCGACTTAACGCCATTGGACTTCTTTCTGTGGGGCTATATTAAGGAAAGGGTTTACAAAAATAAACCAGAAGATATTGATGTTCTCAAAACGCGTATAACAACAACCATAAGACAAATTACCCCAGAAATTGTACATAATGTACAGTTAGAATTTGTTGAGAGATTGGGACATTGTAGAGCCGTAAATGGACACCATTTTCAACACTTACTCAAATAATTTTTTAGATTGTTCACTGAATTACCAATTTCCTGTTAGAATTTTTTTTCTAGCCTAAGTATTTGTCATGGAAAACAAGCTTTAAAATTATACCTTGATTTTTATTGTGGGCCCTGTATTTCAATTACTGTTGACTTTAGCCATACAATATGTTATATGAAACTTGTCTAGAGTTTAGAGAGGCATCTGAATATTGGAGAAAAAAAGGGGTGTTCTATTTGAAAAAGTGAAGTTGACACTTGCCTAGCGTTTTTGGCGCATCCGGTATAATATTGAAGACCGCCAAAAAATTTCAAAGAATAAAATAAAATCGACGGGTACGAGCGTTTTTCGAAAAAGTTTTGCGTTTTCAAGAAAAATCGATTATTCCAGACTTTATCAGCACCCTGTATACAGACTAATTCCTTCACGACCAAATATAATATGAATTATATTAATATTTAATCTCCATTCCTTTTCTTTAATTAACAATGATGTAGTTAGCCACTAAAACTTTAAAGCCTTACTTTAGTTTAAGTTAATTTTAACTATACTAACTTTATTATTTATCGCGAGAAAAGTTTTCAGATAATGTTAACTCGGTATAATCAGCAAACTTTCGCCTTATATAGACCAAACTTTTATATCATCGTTTGTTTAATTTAGGAGTATCATGGTATGGCATATCACTTTACTTAAATATTTTAATTCTTATTTTATTCTCAATAGAAAATGAATATACGAAGATACACTTCCTAATAAATATAGAGAATTCTAATTTGATAGATTTTTATGACGCATTTTAGAAGAAAAAGGATGTTACATTCCTACCTTTGATTTTAATCTTCTACCTAATAACTGAACTGAAAAATTTAAAATTTTGTGTTTCGGTTTTTATTTTTTTCTGATTTTATTCGAAGAGATGTCTAAAAATAAATTTCATTTCTTCATTGCTTGGTTGGTTGGTTGGTTGGTTAAAGGCGGGGGTCGGTTTAAATGCCCGAACTTCTATCACTGTAGCCTACCGGCTTATTGTGTACCCAGATCTTGTCAAAAGATGTTGGTTCCTTCTATATGAGGTCCAGTAACCTTCTACCAAGCTTGTCATGTGGGAAGTTATCATCACGTTGTATGTTCCTTAACATATTTTTTCTTCTACGTGACAGCGTTACGCAGCGGTATATTATGTGTGAGGCGGTTTCATCCCCTTCGCCGCAGAGTGGATCCTTTGTTTATACCTATCTGTTGAAGGTGTTCTCACAGGTGGCAGTGGCCTGTTAGCAGACCCTGTTTCAGCTGAGGCCGCGTCAGGGTTAGCATCCTATTCGATAGTATTTTCGATGGTTTTCCAATTACGGCCCGTGCGTGTATTTGACCAGGTAACCCTTGTCATCGAGATAGGGGTTATTTTTTCGACCATCTATCTAATGTTGTCTTTGTTGCCTGTTTTGATATCCCAAAGGCTTGTTCGGGGACCATGAGACATTGAGCGGCTCCGGCTTTCGCTAATTCATCCGCTTTCACGTTACCTAATATCCCAGAGTAACCAGGGACCCACAAGAGCTCCACCTTGTTCCCCCTAACCGCCAGCACTTTTAGGTTGGCATGGCACTCCAGTGTAAGTTTTGAAGATAAACCGATTGGGGTTCAGAGCTTTCCTCACTGGTACTTTATATTTTTCACAAAATTACATCATCAAATCTTTAATTCAACGTTTCGTCTTTGAGTCACCATGATCAACTAAAATACGGGCCCGGGTTTTTTTGTTTAAATTATGAAAGATGAACTAAATCTACATTAAGCAGTATATAATACTTAATGGTTTTCCGACGTTTTGTTCCTTAAATTGACCATCTTCATTAAAATACGCCTAGTACGTTCCTGGAATTTACTTCTGTTTCAAAGAAACTGAAGATAATTAAATTATCATTGCTCTATTCAATTATTATTATTACAAACTACTACTGTTTTTTTTATTTGAAAACTAACGATACAACAGTTTTATCAAATTTTCACTTAGTGTAAATACCTATAAATAATTTATTTTATTAATACAAATAAAATTTAACTCTTAAGGCCAGCCCTTTTTAAGATTTTTTAAACAGTCTCGAATTAAACCGAATTTTTGAAACAAAAGTAAATTACAGGAACTTACTATGGATAATTTACTGCAGATGGTAATTTTATGGAACAAAACCTCAGAAAACCAGTAAGTGTTGTATACCGGTGAACGTAAATCTAGTTCCTCTTTCATAATATTTATAATCATAGTATTTAAAAAAAATAAGTTGATCTGATGACGTCGTCTTGTCGAAAATAAAAAGTAGCAATGAGAAAGTGCAATTTATTTTTAGACATCTCTTAGAACAGTGTCAGGAAAAATAAAACCGAAATACAAAATTTTAGATTATTCCAAATATATTGAAAGTCTCTGTATTAATTTAACCGACTTCGTATCTCTTACCGTTCCCGAAATTCCAATGGTGAAGGGCGAATTTGTTACACTCTGTAAACCTACATATCTTCTTCTTCTTCTTCATCAGCCATCGTTTGTCCACTCCTGAACAAAGGCCTCTTTCATTCGTTTCCATGCTGCTCTGTCTTTCGCTGTTTTGTACCATCTCCCTCCCGCTATCTTCCTTATATCGTCCAGCCATCTCTTCTGCGGTCTACCGACGCTCCTCTTTGTTTGTCGTGGTCTCCAATATACAAGCTTAGACACCCATCTATCCACACTTAGTCTGGCCACATGTCCCACCCATTGCCACTTAAGTTCAGCGATTCGTTGCATTATGTCTACCACCTTCGTTCTTCTTCTTATCTCCTCACTGCGAATTCTATCTCTTAGACTAATGCCAAGCATTGCTCGTTCCATTGCCCTCTGCATTGTCCTGAGGTTGTTGGTGTATCTCTTAGTCAAAGCCATTGACTCAAGACCGTATGTTGCGACAGGCAAGATGCATGCGTTGAAGACTTTTCGTTTAAGGTTTATAGGGATATCAGGGTTCTTGACTATATGGCTCAGCTTTCCAAATGCTATCCACGTCAGTTTGACTCTTCGTTTTATCTCTGCCGTTTGGTTTTCCTTCCCCATTTTAATGACATGGCCAAGATATACATATTCATCGACAACATCCAAAATCTCACCCGCCATCCCTATATTTTCCTCGGTCTTACTCATTATCTTTGTCTTCGATAAGTTAATTTTTAATCCGACGTATATATAACCTACATATATCAATACTAAATTAAACAGAATTTTGAAAACATTCCTTGATACTTATTTATAATTAAAATGAATTGTCTGGATCTAAAAGACTAACGACCCCATATTTTTCCATTATTAGAGAAATATTTAGAATATCTCTTATATTAAAGTAGTTTTTAAGCGAATTAACAAAATGTTGTTTCCTTAGAATTGTTAACTTTTTGTACCGGATATATTCCGATAAATTAAATACTCGAAGGGGCCACTTCAACAGCTTATAGACATGATTAAAAACAGAAATCACATACGTGTGTGCAATATAGATAACAATAACAAATGACCACAGCTAATCTTTTTAATGTCCAGTTCTTATAATCGAGTTTTGAGAGGATATAAACCTGAAAATACACAAGAACGAAATTTATACCTACGAAAACACATTGAGTATTTTTTATACCATGTCAACGTAATATATGACATTTCTCTTAAACATATGTCTCTTAGCGCTAGAATAACGCCTATTACGGTTTTCCAATTCACAATAATCATTCCTTCATGATTCTTAAATTTGAGCAGAACTCTCTCCAAAAATATGCAAGCATGGGTTATGGCGAGGGACAGTTCCTTCTAAAACCCAGATGTTCCTTAGTAGATCTGCTCTTGTTGTAATGTAATTGTTTTTTGATTTTAGTGATTAAAACATTCCGTCACTAGGGATGCCGCTTTGGAATATAATCTGTTCTTTTCGAAACAGATTTTTATGTGGATCACGTTGGAATAGGATTTCCTGTTCCGCTGGAACAGTCTGTTACGCTCTTCGCTGGAGGCCTCTGCTTCGCCGGAGAAACCTGTTTTACCCGAACAACCCGTTTCGATGAAACAGTTTCGAATACTCGGACATTGTCTGTTGCGACGGAGCAGAACCAGATAGCAGCAACAGGCGATTGGGCATGAATTGCGCGATGTTGTCGATGGTTAATATTTTTCATAAATTCGGCAAAAAATCAAAACTAAATATTTATCAAAAATTCTTCTTTTAACAAAAAATCAAATCTAAAATAGATGAAGTAATAAAAACACTTTGGCAATGTATAAAGATAAAGGTTGTGTCCACAGTATCAGTATGCCTCTATGAAGTATCCCGGAAATATTAATTTTAAAGAAATTATTGGTAAACACCTATTACCAGTATCATCTAAATAAAGGAAGATCGTCCTTTTTTGCAAAGTCGGATGTTTCCTTTCAATATGTCTTTTTAAGTTTAATATAGAGATGTATAGGATATTTGTAACGTAACATATTTGGTTTGTTTTATAGATTATTGTAAAAAGTTCCAAAGCAGGTTACTATGTCCTGTTGATAAACTTTTTATGAAACAAAAATAAAACTTTGGAAAGACCCTAAAAGTTAACTCTTCTATTAATGGAACAACGGGCAATCCCGCTTTATCAGAAGGCAACGCAGGTACGACGTTGCGATGTATCAGAAGAGAAGCGAACCTTTTGAAACAGGTTAGAACTGTAACAGGTTTCTTGAAACAGGTATTTTTTAAACCCGAAAAAGGTTGTAGCTGTTATTTAAAATACCCTATTCCACCCATCCCTAGTAGATAATTGCAATTGACATGTTTACCAATATCGCTGTTAAATTTGTCATGATAACAGTATAGTTCCTAACTCACTTTAGTAAATTGGGTCGTTTATTTTGCACTTAATAAATGTATTACCTGTTGCATTATGGTGACTTTTGTCAATAGAATAGAAATTATCGAAAATTCTAAATCAAACATGTAGAAAATGAATATGTGAAATATGTGACTAGAAACAGATTTTATTATATATTTTTATATCGCAGTTTAAATAATCGAACTTTGTTTCACCACTTTATTGATTTAAAAAATAATATTAATAATAAAATATTCATTCTTTTTTTAATTAAAAATTAAATTATAAGTAATCTAGTAGCATTAATCTATTAATAATTAAAATAACATTTATTATCGATTATTAACAAACAAACAACAATAAATATTGAAATATTATGATTAATATTTGCCAGTAAATAAATTAAATAGCTAATAATATTTCAGATTTAATTTACAGGTGAAATACTATTAATAAATAAATTAGAACCTCAATAATTCTCATTCAAATAGTGCCAATTTGTAAACAAAGTATATTTTTTTACCCAGTATAATTGTAATCGAAAATTGTGTGTATTTTTAAATTTAATTTTTCAAAAAAAAACAAATGATTAAGTTAATTATCAACAAAACTCAATGTTACTTAGTACATATACAGGATTATTACCTTCAGGAATCTATTTGTTTGTGATAACCATGAAACCATATATTTACAAAAGTATAAGTTTTCAGAAAACTAATTTAAAAGCAATAAAATCGAATTAGAATATCATACAGGGCAGGTTAAATAAGTTACTTTCAACAAGTCGCAAAAATAAGTTCTTGAAATTTTTTTTGAAAAATAATCTGATTGGCTTTAGAGGACCATAAGTAATAAAAATGCTTTAATATTATTGGCCACAGCCCGTGAATAATGAATCTTACTCACGTATACTAACTATCAAATAATGATTATTAAAGATAATTTCCATTTTACTTTACATTATACACGAACGTACTAGGGGTAGTTTAATGAAGAGGGTCAATTTAAAGAACAAATCGTCGGAAAACCAGCAAGCGTTTTATACCGCTGAACGTCCATTCAGTTCCTCTTTCACAATTTAAACAAAAAAATTCAGGGCCGTATTTAAGAAAATTAAGTTGATGATGGTAACCCAAAGACGAAACGTCGCATTAAAGATTTGATGATGCCATCTTGTGCAGAATAAAAAGTACCAATGACGAAGTAAACTTTATTTTTGGACTTCTTTTCGAACAATGTCAGAAAAAAAAATAGGAACCGAAACGCAAAATGTTTGAAAGCCCCTTTATTTATTTTTGTTTTTTTTACGGCATATTATTGGGCCTATAATTACGCAACTGTGCCCGACTTCATATCTCTTAACGTTCCCGAAATCCCAATGGTGAAGGAAGAATTTGTTACACCCTGTATAGCCATGAAGAACGATTTTTATTTCTCTTAAATTAATATTCTCCTGTGGTATAGTCTTGTATTCAAAGAAAAAGCGATAAAGTTAAATCTATTACAGGCAACGAACAAAGAAAGCTTGTGTATCTTGTTTCCGTTTGTCTGACTTATCTATCGTGTTCCTATTCTTAAGGGGAAGGTTGCTTGTTAATGGAGAATAGAGATGCGCCATAAATAGACTTAAAATTTCTCTCCGCTATATACTGGTCGACGGCTCTGTTAGGGTTTATTTTATCTAATATTTTCTTTACAAAATAAAACAAAAATATGAACTGTCGACTTACATTTACCTAGGCGCATTATGAGCTTATTATAGATAAACGTTTATAGTGTTCTCTTGCTCAGCTCAAGGGTCAAAGGCATTATAAAGGTTTCCGTAATGTAAAAGCGATAAGGAACGATTAACAATCAAGGGAAAAAAAGAATAAAACTTTACTGGAAGTTAAGAAAATGGATGTGAGGAATATTAGATATGACTTCTATGCATCAGAAATTAACTCTTTCAGTTTTGAGAGATGCTTTGATGGTGTTTGAGAAATATAATAGTAATTTATAATAGAAAGAACGGCAATAGACGATACTTGTAGGAACTACCAAGAATTGCAAGTGAGCGAGTCAATTTTTTAAAAAAAATATTAATATATGTTTATATTTCCAGGTTTGAAAAAGTGATTTTTTTAAGATGAAACTTGGGTATTTTCGAATGGAAGTCGTTTCAGATGACGGCAATATGACTTGGTGAAGTCATTGAAACGAAAAAGCTTTCCTTTCGTTAAAAAGCTATATTATATTAAATGCTGGCTCATCTGATTTCAGAGAGGAAAACAATTTAATATTTTCCTCTAAATCAAAGAGTGCTGACTACCACGATAAAATGGATTGTTACAAATAATAAAAAATATATTTAAAATTCGCATTACAACATCACGCAACAATACGAATGCATCATAAAGACAAATTTCGGAACGATACATTTCTTCGACCGGTGCCTGTCATTATGCCCATCAATTTCAAATAAATTGTTAACATATTATAATTAAATTTTATGGAACGTCAGCTGTTCATGCTCCGCCATATTTCTTTTACTTTTGGAAATATCTGGTTCTATTGACTGATTCGTGGACCATAATGCGCCTAATTAAATGGAAGTTGATTAATAATATGTTTTTTAAGTTCGAAATTTAAACTCTTGGAATTTAACATATCACCAAAATTATCCTTATTGTGTTGATACGATAAGTAAAGTATAGATTGTATCTTTAATATTAAGTAAATTAATGTATTGAATAGATAATTGCATTGCTCTTTCTATTATAAACTTTATTTGTTCAAATTAGTTTTAATTTAAATGTAGCAGAAGCCAAACGTAATAAAATGTCACATTCATTCTTTACGAACCGTTGTTTCTATTCAATTCAATATACAGGGTGTCCGGGAACATGTGGGAAATCTCCCGGATATGAAGAAAACACGTGAAAAGAATACTATAGGTTCATATAAACTTCTTTCGTATCGGCCTCCTCTTCGGAGATATGGGCTCCCAAAGAGCATCAATTGAATCAAGTTTTTTACACATAATTATTGAACCACCTGGTATATTTCAATAATTATTTAATATGATGTATACCAGGTAAGACCCGTCAAATTACTACCCAAGAAACTGTTGTGATTTACTCACAGCTGCAGGGACGGACTAGCTGTAACACTCATGGGCCCATTTTTTTACGCCCTGTATGATGAGAACTTTGGACAATATTTTTAATATACCTTCAACTATTGGCTAAAAATTAAGTACTCTTCATTCATGTCGCTAATCCTAACCGTTTTCGAAAAAACGGCATTTCATATACATCATGTATTTGGCGTATTTCAGTAAAAGATACATCTTTGTTCCGATCAAATGTTCAACCTTCAAAATTCCGCTTTTTCATATTTAACCCGTGAGAATTTAGGGGACTGGTGTAAATAAAATGAAGTTTTTTCCGAAAACGATTAGGATTAGCGGCATGAATGAAGAGTACTTAATTTTTAGCCAATAGTTAAAGATATGTAAAAAACATTGTCCAAAGTTCTCATCATACAGGGCGTAAAAAAAATGGGCCCATGAGTGTTACAGCTAGTCCGTCCCTGCAACTGTGAGTAATTCACAACAGTTTCTTGGGTAGTAATTTGACGGGTCTTACCTGGTATACATCATATTAAAAAATAATTGAAATATACCAGGTGGTTCAATAATTATGTGTAAAAAACTTGATTCCATTGGTGCTCTTTGGGAGCCCATATCTCCGAAGAGGAGGCCGATACGAAAGAAGTTTATCTGAACCTATAGTATTCTTTTCACGTATTTTCTTCATATCCGGGAGATTTCCCACATGTTCCCGGACACCCTGTATAGCCCAGATATAACGTATGTCCCATAAGTTTTGGAACAAATTTCAGATGTCATAAAATTGGTAATAAACAGAAAATATCAAGTTGCCCTGGCAACAAAAACTTGTTTGGCACCTTCATTTAACGTTGACAGTTCAGTTTTTAAATTTATTTATTCGTGTCAGAAGCATCATAATTTAACAATAAATATCAATAATAATAATAATGATAATAATATACAAATACAAATACAAATGTCTATCGTCACTTCAGACGTGAGCTAAACACTTTTTTCCCAGAAGCGGGCGACGTCAATTGCGTTCGGCTTCGCTGCCATAAGGTCCTCTATGGTGCATCTAGCGGGGCACAGTGGGCAAGTGTACATATGTATGTTGGGTGGTTTGCAGTTCTCCATAGTCGCAGAGATTGGAGTCTACGGGGTAGCCCCACTTATTGATTATCTCTCGATCTCCCCGTGTCCGTCCGCAGTCTGTTTAGCGCCTTCCAGGTTTCCCAGTTTTCACCGTCTCCTGGTGCCAGTTCTTCATTCGGCTTCATCCATTGTTGGTGTGAGGTCTTCCCCCAAAGGTTCACTCTGGTTTTAGGCTCCTCGTAGTCTTCTGTCGATCTCAGGAAGCTTCGCCTTGATTTTAGTCGCTGGTGGGCCGGTATGGCTTACAAATTAGAAATTCGGAAAAGTATTTATAATTTAGTTGGACGGGTCCCTAAATCCGAAATAATACGCATTTTTTAAAATCAAAATATATCGCGTAGAACCATTTATCGAATAATTGTTGAATGTGAGCAAGGTATTCCTTGTATGAACCTTCTGAAAAGTGGTAAGCCTAGAAATTTTACCAGAGTAAGACGAGAAAGTCTGGTAAGAAAGGCGAAAAAGGCACTTGGTACATTAACAAGAAAACTAGCACGACAATATCGAACATCTAATAGCGCTGGAACTATCGCGGAATGGCCACAAATACCAAAAAAGAATAAAGGCTCCGAGATATACAGCCTACTAACTAGCCAGACTCCCGAGATGCTGCCGTGCATTAAAAAGAGTACCGGGTAACCGGATGATAATTATAGATGATGAAAAGTATTTCACATAAAGCAACTCCGAAATGAAAGGAAATGATGGTTTTTATACTGACAATATTGCAGAGGTTCCTGATAGTGTCATATTTGAACAAAAGCCTAAATTCGCTGGGCAGGTGGGGGTCGAGTAAGAGGTGAAACCCTGGATAGTGAATAGCGTATATCGATGATTGCCTTATGAAACTGGTTAATTTTATTGAAGGAAAACATGCTGGAGCCGATATTATGTTCTGGCTAGACCTTGCGTCCTGTCACTATGCAAGACAAACCGAAAATTGGTTAGCAGACCAAAACGTACCATTTTTTCAGAGAAATGACAATCCTCCTAACCTTCCCTCAGCTCGACCCATAGAAGATTTTTGGGCTCTTTTATCTCGAAAAGTTTACGATGGAGGATGGGAAGCACAAAAAGAGGCGGAACTTCGACGCAGGATATATAGAAAATTCCGAGAAATCGATATAAATGCCGTCCAAAGCCTAATGCTAGGTGTGCGCAGAAATTTACGTCTAGTGGAAGACCATGGTCCTCTATATTTAATTTAAGTTCATAATTTTGTTGCTTATGAAACATTAATTACTATGTATTACAAAACTTTATTTAAATATATTTTATTATAAAAATAATAATTGGTAGAAATTTGTGTCAAAACTTATGGGACATACAGTATCTATAATTATTGGTATAGTTTAAGAAATAAATTAAACTCAAGTTTTATTCCAAATGTGCCACATTTCCATTTATATAAGTTTTATACATTGTCCGATACAATTAGAACTATTAGGACGTAAACTGATCTGCCCTAAACTCTAAAATATATTTTCTATGAGTTAGACTTTATTAAAAATGGTTCATTATTAACGAAACAATACTTTGAATGTGTATTTTTGAATATTCGATAATTAATTGGGGTAGTGTATTTAATTCGAAAGTGACTTTAAAGAAATGAACAAAGTTCTAAATGGGAGACATTTCTTATTTATGGGGTTAGCTCCCCTAAGAAACTGTTGCAAGTTAAACTTAATTAAAAAAGGTAATTGAAACAGAAGTTGTAAGATTAAGCCCAGCGCTTAGGTATAATATTTCGCAAATGTAAGAAATTATATTCGTATTTTATTTTATCCAAGATTTTCGGTCGTTCATTCTAAGGGGTTATTTATTTTAAAATTCCTACTAATTGAAGCAGTAAACAGAAAAATATTGTTGAAGGTATAATACAAACATACAAATTTCATCTGATCAAGTTCGCAGGCGGGAAACTCGTAATTTTGTTTTGGCCTAGAATAAATTGCCATTTTGTGCGTAATGAGAGAGAAAATTGAGCAGAATAATATGTAACAGTAGACATAGAAAATTTAGCGAATATTAACAATTATTAATTAATAAATTAGATTAGAGAGATTAGATGTCGCATTCTAACGAAATTTGCTTATTTTTATTAGAAATTATTATAAATCGCTAGTGAAAGCAACATTCACTATCTTATAATTTGTCAAACCTGAACATATAATTATTTAATATCTAAATTTTAACTTGTTCTTAGTAACCAATATCAGCTGAATTACAACAATATTTTACTGAAACTTGCTCTCATCTCATGACTTGCGGGTGAAATATATAATAACAAGGCATTTTCTTATTACCCTGTATATGGGTCATTCTTTTACAATCCGCACACTTTTTAACCTTGACATTTTAGAATCGTCCGAAATATTTTTTACAATTTATACAGGGTGTTATGCAAATGACTTATTATATTTAAACCGGCAAATCCTGAGATGAAAATAAATTGAAGAAAAATAACCATTAATGGCGCTTTGAATTATTAAGCGAAATATACACTTTATATGAAATCTAAAAAATTACGTGCCAGCTCCTGAGGACCTTCGCAATCAATAGTTTATTGAGGCAGTCTCATGGAAATTACTTATTATATTTAAATTTGTGACTCTTTGGGTGTCCTAGAGCAACTCTACATACTTTTTTTTCTTTAATCGAATATCTAAATACTAAGGTTTTTACGAACAAACCCATTTTGCATACATGCTGATCACACCGCGTGCCTAGCTCTTGCTCGGATAACCACCGCGCGCGAATTGATATGTTTAACCTTCTGTATCGTTGCTTCAGTATGTTTCGATACTCGGTGTTGGAACGACAATGCCGAGGGTGCTTAATGTATATGAATTTTAAACGTGTTAGTTGTAACATTACCAAATTTTTGCCATGTGCTTGACGTATACAAATTTTAAACGTTTTGTTAGTTGTAGCAGTACTCGATTTTTTTTCTGTTGTGAAATAATTCATAATAATAAATGTTGTAATGTGATTTCAAATTCGTGTGATATTATATACTATTGGTTCTATTGCAAAACATACTTTTTATGTTTTATTTTTCACGGAATTTAATTACAAAACGGATTATTTTAAAATAAGATAGAAGGTAAGAGAGGATGTACCTTAAAATCATAGTTTTCTTTTTTCTAAAAAGTTTCAAAAATAAGTGATAACGCTTGTTGTCAAAAACTGAACATGTGCGTTTACAATTCTGTGTTGCAATATGACAACACCGCTTACAATGCGCTGAAATCTTTCGAGACTGGAGATTGCCTAAATAAATTATTGATCGCGATCGTCGTCAGTAGCGGCCACGTAAATTGTCAGATTTTATATAAAGTGTATATTTCGCTTAATAATTTATGGTTATTTTTCTTCAATTTATTTTCATCTCAGGATTTGCTGGTTTAAATATAATAAGTCATTTCCACAACACCCTGCATGCTTTAGTCATAAATTGTAAACTTAATATAGTATTATTACTTTTAATACTGTCTTTGAATAATTCTTCCATTATTATCATAGACTGAAAAATATTTTTGCCAATATTTGCAGTGGATATCCTTGTTCCAAACACTATACAGATAATACATGGAAATGTTTAAAACAGTTACAGTTTCAAAATAAGTTTCGGTACGTAATTATAATAGTTGTATGAGAACTAGGACAAACTTACCAAACATTTTATCTCGGCTGATGTTCTAAACTTATTCTAACCGTATAACTAAATTTACAACTGACCCTTTACTGTGGAGAGCATGGTTACTTCTTCGAAGTTTGAAACTTTAACAAGGTCGCCTTTTCAGAAGATCTTTTCTTACTCCATTAGAATGTCTGAACCTCTCTTGGCTTTGACAATTGTTGAAGTACGATTTATAGTTTATTACAATTCAAAAATTAAGAAAATGTGCTATTAACGCCTTTTTAATTATCGTCTTAACTTAAATTGTCATTTATAGAATATCTTCTAGTATATGGAAAAAACTCTAGCTAAAAATCTTTGCTAATATTATTTTAGCTATGATAGAATATTTTCAACCTGCAAAATTGATTTATTTTTACCGTAGGAACCATTTTTCTGGATATTCTTTATTTTTGTTAGAATAACCTTTGCTACTTTAGAAATATTTACTTTATTTACTTTATAGTGACAATTAAAGAACCCTTTAAAAATATTATAGTGTGTTATTAATCTTTACATCAGGGGGAAATGCTCGCCCCTATAACTTTTTTATTTTTAAATTACAGAAATAAGATTTGGTGATTTTGTATGTGATATTATTTTGCATTTTATGACATGACAAATTACATTTTGTCACTTCCAAGTTAACCGGAAATGGACCTAACTTTAAGTTCATACATGCACCCAGTATACTTTTGGCCCCATACGTCACTCTTTGACACTTTAAATTATTTTTATTTTTTAATGGTTTACTTGTAATATAAATTCTTGATAAAATGCAATTTTCAAGTTTTGTTGTGTTTCAAATTTTTTACAAATTTTTTAACTTTTTAAGAATGCCTTTTCTCAGGAACCTCAATTTTTTAATGGAAACATCAGAAAGGAGAGATAATTTATAAAAAATATGAGTTCATGACAAAAAAATACAACAAGATTCCAAAACGGATTTCTATTTATCTAGGTACCCATGACGCCATACTGCTAACAAATAAATGAACATAATTACAAATTCTCCATAATTTGACCAAACCATTTTAAGGGGTTCAAAGCAATCTAGATGAAAAATAAAAATATGAAGAAAAATGATTTAAAGTTTAAAAGAGGAGTATGTGGTGTCATTGAATTTGGGATGGTGTCGATATAGCCAAAAATATACTAAGTGTTCCTTTAAACATCAAAGGTTGGGGTCATTAGCGGTTAAACCGAACAAACCCGAAGCGACAAAATGGAGTCCATGTCATAAATGCCAAATAATATCACATATAAGCCAACCAAATCTTTTTCCTGTAATTTGAACAATAAGAAAGTTATAGAGGTGATCGTTCCTCCTGAACCACCCAGTATAGGTATTGGGGTTTGTTCAGGTTTGTTCGGGTTTGTTCAGTTACTCTCGGACACTTTCGGAGTTATCCGTTATACGATGTCTTGCGTCCAGCGTCCACATAAAATACAGCATACACAAAAATACCCCATCGCGTCGGTGACGAACAAACACACGGATTTCTATTCCATAACGGTAGTTTACTGAAGGACTTTAATTGTTTTCCTCTGCATTTTTACATATCAAAAACAAGCCTGTTTTACCTGTTAATATATCTTTCGAGTTGAGTGTTTTGTGCTATGCGCTATTTTTACTTTTAAAACGTTGTTACAAGTTTTATGTTATAATCAGCTCGGTTTGATAGGTGGTATAAACCAACCTATAACTTATATATATATTACCACTTAATTTAAACTTCGTTCATATAATTTTCGTTCTTAGTCTTTAATTTGCAATAAACTGATTTTTACAGATTTAAATGTAAAGATATAAATCCCTAAACAGGGAAACTGTATATTATGATGAATTTTTTATATATTGTAGAACACATTTTGAATAAGACACTTAATAAAGTTACCAAACATAAACTGTATTTTTCCTGGGCGTAAGAAAATATCCTTATTGTCCAAGCAAAGCATCTTCTCAATCGGTGGTAAGTGGTTTTGTAAGCATAAGAACTTTCCTTGTTTGCTGTAACTGCTGTATAATATTTATAAAGCGACTTTACTACTACAACAATGATCAAAATCAATTTTACTGTTACAGCTATTTTTTTATTATCCCTTATCGTAGTTAAAATTGTTATAATGGTAGTAAAAATATTCTCTAAGTGTAAAGTGTAAATTTCTTGGCGGCTTTCCAATGCATACCGAAGTAGTGTGGCAGTGGGGAAGTTTTGGAAAGATGCGTGGCGTAGTAATGGTCATAACTCGCTGTCGCAGTAAAACAGCAGCAAAGTGGTATCAAAGTGTTAGTGCAGACTTGGTAAGCAATACATTACCACCCATTAACCAGTTGGGCTTTTCAGACCATGAGAATGGTCTTTTAAGTGTACCGTTTTTTTTACCTTAACATTTACAATAAACGCAAAAAAAATATATTGGGTTCATCCTCTCAGGCATATTCATAAATAGAAAATGAATCTCTAGACGACAATAAATTTAAACTTTTCTATCGAATGAAGACAGTGACGTTTTTGGCATTACAACTACATTCTACGCTCCAAAAAAAGGATATAACTTTTAGGACGTATGTTTAAACCACAGTTTTACTTTTAACAGGTAAACAATTAATAATTTTAATGATGAGCACCACTTGCTATTTGCCACTTTGCCAGTCAAAAATTAAACTTCTCAGAGACTAGTAGCACCCATCTGATGACACGCTAATTGCCAAACACCACGTCATTTCAATAGGCATTGTCCACATATAATATAAACAGTATATTGCCAATACGAACGTTCCAAAATACAAAAAGTGTCTCCGTTATGGGAGATGGCGCGGGCCTATTGAGTTTGCGCAGTAGAGTGGAAATTTGTATGGATCGCATCAGAGCCGGCCCGACAATTCTTATTCGTCGCCATCTTTGGTTTTGGATGCTTATTCAAATTACAGAATAAAAAGTATTGTCGGCATATTAGTGCTTATAAACTGTCATTACCTAACAACAATTTTTGTAACGAAGTTTTTAATTTGTGGTGATTCGATTCGCTGTTTGGTAGGTTAGTGGCTTGTTTTGTTTAAGATGAAAGGACACAAATGCATGGTGCTTTTTTGAAGAAGTCGTGGATCAATACCAGGTATAAAGTATTTCAGGTATATATACGAAAATATTTTGCTTATCACATTATTCGATCTTCGAAACCGAATTTCACTAAAAAGCTTGTAGAAAAAAGCAGAGAGTATCACTCGAATACAATATAATATATATGTGGTCACTACCTAACATTAAAATTAATGTATTTTTAATTTGGTGCATTAGTAGCTGATAATAATTCCTAAAATAGTCAATATAGTCATTCATTCTTAATTTTTGGTTTAGAAAAAAAGTGAGGTTAAGAAACATACGACGTCGGATGAAAGTTGAAATAAAGCTCATCGTGTCGATTGTTACAAATATTCGAACGGAATTTGGCACCAATAGTTTACACCAACCAGGGCACCGTCGGATCATCACATCGTCAGAAATCGTATGCATGAAACGCTGTCTTAAATGGAACTGATCGAAATTTTGATTGCAATATTTTCCTAACTTACCAGTGAAATTTTTAAAAAAAGTTGAAATCCGGTCCTGTCAAATGTTTACTTTCACAACACTGCGCAAACTCACAACGCCCCTTCGATGCCTATAGAGGGGACATAATTGCAGATGGTATCAGCAATATACTGTTTATATATATTTGGCGTTGCCGCATTTGTTTAAACAGGCTTCAGCGATTCCGCCTGCCACTTGATATCCACGTCGCTGCCACGTACTTGCTTAACACTTTGATGAGCGTAGTCTCTTTTATAGTAGAATACTGTTCAAAATCAAGCTCTTTCCGCTCATTTTTTATTTTGCCATTTCTGCATTCGAAAAAATTGCATAAATCTTCACTAATCCCATATAACAGTATTTTAAATCCTGACATACGGCTTAATAATGGCTTTGGCGGGCAAATGGGCTCTTATCGGATTCACACGATTTAAAGGTATATGGGGTAAATACTGTCAGAGAAAAACTAATAAATCATGTCGCTTATCGTATGTGGTAGAATAAATATGTTTAAAAATGTTTAGTAGACATATGACAGGACACGAAGGGTTATTTTTCTTTGATGGATGCTGGATATACAAGGCGGTTCTTAATAACATGCAAATATTTAAGGAGGTTATTCCTGGGTCCATTTAAAGAAAAAGCTTCATATGTGCCTATATCCTAAACGTATTAATTTTTGAAATGATGAGAGGACGTTACAGATTTTCAAAAATCTCCTTTTTTTATTCATAATTCTGTGATACTCCTCTAGATAGTTTTGTGAAATCAGGTAGGTACACACTTTATATTGCCCTCGGTATTTTTGAAGAATAGAATATTATGCCACTTCTTTTTTTTTTAAATATAAATTATTTTCAAAATTCTCATTCCTTTGTAATCAAATGTCTTCTCATGATTTTTTGTCGTTTGACGTACAATTTTCGTATAAAAACTGAAATTCATTCATTGGCACGCACAAGATTAAAGAAGATCTAGCGGGTAAGAAGCAGATTTTGTTTCATAAATATTTAGAAATAAAAACAGTTTTGACAATTGTCTACCTAGTCTAGTCCATCACCTGTCAAATATACTGTTCCGAATAATCAAATTGTTTCATTTACACCAACTACACAAAATTATTTTGATAAATTTTTCATGA
Source organism: Barypeithes pellucidus (assembly GCA_963991005.1). Classification (NCBI taxonomy): domain Eukaryota; kingdom Metazoa; phylum Arthropoda; class Insecta; order Coleoptera; family Curculionidae; genus Barypeithes; species Barypeithes pellucidus. Next base: position 36,410,766 of record OZ022556.1, read on the forward strand.
TAAATCTGTCTCATTGGTCCAAAGCTGTTTTAAAAAGCGTTTTTAAGTAGGCCGAGGACTAGAAAATTTCTTCTAATAAATGTCAAGTTTGAATGACTTTTTCTTTTAATATAATGCATATTTTTTTAGATTTTCATCATTATTTACCCATGACAAACGAAAAACTACAACTACTTTAAAGGTAGGATTTAAGTAAAAAAAATATGTACGAACTGTTTATTTGCAATGTATTTTCTTATTTACCGACATTGTTGACATGTTTTCTTCTGAAATTTTAATCACATCACCTTAAACTTACAAAACGTCAAAAGGTTTGAAGACTAGAGTAGAGAGCATAAGCTAGTATCGATATCGAGGACTATCGATATTGCATATTTAAAAGTATTTCTCGAATTATTATAATATTTAATTAAGGTTCTGTAAATAATTACATCAAATATAACGTGAGCGTCGTGCTTTAATTATCGATCAAATTTTTCATTGTAACACTCAGTTATGTTTTTTTTTTGGAAATTCATAGATTAAATCCCTCGAGCTTCGCTTTCGTGATTTTATCAGAATAAACATGGCAACGACATTTCCTAAAATTTCCAAAACAAAACTATTCGTGAACATGACAAATTTTATCGAAAAAAAACGAGCTCTACCTTTGACAAATTAAGTTTACCAATAAATCAAGTTCAGTTATTTCAGTATTATAATTCGTTTCGCTGCAAATACGGTATTTTTACATAAGTAATTTGAAAAGTTTGTCATTTTAACAATTATTTCTAATATTTCTCTCGAATTTAAGCCTGCTACACTTCTTCTTCTAAGATTTTATAAAGAACAAAATGATGGCGACTGCACCTACAACTTTAGATGATATAAAATTCCTAGTTTGCTTACTTCGCCTGCAATTTAATGAAGTCTGAAATGCTACAGCGGGTACGAAATTTAATTAGAAAAAAAGTCAGATTGAGATCTTGAAGGGAAACATATAGAACAACGCATAACAAATCGTAAATAAGTTGAAATTAAATTGTAAATATATTTTTTTATGTTACATTCTAATAAATCATAAATCCGTAATCGAAAGAGAAATTAATCAAAATTTGCATCCAGGGGTCCTACTTATAATGGAAACAAGCATATATTTTATGTATTTCTGAACTTATTGTTTTAAATTTTGTTGTGATGAGGGCGCACTTTTTAATTGCTTAAAATTTTAGTCATTGGCGTATGGGGTTTTAACTCTTTGAGGTACGGATTAAATAGAAAATAAAAAATCCATACAGTAAAATTGTTTTTAAAGCATAATAATTAGAAATAACTTCCAAACCGGGTACTTTTCAGAAAAAAAATGGTGGAATACTTTTTAACATACCGTACTTGACGACTAAAATATATAACGAAACCTTACACACGCTACACATCCAGTAGGTGTGAGTTTCAAACTCTTTATTGCCACAACGTCGCCATGTTGTGCTAACAGATTGATGAGCACTCTGTGAAAATCGAATCGCCATTGATTGTCTTGGCTTTCCTTCCTTCAGTGGAATTGATAATCCTGTTGGTGAAGATAAGTAAACAAAAATTATATGCCACTATTTCTTTCATCAGATCAGATCTTCTGCATCAGATGCATCGGGTTCATCCTCAAACAACAATTGTTGTCACTGTCATTTTCTGAGTCCACATCTGAAGGTATCGACAATCCATTTCTGTTGTGCCAACGTTATCACTTTCTTGATATTGCTCATCTTCCGTCATATCAATGAGTCTGAAAGGTAATGCTTAATCCTCTTTCAGTGGGACAAATTTTGAACGAGAGCGAAAATGTCATTAATATTATTAAAAAAAGGTTCGAAAGTTCAATGATTATAACTATCGCATTTTGTAGATAAATATTCAAATAACTGTATAGTTACAAGTCAAAAAATAAATAGAATATTTTAAAACTTACCTGATATGTAGGGTTATCTTGCATTTAACATGGTATTAGGCACGTTCAAATAAGTATGTAGCTTGTTACTGCACATGACGCGTTTTACTTAGGCTTTAACAATAATTATGATAAAAAGACGGGATAGAAATAATCAGGCGAACCGCAATGGCATAATGTATTTGATGGGTGGGTTATATTTGGCTCAGCCGTACCTGTTCTGACTAAATTTTGGTGGTTCATAATTCATCCATAAAACCTCAAAGAGTTAATATAATAACTATAAGAGTAAAGTAAGTACCTTTAGCAATTATTTAATTTAAAAACTAATAACAGAAGGCGATTTAGCATCCCTCCCAATGGCCAGATAGAGTTCCGATAAATTAACAATATCCAAATTTATTTGTATTTCTTTTTAAAAATATTTACATCTAAAATACACGCGATCAGGAACAAGCTAATTACCAAAAATATTCTAAATCAAATTTTGTTATTTATGCCTGTTTGATACTTTCGGCGTCGAAAAAATTAAAATCTTTTAACAGCTACCCCCTTTGGCCACAATGAGGGGTTATTTAACTCGTTTAGCAAGGAATAATCGGCTCCAATTTTAAAAGACAAACTTGACGCTCTTTCATGAGTTGTCAATGCTTCAACGTTGAAGTTATGTCCCGTAAATTTGTTTTCAAGGTATTTTCTTATCTGCTTTGGGCGAGTGCCCTCTTGAACTTTCCCAATATAAATCCAGGCACGCTTTGCAGCTGCCGCAAAAGAAGTGGGTGTCTACTATTACCCTATAAAAAGTTTTTTTTTTGGTAGGTTAGTTTGCTTTTTTCCATGTTTTACTTATTTCCCGTGATGACATTTTTATTTACAATACCTTGTTGGTCGCTTTTAATAAGAGTTTCTTGATTCGTCGTATTATCTTCATTGGAACCACTATTGGCAACATTGTATGAGCGAGTTTGCTTGCTATTTAGGTTTACTTGAATGGCTTTAGGATTGCATTCTTTTTTCAATTGGCTTATGACTAATTCCTGGTTATGAACAGATCTTTCAAGTTCGGCATTGATCTTTTTGGAGTATTCAACCTTTATTCTGGCAAACCTTTAAGTCGCATTTTAGCGCCATTATTGACATCTCCAGTGCTTGATGTGTTATGTTAGAAGTAAAATCGCTTGAACAATCATAGATTCCCGCATTTTCCGACGTTTTTCCTGCGACACTTATGAATTCAACGACCTTATCACTCAACACAATATCACTGGGCACTTTCTTGCACATTATTACATAAATTAAATCGTCTTTTTTAAGTCATCTCAGGTCACTTTCTACTTCCTCCGTCGAAGCCATGTTGCCAACAACATCGACTTCTGATGTTAGTTTTCAAATAAAATAATCGCTACAGGTACTTTACTGTTATATTTATTATTTTAAAATGTCCATAAATCCATACTAAGTTAACTAAAATTGTAAGGAATATAAATCTGCGCTCTAAGATTATACGTAACCCAGATTAAATACAATCAATGCAGAAGTATCGAAATTATAAGCTTGTTTCATAACGTATGTGGATGAAAATTTTCATATTGTTTTATTTCCAGAAAGTTACTAGTTTGTTATTTTTGTGTTTAGTTGGATGTTTTCATTTCGTAGGCTTGGTATGGGTTTGACCTGACATTGTATTCTATTAAAACAAAAACTTCCTATGTTACTTTTTTCACATCATACCTATATCTGTCAATTACTTGAACAAATAAGGAAGGGTATAGGTGCAAGTTGTCTATCCTTACACGTCATTAGCAAAATTCCATTTATTTCGTTGCATTCGGACCAGTCACGAGTTTTATATTTACAATCCGGCGATAAATTTCTGACGCATATGCAAAGTTGTATCAATTTTTTTTTGTTGGTGTGCATTTCGGCTGTAACTGGACCGACCACCACGTTTTATTACGATCTATTGCTACAGCGTGCCCATACAAATATTATGCTTCGTACGAATACAAATAGTGTAGATGCATTAAGGCTTAAAATACATTCCAAATATCATATAAAGTAATAATGGTATAACAAGTTAAAATATTTTATTGAGCGGTGGAAATCAAAGTTTGTTGATTTCCTAAATATTAGTTAATGTTCGTTTTAAAGTATGAAATAATTCAAAGAAGGTGGTTTGATTAGTTTTTAGGTCTATTACTCATTTTGTCTAATAGTAAAGGTATCCTTCACGTATTTAGTGGAATTTCTTCTCTTCCTCGCCATCTTTATTTTGGATGTTTTTTTTGTATAGAATCTTTCATTGTATTTTATAATTATAAGGTAAGGTGGGGTAAATGTAGCAGTGATTGTTTATAAAATGCTTTTTCGATACGATAACGTGTTTAGAAGAAATGTTAATTTATTTTGTTAGCTCGAGTGGCATGGCGATTCTTTTCGGCCAATGTTTAACCCAGATATACCTCTAAATAAATTAAATTAAATTTTTATGTCAAATTTAAATTTTAGGAAATTTACATGCATGTAGATTTTATGCGCTACCCCGCATAGCTAGACGTATCAGGATGTAAACTACTCTGCACTAAACTCCATAATCTATTTTCTACCAGTTAAAGAAATTATTAAAATTGGCTCGTTATTAACGAAATAACAGCTTATTAATTAGGACATGATTTTTTTTCCGTCACTCGGTGGCCAGTATTCTGGCAGATGACTGAAAATATCAACTTCAGTGATGGAAACCTACATTGAAAATTCTTGAAGTAAAAATAAAGGAGATTAGTAATCGTAATACTATTGTAAACACTGTACGAGTAGAGTACAGAGTAGAGAATACAGTTGTGGAAATGACTTATTATATTTAAACCGGCAAATCCTGAGATAAAAATAAATTGAAGAAAAATAACCATAAATGGCGCTTTGACTTATTGTGCGAAATATACACTTTATATGAAATCTCAAAATTTACGTGGCCGCTACTGAGGACGTTCGCAATCAATAGTTTATTGAGTCAGTCTCGAGTCTCAAAAGAGGTCAGTGCATTATAGGCGGTGTTGTCATATTGCAACACAGAATTGTAAACGCACGTGTTCAGTTTTTGACAACAAGACGTCTTTGACCCGTGTTATCACTTCTTTTTCAAACTTTTTAGAAAAAAAACTATAGTTTTAAGATACATACTCTCTTACCTTCGATCTTATAATCCATTTTATAATTAAATTCCATAGAAAAATAAAACACAAAAAGTGTGTTTTGCAACAGAACCAACAGTAAGTAATATCACATATATTTGAAATCACATCACAATATTTCTTGTTATGAATTATTTCACAACAGAAAAAAAAATCGGGTAATGCTGCAACTAACAAAACGTTTAAAATTCGTATACATCAAGCACGTGGAACCCTCGATAGCGTTATTCCATCCCCGAGTCTCAAAACATACTGGAGTGATAGTCGCGTGCGGCGGGTATCCAAGCAACGGCGAGACATGCGGTGTGATCTGACTACACTGTTAGTATACTCTAGTGACCCACTTTGTTGTTAACTGAATCCAGATGGAACGGCGCGACAGTATATGGGTAAGAAGGGTTTTTACCTTAGTATTTAGATATTCGATTAAAAAAAAAGTATGTAGACTTTCTCTAGGACAACCTAGGAGTCACCCATTTAAATATAATAAGTCATTTCCATAACACCCTGTATATCATAACACCGGAAGGAAATATTGCTCCAAATATTTGTTGTTGCGAACCTCTTTGGTACATGAAACAAGGAAGTTTATTATTTTGGTGCTATTAGAAAATTCAAGAAAAACTTGTATAAGATTTATGCCAAAACATATCAGACGGTATTTTCAGGTTGTTTAGGGATATCACAAATGGTAACTTTGCGTATGAGGTATACATTCGTGGGCTCTATTATTAATAGCAGAACTAAATGAGGAAAACTGAAAAGTCCTATTTCCTGGCATAAAAAAATTAAAAATTTTTGTTCATTTCTGTAATTATCAATAAATTTGTTCTTTTCATATTTACATATAAAATTGAAAAAAATGGGGTAAACATGATTTAAAATACGTTCAAATTACACGGAATGAAAAATAGTAAAACTAACCATAATTTATGGCTGTGACTGGAAATACTTTTATTAAGAACTGACATAAAATTATAGCAAAAATTTAAAAAAATTTGTTAGTAAAAATTACAAAAATATTTAGTAAACCATTTATATTTTTGTAACATTTATTAAAATCTTTTGTGAAACTAGGTAGCATATTTTGTAAAATGTAATGAAACATTTTGTAAAATTTACTAAAATCTTTTGTAAAAATTCGCACATTCCATTTCCAAGCCCATAAAAGTACTAACCGTGCCAACGTCACTTCACTTCGATGATCGATTTCTTCGATTGCCCTTAAGTTCCCTACATGTTCTCCTAACTAAGAACGAGTTCTGATCCATTGCATCTGATTTAAGCTCTTCATTCTTGAAACCCAAATAATTTCATTACATTTTTAAAACTATGCAAAATAAAATATTACTACGTTAATAAACTATTTCATTTAGTTTTTGCAATATGAATGTTATTCATTCTCAAAATTAATATTTAATCTATGCGGAATTGTTGGAACGCGCATGCAGCCGCACATTTCTGCTGTTAGCGAAGGAATTGGTTTTGATCGCGTTTATCGACCAACCTTGAACTGCACGATTTTAATAGCCGCAAAGCATACAAAACTGTTGAAGTTTATGAGAATATTCATGTATCCGTAGCTGCAAATTAGGTCTAAAATTTAGTTCTATTTTTAGTTGATTTTAAGATGAATAAGTTGGCTTTTATTCCTTCCTAATAATTATACGATTATTCTACGATAAGCTGTTCTCCAATCATGTTTGACGTCATTAGCCACATCCTATTAACAATATGATAGACGTATTTTGGACTTTCATTGTCTTTATCTATTTTGTAACACAACATTTCAACTGATAAACATCTCCGGTCGAAGGTGTACTAAACCAAACAGGATTCTTAGAGTTAACGCCAATATAAAGAACGTATGTCGTATGTTTATATGTTGAGTGGTTGGCAGTTTACTTGAGTTATGCTTGAGTTCACCTAACCGATTTCTCGAGGTCCCATCTTGAAGGTTCCTCATTGGGGTTTTGTACCACAATTTCTCTTAATAGATGTAAATCGTCATCATTAGACGGTACTCATTTTCTGACAGCCATCATAACAAATAATTTCGGTTCGAGGATTTGAAGTCTTTCCATCCATATTTTGACAAATGAGATGCATGTTGCGTTGAGAAGATCCTTAAACGCAGAATCCCGTAACGATGAGTTCGATGTACGTTCTTTAAACAAATATATGCAGTCGCAGATCGATACGGATAGGTATACGTTGATAAATAACTGGCCGTGCCATAAGTGTCTATTATAGATGGTGTAACAAATTCTGCATTCACCATTGGGATTTCGAGAACGGTAAGAAATACGAAGTCGGTTAAAATAGTACAAAGTTGCATAATTATGGGCCCAATAATATGCCATAAAAATCAAAAATAAAGACAGGGGATTTCAAAATATTTGGAAAGTTCTAAAATTTTGCGTTTCGGTTATATTTTTTTTAACTTTGTTCGAAGAGATGTCCGAAAATAAAATTCATTTTCTCATTGCTACTTTTTCTTGCAGAATATGGCATCAGTAGATCTTTAATGCGATGTTTTGTCTTTGGATCACCATCATCAACTTAATATTTTTCAATACTGGCCTGGATTTTTTTGTTTAAATTATGAAAGAGGACCTAAATCTCCGTTCAGCCATATACAACAATTCCATGAATTGGTCTTAATTAAAATACCGCTAGTACGTTCCTGTAATTTACTTTTGTTTCGAATCTAAAGATCTTAAAATTATTATTGATATTTCTGTCCTTTATTATTACGTATTACTTGTCGTATCAAATTTGTACTTGGTAATGGTCAATTTAAGGAACAGAAGGTCCAAAAATCAGTAATTGTTATTTACCGCTGAACATAGATTTAGTTCCTCTTTTATATTTTAATCATAAAAATTCATGTTCGTATTTAAAAAATTAAGTTGATGGTGACCCAAAGACAAAATGTCGCATTAAAGATCTAATGATGACCATATGGAGAATAAGAAGTAGTAATGAGAAAGTGATATTTCAAAGAAGAACAAAGTCAGGAAAAAATATTATTGGGCCAATAATTAGGCAACTTCGTATCTCTTACCCCAATGGTGAAGGACAATTTTATTACGCCCTGTATACCGTAAAGTAACTTTAAAATACTACCCTTAGTGGTTGTGGTTTTCAATTTTAGCTGTAAATAATAAGCTTTCTAAAAATAACTAATAATCCTACCTATTTTACTATGTCAAAATGTAAAATACATTCAGTCGCATTACGGCAAAACACAATCGTAAAATGTCCTATAAAGTGACCGATGTGACGCCAAAAACCCTATTGCTCTGATGGTAATACAAATGCCGCATGTACCCTGAACAATGCAACGTAAAATATAAATTCAGTCTATCCACAATTCGAGTATGTATATTGAGAACTTGGCTATTAGAAGGATTACAAGAGAAGTTGAATTAAAGTTTTGTGGCACAGCTGGAAAAATTGTTCTAACGCACCCGAAAGCTTCTCGTCCTAATAAAAGTTTTAATAATTATATTTTTCAAATTGTAATCTATCTCTACTGTAGCGGTCTTTATTCCGTCATAAAAAAATATTCCTATTGGTCTTCACAACAATCAAAATCTCTTTTCTATTGGATGTGTAACCGCTTATCTTACACTACTGTGTAAGACAAGGGGTGCCAAGGAGAGCTTGTAGTTCATCGTGGCATATGGGGGTGGGTCGATCAGCACTAGCACAGACTCGCCATACCTACCCTCTAGATACCTATAGATTTCAGATTACCATTTCAGATTTTGTTTAAGGCGCCCCTTACAGCCTAAACTAAGAAATTAAATCTGAAATCTGCAGTGTACACCCTTGTAAGTGGGTGTACCTGAACCTAGAGGGCTAGTACTCCTGGGGACAAATAAAACATAAAATATGGTGAACGTAACTTTAATTAAATAATCAAATCAAATGTAAATCAACAAAAATTCACTTTGGCAATATGATAAAAATATGTAATTTTGCTAAAAAAAAATGCGTCTCTTTATATAAAATTGCAATTTCCTTACAACGCTATCAACGCTCAACTAAATTAAAATAAAACTTAGGGTTGAACGTAAACAAGTGCCATAACAGCATGGCTCTATAAAAAAAGGTTACCGTTAAATACTTATTCTAGAAAAGTTAATATAATTTATGTCGTGAAGTTTTCAATACTAAAAATATACCTATAACATCTGAAATTAAATCTGTGGAGGGTTTGTTCGGGTTTGTTCAGCGAGGCCCGCTCCTTAATAGGACGGCTCCACGTGGCTATTCAGATGGCCCCAAAGCTCACTACACGCTCCTAGGCTCACCATCCTCACGCGGCAGATGAAGGCTATAGTTCCGTCTTCATTATATTTCATGGCTATTATAATCGTTTTACTTTAGTTTTTTTAAATACTTCGTAAAACTGTAATTTATGCTGTAAAACTGTAATTTACTTGGTAAAACTGTGATTTATGCTGTGAGCTGCAAAGAACAAGGAAACAGGTATCAGCCTCGTGGTCCATCAATTCGGCAAGACAAAAACGACATTAAAATAAAAGGAATGTGAAATCAAATGATTAGAAAAATTAATCATTACCTTAATTCTAGTATTGGCACCAAAGCCAGTCGTTTTCACTTTCAAATTGCCCTTAAGGGCCCATGCAGGAAAGGAACTACTTTGCTTGTTCACAGGTCAAAGATGATCTCGAAAATGGGCGCCTTATCAACCGGCACCAAATATGTTAAAATAGAACCGAGAGGTATCGGAAAATCAATTTATCTCGCATAAGTAGCATTCTTTACTCGGTACTCCGGTACTGAAATTAAATGAAGAAATTTCAGATACAAATGCCGAAAATTAGCACGGCCTATGATGTTGACAATCGATCATAGAAATGTAGATTACCAAAACGGGTACTAAAATACCGATCTGGAAAACACGTAACTGTGAACGTTGCACTTGTCTTCAGCGCTGGAAAGCTTATAGCTACCGTCTATGTGTACCAAGTAGGGGATTTTCAAAGGAATCAACATACCGCGTGTACGTGTAGTTCATGCAGTTTCTACGGCACTATTAATTTCTCGGTCTTCGATTTATATCGAGCAGAGGGAAAAAGATGTGGGAGGAAGTTCAGTCGTGCTACATCGTGGTAGCGAAAGGCGGAATGTCGGCGCACGCGCTATATTTTGGTAACATCGCAATACATTAAATGATTAACCTGCATTATATGTTTAAGGGAACACATATGTCTATGGCGTCGCCGCAAGTTGGATGATTCTAGGGGTTTTTACCTAGGTTTCTTGATGGTCAATTAAAAAACTCTGGGACACCCAAGTTGTCACCCATTGAAATCAAATAAACCGCGTTCCTATAGCACTCTGTATAAAAAATTTATTCTGTAAATTTTTATTGTATAGGGTGATCATGTCTACTATACCCCCTCTTTATTATTTTTCATACTTGAAAAAAATTTAAAAGATTGGTATATAAGGTTTTTAAATTACTATTTGCAAGTACGATTTTAGAAATTTTGTATACCAGTCTTCCTGTAAACACATTTTTTAGAAGTATACAAAATAGAATACTAAGATGGGGACATTAAACGTGATCGCCATGTACCTTGTGTAAATATTGTAAATAAGAAAACAGTTCTTAGCAGATATGGAAGGTACTTTAATCTCTTTCCCTACAACTTAATAATGTATATACTGTAAATTATAAATTCCTTCCTTCTTAATTATATTTTCAGAATAAATTAAGAACACTATAAATATAATTAAATTATATAAATAAAAAAAAAATACAAATGTAATACGTAGGTAAAGAACTTCCTTTTAGCCTCTATACTTAACTGTTTTCATTTGCAAAATTTTTAAATTTATAAAACCAACAATCATTTACTAAACATACTTGCTTTAATATGGATTAAACTCAATTTTTTTCATTATTTAAATATAAATTCGCATTTTGATGATCTAGGACTCGAGTCAAATAAAAGAAGTTCTTACAATATATTACATTTATTTCTGAGCTAGAACGTATAGTTAGGTTTTAATTTTGAACATGAAGGAAATTGTGTATGTGTGTATTTTGAATTTTGATTTTTGTAATATCCGAGAACTTACAGGGGTGTGTATCATCACCTTGAAATATTTTCAAGAATATCTTGAGTTGTCTATAGGTCCGCTTATACGTATACTATGTCTATGTTATTTTATAATTTTTCTTCCAAAATGCTCAGACCCTCCAGATTTAAATGTAGTTTTGTACCTTATGACATATTTCTAAGATATTGTTTAAAACAATATAATACATACCGACTATGACACGACTATGATAAAACTTAATTCCGATAAAAACAATATACTAAACAAATTAATTTAAAAGGAGGTAAAGAAACTCACAGTCTGCTCCACTAGTTTAATAACAATTAATAAAAACATACATGTTTCGAAGGCTTAAGCCTTCATCCTCAGTGAAAAATACAGCATCAAAGGGAACCTATGACATTGTTAAACTGAAAAAAAAAACTTCATCTTTGAACCTCGTGTCGAGATGAACCTTTACAAAATGAACAAATTTTATATTAAATTCAAAATTTAAAAATTAAAAAAAATCCGATTTTTTAAGAAGAAACCTTTAGTTTTTTACTTTTTACTTTTATTCTTTATTTTTGAATAATCACAAAAGTTTTTCTTTTCCTGCTTTGTTAGTTTAACAATGTCATAGGTTCCCTTGGATGCTGTATTTTTCACTGAGGATGAAGGATTAAGCCTTCGAAACATGTATGTTTTTATTAATTGTTATTAAACTGTGAGTTTCTTTACCTCCTTATAACTTCACTCCACTTTGAGATGAACTACTTCAAGAAAATTAATTTAATCTAAATATTACGACAATAGAAGTTTATGGACGCTGTTATTTAGAATAATGTTAAAATGGCGGATGTTAAAGAAAATTTAATAGGAATTGGGGTTTTGCGATTCATCATTGTAAATATCCTATCGAGTACTTTACGATCCCAGCATAATGTGTTCCTATTCGTACCCAAAACAAAATGGCGGTTTTTAAAAAATAATTTTTTCTCTTGCTATTTTATTTCAAATTATACAACTTTGCAGACAGCCAATTTATCAAATGGCTAATACTCACAGCAAAAGAGAAAAATAGTAAATATTATTTATTAAGAAGCCGTCATCTTGTTTTGGGTACGAATAGGGACACAATATTCTGGCAACGTAAAGTACGATATATATAAATATGCTCTCGATATATACAACGTGTCCAAGATAGTGAGGGCCAGTACAGGGATCTCGGAAACCGTAACAGATACGAAGTCGGTGAAATGGAACGGAGGTAAAGTTGCGCATTTACTTGCGTATTCCGTTTAGAAAGTTTTAAAATTCCGAGTAGTTCCGGAGATATCCGGAAAAAAACGAAATTCTGAAAAATCGTTTTATTGTTTTCCTGGGTTTTTTGAGATCGAATTCTAAAGTGAATGCACTTTTGCAATGCCACTTTTTCCGCTCTATCTAACAGAGTTAATTGTTTTGTAATCCGACGAGTCGTCTTCAAAGGGCCATTATCGACTTTCTTTTTTTAAATACGGTCCTGTTTTTCTGATATTGGAATTTGATAGCTTTTATCTTCCGAATGCAACGATATATGACACATTGTGGTTTAATGACGTTTCGAGGGTTTTTTGAATAACATTAGGAAATTTTGGGATACGGTCCTGTATTTCTCCTAATTTTATAAATAATATCTCATAAGTAAGCTCAAAATTTTTACTTATGTTGGACTAATTCAATAAATAACAAATAATTTAATAATAAATCACAAATAAGTGAATAAAATACAGAAACATTATTTCAAACTTCTGTTGATGCGGGATTTAAAAGAAAAGTAGGCCCTTGAAACAAAAAAATTAAGATGGTGGCACGTGATTTGTTTCACTTGACATTCCCATTGTGATCGTTTGAAAGCGTTTTAAGAGGTTTCCTATTTTCCAGAAAATATGGAACATAAATTTACAAATGCTGAAAAGTTTGATATTCTATCGCATGTTTTATTTTATCTCAAAAAAACTGTTAAGTGGCAGTTAGAAGAAGTTATTATGCTTAGAGAATAATAGAAATCAGTTTGAACCCCTGATTATTTAGTTCCTTACATTTTTCGTTGTTCGTTTTATTATTGTTTTGGAATGATTTTTTTTTCACTTATTTGTGGTTTATTATTAAATTATTTGTTATTTATTGAACTAGTCCAACATAAGTAAACAAAATTTAGAGCGTACTTATGAGATATTATTTATAAAATTAGGAGAAATAAAGAACCGTATCCCAATTCCTGATGATGACCCTCGAAACGTCATTAAACTACAATATGTCATACATCGTTGCATTCGAAAGAAAAAAGCTATCAAATTCAAATATCAGAAAAACAGGACCGTATTTAAGGAAAGAAAGTTGATAATGGCCCTTCCAAGACGATCGTCGGATTACAAAACAATAAACGCTGTTAGATAGAGCGGAAAAAGTGGCAATGCAAAAGTGCAGGAAGACAATAAAACGATTTTTCAGAATTTCGTTTTTTTTCCGGATATCTTCGGAACTACTCAGAAGTTTAAAACTTTCTAAACGGCATATTATTAGGCACGTATATGCGCAACTTTACCTCTATTTAACCGATTTCATTATCTCTTACGGTTTCCGAGATCCCTGTACTGGCCCTCCTTATCTTGGACACGTTGTATACGATAAAATTATATAACGGAAGACCTCAGTTCCGATTCAATTACTTTTCGCCATCCGCCATTTTGAATTTAAGCACCATGAAATATAAAAGAAAGTGTAGCTCTCTGAATATTCCTACAATATGTCAATTTGTATTTAATTTTCTGATACGGTAAATGATACATAAAATAAAAACGATACATATAATAAAAAAATAATAACTATGCTAATACTAATTTTAAAACGTAGCCATTTTGTTCTCGTTGCCAATAGAGAAGTAATATTCTCTTATCATAAAGTACTCCATAGTACCTTCGAAATTATTTATCGCTCCTATTTAATTTTCTTTGCCAAGACGGAGCCCATCCGTGATCTTGACGGTTAGAACTGTAATTCTTCCGTCAAAAACTAGTCTACCTTCCACTATACAGGGTGTCCGGGAAAAGGAGGTCAATCCATTAACCATATATTCCTTGAGCAAAAATAATATTACTTTTATAATGCAATTTTTCATTCTTGACCCTCATGTGCGATATACAGGGTGTTAAAGTTTGAAATTAAAAACTGATTTTTTTGAATAGTTCGAGTATTTAATGAGATATTAATTTCAAATTTGGTACATTGCGTCAGCCTAAAAAGCTACATCTTTTGAGAGGAACAAAACAAGAAACTTTTGTCAAATACTCAAAATAGGGGGGTCTAGTTCCCGCTGACCACCCCTATTTTTTAGTGTGTGCGCCAGTGACTTCTAAACTATATTTTTTTAGGTAACCATTTATTTTTGATTATTTTTTCTCCCTTATAAAATTTCGATCAAATCATGTGTTTTGGAGATAATTTGAAAAGCATGAATCCTTACCAGATGTACAGTAATCCAATAATTTTCAAATGCTAAATCAAGTCAGCCGTTGTGGCATTACCATGGATACAAGATATAATTACGTAAAACTTTGCAATAAGTGACAATACCGAAAACAAAATACTAACCAAAAATAAGGACAGTGGCGTACAGATAAAAACCTGTAGTACTAATTAAATTAAATTAGTTTATTGACCTACTAAGAACTTACTATTCCTAATCTTCATATAACAGTAAACACCATTGTTATCATTCGTTCTTAAGACAATAATTTACTATTACTTATTAAATAAATTTGAAACATCATAACAAGATAACAAATAGTCAAAACATATTATTTTCGAAAGGAGTATAATAATCGTCGCGACATCTCGCGGTGGTACATAAAAACGGGAAACGCGTCTGGGTATTAGTCTGACGAAGGAAAATGGAAACAAATTTCTATATTCAAATATTATTTTTTTAAATTAACGTTAGTAACAAAAAACAAACAAAAAAAATAGTCTAAAGGAATTGCTCCATATGACCTCCATTTTTTTGAATACACATGCGAGCTCTCTTTATTAAAGAAAATCTTAACCTTTGAAAAATATGTGGTTTTAACCTGAACTGCTGTCCAGCTTGAAGTATTCTTTCTATTAAATGATTCTCGGTCAAAATCGGAACCATATACACAAAATCTTTCATACACCCTAACATCTAACGTCTGACATCCATATTGTTTCTTTTTTACTTGAAAGAAGACTTATTAATTAAAAAACTTTTAAATCTTAAAACACAGTGAAGAGTAATATTTAATTTGACAGCAAATAAAACAACGATGCCGTATCCATGGTAATGCTACAACGGCTAACTTGATTTAGCATTTGAAAATTATTGGATTACCGTCAGACGCGCTGGCATCTGGTAAGGATCCATGCTTTTCAAATTATCTCCGAAACACATGATTTGATCGAAATTTTATAAGGGAGAAAAAATAATCAAAAATAAATGATTACCTAAAAAAATATAGTTGAGAAGTCACTGGCGCATACACTAAAAAATAGGGCTGGTCAGCGGGAACTGGACCTCCCCTATTTTGAGTATTTGACAAACATTTCTTGTTTTGTTCCTCTCAAAAGATGTAACATTTTGTGCTGACGTAATGTACCAAATTTTAAATTAATATCTCATTAAATAGTCGAATTATTCAAAAAAATCAGTTTTTAGTTTCAAACTTTAACACCCTGTATATCGCACATGAGGGTCAAAAATGAAAAATGGCATTATAAAAGTAATATTATTTTTGCTCAAGGAATATATTGTTAACGGATTGACCTCCTTTTTCCGGACACCCTGTATATAAAAAAAAATAGCGGGTCAAAAGTTATCAATAGGGGTAGGGGGAGGTTGGGACCTTAAATAACCGCACTGTATATAGCATTGGTAAGAAAGTCAGTGTTAAAACCTTTAGCTTCAAAGCCGATTCAGTAACTCTAATAATCGCTTATTAAAAATAACATATTATATTAAATTAACAGCTTTCGAGCAGCACAATGCATTTGATATTTTAGTGGAGCTGCATAATTTAAGGTCGGAATAACATACTTGCGGTTAAGTTTTGGAGCCATATTATTTCAAATGTGACTGTTAAATATGTTACATCATTTATTTCAGCACTTTGCCTTCCATTAATTTTAGTGGATCAAATTTTACCTAGCTAGCTTGTAAATTAGCTATAAAAATACAGAGTGATTCATAGTTTCTGGTAGGTTAAACGTATATAGAGAACGAGTAATAGAATCGTCTCAAAGAATTGGCCTTTTATATAAATACACCTGCTACATTGATCTAAAATAATTTCACTCTGGCGGCATTCCCGCCATTAACAAAATATTCTAGCGACTTTGTTATTTTAAATATAAGACCCCATATATACCTTTTTCCTATACCTATCTATCTATCTATCCGTACGTAACCAAGATATATATATAGTATACAGGGTGGCCAATTAGTGAGACAAAGCTCAATATCTCTTTTACCGCTAGGGATAGCGGAAAACTTTTTTCACGAAAGTTATTAAGCGTTAAGAGGTGCAGATTTTAAAATTATTTTCGACCATACCGGGTGCTCCAAAAGGGCGGTGTGATAAAAATTTCATATTTTTTAAATGGGACACTATGTATATTTTTACATATTTGAATTCACCGTAAAATTCTGTACATAGCACCGTAATTATTTGTACACAGTTTTGCAACGTTGCCAAATAGATTGGAAAATTCCTAAAATTTGTGCAAAAACATGGCTCAATGAAATGTGTAATATTTCTTAACTTATAATAATTTGAAATAAAATATTTTTATGTCGGAAAGAGGAATGTTGACAGAAGTCCCCTATGATAACACATATCAATATTTTTATACAGGGTATTTTCTATGGATATGCCAACATTACGAACTTGAAACCTGAGTTTCGTAAGTTTTTTTAAATGGAACACCCTGTATATCATGACTTTATCTTGTAGATATTTTAATCCTCTATAATTTTTATTAAGGTTTTTCTATGCCTATCTCTACCAATCTTGGTGGTATTTCAAATTTATTTAAACTCGAGCAAAAAAAAGTGGATGCATTTTACCATTTTCTAGTCACCTATGACAAAATAAAAACAAAATGTTGTAATTTTAAAAAAATATTTATTCATACGGGAGTATACGACATAAAAATATTTTAACGATTCAAGCTTGTGGACAATTTCTAAAGTAAATTATTACCTAATTATTTGTTCATATAGTGACCCCCACTAACTTGAACACATAATTCAATACGATTTTCAAAAGAATGAGTCATGTTTCTACATATTTGGAACTGTTTTCAAAGTATTGCCTAATTATTTGTTCATAGTGACCCCATTAACTTTAACACATATTCAATTCGTTTTTCAATAGAATGTTCCTATACATTTGCCGAGTAATACTTTGAAAACAGTTGAAAATGTGTAGAGACATGACTCATTCTTTTAAAAAACGTATTGAATTATGTGTTCAAGGTATTGGGGGTTACTATATGAACAAATAATTAGGTAATAATTTACTTTAGAAATTGTCCACAAGCTTGAATCGCTAAAATATGTTTGTGTCGTATCCTCCCGTATGAATAAATAATTTTTTTTTAAATTACAACATTTTGTTTTTATTTTGTCATAGGTGACTAGAAAAAGGACAATGGTAAAATACATCCACTTTTTTTTGCTCGAGTTTAAATAAAGATTGAAATACCACCACGATTGGTAGAGATGGGCATAGAAAGACCTTAATAAAAATTAGAGAGGATTAAAATATCTACAAGATAAAGTAATCATATACAGGGTGTTTCATTTAAAAACTTACGAAATTCAGGTTTCAAGTTCGTAATGTTGGCATATCCATAGAAAATACCCTGTATAATAATATTGATATGTGTTATCATAGGGGACTTCTGTCAACATTCCTCTTTCCGACATAAAAATATTTTATTTCAAATTATTATAAGTTAAGAAATATTACACATTTCATTGAACCATGTTTTTGCACAAATTTTATGAATTTTCCAATCTATTTGGCAACGTTGCAAAAATGTGTACAAATAATTACAGTGCTATGTACAGAATTTTACGGTGAATTCAAATATGTAAAAATATACATAGTGTCCCATTTAAAAAATATGAAATTTTTATCACACTGCCCTTTTGGAGCACCCTGGTCGAAAATAATTTTAAAAGCTGCACCTCTTAACGCTTAATAACTTTCGTGAAAAAAGTTTTCCGCTATCCCTAGCGGTAAAAGAGATATTGAGCTTTCTCGCACTAATTGGCCACCCTGTATATCTAATTGGTTCAGTTTAAAAAAGAAATAAATTAAATTCAATTTGTATGTAAGTTATATCAAATTTAAATTTTACGAAATTAAGATGCATACCGGGTCCGCAAACGAAGCGGGGATGGAAGATTAAATCGTTA
This sequence comes from Barypeithes pellucidus, assembly GCA_963991005.1. Taxonomy (NCBI): domain Eukaryota; kingdom Metazoa; phylum Arthropoda; class Insecta; order Coleoptera; family Curculionidae; genus Barypeithes; species Barypeithes pellucidus. The sequence continues at coordinate 36,429,448 of OZ022556.1, forward strand.
TCGAAGAATTTATCAGCAATACTAAAATAGCCTGAGATATTGGATTAAAAGCGGCATGTTTTAAAAATGTTGTACATTATACAGGGTGGCCCAGCCCAAAGAAATGTGACAGCATAAAGTTATATTTTTTTTAAATGGGACACCCAGTATTTTATTGCATATTTAGGTTCGCATTACTATCGTTTATAAGTGCCTCAAATTTTATTTAATTTGGTTTTGTAGTTTCGGAGAAATAAATTAAAAACTAAAAAAAACAGGTTTTGCAGTCTTGAATAAAAAAATAATAAAAAAACATTCCAGAACTATTTTTTTAACCTCCGCATGGGGTGAAATTTATGACAAGAAATCTAGAGATATTATGAATCTAATTGCGTTTATCAATTTTATGCAGGGTGTTCATAATAAGCTTTCAAAAACGCCACATTTTAAAATAATTTTTCTCAAGTTTATCAATAGGAAAAGCCTGTGTCTTATTTGGCTCTTTGACGTAGAACTCATAGATAATCTTTTTTTGTAATACAAGCATATAAGTTATATCCAGCCGTTTTCGAAATAATTATAAATATCATAAATTATGTTGTTTAAATACAGTTTTTATTGGGAAATTTTGTTATAGGCGACTAGACTAATAATTGTAAACTAAAATAAATGTTCAAAATAGCTTCCTTTTACTCTAAGAGTTTACCGTATTTTTATTATTTCGATATAAATTTTAAAAGCAAAAGTAGCAAAAATGTAGGCTTTTAAAATTTATATCGAAATAACTAAAATACGGTAAACTCTTAGAGTAAAAGGAAGCTATTTTGAACATTTATTTTAGTTTACAATTATTAGTCTAGTCGCCTATAACAAAAATTTCCCAATAAAAACTCTATTTAAACAACATAATTTATTATATTTACAATTATTTCGAAAACGGCTCGATATAACTTATATGCTTGGATTACAAAAAAAAATTGTCAGCGTCAAATAGCCACATAATATACAGGGTGTTCAATTTGAAAAACGCGAGGAAAATTATTTCAAAATGTGGCGTTTTTGAAAGCTTATTATGAACACCCTGTATAAAATCGACAAACGCACCAGAGCAAAAATACCAGGTGGTAAAAGTTTCTGAGAGTTCACCTAGATCGATTGCGTACATCGTATCAGGCTCAGGTTAAACTTTTATTGTTTCCTTGTAGCAAATATAAGAGACGCTGTTCTTAATTTGTCAAGAAAACCCTTCCCATATTGACAGAAAACTTCTAAGAAATTAAATAGAATTTCTCACGACTTTGTTGATGTGACTTTCCCAAATTGTTTTCTACACTTTCAACCCATTTTGGTTCCCGAACTCGACTTGGTTTTTCACTTATCGGCAAATAAATTCATGGCATGTTTTCTCCACAGTATTTAATAGTCTGGTAAGTTGTCAAAATAGAAATATTTTGGGCACTTAGAATTCCAACAATATCGCGATTAGCTACTTGTACAACTAAGTGATAAACACTTTGACGAATATTAACCTCATACATGTTACTAAAAAGTGACATTTAGTTATATGCTTTGATTGGTTTGCTAACTTCTGTTCCCAATGGCAACTTGATCTAACGCTGTTCGCGACAAATAAATAAAAATGGAAATTTTTCCGAAAACTTTAAGGACGTTATTAATTTTTTGTTTGGAGTCGAATTGTTCCCCTATTAATTCGATAAAAATTTCGTTCCTCTTATCCTCCATTTATTTAATACATGAGGGAAATACTTCAAGAAAGTCATTACGGCGAAGAGAATAATATTTTCTTCCGTTTAAATATATTAATATTTTTCCTAAATTAAACATTTTGTAAACGGAATCAGAAAGGAAGTGGCACTTATTCCTTTGTTAACTATCTTAATTTAATTATGATCCTAGGCACTAGAGGATAATTGCAGTTATTTGAAAGAACATGTTCTTTTAAAATAAAAAAAATATCATTTAAATTAAAAATAATTGCAGCTACTAGCGACATAATGTATATTAGAGAACAAATACAATTAGCATAATTAAATGCCCGTTGCTGGGCATGGTCAATTAACTGAATTGCTCTTGACGACTAAGAATGTGGTTTAATTTATTTAATTTCATTAATTGAATAATTTTTTTCTTATCGTTTATATGCTAGTTAGAATAAGGGGAAAGTTAATTTGAATTCCTCAGACATTTACGAGTTGATAATAATTTATATTATACAGCGTATTTTTCTTAAGGCGTGATATAGTGTTTTGGGTAATGTCGCTACTGGGGTCAATAGAAACCCAAATCAATTGGTAATTTCGCCATCTACTCGAAAACGGTCGGAGAAGGGACAGGTATAGTATTCGCAGAATTATACCGTAGATCTTTTGACTGCAATAAAACCTCATTATCCATTCGACCATAAAATAAATAAGGAAATCCCAAATTTTAAAACCTTTTCGAGCTGAGCCGGACCAGGTATACAAATTCAATTTGTACCTATGCGTGATGCATATATAAATACAAAGTGATTTTTAATAATTTTAATCTTTAGTGGTTTTCCGGCGAGTAATTTTTAGTTAGGCTTATTAGTGGTAGAATGTGGCGGCCTTGGAATTGTGCTGATAGGGGGGGGGGGGGGTGTCATTTTTAAAAGAAATATCTACCGATACCAAACTAATAATTAAAAATGTGTATCAATCGTTGTTGAGTAGAAATTTTAATTCGATGGATGATTTAGCAGAGACGTATACTTTGACAAAAATTCCTGTATCTTCGGTAAGAGACATAGTACTTAAACCTGTTAATCCTAGAAAAAATCGGACTGATTCTGGCATATTTAGAAGCGACGAAAATGACATTGATTTATTAAGGAGAAAGATTTACCAAATGTATGAGGCACAAACTGTACCCACTTTGATTTTCCTCAAAGAGCGGATGATTAAAGACGAAACAAATATCTCTTGTAGCCTTCCAAGCGTTAGGAAAAGATTGCGTAAAATGGGTTTTAAATACCAAAGCATTGATAAAAGACAAACATTAATGGAATCTCAACGTTTACGGGAATGGAGACTTAAATATTTAACAGCAACTGTTAAACAATTTAGAGAAGAAAATCGTCCAAATTTACATGCTGGTTCAGAGAGCGGGTTTGTTCCAAATTGTCTATTGCTTTCAGCTAAAGACATAGCAGATTCTTCTTCTTTAGATTACCATCAAGATACCGACGCACAACTTTTTGAAGATTGGTTTAAACATAAACTCCTTAAAAATATACCTGAAAATACCGTCATTGTAATGGACAATGCTAGTTATCATAGTCGGCAAGCAAAAATCATTACCAATTCTAATAATACAAAAGCAGAATTTTCTGATTGAAAATGATTTATATTTTGAAGAAACTTACAAAAAACGAGAACTGCTAGAAGTATTAAAAGCTTTTAAAATAAATAAGGAATACGAGTGTGACAAACTTGCAGCAGATAAGGGAAATACAGTGTTGCGTCTTCCTCCATACTATTGTATATTCAATCCTATTGCGCTAATATAGCACCAATTAAAATCCAATATTAGGAGAAATAATATTTCTCCTACATTAAATGCATCTGTAGTAGAATTAATTAAAAACGAAGTAAGAAAAATTTCTGCAGACAGCTGGAAAAACTGTGTACAGCATGTACTTAAGGTGGAGAATTCTTACAATTGTATGATTATAAATGTTGAACCCTTAATTATAAGTTTAGGCTTGGATAAAGATAGTGATAGCGATACAGAGTTAAATTTTGAATAAGTTTTCAATAGTTTCTTAGAATTTAATTAATTTTTATTGTACTTGTTATCCTAATAGTTATACTTTTAAATTATATTATTTTCAATTATCATTAATTATTATTATCATTATTTTGCATTTATTATAGGTACCTAAAACTAAAAATACCTATCTACTTATTTTAAATTATAAAAATAAATCATGTGGTGTGGTATACATTTTCAAGCCGGCCCTGATCCCATTTATTGAGCTTTGAAGTGGTTGAGGCGTATACAATAGGGTTTAATCAGGTAGTTTATTTATGGCAGTAAGAATCAACGGTATAATTCTGCAACAACTATACCTCTTTTTTATTTTGCTTCAAAAGACCATGAGAGGCCTTCTACCTACTGGTGGCGAAATTACATATTCCCAGGGTTTTGCATCGAAACAATTTGACTCTATGTATACTGCTCTATTAGAAATTTTACCATACATTTTTTCATATACAGTGTGTCCCCGGATCGACACATGAATAGGTGAAAAACACTGAAATATATTGAGTTGAAACTTAATCTTCTGGTGTTCAGCCCTGCTTCTATAGAAACTAATTTGTGTCATAAGGTTAATTTATAAAAATCACGTATGTCTGGGAAATTTATAAAAATACTTTTTTACTAATAAATGACGGATCTAGGAGATACGAAAAAATGTTTTTAGGAAAATATGTTCAGGAATGAAAACTGAGTAAGAACACAAAATTTGAAAATCATATGCCAACTTTGATATTTTACAGTATTTTCATTCCACCCTACTTATTGTAGATATACATTTTAAATGACAATAAATCGATCGTATTTAATGTATTATTTTGAATAACTTTTCTTAACAAAATTTTTTAATATATTCAACAGGTGCCCATACACAAGCGTACATGCCTTAATAAATGAACTCACAACCATGCAAGTTCAAACACGAATGACCGTGTGTGGGTATTCGTCCATCTCGCACATGCCACATATGTGCGTACCTGAGTGTACACTCATGTTTGACCGAGCGAACATGCACGCAATGTACCTATATCACATTTCGTTCGACATAAAAAAATGCTATTATGTTTTCGAACATGGACACGGAAAGAAAAACTTTTACTAAATTTAGTATAAAAATTGTAAAACTACCCATAATTTATAGCTAGCTCTATATGTGAGTGGAATAATTTTTATGAAGAATGGGCATTAAATTATACCAAATTTTTTACTGTATTTTTAGTAAAAACTACAAAAATATTTAGTAAACCATTTATATGACAAGCTTTGGTAAAATTTACTAAAACCTTTTGTAAATTTACTAAAATTTTTGTAAAAATCTTGAGACATGGTATTCCGACGCGGACACCCATCCAGCCGTGCTCAACGTCGCTTGACTTCATAGATCGATGTATGTTCCTTGTTTTGTTCTCGGCTAGTTATAAATAAATTATTTTTATTGTACATTTATTAAAAAATTTACAATATATTTTAGTAATTAGTACTTGTTTTTAATAAATTTATTAGAAATTCTCTAACTATACTTTTTTAGCAATTATGTATATCTACAATCTTATTTTGGTACGGATTAATAATGAAAATCATAATTAATACAATAATTTACAGGAAATCATACAATAAAAACGTTACTATAATAATTTTACTATAGTATTTGTTGCCTGCTACATTCGTTATAAAATTTATAAAATATTTTAGTAGCTACTTGATTTTACTAAATTTATTAGAAACCCTAACTATTGTTTTTTGTAAATTATGTTTACAATATTGTTTTGTAAGAATTACTAATAAAAATGTAATAATACTAGACTTTATAGGAAATTTTACAATAAAATTTTTACTATAATAATTTTACTATAGTATTTTTTCCGTGTATCACTTTCTGTGCCCAAATTATGTTCATGTTCATGTGCGACGTATATGGTTGTACACTCATATATCAACGAACGTACGCTCGTATGTAGGCATCTTATAGGGACAGTGGAAGGAAAATAATGCAAAATATTAATGTAGGGATAGGATTTAAAACTATTGTATTATTACTCATTTTTTCTTCCTGAATATATTTTTTAAATATCATTTTATCGTATCTCTTAGAGAAAAAGCAATTTTTTAGTGGCAAAAAGAATTGTTTGTAAATTTCCAAGACATAATTTTTCGGAACTAAAATTTTGACAGAAATTAGTTTCTATCTAACCGAGACTGTCAGAAATATCAATTTTAAAGTATTTAGAAATCTCGTCTACTACTTTTAAAAATGCCGACTCATGAAATGATATTATATGTTATGGTGTTAAAAAAAATCGTTAATTTTGGTCCATTACCCAATATCCAGGTCTTATTATCTTATCAGCGAAAGGCAATTATAAAGTACGTTTCACGAAATTTGGATACGACTTAATGATTTCCTGGGTCGGTCCCATTGTGTCGACAAGAGCCTGGCAATAAACAAGTGAAGTATGAAGGGACGGACTAAGGAAATCAAGTAATGATATGATTATATTAATGTAATCAAATGAAATAAATTTTTTTTTAAATATTACTAGTTATATTTATTTACATTTATAATGTCATTCTATAGATAGTTCTGTTTCGCTATCGCTGTCCTGATCAAAATTAATTATAATTGGATTAATTATACGATCCAGGCTAATATACGAATTTTCTACAGTTATTACGTGACGGACTGAATTTTTCCAACTACCTGGGGGAATATCGTTAAAGCATTTTCGTATTAATTCTACAACACTAGAACTTAAACTCGGAGAAATATTTTCAGACCTAACCAGTGATTTTAACTGGTGCCACATATGCTCTATGGGGTTAAAAATGCAATAATAGGGTGGGAGCCGTAGCACTGTGTGTCCAATTTCTTCTGCCAATATGTCACAAACATATACTTTTTTTATACAAAATGTCTTTAAAACTTCTAAAAGATAACTTTTTTTGTAACTTTCTTCAAAATATATATCATTCGCCGCCATGTAGTTCTGAATCTCCAATTTTGTATTATTTGAGCTTGGAGCTTTATGTAATTGACGACTGTGATAGCTCGCATTGTCCATTACTATCAGGCTATTCTGAGGAATGTTTGGTAAAAGACAATTCTTGAACCATTCCTCAAAAAGTTCGGCCGTTGTATCTTCATGGTAGTCCACACAAGAGTCTTTAATGTTTTTTGCAGAAAGCCACAAGGCATTTGGAACTCAACCATTTTCTGATCCAGCATGTAAAATGCTTATTCTTTTTCCTTTATTTGACGGAGCTTTTGTTTTACACTTATCGGAAGAATCGGACCAGCCTTTGGATGGTGTTTCATGCGTGTCAAACCAAGTCTCGTCGAGGTAAATTATAGTACGGTTTTCAGAACGGGATTTCCTTACAGAAGCTATATACTCATGACGCCATTTTTTTAAACGGTGGGATTCCATGAGTACTTGCCTTTTGTTAACCAACCTGATGTGCCTATATTTAATTATAATTATTACAATCCGGTCCTTTCCACATAATAATAACAAACGGTCATAAATAATGGGATCGCCCCAGGTACTTTTACTGCAGTCATTAAGTTATATCCATTTTTCATGGAACAATCTTTACCTGAATACCTGTAGATCAAGCTCTGATCCCCTTATTTACACTAAAGAGGTTTAAATGTAGTCCATCACAATATTTAGATCTTATAGCTGCTTGTTCTATAAATTGCAACAGTACATCTCCAAATACTTTCTTCCTTATGAATTTAAATAAAATCACAAAGGACGAATTATAGTACAAAATTTGTATTGTTTTTATATTGAAGCGCAGCTTTTCAACCCCAATAACTTTTACTAATTACTTTTCATCATATCTTTACACATAAGGGTACTTTGTTCTTATTTTTTTTTGATATTTTTCTAAATTCTCAACAGCCGACATGTAAATGTGAGAAAATAATATGCCTTTGGGTCGTTTGAACACAAGCATTTGTTTCAATAAAGAATAAATTTTTTTTTCATAAACCCACAAATGAAAAAGAATTCCCTGTTCAGGAGTCAATTCATGTACACACTGTATAAAAGTAGAATGGCCTAAAATGCTTCCTTGAGATACCCATTGTTATTTAAGATTTTTGTTGAAAATATATTACCATTAAGTTTTGTTCACTGCATCCTTTTATTTAGATATTATTGAAACAACTCATAATCATTTCCTAATAAAAATTTAGTTGTTACAAAAATCCGCCCAAAATCGTGAAAAAAAATTATCTTCTTTTTCCAATGCATTTAATATTATAAACTAAACTGTTTCACTATCAATAACCTTTCCTAAACCCAAATTTAATTTAAAAATCAAATTTATTAAACAGAATAATGTTACAAAACTAAACAAACCTACAGATTTCTTAAATTTATTATCTCAATATGTATGTTATTTACTTCAAAAAGGTAATAAAGCTTTGAATAATTAATATTTGGTTTATCAATAATAGACTAATAATATCACATGTCATTTTGAATTTTGTACGAATGAAGTATTGGGCTAATTTTAGGTGTAATAAATATTTGCATATTTGAAGAAAAAATTACAAATTGTGCATATAAGTAAAGCAATGTCAAAGTATTACCTTGTAAGAAAATTATTGATGGGATACAAAGTAGAAAAAGAAAGAAAAATTGTTTAATTTAATTTAGTGTGGCGGCAACAAAATAGACAATAATCAGCCGTTACATGAAATTAGATTATTAGAACTTCTTCTGGAATGGATTGATACAATTACATAACTTTTCAAACAAAGATTATAATGACTTTTTTTGTTTGAAAATATAGATTATGGTTAACAATAGAAAGTACAAAAAAGGTCTTCAACCCTTGGTTTCTCGCATTGCGATTGCGACACCCTATATAGCATTTGTCATAAAAATGTATACTTGTTAAAATCTCACAATATATTACAGTAACCGAGGAATGAAAATTCCACAAATTCTACAATGTAATAAATATAATTTTATCCAAGCTCGGCCAGACAAGAAATATAATTTCAAATATTAACGTATTTTCATCTCTTCAGGAAATTCGTGGTAACGTAATGGCCTTATGTATTATCGCAGATAAGTTACCGGCAATAACTCTGCTGTAAAATAAGCTGAGAAACACTAAAGTAGTTTCTGAAAGTTATTATAAAGATTCTTAAAAATTAACTGGAACTTGAAGTTTTTAAAGTTATAAAGACGTTTTTTTACGAATATCATCAATAGTTTATTTTATATGAAGCAGGGCATTTTGACGCAGCCATTTGGACGCGGATGTTTTGGCTACATAGTGTCATTTGGCCGCGGGGCACTTGAGCGCAAGGTTATGTGGCCGCGGTGATACATAGACGCTAGTACGATTGAGCCCTGGAAGCTCATTTAAAGATGACTACTAAAGTAGGCGACAACTGGGCACTTTTTTTATAAAGCTCAAAAAGGTTTGCACTTTATAATATAAAATATAAATTTTTGGGGAATACATGACTTTAGGATACCCTATCTATAAGGATATAAGTGTGTCGGGCTTCCAAGTCCCCTGACACTCCGCGCCTAGTCGGCCGTACCCACATTACAGCGCCAAATGTCCTGGACCCCATTTTGTATGAGAGAGTTTAGGGCTAGTTCGATCAGTTTAATCATATGCAATAAGGAAATAAATCGAAGAATGTTAATTCTTTTTCACGTTCTTAAGTAATAAATAAAATGGTTCTGAACAAACCTTTAAATCATATACTTTAATATTTGAAATCAGAGCAAAGTTTGTTACCTGATAATTATAATGGCTAAATAAAACGGAAAATAAAATATTAAATTCTAATATGGATTAGTGTATTGAAATGGTTTAGTATATTTAAATGGGCATGCGTGATCACTTCACAAGTGTGGCAAATATAACGTTAATCAATCAAATAATTTTGAATATTCAGTTGAATTGAATGCAATATTTCAATAATATGTGCCTAAAGGTTCGGGTTTGTTAAAAAATTATTAACTGTATACCAATACCTTATATATTGTGACAATCAGTAAAAGTTGTGTGTCATAAGTTGTATAATATTATCAAGAAAATTTAAAAGATGTGTGTGAGTACCTACTTAATTGTGACAAATAATAAAATTATGTGCCATTAATTATTTTATTATGAACGATATCCTCAAATAAAAGTAATAAAATATCCTGTTTTCGTTCATATGTTGATAAAATGGAAATCGAATTTTCAACTATATCGATATATAGATAAATAAGACGACTTCTTAAAAACGCTATAATCAAAGAACATTCGAGGGTCATAGGCATTAAAGAATTGAGGGTAATAGGCATTATAACCTGCCAGATATTTCAATTCGTTGGACTAATACTTCTGCTCAAAATGATCAACTTTGTGCATAAAAAATAATTATGTCAATCATAAAATAGTGATTGGTCCTTTTTATATTTTTAAGTGCAAAAGTTGTATTATCAATTAGCAGAGTGGTTTCGACCTTGCGGTCATCTTCAGTGCCTCCTGTAAGTGAATACCTAGAACTTAGTGAAATTTTGCAATTAAGAAAGATGGTTGTAGAGTAGATCATTTTTATATCAGTTTTTCATTCAAGAGAAGTTTAAAATAATTTAAGCTAATACGAAGTACTCAAAGCATTTTACAATTATTTCTTTATTAAACTCGCATCGGCTCCTTTCTTACTTAATTTTGTTTATAGTAATTTTAACTTTACTATACATTTAGTCTCAAGCAATTGGGAGGAATGCGGTTAGGATACGACAAATATTAAATTTCGAAAATATTTTAAATTTATAATAGAGTTAAAATTGTAGTAAATAACCTGAGTCAAGGAAAAAGTAAGGGGGTAAAAAATGGCTACCAGACAAACCATACTAGTACATATTATTCGTTTGTTATGTAATGTGGATGTAAGGGTATGGTGGAATATTTTGTTAACCTTCTAGAATATTAATTAATTAATCCAGGAAAGAGGTTAGTTATGAATGAATGTTTAACGGACATGGGGAAGGAGAAAGTATTTTATTGATTATTTCCTTGGAAGAAAGACAATCATAAAATGGCAGTTCTCACTGATATAAGAAAAGTGGATAGGCTTACCGAGTGAGTTAATAGACCGCGAATATGATACAAAAAAAGTTCGCTTCAAGTTGGTTGCGTTTCAAACTTCCACCTTCCGACTGAAATTGTAGTATTATGTGAAGTAAATATTGCACTGCAGATAATTTCTCTCCTTATATACAAATAAAAAATTCCCTTTGTTGGTGAACATATCTATATTTTTTTTACTTTCAAAACATGTTAGGTTTCATAGGACCATTAAGGGCATTAGAGCCGATGTAAATAATAGCTGTCTTTTTGTTTTTATTTTTTCTTTCCTGATTTTTTCACATCACATAAAATCTCCAAGGAGTATTTTTAAAGCAACGTCTTTTGTGTTTTGAAAAATTGGTCTATCTGTATATATCCCAAAGGAGCCTGTGAAATGGATTCCGTTTTATATATACGTATGACAGGAAAACTTTTCGAGGAGAGAAATAAGGGATGGTAAATTTATTTTTGAAATGAATTCAGGAGTGCCATTTTACCGGACATGATACTTTTACGTTTTTATTTAACATCGCTTGTTTGTTAGTTAATCTGTTGGTTTGTCGTGGAGGGATATTTAAACATTTTTTGCAAACCGAGAGCAAGGATATTTCGAGAACTGTATATCCGGTGAAAATAAAACCAATATACCATTATCAGGAAATCAATTAAACATTATGGTCCATTAATCTTTTAATTTTAGTAAGTTAATTTTTTTTATTACCACTGATAAAAATATATAATATAGAGGGTTATGAAATTTACTATTATATTTAAACCCGCAAATCCTGAAATGAAAACAAATTCTATGTAAAAGGCATAGGAAAATGATAATGCGATGTCATAACGGCAAAAAATTTAAGTCTCAGAGGAATGGGATCAAATAGATGAACTTACTAACAGTGATTTATGTCTAAGTCTAGTTTATGATGGATCTTCAAAGGACTCTAGCTCCCTGAGGAAGCATTTTCGGGACAACGTTCATATGAACATTTTTTTGTTTCCTACCTATCCTAGAAGTTTCAACGTAATCACAATAACAGCCTGTATATTCCAAGAGTAAAAAATAATTTTATTATAAATTATAATAAATGCAGTACTTTCCTAAACATATTATTTTCTTTAGCGTAGAGGGTATATTTGTAATATGGAAATTATTCCGTTTTGGAATAAGATTAAGATAATAAAATAAATGGTTTTATTGCTTTGCGTCAACGTCCACTTTATGCCACCACTAACAGGTATACGCAGCGCTACAAACATTAACTAAAATTCTAACGTCAAATATGTATGCATTAGAAATTTAAGGGGGCATTTACGACCTCACTTAACAACCATTTTATTGCAGTCATTAAATTAGAACCATTTTAATACATATATCGGCTCGCTATAGCTGCTATTACTACTACTACAAGAATGATTGATGATGGTTTTATCCATGGACCCGGTATTCCCATCTGCTTTGTACACATCAATGTGACACCTGACAATGCGATGAAAATAAACACAACACAGAAGAGATGGGCGTTCCATATTTGAAGAATTCCCATCTCTTATATCTTATCTCTATCAGTTTACGCCAAGACTTGGCACAGTCTTGCCATGTTGAGATAAGAATTACCCTTGTTTCCACAAACAATACTTTTAACACACAAACACTGAGAAACAACAAAGAATTTTATATAATAACAACGACAAATATGACTGTTGTTGATCCGGTAGTGTCAAACGTGAAAGCAGGTATGTAAGACGGTCATCGAGTAATATTTAGGTTTGTTCTAGAATGAACACTGCCATGTTAACAAACCTGTTAATATTGGTAAGCGATCTATCGGCGACGGCAGCTATATTACACCTTTTCCATATTAGAAACCTGTAATTCAAATTCAATTTAAGAAACTCTCTACGAAATGGCGCTGATTTTGAGGCTATTTTACTAGCGCATTCACCATATTCTTGGAATAACATGCACCCTTGATTTTATTAAAAAATCAGGCAAATAGCTTATTTATGAACCCATTTTAAAAGCAAGAAAAAAAAGAGAAACTAGAAAACAAAATCGAAATATATACCAATATAATACAATACCAATATATTATATGTCTTGCTTTCAAAATATGGATAGAAATATGATTTGCTTGATTTTAAAAAGAAAAAGCATGAAATGGTTTATAAATTTGCCAATATTAATATGACCGAGTCAGAAACTGACCCCTGAGATTATGTTAAAATGTCTTTAAAGCTATAAGTGGTATAAATAAATCAAATAAATAAATTTTTGCCAACAACTGATATTATGCAGAACCACTCTGCTTATAGAGGGCCAGTGCAAGAACCTTGTCCTCAAGGGTATATATATCGTCGTCCTTTCAGCTTCTTCTCGATATTTTCTAACTGACTATGAAATAACCTGGCTTTAATTCTATCCATGCTTGAGAGAACTTTCTGAAGTACTGCAGGACTGGTTAATTTTTCAGTTATTCAAAGTTTTCTTCTTGTCAATACACCACCTTTCTTTAACCTTTCTGCATGACTCTTAAACTGGATAGCTGATATGGTTTTTTTGCTTTAGGACTTAAGTCTTTAATTTGGCCCACATTTACTTCTGCTAACAGTGAAGATCGTTCTAAAGAAATATATATTCTAAAATGCAGTCTATTCTGTCTTCAACAATATTCTCATATGCTATTTGTAGAAACTTTTTAATTTATATGAGCGACGTACATACATACATATACTTACTCTATAATCCATACTAATTTTCATTAGCTTAAAAAGTTGCTTCTAGCATTAAACACAGCCCCACCGTATAAATTAAAATTATTTTGGAACTTAACTTACTTTTGGGGGTTGTCATAATATGTACTTACGAGGAAGTACCGATATATTGACGATTTTCAGTATCTAATTGGACAATACCCATCTCTATTGAGATCCCCTGAAATTAATAGTATTCGTCCAATTGCTCAATAATTATTATAATATAATTTCCAACTTACCCTTTAAAATCAAACAAAGTGCCACTAGTTCAAAACTAGCTGTTTTCACGAAAGTTTTTGGACAAAATGAAGTAAGTCAAGGCTCAGTATACAATGATTTCAAATCGGACACAAATCTAAATTACACTGATATACACAAACACAAGTTAAAATGACTATGTGCGAGTGTAAACTGTCGAATAATTTAGCAAAAAATACGAATTTAATGCGCGACTCAAAACTGACATAGGTAGCGACAGCGGTAAAATTTGAATGTCCGCACGGATGGTGGATCAACAACGAAAAAAGTGATGCTCCATCTACTGACAAATAGTGAAGCGCAGTCAGGCCAAAATGACATGCCGGTAATAGAGTCCTGCTATAAAATGACAAAAGAGCGATCGGAGTGCCAATTACGCAAAAGGCAGAACTAATGTTGAGCAAATATAAGGGTCAACAACCCCATTTGAAGTTCGCAGACCATGAAGACGGCCTTTCCAATAAGCGCTTTATAAAAAGTAAGTACGAAGGCGACATAATGTCTTTGTCTAATTAACAGGAAACAACACAGAAAAATTATACTTACTTTCAGAGCTCCCCCATTGTTTTCCTGGGAATTTGTTTACAACCTACCTAAGAATGTGAATTGTTTATTCCTCAAAGACGGTGAACCAAAGCCGAATCGCCCTTGATTTAAAATCCTTGGTTTTATACGAAATTTTGCAGAACCAAAATATTCTAAAGCCCCTAAAAATAATATACACGCATAACGATAAAACATACCATAACGTCGACCTTAAAAATAAAGATAAGATCCTAGTTTTCTTTGGGGAAAAAGGTCAGAAGGATAAAGCTATATCATTTGCTAAAGTCAATAAGTGGTTAACCTAAAGCAAGGTAATATTTTCATGGCACACCTATAATAACATGTCCGTCAGACTTAAGTTATTACATTAAGCCGGAAGGTAACATATGAAATGGGATGTTGGGAAAGTTACCCGTCTTCAGAAAGTTTTTATTATAATTTTTTTCATATTTTAGTTATTTTTAGTGAAGGTTTTTCGTATATTTTTATTAAAATTTTACTATTTTTGATACCGGTTGCGTTTACTTCAATATTTGATTAAGTTAACAGAAATTTTAATCATATATTATATCCAAAGGTATTGTAAAGTACAGATCCCATATTCCATTCATAAAACTTTTGGAAAGTTAAGCTATGATTGTGTGAAATGCTATTGAAAATCATGTGTGTTGGCTGAATGGCAATAATGTTGAAGTCTGGTTATATCAGATTGTTAAGTATTAAAACATAACCATACGTACCGATGAAAAGATAAATCCTTATTTAAATGCTCCATTTTTTTTTACAAACTACACATGAATGCACCATGATTATAATAAAGACGATTTTTCACCAATAATCACAAATAAAGCAATAATCAACCAAAATATATAAACAATCCAATCCAAGCGCAAACGTTGTAATATTTACGAGATTAGTATTCATTCATATTTTGAGCAGCGCAGTAGTAAAATAAAAATAGATGTTGCCAGAGTACAGTTGGATTAGGTGAAGATTCGTTTGATAGTTTTAAATATAATAATATATTTTAAAGGAATCTCTCATTGCCTTTTCCTTTGCCTTTTCACATTTTATAGTAAAATTATTGGAAAATAAATTTGTTTTAAGAGCAATTGCGGATTAACCTTAAACCATTTGTAATTGTCAAATTGAGAAATTTAATTGGGTTTTTGAAAGATAGCTTTCCCATAAATATGTCAATCTGGCTATGCTGCAATAATGGCCGAAAGAGGTGGGAAAGACTGTTTGTATTCGTTGCGTAGGCTAGAAGTTTACATTTTCCTATCTGTAGTTTGTATTATCTTTGATTAAATCCGAAGACCTATAAATTTAATTGAATGCACAATAATTTCATACGAACTCGAGACGGAGAAGTGGTCGTGGGTTCTTATTTTAATATTATTGTGCCTAAAGCTATTTGCCCAAAAGCACAATTATGCAAAATATATTTGTATAGTTTAATCAATTTAAATATATACAGTCGGCGCAAAAAGGTCTCCATACACATGCGCTTTTCATACATATTTTTTATTTAAATTATGAGGTAATATTTCAATAAAATATTCCTCTTAATTTTTATATTGGTTACGACTGAAATAATAATATAAATTTTGTATTTCATAGCTTCAATTAGCAGGTTAAAATTAATAAAAAATATGTATATGAAGCGTGTGGGCTATGGAGCCTTTTTGGCCTGACTGTAGGTCGACTGGTATACCGCTAGATTACTTCCTGAACATTACCTTGGTTACGCATCCCAACAATGAATTGAAGAAGCTTTATAGCAAAGTTTACATGTAAGCATTTAAACTCTAACGTATATTTATCGCCTTAGGTCAAAATATGTATGTAACAATTCTATCGAAAATGGAGTTTTTACTGATTATTTCCATCAACTGTAAAATTTACTGAATATTTCATTTACACCAATTACACGTAATTATTTTGATAAAATTTTCACCTTCCTTAAAAGTGATAAATATGCCTCATTGGTCTCCATTTTTAAAAAGCATTTGTACTAGAGAATAAGTTTTAATAAATGTCAAGTTATTCATAGATTAAACATGCCAACGATATTTCGTAAAATTTCCAAAATATAACTTTTCGTGAACATGAAAAATATTATATCCATAAAAGACGAGCTCTGGTTATATTACTTTCGATATCAATCAATATTAAGTTATTCAAATGATTAAGAATATTTTTTATAAACTGTTGTCAAGAATTGTAAGAATTAGTGATAAATTTTGCTCACCGACAGTGGCGTCAAAACCCTACCGCTGAGAATCGTGTTATCTTTGTTACCGCTCGAAAGCAGCATAACAATAGATTAAAACAAAGAAGCTCATAACGTAAGGATCAAAAACAAACTTCTTGACAGTCCAAACGGATGAAGGTCCTTTTGGTGAGTCGCTAAGGCCGTCAGCCAACATTTTACAAATCAACTATTCCACCTCTAAGACGTTCCGATGGTACTATAGCGTCCACCGTCGCCGGAGACAAAGCGAACTTACTTGCTGAACTATTTTCTTTGGATTCCATTGTAGATTTCCAGGGAAGAACATCACCCAATATTCCAGCAGTTCGAACGAACACCAGTATTTTATTCTCCAGCCTGTACGAAAGAAATGTAAGAGAACCCTGCCTAACAACTATCGACCAGTCGCATTGCTTATATCAAAAGTAGGAAGGAAGCTATTAATCAATATCTTCTAAAGTACCTGGAAGGCTTCAATATTATCAGCGATAATCAATATGGTTTTCGGAAGGCCAGATCAACGGAAGTTCTTCGATCTATGTCACCCATTTTTGGAACAACGCAATCGAACATCATGAGTCTTGGGCTGTTGCATTAGATATTTCTAAAGCCTTTGATTGGGTTTGGAATGAGGGGCATCTAAGTAAACTGCGATCCTATGGTATGGCCAATCGATTCTGTGCATGGTTGTCTAGGTTTCTTATGGACCGGTCTCTGCAAGTGGCGATTGATGGATTTTTCTCAGACACATTCACTATTAATGCCGGTGTTCCTCAAGGGTCCATATGGTCTCCCACCCTCTTCATACTCTACATTAACGATCTTCTAGTGGAAACTAATAATCCGATATTTACCTTTGCTCACGATAGCACACTTGTCTTTGAATGCACAAACATCGGCTGTCGACGCACATCTTCGCAGACAGCATCAAGTAGCACGCCTCAACAAACACCTGGAGGATATTTTGGCTTGGGGTGACAGTAACCAAGTCGAATTTAACGCTATGAAAACACAGGCAGCAGTTTTCTCTAAAAAAGGTTAACATTACAGAACCACGTTGTGCCAATCGCCCAGGGAGCTTCGCAGAAACTTGGTGTACTCTTCCGAACCAAAAAGTTGTACACACCTTAACAACTTTTGATACTATACCAAAGCTCATATTCGACCATCACTAGAGTACTGCTCTCATGTTTGGAGCCTTGCATCAAAGCATACTCTTCGACCACTTGATTCCATCGAAAGGAGGGCCACTCGCCTGATCGGAGACCACGAGCTGACAAAGGGTCTCGTCAGCCTCGACATCGAAGACAGGTTGGTGATTTTACTCTCTTTTACACATATTTCCATGGGAAATACCTGACCATGCCCTCTTAATTCCGCCCAGAGCGGCGAATAGCAGAAATACACGACGAACCACTGCCGCCCATCCATATGTGGTTCAGCTTAGTACTCTTCGAACTTTTTTATTTAAAAATTCTTTAAAAAATTAACAAAATTATAAACAATATGGACGACAAAAATTTGACAAACGGGTCGTGGGATTTAATCACTTATCTAAACAAAACTTATTCAAAAAATGTTATTGTCTGATTGGTCTATTTCATAATGAAGGAAATTAAATAATCCCTGTTAATCCGTTATCTAGATTAATATTATTGTTAGAACTATTTCCAACTATTCAGGTCATTAATGAATAGAGACGGTAGATTAATTGCGTTGTACGAATAGTTTTAAACTTAATACTGTTGAAATTCGACGTGCTAATAGCAGAATATCCATTATTCTTAACGTTACTTGCATATAGTATAGTTTACATGATAACGTTGACATTTACTGCATTAAATTAATTTCCTGTTTAAACCTCATTGTTTGGTTCCAACATGTTCAAACCGCAATAAATGGGTACAGAATTGGCTTGAAAATATAGCTGTCTATATATTGATTTATTTTTGTTTTGAATTAAAGAGACATCAACTTAAAATTATATAATAATTAGGGATGCAGGTAAATAAAATTCGTAGAGGTGGCTACAGATTATGCGTCGATTCGCCATTCGTGAAGCGCGATGCGTGGTTCACGGGCAATTCGTGAATAGTGTGTAGGGACTTGTGCATTTAAAATCGGGTTTGTTCATTCGGGTTTGCTCGTAAATAGTGCGGTTCGTTCGTGTTCCATCAGTCAGTCATATGCAACGTTTGATAGCGTGCGTGCAAGATCGCTAATTTCAACTTGCTATTAGATATTATAATTTCTGTTTAATGGCTATCGCATATGTTTGCTAAAGCCGGGCATGTCCTACTTTTTTGGAAATTTCCTAACTCCGTCCGGCTATTTCTTTCCTTACGGCATTTTCTGGCACCTGAGCCAACAGGTAAACTAGAAAAATGTACCATTCGTAGTACCAGGAAGAGTTCCTGTACCTTGTCGCGATTAGTTTATCAAATTTTTTTGTCGTTTTGAATACATACGTGTTTATGTTTGGATTTTATTTGGTTAATACTGATTGGACGACCCTCGCCAGAAATTAAAATTATAAAAATAAAATTTTTATTTCATATATTTGTTTAAACGCAGTTGTGAAAAAACGCCCGGCATTTTTATAAATAATCAGGCTTCATTTATACAATTGTCCCTCTGGCAATCCAAGGTATTACCGCAATGACTCTTGGTCATTTTTTGAAAAGTTACATGCATTAATAGGTAAGCAAGTACACGAGAAGACAATTGTTGGGGTCTCTTTTCAACATTCACCACTAGTGCATGTTAAATGTCGATGACATTCGGTGTTAGGATCGGTTGTATAAACACTTTGAACTGTAGTTCATAGTAAAAAAGTTGTTGTACAAACAGTATTTTACACTGATCTCAGTTCAAATCAGGAGTTCACGTGAACGTCCACTTTTGGTGGTTCGGAAGTTAAACTGTCGATCCAAGCCACTTTCTAACCTCAAATATATTGTTTGTGTCAGGTCAGGGTCTATACAATACAATGAATTATCGTGATTTCATTGTTTATAAAAATGTGGGAATTTAATGAAATTATAACTGATGATGAAGATTTTTGGGTTTTGTGGATACTGCAGTCAATCTTGTGAACAAGGATATTCCGGAAAAATCCTAATTAATTTACTAAATGAACAGACAATGAATATTTCCAAAGATTATGCTTAATAGAAAATACAGCTGTTTGTTTTCACTTATTTTAATGTACTTCTCTAATGATATATATATTTTTTCATGGAACCAATAAGATCTATCCGCTTTAGAAATTTATCATCAGTATGCAAATAAAATTGAAAATTTAGGTCCTTATTTTTAACAATATTTTATAAGTACACCAAGTAGAATACATGGAAAGCAAGCCTGCCAAACGCCAAAACAAATAAAAGGTTATATATTATGTCAAAAATCTAAAAAAAAAGTAAGTAAATAATAGTCATGCCAACATAAATTGATCTTAGTTCAGCTGAACTAAAGTTCAATTTATATTGAACAACTTAATATTGAATGAACGTAGATTACAGGTTGATCGGCGTTCCGTTGAACCTAAGTTCAGAATTGTTTTATACAACCGGCCCTAAGTGAAAAATATTAATATCAGGCAAATATTTCTGACACACGCTGATCAACTCAGAGAATGTCGACTTCTGTCTTTCACAGGAATATATGCATTTTATGGTTAAATATTTGTTGAATATAGTACTATTAGAGTTAGACGTGTTTATAAATAATTTTATAACTATTTTGTGATTTTTAATGTATAATTATGTTGTTTGAATAAATAAATAAAATAAATAAATAAATAATGTAAACTTACTCTACTTTAATACAAAAGGCAGGACACAAACACTTGTTCGCTAGCTATTTATTTTTTCATTTTACCATTTATGAACGTAAAGTCTTCTATATTTAATAATAGTTACCGTTACCTAGTAGTTCGTGTAGGATATATTAATAACGCTTGGTCTTTTAACCACAAAAACACAAATTTCCTTAAAAATTACCGTGCACTTTATTTATCGCCTAAAAATTTTAGTTGTTATCACAACCAGCAATTTCCAATAAAAGTTGTGTTTTATTTCCTTGCTTTCCGTGCGAAAAAATTTTCCTCGACATAGCTTTGCGTGTCGTTCTCTCTTTGGCTTTTCTCGCTCGTCACGTAATATAATAATAAAGAGTTTTCCACAGAAATCCAGAACAACGGCTTTGTACTTTTCTGTCCACTTAGGGAACTCCAAGTGTAGTTGAGAGGACGGATGTATTGAAAAGACCGAAATAAATTTCCGATATAACTCTCTGTATGGACTTTGAAAACCCCGTTTAAGTGATCTTCGGGAATGTTTTTGATGAATTTCTTTTGCAAATTAATATTATACGAATTACTAGTTTAATAGTTTCCTGATATACAGGGACAGGCAGTAAACATCAAATGGAAACATTTTTTTTGTAAAATTTGAAAATATGAGTATGCTCAATCATTATGGATTGTTTAAATTACGTAATAAGATTTATTACGGCGTATGAAAGAGTCTTAACCAAATTTAGTCACTTCCCCAAGCAATCAAAAAAAAAAAACATTAAACACAAAATAAAATATCAGTCAATTATAAATCATCTTTAATTATATTAATGATTTAATTAAATATTTGAAAATATTTCTAAAAATTAATCTGATGGAAGAAAAATGAAAATAGTAATTTCAGTTATATTAAAAACTGTTTTAATACTCATGACAGAATTATAATTTTTTTAAGTAGTTCATCTCTCAGTGGAGTGAAAATAAATTTCCATATGTTTCAAAATCTTCATTTTCAGTGAAAAAAAACACATAATATACTTATGACATTGCCAAAGCAGAATATAAACTTTGTAGCGGAAAAAAGAAAATTAAAACTTAACTAACAAAAAGCCAATAATTCGCTAAATAATAAAATTAACATTATACAATTTAATCTTGATTTTTGAATATGTTTTTAAGAAAATTAAATGGTTGTGGTGAGACCTCATCATGGAAAGAACCCAAAATTGCAGTCAAAAGATCAACGGTATAATTCTGCAAATACGATACACAGGAGTTTTTCAACGTCTACACGCGGGATATTTATCCATGTACAGGGTGTCAATTTGAATACTTCCCACCCTTGATATCTCGCTTTAAGTAAATAATATTAAAAATCGGAAAGATACGTCAATTTTAGTGTGAAGGGGGAATTGTAAAGAATATTACAATCTCAAAGATCTTTTAAATCTCTTTTCCAATAATACCATTAATTTTAGTGGAAGGATTAGGGGTCCGTAGGTAGTTACTCGGGGTGATACCCTTTCCAGTTCTTTACCACCACTTAACTTTTTGGAACGCGATTTCTTTGGAGGAACTACCCAAAAAAAAAATTATGGTACTTTATGAAGAGATTTAAACGACCTTTAAAACGATATGCCACTTGGTCGTGTGTGTAAACAATTACGCACGTTATTTGAAATCATTTTTAGTTGTAGTTAGTAGTGTTTTTAAGATATTTTTAAAGCCATTGTTCGGATTTGTTGACAAGCAAGTAGACAAGAAGGACTAATTGCTAAAGTTATTAGTGTCAAAATTAAACCACGCTAGCTAGTACTTATTCTGTAGCTGCAGAATATTATTTATACAGAGCAATAATATACCCAGCAAAATCAATTTTACTGTCACATCTATTTTTTATCGTCCTCTATGTAGGTATTTTTTTGCTCTGGTAGTTAAATTTTTTATAAGGGTACTAAAAATCTTCTCTCAGTGCAACAAAGCTATTTTTATAGTTATAAACTCAGTCATAAATAGGAAATTCTTCCACTCCTCTGAACTTGCGTTGTAGCTATTAGCGGTTTTTCTACTTAAAAAGGACGTTTCCTAGTTGCTCATTATATCTTTCCTTTTACAATTTAGTGCAGCTCACATTCCTGTTTAGCCGCGGGCTAATTAAAATCTGTAAAGCGAATGGTGCTTATATGAGCAACTATGTATGTTGGATACCGCCAACCAGTAGTTATTTATTATTTTATACATAATTTTATAATAATACGAAATAAATAACTTCCTGATTCGATTGAAATCAGGATCAAAATCCAATAAACCCGAATAAGCAGCAGCAGCATTTTTAGCATCATAATTAGAAATTTACAGTTTTCTCTGCAGTAGACGTACACTCCCCAACAATAAAACCCTGACAAAGTTAATGTTAGTCAGGTTTATAGTCCTGTAACTTTTTGAATTGTTGTCCGATCTTGGTGAAATTTTTAGCATCGTATAGACTTGTGTCTTAGGATGATAGCCTGAATTTTAGTTTCCATAAAATACTGATATGTTGATCATTATACAGGCAGGAACAAAAGTTACTTTTTCATCCTTAATTTCTTAACATCGGCATCGTGTGGAATTTAACTGAATTATGTTTCGCTTTGAAGTGTGATCTTTTCTTAACCAATGTTTTTCGGTTCACGTCATTAACTGCTCTGTAGAAGAAGATACAAATTTTTCAAGAAAATATTGCAGTTTTTCAATTTTATTCACAATTCAGAACATTACATTATTTTATAGAATAGCATGAACAAATATACTCATTTTATGTTGTTCTTTATTGAACTAGTAACTCACATTTTGACTTCATTATTGATTGATCTTACTGTGGCTTGGTGAACCGTTCGTAAGGGATAGTGGAGCAAACTAAAATACCAAATACAAAATAAGGTATTAACACAGATTATAGTAAAGTCTGGGGGATGTGATTATGTAACAATAAATTATGTATAGTTATTTCGCTTTTTTACATTTACTCGAATTTATCCTTTAAGGACTCCCCAAACCAACGCGAAAGTTTCGCAGTCGCGGCGATAAAGTTTCACTCCATATGCGATGGCGATATTCCCGTGGATACCCAAACCAACGCGTTTAGCGTTAGTAAAGAAAATTATAACACACGGTTGTGCAAAGCACGAAGAGTTGTAGGAAACGCTTTTGGAATTTTAGTTGAAAAATGGAGACTATTCTTTAGACCAATTGCAAATAAAGTTGAAACTACAATTCTTATTATTAAAACAACTTGCATCTTACACAATTTTTTACATACCAAACAGAGTGGGAATGAAAATTTCAATTCATTGGACCCATCTGATCAACCTGATCATCAAAATATTCTTAGGCAAACGGAAACTGATCCAAAACGGGCAACAAATTTAACATTCAGCATTCGAGAAAAATTTGTAAATTTTTTCCATGCAAATTGAATTATTAAACTTAATATAATAATGTACGTACCAGTATCATTTAATTCAGCACCAATTTGTTCCCATATCGTGTCTTTTTTTACCAATTCAATGAGCTTTTCAGTACGGGCCACTTTTATCACGAAAAACAAGTGGCAAATCTGGCGACGGCGACAAAAACCGTGCACGCTGCGTTTTCAATTTAATCGCTGCAATTTCGCAAATGTCGTCGCGATACTTTCGTTGCAGTGTAGGCATGATCATTCAATTCCATAGGTAGCGAAATTAAACAGCGAAAAATTCGCCGCGACTGCGAAACTTTTGCGTTCGTTTGAGGAGTCCTTTAAGGGAAAAACATCAATAAAAAATCTCTACTGTAACAATATTCCACTTTGCTCCAATACAGGCGGTAAAGTGGAATTTGAAATGGGACAAAGTAAAATCAAAGAAAAAAATGTTTTCATTTATAATCACCAAATCAAGAAATATACGCAACATATTTGTAAAAATAAAACGTAAAGTATTTTTAAATCACCTACACAGGCTGTCTGCTAATAAATGGTACATGGGGGGCTTAACACGAACATCAATTCAGTCCACCAGCACTTACAATCTTCCAAGCCTCACGTACTCGCACTGACCGAGACAAAGGTCAGATCGTCAACAAACACCGTCAGCTATTTATACCCTGGATACGATTTTCATTCCCGATTCAGACGCAACTTCGGTGTATGTCTTTTTATTCGAGATGATCTCTGCTGCCAACGAGAACCTACACTGGAACCGAAAGACTTCGACGTAATGTGGTTTAAAATATCAACACCGAAAATCACCAAGTTTATCTGCTGCCTTTACCGTCCTCCAAGTGATACCCATTACAGAGACCTTTTCACATCACTAGCCAATACAATAGACTCCTTGCAAACCAACCATCCAAATGCCGAGATTGCTATCTTTGGCGACTTTAACGTCCACAATGCTAACTGGCTTAAATATTCAAATACAGACGATGAGCAAGGCCGCGAGGCCGAATCCTTCGCGTTCAGTTCTGGTCTAACTCAACTCGTAGAGGAACCAACGCGGATTCCAGACCGAGCTGGAGATTTTGCTAGTCTTTTGGATCTTTTCTTAACATCAAATCCTGATCTATATACCGTCACCGTACAGCCTCCGTTAGGATCTTCCGATCACAAACTTATTTCAACTCTAAGCGAACTACCAATTAATTCTGAACAACCTCCTAAACCTCGCAAGATATGGCATTACAGATCGGCCAAGTGGGAAGACCTGAAAGACCATTTTCGGACTTTTCCTTGGATGAGCGTATGCTTCTCTTCTGATGATCCATCCGTCTGTGCTGGGGAGGTCTCCGACGTCATTCTAACAAGCATGGAAGCATTTATCCCCTCCTCCCAAAAACGCCCTTCCAACGGCAAGCCATGGTTTAGCAAGGATTGTGAGCGTGCTGTCAAATCAAAAAATCTGGCTTACCGACAGTGGCGTAAAAACCCTACCACTGAGAATCGTACCATCTTTGTTACCGCTCGAAACCAATGTAAGCTAACAATAGATCAAAGCAAAGAAGCCCATAACGTGAGAATCAAAAACAAACTTCTTGACTGTCCAAACGGATCAAGGTCCTTTTGGTCAGTCGCTAAGGCCGTCAGCCAAAATTTTACCAAATCAACTATTCCACCTCTAACACGTCCCGATGGTACAATAGCATCCACAGCCGGAGACAAAGCAAACTTACTTGCTGAACTATTTTCTTCGCATTCCACTGTAGATTTCCAGAGAAGAACACCACCCGACATTCCTGCAGTTGAATCCGAAATGACCGAAATCGTGTTCCGTCAGCGTCCCGTCAAACGAATCCTAAAAGGACTCGACGTCAAAAAAGCCACTGGTCCAGACGAAATTCCTATTATAGTTCTCAAGAGATGCGCTGATGAACTAACACCAGTATTTTGTAGACTTTTCAACTTATCCTACAAAAAAGGAATATTTCCATCTTGCTGGAAGACGGCGCGAGTCCAGCCTATTCCAAAGGAAGGTAAGAGAACCCTGCCTAACAACTATCGACCAGTCGCATTGCTTACAGTTATATCAAAAGTAATGGAGAAAGCTATTAACCAACATCTTCTAAAGTACCTGGAAGGCTTCAACATTATCAGCGATCATCAATATGGTTTTCGGAAGTCCAGATCAACTGGAGATCTTCTAGCCTATGTCACCCATATTTGGAACAACGCAATCGAACATCATGGGGAGTCTCGGGTTGTTGCACTGGATATTTCTAAAGCTTTTGATCGTGTTTGGCATGAGGGGCTTCTGAGTAAACTGCGATCCTATGGTATGCCCAGTCGATTCTGTGCATGGTTGTCTAGCTTTCTTAAGGACCGCTCTCTGCAAGTGGCGATTGACGGATTTCTCTCAGACACACTCACCATCAATGCCGGTGTTCCTCAAGGGTCCATATTGTCTCCCACTCTCTTCTTACTCTACATTAACGACCTTCTAGTGAAAACTCAAAATCCGATATTTAGTTTTGGTGACGATAGCACACTTATCTCATCTTTCTCTTTGAATGCGCAAACATCGGCTGCCGACGCACATCTTCGCAGACAGCATGAACTATCACGCCTCAACAAAGACCTGGAAGAAATTTTGGCTTGGGGTGACAGTAACCAAGTCGAATTTAACGCTAAAAAAACCCAGGCAGCAGTTTTCTCTAAAAAGGTTAACATTACAGAACCGGAAATAGTCATGGCCGGACACGCAATCCCACTGGCTTCATCTATTAATTTGCTGGGCGTCAATCTCGGAGGCAATATGTCTTGGCATAACCACGTTATGGCAATCGCCAAGGTAGCTTCTCAGAAGCTTGGGGTACTATTCCGAACCAGAAAGCTGTACACACCTCAACAACTTTTGACACTATACAAAGCCCAGATTCGACCATCACTAGAATACTGCTCTCATGTCTGGAGCTCTGCACCCAAACATCCACGTTATGGGCTGCTGGATTTCATCGAAAAGAGGGCTATTCGTCTGATCGGAGACCACGAGCTGACGAAGAACCTCGACAGCCTAGAACATCGAAGACAGGTTGGGGATTTGACCCTCTTTTACCGATATTTTCATGGAAGGTGCTCGGCTGACCTTTCCCTCTTAATTCCGCCCAGAGCGACGATTAGCAGAAATACACGACGAACCACTGCCGCCCATCCATATGTGGTTAAGCTTAGTACTCCTCGAACTTCATTATTTAAGAATTCTTTCATCTGGAGTACTCCTCGAACTTCATTATTTAAGAATTCTTTCATCTGGAGGACTACATCTTTGTGGAACGACCTTCCCGAGGTCGTTTTTCCCAACGAATATAACCTCCAACGATTCAAAACCAACGTGAATCGCTTTTTGCGCACACGCACCACTCCCAGAGTGCCCTAAAGAATTTTTCCTATAGGTGCTTGTGTTTGATCATAAAAAAAAAAAAAAATGGAAAAACCACAGACTCCTTATGTTCTTTGGGAAGTTGTAATGTAAAATGTATCTGGGCGCTGTTTGAGGCATTTTTCGCACATTCCTAATGTCATAACTTTTCTGTGCCTCTGTGTATGTATTTAAGTTTTTAATCAAATTAATACTTTTCTTATATTTATTACGTAAAAAGGTATACTAAGTTCACGCCGCCCAGAGTTACCGTTTCGGAGATATTTCATTTAAATTGTTTAGTGCGTTAGCTCAGGCAACAAAATAATATTTTGTTACTTCTTACCAATTAACTTTTACATGATAATTAATGTTCTAGTAATCGTAATTGGGAATAATAAATACAATTGGTTCGTTCTTTAAATTTCTGTAATTCAAATATCTTTGACCCTAGAAAATATCGTGTCTAAAGAAACCAACAGCAATGGAAACACAAACTGACGATAAACTCAAAAATGAAACATTTTCTGTTCCATAACAACTTCATCTCTAAATTCTATTTGTTTTCTCATAGGTTACTTTAAGAAAAAAATTTAGTTTGCAAATTAATAATAATTCGACAGGATGCACTAAACAATTTAAATGCAAATATCTCCAAAACGGTAACTATGGGCGACCTGACCGACTATACCTTTTTATGTAATGAATATGAGAAAAGTATTATTTTCATCAAAAACTTAAATACACTGAGGCGCAATAAAGTTATGACCTAATAAATGTACAAATAATGCTGCAGACAGCGCCCCCTACATTGTACATTAAAATTTCATGAAAGAATCAATTTATCGTCCTAAAAAAATCATAATTGCCAATTTTGTAAAAAAAAACGTTAGTTCCTCCCAAAGTTATTAGAGAGGAAGTTTTAACTTTAACACCCTGTATCTCAGTTAATATCAACTTTGGATATAGGTAAGTATAATTAAATCCTAATATTTTTCCGTAAGGAGTCTGTGGTTTTTCCATGTACCCGAAATTAGCGGACACCCTGTATAAATTGAAATTTTCCATGACGAGGAAATTTAAATTTATTTAAAAGTTCTCTGATTTCCGATCCTCAAATTCTAGAAATACAAAAATATCCAAATGGCCTTTATAACTTCGAATAAATTTTGCACTATAACAGTCTCTGTTTTCGGGATAAATTTAAAATATTTCAGGTTACACTATAAACAAAATTTCACGTTGCCCGTCAGTCACTATATAACTTCTTTATGACCCAGTCAAACTTTTTATCTCAACCTATCCAATTTAAATGTGTCGGAGAAGATAAGCACCATCCGGTGTTTTTCACTTTAATAAATTAACAAGATTACAATAAACTATTTATGTAAAATTTCTTTGTAGATTACGTTAATAATTTACACTTCGAAGCACGAAAATAGCAAAGTTACTGATAAGAGACACATGCGTCTTGGTAAAAAGTCAAACTATATTGGCGGTATAATAACACTAAAGCATTTGAAACGAGGGCGCCAGGGTGTGAAAAGAACTACGTTCAAAATATTATATTCACTTTGACCCATTATTTCACTATGCCCTACTCTCCCCTACATATCTAAGTAGTATCTTACATCGAGTATAGAACTTAACGCAAGTTGTGGCTCGCCACTAAATTATAGCGCTATCTGCTTACAAGGAAACGTATTTACACTTAGGTTCTTTACATCGAAGTATATTCTTCAAATGAAAACCGTAGATTCTTCTAAAATTCAAATTAACGAAAGAATTTCGACGATAACTAGAACAGATCTGCCGGAAATGCGTAACATGCTTCTTCATGAATAACAGAAAAGTTTTGGACTTGCATTGTCTTTATTTGTTATATATCACAACGTTTCAACTGGTAAGTATCTCCAGTCGTCTTCAGGTGAATACTGTGAATACAACGACTGGAGATACTTACCAGTTGAAACGTTGTGATATATAACAAATAAAGACAATGCAAGTCCAAAACTTTTCTGTTATTCAAGAAACACCATTGTCTACAACCTTCAAACATGCTTCTTCATGATCTGACATTTTCCTTCTTGCCAGGAAAGTAAAATATGTGGAATAAATCAAGCTTTATCTTATGCATAATGCAGATCAGAATAACCTGCTAATGGCTAATGCAGAATTATAAAGTGCCTTATTCGAATGCGAATCGGAAACGCCACACTAAAACTATAACTGTCCTCTAATTACTTGAGTAACTGAATAATTGCTGGATTAGCTGATATCCGCAATGGAGTTAGGAAATTTTCAATTAATATATGGTACTCGGAAAAACGTTCCTTATCAAATTTTTATAGTTTTGAGATAAATTATTTAAAGTTTAGTGATTTATACAGACATTACTAAGAAATACAATGAATTGTAATAAATTTTACTTGTAACTTAAGAATATACCAGTGCTAAACGGAAAGATATTTTAGGAAGGAAAGATATCATCTGCCTGCCTGCAAGATTAGCACGTACTTATCTCAGATCTATTCCTTTAGATAAGAGAAAAGTAGAATAACATACAGTCAAACTTATGTTAAGGATGAATCATTCTGTACCTTACGGTAACTTTGATATATCGGCCTTAACAGCCCTAAGAACCGATATTTGAATGTTACCTTTAGTCAGGGCTGTACCTTAAGGTACAGAATGGCATAAGTCATCCTTAACACAAGTTTGAGAGTATATTAAAGTCCATTTTAACTCTCATCTAAAGGAATAGATCTTTAGGGACGTGGTAGACTTAACGCTTCAATTTACCCTCTAATTCATTTAAAACATAGTTTTTTAAGGTTTCCCATCACGTTAAGGCTACCTTACCTAACTTAAGATAACATGTAATTATCGGCCCTTAGACCTCAGCTAAGGAGCCTTAACATAAGATTAACATTAAAAAAACTATGTTTTATATTAATTTGTGGGTCAATTGATGCGTTAAGTGGAAAATTACCACTTCCTTAAAGAGCTATGCGTTTAGATGAGAGTTAGAAAGAACTTTAATATACTGTCAAACTTGTGTTAAGGATGTCTTACAATTTGTACCTTAAGGTGACTTTGAAGTATCAGCACTAAGAGCCGATATTTGAATATTACCTTAAGTTATACCTTAGCTGAGGTAGCCTTAACGTTACGGTAACCCTCTAAGAAACTATGTTTTAATTTAATCAGACGGTCAATTGACTCGTTAAGTGGAAGATTACCACGTCCGTAAAGAACTATTCCTTTAGATGAGTGTTAAAAAGGACTTTAATATTCTGTCAAATTTGTGTTAAGGATGACTTACGTCAATTTGTACCTTAAGGTGAGTTTGAAATATCGCCCCTAACATTATAAATACTTTTTTGATATATGATCGACTAGCTCTAGTTTCCAGGGTAGAATAGACATATGGATATCTTATTCATTGACAAAAAAACTTTCAAAGGTATATTTTTGTTCAAAGTTAATTTCTGGTTAAGTTTCTACGACTATTCACTATTATTTTATTCCCTTGCAATAAACTTAAAACTATAATCATCCGCCGGTAGTAGTAGATACAGTGTGCCACAGAAGTTCGGCAATTGCCACAGTCCCTGTGTCATTTTAAACGTTAGGGTAAAAATTGGTTTTAAATTCGTTAGTGATATTTGTCACGTTGTCAGACCTATCGCTTGTCAGGTATTGATACTATGTTTTATTATATATATTATGTTATATTATATATACTATATATTTTTTCGAATTTCTTGAGCAATTAAGGCATGTTTTGAAGAAAAATAATGTTTTGAATGGAGCAGCGTCCCAGGAAAAGCTAAGTAAATTTTGTAAAGGAAACCTCTACCTGTGTATACCTTACTAGAAATATTCAGTAAATTTTAAATAAAACATATCAAAATGCCAGGTCGACACTGGCTTTTGACATATATATTCAAAATTTACTGGTGAATACTAGTAAGGTATATAAAGGTAGGTTCCTTTACAAAATTTAATTAGCTTTCCTAGGGCCGTGCTGCGCTCAAAACATACTTTTAATTGTTCAAGAATTTCGAAAAAGAAAATAAAAAATACATGTTGTGTGATAATAAAATCAAAACATATTGTCAATACCTGATAAGCGGTAGGTCTGACAAGGTCACAGATATCACCAACGAATGTAAAACTATTTTTAACCCTTACGTTTAAAATTTGAAGCACATATATACAGGAGATTACGAGAAAAATCGTCGTGGCCGAACTTCTGTGCCATACTGTATAATACCATGCACTCCGCGAAAATTCTTTCATATTCTTGAATAGTTCGCATCGACCATAAAAATCCCGTAGAATAACAAAATAAACTATATCAGCTAGCGATGTGCCTAAATACCTAATTATAGTAAATTACTTACCCTCCAAAGAATATTTACACGGTAAAAGTACAAGTATGCCTACTTTACACATTGTTAATTAATGTGAAACAGTTTCACCTCGAAGGAAATACCCTGAATGTAATTTATCACGTAAACCTGATAGCAGTATTAAATTTAAGTCTAGCTTAATGGGAATCTTGTAGGTGGCAAGAAATGGAGAAATAAATTTTGTATAGTACATATACTTACTCAGGGGCTTCCCCTTCAAATTTTGCCAGGTGCATTTTTATTGAAAATTAGTAGAATAAAGCAAGTTAGCGTGGGGCTTCTTCTCAAAGCTCTGGAGCATCCGGCATGCCCTAGGCCCCCCCATCGCCACACGGAAAGAGAAACTGGTGAATTTACTGTAAAAATGATAAAACTAACCGTAGTTTATGGATGTATATATGAATGGAATAACTTTTATTAAGAAATGCTACTAAATTATTGCAAAATTGTAACTTCAATTTTTAGTTATAATTACAGCAAATTATGTAAAATAACTTTTTGTAAAATTTACTAAAATATATCTAATCTTAAAGAGCGGTCATTCGTCCAAAAGGTAACCTCGCTTTGTGTTGTCTGACTTCGAACGATGATATATTAGCTGTATGAGTTCTCCACCTATTTTCTGTTAGGAGGATCGAAATTCCAGAGGTCCATTACATCTGATTTAAGCCTTTTACTCTTATAGAAAAGCATTTTTACAACACTTTATTTATACTTGGTAATTTTTACAATAAAAGATACTGTAATAGTCAGTGAAATATGCCATATACAGGGTGTTTTTTAATTGAATGCCGATACTTAAGGCTGTGAATCCTTGGTTGATTTAAAGAAGAAAAGTTAATATTAACATATGTCCTAAAGCTTTTAATTTTTGAGCTACAGAATGTTAAAATTTAAACAATAACTTTTTTTTTATTCAATATGAAAAATGCTCCTTAATGATTATTATTGAATGTAGATAAAATCTGGGTACGTCACTGGATTCTACGTAAAAAACCACAAAGAGACATTTTATTTCTGTTTGCTAATGGTGTGTACATTTTTCATAAAAATATCTAAGAGTTATTATAATTATGATAAAAAAGTTATTGTTTAAATTTTAACATTCTGTAGCTCAAAAATGAAGAGCTTTAGGACATATGTTAATATTAACTTTTCTTCTTAAATTCACCCAAGGATCCACAACCTTAAGTATCGGCAATCAATTAAAAACGCCCTGTATATTAATTATATGCTATATTTGATGGGATATCGTACATTAAAATATTTATTATAATAATTTTACTAGTGTTATTTTCGTGCACTTACATTCATTGCAAAATTTAAAATGTATTTTAGTATTTACTTGCTTGAACTCAATTTATTAGAAATACTAACTATACTTTTTTATAAATTTTGTGTATAGTATTGTGATATATAGTATGGTGAAATTTGGTATTACCTGACTAGATGCTAATGCTTTTTAGTAAAAGCAACAGCGATTATTAAAATTATCATTATTATTATATTTTATATGAAATCATATAATAAAATCTCTACTATAATAATTTTACTATAGTGTTTTTCCGTGTACCAGTGAATTCCACCCGTTTATTTTCAGGGTTTACTTTTACTTCCTAACACAATTTCGTACTTTGAATTTGACAGAATGTCAATCAATCAATACTAGTAAAACAAATATCTATCAGTTATTTTTCAAAAATAAAATAATAAAAACAAGCTTGTATTAATTGAAATCTAAAATAGGTTACTGCCTCTTGCTCGCATAGTGACATTTGAAAATAAATCTTAATTTCTTAGTGTCCTGCACAATGTGTGTAAAATGTGATTAATAAATATGTTTTATGGAATGGACTAGATCATTACAAGAAAGTAGAGCACTACAAATTTTCAAAAGTATCACCAGCTCAAAATACAGTTGAACGTATGTACTTTCATAGCTCGATTTAATCCAGGTACGATATATTATGACTAACATACTTACAGGGTGTAACAAATTGTACCTTCGCCATTGGGATTTTGTGATCGGTAAGAGATACGAAGTCGGTTAAATTGGGATAAAGTTGCCTAATAATAGGCTCAAGAATATGCCGTAAACAAATCATTAATAAATACAGAGGCTTTTAAAATATTTGGAAAAATCTAAATTTTTTTCGTTTCGACTTTTATTTCTGCCTGAATTTGTTCCAAGAGATGTCAAAAAATAAATTTCTCACTGTTACTTTTTATTCCCCTCTCTCTCTCTCCCTCTCTCTTAAAATATTTGGAAAAATCTAAAATTTTGCGTTTTGGTTTTTATTTCTTCCTGACTTTGTTCCAAGAGATGTCGAAAAATAAATTTCACTTTCTCACTATTATTTTTTATTCCCTCTCTCTCTCTCTCTTAAAATATTTACAAAAATCTACAATTTTGCGTTTCGGTTTTTATTTCTTCCTGACTTTGTTCGAAGAGTTGTCCGAAAATAAGTTTCACTTTCTCACTTTTACTTTTTATTCTCTACTAGACGACATCATCGGATCATTAATGCATCGTTTTGTCTTTAAATACAGGCCAGGATTTTTTGTTTAAATTTGAAAGGTGACCTAAATCTACGTTCAGCAGGATACAACAACTGGCTTTCCAACGTTTTGTTCCATAAATTGACCATCTTCATTAATATACCCCTTGTACGTTCATGTAATTTACTTTTCTTTCGAAAGAACTGAAGATTTTCAAATCTTATTGCTATATCTGTCCTTAATTATTATTATTACGTACTACTACTGTTTTTTAGTTGTATCGGTAGTTGCAATTAACACAAATAAAATTTGACTTCCTTCAAACTTGTAAAAAAGAATTCAGTTTTACAATTTCAAATTGTACCCAATTTAAAAAAAAATAGTAAATTAAAGGAACGTACTAGGGGTATTTTAATGAAGATGATCAATTTTGGGAACAAAACGTCGGAAAACCAGTAAATCTTATATATCGCGGAAAGTCGATTTAATTTCCTTTTCATAATTTAAACAAAAAATCTAGTCCCGTATTTAAAAAAAGTAAGTTGATGGAAGAGAGTCGCATTAAAGATCAGATGATTCCATCTTATGGAGAATAAAAAGTAGCAATGAGAAAGTGAAATTTATTTTTTGATATCTCTCGGATAAAGCCAGGAAAAAATAAGAACCAAAACCTAAAATTTTAGATTTTTCCAAATATTTTGAAAGCTCCTCTATTTATTTTCTTGAGGCATATTATTGGGTCGATAAGTACGCAACTTTGTCTCAATTTAACCGACT
Source organism: Barypeithes pellucidus (assembly GCA_963991005.1). Classification (NCBI taxonomy): domain Eukaryota; kingdom Metazoa; phylum Arthropoda; class Insecta; order Coleoptera; family Curculionidae; genus Barypeithes; species Barypeithes pellucidus. The sequence goes on from OZ022556.1 coordinate 36,464,509, forward strand.
TGGTACCTCCTACCGTTTCCGAAATCTCAGTAGTGAAGCACGAATTATTTACACTCTTTTACAGAACTTCCGACTATGTATCCCTTATAATACAGCTTATTCGCTGTGGACAAAAATCTTGCCATTCAGTGCCTTTAATGTGTTTTCCAAAAATTTTAAATTAAAACTATTAAGTCATTTCCGGAAGCTCCATATTTTGTTCTTCTAATTCGTCGGGCTACATGGCATCGGTCTCGCTAAGGTCTTAAGAACTTGCCAGACGAACAAACCCGAACAAACCCTTATAGTAATATTTTTCCAATATAAAATGTGGTGTTTTTAATTTTGCTTATAAATATACAGAGTGAGTTGAGAGGAATGGACCAAACTTCAGAAGCGTATGGTATACGTGAACATAATGTTAAAATGCTTATTATGTCCTTATTCGATTTTCATTTGTTCTTTCAGCACAAATTTTCAGTAAACGTTATTAATTGGCCCTTTCATTTTTGAGAATCGCCTCACTGGAGAGCACTACTTAAAATTTTTACAAAATGAGTTACAAGGACTATTAGAGGATATTCCTATAAACTATATTATCAGCTTGATGGAGCTCCTGTAATTTAGCTCATCAGGTCAATCAATAGGTGGATTGACCCCGATTGATCCATTCATACTATTAGTTGTCCGCCAAGATCTCCAGATCTCACACCAGCAAATTTTTAGGCATAGAGATGGTTCAAAAATCAAGTTTACAAAGTAATAGTCGACACTCGGGTTGTATGAAACTTGTATATTTGTAATAATGCTATAAGAAATTACAAAGTTGGCGTCTCATCAAAATTATATCCTCAATTTGATAACATATGATCACCCAATTTCAAAGAAAAACCCCACTAACCCACACAAACATTTTTTAAGCCGTATAATGTTTCAATAGCGTTTAAAACCACCAACAATTTCAAGTAGCATATTGTCATGACAAGAGACAAGTTCGCCCCTTTCTAACTCCGGTGTTTACTCTTTACATTATGGTGAATGCTCGGAGGTGTTTGTCGGACAGCCAGAGCGAAAAATATGAACAAGAGTTCGGTAACATCTTAGTTTTGTAGACAAATATCAAAACACCGATATAACTAACACCAAATTAGCTTTCGCAAACCATTTATTGGAGTCGAACCATCAGTTCTCAGTTTCTGAAGATATTCATGAATGCCATAAGAGTAAAAAGTTAGATTTGTTAGGAAAGCTTGAAATTGCTGAAGCAAAAAAGAGTCCTATCATTACCTTGTTATCGACGTCTTCAAATTTCAACCCTATTTTAATTTTAATAATATAAATAAAAAATTTTGTAAACATGCACTAACATTTTTTTTTCTCGTCCTTTTCATCGTATGTACTGCTAAGATTCTTCTAACATTTCTGTTCTTCTTTTAATTTTTAAGTAGGTTTTATAGAGTGGGCTATTATTGGTTCACATCGATTTACCACTGAATCCCTTACCCTATTAAAAATATTTGGTTTTTTAGAACGTAATGTGTATTACTTGTTTTTAATTAATTTTTCATTTTTATTGTGATTATTTGTACGTTATGTAAGAAAAAAGTGTTAGGGGTTTTTTTCTTTGAAATTGTATGATACATATTTTATGTCTGATGACGTCCATTTAAGGGTAAAACATATGATACCAAATTGAGGATATAATTTTGATGAGACGCCGGTTTTTTAATATTTTATTACTAAAATCAGGTCTGTTCGAGAAATGGACTACTTCTTTGAACTACTCTATAAGGTCACATTTTATAATTACCGCACTTGTAGTGAACCTCTAATTACTGCTTAAACTGGTCATTTAAAAATAGTTAAAAATAGTGTTGTGATCGCTCGAGCGAAACACCGCCTGATCACTTGATTATTGAAATAACCAACATCGCTCGATTATTAAAAAAACAGCTCGAGTTATCTATTTAGGCGAAAACCGTCGCTCGTCACTTATTATCTTTCACTCGATACCCGAGCTTCGCTTGACGCCGGCGGAAATATACCGCTATAGTGTGATCGAGTTAAAAAACTGCTCGTATATTCGAACAGTTTTTCGCTCGATAGGAAATACTCTAGTTATAAATTCAGGCGAAAAACCGAAAAATATCGCCTGTCACTTGATACACGACCTTCGGTCTACGCGCCTTTTCATCCGATCGGCGACGTTCGAGTTTGACGCTGAGCAGGTACACGACATACGTCTTTCTTAAAGGCACATAAACGGGAAGGTGCATATAAAAAAGTATGTCGAATCCCTTAGCGGAGTCATCGCGACATGGATTTTGTAAAGTTTTGTTTTAACTGGCTAGCCAGCGGCGTAGTTTAGGTCTCCGATTATAAATATTAAAAAATTAAAGGATATAATTTTTAAATTTTTAGTTACTATAAACACGAGAAAACTTCTTAAAAATAACATAATAATAGAAATTTTTAAAGAAAAATAACAAAACGAACAAAATGGTTAACAAAATATATAGAAAAATTCGTTGGTAATCTTATAGTAAATATTTTTAAATCTAAACAGGAACTTTTTATTATTAAACTCACGAAGACTTCTTAAGAATAGCATACATTATAGAAAATGTTAATGGAAAAGAAGAAATCGAGCAAAATAGTTAACAAAACATAGGTATCGACAAATTTTTTGGTAACCAAAAGTAAACATTCTTAAATTTAAACAGGTTTTAGGTAACTATGAATACATGAGTACATGAATTTAAAAAAATAATAAAAAATTTTCTATTTTGCCAGTCGCGTAACTAAGCCTAAATTTTTTAAGTGCACACAGTGGGTACCTGATAATTTAAAGTTGAAGAATTTGACAAGCTATTTTATGCTTTTAGATTAAGAAAGATGTAAAAAAAAATAACTCTTGGTAATACTTTTTGTTCGGGTTGAAAACGCACAATAATAAACCCGAACAATAAATACATATTTGGGTGATTTTTTGCAGTTTTCTTTGTTTGGTATCGAGACACGTGGTAAAAATTCATTATTCGCAAATAAATAAATTTCTAGAATTTTTTTGGTAGCTACTACAATTTTTTAGCTAAACCTGTGCCAACCCGTAGTTGCGTGCCTGCTAAATACCCTACCTGATCATATGTAAACGGCTAGGCTGCCGTCGAGCAGTCGGTGACGTTATCGCTTGGTGAATTGGAATTTCAAGCGATTCACTGGAGCGATTCACTTGATTATTAAAATCGCTCGAGTATCAAGTACTCGATTATTAAAATCATCGGTTTTTCCCAACACTAGTTAAAATATGTATTATATTTTATATGGTAAATTCAGCCTTGATACTATGACGCTTCTGATTTATATTTTTATGGCAGCCTGGACCCTAGGGACATCGACATTGCTTAGCCACTATGTCAATAAAAATGTCTGCAGTACTATTAAATAGATTTGCAGTTTCCAACTCCAAAACCATGTTTATAGTAAATCCAATTTTAAATAAGAAGATGCAATTAAGCAAAATTTATATGGTATTAATGAATATTAAACAATTACCCCATAGGGAAATTTCCCCAACTGTGATTTATTACATTCACCTGACTGCAAAATTAAATTAAAGACTAGCTTAATGCGAATTTGGTGGTTTGCCAAAAATAGGAGAGTAAATTGTGTATTTATAACAGGGAGTCTTTATGTGAGAGTTTACTTCGTTTAGAGGGTTTTGGTAAAGTTTATTTACTTTAAGCCCGATATCGTGAAATAGGAATTACGAATAGAACTGTTGGGTATATACAACTGCGAGGTTATTACAATAAAGGGATTGGTGCAAGAATAGGTATTCATGTGATAAGAACGGATAGTAATTATTTTGGCATGTATAATGTCCAACTATCTCGTTGACAATATCGAATAGAATATCATATAGACACAGGATATGATACATGAAATGTAATCAAAATTTTCCGTAGAATCCGAGAATAAAATAAAACATGAGGATTTCAATTTAAAAATTGTGTCATAGGAAAACTTTTTTTTGAGTCACCCTGCATAAACGAAAATAATTTTTGGAAATAGAAATCTAAAAATTTAAATCGATAATTTTTTCGAAAAATTAATTGTAGAATTTTAAATGAATTTATTCGAACCTAAGATATTAACCAAAAAATTAGATATCTAGGTAATACTGTAGTAAAATGGAAATTATATATACTACATACATATTGTGATAGACATTTTATTATGTACATACTTGGAACGAAATGTAGAACGTAATATTATATTATATACCAAGAGTGGTAAGAAGCCTATTACACACCATTTCGAAACTTATGGTACCAGCGAAGCGAGTGCCATACTTTGAAAGAGTGTGTAATAGACTTACCACTCGAGTTGTGGTGTATTATACTTGTTCTACGACTATATTTACTTTTATGTTAAATTATTGAAATATGCTAATAAAACGTTTTCTGAGTCGGTACTCACATGATTATCATTACACCAGTCAATACATTTTTGATATAGTTTTTCATACCGTTCCCTGGATTTTTCTAGTAATACATTATTTGCTGTGGAAGGGGCTTGTAATATAATTTCCCATGGCGTTCAATCTAAATATCACCATAATATCACATCACTTTACTAATCCTACCCAAAAATAAAATCCAAATAAAAAATGTTGACTTTTAAAATTTCCTGACATTTACGTTTGCCAATGCGACCCGAAGGATTCCACAGTCAACTTTGCATAAAATCTATTGGAAACATTCACGGTTTTGGCATATCACGGGTAATGTGATTAGTGGAACTGTTACGTGAGTAACAGTCATTACGTAACAGTAGACAGTGCGTAAGTAGGTTCTTACTAATATAGGAGTAGAAAAAAGTAAAAACATGTTATAAAGAGTGTCCCATTAAGAATTTTAATTTTCAATAACGTGCCATGACTGTAAAATGTTTAGTCGGCGATATTTGGTAGGCGTCTTAAAGAATCTTTTACATTTACGAAAATACCATTTGGGTGATATTTTTCTTAATGTTTAATATTATAATATATTGCAACAGCAATGTAACTAAAATAAAAACATTTAATTACTGTGTTTATTTTGTAATTTAAAATTCAAGTTCTTGTTGGGAGGAAAAGAAAGATTATGCACGCCCATATGATTACGCAACCAGCGAATTGTCATGAATGTCTCCGTTTTCGTAATGTGTCTTTATAATTAATAAACGTTCCCCAAGAGTGTAACGCCGAATTTTCGTAAATGTCAGTGATTGTTTAAGACGACTACCAAATATGGCTGACTAAATATTGGACAATTAGCTATGGCATAAGATTCCAAATTAAAGTTCTTAATAGGACTGACACCCTTTATATTCTTAAAGACCCTCAGATCAGATATTGGGTTTATTCAAAACAGTGGCGGCTCGTGACCTGTGATCACAAGTATCGTCAAATTCTTTTTAAAATTTTATTTTTGTGTAACGACCAAACCTCGTCAACACCGCGACCAAACAACAAACAGGAAAAACAAAACATATGGTTAGTTATGCTGCATCCACAAATCCAGCTACTTTGTACATTTATTTCATTTTTAAACTTTCTAATAAAGTCCCTAGATTTACCCTTTGTGATCTGCGTTAAATTAATTTCGGGTTTAGGTCTTCCCGCATTCTTTTCTTCAATTTTTTTTTTCCAAACTCAAAGAGCTAAAGTTATTTTTTAAATAGTCCACCGTGAAATTATTCATTTTAACTTAATAAATACATAATAATAAAATATTAAAACAAACACGTTCGAATTTCTAAATACATGCACGAATAGGCAACAGCGTGGCGCACACTAAAATTGTTCGCCTTTTCCATGTTAAATCGCCATAGCCCCGCTATCCACCGCCACCTGTTACTACAGAGAAACTGCATTATGCTATTCCCGCATGTCATAAATCCGCATGCGATCTATTTTACACCGAGTTTACTAAATCGAAGGACACCCCAGCAAAATGCATAAACTGTGGAGGCGCACATCCAGCGAACTACAGTCTGTGCACCAAAAATCCCCGAAACCTCAAAAATCATAAAGACAAATCCGCCCCACCAAGAAATATCTCAGACTGCAGATAGGTGAATTCAAACACCTCGTATGCAGCAGTGGCAAAACGAAACCAAAAAATCCCTGAAAAAAAATACAATACCACAAAACAACTCAGAAACACTGCTGGCAGGCGCAGCAAACAGTCGGCACTAAAGTGCTTCTCTTCTGATGATCCATCATCAGTGCTGGGGAGGTTTCGACGTCATTCTAACTAGCATGGAAGCACTTATCCCCTCCTCCAAAAGAACACACTTCCAACGACAATCTAGTTTAGCAAGGATTGTGAGCGTGCTGTTAGATCAAAAAATCTGGATTACAGTGGCGTAAAAACCCTACCACTGAGAATCGTACAATCTTTATTACCACTCGAAACCAATGTAAGCTACCAATAGCTCAAAGCAAAGAAGCCCATAATGTGGGGATCAAAAACAAACTTCTTGACAGTCCAAACGGATCAAGGTCCTTTTGGTCAGTCGCTAAGGTCGTCAGCCAAAAGTTTACCAAATCAACTATTCCACCACTAACACGTTCCGATAGTACAATAGCATCCACAGCCGGAGACAAGGCAAACTTACTCGCTGAACTATTTTCTTCGCATTCCACTGTAGATTTCCAGGGAAGAACACCACCCAACATTCCTGCAGTTCAATCCCAAATGACCAAAATCCTGTCCCGCCCCGTCAAACGAATCCTGACAGGGCTCGACGTCAAGAAATCTTTTCCAGACGCAATCCTGTTATAGTTCTCAAGAGATTCGCCGATGAACTGACACCCGTATTTTGTAGACTTTTTAACTTATCCTACAAACAAGGAATATTTCCATCGTGCTCGAAGACGGCGCGAGTCCAGCCTATACCAAAGAAAGGTAAGAGAACCCTTCCTCGCAACTATCGACCAATGGCATTGCTTTCAGTTATATTAAAAGAAATTAAGGAAGCTATTAACCAACATCTTCTAAAGTACCTGGAAGGCTTCAACATTATCAGCAATCATCAATATGGTTTTTGGGAGTCCAGTTCAACTTTAGATCTTCTAGCCTATGTCACCCATCTTTGGAACAATGCAATCGAACATCATGGAGAGTCTCGGGCTGCTGCACTAGATATTTCCAAAGCCTTTGATCGGGTTTGTTCGGGTTTGTTACTGCGATCCTATGGTATGCCCAGTCGATTCTGTGCATGGTTGTCTAGCTTTCTTAAGGACCGCTCTCTGCAAGTGGCGATTGACGGATTTTCTCTTTGAACGCACAAACATCGGCTGCCGACGCACATCCTCGCAGACAGCAGGAAGTATCACGCCTCAATAAAGACCTGGAAGAAATTTTGGCTTGGGTGACAGTAACCAAGTCGAATTTAACGGTAAAAAAACAAGCAGTTTTCTCTAAAAAGGTTAACATTACAGAACCGGATATAGCCATGGACGGACGCGCAATCCCACTGGCTTCATCTATTAATTTGATGGGCGTCAATCTGGGAGGAAATATGTCTTGGCATAACCACATTGTGGCAATCGCCAAGATAGCTTCTCAGAAACTTTGTGTACTTTTCCGAACTAGAAAGTTGAACACACCTCAACAACTTTTGACACTATACAAAGCCCATATTTGACCATGACTAGAGTACTGCTCTCATGTCTGCACCCAATCATACTCTTCTGGCACTGGATTCCATCGAAAGGAGACCCATTCGTCCGATTGGAGACTACGAGCTGACCAAAAACCTCGACAGCCTAGAACATGGAAGACAGGTTGGGGATTTGACTCTCTTTTACAGATATTTTCATGGAAAGTGCTCTGCTGACCTTGCCCTCTTAATTCCGTCCAAAGCGGCGAATGGCAGAAATACACGACGAACCACTGCCGCACAGCCATATGTGGTTAAGCTCAGTACTCCTCTAACTTCCTTATTTAAGAATTATTTAATCTGGAGGACTTCACCCTTATGGAACGACCTTCCCGAGGTCGTTTTTCCCAACGAATATAACCTCCAACGATTCAAAACCAACGTGAATCGCTTTTTGCGCACACGCACCACTCCCAGAGTGCCCTAAAGGATTTTTCCTATAGTGCTTGTGTTTGATCATAAAAAAAAATAAAGTGTTGCAAGAGAACATCACCCTCCTTTCCTCGGCACTACAAAACATCCCCGCCTAGCTGGAATTGCTCAAGCAATAAATGGAAGACAAAAAACTCGCAACATCGAGTGAAAAGGAGAGTTAAAGGTTTTTATACCTGACTCACACGGGGAGTTTAGTCGGTCGGTAAGTTTCCTCAGAAAATTACCACCCCGACACTACCTTACAGCCGCGTCTGTAAGGTGTCTGTAAGCAGATTCTCCTCCGCTGTCCAAAAAAAAAATATGCATTATGCCCCGCCCACTTATTCGTATATGCGAGTATATCGCGTCTTTCCGTCATTATCTTTGCTGAGTTGCCGGATGAATCGAGAGCTTATAATATACAGTTTGGTTTGACGGTACGATAAAATTAGGGAGGATCGGACTTTATACGATAAATAATATAAATTAATATTTTTTATTCGTTTTGGGGTGCACGTGCGCATGTGCACTGATTCGGACTTGGATACCCTGTATACTTATAACAAGAAGAGTGAAAGTCTAAGCCTTAAGAGCCAACGTTTATTTATTTGTTACACACGGTATACATAGCCTTTAAAAAAATATATAACATATTCGACGCTTGTTACTTTAATCACATAATAAATTGTTTAAATTTAAATCGTTTATTTTAGAAGCCATTATCAAATAGCACGGGACAAATATGCATAGTTTAAACACCATTATTTAGCAGTAAACAATTATACTCCTGGGAAATTTCGCCAAATGTAATTTATCACGTACGCTCCACAATATCGGTAGCGTTAAATTTAATACTAACTTAATTTGAATTTTAAGAAAATAAATATTTTTTATAGTTCCTATACTTTGAAAATGATCATGAAATGTGACCGAACACAAGCAATATGACTTAGTATATTTGTTGCAGAACTATACCGTTGACTCTTACTGCCATAAATAAATTACCTGATTAAACCCAATTGTATACGCCTCAACCTCTTCAAAGCTCAATAAATGGGATCAGGGCCGGCTTGAAAATGTATACCACACCACATGATTTATTTTTATAATTTAAAATAAATAGATAGGTATTTTTAGTTTTAGGTACCTATAATAAATGTAAAATAATGATAACAATTAATGATAATTGAAAATAATATAACTTAAAAGTATAACTATTAGGATAACAAGTACAATAAAAATTAATTAAATTCTAAGAAACTATTGATAATTTATTCAAAATTTAACTCTGTATCACTATCACTATCTTCATCTAAGCCTAAACTTATAATTAAGGGTTGAACATTTGTAATCATACAATTGTAAGAATTTTCCACCTTAAGTACATGCTGTACACAGTTTTTCCAGCTATCTGCAGAAATTTTTCTTATTTCGTTTTTAATTAATTCTATTACAGATGCATTTAATGTAGGAGAAATATTATTTCTCCTAATATTGGATTTTAATTGGTGCCATATTAGCTCAGTAGGATTGAATATACAATAGTACGGAGGAAGACGCAACACTGTATGTCCATTTTCTGCTGCAAGTTTGTCACACTCGTATTCCTTATTTATTTTAAAAGCTTTTAATACTTCTAGCAGTTCTCGTTTTTTGTAAGTTTCATCAAAATATAAATCATTTTCAATCATAAAATTTTGAATTTCTGCTTTTGCATTATTAGAATTGGGAATGATTCTTGCTTGCCGACTATTAGTTATCATATCATTATCCATTTCAATGACCCTATTTTCAGGTTTATTTTTAAGGAGTTTATGTTTAAACCAATCTTCAAAAAGTTGTGCGTCGGTATCTTGATGGTAATCTAAAGAAGAATCTGCTATGTTGTTAGCTGAAAGCAACATACAATTTGGAACAAACGCGTTCTCTGAACCAGCATGTAATATTGTGATTATGTTGCCTTTATTTGATGGTGCCTTGGTTTAACATTTTTTGGAAGAATCATCCCAACCTTTTCTTGGAGTGTCATGGGTATCGAACCATGTTTCGTCAAGGTAAATAATTGGACGATTTTCTTCTCTAAATTGTTTAACAGCTGTTAAATATTTAAGTCTCCATTCCCGTAAACGTTGAGATTCCATTAATGTTTGTCTTTTATCAATGCTTCGGTATTTAAAACCCATTTTACGCAATATTTTCCTAAGGCTTGAAAGACTACAAGAGATATTTGTTTCGTCTTTAATCAGCCGCTCTTTGAGGGAAATCAAAGTGGGTACAGTTTGTGCCTCATACATTTGGTAAATCTTTCTTCTTAAAAAATCCATGTCATTTTCGTCAATGCTTCTAAATATGCCAGAATCACTCCGATTTTTTCTAGGATTAACAGGTTTAAGTGCTATGTCTCTTACCGAAGATAAAGGAGTTTTTGTCAAAGTAGACGTCTCTGCTAAAGCATCCACCGATTTAAAATTTCTACTCAACAACGATTGATACACATTTTTAATTATTAGTTTGGCGTCGGTAGATAAAAACGACACTTGAAGATGCCCCCCTATCAGCACAATTCCAAGGACGCCACATTCTACTACTAATAAGCCTAACTAAAAATTACTCGCCGGAAAACCACTAAAGATTAAAATTATTAAAAATCACTTTGGATTTATATATGCATCAGGCATAGGTATAAATAGAATTTGTATACCTGGTCCGGCTCTGCTCGAAAAGGTTCTAAATTTGGGATTTCCTTATTTATTTTATGGTCGAAGGGATAATGAGATTTTATTGCAGTCAAAAGATCAACGGTATAATTCTGCAAATACTATACCTTATTTAGATGACTAGAATGATTTTTAGGACAATGCTTATTTCCATTTTACATAAATATAAATCACTGTGACTAGCTTCCCGGCTCCAGTATTCATACAAATTCTGGCTATATTATAACGCGTTCAAGCAAAACGGTAGGTCCTGCCTACCTTAATATTTACTAAACTAATAGTAAGGTAACAGTATATCGTCGGTGAAGTACTAATACCTCGTAACCCACAAATGAAAATTGATATTGTCTTACACATAATATGGGCATTTGTAATACAAGGCATTAGAAATCTTAAATATTCAGTGAAGTGATCTTTTGTGGTATAAAATATATTAGCGAAGTTGTAGAATTTGGCTTACAGTACCCAATGCCAACAAAAACGCAATTTCGTATTTGTAGGTTACGAGGTATTAGTACTTCAACGACGATATATAGAAATAAAAATATACAAAACAATGTGATAACTTAACTTAACAACAATCAATAACTTTTTGTATTAGTTAGATAAGTACATCGGAATTTTGATGCAAATAATAAGTTGCCTACCGAGATTTATAAAAATCCAGGTTGTTATGACGTCACACTGAGAGAAAATTTTACTACTGCCACTATAGAATTGAAATCCGTGTCTGCTCCTCTGTCACGGAAGCCATAGATATGGTATTGTTGTGTGTTAACTTTTGTGTGGACGCACACAAGTGGCCGATAGTAACCGAAAAGCGACGAAGGTCGTTTGTCAATCAAAATATTTACCGTGCCAGTACAAAAAAAAATTTATAAAGGAGTATTTATAAAGTTTTGTTTCTTACTCATAGTAAAGTGCATTCCTTCCCCAGCATATAGATATAGAGATTAATGACGGAAAAGAATATTTTTAAAGAGTTATTTAATTTGCCACTATAAAGCAAATATTCCTAAAATGCCAAAGTTCCTTCTAACAATGATAAAGAATATCCAGGAAAATGGACCCTTCTGTCTCAGAAAATCAATTTTGCCGTTACAGGTAAAAAATATTCTATCCCAGCTAAAATAATCGTAGCAAAGATTTTTTTAACTAGAGCTTTCCTCAGTGCACTTTGAACGCGTTATTATACAGCAAGGATTTGAACAGAGCCGGGAAGCAGTCAGTGTAAATATATCCCCCCTCTAAGAGACATCAATTTTTTATTATTGAAATGATCGTCAACGAATACTAACAGCCTAACACCAATGCTATCTAATAGAAACAAATAATATTTTATTTTACATTATGAAGTCGGTATTTTTGGGATAATACTTGTCAGTTCTAACGTTTGTTCTAACGCTTGTGAAAATCTATAAAGCAGGATTAATGAGATTACATCAAATGATGTAATGATTCGAGTTAACCCGATCACTTTTCATAATGTTGTGATCGGATTTGAGATCAGTTTAATTCGTTTTAGTTGTCCCTATAATCGGATTAGCACGATCGCAGCACAGTTTCAGTAAATTACTATAAAGAATAAAAGCTAGAACAATATAACCAATAATATCAACTGTAGTAACATACAGAGATGGTGCGAAACAGAGATTAACACCCCAATGACATTCCGAGAATTTTTTTTATAAAACGAAGAAATTCCAAAATAGAAATCGAAATTTATTTATTTTAAAAATTTATGAAAGACCACATATTATTTATACCAGTAAACTTTTTTCGTCAACTTGTTAATTATGTTGTTTGCATCAACTGTCGATTTGATGATTGTATGGCCCTTATGTTCCACACAAATTATATTTGAATTCAGTTATCTATTTATTTTCAGGACTCATCAGCAGATGTCGAAGAATTTTCAGGACTCTTCAGCAGATGTCGAAGATAGCGGTTATCGGTATAGTTCGATTCCGGGCACATGGTCAGTGATGTAGTTGTTTTGAATTTTCATGTGTCTTGGCTCACTATAATAATAATAATAATAATAATTCGTTTATTTCTTCAATTTAACTGTAGAAAAGAGAAATATATACAATAATTGAAGAAAACTTCAAAAGTTTTCTATGTCTAAAGTCTAAACAATAAAATAACTATAGGATAATTAAGCTAATAATATAAACGAATAAAGGTAATAATTACTAATTAAAATTGAAGCTATCAATGATACAATACGACGACAATCATTAATAGAGTTTTTGAATGATATAGCAAGTTTTTTGTATTAATAAAAGCTTGAGTCTATTGTTAAAAATATTTATATTATGGGAATTTCTTATCTCAGGACTCAACACGTTGAAGAACTTGCACCCGTTATATGACACTAACCTTTGAAACAAAGCAGTACTATGAATAGGCGGCAGCAGAAGTTATCTTGTTCTTGTATTATGTGAGTAATCCATTCTAGTGCGCAATAATAAATACAAAAACACCACACTCAAAAATGTAAATACTAGCCACAGTTAAAATTTTTAAATCCTTGAACGCAGCTCGATAAGATTTCCTGCAATCTAATGATGACAAGATGCGTACCGCATATTTCTGCAACAAGAACACTTTATTTACTTGTGAGCTGGAACCCCAATTTATTAAAGCATAACGAATATGAGAGTGAACATTTGAGTAGTGCTAGTAAAACAGGTTGAATACACTGCTTCAAAAGAAAATTAAGAGAATAACACCCACTGCGAAGCCTGGCATATAATATTTCTATATGATAAACCCACTTTACGCCCTGGTCAAAATCAACTCTCAGCATTTTAGCATCCGAAGACGACGTCAAACAGTCGACATTGTTCTCAAACAGGACGACGCTGTCATATCTGGCATTCGGCCTTAAAGAAAAAAGAATAGACTGGTTTTGGACGTATTTAGGTTAAGTTGGGTTAAGTTGATTGTTTCTAGCCCATAGAACCAGATTTTTATATATGGTCTCTGCTGCTTTTTTAGAGAAGTGTCATCATTTTCAATTATGAAGACTCAAATGCTAAAGCTTTCTTCTCTGAGTTTATATTCGATAATTAAAGTGGGACTGGTTTATTTTCTAGAGAACAGTTATATTTTATAATAAAAAAAAATATTCATGCTTTTTTTATGTTAATCCTCTTTCAGCTTTTAAAAGAAAACATGTTCATTTATGCAAAGTGGTGCCAAGTTTATAATTCATTTAATAATTAAACTTTGAAATTCTTTTTGAAAATATATGAACATTAAATATTTTTTTCCCTTACTGTGGGTTTATTTTGCATAAAATGTTCTTGGGAGAAGACTTAAAACCCGTAAATTTAAAAAGCAAATATTTTCTTCGCGAGAAATTTTAAATTATTTTCCTTTTAGGAAAAGTGGAAAAAGTGAGTTTTAGGAGAAATGGTAAATACTCAGGTATTGTATACTTAAGAGATTCATACGCTATAGAAATTTCAATAATTATAAAAATGTATAGGTATTTGCTATCTCTTTGAAAATTGAGCACAAATAGAAACAGTTACGTTGTAAGTTATTACAGAGTATTTATTATGAAAATAAGCTATAAGAACTAATATTATTCCTATATAATTTATTCTAATTCTAATTTGAAATGTCTGGCTTCAAGTAAATAATATTAAAAATCGGAGAGACTCGCCAATTTTACTGGGTCCCACTAATAATGGAAACAAGTTTTTCGGTAGTTCTGAATTGATTGATATGAAATTTGATGTAAATTGTAAAATGTAAATTTTATTTAATTCACTGGCTGGACTGGATTTATAGGGATTTTAAAATAATAGTTTAAAGAGTAAAATACCTTTAGCGGTTATTTTATTTCAAAACTACTATCAGAAGTCGATCTGACATCCCTCGAACAATGTGTAGATAATATTTTGTGACTGACTCAAATATTTCTCACATTGTAAGAATAAATTATTAGATGTCATATTTACTACTTTTATATTAGAAAATACTGTTTTTACTGGTTTTAACTTGTAATATTTTTTGATGAAGCTGTTAAATAGACAACATTTTTATAAATTAGCTTGTGCTTTATCGGGTGTATTGTTGTAAAACAGGCTAACATATACCAAGATCATATTTTCCTATATGTTACCCAAAAAGGATTACTTTTTTATATTTCATAAAATAATAAAGTACGATTTATTTAACAAGGTTATAATATAATCTTTCCACATGCAAAATCAGACCGACTTCATATCGAAATATGCATCATCAAAAAATTATTTGAACGGTTTTTTTTCGCATCAGGAGGCAGCGGAGAAGTTGGTCGATCTTTTGGGTTTTCAAGCACGCGGCGGCCGCCGACTTGAGGTTTCCAGAGGCGTACTCAAACGCGTTTTCCTTTTATACTTTTTCTACGTAAGAAGGGGGGTCCGTATTTTGGCTACAGGTTTAGAGTGTTCGTCACCGAAAATTCCGAGAATAGTCACCAGCGGATCTTGTCCTCAGTAAAATTTAATTTTAACTACTCGTGTTTCCGGCGAGTTTAAAAAATACTGGACTGTCATTAAACAATCGTAGTTAAATAACGCTGGAATCTCTTCAAATACTCGTATGTTTCAGTGCGAGTACAAAGAACTCTGAAATATCTTCGAACACTCGTGAATTTTAGTGCGAGTCTAAATAACAACTAAAATTGATTTACGAAAACTCGTAGCTGTCCATGCGAGTATAAATAATGCTGCGATATTTTATTACCCGATTGTGACATCAAAAGTTAGTGTTAAAATATCTTAAGTTAGTATTAGTAGTCACTACCGCGAGTTATAATTTTTTTTTTTGGAAATTATTAGGGTAGTTGAGATTCCTTTAGTTGGAAACAAAATGCTAGCTTAGGTTTAGTTTATATTGTAAATTGAAATAAATCTAAATTTAAATAGAGTACGTGATAGATGAGTGATAGGTTGGTTGAAATAATTGAATGTTAGTTGCTCTGATGGACTGGTGACAGCTTCCAGTTCGCGGGGAAAGGATGGTGGGCCACCCAAGACCGACTGACACTTGCGTGTCAAGTCGGCAATGGCATTACGCCTGGCATCTCTGACATAACACCGAAAAATCGAAAAAACTCATGAAGCAAAGAAAATCGCGTCCGAAAATAATTAATAAGGAACGGTTCATATTGCTATGGTTTTTCATTACTTGCTAAGACTGGCCAATTTACTCATAGTGTCGACCAGTTTTTATATTTTCAAAATTTAAGTTAAAAAGGCTTAGAAGTTAGATAGGCTTTAAATAATCAACTCTTGGGTGGGGGAATACACCTTCGGATGGAAGCCAATAATGGGACAACATTAAAATTACCAAATTGCCATCTAACAAAATCCTGGTCAAATAAGATTCAAAACTAAAAATCCATAAGGGGTAAATTGGTTATACAGGGGCTATCAAAAGCGGCTCACGTAAAAACGCGCAGATAAGGAGAACGTTAGAGTTACGTATCAATTACTAAGCGCAAAATGGTCGAGCGTCTCGGGCTACGTACTCCACTCAAATCATTAGTATGATGTATATACGCACCCTTTAAAATTTCTTATTAAGGGTTTGTTCAGTATTTTAGATGTAAATATTTTTAAAAAGAAATTAATGGGCCTTTGGTTGTGTAAATTTATTGAAATTTTGTACTTGGGCGTTTTGAGGATTGCAAAATCGACTTCTGATATTAGTTTTGAAATAAAATAAGCACTAAAGGTACTCTTTACCTTTGCACGCTAATGAACTAACTAAAATTTTTAGAAATAGAAAAAATCGCCCTAGGATCTTACATAACCACGCCACAATTCAAAATAATCAATTCAGGAGTGCAGAAAATATAAGCTTATTTCCATTATAAGTGGGACACCCTATCAGACATGCAGATAAATAAAATTTGTACTGCGGCTTTGCACGAAAAGATGTAAATTTTATAGCATTTTATGTCAGAGGGATAATTATTGTTTTATAGTAGTCAAAAAATACTAATATATACAGAGTGTTTCCTAACATCTCAAAAAATGAAGGATCACCTTATTTTAAGACGAAAGTATGGTATATGAGTTAAAAAAAATTTGTGTTACGTCTAGTCCGTCCCTGGCAATCTAAATAAGCCAAATGTGTTTAAAAGGGCGAATTTTAAGGAGACTCATCTAGTAACCATTATAATAAAACAAATATTAAATTACACCTAGACTTTAAAAAATATTTAAAGAACAACTTCTCCTGTTATTGTTAAGTGTTCTATCTGAACCCGGGAGATTTCCCGCTGGGCATTCTGGGACACCCTGTATATACTTCAAATATACAAGAATATGCTTCAAACATGCAAATTATCAAGGATATATGGAATCATTTTAATAAATAATTAAAAATAAATAATTATTGCATTAAATTATTTATTTTTAATTATTTATTAAAATGATTCCATATATCCTTGATAATTTGCATGTTTGAAGCATATTCTTGTATATTTGAAGTATATACAGGGTGTCCCAGAATGCCCAGCGGGAAATCTCCCGGGTTCAGATAGAACACTTAACAATAACAGGAGAAGTTGTTCTTTAAATATTTTTTAAAGTCTAGGTGTAATTTAATATTTGTTTTATTATAATGGTTACTAGATGAGTCTCCTTAAAATTCGCCCTTTTAAACACATTTGGCTTATTTAGATTGCCAGGGACGGACTAGACGTAACACAAATTTTTTTTAACTCATATACCATACTTTCGTCTTAAAATAAGGTGATCCTTCATTTTTTGAGATGTTAGGAAACACTCTGTATATATTAGTATTTTTTGACTACTATAAAACAATAATTATCCCTCTGACATAAAATGCTATAAAATTTACATCTTTTCGTGCAAAGCCGCAGTACAAATTTTATTTATCTGCATGTCTGATAGGGTGTCCCACTTATAATGGAAATAAGCTTATATTTTCTGCACTCCTGAATTGATTATTTTGAATTGTGGCGTGGTTATGTAAGATCCTAGGGCGATTTTTTCTATTTCTAAAAATTTTAGTTAGTTCATTAGCGTGCAAAGGTAAAGAGTACCTTTAGTGCTTATTTTATTTCAAAACTAATATCAGAAGTCGATTTTGCAATCCTCAAAACGCCCAAGTACAAAATTTCAATAAATTTACACAACCAAAGGCCCATTAATTTCTTTTTAAAAATATTTACATCTAAAATACTGAACAAACCCTTAATAAGAAATTTTAAAGGGTGCGTATATACATCATACTAATGATTTGAGTGGAGTACGTAGCCCGAGACGCTCGACCATTTTGCGCTTAGTAATTGATACGTAACTCTAACGTTCTCCTTATCTGCGCGTTTTTACGTGAGCCGCTTTTGATAGCCCCTGTATAACCAATTTACCCCTTATGGATTTTTAGTTTTGAATCTTATTTGACCAGGATTTTGTTAGATGGCAATTTGGTAATTTTAATGTTGTCCCATTATTGGCTTCCATCCGAAGGTGTATTCCCCCACCCAAGAGTTGATTATTTAAAGCCTATCTAACTTCTAAGCCTTTTTAACTTAAATTTTGAAAATATAAAAACTGGTCGACACTATGAGTAAATTGGCCAGTCTTAGCAAGTAATGAAAAACCATAGCAATATGAACCGTTCCTTATTAATTATTTTCGGACGCGATTTTCTTTGCTTCATGAGTTTTTTCGATTTTTCGGTGTTATGTCAGAGATGCCAGGCGTAATGCCATTGCCGACTTGACACGCAAGTGTCAGTCGGTCTTGGGTGGCCCACCATCCTTTCCCCGCGAACTGGAAGCTGTCACCAGTCCATCAGAGCAACTAACATTCAATTATTTCAACCAACCTATCACTCATCTATCACGTACTCTATTTAAATTTAGATTTATTTCAATTTACAATATAAACTAAACCTAAGCTAGCATTTTGTTTCCAACTAAAGGAATCTCAACTACCCTAATAATTTCCAAAAAAAAAATTATAACTCGCGGTAGTGACTACTAATACTAACTTAAGATATTTTAACACTAACTTTTGATGTCACAATCGGGTAATAAAATATCGCAGCATTATTTATACTCGCATGGACAGCTACGAGTTTTCGTAAATCAATTTTAGTTGTTATTTAGACTCGCACTAAAATTCACGAGTGTTCGAAGATATTTCAGAGTTCTTTGTACTCGCACTGAAACATACGAGTATTTGAAGAGATTCCAGCGTTATTTAACTACGATTGTTTAATGACAGTCCAGTATTTTTTAAACTCGCCGGAAACACGAGTAGTTAAAATTAAATTTTACTGAGGACAAGATCCGCTGGTGACTATTCTCGGAATTTTCGGTGACGAACACTCTAAACCTGTAGCCAAAATACGGACCCCCCTTCTTACGTAGAAAAAGTATAAAAGGAAAACGCGTTTGAGTACGCCTCTGGAAACCTCAAGTCGGCGGCCGCCGCGTGCTTGAAAACCCAAAAGATCGACCAACTTCTCCGCTGCCTCCTGATGCGAAAAAAAACCGTTCAAATAATTTTTTGATGATGCATATTTCGATATGAAGTCGGTCTGATTTTGCATGTGGAAAGATTATATTATAACCTTGTTAAATAAATCGTACTTTATTATTTTATGAAATATAAAAAAGTAATCCTTTTTGGGTAACATATAGGAAAATATGATCTTGGTATATGTTAGCCTGTTTTACAACAATACACCCGATAAAGCACAAGCTAATTTATAAAAATGTTGTCTATTTAACAGCTTCATCAAAAAATATTACAAGTTAAAACCAGTAAAAACAGTATTTTCTAATATAAAAGTAGTAAATATGACATCTAATAATTTATTCTTACAATGTGAGAAATATTTGAGTCAGTCACAAAATATTATCTACACATTGTTCGAGGGATGTCAGATCGACTTCTGATAGTAGTTTTGAAATAAAATAACCGCTAAAGGTATTTTACTCTTTAAACTATTATTTTAAAATCCCTATAAATCCAGTCCAGCCAGTGAATTAAATAAAATTTACATTTTACAATTTACATCAAATTTCATATCAATCAATTCAGAACTACCGAAAAACTTGTTTCCATTATTAGTGGGACCCAGTAAAATTGGCGAGTCTCTCCGATTTTTAATATTATTTACTTGAAGCCAGACATTTCAAATTAGAATTAGAATAAATTATATAGGAATAATATTAGTTCTTATAGCTTATTTTCATAATAAATACTCTGTAATAACTTACAACGTAACTGTTTCTATTTGTGCTCAATTTTCAAAGAGATAGCAAATACCTATACATTTTTATAATTATTGAAATTTCTATAGCGTATGAATCTCTTAAGTATACAATACCTGAGTATTTACCATTTCTCCTAAAACTCACTTTTTCCACTTTTCCTAAAAGGAAAATAATTTAAAATTTCTCGCGAAGAAAATATTTGCTTTTTAAATTTACGGGTTTTAAGTCTTCTCCCAAGAACATTTTATGCAAAATAAACCCACAGTAAGGGAAAAAAATATTTAATGTTCATATATTTTCAAAAAGAATTTCAAAGTTTAATTATTAAATGAATTATAAACTTGGCACCACTTTGCATAAATGAACATGTTTTCTTTTAAAAGCTGAAAGAGGATTAACATAATAGTAACCATTATAATAAAACAAATATTAAATTACACCTAGACTTTAAAAAATATTTAAAGAACAACTTCTCCTGTTATTGTTAAGTGTTCTATCTGAACCCGGGAGATTTCCCGCTGGGCATTCTGGGACACCCTGTATATACTTCAAATATACAAGAATATGCTTCAAACAGGCAAATTATCAAGGATATATGGAATCATTTTAATAAATAATTAAAAATAAATAATTATTGCATTAAATTATTTTTGAAGATTAAAAATTAGATTAAATATTATAAAAGATATACAAGTTAAAAATGTACTTAAATCCACACTTTAAGTAATTTCTAAAATAATCATAACGGGTGCTCACGAAATAATTTTTTATATCTTAAAATTATTATATTATCGAAAAATGATTAAAGTTAATTAAATAAAAAAGTATTGTCTACTTAGCATAGCAAACCAATCACATGTCCATGAGATAGAATATTCACTTTTCTTAAACGTCGAACCTGCTATTTTTTCGTACGTAACAACGAGTAAATAAAGTGTTGCTAAATAGGAAAGTGTTGCTAACCATAAAAGTTGTACTTTTCTTCACGATTTTATCTCAATAAAGTATGCTCACTTCCGTTAAAAATACGAAAAATATTTTTCTCTTAGTATATTATTATTTGCTTCCCTAATAAAGCTTCTACCCTTTTACTTTAAGGTAAAAGTGCTTCGGAAACAATTGAAGATAGAAATAGGATATATTGCATCAAAATTATCTAGAATAGACTTTAAACTCCAAAAATAGAAAAATAATATGCAAATTTAAAAACTAATTGTTGGTATAACGATGAACCCTGTATATTTTATATTTAATTGAAAAATGCATTAATCGATGGGCCGACCGATTTTAGATAAATTGTTGTTAGATATATTCGTGGTATATTTTTCTTATGAAGTTCAAAAATTAGAACATGACATGGTCATCATGATTTAAACTTATTAGTTCAAAATTTAAGAAACTTATAAAAACTATTAAAATTTAAAAGTAAAATACCTCGAGCTACTAGCAAGTTATTAGCAAGAAGAAAAAATATTATTTTGGTATTTGAATTAATTAAAAAAAAAGTGAGCTAGGGAGGTTTTTAAACTGGTAATTATTATCAGTTCAAGGAAACTATTATTTTCGTATTTTATGCAAAACGCAGAATATATCTGTCCGGCAGTCACTATATGCTAGGCATTTCTTTGCAAACTCTTTGGAGCAATAATTTTAGAAGCATAGAAAATTGACGAGGAAGAGGTTTTTACATTCCCTTGATCTTTAAAAAAATGGCCGCTTTTTCCGCATTCATGGTGGGTCGAATCTGTATTAGGATATAAGATACATAACTGTTTTACACTATTTCCACAGAAATAGATTCTAGTGCATGGCAAATTGAAGTTTCAAAATATCCCTTTTAAGTAAACATCACCAGATCACAATAATTAACATTTAATAAGGATAATTATCCGTGACATTTATGACTGACTAAATTACATTTACAATACGTTAAGATAAATTAAATAAGAAGCTGAAGAATAAAATATACAACATATACCAATCTCATTTCATTAAGTGGTTTGTAATGGAAGGAACGCTTAATTATTACTAAATTGATCTATCTGGTATTTAATTTATACATCTATTTTCATACCTTCTATTGAAATATTCATTTATCCTCTTATTAGATCTAGCTATCATTTTCCTTCAAGATTCAGCTCTAAAATTATATATTAAGAATTAACATTTTGTACAAGATCTCAAAAGTGGACTCATTAAAACTAAATTATTTCAAAGTAGAAGTTTTATTATGAGGCAAAAACAATCTGCTGTAATTAGCTTTATGGCTCTATTTCAGACGACAAAGAGTTATAGATTTTCCAAAGTCAGATTGCTGACATAATAACCTTATTAAAAGGGTGTCAAAGGGAGCTACCTCTTAACAAGGTTGTCACATCTTAAAAATTTTTAAGGTTCTTATATTAAAAATCTTATTATTATTATGTTCAATTGTTATTCAGTAACTCTTTTTTAAAGCGAATTTAAGTTTATAATAATTTTTCAATTATTTTTGATAAAAAATAATTGAAATCAAAATTGAAAGGCTTTTCACCGTTGTTGAAAAAATAATTAACAAACTCTTACGTGTCTCTTATATTTACGAACATTTTGTTGAGCTGGTGCAGTCAGAACGCACCTAAATTGCCTGTCTTTGAAATGCAGACAAACAAAGACAATCACAATTTATTACATACAGTGAGTCCCAGAAGAAATGTCTAAATTCATTTAAAATTCAGCGGTAAGTTTTTTCAAAAAACGCTCGTACCCGTCGATTTTGATTTTTTAATTTTTTTTTTGTGGTAATTTCATGTATATAGGGTAGCTCAAAAATAAGTTACGACCATCAACTTCATTTTTTCAAATGAAAACATATATTTTTTATTTCATTTTTAGTTTTGCATTGAATTCTAAGCATGTTTCATGTACCATGTCCTATACATAAACTCAACAGTTATTGAAAAAATTAGGATTGAACATATCATTTAGGGAATCCAACGATCTATCAAATCTTCTGGCAATATGGCATTTTGGGCTCCATAATAAGTAAGAGTGTACTGTCTCACTGTCACCGTTTATTTCCATAGAAACTGTATGACAATTTTATTTCAAATAAGTATAATTATTGTCAAGCGTAGTTTCAAAGTTGCGGTTTTCACAATAATGGTGAAGTTAACGGAACGGGACAAAATTGAAATTCTATGCATGGTTGGGTTTGGTGATAAAACACGTACTCAAATAGAAACAGCCCAATTATTTAATGAAATCCATCCTGATCGTCCTCCCATATGTCAAAAGGTGGTGAGTAGAATAGAGGCTAAGTTTAGAGAATTCGGTCATGTTAGAGATTTGCCTAAATCTGGTCGTCCTACTCGAGATGAAAATGAACAACTTGACGTTTTGCTTTCCTTGGAAGAAAATCCATGTACTCCCCTGTCGCACATTGGGGCCGATTTACACATGCCGAAATCTGTTGTTCACCGAGTAGTTCAAAAGTACAAATATCACCCATACAAAGTTATTCCAGTGCATTAGTTATTTGATGATGATTTCGATAGGCGAAGTGAGTTTTGCGGACGCATGCAAAATATGTGCAATCTAGATAATAATTTAGTAAAAAATATTATTTTTTCGGATGAAGCTACGTTCTATTTGAATGGTAATGTGAACAGACAAAATTGTCGATATTGGGAAACAGAAAATCCGCATTGGATTATAAAGGTTCACAGCCAGTACCCTAAGAAAATAAATGTTTGGTGTGGAATCGTACGCGAAAGAGTAATTGGTCCATTTTTCTTTGAACAGTCTTTAACTGGACAAGTATATCTCGAATTTCTCCAACCAGAATTAATTCCAGCATTAGTGGCTTTATTTCCGAATCCATTGGATCCAGACTCCCCTGACGAAGAACTGATATTCCAACAAGATGGTGCTCCTCCGCACTATGCGGCCACTGTGCGCACATTTTTGGATGGAACCTTTCCCAATCGGTGGATTGAAAGGAGAGGACCTATCGAATGGCCCGCTAGGTCGCCAGACCCAACTCCGCTGGACTTTTTTTTGTGGGGTTACCTCAAATCAAAAGTATTTGTTAACAGGCCAAACAATATGCAGGAGTTGAAAGAAAGGATCCGAAGAGAAGTGCGTGTCATAACTCCGGAAATGGTTGGAAACGTGCAAAGAGAGTTTATTGATCGTCTTGGATATTGTCAAGCCGTAAATGGCGCACATTTTCAACATTTAATTTGATTTTGTAGTGTTTTTTTAATAAACAGGTCTTACTTATAGATATGTTCAATCCTAATTTTTTCAATAACTGTTGAGTTTATGTATAGGACATGGTACATGAAACATGCTTAGAATTCAATGCAAAATTCAAAAATTAAATAAAAAATATATGTTTTCATTTGAAAAAATGAAGTTGATGGTCGTAACTTATTTTTGAGCTACCCTATATACATGAAATTACCACAAAAAAAAAATTAAAAAATCAAAATCGACGGGTACGAGCGTTTTTTGAAAAAACTTACCGCTGAATTTTAAATGAATTTAGACATTTCTTCTGGGACTCACTGTATATAGGTATAGGGAAATATTTTAGTATTATGAAAATAAAATTAAGCCTTCAAATAAATAAAATAAATAATTAGTTTCTTGAGTGAATAGGTCAGTCGCGGCATGGGTAGTTTAACCGATTTGCTTTAATTTATGTATTAAATTTTGACGGGTACATTTTAGTTCGTAAATTTTATCATCAACAGGGCTTTTTGGCGACCATTTGAAACAGCAGATTAAGGTCAGAATTAAGCAAGTCCGGATTTGAGAAACAAACTAACTAAAACACTATTTTAAATATGAACGCGTGCTTAAGAATAGAAAACCCAGTATAAACTGATAATGCGTTCGTTAAAATATTTATAGTCTTTACAATGATAATATAGTAAAAAAAGAATTAATAAAAATTATCCAGAGTAGGAACTTTAAAAATGAATACGTAATTTAATCCTACCGAATGGTTATCAACTTTAACTCTAGCGATCCTTGATAAAACCTGAATAAACCTGGACAAATCCAACCTGAAACTATTCTATTTTTGAAAACTATGACGATTCCAGTCACTAAATTCCGTTTGCATTTTAAATTAAGAATAATATTCGTTTAAAACGTGTTAAATATGGCTAGCTAGTATACTACTCACACAAACACCAAGTATAAACGGAAGAACATTATAAAAATTTTAAATGTATGTACACACAAAGGAAATACGTACTTAATCTCGCAGCAACGTATCATTTTTCAAAATAATCAGTATAATATCTCTATTAATATATTTAAATACTTGTTTTGACAATTTGTTTCTTTGTTTATGATTTAATCTATTTGACTATTATAATTTTTTGGCAATTTGGGGAGAAAATGTTAAATTTGACAGTTAACAGAAGCCGTAATTTTTTCCCCATATTTTTCCAACTTTAATGGTGACACATATTAGTTTCGACAGTATTTCCTTAATGGGAATTTCAACGTCTTTTAAGATTGGCATCACATAATGCATTTGTTCTACATTTACTGTGTCGGCTGTACGTTTTGCAGAAACGTTTCCCTCTAGTCCCTCTCTTTCTCCAAAAATTATCCAAAAATTACATTTTTAAAGTTATTAATTCCGGTCTGTTGTATTTATACTTAGGTTCGATAATACAGTAAAAAAATAATTTAAAAGCAATATAAAACTGAAAAGGCACAAATAAACCAAATTATTTTCCAGGTCAAACAACGGTATGCTTTCAAAAATCAGACTCGCTGATTTATTTACTAAAAGCAACGCTTTTAATTTTTGTGATAATTGTGTTCTTTAATGGAATACTTTTAAAGGTAACTTTTTTTTTATTTCGTTTTGCCCGAGCTTGTGCATAATTGAGAAGTAATATTGACAGTCGTTCGTATTAGGAGGTGAACAGAAAAATATTTTATTTACAACCATGCATTTAATAATGACATTTCATCTATCTTCGAAGGATGGATAGTTGACGTTTTTCTACTATTACTTTCCACCCGGGTGGAAAGTAAATTATTTTTTTGTAATTTTTTTAAAAATCGATATCTCAAAATAATATACGAACACACTTTTTTAAAAATACTAATAGTATTGCGTGTTTAGATATGTCTATTTTTTCCCGAATTGATAGAGTTGTCCTCAACATTGAATATTGTAACCAAATCGTTGATATCTCCTTTGTCTTGGCATTTTCACTGAAATAAGCTAGTAGCGCCGACTCAGAACAACCAGGATTTTGAACTTTGTTTCCCGTATACCATTCTTTGAAACAGTTATATGCCTTGTCATATCTCGGGCGGTTTTTAGTTGGTAGAAGATCTTCTTCTACTATTTTTGCTGCTTCTCGAATTTCTGGTGGAGTAGCAGCAAAATCAAATTCCTTATCTGTTGTTAAAATAATATATTGTTTAGTGACATGGAAACCATATATAAAAAATGATATTTGCCATCTTATCATTATTACCTACGTTATTTTATCACCTGCGGTTATTTGAAATTTCTGTCTAATTTTTCAATGAGAAAGTCAAAATGACATTTACCTTTAATTAATAATTTTAATTCAAAATAATACGAAGTAGATGTCAGATGTGGTTGTAAATAAAATAGTATACAAACCTATCGTTCATTGGCGTGGGATCAATAAAATAAACAAGAAAAATTTAAATTTAACATTTTATTTAACATTTTTAATATATAATATAATATAATGAATAGCAGAAACCAATAATAGATACCTAGGTGCAAAACACCTGTATGTATCGAAATCTAAAATTAGACATAATATGTATATTATTTTATATTTTTATTAATATTACCTATATTATAATTATATATAATATGTGACACATATTATTGAAACATGCCCACAACCCTTATTGATTAGTTACCGAACAAGTATTGAAAACTTTTCTGTATTCCGGTAAACATACTGATTACACTTTTTACTAAAAGTTTTTTTTTTATTGATTTTATATTAGCTGGGAGTAAATTAAATGGTTTTGGTGCTAAGAAATCCATAAACTTTTTATTGACGGTTGTTAAATTTTTTGGTAATTTAAATTTGTTATTAGATTTAGTCCTTGTTTCAGTAGTGTGATCTACATTGTTTAGCTTGTTCTTACACCGATAAGTAAAATTACATATACAGCTAATATATGAAGTTCTGATCTTTACAGTATCCTCCAAATACAATAAATTTGTTGGAAATCTTTTATTTTTTTTAAATATACTTTTAAAAATATATTTTTGTGTTATATTTAACTTATTAAGTACTGTGCCATAGGCACCATCCCAAACAATTATTCCATATCGTATTAGCTACTCCACAAATGCTTTATAAACCATCACCAATGTTTTTTCATTGAGGATTACACGTATTTTTATTAGAAACATAGTCAATATATAGACTCCACTTCATAAACTGGTCAACCAGCGCACCAAGATATTTTGTGTGGGTTACTTCAGCAATTCTATCATCAGCGATATTAATATTTGTAAAATTGGGCTGACCAGCCCTTGTTAATGAAAAAGCTATGTAATTTGTTTTATTTAGATTAAGTGATAGTTTATAAGTTTCCAACCAACTCTTAACTAATTTAAAACCTTCTATTGCCTTATTTTTAACTTTTTCACAATTTTTACCAGTAAATATTATAGCCGTGTTGTCAGCATAATATATAACTGTACCTTCTATATTTTCTGTTCAAAGAGCATAAATATAAATGATGAAAAGGATCGGCCCCAAGATGGTTCCCTGAGGAACACCAATTCTGATCATCCGCCTCTCACTCAATGTATTTATTGATTTTAGCCATTTGTGGTCTTTCTTGCAGACATTTTTTTAGTAAATTGAGTAAAATGAAAAATATATTTCAAAAATCATAATTACACTAGTTTAAAATTTTAAATAAAAACAGCATTATCGAAAAATAACGTTTAAAATAAAATCTAATCTTTGTTCATATGACCCTGTTTCTCTATAGCCTTGACAATCTATTCGGCATTATGTGAATTATATTTTATATTATATTGGCACCTAGATTCTCCCAGCATTCTTCTCCTCTTCAGGGTTTGAGAGTTTGAGATGACCTGAATCACTTTTCTCTTTTAATGAGCCCTATTGGTTCCAGCGTTATTTCATTTTCATTTTCTTTTTTTTATTTCTATTTTAAAACTGGTCAAACATTTAACGAGTTTTCCTACCTTCTTCAATTCTGACCACTATTAATTTCAGACAACTGACGTGGCGTTTTATTTTTTGAGGGCGGCAAATATTGGCAAAATACATCGATTCGATTATAACTTTTAAACAACTCTGTATATTTTTATAAATCTCTGGAACTTTATACAGCTCACATCGCTTAAGAAGCTAGTACTAACATTGTTCTTGTACATAGCCAGGAATTTTTGAACACAAATACATTTTCAAATAGATTTGGCATATTTCGGCAAGTAAAAACGATACTCATTATATTTGTTTAAAAAGATTATTCCTTTTTCGATACAATCTAACATTAAGAGTAATTTATTTTAAAAAATTCAAAATTTATTTATTTACCGTCAATTGTTATTTTCATCATCATCATTATCATCTGTAGCTCTATAACCTTTGCTGGGTTCTTGCTGACTGCACTATCCTTCTTCTCCATCCTTCCAATTCAGGATCGTACTCTATACCCATCGCTCTTAGATCTGCAAGGATCTGGGGTCTGGGGTTTGTTCCCAGACCATTCTTATCACTCGAGAATCTGGTTGGCGGTACACCTGGCCAGCCCATCTCAGAGGACCGACGTTAATTATTTTACAATGTCCGGTTCCTGATATAGTTCGGTCAGTTCGTTGTTTGTTCTTGGTCGCACTGCTCTGTTCCTGGATCTTTTCGTGGTCCAAAGATTGTAGATAGCACCTTTTGTGCAAAACACTTCAGTTTGTGCTCGTTTCCTTTTGTAATTGTCCATGTCTCACTCCCATATATGACTATAAGACGTATGACTATTTTATATATTTTAATCTTTCTTTAACATACATATATTTCGGCTTGTCTTCTTTAATTTTAAGACCCATTAACTCCGCTTGTTTTCAAGTTTATTAAATAACTCCTTCATCCTTATTACTGTCTCTCCACCACGTCAATGTTATCAGCGAAAGCCAGGATAATTTCTGGGCCATCAATGACAAGGATCTCCATTGATAAATCCGCTTCTCTTCTGGCCTTTTCTAAGGCAATATTGAATAGTATTGGGGAGCTATCGACACATATTCCAGTTAGCTTGATTAGTTTTTTGGGAATTCCTAAATCTTCCATTGCGTCCCATAGCTTAGAATACTATCATATGCTTGTCGATAAACAGTTGATGAATTGCTCTGTTAAATTCCCAGCATTTTTCTGACATTTGTCTTATCGTAAATATCTTATCTACCGTAAGGCATTCCAAGAGTACATTCGCCATGATCTTGTTTGCCGTGTTGATTAAGGATATCACTCTATAATTACTACGTTTTGTTCTGTCTCCCTTTTTATGGATAGGGATGATGCTTTCTTTCCATTCATCAGATATTTCTGCCAGATCCCATATAAGGGCAATAAGTCTATGGAGATGTATGTGTAGCGATTCTCCTCCATATTTAAGTAGCTCTGCTGGTATGTTGTCTTTACCCGGTGCTTTCCTGCTTATAAGCTTTTTGATAATTTCTTCATATGAAGGTTGTTCTACTAGCGGTTCCGCAGTCTGGTATACGGTTTTTGTACGTCCACTTTGTGGGTTCACACTCAAAAATTCCTCAAAAATTGTTATTTTCACATACTAATTTTTACTAGTTAATATTATAAAAAAATATACTTAACAATTTAATATAGAATAATGCCAACATCTAATTTGGTTTATGCAAAAGCATAATGTAATTCTCTAGAAGCAAGAAGAATTTATGCTGAGAGATTCCCAAATCGATGAGGTAAGAGCAACAAGAAAATTGAATAATACACAAAATAACTTTTTCATTTGAATGGCAGATTGTTTCGCAAGTCTGATAAAACACAAGAAGGTAATAACTTTTTTAATCTTCCGAATGAAAATTATTTCTAAAACTCTATTGGTATTATACATTTTATCTTATCATTGTTCTGTACTCGTCCATTTTCCATATTTATTTTCTTAACGCAAACTCTATCAAATCCTCAGGAAACGATTAAGTAAACTTATAAATTTCCGAACACAAACCTCTGTTTGTTTTTAAACATTTTTGCCAAAGCGTCAGCTAAGAAAATAAAAGAAAGTTTCGCCATTACCTAAAGATTTCAAAACTTTTCTTCCGACGATAAAACAAAACCCGTTGTTCTGATTTCATCACTGAGTTCTTTTTCCATTTACTTTTTTTCCTTTTATCATCAATGGACTTTCCTTCCGTTAGCAAACTTGTGGTAAATTAAATTTCTGCTAAATTGTTAGCAAGAGCATTAATTAAGAAATATACCGCTTTTATTAACTTTAAAGTTCTTCTAATCTGACGGCGAGTATTTTAACTTTTCTTTTGTTATAATAAATTAATTTATTTTATTATTTAATGATTTTTCTATAGCCTAAAAAATATGTTACAGAGATGCCGAGGCAGAAACGAAAGTTAAGCATTTAAATTTTTTGCGCATGCCATTTTACTTCAAATTGCAAAAGATAAATAGACTTTCAGTTAATAGAAATCGTAGAACTGCTTTCTTTTTAAATGCCCCGAGTGTCAAGTAGACCAAAGTAGATCATCATTCTTAAATGTAATGTCAAAAATCTGATTAAATGTGATTCTCATTTCCCTATTCATAGAAATTTTATTTACATAAATCAGTATACTTTAAAAGGAAAATCACTCACGTGTTGCTCCAACTTATTACATTTTACACCTTTGAATTTATTTTCAATGTTACAACTATCTCATATTTAAATCCGACGTACCCTCCTTAAACGTCTTTAAAATTTATTGACCAAATAAAGCCAATAATTAGCAAGTCAAAGAGCTGAACGACCCAAATTCGGGCCCTAAATAATTTATTTTACCCTTAAGGCCTAATCGATCATAATTTTATTATTATATTGTGTTCTTTAGTACCTTCTCGTGTCTACGTCATGCCAAATTAAGATGTATATGATTCCAAATTGGTAGAAATCGAGCATATTACTGTGGATTAAATATTTAGATAATAATAAAATTACAAATAGATATTTTTTTGGGAAGCATTAATAAAAGTATTAAACCTACATATTATTGTGAATTATAAGCTGACATCGGAAATTTTCATCTCAGAAGCATCTATATGAATTAAGGACTTAATTCACTAAGTTTCATTCTGATTTGTTCTTCGTATTTCATCTCTTATACCTTCAAATATTAGTATTTTTATAAGGAATTCTGATATCAATACAGAGTCTTATATTATATCGTGTGGTAAATGGTCCTTCATTCTTTCGTGGTTGCAAGCTTGCTGAAGTTCATTGGTGGATGTATTTTCGTCTGATTATATTGCTAATAAGGTAGGATCCTCCGCAAATTTATGTAAAGTTAAATTTTTTGCTTGAGGGAGATTCAACTTTTTTCTTATGTTATCTTTCTTACTATTACTATAGGAGTAGCCCCTTAAGATACCCTGGGAGTGATACGCGCGTGCGAATAAAGCGATTCATCTTGGAGGTTTTATTCATTGAGAAATATGATTTCAGGATGTTCGTTCTCGTTCTACATGGACGACGTCCTCCAGATGAAGGAATTTTTAAACAATGAAGTTCGAGTAGTTCTAAGCTGAACCATATATCGATGGACGGCAGTGGTTCGTCATGTATTTCTGCTATTCCTCGCTCTAGGTGGAATTAAGGGTGCCATGTCCATCGAACATTTGCTATGGAAATGCTTGTAGAAACAGTCAAGACACTAAACTGTCTTCGCTATGACTGTCTGGATGTAACTGTCGAGGTTCATTGTCAGCTAGTGGTCGCCGATCCGATGAATTAATCTCTTTTCGATGGAATTCAGTAGTCGAAGCGTATGCTCTAGACATGAGAGTCATAGAGTGTCATAGAGTGTAAAAAGCTGTTGCGGTATATACAGCTCTTTGGTTCAGAAAAGTACTCCAAGTTTTTTGAAAGCTGCCTTGGCGATTACCGCAATGCGGTTATGCCTCCCAGGAAATGAATAGATGAAGCCAGTGGAACTCTGTATCCTGCCATGACTATATCCGATTCTCCAATGTTAACCTTTTTAGAAAAAACTACTGCCTTGGTTTTATTAGCATTAAATTCGACTTGGTACTAGTTACCCAAGACATACCGTTCTTCTAGGTCTTTGTTGAGCCGTTATACTTGCTACAAGAGAAGATGTGCGTCGGCAGCCGATGTTTGAGAAAGATGAAACAAAAGTACTTAAGGAATATGTCTCAAGATGCTTAATTAAGGTACACTTACCATTTGCCACTTTCTTGTCATCGTATTCATCCATCTGCTTAATTCTGAACATTCTCTTTAAATAGTCGATTCAAGAACTTTAGAAAATAGTTTCGAGATGCAGATTTTAAATTTTATGTGATTATTACTGATTGAATTACTCTCCTGCTGGAGAAAGAGTAGGGTTACAATCTCAATCAAAGATCATCATTATAAAATTTGTATCTATAGGTACATACACAATTTCTTGTAATACTGCAAACAAAGTAATTCGTTAAAACAGGCTAAAAAAGGAGTTATAATTTAAACTTCTAAGAATTACTGATTAAACTTATTAAACTAACTTAAACTTAATATTTAAATAGGATTAAAATCAAGAATAAAATTATTTGAACTGAAGGCAGGTATTGACTTTGGTCTTTACTTAGCTGATATTTTTTATTGTAATTAAGCTTGTCAAATTAGAGTTGTAAAACACAAAGTTCTAATTACTTAAAATCACGTTAAGAAAATTCAAATAAGAGCTTACGTTCATCTTAATTATAAGAGAGTTCTAAATAGGATTTTGTATAAAAACGAGTTTTTTCTAGGATATTTGTATTTGAAAAAAATTAAGTATGCAGGGACCTCCGATCTTTTTTTATTATCAAATACAAGCAAAAATCCTTTTGGCAGTGGCGTATTTGTGCGCATGAAGCAACTTACGTCGGTTTTTTATCATTGGAATCTATATTTGAAAATTCGTACTATAAGTCTGACATCCTCCAGATGATGGAATTCTGAAATATTGAAATTCTTGCCTCAATAAAGACCAAAAATTAGATAATTAAATGAGACCATGCTGCTTCTGTTAACTGTAAATTTTTAAATTTTCTCCACAAAATGTCGAAACTCTCATTTAGTGATCGATTTTTTACAAAGTTATTTGGAAAAGTTTGGCAAAAAATATAGTAATTTTATGCCCACATACCAAATTTTAATCATGAAAATTTTTATTTTATCTATTTTTGGTTATATTTTCATTGAAAACGAAAGTCAATCCTACCACTCTAAATCTGTTTCTTTTACTTAACTATAAGCAACGGCACTTTTATTCTACTATTTCCATTTTTTTCAAAGTATTTATTATTTAAAAACAAGACTGTGCTCCTCATTGGTTAAATCTTTAAAGTTCTGAGGAGTTTATTCCACAGATGGCAATATTTTTGAACTGCAATTTAATTTCTTGGGGAAAATTAATATTTTGTAGAATATTTTTTATAAAGAATTAATTTAGCCGATCAATATTGTATAAATAAAGAGATTCACGATGGTATGGTCGACTTTCGCGTTCAATGAAAATATATATTGGCCACAAATAGATTGAAAACAATAATTATCTTAAGTGATTCAAATTTGATGTATTGGCGCAAAATTACATACAAATAGCTTCTCCAAATAATTTTTTTCAAATTCGATCAATAAAGGACATTTTTTGACATATTATGGAGAAAATCCCAAATTTGACATTTAACAAAATCCGCATAGTCCGTCTGCAATTCTTGGTCTTTATTGAAGCAAAAGCTTACGATGAAGTAAAATTTTACCTAAATCGAACAATACCTTTAATCCCCATATGACTCCGTTCCAAGTTTAATGGTGACACTGTGTAAAGGTTCTTTCATTATAACCCTGTATATGTATAACTATGCAGAGCATAAAACAAGTTGATAGTAATATTTTTAATATTAATTTATATTATTAATATTTTTCAAATATGTCATCCATAGATAGACGACATAGGCTATAGAAGTTAAATTGAATTTAAAAAAAATAATTTTTTTTTTGGATTACAGGTTTTTTCGGTAATAACATGCTAATATTTAAGTAGATTATTCCTGTGTCCATTTTCAGAAAATAGCTTCATATGAACATATGTTCTAAATGTCTTAACTTTTGAGATACAGGGTGTTAAAGATTTTAATGTTTTTTTAATAATTTGTTAAATTTAATGACTTAATTACGTGACAGCTTGACTAGGTAGAGAACTGTCAAAACTGATTATGTTTAAAGATTGTTTCACGAAAAATAGATATAACTTAATGACTGTAGTAAAAGTACATATGGCCATCCCATTATTTATAACCTTTTGTTATTATTATGTGGAAAGGACCGGATTGTATTAATTATAATTAAATATTGGCACATCAGGTAGGTTAGGTTGCTTAATTTATATTTAAATATCTTTTTATGGTAAAATTTGTTAGTTTTTGAGGAATGGTTCAAGAATTGTCTTTTACCAAACATACCTCAGAATAGCGTGATAGTAATGGACAATGCGAGCTATCACAGTCGCCAATTACATAAAGCTCCAAACTCAAATAATACAAAATTGGAGATTCAAAACTACATGGCGGCGAATGATATATATTTTGAAGAAAGTTATAAAAAAGTGATCTTTTAGAAGTTTTAAAGACATTTTGTATAAAAAAAAGTATATGTTTGTGACACATTGGCAGAAGAAATTGGACATACAGTGCTACGGCTCCCACCCTATTATTGCATTTTTAACCCCATAGACCATATGTGGCACCAGTTAAAATCACTCTTCAATCATCAGGTCTGAAAATATTTCTCCGACTTTAAGTTCTAGTGTTGTAGAATTAATTCGAAAATGCTTTAATGATATTCCCCCAGCTAGTTGGAAAAATTCAGTCCGTCACGTAATAACTGTAGAAAATTCGTATATTAGTCTGGATCGTATAATTAATCCAATTATAATTAATCTTGATGAGGATAGCGATAGCGAAACAGAACTATCTATAGAATGACATTATAAATGTAAATAAATATGACTAGTAATATTTAAAAACAATGTTATTTCATTTGATTACATTAATATAATCATATCATTACTTGTTTTCCTTAGTCCGTCCCTTCATACTTCACTTGTTTATTGCCAAGCTCTTGTCGACACAATGGGACCGACCCAGGAAATCATTAAGTCATATCCATTTTTCGTGAAACAATCTTTACACAACAAAATCTGCTTCTTACCTACTAGATCCTTTTTAATCATTGTTAATACCTAATTTTATAACAGAGTGCAAACGAATTAATTTAATTTTTTTATACAAAAACTGCACGTCAAGCGACAAAAACTCAAGAGACGACGCTCGTTCAGCAAAGAATGAGAATTTCAAAAATAATTTTGATTTAAAAATAAAAAAGTGGCGTACCATTTTTTTCTTCAAAAATATCGAGGGCAACTCCTGCACGAACGCGTCGAAATAAAAAAAACATGTTATACATCATAAAATGCCACTTGATGAATAGAAAGTGTGTATCAATTTTCACAAAAATATCTGGAGCAGTATCAAAGATATTAATAAAAAAGGAGATTTTTTGAAAAGCTTTAACAAATGTTATTAAGAACCACCCTGTATATAGCTTAAGTTCTTTGTTCAGGACTCTCTAATGACAATTTACTTTCTATTTTTAATATGAAACTCGTTTACTTGTCATCTTAAAAACATCTATTATACATATATTATTATACTTTTACCTAATCTAGGTATTCACAAAGATTAAAAGGGATCCAGTAGGTTGGTTGGTTGGTTAAAGGCGGGGGTCGGTCTAAAGGCCCGAACTTCTATCACTGGAGCCTTTCGGCTTATTGTGTACCCCGATCTTGTTAGAAGATGTTTGTTCCTTCTATGAGGTCTAGTAACCTTCTACCAAGCTTGTCATGTGGGAGGTTGTCACCAAGTTGTATGTTCCCGAAGATATTGTGTCTTGTACGAGACAGTGCTACACAGCGGTATATTATGTGTGAGGCGGTTTCATCCTCTTCGCCTCAGAGTCCGCATTCAATGGGTCCATTGTTTATTCCTATCCATTGAAGGTGTTTTCGTAAGGGACAGTGGCCTGTGAGCAGACCCATCACTTGTTTCAACTGGGGCCGTGCCAGGGTTTGTTCGCAGATTTTGTTTTGTAAACTTAAACAGTTTTGACAGTTGTCTACCTAGTCTAGTTGACACGTATTTAAGTAATTAACCTTAACAAATTATTAAAAAACATGAAAATCGTTAATACGCTGTATCTCAAAAGTTATGACCTTTAGGATATATGTTCATATGAAGTTTTTTCTGAAAATTGACCCAAGAACAACCTCCTTAAATATTAGCATGTTATTAATAAATACCCTGTATATTATATTATGACTTCAATACTATAGCAATAATACCCTTCCCTGATTTAAA
Source organism: Barypeithes pellucidus (assembly GCA_963991005.1). Taxonomy (NCBI): domain Eukaryota; kingdom Metazoa; phylum Arthropoda; class Insecta; order Coleoptera; family Curculionidae; genus Barypeithes; species Barypeithes pellucidus. The sequence goes on from OZ022556.1 coordinate 36,501,288, forward strand.
AATTTTCGTTAAAAAATAATTTATAACCCCTCAATTACCATCATGCCTATAAAGACGTGGTTTCGACCCAAAATCCAAAGTGAGTAAATTATTCATTGCGGAAATCACTGGCACGATGTGGAAAAGTAGGCGTCTATATCCTAAAAGGTTATCCGGTAATTTGAATATAAGGTGCAACCCCTTGTTGGATAACTTAATTATTTTGTTTTCTTAGAATACGTGTTTGGTTTCTTGAATTTGCCTTCACATACACGGAGATAAATACTTGATAATATGACCATAAACATATATCTAATATAAAAGGGGAGACAAAACATTCCATTCACAAAACACCATTTATTTACCATCATGCACACTTCTATAGTTTCAAATAAGTTAGAAGAAGATGGCTTTAAAAATAACAACGCTGTAATAAGGTACACGTTTAGATAATTTCGATCAACGTTAGTTATAAATAGGTAATCGTTCGTTATAGGTATTTTTTACAGAAATTCAGATAATATAAACTGATAATGTATATTTTTTCAATATTTGCTTAAAATATGGAGTTAGCTACACCACTTCTTTACCTAAAAAAAACATAACTGTATTATTCTCACTTACCGACGAATTATTAATCCGGGGTTAGAATAGTCGAATTTCATATACACCACTCATTGGTAAACCATTGTAGATGGCTAATCAATAGGTCTAAATAGTGTTAGTTCAAAAAAACACTAAAAATTAATCCAAAAAGACAATAGATCACAAACAATTACAAAAGCAGCAGCGATAAACCGGTAACAACACCGCCGGCGAAAATGAATAAAATTAGAAAACTTCAGGGTCATTTTTACACTATCGGGTAAACATGAGCATACAGCCACTGTGATTTCCTTAAAACATTGCAATTTGATGTTCTTGGGATATGTAATAACTTTACGAGTGGAAAATTTAAAAAATACACACATATTTAGTACAATATTTATTTACTTAAGTAATAGTTCCTGCTGAGAATTTGAAGTATTTTCAGTAATCGCCATGACCATAAAATCTGACCTCCTCTAAGTTATTGATCCACAATAGTGCTTATTATTGATCATTATAGTATTCGAAGATTACTGCATGCGGGTAATACACGTAGATGAGCTGGTGCGACCAATCAAGAAATAATTCAAAGAAGACAAATTCAACAAACTATTGCTCGAGAGGGAGAAAGTAATATTTTCACAAATAAACGTATCCTGTAGTTACAGCAAAGGAAAGTCTTTATGCTTATAAAGCCACTTACCAGCGATTGAAAAGATACTTTTCTGGGACAATAAAGATATTTTTAAGCCCAGAAAAAAGACAAAATGTGTTCTCCAATATGTATAAAATTCAGAACAATATATCGTGTCACTGTAGGGATATTTATATATTTAATACACAGGGTGACAATTTAAAAACTTGAAACGGCCATATATTAGGAACGAAAAGCTGAAGAAAAAAAAGCAAAAAACAGTTTCTATAAAACGAAGGGGGAACAACAACAAGCGTATTAGCCCACCCCTATCTGCAACCCCTTGGACAGGGTGAGATAAACCCTTAAAATCTTAAATAGAAAGGGGGTCGAGTGATACATCGTTTTGAAGCTCTTGAAAAATGCTTTCCAATGGTACCATAGAAAGGTACATTTCAGGAAATTCTTCTCTGTTTATTAAGGAAAACAATAAATGAAAAGACAATTTTGAAATTTTTTATTATTAGTTAATTAAATGTTCAAAATGATTTCCGTTGTTTTGAAGACAATAATAAAGCCTACTTTAAAATTCTTCACGTACATTTGCAAAGGTTTCTCTGGATATAGCACGGCATTCCTGAATTATTCTATGCTGAAGTTGCTCTAGTGACTCTGGTTGAGTTTTAAAAACCACAGATTTTAGGTGACCCCACAAAAAGAAGTCAAGAGGTGTTAGGTCCGGGGATCTAGGTGGCCATTCAACAGGACCTCTTCTTCCAATCCACTGGTTGGGATAATTATCATCCAACCACTGCCTAACGGGAACTACATAATGCGGAGGTGCTCCATCCTGTTGGAAATGTAGTAAGCGTTCTTCTAAAGATAAATTTCCGAGTATGTCCCTCTAATTTTCTAATTCTCGCACTATTAGTGGTTCGATAGACCTCTGTAGCATTTCAGCATACCTGTCGCCATTTAAATTTCCTTGTATAAATATTGGGCCGATAATACCATCTCCCAATATACCAGCCCAAACATTAATTTTCTGGGGTACTGGGTATGCCCTTCTCTAAATACGTGGGGGTTCTCGTCATTCCAGTAACGACAGTTTTGTTTATTAATATGCCCATTTAAATAAAAGGTACACTCATCACTGAAGCAAATATTTTTAACTAGTCGAGGTTCTGCCGTAATTCTATCTGTCATTATTTCACAAAACTGTATTCTTCTGTCAGGGTCGTCGTCACCAAGTTCTTGCAGTATGTGCAGTTTATAGGGATAAAACTTATGAATTTTAAGTACCTTTCTTATTGATTCACGAGATAATCCAGTTGCTACAGCTGCTTGACGAGTTGATAAAGTTTAATTCATTGCAAACTGCCCCAGAATTTCAATTTGCGCTGCTTCGTCGGCTGGTCTCGGTTGATTTCCCTTTATATTCGCGACAGACCCAGTTTCTTTAAATTTGGCTACTAGTTGGCGAACATACTCCGGGCTTACATTTTGACCTGGATGCCTTTCGTTAAAACGTTGAGCTGTTCTTAAAAAACATTGAACCATAAATGAAAATAATTTCTACCCGTTCAGCTGTGCTGTACACCATTGTTAAAGATAAGAAGTGCTGCGTTTCATTTAAACTGAACCGAAAGTTAACTGTTCTTAAAATAATAATACTAGTAGAAGTTACCTTTAAGGTAAATTCTGTGATAATAAAATGCGAATATTTATAAACAAATTTTTCTTTTCGACAAAAAGAAAATAGCAAATAAACCAATACGAAATACCGAGGCTTAAACTGTTTAGAATTATTAAGAGATATCTCTTAATACGCCAGTATATTGGTAGCAATCATTTTGAACATTTAATTAACTAATAATAAAAAATTTCAAAATTGTCTTTTCATTTATTGTTTGTGATGTATCACTCGACCCCCTTTCTATTTAAGATTTTAAGGGTTTATCTCACCCTGTCTAAGGGGTTGCAGATAGGGGTGGGCTAATACGCTTGTTTTTGTTCCCCCTTCGTTTTATAGAAACTGTTTTTTGCGTTTTTTTCTTCAGTTTTTCGTTTTTAATATATGGCAATTTCAAGTTTTTAAATTGTCACCCTGTATAGATCTTTAAAAATAAATTTATTATAAATTGATCACTAAAAACGAAAATTATATGAACGAAGTTTAAATTATGGGACAATGCAATCAATATAAATCATAGATAGGTTACAGTTCTAACAGTTCATATACCACATATCAAACCTAGCTCAAGCGTAGTCGAGCAACATAAAACTAATATAAACCTTGCAACAACGCTCAACACAGCATAGTCAATTGAAACAATATATCGATTGGTGAAACAGATTTATGTTTGATATATGAAACTAAAGAAAAAAACAAAGTCCTTTAGTAAGCTGCCGCTATGGAATTTAAATTGCCATGTCTGGATATCTATGGATACGGTCTTGTAGCATTTCGTTAGAAGCAAAACGTAACATATAACGTATGACTCCGAAAGTGGCCGAGAGTAACTGTAGAAGCGACGAAGCTCGTTTTTCAATCAAAATATTTATCGCGCCGGTAAAAAACATCTACAAAGAAATTTTATTAAGTTTTTTTTTAATCACGATAAAGTGCATTCCTTCCCCAGCATATATGCATAAAGATTAATGACAGAAAATAATATTTTTAAAGACTTATTGTCACTATGACGTAAATATTTATAAAATAGCAAGTTCCTTCTAAAAAGAATAAATCACATCCTGGAAAATAGGTTCTACTGTAAAAAAAAAACAATTTGGTTGTTACAAGTAGAAAATATTCTATCCCATCTAAAATAATACTAGCAAAGAGTTTTTAGCTTTTAAATGGCGTTTTAATATTATTGGGAGGTTCTAAGCATTAAATTAGTTTATTTTTAGATACAAAATTATATTGTTTGAGGTAATTATATTAATTGTAAGTAAATTTTAAGCATTCCATTAAAATTGTGTATAATTTTCATTATAACTAGGAAACATGGAAAGCAGGATTGATAATACAGTTTAAATTAGCTCTAATTTCAAAGGTTAATAAAGTTCTCAAAAAATGTTTAATGTCGGGAATATAATCTTCAATAAAAAAAAAATAATCCAATTTCTTGAGTTTCTCATCCCGACAAATTCAAACTAGAACTTAAATTTGCTGATAAGTCTATAATCTTATCCTTTAGAGTTGTTAAATGTTCTTAAATATTCGGATTTAAATACTGTTGTACTGTAATATATGTTGTAAAATGGCATTTCGGATTGAGCTCTTAATATTAATAATAATAAAGACTTCTTATTAACAAATACTAATTACAAGTCTGAAAAAAATCGAGGGTGGCGAAATCTAGCCAAGAAAGCTACTCTTACTCAAACAGTCAAAATATATGAAAAAAACTTAAAATAAATACCGCTAAATAAAAGCTTGTTGAACAGGTGAGCATGAAATTTGTACTTGAATTTGTAAATATTATATGAATTAAATTCATCTCTAATAGTAACTTGATAGCACTATAAATGAAACTTCTTTGAAAAATGACGGTTCATATTGTGGCAAAGTAAACCTGTTCCTGTATCTAATATTTCTATAATGCATGTCAACCCTGGAATTTAACTTATTTTTTAGCATTTTAGAAGCACTGCTCAAACTAAGAAGTTTATGAACAAAATTGCTCAAGTAGTGGCTACATCTCTCTCTCATATTAAGCGATTTACGCTAATTTATTTTGTGAGATATATGATGTTTCCTTATGTATGTAATATCAATCTACAGCAGGAGTTTTGTATTTTTGGAATCTTCTTTTCGACGGTTTCGTGAGAGGGCATATAAACAAAATTATTGTCATAAAATTAGGAGTAATGAGGAAGGACATAGCTATCACATAGCAATCTCTTAACTTTTATGGATAAATTAGTCAAATTTCTCTAATTCTGAAATGTACTAGAAAAACATTTTTACTGGCCAAGGGAAAATATTATAGTAGGTACATCCTAGAGGTTCAGAAATATGATTCAGTTTTAAGACTCGATGGAGTTTAGTTCCTTGGAAGGTACAGGGTGTCCCATTTTCGACACTTTTATAGGGTATCTCCGTTATTGTTAGTGCTATCAAAAAAGTAATGTAAATGTACTCTTTTTGGGTGAAACTTAAAATGGTAAAATCAAAAATTCGAAAATGTCCGAAGAGATACGGGGGAAAATCAACAAATTGACAATATCTAAATTACCCTATATTTTCTTAGTTAAAAGAGATACAGAAAAATGTACCTGAAGAAGATGAATGAGACATGAAGACAGATCGAATAATTTAAGAACGTGCATGAAATTGTAATAAAAAACGAGATGGAAATTTTGAGCATAAAATTAGTTGAAGGATTTGGCGGTTAGCTTGATTCTGGATTTACTAATCAGATAATTTTGATTGTAATTAAATCATTTCTGTCAGTGTCATTATTGTCATAATCAGAGCTGTATAGTTAATTTTTGGTTTAAGATCTTCCTACAACCTTACATAAGAATAATGGTGCAGGTTTAAAATTTTGCATAGATTAAATATAAAAATGGATGTTCCCTTTCCTATCAATACAAGTAAGCAATAAAACTAGCCAACAACAAAGTTGAAAAATGCTTTCAAGTATTTCATTACAACTGGTAACGTTAGTGCAGGATTATATTCAAACCGCCATATTTCAGCTTGGAAAGCTTTTAACCCGAGATGTCATTGAAAGCTTTATGTTATGAGTATTGCTATGTTAATAAATGATGTTGCTTTGCCTGAACTAGCTGAATAAAATAAGGTAACTTCTCTCCGAAGTGACCTCGCAATAATATTTCGATAGGGGATATATAATTAACTTTAAATATCATTATACAGGGTCCGCAAACGAAGCGTGGACGGAAGATTAAATCGTCATCGAAGAACTTATCAACAATACTGAAACAGCTTGAGATATTGGATTAAAAGCGGCATGTTTTAAAAATATTTTACATTATACAGGGTGGCCCAAAAAAGTGTGACAGCATAAAGTTATATTTTTTTAAATGGGACACCCAGTATTTTATTGCATATTTTGGTTCGTATTACTATCGTTTATAAGTGCCTAAAATTTTATTTAATTTGGTTTTGTAGTTTCGGAGAAATAAATTAAAAACTAAAAAAAAAAGTTTTGCAGTCCTGAATAAAAAAATCAAAAAAAACAATCCAGAACTTTTTTTTTTAACCTGGCATTGAGTGAAATTTATGACAAGAGGTCTAGAGATACTATGAATGTAATTGCGTTTATTTATTTTATACAGGGTGTTCATAATAAGCTTTCAAAAACCCCATATTTTAAAATAATTTTTCTCAAGTTTTTCAAATGGAACACCCTGTATATTATTTGGCTATTTGACGTAGAATTCGTAGACAATTTTTTTTTGTAATACAAGCATATAAGTTATATCCAGCCGTTTTCGAAATAATTATAAATATCATAAATTATGTTGTTTTTATTGGGAAATTTTGTTATAGGCGACTAGACTAATAATTGTAAACTAAAGTAAATGTTCAAAATAGCATCCTTTTACTTAATTTAATGATTTTCTTCTACTGCCAACAGAACTCTTAATTCATTTTCTTCATTAATAACGGGTTTATTGATTATTATCCTTTTTGTGTACGCAGTGCTTCCTGTTGCTACAAATTTTTGCAACAACTTCTCGAAGGTTTTTGCTATCGGCTTTCTCTCAATATCTGGATATCTTTCAGCATACACTCGGCTCGCGAGAAGGAAATTTCTTGCACATTCATCCAGTATAAAAATCATATTTACCATTTCTAAAATTCGACATTTTGTGTAAGTTAGTACTTAATTTCGACGACTGAACAAATGTAAATTATTTTATTTAACTGTCATAGTGACAATCTAAACAAAAAGAAATTATGGCAACTCGATTAAGAATAAAAAATAAAATTAAATAATAAAAGTAGCAAAAATGTATGCTTTTAGAATTTATATCGAAAAAACTAAAATACGGTAAACTCTAAGAGTAAAAGGAAGCTATTTTGAACTTTTACTTTAGTTTACAATTATTAGTCTAGTCGCCTATAACAAAATTTCCCAATAAAAACTCTATTTAAACAACATAATTTATGATATTTATAATTATTTCGAAAACGGTTGGATATAACTTATATGCTTGTATTACAAAAAAAAATTGTCTATGAATTCTACGTCAAATAGCCAAATAATATACAGGGTGTTCCATTTGAAAAACTTGAGAAAAATGATTTTAAAATGTGGTGTTTTTGAAAGCTTATTATGAACACCCTGTATAAAATAAATAAACGCAATTACATTCATGTATCTCTAGACCTCTTGTCATAAATTTCACTCAATGCCGAGGTTAAAAAAATAGTTCTGGATTGTTTTTTTTGATTTTTTTATTCAGGACTGCAAAACTTTTTTTTTTAGTTTTTAATTTATTTCTCCGAAACTGCAAAACCAAATTAAATAAAATTTGAGGCACTTATAAACGATAGTAATACGAACCTAAATATGCAATAAAATACTGGGTGTCCCATTTAAAAAAATATAATTTTATGCTGTCACACATTTTTGGGCCACCCTGTATAATGTAAAATATTTTTAAAACATGCCGCTTTTAATCCAATATCTCAAGCTGTTTCAGTATTGTTGATAAGTTCTTCGATAACGATTTAATCTTCCGTCCACGCTTCGTTTGCGGACCCTGTATATTGTAAAGGAAGGAGCGAAAATTTTTTAACTAAATATAAAAAAAAATAAGTTCAGTATAAGAGGCTATTGTAATAAATACAGTTTATTATGGTACAGCAATTCTTCATTATAACAAACTACTCAAAAATTAATAAACAACTTAAAAAAATTTTATTAATTATTATTTTTGATAATAACAGTTGTTATAGATCGCAAAACTTTAATAAAAATAGAACAAGCATGGCCATCTATTCATTTTGAATACATGGGCTCTTGTGGAGGTATGCGTGAAGTAAATCCCATAAGGAATACATTATACTACACGTACCGCTGTTTGTAACATTATTAACGATGCGTGAATGTGTATTTCACGCACGGTCGTAGAAAAAATAGTTTAATTGAATCAACCGATACCGGGTACTTCCAGTTACATTAAAAGAAATTTAAAAAGCTACTAACCAACAATTGCTAAAGTACCTGGAAGACTTCAACATTATCATCGATCATCAATATGGTTCTCGGAAGTCCTTCTCTCTTCTAGCCTATGTCACCCATCTTTGGAACAACGCAATCGAGAATCATGTGGACTCTCGGCATGTTGCACTGGATATTTCTAACGCCTTTCACCGTGTTTGGCATGAGGGGCTTCTAAGTAAACTGACTATGCCCAGTCGATTCGGTGCATGCTTATCTAGCTTTCTTAAGGACCGCTCTCTACAAGTAGCGATTGACAGATTTCTCTGAGACACCTTCACCATGAATACCGGTATTCCTCAAGGGTCCATATAGTAAAACTTGCTAAAATCTTGTGTAAGATTTACTAAAATCTTTTGTAAACTTCACTTAAATCTATTTGTAAAATTTACTAAAATATTTTGTAAAAATGTTTAAACACGCGGTCTCCCAAGCGGTCAGCCATCCAAGTAGTAACAGAGCGTTATGTCGCATGACTTCTTCGATCGATGATATGTTACCTATATACGTTTTCCATTATTTGTTAAAAAGCTCGAAATCCCCGGGATCCGTTTTATCTGATTTAAGCCTTCCATTCTTGTAAAAGGCATTTCTACAACATTTAATTTAAACGTGGTCATTTTTAAAATGAAAAATACTTAACGTATAATAATAATGAGTAATATACTATTTAACTACTGGAGTTATGAACAAATTATTTTCACTCGCCTTCGTTGTAAAATTTAAAATATATTTTAGTATTTATTTGATTGTACTAAATTGATTGGAAATACTAACTATAGTTTTTTATAAATTATGTGTACAACATTATTTTTGTAGTGATTATTAATAATAAATGAAATTAATACAGATTTTATAGATATTTTCCAAATAAAATCTTTATTATAATAAGTTTTTCCTCTTTCTTCCGTGGAGAGTAGATAATTTAGTAAGTCAAAAATTAAATTCTCCTTTCCAATAATAGTATTATTAAAAATAATATTAGACCGCAACGCTTTTATAAGTTTTCATAATTACATTTATTAGAACATATTCAAAGCGCTTAACTTATACACTGCAAGTTACAAATTTATATCATGCTAATTGAAAGTAGATTAAACTAAGATTAAGCAGAAAGTTTTAGATTAAAGTCAGTTTGCAATTCGCTTATCTAAAAGAACAAAAGTTACTTCCTGGGTAATTTCTGGTAATTAAAAGATACTAAGTATAAGGGAAACGCTTCCTTCGAATTAATTTAAAATGTTAAAATATATGTATTTGATGTAAAAGCTTTGGGTAGGCAATGGAAACAATATGATTCCTACTGGTATACAAATAAGGCATTACTATCTACTAATCATCTTCTCCATCGTCACGATAATGCAGAAGATCATAAATCAGTCAATGTAATACCTTTTTTATTTTAATGATAATGAGAAAATATTTGTTTGTACCCCACTTATTCTCGTGCATGTTTCGTAAGTAAATAAATGATAAACATTTTTTTTCTACGACTATGTAGTAAGCAATAGCAATTATTATATATTGGTAGTTAGTTCCCTTGAGTAATCATTCATTACCCATGGGTTATGACCAATCACATTATTACAAAGTCAATCATACCAAGTGTTTCAAGAGGAACGCTTACGCCTACAACTTTTTTATTCTTTAAATTACAGAAATAAAATTTTGTAGGTTTGCATATGATATTATTTTACATTCTATGGCATGACTGATTACATTTTGTCACTTCCGGGTTAACTAGAATGATTTCTAGTAAGGTGGTCCTCAACTTTTGATTTTTAAATGGAACCTTCAGTATATTTTTGGCTATATCAATTCAGAATACAATTTTCAACGAGAAAACCACTAGGTCACTTTTTGATGCTTTAATTAATTTTTCTTTTTATTCTTATTTTTCAACTAGATTGTTATGAACTTCCTCTAATTGTTTACTTCTAAGCCAAATTTCTTGATAAAAATGCAATTTTGAAGTTTTATTGTCTTTGACATTTCTTATACACATTTTAACTTTTTAAGAAGTCTCTTTCCCAGAAACCTCATTTTTTTCAAATGAAAACATATTGGCTCATTGGTATGAAGTTAGAGTACTTTTTTCCAACAATTTGATAGCACACACCCTTATGTCAAGTTAAAAATGGAGAGATTATTTCTTAAAAATACCGATTTATGACAAAAAATACAACAAGAAGCGCAAACGGCTTGCATTTTTCTAGGTACTCATGACGCCATAATAACAAATAAATGAATATAATTACAAATTTAATATCCTCAATACTTAATTTGGCTTCAATCATTTTAGGGAGATCATCGCAATCTAGATAAAAAAATAAAATTAATAATGATTTAAATTGTAAAAAAGTGACGTATGGGGTGTCGTTGAATTTGCCATGGTGTTCTGAATCAAATTTAATATCCTCAATACTTAATTTGGCTTCAATCATTTTAGGGAGATCATAGCAATCTAGATAAAAAAATTAAATTAATAATGATTTAAATTGTAAATAAGTGACGTATGGGGGTGTCGTTGAATTTGCCATGGTGTTCTGAATCGAAATAGCCAAAAATATACTGGGTGTACGATTTAAAAATGTATATCCGGTTAAACCGGAAGTGGAAAAATAAAGTCCGTCATGTCATAAAATACAAAATATTACCACCTACAAACCAACCAAATTTTATTTTCTGTAAGTTAAACAATAAAAAAAGTTATAGGGGTAAGCGTTCTTCCTGAAACATAGTCGGTATAGTCATTGTAACAACAAATATTTCAAAAAACCGTAGAACGTTTATAAAGGAAGTGCCTGATCAAATTGTTTCAAGAGTCTATGTTGCTACATATTAAATATTCTTCTTTTATTTTTAGTGGAATACTAAATGAGACTTTAACTATCAGAGCACTGCACAAAGGAATTAGAGACAATTCATTGATGTATTTTCTGATGAAATAATCATTTTGCTTGCGGTACTGATTAGTATTTACTGTGAGGATTAACGAAACTCGCTCGTGTTGCAAATTTGAGTCTTGTAAATTATTATAACTGTAAGTAATATGCCATTTAACGGCAAATACTCAATTAATGAGATTTGTGCTTTAAGTTATTATTTTAAAAAAACATTATTGTGTGATATTTACCTAGCCATGAAAAAATAATTTTTTGTGCAAATTTTCTTTATACCTATTTAGGTATAATACCTTCTTAAATTAAGCAAAACTAAATCACTTCTGGAAGCTTTAATCAAATTGAAGCGAATTTGTTTAGATTTAAAATTTTTAATTTTTCTTAATGGAAAGCCATATCTTTGGACATAGTTTTTAATTCTAAATAACTTTCCTCAATAACGTTTCTCTCTATTTGTCAACATAAGATTACTTGATTCTTGAACAATGTTCATATTTTTTGTCTTACCCAGTAAGCTGACTTGAAGCCATTCTAAGTCACTCGAAATAGATCTCGGACATGTACGAACTTTTGGCTGTATTTGTACAAATTTTGGTTGTGCAACTAATTCCCTTTTTTGGCACACTGGATCGACTATACTGTATATTTCAAATATTTTCGTATACTAAAAAAAAATTGCTTCTAGCTTTAACTATGAGTAGGATTTTCTTAAGTCTATTTCAGACTGTAACGTTATTCTTGACATGATTTATCCATAGTATTTCTTCTAGTTATTAATTTACAATACCTAAACGTTGCGGTAGAAATTCAGAGCCGGGAAAAATAAGTAACAGGAAAAATATAGGACTACAAAAATAAAAGTAAGATGTTTAGATGGCTATTGGAGATTAATAGGGTAGGTTCAAAGCATCTCATTACCAACGGCACGCAAATAGCATGTCGCTTTCAAGAAACTATGATGAATGATCCCTTTGTTTTCTTTCATTTTCTTCTGATAACAAAAACATTTATTAAAGTATAAAATTTTGATAAAACGCAGGGCTTGCACAATCGAAGCAACTAATATTTGTACCTACAAATATGTTTTAGCTTCATTAGTATTAAGTACATTTATAAAATGCCTTGTGCAGAGTGTGCGTTTATTATTAATTTTACGAAAAATAATTACTCTATATAAAAACTTCTGCTTCTGGCAAAAATAACTTTAGACTATTTAAATAACATGTATAGAGTGGTAGGAAATTTTTTAATTTATTTAGGAGAGAAGTATACAATGTATCCAAGATAAGGAGGGCCAGTACAGGGATCTCGGAAACTATAAGAGATACGAAGTCGGTTAAATGAAGGTAAAGTTGCGAATTTACGTGCCTAATAATATGCCGTTTAGAAAGTTTTAAAATTCCGAGTAGCTCCGGAGATATCCGGAAAAAGCCGAAGTTCTGAAAAATCGTTTTATTGTTTTCCTGTGTTTTTTTGAGATCGAATTCTAAAGTAAATTGCACTTTTACATTGCCACTTATTCCGCTCTATCTAACAGGGCCATTATCAACTTCCTTTTTTTAAATATGGTCCTGTTTTTCTGATATTAGAATTTGATAGCTTTCTTTCTTCCGAATGCAACGATGTATGACACATTGTGATTTAATGACGTTTCAAGGGTTTTTTTGAACAACATCAGGAAATTTTGGAATACGGTCCTGTATTTCTCCTAATTTTATAAATAATATCTCATAAGTAAGCTCTAAATTTTTTACTTATATTGGATTAATTCAATAAATAACAAATAATTTAATAATAAACCACAAATAAGTGAACAAAAATCATACCAAAACAGTAATAAAGCGAACAACGAAAAAAGTAAGGAACTACATAATCAGGTATTCAAAATGATTTCCGTTATTCTCTAAGCACAAATAACATCTTCTAACTGCCACATAACAGTTTTTTTGAGATAAAATAAAACATGCGATAGAATATCAAACTTTTCAGCATTTGTAAAACTATGTTCCATATTTTCTGGAAAATAGAATACCTCTTAAACGCTTTCAAACTATCACAATAAGAATGTCAAGTGAAACAAATCACGCGTCACCATCTTAATTTTTTTGTTTCAAACGCCTACTTTTCTTTTAAATCCCGAATCAACAGAAGTTTGAAATAATGTTTCTGTATTTTGTTCACTTATTTGTGGTTTATTATTAAATTATTTGTTTTTTATTGAACTAGTCAAACATAAGTAAAAATTTAGACCTTACTTATGAGATATTATGTATAAAATTAGGAGAAATACAGGACCGTATCCCAAAATTCCCTGATGTTGTTCAAAAAAGCCTCGAAACGTCATTAAACCACAATGTGTCATACATCGTTGCATTCGGAAGAAAAAAGCTCTAAAATTCCAATATCAGAAAAACAGACCCGAACAAACCCGTATAAAATAATTTTTTGCTATTTTCCGAAAATCAAATCAAAAACTATGATGTTTTTCTCTTAATTTCTTCTTCAAATTTTTTCAGTAATTTAATTAACTTTCTTAATAAAATGTATTCTTCTTTTTCTGGTATTAAAGGTAAGACATTTTACACTCCTTTCTTCCACCTTAATTTTCAGTAAACCCTTTTATCTACTCCTAATAAATTATATATTAATTATTCAACTGCTTTTGAGTAAATAATAGTATCTATAAATAAACAACATGAGTAATAATAACTCACTACTATAGTTCACTATAATAAATCGGGCAAGGCAGCTCTGTAGTTCTGTACAAGCCGATTGGCCGAAAGGGAACAGTCCATTATTGTTATTGAGGGGAGTAATGTCACTTGAACAATTTCTACGTTTCAAATTAAGTTAATACCTAATTATTGTAAATTTTGTGCTTAAAATGATGAATTCATATAGTGAAGATGAATTATTATGTACACCTCCAGAAATAAGACAAGTAGCTAATGTAACTATACATAATTTATTGTTTGAAAAATCCAAAAACAAATATAAAGGTGTATACAAAAATTTTCAAGATTGGTGTAGCAGTAAGAACATAAAGTCATCGCTTACAGAAAATGTACTTCTGGCATATTTTAGCGAACTTAGCACTAAATATAAAGCATCGTCTCTATGGACTTTCCACTTCATGCTAAGAAGCACTCTCAACATAAATAATGGAATCAATATAGAGATTTATTTAAAATTACGTGCGTTTCTTAAACATCAATCAGATATACATGTAGCTAAAAAGACAAAAACTTTTACGCCAGAACAACTTAATAATTTTATAAACGAAGCTCCTGATAAGAAATATCTGGCGACAAAGGTAGTAGATTTCACAATAATGCAATCGTTTATATCATCTAGTCAATTACATAATTTATTTTAGTTAATAATGGGCATTATGGGTGCTTGTCGTGAGGCAGAATTGCACTGTATACAAATTATAGATTTAAAAGATCATGGATCTATTTTTACGGTCAGTGAACCAAATACAAAAACCAAAATTGCCAGAAAATTCACTGTTACGGAAAATTTTTATACCATAGTTAAGAAATATTTAAATCTGCGTCCTACCGATATATCGCAAATGATATTATTCTTTAAATTTCAAAATGGAAAATATCACTTATAAAGAATTAGCATTAATAAATTTGGTGCAATGCGGAAAGACATTGCTACATTTAAAAAATTACCAGACTGTAATTTATATACAGGGCATTGTTTTCGTCGCTCGTCGGCAACTTTATTAGTAGATGCTGGAGGCGATATAACTGCACTGAAACGCAATGGTGGTTGACGATCAACTACTGTGGCTGAGGGGTACGTTGATGATTCCGAAAAGAATAAGATAGATACTGCAAAGAAAATATACAGTTCTATAACACCTCAACCAAATAGTACATCAACAACATAAATGCAATAAACACACAAAGAAACAATGAACTTACACAATTCAGTCCCACATATTCAGTTTACTGGTTGTTCAAACTTTACAGTTAATTTTATTAATAAACAAAATATGTAATTACAACTTAAACTTTGTTTGCATTGTTATAGGTAACTATCAAGATTTGTGAATAAATTTCTTTCTCTGTACTTGTATCTTAGTATTTATTGTTATAGTCGTAGATACAGTATATTATTTAACTCACTTAATGAATTGCTTTCTTAAGGACCGCTCTCTGCAAGTGGCGATTGACGGAATTCTCTCAGACACCTTCACCATCAATGCCGGTGTTTCTCAAAGGTCCATATTGTCTCCCACTCTCTTCTTACTCTACATGAATGACCTTCTAGTGAAAATTAAAAATCCGATATTTAGTTTTGCTGACGATTTGAATGCGCAAACATCGGCTGCCGACGCACATCTTCGCAAACAGCATGAGGTATCGCGCCTCAACAAAGACATGGAAGAAATTTTGGATTGGGGTGACAGTAACCAAGTCGAATTCACCGGCAAAAAAACCCAGGCAGCAGTTTTCTCTAAAAAGGTTAACATTACAGAACCGGAAATAGTCATGGCCGGACACGCAATCCCACTGGCTTCATCTATTAATTTACTGGGCGTCAATCTGGGAGGAAATATGTCTTGGCATAACCACGTTGTGGCAATCGCCAAGATAGCTTCTCAGAAGCTTGGGGTACTCTTCCGAACCAGAAAGTTGTACATATCTCAACAACTTACAAAGCCCAGATTCGACAATCACTAGAGTACTGCTCTCATGTCTGGAGCTCTGCACCCAAACATACTCTTCGGCTACTGGATTCCATCGAAAGGAGGGCTATTCGTCTGATCGGGGACCACGAGCTGACGAAGAACCTCAACAGCCTAGAACATCGAAGACAGGTTGGGGATTTGGCTCTCCTTTACAGATATTTTCGTGGAAGGTGCTCGGCTTACCTTGCCCTCTTAATTCCGCCCAGAGCGACGAATAGCAGAAATACGCGACAAACCACTGCCGCCCATCCATATGTGGTTAAGCTTAGCACTCCTCGAACTTCATTATTTAAGAATTCTTTCATCTGGAGGACTTCATCCTTGTGGAACGAACTTCCCGAGGTCGTTTTCCCAACGAATATAACCTCCAACGATTTAAAACCAACGTGAATCGCTTTTTGCGCACACGCACCACTCCCAGAGTGCCCTAAAGGATTTTTTCTATAGTGCTTGTGTTTGATCATAAAAAAACAAAAAAATACAAAGTTCATCTGCGTGGGTTATGACCTACATTACCGCTCGTTAAATAATATACTATTAATGTTTCCAAAATCATAATTTTCTTCTCTACATAAAAAATGGAGCAGACTATGAGTTTTCCTCTTGTATTCTATTTGTTTTGGGGCCCAGTAAGATTTTGGCACATAGGCCCGTGGCTTCATTGTTACGCCAATGATCATCTATATATCTATCTCTATTTATAGAAATAGATCATTTGTTAAAAATACTTCCAGATAAATGTCTCTTATATTCTTAATGTTCGGCACTTTACTTACTATGCGCTCGGTTTAAGGCGACTATTTGTCTAGTAACAATATAATTTGGTTAAACTGAAAGAAATGAACGGTGAAAAATCTTCTAACGTTTCAAAAGTGACAGTCGTTTTAAAGTTACAAAAAGTACTTTCGGAGGGAAGACGAATAGTTTACGTTTTAATGCAAATGATGCCATAAGAATCGGTTAGGCAATGAGCCAAAACTTTAAGAAGATGTATACGATTCATTTTAAGCTACTTTTATAATATTTGAACGTGGATCATTTCGATGTGCATAAAAGAATTCAAGAAAGGTCATGTTGAGACGGTAACCCAAATAGAATACCGGTTAGAATAAACAAGCGAAGAAAATATATCAAAAGCACAAATTCATTTCAAAAAGTTATTTTAATCTTATAGGAACCTACGAAATAACTAAAATTTATTAAAAAAATATACATCATTTTTCCTCTTCTAATAAAAAACTATGTGCCACAAAGAACCCGGGAGGAACAAACCCGAACAAATATTTAAATCATAACCATTGTGGCAGCTTGTTTGATTTTTATAAAAACCACCACAGGTTCACGGCAGCTTTCTATAGCGGAGGCTAAAGGTCGGAGATACTTACTCTAAACTTCCCTTCAGTATTGTGGGCGCCACCCTAGTTTATTTTGACTAAGCGGGGAAAATGTAATTAGTTGTTAGGTTGAAAAACTATTCAATAAAACATAGACTTAAAAACAAGTAATCCAATTATTTATTAACCCACCAACTTCATGAGGTTTTAATAAAACTGTGAAGGGGTATTTAAGGTGAATTATAATATGAATAATATTATTATAGTAATAAGAATTTGAATGAATTTAATTAGCACATCTAGACAAAATGGTTTAAGAAATAAATTAAAGACAATTACGCGGGGGAGGATAGAGATTCATGAACCTTTTTACCAATTACCTGACATGAATTAATGATTATTTTGTATTTGCTGCGAGAATAGTTTTAAGTTATGAATAAGAAAAATTATCAATTTTAAAAGAAGTTTCTTGTGATGAGGTACCTGAAACAGACAGTCTGTTCAGTGATGCTGGAACATCTTGGATTCTTCAAGAGATTACTTCATGGGTTGTAGTTCTCGGTTACGCATAAGAGAACATTGCCTGCTGTCTACAGCTTGTCTCAGCAAGTGCCGGTGGTTACAGCCTTATGAGTGAGAGTTATGGCTCTTAGAGCTCATCCCCCACTTGCGTTAGCTACAGCCACTGAGACATCCCTTGCATGAGAAGACACAAGAATTAAAATCGGGCTAACTTAATTGGATAACATGTGGACAACTAGTAAAATGATGAATGAAATGAAACAAAAGAAAAACCTAGTTCAATAATTGCTTCAAAAGGATAGATTATAATGAACCATGTAGTAGTAAAAACTTAGCCATAATGTCTTGATTCACCTCTAAAAGGGTTTTGAAACCCCATGGTCTTTTGGTCTCTAAAACGAACCAACAAATTCTATCTGCCGCGTGCTATAACGGCTAGCAGAAGAAGGAAGTTAAAAAAAAACGGAATTTATAATTGATCATTTTGAGATATCAAAATACTGCCAACTCCAAAGGTGCATTCCCTATTTTTGTTCTACTCCGAACAGCACTGCGGTACCAGTTAAAAAAGGAAAGCAGCATGACCCTGTCAACCAGACATTCTATACCGCGACCTAGACCACAGAGGAGAATCAGAGAGAAGGTACCAAATTCGCCTTGCAGTTCGAGCGTTCGGATTCGTCGACTGGCGGTCCGAACCAACAAGACGAAAATAGCCACTCTCTTAACCTCAAAATTAACTGGTTTAAAATAAACAACATTTTGCTAAATTGATAACAAAAACCAAGGTCTTGAATAGTTGTTTAAGAAGGTTGAACGACAAATTATAACAATTAAGAGAGGAATGCAAATTCCAAATTGCTACATTATCTCGTATCTCCGGTAGTTTGTGAAATTAGGTTTTTTAGTATGTTTCCTCGACAACTTCATGGTGAATCGATGGATAACACTATTGTGTCGAATAGTTTGAAGTTGAAAATTGGTGCATAAGTAAAGAATGAAAAATAAATCAGTTTTTCCAGTAACGCTTCTCAAAATATTGAAAAATAATACCTCCAATTAAGTCGACACTACTGCTAACTTTGTTATTATAATAGCTACGCCGCTTATTAAACTTTTAACATTTTTATCATAGTTTAAAATTACCAATGTGTAATAATAAGTGAAAATCGCATTTCTGCATTCTTTTAAAAATATATATTTTTTTAAATGACACACACTTACCGAAATAATATAGTATGTCGATGGTAAATAAATTTTTAAACAAGAAAGTTTATATGCACTATCTGCTTAAAGTTAAAAATAACAAAGTTAAGAAAATGGTTACGGATTTAATTTCAATGGTAAAAAGGGCAGCAGATAAGGAACCCTTAAAATCACGGCTTATTTGGCTATATCAACCCACTACACTATGCTACTATTCATCTACATGCACTTTAGTAGCTCTAATAAAACAAATTGAATTACAATAAATATGAAATCCATTTGGTATTATTTGATGACCTATTTTAAAAAAGCACTTTTAAAAATAATGCAAAAAGCGATATTGAATTGTTTTTCGCGCTTTGGCTAATCATTAGTTTTAGTAAACCAAGTTTAATTACTATAAAATGTGAAATCCCCTTGTTGGCGACGCATTTAAGAAAAGAGTTTTTTAAAATAATGCAAACGTGATATTGAATTGTTTTGTGGCTTTTGCTAATCATGAACTTTAATATACAATGTTTAATAACTATGTATGAAATCCCTTGAGTAGTATTTGGTAATCCATTTAAAAAGCACTTTTTAAAATAATGCAAAAATGCAATGTTGAATTGTTTTTTCGCGTATGATAATCTGTAGCTCTCATAATTGAACAAGTTAAATTACTATAAGGGCCGGTTGTATAAACACTTTGAACAGTAGTTCACTCTTGAACTCTAGTTCAAAGTAAAAAAGTTTTTGTACAAACAGTAGTTTACACTGATCTCAGTTCAAATCAGGAGTTCACGTGTACGTCCACTTTTGGCGGTTTTCACACATTGATCCAAGCCATGTTCTAACCTTCATTTTTTTCTGTCATGTCAGAGTCATATTATACAATAGTATAGAATAAATTATCGTTATTTTATTGTTTATAAAAATGTAGCAATTTAATGAAAGTATAACTGATGACGAAGATACTTGGGTTTTGTGGATACTACAGTCAATACGGATGTGAACACGGATATACCGAAAAAATTCGGATCAATTTACTAAATGGAAAGACAATGAATCGATTACGCTTAACAAAAACACACCTGTTTATTTTTTTTATGGAATTAATAAGTTCTATCCGCTTTAGAAATGTATCACCACTATACAAATAATATTGAAATAGTTTAGTTCTTAGTTTTAACAATATTTTATAAGCGCACAGAGTAGAAGAGCCTGAAAAGCAAGCCCGCCAAACGCCAAATCAAATAAAAGTATCTAAAAATCTTGAAAAAAATAAAAGTAACTAAATAATAGTAATGCCAACATAAACTGATCTAAGTTCAGCTGAACTAAAGTTCAATTTATATTGAACAACGTAATATTGGATGAACGTAGTTTACAGGTTGATCGGCGTTCCGTTGAATCTAAGTTCAGAATTGTTTTATACAACCGGCCCTAAAATGTGAAATCCCTTTGGTATTATTTGGCTACCAATTTAAAAATAATGCACTTTTTAAAATAATATAATGTAAAACTGCGATATTCAATTTTGTCTTCGCTTTTGCTATTTTAATCAGCGGAATAAATTCTATTAGTTTACTAATTTAACCAACATAGTAGCTCTAATAATAACGGAGTTAGCAATAGTGCTGACTATAAAATACAAAAACAAAGAAAATATTATGTAATTAGGAGTTCTTCTAATCTTACTCGTGTCAGATCTTGTATCTAAAAATGATAATTAAAGAAACAACTATGTACTACTACAACTTCTAGATAGTACTAACCGTGGCCAAAAAAGTTATCACTGATAACTAATCAATCAGCTAGAAAAAATTTGCCAAATTTATTTATTATGTTAAGACTTCCAGTCGTCATTTATAATTTCAGCTTCAAATTTCATTATTTATACAAATTCTACAAACAATGGTCCATATTTAACGAGTCATAAATTTAGATTTACAGGAATCGGTCCTTAACTAAAATGATAAATCACTTTAACATTTAACCGAAACGGTCATGCCATCAACTGCTAAAACAAAAGCGATTGATTGCAGTAGCGGACACGAATTTTCCTTCGCATCGGTAAATCGTGTAGATTGTGCCGCATATGAAAAGTTGGCCGTCGACAAATTCGGTTTTCCAGGCGTGTTACGTCCAATTAAAAAAAAAGAAGACACCGGTATTGGCACGACCATGAAAAGAAAAGTAATTACTGCTGACCTTAACGGGAGAGCAAAAATATTTTTATGAAAAGCTTCTACGTTTGTACGAGGCGACTTTCCTAAATTTATATCGAAGCCATGCAGGATTCTGCATCGCACCTCCCATCTTCTATAGCTCAGTATTTGAAATTAATTGATATTTCGCACACTTAACGCGTTTCAGGAAATTATTTTTGCATATACAGGGAGGCGCGAGTATATATTTTTAGACTACATGCCATATACCGCTAATTAATGCTACATGGAAAAACCACAGACTCCTCACGTAAAAATATTAGGGTTTAATAATTATACTTGCCTATATCCGGAAGTTGTTATTAACTGAGATACAGGACGTTAAAATTAAAACTTCTTGTTTGGTTCCTCTAATAACTTTGACAGAACCCAACGTTTTTTACGAAAGTTGGCAATTATGGTTTTTTAGGACGAGAAATTAATTTCTTTGTGAAATTTTAATGTACAATGTATGGGGCGCTGTCTGCGGCATTTTTTCGCACATTCATACGGTCATAACTTTTTTGTGCCTCAGTGTATTTAAGTTTTTAATAAAAATAATACTTTTCTCATATTTATTACTGAAAAACCGTGTACTAAGTTCAGGTGGCCGTTTACCGTTTCGGAGATATTTGCATTTAAATTGTTTAGTGCGTTAGCTCAGGCAAGCAAATAATATTTTGTTACTTCTTACCAATTCACTTTTACATGATAATTAATATTCTAGTAATGGTAATTGGGAATAATACAACAATTAAATTGTTCTTTAACTTACTTTAATTAAAATAACTTTGACCCTAGAAAATATCGTGTCGAAAGAAACCATCAGCAATGAAAACACAAACTTACGATAAACTGAAAATGAAACTTTTTCTGTTCCATAGCAACTGTATCTCTAAATTTTATTTGTTTTCTCATAGATTACTTTATGAAAAAAATTTTGTTTGCAAATTAATAATAATTGGGCAGGTGAGTTTATCGTAAGTTTCTGTTTTTATTGCTGTTCTTGTTCCTAATGCACTAAACAATTTAAATGCAAATATCTCCGAAACGGTAACTCTGGCCGACTTGAACATAGTATACTTTTTTACGTAAATAATATGAGAAAAGTTTTATTTTCATTAAAAATTTAAAAGGCACAAAAAGTTATGACCTAATAAATGTGCAAATAATAGGCCTATATTGTAGATTAAAATTTCATAAAAAAATCAATTTCTCGTCCTAATTTAACCATAATTGCCAAATTTTGTAAAAAACGTTGGTTTCCTGCAAAGTTATTAGAGAAAAACAAAAATGAAGTTTTAACTTTAACACTCAACTTTCGGATTAGAGAAGTATAATTAAATAATATTTTTACGTAAAAGCCTGTGGTTTTTCCATGTACCATTAATTAGCGGACACCCTGTATATTTTATTACTTATTTGGACATGTCTTATGGTCAGTGAAATACCCTCAAAATTTGATTGAAATCGGTTTAATAATATCTTCGGAAAAATAAATACTAAAAATAATCCGTTTTGCAACACTTGTTTTAAAACCTGGTAAAAAATAGAAGTACTACATCGTTAATAACAGTAAGCAAGGTAGTAATTAAATAAAGTCTAACAGTCTTGCTAACCAAGTTTGATTGATACGAATTATACAGGATATCTAAAAGGGTTAAACTTTTCGAAATTTAGCGCACTGTATTTTCCTTGTTTTAATATTTATATGTCGTCCGATGAAGAATTAAAAATCAAACACTTTCCTAATGACAATCCTATAGCAGTTCCTAACTTATTAACAGTTATTTACAAAAAACTAATTTTATCAACTATTCCTATAGCCATTTCAATGATTAAATAGCTTTTTAAAGCCGTCTTCGCTTTTTATTCACGAAAATTACCATTGAAAGAGCTGCTAAAATTAGTTTCCTGTAAATAAGTCTTAATGGGTTAGGAATTGCGATAGTATTGTAATTACGAAAATGAATTTTAGTTCCGCATCGAATGACATTCAAAGTAAAATAAGATAAATAAATTGCTTTAAAATTTGAAAAGTTTGACACTAAATTTTGAACACCCTGTACAATTCGTATGAATCAAACTTAGTTAACTAGACAATTAGACCTTGTTTAATAACTACGTGGTATGATTTTATTAAGCCATGCACAGTTTTGCAAATAAAATAATAAGACTAATGTCAATCTATCAATCAGAAAACAAGCGCCATAACAGCGGCAGAAAGTCACGTGATCATACTAACGCACGATGGTGGTTCTAACGCATTCAGTGCGGTTTCCAACTAATTACGTGAAGCATAGGGATAGTTTTGCAAATAATTAGCTCTTCTGATGCTACATTTATGTATCACAGTGCTTGTATTCAGAGGATCTGACTTGACTAAACTATTCGCCTTAAGAAATTGAACATTTCTGACATAGAAACCAATTTTACAAACCATATAGCATGTAATTTAAAAAATATACCGTCATGACGTCACTTTTTTTGGGAATACCTGTTTTTCTTCTTCTTCACGTGCCATCTCCGCGACGAAGGTTGGCAATCATCATGGCTACTCTGATTTTGGAGGCTGCTGCTCTGAACAGTTCATTTGATGTGCATCTGTACCATTCTCTCAGGATGCGCAGCAATGAAACTCTTCTCCTTCCCTGGCTCTTTCCCTGTATGATCAACAGCAGCATAACGTATCTCTCACCTCGTGTGATATGTCCCAGGTATTGCAGTTTCCTGGATTTGGCAGTCTCTATGATTTCTCTTTATTTGCCCATTCTTCTCATAACTTCGTTGTTCATGACATGAGCCATAATTCGAATGATTCAAGTTTTTTATAGTTGTCGCATTCTAGGTCCAGGCCTCTACACCGTAAAGCAGAATTGAGAAAATATAGCACCTCGTCAGTCGAATCTACAAGCCCAATCCCTGTAGGTATATTAAAAAATCTTCTCCTGAAACGCGCCCTTTACTATTGTTAAGTTAAGTGTGTAGAAGACGGGAGGTGAGATGCAGGACCCTGCACACAGATGATAGAGAAAATGGTAATTTATAGTGTTTTTCAGTAAAACAATGAAACAAGGCGATTTAGTACATTAATCCGCACACCTGAGATAGATATGTCGTGACATATACTACTTAACTTAGATAGGTCGTCCTAATTTCGCACACACTTAAGTCAAATGTGAGCGACTCCAAGAAGGGAAAGAAGTAAAAATGTCAAATTTTTTGCAGTTAGAACCTTTCATGTTAAGTAGGGCACTAATCTGATGCCATATTTCTGATGCCACATTTGTATCTCAGATGTGCTGCCTCCTGCATTTATCCTATTTCTTTTAATTTTCTAGATCTGATTTATTTCGAGGTAGGCAGTCGTATGATTAGATAAGAAGCGAAATCTTTCCACTCGAATCTTTGAATTTTTATCTCCACAGGATATTCCTGAGACTGTGATTCCATATTTAATGAAGAAAAGTTCATATAAACATATGTCCGCAAAGGCATAAACTTTTTGCTTCAAGATGGTTTATTTTTATCTTTAAACCGTTATCTCCGAAAGTGTTTTAAATATTATTTTCAATTTTGGTATGTTTCATAGGATACAACGCCCTATATTTTACTGAGAAAATGTATCCTGGCGACCCTGCAAATATGTCATTTCATCATCTCAAAAAATCATCATCATTATCATCTCAAAAAGTAGTATGCCACTGACATTTTCCTATTTCTTTCTAGTTCTCTATTTTTAAAACTTTATTTTTAATTCTCTATACTAGCTTGAAAGAAGGAACATCGATTTGAATACAATTTGTGGATTTTTGAACATGGTTTTGTGCGAATTCGTTGGCGGTGAACGATTTTGGCCAAGGACGGCTTTTCAATATTATACAGTGCGAAAAGAAAAGTGATGTAAAAATTTTGACTTGTTGGCACTTTGTTAAAAAAAATGTCACGTAAAAGTAAAACAGCCCTTTTAAGCTTAGGTAAATATCTCAAAACGAGTTTGACAGTTTTGTTTAATGCGTTGTGGCCAAAGTTATCGAATTTACAAAAAAATCTTTTTCAATTTGAAAATCAGAAAGTATCAATCTATGCCCTTGTACAGCCATATTTGTATTCCAAACTTTATTGATGGTTTATTATTTATTTTACAAATAACCATTTAATTGATACCGGGTGTTCCAAAATATAACCAGAATGCTGTAGAACTTGTCGCCTCTCAAAAAGATTACTTATACATATTAATATTTTTTTTAAATCCTGAAAAGATAATTCTAAGATATGAAATTTGTTTCTGACTTACCCCGTATAGTTTAAACGTTAATGAAATGATTAGTGACGATGACTTTTTATCAAACTTATAGGTATAGTAAAATATTGTGGCCACATTCATGGGAACGGTATACTTATATCACCTGACCTGATGGGTCATATATCATTTTTTCTAAAATATTCTATTCTAGGTTACTTATTTTTTTTAGTACATATACATATATTGAAGTTAACAAAAAGTTTTCATTTTAAATAATTTAACATATTTTAAATTTATAAAAAAAAAATATATACATCAAATACTTTAACAACCTGGTACTTTAATACTTTCTATCTTTCAACTTATTATAAAGCGTATCTAGGATATGTTGAGAATCTGCGACTAAAGTTATATTTTTAATCAATGTTATCAACTGCTGAAACAAAACCGATTCGTTGCAGCAGCAGTGGGCGAATTTTCCTTTTCAGTGTTTAATTGAATAGATAAACCGGTTTTTCCTAGCGTACTACATCAGAAGTAACAAATGAAAACAATTGCATGAACTACACACAAAATAATTAAAACTGTCCCTTACCTTACTGGAAACAAAGTTTTAGAGGAAATTTATTTCTATTTGATTGTAAATACTGCAGGATATGTTGACAATCGTTGTGTTGGCGACATGCCTTTGATCCAAATATGCAATGTTTACAATGGAATTAAGCTAACGGTTTTTTATTGAGGAAACATAATCATTGTCATTATTAATTACTTTTTGTTGTCCTGGCCGTTTTCTCAAATTCAGTTTGAAATCAAATTCAAGTATTCAGTTACGTTTCGGCTTATTATACTAAACCATTTTCAGAACTATTTGTTAGAAATAAAAAAGCTTTTAAAAAAATAGGAAGAAACAACATTTCTGAGGATGTGTGGAGTGACAAATTTCTTATTTTATGTTAGTATTAGTGACAATGAAAAAATATATAAAAAACATCGCTGGTCAAGTCTCACTCACACTAATTTTGGTTACAAAATTAATGTCAATGAGACTTGACAAATTTTATTATTATTAAATTAAAGCAAAATTAATTATTAAGTACAGAACTTTTAATAATTTTGTAAGAAGCCAAAAACAAATTATTTGTATATCGCATTGTATGGTACAACTTAGTTTTGATTAAGTTACTTTAACCTTTTACGAATTTATTTTTGAGTGTTATTTGTGATAATTAATTTTGCTAAATAAATGTTCATAAGTCAAAAATTGTTCACGATAGAGATAGCAACATTTCACATAGAAATATAGACAGTTTCAAGAGCTTCTAGAGCCACAGATAAAATACACGGCATTTAGAAAGACAGACTTTTCATAATTTTTTCAAACAATTAAAATATTTATGTTTTGAAACAGCCTGAAACATTATATCTAATAATTGGGAACAGATTGAAAGGTCTCTGGGTATTACCTGACTCCCAACCAAATTTCAGTTCGAAAATATCAGCCCTTTTTGAAGGACATGTTTTCCTAGAGAAAAAGTTAAATTAATTATTATCTCTAGAATGATAATAGATATAAGAAAATGTTAAGGAAAGTTGTTAAGAAATTAATAGCGATCCTAGAAAAAATAACACACAAGGTGGTCCATTTAAGTTATCAAAAATACTTTCTAGTAGAAACGACAGCACGGCTGAAAGTATTTCTAAAACAGAGAATATGTCCAATTATTTTCGGCACAAAATTTATAAAACGATCTGTTGACTACCTCTTCATATGCCACAGTAAAAAATAAAAAAGGTACATAATTTAAATAAAATACAATTTACTAAGGAAAGGTAATTTGAATATAATACAATTTACAAAAGGAAAGTAATTTAAATAATATAATTGGAAAAAGATGAGGGGATTTGTTATATATTTCAAATTACACGCTGTAGTCAATTGTCTGAAAATTACACGAAAGCAATGAAAATGCAGGTAAATCGTATACTTGCACCCTAATTACGAATAATACTTGAACTGATGTAAATTTGTGTTTGTGGCTTGTGATTGATGTAAAGGATAAGTTTACAACTTCCTTATCTCTTTAATTTCTAATAATTATGTTTTTACTTTGTGCTTAGAAATGGCATCCACTTCGAAGCATCGGCCTCTGAGCGAGCAAGAATTGGAGATGCTTGTTATAGAATCTTCAGATAAAGAAAATAGTAACGCCTTATTTGGAGGTGAAGACTCTGATAATGATCCTGATTATGTGGTCAAACAATCTGTTGCTGAGTCTGAGCAAAGTGCCGAAGATGAAAGTAAAGAAGAGCGTACTCCTCCAAAAACTAAGAAGTTATCGATCACGAAGGAGAAAAGTGGGTACAAGTGGAGCACAGATGTACCTGAAAAAGATGGAAGACGCCAAGAGCGAAATTTGGTGACCAATTTACCTCTCAGGTGTTAAGGGCGTAGCAAAAAATATTACCACTCCCCTGAAAGCTTGGAATTTATTATTTAGTGATAATATAATTAATTCAGTTGTGATCCATTCAAATGAAGAAATTAATCGACATTGTAGTACTTCGGCAAATAACCCGTCTTACCATAAACAAACCGATATTCTGGAATCAAAAGCTGTTATTGCACTATTATTATTTATTATTATGTGGTGTTTAAAAGTCATCCAAAGTATCTATGAAGGACTTATGGTCAAACAAACTTGGATCAACTTTTAGAGCAATAATGTCGGTACATAGCTTTGATTTTTTAACGTCTTGCTTGAGATTCGATGATAAGGAGACAAGAGTAGAAAGGAAAGGAACTGATAAATCTGCATCCCTTCGTCAAATTTGGGAAATATTTATTTCAAATTGCCAGTTACTTTATACTTCTCATGAATACTACACTATAGACGAGCAGCTAATAGGTTATAGAGGAAATTGCACGTTCCGAATTTATATGTCCTCCAAAGGACAACTATGGCATAAAATTGATGATGTTAAACGATGCCCGTACTTGGTATATGGTAAATGCTATACCATATGTAGGTAAAGTAGAAACAGAAAATGGCGAATCAGTATCTAGTTATTATGTTCGAAAATTGACTGAAAGTATTCACGGAACTAGAAGGAATATAATTGTAGACAACTGGTTCTCATCTGTACAGTTATTTGACACCGTGCTTGAAGATTATAGGCTTACTACGTTGGACACAGTAGGAAAAAATAACAAAGAAATTCCCACATAGCTCAAAATTCTGACTGTTTTAGTAAACCCTCTTTAGATATAAGGGATATTTGGAAACCCCTGTTAAGTAAATGTAATCTTAGGTTAGGTATATCATCCAGTAGTGACACGTGACTGCGTCACACCTGCACCCACCTCGGTCATGCTAAACTAATTTTCCCACTCCCCCTAAGTAGTATAAATATTCTCGTAGTTTATTAACTTATTCAGCATTCACCTGAAGATGACTGGAGGTGTTTACCATTTGAAACATTGTGATATTAAATAAATAAAGACAATGTAACTCCAAAATACGTCTATTCCTCATGTATAAGTAAGCTAAAATGTTCAAATAATTGGGAATTGTATTTATGGTCTTAGGAAATTGTATTTGTACATTACTTGTGTGAAAGTGACTTTCTCAAACTAGGCGGATTTCCGAACTCGGCTGGTGTCCCGTGCTAAATACCTCCTCGTTTGAAATCTATCACTTTCAACACTCGTTATGTAATATACTATTTCTATCTAACCATAAAACAAAATGATGAACATCCAACGACATATAAAACCACATTGTCCTTCGTATAGATGCGTTATTAATTACCAGCTTTCAGCTGGGGACGATTTCCATACTTTCAACCGTTGGCACTATGGGCTATTTAGCCTGAAGTCTGGTCAAAATTATTTAAGGATGTTATCAGCGTTCAGGGATCAAGATTCCTGGAATCGTCGCAGCACGTAATAATTTTATTTTATCATATTCGTTTGTCGGTTCATATGTGTGTGTGTGTCAATATGTAATAAACTTTTATTTCAACATTGCACTTATCAAACAGAAATTCTGTAATATCAGTAAATGGCAAAAATACGATTCTAATTAGCATTTAAATAAATCAAGCTAGAATTTAGCTAACCCAAAATATACCCCGTGGTGCATCTGGTGAGGACATATCACAAGTAAATTGTAAGATGATCGAATATTAGCTCCATTATTTATTTTAGCCCTAAAACGTACTTAAACTTTTAAAGACTTCAATAAAAAAAAAGTCCCTATTCAATTTAAAGTGTATTTTCTTAGTAATTTAGGAGATACTTAACAAAATATATTTTTAAAACGATAGAACTATGGACTTGACACATTTATGTCAGTACACCAGGAAATAAATGATTAAAAATTTGTTAAAGTTATTTTATGTCAATGTTGATATTATTTTATTATGGATGCTATTTCCGCCATAGTGCCATTTATTCATTCAACAGAACCCATCGATTTGTACGCGATTAGTAATAATCTGCTGAATGCACTAAAAAAATCGATTTCACCAATCGATCGATGGACAATAGGATACCATTTTTTTAATCTAATTTAAAAAGCGATTTGTGATTTGATAGCGATTTATGTCAGTCTTGTTTGTCAGGTTGAGGAGTAAAATTTATACAAAACGACGAAAGAAGTGAATTATAGTGAAGAGGAGCATTAAAAATTAAATTATCCATTTCGCAGAGAAAAAACGTAATATTTGATGAAAATTTACGTTACTCATTAAAATTATAAATCGATGGGCTCTACTGAATGCAGCCATTATAACTTTTGTGATCACAGCGAGAATTATTTGAAAAAATTAAAAATGATGTCAAATGTTGACACGCGCATACCTAATTAAAATGGTGATTACTGGTATTTCATTTTAACCTGAAGTACTTTGAAGACAAAATTTTCTTAATGCCTTAAAAACTGCATGTATAATAAAATTTAAATTTTAATGCTCATTATTCTCTCTAAAAACTAATAAAAGTTTTCTTTAAAACCAATAGGTACGGAAGCGAATATTTGACCACCTCGAAATTTATATGAGAAATCCCATGTGTCCGGACACATCATATTACTGATTCTTTTCAAGTGGACAATTGTGTACATTTTTAAAAATATCTATTCATTTATTTATTTAAATATCTTAAACCCGGCATTTAAAAAATGCTCAAACAAATTCCTGTTTACCTTCTGCTGTTTGTAGTCTCCTTGTGAAGCAATTTAGTATAAATAATATCTCGATCAATTGATGTATTCGTCTACTTGATGATATCTAGGTTATCATGAACGATTAAATATCGCAAAGATGTGGTAAAGGAAAGTGTTGAACTTTAACCGCAGTAGCTATACAGTGTGTAACAAATTGGTCCTTCACCATTGTGCCTTCGGAAAGGAGTCGGTAAAATTTCGGTAAAGTTGCGTATATGGGCACAATAATCTAAATCCTATACATTTGAAATAAATACAGGCACTTTCAAAATATTTGGAAAAATATAAAATTTTGAGTTTCGGTTTTTATTTTTTCCTGACTTTGTTCGAAGAGATATATTAAAATAAATTTCACCTTCTCGTTGCTACTTTTTATTTTCCACCAAATGGCATCATCAGATCTTTAATGCGACTTTTGTCTCCATCATCAACTTATTTTTTTTTTAATATGGGCCTGGATTTTTAAATTTAAATTATGAAAGAGATTATGATCTACGTTCACCGACGTTATGTTCCTTAAATAGATCATCTTCTTTAAAATACCTCTATTCGAAAATGTTAAACTTTTGTAAGTCTTGGATTTAAGGGTCAAATTTTATTTGTATTAATAAAATTTATTACTTGTTGTACTTATACTATTTAATTTTAATTAAGCATTTGATACAACTAATAATTACTTTGAAAAAAGAGTAGTAGTACGACATAATAATAATTAAGGAGGAAATAGCAATAATAATTTTAAAATCTTCAATTTCTTCGAGACAGAACTAAATTACAGGAACGTACCAGGAGTATTTTAATGAAGATGGTCAATTTAAGCAACAAAACGTAGGAAAACCAGTAATTGTATCAAATTTGTCGTGATGTGGAGAATAAAAAGTAGCATTGAAAAAGCGAAATTTATTTTTGGACATCTCTTTGAACAAAGTCAAGAAAAAAATAAGAACCTTAACGCAAAATTTTAGATTTTTCTAAATATTTTGAAACCCCTATATTTATTTTAAATTTCTTGCGGCATATTATTGGGCCCCTAATTACTGAACTTTGCCGGAATTTAACCGACATCGTATCTCTTACCGTTCCAAAAATCCCAATGGTGAAGGACGAATTTATTACACCCTGTATGTTGTGTGGTCAGGAACTCGAAATAAATTTGAAGTATGACTTGGCAGTTATTGAATTGTCAACACTATTTCACAAATTTCAATCATGGCCAGTTTTCGGAGTCGATACCCCATAGTTCGTCGAGCTGGGTTGGCGTTGACCAAGCAAACGTTCTTTTTTGGAAACAAAAGTAATGCTCCCGGTTAAAAAATGGACGGGACATGCCTGAAAAGCAAATTTGTGGATAGACTATTCTGCGTTTTAACCGAAACGTCCAAAGTAAAACATTCATTTATGTGCAATAAATCCGTTTCCTATTTATAGCAAATGTTTTTCCTCGGAAGCTTTTAAACTTATCAGCTTATATTTCTTGTTTAGTAAGAACTGAACGTTCTTATCGTTTATAATTGATATGTTTTAAATTCTGCAGGAACAGAACTAATTTATATCGAGAGGAGAATTTTAGGAAATCAACAACTGGCCCTAAAAATAAGACAGAGAGTCCAGCCTAAACCAAAGAAAGGTAAGACAACCCTGCTTAACAACTATCGACCAGTCGTGTAATGGAGAAAGCTATTAACCAACATTCTCTAAAGTACCTGGAAGGCTTCAACATTATCAGCGATCATCAATATGGTTTTCGGAAGTCCAGATCAACTGGAGATCTTCTAGCCTATGTCACCCATCTTTGGAACAAAGCAATCGAACATCATGGGGAGTCTCGGGCTGTTGCACTGGATATTTCTAAAGCCTTTGATCGTGTTTGGCATGACGGACTTCTAAGTAAACTACGATCCTGTGATATGCCCAGTCGATTCTGTGCATGGTTGTCTAGCTTCCTTAAGGACCGCTCTCTGCAAGTGGTGATTGACGGATCTTAGACACCTTCACCATCAATGCGGGTGTTCCACAAGGGTCCATAATGTCTTCCACTCTCTTCTTACTCTACATTAACGGCCTTCTAGTGAAAACGAAAAATCTGATATTTAGTTTTGATAGCACATTTATTTCATCTTTCTCTTTGAATGCACAAACATCGGCTGCCGACGCACATCTTCGCAGACAGCATGAAGTATCACGCTTCAACAAAGATCTGAAAGAAATTTTGGCTTGGGGTGATAGTAACCAAGTCGAATTTAAACCCTGAAAAAAAACCCAGGCAGCAATTTTCTCTAAAAAGGTTAACATTACAGAACCGGATATAGTTATAGAGGGACACGCAATCCCACTGGCTTCATCTATTAATTTGTTGGGCGTCAATCTGGGAGGAAATATGTCTTTGCATAACCACGTTGTGGCAATCGCCAAGATAGCTTCTCAAAAACTTGATGTACTCGTCCGAAACAGAAAGTTGTACACACCTCAACAACTTTTGACACTATACAAAGCCCAGACCATCTCACTAGAGTACTGCCCTCATGTCTGGAGCTCTGCACTCAAACATACTCTTCGGCTACTGGATTCCATCGAAAGGGGGGCCATTCGTCTGATTGGAGACCACGAGCTAACGAAGAACCTCGACAACCTAGAACATCGAAGACAGGTTGGGGATTTGACTCTCTTTTACAGATATTTTCATGGAAAGTACTCGACTGACCTTGCCCTCTTAATTCCGCCCAGAGCGGCGAATAGCAGAAATACACGACGAACCACTATCGCCCATCCATATGTGGTTAAGCTTAGTACTCCTCGAACTTCATTATTTAAGAATTCTTTCATCTGGAGCACTTCATCCATATGGAACGACCTTCCCGAGGTCGTTTTCCCAACGAATATAGCCTCCAACAATTCAAAACCAACGTGAATCGCTTTTTGCACACACGCACCACTCCCAGAGTGTTCTAAAGGATTTTTCCTATAGTGCTTGTGTTTGATCATAAAAATAAAATACATAATAATTTCTTCTGGTCTTACATCGAAGCAATATGAATGCAGGAAGAAATAGTTGGGCAGGCAATTATTCACAACAAATTTCGGCAATTCGACTTGTAATCAATAGAATGCAAAAGGTGAATCATGTGATCATTGACACGTCGGGAGTGCCGTTTAGTCTTTTCCTCGAGCAGAGAGCACAATTGATTTTGTGTTAATTTAATAATTGCTGTGTTTTAGTATGAAATGTAGACTGAGAATATGCCAGGTGAAGTTAAAAATTCCAACACTCTGTCGGGCGTGACAGGTGAGCCAATCAAATGCACAACCACCCGCGAAGTTTATAAATCAGATATTGTTTCCCAGCGAACGTCGGCGAACTGCGAGCGCTGCGCAACTGAACTCAACTGAACTGACCGTAAAATTTGTAAATTGATGGACTTTTAGAACTATAACCAACCTATGATTTATATTATTTGTATTACCACTTAATTTAAACTTCGTCTTCCTTTTTAGTGCTTAATTTTTAATAAAATTTATTTTTAAAGAGATAAATAACCCTAAATAGAGGGAAACGGTATATTGTGCTGAATTTGTTGTATAAGTGTTGTATAAGAACATATTTTGAATAAACCACTTTAAAAAATTACCAAACATAATGTTGGGAATTCATAAATTTGCTTCGAAGGACCACCGCCATTACTTTCGGCTGGATGTTGTAGATTTCACCATTGTTGTTATTTGGGACAACACAGTAAAACGCCGGGTGACATTGGCTCTTTGGGAGCAGTCTTTATTTCGTACAAAATGTGGAATCCACGCACTACTAATTGATACTATATAAAGAAACAGTAACTGTACAATATTCACCTATTTACTCGTCGTGGAATAGATATTCCGCCTTGTTTGCTGAAATTATCTACCTCCCGTTCTCTGTCTCAGCGTTTTTTTCGCCCGACTTCGTACACCTGCTGTCGCGAAGTGACACTATATTTTATTTGACAGGGCGGCCATTATGGTATAATAGTCCAGCTAATTGAGGTTTGGGATGTAAAAAACATAGTCCAGACAATTTAGATATTGTGACAAGGATTTGGAACATACTGCCCCGCGTTGAAGTTTCTCAAACTTCAAGATAAGAAAATAGGTAAGTATAAGCTTGGGTAGCTTAAGGTTATAGATTATTGGTAACAGGCAATGGACATACTTTAGTTATAGGTCTAGTAAAGATTCCATCAACTGTTTTGCATTTAACAACACGAATTTTTTTATCTCTACCTGGCACCACTTCAATAATTCGGGCCTTTTGCCATTTTAGAGGAGGTAAGTTATCGTCTTTTAATAATACTAAATCGTTAATTGAAAGATCCTTAGTAGCTACGAGCCATTTTGGTCGATTTTGAAGCTGATTAAGGTATTCAGTTGACCATCGTTTCCAAAAATTTTGTCGTATCTGTGAACATCTCTGCCAAAGAGAAAGTCTATTTTCCGGAACATCAGAAACGTTTTTATCAGGGAAGGAGGTAAGGCTTTCACCGATTAAAAAATGTCCGGGAGTCAGGCAGGTCAAATCAGAAGAGTCATTGGAACTTGGGCATAAGGGTCGTGAATTCAGTATCGCTTCGATCTGAGCAAGAATGGTACTAAGCTCTTCAAATGTGAAATGTGAGTTCCCAATTACTCGGAAGAGATGGAACTTCGTACTTTTTATTCCGGCTTCCCATAGGCCGCCCCAATGTGGGCTAAGGGGGGGTATAAACTTCCACTGAGTTTCATTTAAACTTAAGAAGGTTTTAATGTGATCTAAATTTTCTCCGTTTTGAAAAAACTCATATAATTCTCTTAAGTGATTTTTGGCTCCTACAAAATTTGTAGCGTTGTCGCTATAAATGACACTGGGGTTACCTCTACGAGCAATGAATCGTTTCAGGGTTAATAGAAAAGCATCAGTTGATAAACTACTAACCAATTCAATGTGAGTTGCCTTTGTGATCATACAGATAAAGAGGGCAATGTAACATTTAGTTATAGGAGCACGTCGCAATTTGGAGGTTTTAACTAGAAAGGGCCCACCAAAATCTACACCGACTTTGGAGAAGGGTCGAGCTGGTTTTAATCGATATTCGGGTAAGTCAGACATAATTTGTTGACAAGTTTTTGCCTTAAATCTATGACATACTACACAGCTGTGTATAATTCTTTTAACATCAGTAAGTCCATTTAGAGGCCAAAAACGAAGTTTAAAATTTGATAATACACTTTGAGCCCCTGCATGTCCCAGTATTAAATGTTCTCTAAGTAACATCAGTGAAGTAACGTGATTTTTAGACGGTAACAAAAACGGATGTTTTTGATCAAAAGGTAAATCTGAATACGATAAGCGTCCGCCAACTCGTAACAGTCCTTGTTGGTCAAGAAACGGAGCCAGCTGTAAAATAGCGCGATTGGAAATTGTCCGTTTTGCAGTTAGTTCGTTTATTTCTTTTGTAAAATAAATGTTTTGTAAAGTTTTAACTATAAAATTTAAAGACCGTTGTAGTTCGGAGACTGTAAGCGCGTCTTTAATTTTTTCAGCATTTGGACTCGAATTATTTATGAATCGAAAAATAAATGCTACTGTTCGTTGTAAACGAACAAACGAAGAAAATCTCGCAAATAAATCTTCCCAGAAAGTTTCTGGTACGTTCAAACGAAGTACAGTTTCTATTTTCCTTTGTTCAGGTAGTTCACTAATCAGGTTTTCTGAATCAAATGATTTAAGATCAAGATTCGAGTCTGTTAAAAACTGTGGTCCGTACCACCAAAGGGTTGAGGTTAATATTTCATCGGGAGTTAGTCCTCGGGATAAATGATCGGCTGGGTTTTGAGCAGATTTAATGTGACGCCATTTGCAATCTGCAGTTAATGTTTGGATTTCTGAGACTCTATTTGAAACGAAAATTGTCCACCGTGAGGGATGGGATTTTATCCAAGAAAGGGTGATTTGGGAGTCGCTCCACAAATTAATACTCCTTAACTCAAATTTGCTGTCAAGTATTGATCTCAATTTTTGAGTAAGGGAAGATAGTAGTAAAGCTGCGCATAGTTCCAGCCTAGGCAAACTAACAGTTTTTATAGGGGATACACGGCTTTTTGAAGCTATTAATATTGAGGATACAGTGTTGTCTGTATAGCCTGTACGAATATAAACGCATGCGCCGTAGGCCTTAAGGCTTGCATCTGCAAAGCCATGCAATTCAATGTACTGAATGATTTTATCGTTAAAGAAATATCGAGGAATACGTAAGGAAGAAAGTTTAGAAATATTTTCAATAAATTGGGTCCATTCGGCCAACAAAGTATTTTTTAAAGTGTCATCCCAGTCTAACTTTTCAATCCAAATTTTTTGCATAATCATTTTTGCAGTTACTATAACTGGTCCTATAAAACCTAATGGATCGAACATTTGTGCAATTTTTGAAAGTACGTCTCGTTTCGTGTTTGAGTTTATGTTGGTGTTGTGAGGTAAGGAAACCGAAAATTTGTCCAACTCTGGATTCCAACTGATACCTAAAACCTTGTTCGAAACTGCTTCTATTTTTATGTCATAACTATCTTGCGATATGTCTGAAAGGATATCGCGTAAAAATTCTGATGAGTTTGAACACCATTTATGTAAGTTAAAATTTGCTAAAGAGAACAGTCTCTGTAACTGGGTATAAAGTTCTTTAAGTTCAGCTAAAGAGTTGCTACCACACAAAATGTCGTCAACATAGCACTGTTCTAACACAGCCTCGGCTGCTAAAGGAAATGTCTGTTTATTTTTATAGGCCAGTTCATTGATAGTCCGTGTGGCTAAATAAGGGGCGCTATTGGTGCCATAAGTTACTGTTAAAAGTTCTATACACTGGAGGTCTTCATTAGGGTTATCTCTCCATAGAATATTTTGTAAGTATGTTTGCTCAGGGTTAATTTGTATTTGTCGGTACATTTTTTCAATGTCAAGGATTAAAACATACTTAAAACCGCGAAATCTACACAATATGTCGAAAAGCTCGGGTTGAACTGTGTATCCTTTTAGCATAATATCGTTCAAAGAGCAGCCCGACGAAGTTTTCGCCGATGCGTCGAAGACTACGCGTAATTTTGTTGTCACAGAATCGGGTTTTATCACGCAGTGGTGGGGTAAGAAATATTTGTTATTTCCGTGTTCATTTTTTAAAGTAAGCGGGATGTATTTTCCGTGATTTAACATAACGTATTCGCGGATAAACTTTGAATATTCACCAAATAACTCGGTATTGTTTTCAAACCGCCTTTCAAGGTTAAGGAAGCGCTTTTTGGCTAAATAAAAAGACTCACCTAGTCTTAAGTGTTCATTTTTTGTCCTTAAAGGTAAGTTAACTTGAAAAGAACCGTTCTGTAGAATTTTAGTTGTAGTTGTAAATATCTCTTCAGAACGTTCATCTTCAGGGGTAAGTATTTTTTGTATGTTTGAGGGAGTTTCCTCAATTGACCAGAACTTCTGTAAGAAATGGTCCTCACAGTCTTGTAAAAACAGACAAGTGCTTGCTGAGTATTCAGTCTTTTGTTCATGTCTGACGGGAGAGATAACCTGTGTCGGTATAGCTCCACCTATTATGTATCCTAAATGTGTATCTAGAAGTGTCAAAAAATTTCTTTGTATTCGTATAATTCCTCCTTTTAATAATGAATAATAAATGTCAGCTCCCAATAAAATATCGACATGTGTTGGCGTGCAAAAATCAGGGTCAGCTAATTGAATGTTAGGAGGTATAGGTATTTTATCTGGTTGTAATGTAAATTGTGGCAGTTTTGTTGTGATGTGTTTCACAACTGTACAATTTATTGTAAATTTGTAATCTGTATTAATATGTGAATAAACGTCAACTTTGTTTAAAATTTTATTTGAAGTAGTAGCAATACCTTCAATACCGTTAATGGTAATGTGAGCAGGTTGCGTTTTAAACTTCAGCTTTTCCACTAAAGCTTCAGTCATAAGTGAAGTAGTGGAACACGGATCAAATACAGCCTTCACTGTAACCGGATTATGTTCAATGGTGTATAATGTTACTTGCGCCGTGGCTAAAAGTGATTTTCCGCTATTTGTTAGTGTCGTTAGAACGTGTTCAGTCTGGTTTGAAATGTCTTGTACTGGGATTTGTTGACTTTGAGATGTCTGCATCAGTGTATTTTGTGAGTGTGCCTCAGGTACAGACCGTGTGTATCTAGAATTGTTACCATTCGAATGATTTTGATTTAAAGAACTAGATGAATGTTGACTGTTGTGTCTAGAATTTATCTGTGAGTGTTGTATATTACCATGAGGTCTGTTATGATACGATTGAACATGTGACCTATTTGGTGAGTAATGGTTATTCGTGGGTATAAATGTGCTCTGATTTGTGGTATTTGTTTCAAAATTTCCATTATTTTCTGTGTTACGTACTGGCGAATTAGTGTTTCTAGTGTTATGTAAACTAGTATGGTGTTTTTTGTTACATGTAGCACATCCCGATGAGCGACACTCATAAAGCTTGTGATTCGTACCTAAGCAGTTAAAGCAAAGAGAATTCTTTTTTATGAACGCTTGTTTTCCTACCAGTGATAAGTTAAGATATTTTTCACAACGTGAAATTTTGTGACCAGGAGTGTTGCAGAATGTACATTTAATTAATTGAGGAGAGTTTGAGCTCGAATTTTGAGCCATATGTACGTGATGTACAATTCCTTTGGGTTGTGGGGGTGATTTTCGTTCAGGGGTGGAATCAGGGATTTTTCTTTCT
This sequence comes from Barypeithes pellucidus, assembly GCA_963991005.1. NCBI lineage: Eukaryota > Metazoa > Arthropoda > Insecta > Coleoptera > Curculionidae > Barypeithes > Barypeithes pellucidus. The sequence continues at coordinate 36,540,795 of OZ022556.1, forward strand.
AGAATTTTACACCTATCCTCTAAAAACTTTGTAAATTTGTCAAGAGTTGGAAGTGTTGCTGTGTCGCAACCAAATTCGTAGGCTCGTTTCGTGCCACTGTCTAATTTTTGAGCGAATATATACACTAAAAATAAATCCAAGTTAAACGCTTGTAAATTTTTTAGAGATTCTATGTTTTGTTTAATATGAGTAATAAAGTTCCTCAAATTTATGTTTTTACCTAGTGAAGGTGACTCCAATATATTTTTAATATGCGCGTATATTATTGCAAGTTGATCGTCATATCGATTTTTTAATGTGTCCAAGGCTATTTGAAAATTAGCGTCTTCGATTTCTAAAGTGTTGATTAAATTTAAGGGTTCGTTCCTTAGGTAGGATTTGAGATATGTAAGCTTCTCAGCACCTGATAAGTCTGGGTTTTGAATAACCGCCTTGTCAAATAGTTGGAAGAAATTTTTCCAATGCATAATTTCACCTGTAAATTGTGCAATTTGTAAGTCCGGTAACTTAACAAACGATTTTGCTGGGTATTGTACATTTGTCGGAGGCGCCAGAGAAAGATTTTGCTGTGGACGCGCGGAAAGTTGCAATCGTGTGATTGTATTTTGAATTGCGCTAATCAAGTGGAAATATCTATTCTCAGTAGACTCTCTGTCAGTTTCTTCGGTCTCATCTTCAATTTCTATTATGTCTTGAATAGCCGTATAATTGTCAAACGCCTTCTTTAAAAAGTCCTTGCGAAAAATGAATTCGGTTTCATCTAAAATCGCGTCTTTATTGGTATCGTACCATTTTTCAAGCCGTGTGATAGCAGCTTTAGCTCTGCCGCGCAGTTGTTTTTGATTTTCCATATTGAAAATGAGACTAAGAAATTGTTTTCAAAAAACTAAATTAACAAATACAAGTACAATACAACTAAAACTTATTTCAAGTTGTCTAAACTTAAAGTCTATAGCTCCTGTGCGGTATCTCAATTAAAAATGTTTATAAAAATTGCAGATATATACTATTCGAATGCTGTGCGATTCTATACCCCTTTTTTTTTTATTTTATACCTGTATGGTATTTTGTAACACTACTGAGTTTTTGTTTTTAAACACCAAGTATAAAAACTGACTTATAGACACATAAGAATACTTGCTTTTTTGCGTGTTAAGACGTGCTGTGATCCAAATCACTCCAATTCTTACTGTTTATCCAATCCATTTGTCGCTGGTTCTTGTCTATTCGGCTCGTAAGGCCCATTTTTATGTTGGGAATTCATAAATTTGCTTCGAAGGACCACCGCCATTACTTTCGGCTGGATGTTGTAGATTTCACCATTGTTGTTATTTGGGACAACACAGTAAAACGCCGGGTGACATTGGCTCTTTGGGAGCAGTCTTTATTTCGTACAAAATGTGGAATCCACGCACTACTAATTGATACTATATAAAGAAACAGTAACTGTACAATATTCACCTATTTACTCGTCGTGGAATAGATATTCCGCCTTGTTTGCTGAAATTATCTACCTCCCGTTCTCTGTCTCAGCGTTTTTTTCGCCCGACTTCGTACACCTGCTGTCGCGAAGTGACACTATATTTTATTTGACAGGGCGGCCATTAAGGTATAATAGTCCAGCTAATTGAGGTTTGGGATGTAAAAAACATAGTCCAGACAATTTAGATATTGTGACAAGGATTTGGAACACATAACCTGGCTTTTTCTGGGCGTAGCCGAAGAAAATATCTTTATTGTCTCAGCAAAGTATCTTTTCAATCGGTAAGTGGCTTGGTAAGCATAAGAACATTCATTTGCTGTAACTGCAAGAAAATATTTATAAATCGACTCTACTACTACAGCAATGATATACCCGGCCAAATTAAATTTACTCTCACATCTATTTTTTTTATTCTCCCCTTTGCTATCGTAGTCAAAATTCTTATAACGGTAGTAAAAAATCGTCTCTCAGTGCGCTTAGTTAAAACGTATTGTTCTTACAAGCCCCGTATCTTCAATACTTATTATTATAAAAGTATCTAAAAGTAATTTTTCTGGAGTGGCTAACACCGAAAAACTAATAAGATGCCGAATTGTTTGTTCTGTTCAAATATAGAACATAAATTTACGTTATGCCACAAGCATCGAAAAGACAAATTAGCCTGTCTCTAATGCCAAAAATATTTTCTTTATTCTTACTTTACGACTTGAAGAATTGGAGCGGGCGTTTAGTAAACATGAAAAAAGTACTTGCCGTGACATATTTATTATTTATTTAGACGCGGAAACAAATTACATAGAGGGTTTACTTCTTGATGACATTTTTTATTTATGAAAAAATAGGTGCAAGCTGAGTAATAATGAGTATAATTAACTATTGTGTTTTTTTTTTCATTATTGCTTTTCCTGCTTATTAACAATATTAAGAGCATGTTTGACCGCAAACACAGAACACAAATAGAATAGACTGATCTTAACAAGATGATGGGCAATATTAGGATTCGTATCATTAATTACTAATTATTGCAACACAGAATTATAAACGCATTTGTTCAGTTTTGGACAACAAGACGTCCTTGGCCAATGTTAACACTTCTTTTTAAAACTGTTTACAGATAAAATCTTCAATTTTAAGTTACGTACTCTTTTACCTTCGATCTTATATGTTAAAATAATCCGTTTTATAATTAAATTACATAAAAAAATAAAACTCAAAAGTATGGTTTTGCAACAGAACCAATAGTAGATAATAACACACAAATTTGAAATCACATCAATCAGCATTTCTTATTATGAATTATTTCACAACAGAAAAAAAATAGCGGGTAAAGCTACAACTAATAAAACGTTTAAAATTCGTATACATCAAGCACGTGGAACCCTCGGCGACGTCGTTTCAACACCGAGCATCGGAACATATATAGCAAGGATACTGAAGGTGGAACAATACTACGCGCGCGGCGGCTATCCAAACCAGGGTGAGACACGCGGTGTGATGTGTGGCATCACTGTAGTTTACTCAAGTTATCTACATACAGTTGCTAACTGAAAACAGATGGAGAGGCGCGACAGCAGGTAGGCAAGAAGGTCTATAATTTAGCATTTAGATATTTGATTTAAAAAAAAAAGTATGTAGACTTCCCCTAGGACACCCAAGGAGTCCCCATTAAAATATAATCATCATCTTATTTTATATTAATATGAATTCTGTACATAAAAAAATTTGTCACTTACACCATCAAAAATGTTGTTTCTTTCTAATTTATTTATACGCTTTTTTGATTCCTAATAAATAGTTCTGAAGATGGTTTAGTACAATAAACCGAAACGTAAACCTAATAGTTGAATTTCATTTCAAAGTGACCGAAACTACCTAAAAAATAAATTTCAATATTTTCTAGTAAATTTAATTCATGGCCTTTTTATTCTGTGTAAGATTTGTAGGTTACTTATATCTTGAAATATGTGGTCTGTATCTAGAAAGTTATTCGTAAAATTAGATGATCTTTTACTGAGTCTAAATCATGCATTATTTTCTTTAAATCATGTTTCAAAATTTCGACCATTTCATCCTATATAGCAGCTATTGCATTGATTACATTTTTACTTATAAACCGATTTTATTATATTTTTCATGCTTTGAAAGTCGTGAAAAATATAAAACATCCGGAATTTATAAGTAAAAATATAATGAATGCAATTAGCAGTTATTGCAGCTATATAGGATGAACGGGACGAAATTTTGAAATGCGATTTAAAAAACATAATACATGCTTTAGACTTAATAAAAGATCATCTAATTTTGAGAATCACTTTCTACATACAAACCACATATTTCCATACATAAATAACCTACAAATCTTAAACACTGGATAAAAAGGCAATAAATTAAATTTAGTAGAAAATATTGAAATTTATAAACATAAAAAAGACAGTAATATTAACCTTTTAAGCACAAAATTAGATTAATTAAATTAATGAATGAATATCGATCAGTTTGTCCCTAATTTAAGTTATTATTAAACTATTGTGTCGGGCGTTATTTTATTATACCAAGTTAATAGTTTTTTATCACTCTGCAGATCTTGCATTATACAGGGTGTCCCATAACTAATGGTACACAGGAAAACTGCAGAGTCATTGGGTAAAAATACTGCGATTTGGCCATACTTAGTTTGGTTCAATAGCTGGTAATAACCGAGATACAGGGTGTCCAAGTAATAATTTAATTTTCAATTTTCCTAAATAACTTATTTCTGAATCAATATTTTTGCACAAAAGTTTGTGACTAGGGTTTTTTTGGGGAAAGGAATTTGAATTTGTTAATAATTTTGACGTATATTGTAGGGGGCGCTCTCTGTGGTACTCTGGATACATAAAAAGAAGTGTGACTTTCTTGGGTTTGTTCGGGTTTGTTCTTAGTATAATTATGTTTTTATTAAAAATATCACTTTTTCCGTCATTTCTAAGCAATAAAGGTATACTTTGTAAATGTCGCTCCGACTAACCGTTTTCGAGATTTTTGCATTTAAAATGCTCAGAATTCAAGTTCTACATAAATAAATAAAAAACTATCAATAATTATAATAGAAATGGTCTGTTTTTGTCAATAATTGTTCAAAGTGATTGCCGTTAACTTCAATGCATTTTGCTACACGCTTATTGATGGATCGCCTGATTTTAAATAACAACCGTTTCGTCTTGACCGCCGAATCTTGAATTCTTTGCCACAGTTGCTCCCGACTATTTATCGTCTCGTTATAAACAAGTAATTTCATGTATCCCTATACACAAAATTCAAGGCGATTGAAATCGGGACTTCGGACAGGCCAAGGCAATTGGCTTCCACGACCAATCCATCGATTAGAAAATTCGATATTTAAGTAGTCTCTGACAAGCCTGGAATAATGTGCTTCTCATGCAAGATGGTGCTTGCATGAAAAACATATTTCTTCTTAGCTCTAATGGTACATTAGCAGTCAGTCATCTGATTTTGCAAAAAATTAAGATAGAGTTGTCAGTTTAAATTGGATGGTAGCTCGAACGAACCCAACATGGAGTTGTCAATGAGGCCACACCAAACCTTTATTTTAAACTCGTACTGAAAATGCCGTTCGGTTACTAAGTAAGGATTTTCTAAATCCCACACATATTTATTTCTAAAATTAAAAATACCCCTTCTTGTGAAAGTCGCTTCATCGGTGAGCAAAACCCTATTCAAAAACATTGGGTTGGCGTTTTGCCGGATACGACAGAAATAGGAAAATTCCAATCTAGCTGGACGATCAATAGCCAGCAAATTCTGAACAGGCGCAAAGTGTATGGCTAAAACCCTTCTTGGTTAAAAATTCTAGAAATAGTGGATTTACTTGCTGGAGCTGCTGCAGCCATACGTCTTGTGCTAATTTCCAGGTTTTCAGCCAGACGAAACTAGTATTTCTTCTTCCTGATCGGGAGTAATAATCTTCGGACGTCCTCCACTATTACGTTTTGGACGCAAGGATCCTGTTTCACCCAGTCTGTCGTATAGGCTTCTAAAAATTTTCAAATCTGGCTGCCTTCTTTCTATTTGGATACATTTCCAAATACCGCCGATATCCCCCGCGACCGTTAAAATTTTCTTGTGTGTATAAACATACCATGTCTCGCATTTCTCCGTTAGAAAACAAGTTATACCCCGCATTTTTAGTTTAATTTTTGATAACAGTATCTTCAAAAACTCCTTAAAAACACCCACAATGCTGACAAATAAACATAAACTTTGACAGAAATGAGGTTCCAAATTGCTTTTATTGTATTTGTTTTTACCAAAGCCTACTGTGACAAATTTCACATTTACAAATCAAAATTTAAACGGGCGCATTAGAAATTGTAATTGATAATATCTCGAAAACGGTTAGTCGGAGCGACAAGTATTCCTTTATTGCTGAAAAATGACCGAAAAACTGATATTTTTATTAAAAACAGAATTATACTAAGGCCCAAGAAAGTTACACAAGTTTTATGTATCCAGAGTACCGCAGAGAGCGCCCCCTATAATCTATATCAAAATTATTAACAAATTCAAATTCCTTTCCCCAGAGAAACCCTGGTCACAAACTTTTCTGCAAAAATATTGATTCAGAAATTAGATATTTAGGAAAATTGAAAATTAAATTTTTACTTGGACACCCTGTATCTCGGTTATTACCAGCTATTGAACTAAACTAAGTATGGCCAAATCGCAGTATTTTTACCCAAGGAATCAGCAGTTTTCCTGTGTACCATTAGTTATGGGACACCCTGTATACACGTGTTTGAATTCACTCTCATGTGAGCATCTTGAAGATATAGTTGTACTAGGAAACGGCCGGAACGCCAAAACCTTTTAATATAGTGACAAATAACAAAGTAAATTTTTTTTTATATAGTATTTAAAATGTATTGTCAGAAAGTAACGGACGAGTCAATCGATTGTTTTTCTAATTTGTGTTTAACGGCTATCGTATAGGGTTGCCAGACATTCGGCTTTAACCGGACATGTCCTCTTTTTTATGGATTTGCTAACTCCGACCGGCTATCGGTTTGCGTCCGGCTTTTCTAGCAAGTGAGCCAACCGGGCAACCATAAAAATTTACCATTACCTACCACTCGAAGTCGCTCGTTATTTAAAATTTTTTTATGGTAGTACCAGGAAAAGTTCCTATACCTAGTCGTGATTAGTATAGTAGATTTTTATTTCCTGGGGAAATAAATGTGTTATTTTCATTGGTTTTTATCGTTTTATTAATAATCAGTGTTTATTTTTGCGTTTTATTTGGTTAACACTGATTGATCTTCGTAAAAATTAAACATACAAGAATTGTATTCTTAGTTTATATACAGGAGGGTGTCCAATAACTTATGGGCCATAGTGTAACTGGAGATACTAAATAACAAACTAGAATACATAAACGTAAGCATTATATTTCCTTCGAGATAGTCGAGTGTTGCGGCGCCGCCCGACAGAATAGGAAGCAATGAATTGTTTGTATCTGTTTGGATGTTATTCTTTATTTCGTCTCAATATTTCCTATCGGTCGTTCTCCGCAAATAATAATTAGTTTGCGGCGCGCTAAAATTTTACTATTAACTGTTCATTCCGTATGCCACTGACGTCATCAACTGTGAAGAGGTGTCGTTTTTCTATAACATACCATCAATTGTCTCGCAAATATGGATAAATATTTGATGAAAACCGAGACGAAATAATTATTAAAAGTCAATTTTAAAACGTTCAAAATGTTATTCAACCACCTAACATTATCCAAGCCTCTCTGAAAACTAGGAAAGCATATTTTCCAAATGTTGATGATCATGTAAAATTTTGCTTCTTAACCCCTAATTCTAAAGGGGTTTCCAATAAGAACGATTTGATTTTGAAACGATATGGTAATCATGGTAATAAAGTTATACCTGTCAATATTTGTCATTTATATTAGGTATAATCTAAGAATTTATTATAACTAAATATGCACTGCAAGAACGTTTGGTTATTATAGAAAAATTTTACGAAAATAGGCGTTCTTTTGTGACCATTTATCGCTCACTTCGCGAAAACTTTGGTCCAAATAATCGCCCTTCTTTGCTTGCCATTCGTCGCAGTGTTGATAAATTTGAAAATAATTGTACTCTTCACGAGGTAAAAACACCAGCAAGAGGTAGAAATGCTAGAACTGTTAAAAATGTTGCTGCTGTAAGAGAAAGTGTAGCAGTGGATCCAAATTTGCCAATTCCTCGTCATGCTCAATAGTTAGGACCACAACTTGGCGAATTTTGCAAAAATGTTTGAAATTACCCTTTATAAAATTGTTTTGACTCAAGAACTTAAGCCACTGGGCCATCGTACGCGCCGAGAATTTGCTGCTTGGAGTTTAGAACAACTTGAAAGAGATCCTAATTTTGCAAGAAAAATTATCTTTTCAGATGAAGTTCATTTTTGGTTTAGTGTATATGTCAACAAGCAAAATTGCCGTTTTTGGTGCGAAAACAATCCACAACATATTCACAAGAAACCCTTGCATCTGCTAAAAGTAACTGTAAGGTGTGTTTTATCGTATAGTGACATCATCGAACCATTTTTTTTCCAAAATGAGGTAGGAGATTCAGTTACAGTGAATGGTAAACGATACCGACAGATGTTTGCATGGTGAGAAATTTTTTGTGGCCAAATTTAGATGTACTTGATTTTGATGATATGTGGTTCACGCAGAACGATGCCACATGTCACGCTGCTCATGAAACTATGGACGTATTGCAAGAAAAGTTTGATGAAAGGATAATATCAAGGAATGCAACTGTTCACTGGCCCCCAAGAAGCTGTGATTTAACTCCGTTAGATTACTTCTTGTGGAGCTATTTGAAATCTAAGATCTATGCAAACAGACCACAAACACTTGACACATTAACATAGAACATTGAACTCTGCATTCGTCAGATCACGCCCAATTTATTGTACAAACAAACAAAAATTGGGTTCGTCGAATTGCCTCGTGTAGACGAACTCGAGGTGGACATTTAAACGATGTATTATTTAAAACATAAATGTTATCAACTGTATTTTAGTATAATATAAAAAGTTTGGTTGTCTCTGAAATAATTTTAATTTTATTTCATTTTAAAATCATGTCGTTCTTATTGGAAAACCCTTTACTAACATTTGCCTCGAAATGGAATTATACCAAATTTAATTACTGGATACCATGACCGATATAACGATGAAATATTGCGGAATTGCATTAGGTTTCAGCAATATCGAGCGCCACCGAATTTTGTTATACATATCCGAAACTATTTGGATGAATCGTTTCTACTAACGTAGATAGGAAGGCGAGGAGGCATTGAATGGCCTCCTAGATCTCCATATGTAACACCATATTTAAAAAAATTAAAAGCAACGTTACCCCTTGATAGTTGATGACGTCACTGACACATGGAGTGCACAGTCAAATAGTAAAATTTTAGTTCTATCGATTGTCGAATGAATTAATGAGTAATTTATCACATATTGTTTACCCGTACAATTGGACCTATCAGGACCGAAACTGTTTTCTATCAGTTAAAAAAACTTAAATTGGTTCATCATCAACGAAGTAACAGCTTATTACTTTTGACGTCCAATTTTGAATATTCGATCATGAATTGGGGTAGTGTATTATTCTTAAATAATATTTTATTTCCTCTTCGTAAATAAAGCTACGCTTGAACAAATAAAATATAAAACATTTCGTTTGAAATACAGACACTGTGATATATTGTTGATAAATTGATATTCCAAAAAAAAATGAGAAAGAGAAGATGATGAAAAGAAAACTTTTTCCTCTTTGACATGATATAAAGTTTTTTTTAAAGAAAGATTCTCCTCGAACTGGATTGTTATTTAAAAAGAACGTTTGTAAAGCTTACACTAAAATCCGCTTTATATTATTTTAAAATAACAAAAGGTTTTCTGAAACAATGAAGGAAAATTATTTTGCGCTTGATGGGCAGAATAAATCATACCGGGGAAAGAGGAGAATTTAAAATAGCTCCTATAATACTTACTTATTATAATATTATCATTTTTTAGGTTTGCCATTTTAATAGGAAAGTTATAACTAAAGGGTAAAAAGATGCAGGAGGAAAGTTTAAAAAATGTGCAATTTAATGCATCTTAACTTTGAAACTTAACTTTTGAAACTACATTACTTACTGTATATCTGGCTAAATTTAACGCTAAGAAAACCCAAGCAGCAGTTTCTTCTAAAAATGTTAACCAGATAAGTCATGGCAGAACACGAAATTTCACTGTCTTCATCTATTGATTTGCTGGAAGGAAACATGTCTTGTTGTGGCAATCGTCAAGATAGTGTCGCAGAAACTTGGTGTACTCCTCCGAACCAAAAAGTTGTACACAGATCAACAACTTTTGATACTATAGAAACCGAAGATTCGACCATTACTAGAGTACTGCTCTCATGTCTGGAGCTTTGAATCCAAACATACTCTACGGCTACTTGATTCCATCGAAAGGAGGGAAATTCGTCTGATTGGAGACCATGACAAAGAGCCTCGACAGCCTACAACATCGAAGACAGGTTGGTGATTTGAATCTCTTTTACAGATATTTCCATGGAAAATGATCGGCTGACATTGCCCTCTTTATTCCGCCCGGAACGACGAATAGTAGAAATATGCGATGAACAACTACAACAACCCATCCATGTGTTGTTCAGCTTAGTATTCCTAGAACTTCATTATTTAAGAATTCTTTCATCTGGAGGACTGCATCCTTATGGAGTGACGTTCCCGAGGTTGTCTTTCCCAACGAATATAAACTCCAACGATTCAAAACCAACCTGAATTGCTTTATTTTCACACGCACTATTCCCAGAATGCTTTAAAGAATTTTTCCTATAATGCTTACATTTGACCATAAAAAAAATAGTTCCTTACTGATTTCTGTTGCTAAATATTACATTAAAGTATTTTGCGTTATTAATAATCGAATAAATAACATATTGCAGCTTTACAACAGATTAGTGGAGGAATAAGAAAAATAGTCTAATTTTGGTTATAATATTTAATTTGGAAAGAGCAACAAAAACGATACGATACATAACTTTAAGTCAACATAGTAACAATTTAGTACTTAATATTTCCTCCTTTAGCTCTAACGATAATCTCAATCCTCCTAGGCATAATGCGCAAAAGATTTTTGGTGGGTTCTTATGGAATTCGATTCCATTCTTCCTGTGAAGCAATCTTCAATCCTGCAATTGTGTTAGGAGCTGGATTTTGTGTTAGTGTATTCCTTTTCAGGAGTTCCCATATATGTTTTGAATCAGGATTGTATGGCAGTCACTCTAGCTTCGCAATCCCGACATCCTCAAAGTACTGGACTATTGGCCTTGCGGCACGGGCATGGGCATTTTCATGCATTAGTACAAAGATATCTTACCCAATAAAGCCGGCATCTGGTAAAACATGCTCTACGAGGATGTTGCTTATGTATCAGTCAATATGCCTCAATAAGCTCCGTGTGACTCTCCTAACTAATGCCAGCCCATAACGGATCCACCACCAAAGCTTAGATTATGTGTAAGATTACATCCTGCGAGACGTACCACCAACCTTGTGTGTACTGGACTACGTCCATCAGGCGTCCATAATTCCATTTTTGTTTCGTCTGTAAAAAAGAACTTTTTCACATTAATGTTCGTTGCAGTTAGCATGTACGGTTGCGAATTGTATTCTTTGGATTTTGTGGCGTGGTAGAAGCCGAGTAACTATAGAAGGACTATATCAACCTCCATAAGACTCATTACTGTTTTGATGGAAGCATTGACTTGACTTGCATTTATCAATTTGATTTTTCAGATGCGGAGCTGTAAGTTCACGATTTCCCAAAGATTGAATTCTCAAATATTGGTCATCTCTTGACGTTATACATCTTTTACGTTCTTGGCCAGGTCAGTTTGCCTTTTGTATTCTGCAATTTCATTGTGTCGTTTTACCGTACGAAAAACAGTCGATTGATGGATATTCAATGTTCGTGCAATATCTTTTTGTCTATACCCCTCATTGGCCAAACAAACAATTGTAACAGAAACTTGTAACAGAACACTTAGATGTGGCATGTGTCTTTGGAAATATTATTTTGATAGCGCCAAATAAAGAGGAGACATTGTTTTAGTCGTCAAAGTACACTATTCTGTGTTTTTGATTCTTCGATGCTTCATTTATAATTTAATATTATCGCTTATACAGTTTAAAGCCCACGTCTACAGATCTCATCTGCAATAAATTGCAAAATACGTAAAGCACTTCACTTTGACAGATTTAGCAACAGAAATCACAAAAGTGTTGAAGAAAAAAATAATGGCTTAAAATAAAATTTTTAGTTAGGATTTAGTTTATTACTTACTTGTCAACAAAACTGTAAATTAGTGGGTACATCTTTAGGTCTAAAACCTGTCAATATCTCAAATCGTAAATAAATAAATAACTAAATAAAGAATGGTAGCTGAAGTCTCAAAATGGTAGATCTGCCGTGCAATACAAGAACCTAGTACGCCTACTTACTATAAAATAGAGTAGTAAGATTTTAATATTTATTTAACTGTTTATTTGTTAATAAAAATCAATCATCTTTTGGAAAACGAAACTATGTAACAAGAGCTTACTGCGTATAAAATATTAGAACAATAAATTAAATATTAAAGAAGTTGTGCAATTTTTAAATGGAATGTCTTAAGGCCGTATTACAGTCGGGAATTTTTATGGCGCCAGCAATGGCAATTATAATTCAAGGATTCAGGCGCAGTACACCGTTCTCCGTACTACAGTCAGAAATTCTACTCTTCTGACAATTAAAATGACACGGATTCATGCGCAGTACACTGTTCCCGATCAGCTGTCTCTCATTACCAGAAATGGGGCAGGCGCCATTTTAATTGCCCTTGCCGGCGCAATGGGTAGACATGGATTATTCTGTTATTTTTAACTGTTTATTATTTGTCCGAACCAGGTATGAACAGGTAATGGCCATTTAAACCCACTGGTACTTAAATTAGCAGTTTACATTCTTTATTAAACTTATGGACTGCTAATTCAGCAACTTTTTGCACCTCCTATTTGTAAATAGCAGTAGCTGCTTTAACTGGTAATCAAAACGAATATGTTTGCACATCTCTAATTCTGGGGATATTTTAGGGATTTCGACAGTACCCACTGCTGTTCTGACCGTTGACAATGCTCCAGCTGATCGAAAACGGTTTACTGCGCATGAATACGTGCCATTATAATTGCCGGCGCAAGAGAAAAAATTGCCTAGTCTAATACGGCCTTTAAAATTTACTTTTACGACTTACTAGGTTCTTTTATTGCACGGCAGACAGGTCTACCGTCAAAACGATAAACTTGACAAGACTGACTATAACAATAATAGATGTAAGGAAAATATTGGTATTCAATTTGATTAACATTTATATTTTTCATGCAGAATTATTACTGGTTGTAGAGGGCAAAAATATTTTCCAGATGCCAGGAAAATCGCTATGTGGAAACTTCTCATTAAAAATAATAACCAATAAAATAGTGAATACCATTGCGAAAAAATACATTTCCTTTCCTTATGGACCGTATTAATTTATATAGATTTTTACAAACTTCAAAGGTCCTCACTACTTTATTAGGTTAAAGTTTTTTTGTCGATGAAAAATCATATAGATAACAGGTCAGCACAGTAAATTATCTTCCAGCGATTCCTCAATTGCTAACGTCTGAAGCAGAAATTTAAAATGGAGTTTTATAGCTAGACGAAATTGTCGGAGAAAAGTTTTGAAAGCTCATTTCCTATCAAAATAAAAGTTTCCAAAGTATATAATATTTATGTTGGAAATCATCGTCATCACTCATAAGTGTCAGAAGAACGAGATTAAAAATTAAACTTTTAAAATTATATTTTAAAAAACAGCATAGTTTTATAACTAGAGATAGTCTCGATTTTATTCTTTGTGCTCAGTAAAATATATCCGTAATAATATACAGGGTCATTCACAGTGAGTGACCTATTAATAGGTCTCGGGAAGTACAAAATATATTTGTTTCAAATATTGGTACTCGCTATAAATGCTGATCTGTTTAATGAAGATATTTTAACGTATCTATCATTTCCCCTTATACCGGAAGTGTGTCAGAACTGAAACACATATTATTATATTTTTGGATTCTACGCAAGATTCTATACTGATTTCGTATATCATGCTACAGGTATACCTAAGTCTAAGTGTGTTCGGCATATTTAAGGTTTATGTATAAAATGACGATGCGAACCTTAAAATAATTACCAATTTTTCCTATAAGGAATTATTATTTAATTTGGCTTGAATTCCTTGTTAAAAAGCCTACCTATTTGCATGAAAAACCTGGTTTAGTAGATGTTTAATAATATTTTGGTAACTATTAATACAGAGTGTTAACAAGATTAAATATTAAATTGAAAAAACTGTAAAAAAAATTAACATTTTCAAATGGAAACCAATAAGTTTTATAATTATTTTCTACTTAGCATTAAAAATAAGGGTAAATTTGAATAAGGTTGTATATTCATAAAATTTATAGTTTTCAAAATATTCCCAATTTTACATTTTTATATAGAGAATCTTGCTGTAGATTTACAAATAAATTGGTAAATGACATGTTCATATATTTTTTTAGCATTTCACTATCTTTAAACGCCGTCATATACAACTAAGAGCTACTTAACTTAAAATCCCGAGCAAAATCGCCATATAACACGCCTGGTGAGCTAACATTGCATCGGTTTAGGCGGCGTGAAGTTTGCTCCTCGAGTTATCGTTTACTCATTGAGTTGACGATTCGTCACTGTGTCGATGATTCCGGCTACCAGGTTGGTACCCCAAGAATACCATGATGGAAGCTCCCGGCCCAAAATACTCCGGAGGTAAACTCGCCCCCTGTCGGATCTCCGGGCGGTTGCAACGCAGAAAATCATCAAGTTTATTTGCTGCGTTTACCGTCCTCGAAGTGATGCCCATTACAGAGCCCTTTTCTCATAACTAGCCGATACAATCGACTTCTTGCAATCCAACCATCCGAACGCGGAGATTGCTATCTTTGGCGACTTTAACGTCCACAATGTCAACTGGCTTAAATAATCAAATGCAGACGATAAGAAAGGTCGTGAGGTCGAATCCTTGGCGATCAGTTCTGGTCTAACTCAACTCGTAGAAGAACCAACGCGACAGACCGAGATGGAGATTTTGTTAGTCTTTTGGATTTTTTCTTGACATCAAACTCAGCCACACAGTCACCATTAGTTCTGATCAACCTACTAAACCTCGCAAGATATGGCATTACACATCGGCCAAGTGGCAAGATCTGAAGGACAAATTTCGCACGTTTCCTTGGATGTTTCTCTCCTGATGATCCATCCATCTGTGGTGGGGAGGTCTCCTACGTTATTCTAACTAACATGGAAGCATTTATCTCCTCCTCCAAGAAAACACCCTCCCAACGGCAAGCACTGTTTTACAAAGGATTGTGAGCTGGCTATCAGATCAAAAAATCTGGCAAAGCAAGGAAGCTCATAACGTGATCTTCTAGCCTATATCACCCATCTTTCTAACGACACAATCGAACATCATGGGGTGTCTCGGGCTGTTGCACTGGATATTTCTAAAGCCTTTGATCGTATTTGGCATGAGGAGTTTCTAAGTAAACTGCGATCCTATGGTCTGTCCAGTCAATTCTGTACATGGGAGTAGTTTTCTTAAGGACCGCTCTCTGCAAGTGGCGATTGACGGATTTCTCTCAAACATCTTCACCATCAATGCCGGTATTTCTCAAGGATCCATATTATGTCCCACCCTTTTCTTACTCTACACTAACGACCTTCTAGTGAAAATTAAAAATCCGATATTTCGCTTTGCTGACGATAGCACACTTGTCTCATCTTTCTCTTTGAATGCAAACATTGGCTGCCAGCGCACATCTTCCCAGACAGCATGAAGTATCACGCCTCAAGGAAGAAATTTTATCTTAAGATGACAGTAACCTAGTCGAATTTAATGCTAAGAAAACCCAGACAGCAGTCTGCTCTAAGAAGGTTGACATTTCAGAACCGGATATAGTCATGGTAGAATACGCAATCCCACTGGCTTCATCTATTAATTTGCTGGGCGTCAATCTGGAAGGAAATATGTCGTGGCATAACCACGTTGTGGCAATTGCCAAGATAGCTTCTCAGCGTACTGTTCCGAACGAAGAAATGGTATACGCCTCAAGAACTTTTTATACTAAAAAAAGCCCAGATTCGACCATCACTAGAGTACTGCTATTATGTTTGGAGCTCTGCACCCAAACATACTCTCGGCTACTGGATTCCATCGAAAGGAGGGCCATTCTCATTTCAGTCAAGGTACCTATAATTTGTAGTTTCACAGGATTTTTGCTGTCAGATTATTTTAATTTGCAGTAATCAGGTTGTCTGCTTTCAAAAGTTCAAAGGAGTATTGAGTTTTCGACTTTTTGTTATAAGACGTACTACCTTTATTTTAACTTGTTGAATCTCTATATGTGTCTTGATGCATTATCCGAGCACCCTGTATAGTGGAAATTTACTAAGAATAATGATTTTTTTATGTTTGTTTCCGTGTTCAAACTTTTTCACATCGTTCATTTAGCACTCTAATAGAAGCGTGTGTAATTTTGGTTAATATATTAGAGGTAGATCATATTTCATATTACCTACCATGTTGCTTTTTTGCTGATAGGAATGGTTGATGGTAAAAATATTAATTCTTGTTTCGCAGGTCTAAAAAAACACGCTCAAATACAGAAGTGAATATGATTTATGGCCAAATCTGATAAACGCGAACGCATAATGTGTCAATTTTAATAAATGGCTTCAGCTGCCTCTTTAACCTTTTAAAAATCGCTGTATATACATTGGCAAGCCGGATGTTTACGAAGGATGTTTTAAGCAAATGATTAGAATTTTATTAAAATATTCTTGAATATTCTTTTTTTTTTTATTTCGCATACTAACTATACTAAAAATTATTTAAGTCATTGTCAGTCAGGTTGGGTCGGATCGGTAGCATGCTACCAATAACACAAGGTAAGATATTTTGTCGTAAAAAAACCGTTGAAAGTGTACAATATGAAATGATGATTAAAATACCCCGAGGACAGCTTCGATATTTCGTCATCCAGGTCGCAGTTTGAATAGCATCAGTAAAATAGGACGAAATGGATAATGGGAACGAGATTTTCTAGTTGGTACTTTTTTCGGTAATAGTTTGCATTTTGGGCCATCAGTGCCTTGCGTGGTTGTCTCCATAACTTCTCAGAAGCGGCCTGCCTCATCAGTGGAAAATTCCGTCTTCACGTTGAAAGTAATTTTATCACTAAATTGTGTTTTTGAACTTACACCGTGGGATTGTTCCTGCATATTTAACTGTGAGCTATTTAGGTTAGCTGAGATCTTTGGCAGGGACAGCAGAACTAGTGGGTATCCTAGTTGTGTTCCATAGGCAATTTCAGCACAGGTCTCTTAACTTTTGTTTGAACGGTATCAGGTCTATACCGGCGGAGGATTTTAAGAACGCTGTGTAGACGAAGTAATATTGTTGATTGGGGATTACTACTTGATCCATACAGGAAGTCGATCCCCCTGGAGCAATATTCCCTAGTCGCTAGCCTCAGTAAATATCGATAGTACTTACTGCATGAAAAGGCCCAGATCTAAGCCATCATTTCAAGAAAAAACAAGATATAAAAAAATTAAATTAGTCATACTAGTTTATTTTCTCAAGTGCATGGAAAATAACGCCCGTTGAAGTGGTGGAAGCTATCGGCAGAGAAACAGAGAACAGTCCTCTGGAGGAAGCCAATAAACCTGGACAATCGAGTAGAACTCATTGGGGACCCAGCAAGAGTAAACAATTAGGGACAACAGGCCTCACCGGCGAGCTACACGAGTCGAACATGCGTGCCAATTATTATCTTATAACCGATGAATGCGCCACAGGCGATCGCGCGGAAATTGACGGCAATTAGCCATTCCAAAGTAGTCTGGCTCGCAAAGTGATGCAAATTTGACGTTAATTAATACGCCACCCCTTTACGCGATCTCATGTAAGATATTTTCGTCTGGTAACTGAAGTGACGCAACTATTATCGTATTTGACCTCACCGTTGTATTATTAAATCATGGGTCGAGAGGCAACTGCAACTCACAGGTCGGAGTAGCGCATGGTATAATGAACAAGGTAAGATGTATAATCCAATTCCAATTTCGCCTGCCGCAAACAGTGACGTCATTGGGAGAGTCATTTTCAAATTTCTTATGGAGTTTTATATTGCTGTTAGCATTTTTACTTCCCTTTTAAAGGTATCAGTGGCGGATCTTGGAGGGGGTTCGAAGGAAAAATATTTTTTTTGTAAAAATTAAATTAAAATGCATATAAAATAATTTTCTGATATTATGTCGAAACTGTATTTCTTGAGATATGCCACTTTGTAGCATCAACGGCGCACCATACCGTATTACTTTTTCTATTAATTCTATAAATTATTTATTAAATTTAGCGATATTTGGACTAGGTCCGAAAATTTTTTTTGTAGTGGGACACTATTTCTGTTTGTTTTGAGATACTTAATATTTTAACTTTTCTTAGTTATTATTAGGATATCGCCCATATCCACACAACAAATTTCCATACCTGTATATGAAATATTATTAAAATTCCTCGTATGTAGTTTACGTAATGATGGCCTGCCATAAACCATTTTTCTGTATGGAAATGATATTGCCGTTCGCGTATTTGAACTTGGCAAGAATTCATATTCATAGTGCATGTTGCATGCATGATGCGCTTTCTGAGCGAAATTTTAAAACGTACTTTTCCCGCGGTATAGAGATTATGGTGCGGAAAAGAATGACCCTTAATAATTTTTAATATTATGTGGTTTTGCACGAAAAAGCTTTTACACTTGGGCTTTTAGGAACTATTATTTCTGTTTCACATTCTGCGTTAATTTTACAACGTGTCGTGGTTATTTTAGTTAGAGCTTGTAAGTAAAGGAAATATTGTTTTTTTGGCCACAGCACAACAGCATGGTAGATGAGCGTAAACTGGAAATTCATACAAATCTAGCGTTGTCGTGCTTTGAAGTTTTAAATGAATTAACAGATACTGATAGGTTGAAAGTTGACGTATTAATATTATTAAAAATTTAATAATCGCTTGTTTAAAGCGATGAAATTCCCTGCATGCCACCATTAATTGTCTTAGAAACTATACTCGACTTCCATTTATCTATACACGTTATTAACTTATTGAGAAACATTCATAGGCTTCTCTTTCTCAGGTCAAGAGTACAATAGCATTATAAATATTTCCGTAATATAAACACGATAAGCCGATTGTCAATTCATGAATCGGAGAGAGACGCACAGATAGTTTTCAGTGATTATCAAAATGTGTACATCAACCCTCCTGTATTACATAAGGTGATGAGGTGGTGACATATTTGTGATAAATATGTCACTTAGGGACGATAATTGAATGTTGCCTTACAGTAGAACTCAGGTAAGGTAACCTAAACGTTATGATAAACCTCAAAGAAACTATATTTTAAATTAATTTGACGGTCAATTTACTTGTTAAGTGGAAGATTATCACGTCATTGAAGATCTATTTCTTTAGATGAGAGTTAAAAATAACTTTAATATAAATAATATACATGGTTTGTTCGGGTTTGTTCGGGTTTGTTCGGGTTTGTTCGGGTTTGTTAGGGACGATAATTGAATGTTGCCTTACAGTAGAACTCAGGTAAGGTAACCTAAACGTTATGATAAACCTCAAAGAAACTATATTTTAAATTAATTTGACGGTCAATTTACTTGTTAAGTGGAAGATTATCACGTCATTGAAGATCTATTTCTTTAGATGAGAGTTAAAAATAACTTTAATATAAATAATATACATGGTTTGTTCGGGCTTGTTCGAAAACAAAAGTAAATACAGGAGCTTCCAAAAATATTTCGAATAATCTGAAATTTTGTTTCTGGGTTTTTATTTTTTCCAGACTTTGTTCGAAGGGATCTCCAAACATAAATTTCACTTTCTCATTGCTACTTATTATTCTCCACAAGATGGGATTATCAGATCTTTCATGCGACGTTTCGTCTTTTGATCACCATCATCAACTTAATTTTTTTTTAATGTGGGCCTCGATCTTTTTGTCTAAATTATGAAAGAAGACTGAAATCTACGTTCAGTGGTATTTTGTTCCTTAAATTGACCGTTTTAAAAACATCCCGAATACTACGTTCCTGTAATTTAATTTTTTTTAATTCGGTATAACAGTCAAATTTTATTTGTATTAATAAAATAAATTACTTGTACTTGCGCTAAGTAGAAATTTGATACAATTATTAGTTTGAAATAAAAAAAAATAGTAGAAATACGCAATAACAATAAGAATTAAAGGCAAAAATAGAACTAATAATTTTAAAATATTCAATTCCCTCGAAACAAAAGTAAATTCCAGGCACGTACGGTAAAGGAATTTTAATGAAGATGCCCAATTTAAGGAACAAAACGTCGGAAAACCGGTTAGTGTTGTATACCACTGAACGTAGATTTCGGTCCTCTTTCATAATTTAAACAAAACATTCCAAGTTCAGTCCCAAAAACGACGTTGAAAAACTCATTAAGGCGCAACTTTCGTGTAATTTGATCATTTTCGTATATGCTATGGTTAACAAGATCCCTCCGGCTTCACGCGTTACAGCATTCTTATACTTATGTAAAAATAAAAAATCTTAGTATCAGATTATATTCTTAATTAACCGACATTTTCTATGGAATGATTTTATAATGGTGACATTCGGGTTGCTAAGACAGTTTGTTACAATATGCATATGCTTGTCACAATAATTTTTAAGCAATTCTAGGATAAATTCTATTAATTAATTGTTGATTTTGCAAAATAAAAATATCTATTTTCTAATTAATCTTATTCCGATCGTGCAAAAAATAGCATACGCATGTAGAATATTAAGGAGTTTGCCGACCTCAGACCAAACCGAACAAACATTGTATTCCATTGGTAAATGTTCCTTATTGTTATCGATACTTAATACATACAAAAAAGGAAATACTTAAATAAATAATAATAATATAATACCCAAATAGAATAAATTTTACGCAAAGGAATATATTTTCAAAGCGAGTATTTAAATATATAAATAGATATTATAATTATAATTTTGAGAAATGAATTCCTTGCTACAGCTTCAGGCCGGTATTCTCCGTAATTTTTTTTAGGCCGACTTAAAAATTAAGACTGCTTAAAGTCTTGATTTCGTATTACCCGTAGCAATAAAGATACTTAAGCTGACTGAACCTTAAGCCAACAATATTTTAAGCATAATTACGGGAATTAGCACCTCCGCACTACGTTTAAGTTTGAAAATATCTGTCCTAAAAGCATCCGTTTTATAAAACTATGATTTTCATTTCTATAATGATATGGAAGAATTTGAAGATGAAATATTTATTGAATACGATGGAGTTATATTAGATATTCTAGATCTTGGATTTCCGAGGAGGATCTATAATCGATTCCATTTGATACTCTTGATGAATTATCATTTTCACAAACCTACTGTTTTGCATGTTCTGCAACAAATTGAGCATAATCTTCAATTTTATAATGGTCTGTCTGTAAGATTTTTTTAAAATACTCACACAGCTCTCTCTCTCTGTATATTCTGGAGAGTCTCCTTTACGTGAGAGGTAGCGTGTATCTGTTTTCGGCCCATGAGGACATGCAGGCCTGCTCAACTTGAAATAGAGGTAACTTAGTACAGTACGTTTCACGAAAATTGGATACGACTTAATGATTTCCTGGGTCGGTCCCATTGTGTCGATAAGAGCTTGGCAATAAACAAGTGAAGTATGAAGGGACGGACTAAGAAAAACAAGTAATAATATGATTATATTAATGTAATCAAATGAAATAACATTTTTTTTTAAATATTACTAGTCATATTTATTTACATTTATAATGATATTCTATAGATAGTTCTGTTTCGCTATCGCTATCCTCATCAAAATTAATTATAATTGGATTAATTATACGATCCAGACTAATATATGAATTTTCTACAGTTATTACGTGATGGACTGAATTTTTCCAACTACCTGGGGGAATATCATTAAAGCATTTTCGTATTAATTCTACAACACTAGAACTTAAAGTCGGAGAAATATTTTTAGACCTAACCAGTGATTTTAACATATGCTCTATGGGGTTAAAAATGCAATAATAGGGTGGGAGCCGTAGCACTGTATGTCCAATTTCTTCTGCTAATGTGTCACAAACATATACTTTTTTATACAAAATGTCTTTAAAACTTCTAAAAGATCACTTTTTTTATAACTTTCTTCAAAATATATATCATTCGCCGCCATGTAGTTCTGAATCTCCAATTTTGTATTATTTGAGCTTGGAGCTTTATGTAATTGGCGACTGTGATAGCTCGCATTGTCCATTACTATCACGCTATTCTGAGGAATGTTTGGTAAAAGACAATTGTTGAACCATTCCTCAAAAACTAACAAATTTTACCACAAAAAGATATTTAAATATAAATTAAGCAACCTAACCTACCTGATGTGCCTATATTTAATTATAATTATTACAATCCGGTCCTTTCCACATAATAATAACAAACGGTCATAAATAATGGGATGGCCCAGGTACTTTTACTGCAGTCATTAAATTATATCCATTTTTCATGAAACAATCTTTACCAACATATCAGAGACTAAGGCGGTGTCATGATGGCCCTGGTTTCTGGGTGGTAAAGTATTTTAATGTGTTGCTGACCGAAATTAAGGAACTACAAATTGACAAATGTAAGGAGGAAGTCAAACAAATTTTAATTGGAAATGTCTTTTATTCAAGTGAGGAATATTTTAGTTATTTCTGTTCGTAGTGTTTAATGTTTTATGGTTTGCTGTTCCTGTAAGTGACGTTATCGTTGCAAGTATTTGAAGTATATATTGCTTTACCTTTCACTTATACTAGTACTTGTTTTACTAATTTTTACTAGTAATTGTTTTAGTACAAGTAAAAGGTAAAACGATATACTATTTAAATATCTGGAATGAAAACGCCACTTACAGAGACAGCAAAGAATAAAACATTACTACGAACAGAAATAACTAAAATATTCCTCGTTTGAATAAAAGACATTTGCAATTAAAATTTTTTTGACCTTCTCATTAAATTTGTCAATTTGTAGTACTTTTATTTTATTTAAGTTCTTAGTTACTTACCTATATTATAATATGCAAAAATTACAATTGTAATCATTTACCAAATAAAGATTGATTTATTTATGCTGAATTATGATTACTTAAACATTCTACTTTAGTTAACTTTACATTTACATTTCTTTTATATGAACTTGGGTTTAGCGTGTACAGCATTGTACAGGGTGTCCTATTTTCGACTCTTTCTGGGAGTATTAGAGTTATTATCAAAGATTGAATATTAAGGTTTTCTCTTTAGTGTGTTCTACTCTTTCACGAAAGGATTCAAGTTTGCCATAGCTCTCTTAGTTTATAATCTACAGAGTGATTTTCAACATCAGTAGTTATAGTTGATTCCTTCACCATCAATTCCGCAGGTCCTACTGCGCATGCGTGTCATCTGTCAAGGTCTTAAGTACCATGGGCACTAACTACATGGACACTAACTACATGGACACTAACTACATAGACACTAACTACATAGGCACTAAATACCATGGGTACTAACTACCATGCTAACTGCCTCTGGCGCTAGCTTCGGGGATTCACGCAAAGTCTGGGGGCCCAAATCCGCGCCTAGCACTTCTTTGTGATACAGTAACGGGGCCCTGGTCCTGGTATCCCCAAATTACTGGTGTGATGACGTCACTATCTCTAGGCTCGGGTACCCCAAATTACCTGATGTCGGTATTCGAGGGGGACCCAAAGTCCAACCATAGAATCGGGTACCCCAATATGTCAAATCCTATATGTTAAATCCTGAAAAAAGTTTACCATCTACAAGGCTCGAACCGCCGACCTCCAACTTGGTATCCGTGAGCTATACCATTGCGCCACAGACGCGATTGAGGGATTTATGCAAATAGTCGTTCTGATGACGCCGTTCTTTGCACGTGTTTAATATGTAGAACTTAAACAACTAATTTTCAAGAAGATATTTATTTCATAAAATTACACATCTGGTTTTTAGTACTAAACTATAAATATTGTTAAAACGCTCCATGGGTGGGTCTGTAGAGTTTTGGGTACTTCTGATCTTATATTCGCTGCCAAATGTCTTCCAAGGAGTTTCTCCAACGGTGGAATCTCTAAAGACAAACTTGATCTTATATCGAAGAAAAGCATCAGAGGATACGTTTGCAGCAAAAACAGGAATCTGTCTATTAAACATCATCTCATAACGCATCTTCACCCATGTATTGTTCGAGGGCTCAATCATTACCGATGCATCCATGACATTTGGAGGCATGTATACATAAAATACATTTTGAACTAGCGTCACCAGGATGATGTAAGACGAACTTAACACGGCCATTGTTGGAGAATAACTGATCTATAATAATTTCTTTGCGGCTCTTATAGAGTCACAGCTATTATAAAGAACAGATATAAATATTATCAGAAAAATAATTAGATAGACATAACCGGGTCTATAACGATCTGGTTTTGATACTACTATCTCATTTGCTTTAAACTGTCTACATTTCCATAATATTTTTGCAAAATCGCAATACTCGGAATACTTGTAGTGATCCGCAAGGGGATCGTCTCCTTTTTTCCATCCGTTAAATTCGCAATGGCAAAAAGCGCATCTTACTATGTCAGAATGTTGGGTGTAATAAAATCCAGCACGCGCCAAATCTTCAGGGCAGACTTTCTTACGCCACCCTGTATATGTAATTAATCTATCTTTAAAATTATACATGATGCCAAGCCCATCATCAGTACAATCTAAACAATCCGTTGAGCCATTTACCATGACGTACCTCGAATTAAAGGATTTCATTTCCATCAACTCGCTCGTCTGTAGGAGGAAGCGCCCGAAAAGCTCCACACCGACTTTAAGCTGATCATATTTTGTAACAACCCCTCCCACCAGCCGAAGGAATTTTTCCCTAAGATGTTCAAGGAACTGAGGCACGTTGGTGGGATCTTGGCTTGACGTAAGTCGGTAGGTGGCAATTCGGCTTCGGAATGACGTTTTGACCAGTTCTATTCCATCCTCCTGCTCCATGCAGCAGTTCTCCCGATGGCGTAGGGTCCTTAGGTGAGCGACCCATCGAGAGCTTGGAACATCTTGTTTACATTCACTGCAATACCGCATGGATGTTGATGGTTCTGAAATATTAAACACTTTTAGAAATTCCGATCTTCTATCCCCAGTTTTATAGTTATTTTTAAAACTTGCATAATAAATAAATACTCACCATCTGACAGAGCGAGTCTTGCCCGTTTGGCAATGTGAGTGGCTTGTCTTTTAGGGGCTCTATGCTTCTCCTTCTGGTGTTTCCCAAGAGCCCACATCGATGCAAAACTACCCCCGCAGACTGGGCATGTTTTCACAGTCTGGCTACAATCTCCATGACGTTTTAAATAATATTTCCTAGCGAAGGACTGCTGACAGTACTCGCAGATAAACATTTTTTCCTAAAACATTGGTTTAAACACTTTACTGTATCATTGTAACAACGTATCCCCCTGTATATATATCATTTAGCACAATAAATACTCCTCTTATTTAAATTATTTCACACTTGTACCACGAGCTCATAATATAAATCAATACGCAATACATAAACCATAACACGTTTAACCTATAAGTCTATTTACCTATTTCACTTTCACTATAGCACCTTATCCGCTTGCACTACTGTATTCAGCTGGTTCTCTAGGTCAACTGTAACTCGCGTCCAACACGGCCGGTATTTATAGGCGGGCCGTAACGCGTCGTTTATACTTCTAGAATTATCTATGTATTGCAATTCTCGGAACATATTGCATCAGCTTTTACCATCGTACCAGGCTTGTCATTGAATATTAATGAGGTATCCATTTGCCGTGAATAGTAATTAGGTATGGCGCCGCGTAGACTATCAGTTAAAATGATGCAATATACTTTAAAATCCATCATTTTGGGTTTTTTGTCGGTTTTGTAAGTATAGGGCCACAATCCTATATTCTTTCTATACCACATATGCTAAGTTACCAAAAAGACCTTTTTCATACAAGTGCCGTTTTTGAAAGGCCCGGGGTGAGCGGTCTGCCGAAGGCACTTTTTCCGGTATCTGCGCACAGGTATCAGCGGAAGTCCAGATAAACTGGAGATCTTCTAGCCTATGTCACCCATATTTGGAACAACGCAATCGAACATCATGGGGAGTCTCGGGTTGTTGCGCTGGACATTTCTAAAGCTTTTGATCGTGTTTGGCATGAGGGGCTTCTAAGTAAACTGCGATCCTATGGTATGCCCAGTCGATTCTGTGCATGGTTGTCTAGCTTTCTTAAGGACCGCTCTCTGCAAGTGGCGATTGACGGATTTCTCTCAGACATCTTCACCATCAATGCCGGTGTTCCTCAAGGGTCCATATTGTCTCCCACTCTCATCTTACTCTACATTAACGACCTTCTAGTGAAAACTAAAAATCCGATATTTAGTTTTGCTGACGATAGCACACTTATCTCATCTTTCTCATTGAATGCGCAAACATCGGCTGCCGACGCACATCTTCGCAGACAGCACGAAGTATCACGCCTCAACAAAGACCTGGAAGAAATTTTGGCTTGGGGTGACAGTAACCAAGTCGAATTTAACGCTAAGAAAACCCAGGCAGCAGTTTTCTCTAAAAAGGTTAACATTACAGAAGCGGAAATAGTCATGGCCGGACACGCAATCCCACTGGCTTCATCTATTAATTTGCTGGGTGTCAATCTGGGAGGAAATATGTCTTGGCATAACCACGTTGTGGCAATCGCCAAGATAGCTTCTCAGAAGCTTGGCGTACTCTTCCGAACCAGAAAGTTGTACACACCTCAACAACTTTTGACACTATACAAAGCCCAGATTCGACCATCACTAGAATACTGCTCTCATGTCTGGAGCTCTGCACCCAAAAATACTCTTCGGCTACTGGATTCCATCGAAAGGAGGGCCATTCATCTGATCGGAGACCACGAGCTGACGAAGAACCTCGACAGCCTAGAACATCGAAGACAGGTTGGGGATTTGACTCTCTTTTACAGATATTTTCATGGAAGCTGCTCGGCTGACCTTGCCCTCTTAATTCCGCCCAGAGCGACGAATAGCAGAAATACACGACGAACCACTGCCGCCCATCCATATGTGGTTAAGCTTAGTACTCCTCGAACTTCACTATTTAAGAACTCTTGCATCTGAAGGACTTCATCCTTGTGGAACGACCTGTCCCGAGGTCGTTTTTCCCAACGAATATAACCTCCAACGATTCAAAACCAACGTGAATCGCTTTTTGCGCACACGCACCACTCCCAGAGTGCCCTAAAGGATTTTTCCTATAGTGCTTGTTGTGTTTGATCATAAAAAAAAAAAAAGTTTTCTCCTATAGTTTCCGAGAAAAACCAATTTTGGCCTATTGCGCACGATGTCAAATGGACCTTATTTGTTTTTTACGGATTTGGGGTTTGTGAGGGGTGCTGACATTACCCCTAATGTTAGTTTTGACAAAAATCAGCCTCTACCCGAGATATAGGATCTATCTTTTTAATGTCTGTTTTCCGACGGGCTATTTTTAATGTTTTGATCGTTTTATACATAGGGCTATGCAGCGGTATAGATTTTGGCCTTGTGGGCCTTCGCGTTAGGGGTTAGTGTTTAGCTGTATTTTTGATATCTATTATTGAATAAACTTTTACAAAAATTCTTGTTGAAATGGTACTGTCTCAATAATTTATTTTCTATACTTTGTAATATGGCCATAATTTATCTTGAATCCAATCATATTGTTGCTAATTAAACTATATTTGGATATACATTTGCAATATGAACTAATTATAAATTAGTTGTTTAAGTTCTACATATTAAACACGTGCAAAGAACGGCGTCATCAGAACGACTATTTGCATAAATCCTTCAATCGCGTGAAATGGTATAGCTCACGGCTACCAAGTGGGAGGTCAGCGGTTCGAGCATGGTAGATGGCAAACTTTTTTCAGGATTTAAAATATTCTATAGGTGTGACTTTGGGGCCCCCTCGAAGACTGTCATCAGGTAATTTGGGGTACCCGAGCCTAGAGGTTGGACTTTGGGGCCCCCTCGAAGATAGTGACGTCATCACACATGTAATTTGGGGATACCAGGACCATGAGGTAGGATTGGGGCCCCGTTACTGTATCACAAAGAAGTGCTAGACGTGGCTTTGGGCCCCCCTGACTTTGCGTGAATCCCCGAAGCTAGCGCCAGAGGCAGTTAGCATGGTAGTTAGTACCCATGGTATTTAGTGCCTATGTAGTTAGTGTCTATGTAGTTAGTGCCTATGAAGTTAGTGCCCATGTAGTTAGTGTCCATGGTAGTTAAGGCCATGACAGATGACATATGACAGATGACACGCATGCGCAGTAGGACCTGCGGAATTGATGGTGAAGGAATCAACTATAACTACTAACATCTTGTTGTTATCTTGTATAGTTGTTTATATTTATATTCGAGAAGAACCCAAAAATATGATGTTTTTAATAATTTACGTTACTTATAACAGCTGGTCATGGTTAATTTATTAGAAACAAATTCAAAATTTTGACAGCTATTATAATATATTAAATTGAATTATACAAAACATGGCAACATATCTTAAGTTTAATAATTATTGTTGAGAATAATTAGAAATATGTCAAGTTTTAACCATTTGCATTTATTTATAATAAATTAACCATAGCTTACTGTTAAGTAAGTAACGTCAATTATTAAAATCGCATTCGTAGGTTATATATATATATATATATTTACACGTTTTAGTAAAATCCACAGCATGCTTTAGTAATATATAGTGTGTAACATGTCAAAATTTTTAATTTTTGTTAATATATCAAAAACGAAAAACTAGCGATGACATGAACGTGAAAATCTCTATCAAGATCAGTGTTTACCTTCTTGATAAGTTAACCCGTAACGGAAATACGAGGGATGTCTTAAAAGCAAAGATTTTCAAAATCACCCCGTAGATTAAAAACTAAGAGGGCAATGAGAAATTTGACACCGGAATCATTTCGTTAAAAATTAGGACACTAGAGTGAAAGCAGCAACATTATATCTTTGATAATAACTGTACCATAACTAATACTAAACAGAAAGTGTCGAAAATGGGACACCCTGTACGTTACGTGTTGATGTAGTGAGAAATTTTGTGATTTTGCAATTTATGTATTCTTCTTTATAATTTGTTTACTTAAGACTTTTAGTGACGTATCAATGAAAATGTTGTTTTTCTCTTGACAAATAAAGATTGAAATTGAAATATTCATTGGTGACATGTTAGGTGAGGGCGTTCCCGAAACGCCATTCTGGATTCATTAGTAGAAAAGCTGCACACAGCAATCAATACAGAATTAAAATTACAAAACTAAATCCTTTCCTTGGCAAAGTTTTAGCCCGAAGGGACTCGACCTGATTACCCCGGTTTACGTATTTAGGCTTTTTCCAAGATTACCCCATTCAAAGAATGGGTAATTAACTTCAAAATAAATTTTGGATGAATAGGGCAACTAATGATCATTCTAACGACCGTTTCAAAAGAAATTTTAAATAGGAACATATTTCTTATCCAACAAGAGATAAGGTTTTAAAAGGGGAAATTGTGTCGCTATTAAATATAAGGGACCTTTCTTATTTTGTAAGCAACTGAGAAGCATTGTCGTTAGTTTTAATTTGCAGTGTTAAAAATTAATCTCTTTCAATTGTTTTCTTGCTTCGTGGGAAACCCATGCTACTTACTTATTGCTGGAATGGTAAAATAATATACTGGGTGTTCGAAAAGACATGTACAATCGCTCGTATGGTGATTTCTTTCCCAAAAATAAGACAAAAGGTGCCTTCAATATGGGTCGCAGATGATTTGTTTGATAGATATTGATCATTTTCAAAATATTTGCAGAACGGCTTTAGAAATTTTAGTGAAATTGGGTTTATGAAGAATACCTAAAATAACAAATATTTTAACGATAACAATATGTGAACAGGTTTATCAGAGACATATGTGCGATCAAGCGCTGTAAAAAACTTTAACAAAAACTAGGTACGCCACTGACTTTTTCACATTTTAATAGCCAATTTGTTAATAAAATTTAAAATCCTAAAAAAATATTTCTTAATATTTATTTGAAATTAGTTCCGTTTACAAGATAAATGCGTTTTTATTAAATTCTATCAAATATCAAGCTTCAAATAAATGATAAATCTAGTATGCTAATATATATATACACCTGTTCAAAGATTTTTATTGCTAAAATATATGCTATTCGTTCGGGTTTGTTGGCTTACTAGTTTTTTACCGTATTTGTTTCTTTAAGCTTCAAATTTAACAGAGGTTGATAAAATTGTATATATAAAGAGATGTTTATATTAAAATTTTTTTTTTTTTGGTTAAACTTTTCATAACCCAAATTTCACTAAAATTTAATAATAATAATAATAAATACTCTTTATTTCAAAATTACATAGAATACATAAAAAGAAATAGTGTCAATAACAAAGGCAATATGAAGGTATAGACAATATCTAATAATTTACAATTTTTTCAAGGTATTCATTTATGCTATATGGTTCTATATCAAGAAGCGCCCTATATAGAATCTTTTTAATTTTTTGAATATTATTTAACAATCGCATATGGGTAGGCAAACTGTTATAGAATCGAATACAATTGTAGTATGCTCCTTTCTCATACATTATTAACCTATGTCGAGGAAAAGTGTAATTTAATGTTCTTGTTGGATAAGCTACCTGTGATTCACTACTCCTAAATATCCCTCTATTCTTACAAAAAAATAACACACATTCTTGCACATAAATAGCGGTGAGTGTGAGAAGCTTGTTTTCTCTAAATTTACCTCTGCAGGTTTGTCTTGGGTTAATATTAAAGAGTGTTCTTATTGCCCTCTTCTGACAGATAAACAGTCTTTCCACCTCACCGCATCCTCCATACATAATGATGCCACATCTTATTTGTGTCTCAAAGTTTGCATGATAAATTATTTTTTTTGTCCCGGTGTCTATATATTTGGATAATACACGAAAGGTATAACATGTCTTATTTAACTTGTTGGAAATATATTCAACGTGTTTTTTCCATGAAAGATTACTGTCCAGTACCATCCCCAAAAACCTAGTATCTTGCTTCAATTTTGTATTAGTGCCATTTAAACTTATAGTTTCTGGTTCTTCTATACTTGACCTCTTGGTCTTGAAAACAATAACGCTTGTTTTGCTATTATTTAGAATTAATTTATTTTTTGTAAACCATTTAGATGCCTCCATCATTAACAATGTAGATCTTTCAATCAAAGCAGGAAAACTACACGCTTTAACCAAGAGGTTAGTGTCATCAGCATATTTGGTAATGACACATTCCTTGTTGATTGAATAAAGATCAGTTATGTCATTTATGTAGATAATAAATAAAAGGGGTCCTATAACACTGCCTTGCGGTATTCCTAACTTTATTTCAGCTTCCTTTGATGAAACTCGTTTAGAGCCTTGACCGATGACAACATTTTGATGTCTATTTGAAAGGTATGATGTGATCCATCCCAAGGCTGCCTCCCTTATACCGTATAATTCTAATTTATGCAGCAAGATATTGAAATCTAAAGTGTCATATGCCTTTGACAGATCAAGAAACAGCCCCAAGGGGATCACACCGTTATCAATGGATTTTAATATTTCCTCAGTAAACTGAAAAATGGCCGTTTGTACCTTTCAAATATGCATGTTGGACCTCATTGAGAATGCCGTGGCTCAGCAGATACTCCATGAGTCGGTCACACATCACTCTTTCTAAGATCTATGAACATTACGGGAGCAAACTAATTGGGCGATAGTTTTCAAGTTTTGACTTATCCCCTTTTTTAAAAACTGGAACTATTTGAGCTGTCTTTAACCTATCCGGGAATATACCATGTCTGAGTGAGTTATTAAAGATAAAGACAATGGGCTCTGTAATAGCTGTAATTATGAACTTTATAAGGGAAGTTTATATTTCATCATTGCCACTACTAAGCTTATTTTTGAGTTTTTTACATATGTCAATGATTTCTTTGGAGTCTACAGGTTGTATGGAGATGGTATCCTGAACACGTTGAATATTTTCCGAGAATGGAACACTTTCTAATTTTTCTAACATGTTGGTTGATATACCAGAGAAGAAGTCATTAAAATTATTTGCCACTTCAGTATTATCTCCTTCAACATAAATGTCATTGGTTGCGGTTTTTCCTATGATTTCGTTTACAATAGTCCATGCACATTTTGTTTTGTTTTGTGATAACCTAAGGCGATTCGCACAGTATGTTTTTTTGCAGTTTAATAAAAGAGCATCGTATTCTTTTTTTTTTGCACTATACATATCCCTATAAACATTATTTACATTCCTATAGACATACAATATATCTAATTGTCTTTTGCACTCTCTTACTTCTGCACTCCTCTGTTTATACCTTGCTTTGTTATAATTTCTTTTGGAAACTTTTCTAATTGGAAAGCATTCATTAAAATCAGCTGAAAATGCGTTTATAAAAACATCCCATTGGTCATTTACCTGCGAAACCTCTAAGCTATATAAGATGTCCCAGTTCCGGGCCAATAATTTAATTTTAAACCTTTCTTTATTGTATTCGCTAAAAGTTCTTTTCTCCACATAGTGATTAATCTGATTATCTAGGCTAAGAACCAATTTTTGCGCGGTATGATCAGAAATATGAGAATGCAAGACTTGGGAAACATATTTGCCATCAAAATTTGTCATTATATTATCGATGCATGTCTGAGAGACAGTTGTTATTCTTGTATGCTCCTTTATTACATGTTTCATGTTGAATGAACTGGCAATTGACAAGAGTTCCTTCATATTTTTGTTAGAAGATAAAAAATCCAGATTAAAATCACCTGCTACAATTATAACACTGCTCTCATCCACGCACGTATAAAACATTTCTTCACATTTGACCAAAAAGTCATTAATATTACCATTTGGTGGTCGGTATAGAGAGACCACTATGACCTTTTTATCTTTCACCATAAACTCGCAACCACAACATTCGAAGACACCTTCCTCACTTATAGAATTTATGTCTTTCCTGTCTTTACACTTAATGCTATTATTTATATAAATTGCACTACCACCATGTCTATTTTCATCTTTCCTGTAGAAACTACTAGCTAACATATACCCTTTAATACCATAGTTCATTAGTTGTGTGATTGTTTTCCAGTGTTCTGTTACACATAGCACATGACAGTTCTGGTTTTCCTGAAGAAAATATTCTAATAGATTTACACTATTGCCTATTGACTGCAGATTTTGATGATAGATGGTTATTTTATTTTTATGTTTTATGTTTAGTTCGCAGATCTCTTCTGTAACATTTTTGTTTACCCTAAAAAAGGCTCTTGTTCCTCATAGTTAATGTACAGTCTAGTTCTTTCTATTTTCCGTTTAAAGGTGGGGCATTCTTGATCTCTTGCTGTAGGACATATCGTCGCCCTATTTGTGAAAGGTTCTAATCCACAGAAAGCAGAATCTGAGAAAACTGCACTTTTAATATTTTTGTTTTGTCTAAATACAGTATTTTGCATATAATAAACATTAAAAAAAACTTTTATAATGTTAAATGTTATTTTATTATTTAAAAACAAACTATAGAACTATTTACGAAAAAACAAAATGAAATATCCATTTTACTAACAAAAAATTGTTGCTTAGAACTATTCACCACAAATAAAATACACATTTTATTAGACTTAGCACTATTTACTACAAAAAAATACTTTTTTTTCGGTCAGGTAACTACATACCATGTAAGTTTAAACAAAATCAAAATAGTGTTTATGTTTGTAAATAATAAACACAGTGTAGTACTTAGTAATTAGGATAAAATAAGACGAAAAAATAGAATCATCAAATAACATATTAAATTAGGAATCAACCTTTTCATCTGAGGAGTCCGAAGGAATTTCGTTAGCAGATCTTAAGCTTTTATAAAACGTGTGATATGTTTCAGGAATGCACTTTGAATCGCAGAGTTTTAATAAGCCATCTAGTTTTCTTTTTTCTATCGGCAATGGGCCTGTATAAAGTGCTGGTATATCATCAGTTAGGGAGCTCTTCATTCTAGTAGCAACCTTTTTAACCAAAATGGATTTAAAATCTAGCTCTAAAAGTCTTTCTTTATAAAAAATCCTAGTGGGGTCCTCTTTTCTATACTGCAACCACTTTATTTTTAGCCAGCTGACTGTTTCACCTGCTTCATTTTTATTGCGATTTTTTATAACTAAGGTAGAAAAATATTTATAGTTTAGAAAATCAGTAAAATTAAGTTCAGTCACTTTATAGAAAGGCTTTTTAGTTTTGGCTGAACGCACAACAGTATACCAACCTTCGGGTGTGTAAATATCAACTTTTGTGCCTCTGGTTTCGATGGCAGAATGAACACTGTCACACTCCATTTCGGAATGGCCAGATTCCATATATTTCTGATTAACAATATCAATTGGTAACATCGAAACTGCTTTTAGCAACATAGCTGCATTAATGATATTGCGATTCTGCCCAGCAGCAGTATCCGAATAAAATGTTACCTCTTTTACAGAGGGTTTTAAGGTTGATATGTGTTTCCACAAGCAAGTAGCAATTTCTGAGGATCCCTTTGCCCCTATTCCTTCATGCCACATATAATTGGTAGCCTCAGAGTTTGATAAATCGTACACCGTGAAGTTATAGGTTTTCAATTTTTGAGTATAGTACAATTTCCCTACATTAAGTGATGGTGTGATAAGTATTTTTTCCATATCCATGGTGTAACATACAAAAGTACTATCTGTTTTGGATCTTTCTTTGTCTGATTTTTTATGATCTCTGGATTCTTGTTTTCTTTTAATATGGTCATTATATTGTTCCTGTAAGCTAAGTTTGCCCTCGTTATCTAAACCTTCAAACTTTGTACAGAAATCGCACTGATCTTTTTTAGGGTGAAAAAATCCGAGATTGAATTCCGTTACAAAAATTTGCCTGTAGTAACTAAATTTTTCTGGCACTACATTGAGCTCTTCACAGTAACTTTTGTAGTCTTCGTAAAGTCTTCTTTCGGATAAACCTTGTGGAAGATATTTTCTTTTTGTCGTGCTTCTGCAGTAATGTGAAGAAACTACAGGAATGGATTTGATATGATCTCTTATTATATTTTTAACCTGCTCAGATTTTTTTTGAGGTGGATTTTTTTTTCCACGCATATCAGGTTGAACTATTCCAGAATCACACTGTTTACTAAGTGCAGTTTTTACTGTTTTACTAGATACGTTAATAGTGGCTAGAAAAAATTTCTGACAAACTTGGTACGTCTGATCTGAAGTTAACCTGTAAACGTAGGTGTTAGCTCGTCTGTCAGTGTTTGCACTATAACAACGCTTTTTTGGAATACAGGAGACTTGCTTTGCAATAAAATTCCATCTCAACTGCTGAGACCTAAGGTTAGTGAAGCTTTCAAAAATCTTACTTCGCTCTTCCCTCGAAAAATGTCTTGAACAGTTATAGTGGCAGTGACATGTAATATTATCCTTTACCTCTTTGGCTGGCTTAAGTTTACCAGTTTGAGTGTAATACTCTTTTCCGTCCAATCTTAAGTTTTTTTGGAAATTACGCTTCCAGGTTGATGGATCCTTTTTTCTTTTCCTAGTAAGTTTTTGATTTGTAGTTGTAGTATTCATAGGTTCGTTATTTTCTTGTTCATTGCCGCTAGATATATCGTCACTGCTGCTGTTAGAAGGACTATAATTAAAATCTGTATTGTCACTTTCACTCTCAGATAAGTTTAAACTTGTTGAGGGCCTTAAATCTGGCCTCTCTGCACTTGTCGAGGGCCTTAAATCTGGCCTATCTGCACTTGTTGAGGGCCTTAAATCTGGCCTCTCTGCACTTGTCGAGGGCCTTAAATCTGGCCTATCTGCACTTGTTGAGGGCCTTAAATCTGGCCTGTCTGCACTTGTTAATGGATTTAAGTCCAATTTACTTATATGCGGTATTGATTTTAAATCAGACTTGCTTGAGGCCCTCTCATTTGTATAATCTGTAAACAAAAAAAATACGTATTTATATTACAAGCCTGAACTTAGCAACGCATTATAAAATTTTGTTTAATGCAATTCAAATAATTTCTTTAGAAAATTTACTTGACACTTCAAATTTTATGTATTCCCCTGTAAAAAAAACAATTGAAGGCTTTTTGCAATCACTTTTTACCTAGTACACAAACGGCCCAATTTTCTTCTATATTACTAAGTTTGAAACAGTCCCTACTATTTTAGCAGTGCGATTTTTAAAAATAAAATTATTTTAAGCACTCACCTACTAAAGTACGTTGCAATGTAAGAATCGGAATTCCGTGGTCGGTGCTGTCATCAAAGCTTTTATTATCACTAGCAACAGTAACGGCAATACCATCCCTATTCTTACTTGTCTCAGTACAATCTAAAATTTACAAAAGATAACACCACTGGAATTACTCAGGAGACACATAACCTAAAATTTATGCAAACATGTTACATAATTAATATCTAATTATTTAAATTACAAAGACAAAACAGAACTTACCTAATGCTACAGGATTTAAAACTGTATAACATGGCTGAGTTTCCTTATTTTCTTTGTTCTCTAGTGCAAGTTTAACCATATACTTGCTTCTCGAAGACATTTTAGCACTAAACAGTACCACTATTCCCTTAATACTGACCGATATTCTTATTCTAACCATATAAAATTCCTGTTCACACATGAAATATGAGGGTTAGGACCATTCACCTCTAATTTTATTTTAGTTAAAAAAAAATATTTCTGAGGTGAAAAGTTCTATGTCACTTAAAACTATTCACAAATGAACATTGTGGCTTAGAGCTTTTAGCAAATTTTCTATAATATGCTCAAAAATGGTAAAGAGGGTTAAATTTATTCACTGTTGACATATTTAGACATATTATTAGTTGCCTATAGCGATAACTCAGAAAAAACTTTTTTGTGGATTAGAACCTTTCACCAATAGGGCGACGATATGTCACTGTAACCCATAATTCGGCAATTTGGGAACTTTAAG
This sequence comes from Barypeithes pellucidus, assembly GCA_963991005.1. NCBI lineage: Eukaryota > Metazoa > Arthropoda > Insecta > Coleoptera > Curculionidae > Barypeithes > Barypeithes pellucidus. The sequence continues at coordinate 36,577,739 of OZ022556.1, forward strand.
CTTAGCTTGTCTACTAGACATTCCTTAGAGGAATGTTCTTCACCGCATTTGCTACAACACTCTTTGTTTTGACAGTATTTTGTTGGGTGTCCAAAACCGCAATATTTAAAACACATTGTGATTGGCAAGTACTCTTTTATGTAGGTTGTTACTAGGTCAAAATTTATTCTTTCTCTCTTTAGAAACCATTTGGCTATTTTAGGTGGTGCTCTTAGGACCCAATTTAAAAAGAAATACCTTCAAACCACAGAAAAAATTTTCTAATTTTACCCCCATGTATCTTTCAAAGCGCGAAATCTTGTTGATGGGAACTTTTTGTCCTATTTTTTGGAAAGGAATCACCACACGAGCAATTGGACAAATTTTTTTGAAATACCCTGTATAAGTACAATTTTCTTCGCAAAACATTAAGAAATGTATTCACAAATCCCCAATAAAGCAATTATGCCTTAACTGTATTTGATAACCCGATACCACGATTAAAAAATCCAGGATTTCCTTAATGAGGGAACATTTTTTCATTAAAAATTTAGGCTCATAATATAAAAAGTCCCTTGATAAAGTTATTTGTTACGTCCAAACATTTTTACACAGATTGTTTGACATATTTGCATTAAAAAAAAATAATTTACAACCGTATTTAATAATTGTTCAAAGAAAATATATACCTTTGACTTACACTGATCACATAGCCAATGAACCATAGCGATAAAATAATACTTATGTTGCCAAATAAACCGCTTATCTGACATTCATACAGCGTGTGTGGTAGAGAATGTAACAAATGGGAAACTGTTTATCATTTATTTTATCGAAAAAGTTCACTCTTGCTAAGAAGTTTGCTTAATTGAAAACCTCCTTAGCTACAACTTTTCACTTGCTTGGATTATGGTTCACTTCTTAATGAACCACGGCCTTTACTTCTCATTTTTCTTTGGTTTTTTTCCATAAAGAAATTATCAGTCACAACATACACGTGCAAATGTCACATTACTGACGTTATAACATTAAACTGAGGACTTTCCTAAGAAAAATATTCGCTTACATACAGAACTATTGACATACATGAGGGGCTCTTAAGAATTTAAATTTAAATTTTGGAACTTCGAAACTCCTTAATACAGATTAACGACAGTCTAGTGAGAACCAAAAATTCAATATAATAGCTTTGTTGATGACAGCAGACTTTTCTCAACTTTATTTGAACGCTTAAACATCGGTTGCCGACGCACATCTTCGCAGACAGCGTGAAGTATCAAGTCTCAACAAAAACCTGGAAGAAATATCTTGGGGTGACAATAACCAAGCAGAATTTGACGCTAAGAAAACCCAGGCATCAGTTTTCGCTAAAAAGGTTAACATACAGAATCGGATATAGTCATGGAAGGATATGGAATTCCACTGGCTTAATCTATTAATTTACTGGGTGCAAATCTAGGAGGAAATATGACATTGCCTAAATACGTTGTCACAGTCGCCAAGACAGCTTCGCAGAAACTTGGTGTACCTTTCTGAGCCAAAAAGTTTTATACACCTCAACACCTTCGTACACGCTACAAAGCCCAGATTCGACAATCACTAGAGTACTGCTGTCTGAGGCTCTGCACCCAAACATACTCTTGGGCTACTGGATTCCATCGAAAGGAGGATGGTCATTCATCTGATCGGAGACCACGAGCTGACACAGAACCTCGATAGCCTGGAACATAGAAGACTATGTGACTATTTTCTACAGATGTTTCCATGGAAAATATCCGACCGACCGTGACAGCTAGAGCGACGAACCACTGCCCCCCATTCATATGTAGTTCAAGTTAGTACTCCTAGAATGTCACTTTTTAAGAATTACTACCTCTGGAGAACGCCATCCTTTTAGAGAAATGTAAATACTAGCCATAGTTAAAATTTTTAAATCATTGAATGCCGTTCGGTAACCTAATGATACGTAACGCATATTTGTGCAACAACACTCTATTTAATTGTGAGCTGGAACCCCGATTTATTATTGCATAATGCACATGAAAGTGAATATTTGGGTAGTACTTATAGTGCTAGTAAAACACAGTGCATACTGCTTCGAGAGAAAGCATAGTAGCAATTGATTAAATTGACAAACTTGTTCCAGGCATAGTTAAATAGATTTATATTTGGTTCTGTGAAATAGATGGCAGTATCTCATTGATTGCTTATTAAAGTAGGACTAAATTTTATTGATTTTATAAACAGGGTGGTTGTTTAGTGGGGCAAAATAAAATTTGCACTAATTTTATTTAAAAATTAGAACAAATACTTAAATGGAAGCATGTAATTGGACATATAACATTTGAATTTAATTGTTTTAATGAAGAAGGCCGCTAAGTACTTTCGTCAATAAATTTATGAACCACACGAGACACAAAATATAAATGTCAATAATAACGAAGAATGACATGTCAATATTTCAATTTTTCCATTTGCGTTTAATACACTGGAATTGTATTTCCTTTTCGAAGAAGAACGTTGCCTGTTTTATCCTATTTCATTAACTGAACAAAAAGACATAACACCAGAGCATAACACCCACTGCGAAGCATTACACATAGTATTTCTATATGACAACCCCACTTTACGCCCTGGTCAGAAACCAGCCCCAATATTTTTGCATTCGAAGACGACGTCAGAGAGTCGGCACTAATCTAAAACAGGACGACTCTGTCATTCGGTCTTAAAGAAAAAATAATAAACTTGGTCTTGGACGAAATTTAGGTTAAGCTGATTGTTTCTAGTACAGAGAATCAGATTTCTATATATGGCCTCTGCTGGTTTTTTTAACGAACTTTTATCATTTTCAATTACCAAGACATTTGTGTCGTGTGCATAGCAAACTACAAGAATATAAGAAGACTTATTTAAAAAAAAAACAATGATATCATTAGCAAAAATTAAGTATAAGAATGGCCCTAAAAATGAACCCTGTTCAACGCCTCTTTCAATAGTGATTACCATTAATTTTTACAAACTAAGACCGATTATGTAGATAGGATTCAAGAAGTTGAAATAGTTTTCCCCTGATTTAGCAAGCAACAAATCATGATTTACCACATCAAATGCACGAGAAAAATCGAAAAACATACCCATCACGGAGTACTTCTTATCCAAGGAATCGACAATCTTAGAGTGAAACTCCTATAGAGCAGTTTTGGTACTTTTATCTATCGTAAATCCATGTTGTGAAGGAGAGAGAATCTTATTTTTTATAAAGAAAGCTACAATAATTTAATGTAAAAAAGAAGAAATTTGCTTTTAAATGTTTATATATTCAGAGGATTACTCTACATGTTTCGGCTTTTGAGGCCTTTTTCAAGAGTATTACAGATGAATGCTAAAGTTAAAAATTATTTTACGGGTCTTTATGCTATCAATAATAAACTATTTTATTGCCTAGAATTAGGGGTTTTCCCCCGATTAGTGTAGGTACACTTGAGAAAGCTGTCTATCACGGGTGTGTTTACGAAATTTTGTTGGTCATTAATTGTGAGTTGATTATTTTTTATAGACTTTTTAATTTCATACTGTTCTAGAATATCTAAACGTTGGCCCTTTCTTTCGTTATCTAATAGTTTAATGTTGTCCGTATCTATAAAATGGTTGTTTTCTATACAATGTGAGGAGATTCCGGAATTTTTTATTTTATTCAAAATTGAATTGCGATGTTCTTTTAATCTTGTCTTGATGTTTCTACCGGTTTGCCCAACATAGACAGCTTCACAATCCTTAAACTTAATCTTATATACCCCAGATTTGTTACCTATTTTGTCTTTATTGTTCACCAACATAGATCCTAAACTACACTGGTCATTAACACTATAAAAATGTTTCTTAAGTATTTTACGTTTTTATTTTTAATCATGTTATCTATTATAGACTCCCTATAGCCGTTATTTTTAGACATCTGTTTGATCGTATATAATTCCTGTTTATAGTATTTTGAGTTTAGAGGGAAATTTAACAGCCTGTGTGTGAGCCTATGGAAGGGTGACATATGTATTTTCCATGACTGCTGTGAATTGATATGAATGACCGTATCTGTGGTGGTGGGTTTCCTGTAAATATTGTATTGGAATTTATTGTTAATTTTCTTTATGTTAATATCCAAGAAATTTAGTTCATTATTATTTTCTAATTCCATTGTGAATTGAATTTTTGTATTTATGGAACTTAAGAAAGTTAGAAATTGGTTTAGTTTACGTTCCGTGCTGTTCCAAATGCAAGATATATCGTCAACATATCTAGTCCAATAGACAACATGATTTTTTAAATTGTTGTTAGTATTAAAAATTAAGTCTTCGAAATGCGACATAAATATTTCCGCCAATAAAGGAGATATGCCTACACGAATCGGGGGAAAAACCCTAATTCTAGGCAATAAAATAGTTTATTATTGTCCTGTAAAATAATTGTTAACTATAGTATTCATCTGCAATGCTCTTGAAAAATGCCTAAAAAGCCGAAACATGTAGAGTAATCCTCTAAATACGGGGTGTTATGGAAATGACGTATTATGATGAAAATAAATTGAAGAAAAATAACCATAAATGGTGCTTTGAATTATTAAGCGAAATATACACTTTAGATGAAATCTCAAAATGTACGTGGCCGCTCCTGAGGCCCTTCCCAATCAATATTTTATTGACGCAGTCTCGAGGTTCAAAAGAGGTTAGCGCATTATAGCGATGTTGTCATATTGCAACACAGAATTCTAGACGCACGTGTTCAGTTTTTGACAACAAGACGTCTTTGACGCGCGTTATCACTTCTTTTTCAAACTTTTTAGACAAATAAAACTACAATTTTAAGGTACATACTCTCTTAGTTTCGATCTTATTTTAAAATAATCCGTTTTATAATTAAATTCCATAAAATAAGAAAACACAAAAAGAATGTTTTTCAACAGAATCAATCGTAGATAATATCACACAAATTTGAAAACACATCACAATATTTCTTATTATGAATTATTTCACAACAAAAAAAAATCGGGCCATACAACTAACAAAACGTTTAAAATTCGTCTACATCAAGCACGTGGAGCCCTCGACATGAGGTCGTTCCACTCCCCAGTCTCGAAACATACTGAAGTATGAAGGGCGCGCCGCCAGTATTCAACCAAGGGCGAGACACGCGGTATGATCTGACAACACTGTTAGTATACTCTAGTGACCCACATTGTTGCTAAGTGAATCCAGATGGAACGGCGCGTGGGTAAAAAGAATTTTTACCTTAGTATTTAGATATTCGATTTAAAAAAAAAGTATGTAGACTTTCTCTAGGACTCCCTAGGAGTCACCCATTTAAATATAATAAGTCATTTCCATAACACCCTGTATATTGAAACATTTAGAAGCAAATTTCTTCTTTTTTACATTAAATTATTTAAAAGATGTTTCATAAAGAACCAACCGCGGAATCAGTCGAGTATATAGGAAGCTACAAGTTGGATTTTTATTACCAATTCAAAATTTTTCGAAGTGCTAGACAACAAACTAATTGCGCGGTAGTTTTTAAGATCACTAATATGACTCTTGTCATCATCATTTTAACCGATCCGGGAGTTATATTCCGTAGTAATGCCTATTCATTAGAATATGATATTTAACAGCATCAGCTAGAAACGTTTATAAATAATAGTAAATCAGATATCACCTTCAGTTGTATTGTTACCTTTATTTTGAATAGACGCTTCTGTCAGTAAAAACTTGTTTTTTAAAAACAGTTCAGCGCTTGCCCGGATCGTAATTGGCGCAGTCGGTAGGATATAGACAGGGTAGTTCAGTGTAATTTTCGGTAAAATTGTGACTTTTCGTACAATCGCTGTTTCGAAACGCAAAAAACCCGTGTACCAGTTATCTGCCTTTTGTTTCAACAATTAACTGTCTAAAAAACGCGAACGGACAATCAAAGTAAAAGTGCAAGCAACTCACTGACCAGGGGACAGATACAAAAATCGATCTACAGCCCTATTGGTGCGGCGTGAGGAACAAAAATCGTCCGATCTCCATAGCATAGCCAGGGAAGAGACAAAAATCGCTACTCCTATTGGAACTTAGATTAAGAAGAAAACCTCCATAGCATAGCCAGGGAGAAGACAAAAATCGCTACTCCTATTGGAACCCTAGATTAAGAAAAGAAATCAATGAAACTCATCACATTCCAAATTTTAGCATTGTAAGTAATCCTTTGAACATATCCTTATTTTTCCCGTTCTAGTGTTTAAATCTGATTTCGACTTATTTTTACTTTATTTTTCGTTGTTTTTAAAAATTATCCAAAACGGAAGATTTACTCAATTTATTACAAAACTTGGTAATTGATCCGCAGGACAATCAAGTTAACGATACTCAAAATTTGATACAAGAATTAATAGATCACCAAAAGATGGCAAACCCAAATTATAGTCTTATCAGATATCAAGCTGATAATATCCCTTCTTTTGATGGTAACCCAAAACAATTAAGTCGTTTTTTAAGATCTTGCGAACATTTTTTACAAAATCATCAGGATGCTGTTAATCCTGAAGCACAAATTAATATTTGCTTATTTGATACTATCATTGGTAAACTAACAGGTAGAGCCGCAGATTTAATAGCGTCGCGAATGGAATTAAACACTTGGCAATTAATTAAAGATGCTCTTGTTACAACTTTTTCTGATCAAAGATCTGAAGACTGTTTAGTTCAAGATATTATCTGCATGCGACCAGACAAAAATGAACCCATTCAAAATTTTGGTTTAAGGTTACAAGATTCACGCAGCTTACTATTTACAAAAATTAATAACTTAAATATTACAGCGGAATTAAAACTTTTAAAAATAACACAGTACGATGATTTATGTCTTAAAACTTTTATTAATAATTTAAACTACCATATGCAACTAGTTGTACGTCTCAAAAATCCTGATTCTCTCGAAAAAGCAATGTCTTATGTTTGCGAAGAAGAAAATTTTATTAATTACAAAAATAGGTCGAGTTTTGTAAATAAAAATTTGCCACAAGTACCAAATAAAACAATTTTTAATAAACCCATGCCAAATCAATTTAATAATAATCAACCATCACAATTATTTAGACCTCAATCAATTTTTAACCCAAATTTTACTCCAAGATTTAATCCAAACTTTACCCCAAGATTTAATTCAAATTTTAATTCGAATTTTAACCCAAATTATAATCAAAATTTTAGGCATAGCGCAGCTATAAGACCTAACCTATCTCAACGTAACTTTATACAACCTAATCGTTTTAATCCGAGACCATTCACACCTATGGCAACGCCATCACCCTTTAATCGTAACATTAATAGTACAAGCGCATTTCCGAGAAATAACGAAAGAAACGTAGAACCCATGGAAACAACATCTGGTAGATTCGCACGTCCAGATTCCGTACAAAGACCTTTACTTTTCAATCAATCAGTCGATTTATTAAATAATTCAAAAATTGGCGATGACACGCCCTCACAAACAAATTTACAAAGCCAATTGTCTAATACCGAATTAACAACCGATTATGACTATGAAAATAATATTGTACAAGATAATTATTCTTATGACCCTAATATTGATTATAATGACCAATATTATAACGATCAATATATTAATAACAATAACCCATACGAGGAGTATAATACCCAAAATAATGAAAATTTTCAGATGATTTCGAATACGGACAAGATAACATAGTATATCTTAATAATTACGTTAATTCAAACCTTCCTGTAATTTTCATCCCTGAAATAAATGCAAAATTTCTTATTGACACAGGAAGCGGTAAAAGTTTTATTAACCCAAATTTAGCATATCAAATTTACCCTCAATTTATAACTAACGAATATTTTTCTGTACAAACAGCACATGCAACTTCTATACACAGCGAAGTTATGAATATACCAATATTCCCTTCTTTTAAAATCAATGATAATCATAAATTTTATTTATTCGATTTTTCGGATAAATTCGATGGACTATTAGGAATCGAATTTTTAATACAAATAAGTGCAAAAATAAATCTTAGTAATTCAACTTTAGAAACACCTAATGTACATTTGCCCTTGCACTATCAAAATAGAAACCTGATATACAATAACAAACCCAAGCAAGTACAACAACACACGACATTGACAATACCTCCACGAACATCTCAAAAAGTTAAAGTGCCGGTAAAAGCAAATAACGGTATAGGTATCTTAAATTTCTTAAATTTTGGCGACGCCGAAATGCCAAAATCACTCGTAAAAATTACAAACTCTCATGCTTATACTATGATAACAAATCCATCCGAAAACACTATTAACATAAACATTGATGAACCTTTGGATATCGAATTACTAGAAGAAACCGAAATTAATTTTATCGAAAAAATGGAAACTGATACGGAAATAAATCAATCTCTTGACAATCTACAAAAACAAAATTTGAAAAATTTACGTTTAAAACACTGTAATTCTGAAGAATACAAAGCTATCCGTGATCTCTGTTATGAATATCGAGATATATTTTATTGCGAAGGAATGCCTTTAACCTTTACAAATCAAGTAAAACACAAAATTAATTTAACTAATGAAACCCCAATTTTCACAAAAACTTACAGATACCCGGAAGTGCATAGAACCGAAGTCAAAAATCAAATGACAAAAATGCTTAATGACGGAATTATTCAACATTCAAATTCGCCATGGTCAAGCCCAATTTGGGTAGTCCCGAAAAAACTAGATGCATCAGGCACGCGTAAATGGAGAATAGTTTGCGATTTCAGAAAATTAAATGACGTCACTATTGATGACAAATTCCCATTACCAAACATTACAGACATTTTAGACAGACTAGGAAAAGCTCAATACTTCACCACTTTAGATTTAGCCAACGGTTTTCACCAAATTGAAATGAACCCCGAAGATATTTCTAAAACTGCTTTTTCCACTGACACAGGTCATTATGAATTCAAAAGAATGCCATTTGGACTCAAAAATGCCCCCGCGACCTTTCAACGCGTAATGAATAACGTACTTCGCGGTTTTCAAAATGAAATTTGTTTAGTTTATCTTGATGACATCATAATTTTCTCTACGTCATTACAAGAACACATTCAAAGATTAAAATTAATATTCGAACGTCTTAGACAATCAAATTTTAAAATACAGCTCGATAAATCTGAATTTCTACACAAGGAAGTAGACTATTTAGGACACAAAATTACTAACGACGGAGTTAAACCTAATCCACAAAAAATTGACGCAGTCAAAAACTTTCCGATTCCTAAGACCCAAAAAGAAATCAAATCATTTTTAGGCTTAGCAGGATACTATCGAAGATTCATAAACAACTTTGCAAAAATATCGAAACCCCTAACATTATGTTTAAAAAAAGGTGCTAAAGTAGAACACTCTACAGCTTTTATACAATCGTTTAATCACTTAAAAGATCTGCTTATAAACGCCCCTATTCTCAAGTACCCTGATTTTAATCAACCCTTTGTTCTAACAACAGATGCTTCAAATATAGCACTAGGCGCAGTTTTATCACAATCAAAACCACCAAATGACAATCCAATAGCTTATGCGTCACGCACTTTAAATGAGACTGAACAAAAATATTCAACGATAGAAAAAGAATTACTCGCTATCGTTTGGGCATGTAAATATTTTCGTCCCTACCTTTATGGCCGAAAATTTCAAATCTATACAGATCATAGACCCCTAGTTTGGTTATTCAACCTTAAAGAACCTAATTCTAAATTAGTAAGATGGAGACTGAAACTAGAAGAGTTTGACTATACAATCATTTACAAAAGCGGAAAACAAAACACTAACGCAGATGCTTTATCACGAATTCAATTAAACGCACTTGAAACCGATTCTGTTTATAATAACCCAGGTGACATAAATTTCGATATCGATAAATTTTTAGACGATAGTTATAACCAATTTAACCCCGAAAATTTAGACCCGGATGACGTCAGTCGACAACTCGATATGTTACAAAATAATGAATGTAATACTAACAAATCTAAACCTAAAATCAATATTATTCAAGATATTAGAATACGACCACCCGATAATAATAATCAATCCAATACTGTACACAGTACAGCTACTAATGAAACATTAAAAGAAATTCCAATTTTAGACGAAATAATCAATAATAAATTAAATCAGTTTATTGTAAAGAAATCCCCATACGACGCCTATGTTAAAACAGACTACGAAAACTTTGATGGGAATAAAATAATTCATGCAACAATTCCATGTAATTTAAATGCTATAATTTCATTTCTTAAAGAATATTTAAAAGATAAAACCACCTACATACATTTCTTATCAACGGAACTTCGCGTTTATTTTCAAGAAGCGCTAACTAAACATTTTTGTAACTTTAAACTCGTGGAATGTAGCAAACTGATTAACAACGTAAAAGAAGACGAACGAGATATGATAACGAGATTTTCTCACGAAGGAAAAACTAATCACCGTGGAATACAGGAAACACTCACACGCCTTAAATTCACGTACTATTGGAAATCAATGAAATCGGATGTAACAAAATTTATTAATAACTGTGAAATTTGTCAAAGAGCTAAATACAATCGAAGACCTCCCGATCAACCACTAGTATTAACCGAAACACCATCTAAACCTTTTGAAATTTTACACGTTGACACGCTTATTGCCGAAAAACAAAAATTCTTAGTAATCTTAGATAAATTCTCGAAATTCGGACAAGCCTTACCATATTTTGGCACAGCCATTTCAGCCTGTCAAAACTTAGTACATTTCTTTTCATTTTTCGGTATACCAAAACAGATTGTCGCAGACAATGGAACTGAATTTAAAAACGATGTAATGAATGAATTATTAAAAGCTCATAACATTAAAATACATTTTACAACCCCTTATCATCACGAATCAAATTCACCAGTAGAAAGACTAAATTCCACTCTGATCGAACATTTACGAATTTTAAAAGAAACTGATAATAAAACCGATATAATTTCATTAATGACTTATGCTGTTATTGCATACAATAGCACAATTCATACAAGTACTAACCATACCCCATACGAATTAGTATTAGGACACACTGATTCAAGTGACCCTATGAAATTAATTCCCGCGCAAGTATTCGCAGAATACGTTAACACACACAAAAACAATACAAAAATCTTATATGAACAAATTGTTGAAAAAACAATAAATCAAAAACAAAAAACGATAGACAAAATTAATAAAGATAAAAAATCTCAAGATTTGCAAATAGGATCCCAAGTTTATAAAAAACAAGAAAAACGTTTAGGCAAATTAAAACACCGTTATACAGGGCCATTTATTTTAAAAGAAATATTAGAAAATAATAAAATTAAAATCGAGAACCCGAAAACAAAACGAACGGACATAGTTCATATAAACGAAACTAAAATAATGCCAATTGTTCCAGATGCATCGGATTCATCGACATCAGAGCAAACGAGATAAAAATTCACAATTTAAACAAGTATCCAGGACTCCTTCCTTATAAATTAGGAACAACCAAAATACAGTCAAATCATTGGTCCTTAATTCAAATTTATGATCTAACCTCAATAATTAAAGAATTTTTTACACTTAAGCACTTTGCAAAAGATTTAATTGATAGCGTTCAAAATAACTCACATTATCATACAGAATATAAAAATACTTTTATTCCATTATTAGCAATAGAAAAAAGGATTGAAAATCAAATTTATCAAATTAACCCTAATTTTATTAATAAAAGACAAAAACGTGGTATTTTTAACCCCCTTGGTTCTTTTATAAAATGCATTACAGGTAATCTTGATCAAACAGACGCAGAACAGTATGACCAACAAATTAAAGAATTACAACAAAATCAAAATAAACTTAAAAATATCGTTTCTAATCAAATTACTCTTTTAGAGAAATCAATCAATCAATTCCAAAATATCGTTTCAAATATTTCACACAATCAAATAATTTTAAAATCGAGAATTATGCAAGTCGAAGGTACTATTAAAGAAGTAGCTCTACAACAAATCACTGATCACCAATATTTCAGAATTCATGTAGTGACCAATCAAGTAACAATGATGTATCAAACAATCTTTGATATTTTCGAAAAAATAGAAATTGCTATTTCCTTTGCAAAATTAAATACGCTTCACAATTCAATTGTAAACCCTATAGAATTAATTAAAGAAATACAAAACTTTAAATCTAACTTAAATACAGATGTACTCCCTTTAGAAGCCACTATAGAAAATGTATTAAATTTTGAAAAAATTGTCGAGATAAAAAGTTATTCCAAAGAAAACATTATTACTTTCATTTTAGAAATACCATTAGTCGAAGCAGAAATTTATCACTATTACAGATTATATCCATTACCTATTCCTAACAACCAAACTTCCGAATTTTATCTTAACCTCCCACACAAACCTTACCTAGCACTTAGCAATGCTAAATATTCATATATGGATCAAATCTGCACCCAATTAATGCCTAATGAGTACCTCTGCAAAGAAGCCCACACAGCATATATCAGCAACGCCCCTCCTTGTGCCGTTCAACTGATAACCTATCAATCAAATGCCACTACATGTCAACCATTCCATATTCGACTGCAAGAAGTTCAAATTACAAGAATTATTGATGGAAAATGGATCGTCACGATACCCAATCGGTTAGTCGTACCGATATCCTGTAAAAATTCCAAAGACAACACGCCACTGTTTGGATCATATTTAATCGAAGCCTCTAATCAATGCAGCATTCAAATTCAATCATTTATTCTACGCACATACAAACCAAGGCAACTTACATATCAAGATATCTCCTTGCCAGAATTGGACCTGTCCCAAAATTATTATGAACAAAACGAAAAAATATTCAATCCGCCGTAACTGGACTTGAACATTGTCAATTTAAAAGAAACAAAAGAAATCGAAGCCGAACTTCAAGATCAAAAGAAGAAAATCAATGAGATGACCACACCAGTATCTATTGAACGAGTCAGTTTTTGGACAATTTTATTATATTTGTTTATTTTCAGCATATTTGCCTTTATAGGTTACAAATTGTATAAGAATAGGTATTCTAAAAAGCCTTCTAAAATTCAACAAAATAACGATATCATTATTTGATATATTATGCTTTAATTTTATTAATTAATTTTGAAAAATATAAATATTTGTTTTGAAACTTTAAAAACCACACCCTTAAGGGTATGCTTTTATCTAAGGGCGGAGGAGTTATATTCCGTAGTAATGCCTATTCATTAGAATATGATATTTAACAGCATCAGCTAGAAACGTTTATAAATAATAGTAAATCAGATATCACCTTCAGTTGTATTGTTACCTTTATTTTGAATAGACGCTTCTGTCAGTAAAAACTTGTTTTTTAAAAACAGTTCAGCGCTTGCCCGGATCGTAATTCGGGTATACACCACTCTCAATTGATAAATTTATTAAAAAAGCTAGAATATAGGGTTTTACGTTGAATTAATTCGCCCTACAAATATCATAGAGTCCATTTTGGACCTTTATGTATAAGGCGTCGCGTTAGTTCGTTACGTAATATACACCTAAATATTGTTTCACGAAAAATGGATATAACTTAATGACTGCAGTAAAGTACCTGGGGCCATCCCATTATTTATGACCGTTTGTTATTATTATGTGGAAAGGACCGGATTGTAATAATTATAATTAAATATAGGCACATCAGGTAGGTTAGGTTGCTTAATTTATATTTAAATATCTTTTTGTGGTAAAATTTGTTAGTTTTTGAGGAATGGTTCAAGAATTGTCTTTTACCAAACATTCCTCAGAATAGCGTGATAGTAATGGACAATGCGAGCTATCATAGTCGCCAATTACATAAATCTCCAAGCTCAAATAATACAAAATTGGAGATTCAGAACTACATGGCGGCGAATGATATATATTTTGAAGAAAGTTATAAAAAAAAGTGATCTTTTAGAAGTTTTAAAGACATTTTATATAAAAAAAAGTATATGTTTGTGACACATTGGCAGAAGAAATTGGACATACAGTGCTACGGCTCCCACCTTATTATTGCATTTTTAACCCCATAGAGCATATGTGGCACCAGTTAAAATCACTGGTTAGGTCTGAAAATATTTCTCCGACTTTAAGTTCTAGTGTTGTAGAATTAATACGAAAATGCTTTAATGATATTCCCCCAGGGAGTTGGAAAAATTCAGTCCGTCACGTAATAACTGTAGAAAATTCTATATATATATATATATATATTAGTCGGGATCGTATAATTAATCAAATTATAATTAATTTTGATGAGGATAGCGATAGCGAAACAGAACTATCTATAGAATGACATTATAAATGTAAACAAATATGACTAGTAATATTTTTTTAAAAATGTTATTTCATTCGATTACATTAATATAATCATATCATTACTTGATTTCCTTAGTCCGTCCCTTCGTACTTCACTTGTTTATGGCCAAGCTCTTGTCGACACAATGGGACCGACCCAGGAAATCATTAAGTCGTATCCAAATTTCGTGAAACGTACTGTACAGACCGTATCGTTGCTCGTCAGGATTGTTGAAAAATAAAACCTGAAATTTGATTTAACTCTTATAGGGGACAAATAAACTAAAGCGATGCAGTCTAAGTGCTTTTTCGGATAAATATTTTTTAACTTTCCTTATGGTTTTCGATACATTTTTCATACATAACAAATAGGTTTTATGGAAATATTTAAATGAATTCTATTTACCATTCCATGTCTTTTCAATCTGAATTAAATATCGTTCGTGGCATTATCAGGTTTCTCTTAAATCCAGTATGAATAATGCAAATCCAGCATCGATTTTGTGATTAGCCGTGTGCCAAAAATGTCGTTCGTCTCACACTTTTTAAACCAATCACGCATAAGCTATTTTTTATCAAAAATCTCATCAATGTCCTGGAAAGTAAATTTTTATATGAATTTTAGAGTTATCTACATTTATTCTAATTTTTACGTTGATGCTAATTAAAATAACATAGGAGGATTTTTTGGAAGGTAGTTAAGTATTGATTGTAATTTATGGATTAATACACATGACATTTTCAAATCTATTAGATATTGAGTTTGCAAGAACCTCAAGCCCGGGTAAGGAAATGTTGGGAGCAATATACTATAGTTGCTGAGTTAAATACCTTACTTCTATTGCTGGATGCTGAATTCTACCTGATACTTTTTCATGGACTTATATCATTTTATTATTTAATATTTTATTCAGATAGTATTCCATACACTAGCAGTCATAAATGATAGGATATATAAGGGAAGTTAAAATAATGTCAGTACTTCATATAAGTATTTTTCTATCTGCTTCCTTATTGATAAAATTTAATTTCAATCTTACCATCTTTATAATAAAACATTTCAAATTGAAAAAAATGTAAATTTCATTATTTATCATATAACTTTTGAACATTATATGTCAATAAGGACGCCAGATATTACTTGAAGACTTGAAAAACAAAATTTATTGGTTTAACAAACTATGAAATCAAATTTCGGCTGGGTTGCTTTAATTTTAATCTGGGAGGAAATATGTCTTGGCATAACCACGTTGTGGCAATCGCCAAGATAGCTTCTCAGAAACTTGGTGTACTCTTCCGAACCAGAAAGTTGTACACACCTCAACAACTTTTGACACTATACAAGGCCCAGATATCAGAAATACACGACGAACCACTGCCGCCCATCCATATGTGGTTAAGCTTACTACTCCTCGAACTTCATTTTGTTAAGAATTCTTTTATCTGGAGGACTTCATCCTTATGGAACGACCTTCCCGAGGTCGTTTTTCCCAACGAATATAACCTCCAACGATTCAAAACCAACGTGAATCGCCTTTTGCGCACACGCACCACTCCCAGAGTGCCCTAAGGGATTTTTCCTATAGTGCTTATGTTTGACCATAAAAAAAAATATCAATAATTGTTATACTTCTACTGCTATCACATATAACAGAGATCAAACCAGTCGAATCGCGTGGTAATTCTTATGAATTATCAACTTGGCACTCACTCCTTGTTTAGCTGTTAATGGTGCTAAAATTATGGGTACCAATTATCCATGATGTAAATTTGAAAACTTCCCCCACTGACTATCTCGCTTCCAGTAAATATATTAAAAATCGGAAAGACACACACACCAATCGTCAATCTTATCGTGAAGTCGTCCCACGCTTTCGGTAAATTTCATATAACTTTACACACTTTAAAAATTGCTTAAAAATAGTTAAACAACTAATATCCACGCACGCACAAATATTAATGGTATGATTGTTTTTACAAAATTTAAAAAATGATTAGTCAGGAAAATGTGATCGGTTATAGAGCAACCCAAAAATCTATTAGTTATTCTAAATTTACAATATTTAATAGATATGGTTAAATATATTATCTTCTAAGTACTAACAACCCCTTCCAATCAAGAAATTCAATCAAACTCCCTTGTTTTATCGACCAAAGAATTTGATTCAAACAATAATCAGTTCGGAAATATTTGCTTGTCCTACAGCTTTCGGCAAAGAACTTTTTTTACAAAAGTGGCCCCTAGAATTATAGTGAAATTATTTTTAACTTTGAAATTTTTTCGCTAAAAATCGAAAAATGATAATATCTGTTAAAATCAATACTGTAGATATGTTACTTGGAACTGTTTTGGACTCTTAGTATTTTACAAATTGAACTGAACCGCCAAATAGCTCTTTTCTGATCGCTTTAGACTGTGTGAAGCCTTAGCCCTGATGATGGCCTTTTAGAGGCCGAAAGCGCTAGGCGTTGGGAGCATTAAAATTACGATGAATACAAGTTAGACGTTCCGTTTTATTTATATGACAAAATCAGCGTACAACCGACTCTCCCCCTTTTATTGTGCTTTTATTAAAAATATGTTTTGCTTCAAAGCTCTACATAAATATCTGCTACCGTTATTAACTTTTTTCTTGAAGATATTATGTATTATTATTAATATTATAAAGCTTTCCGATTATTATTTTTTTCAAATGTCTAACCAACAAACCATTTTGGACAATTAAATTTTAAATCCAAACCTTTTTATTTAAAATATCTAAAAATAGTGCAATTATGATACCATTCAACCAATAATGGAAATAAATACAACTGTTTTATCGTTTCATTTGAAATAATTACACTGTCATATTTATCATTTGCACTCAGTTGGCATATATAAAATCCTCCTATCCTACAAATCCATATAGATTATCCCGCTTTTCGGGAGCTATAAAAACAATTGGAAAATGTAGAATTTATTGTGTACATTTTGTGATGTTAGTTTTTTCCAATATATTTGACATTTACATGGAATGTTACGAAAAGGGGTTAACAATATATCGTTCCAAGGGTTATTACCTAAAAAGTCAACAGTTTGGAAGGTGAACAAGTTGTAACTTTTATCAAAAATGCGCCGAAAGATACCCTTCTGCTGCATAAAGTGGTACTCGTAATGGGTAAAAATAACGATTGATAATATTGAGGTTAAGTGACCTGTTATGCTTGTCAACGCACCAGAAACTAACACTGCTCCGCCAAAAAGTTTTGCTGTAATGGAAGGAGACCAAACAGATACCTTAAAATTGGTTAGACAATATCTTGCATTAAGGCCAAAAGAAATTGAAGGAACGTAGATTTTCCTTACATAACGAAATGGTAAATGCATTGTTGGGTCAAAAATTTTTTACAGGAAACTTTCAGTCATTAGCATATAACTTACTAAAATAAACTATCTGCATGCAGAAACGATTATAATTTGCGAGATATATGTTACTTCCTGCATTAGAATGCAATTTTAAAATTTTTTTTTTAGATTATAACTGCAGTATTCAAATTTGAATTTAAAAATGTATCGCGGGTCACGTGTCCCCAGTCAATAATTTCTTACTTTACCCTTGTATATTTCTCGTCATTTCTCGTAAAGTTACTTTTATATATAAATAATTTACACTCCTACTAAAATTTGTATTGAAAAAATAATGTTCCAAGATTAACAGTTTAGTTTCTCTATTAACCAGAAGTTCCGTCCCCGCAGCTGCATGAATCGCCGGTCACGGCAGAAATTGCTTATAAATAACGCCGCTACAGGTCGGCCTAATAGTTTTACAAATACAGAATTTGTGTAAAGCGTGCTCCTATTTAGGTAAGTTCCTTATTATGTTTATTTAGGTATAAACTAGAACATTGCCTACTTTTTACCAAGCGTATGTTATTATGTTGTATCGCCGGTCACAGGGTTAACTCAGACCTAGTAGTCTTAATTACGGGAAAAATAATAAATGAAGTCATTCTCTTGAGTACAGATACTCATTTCAGTCTAAAAAAGTTTAAGAAATAGCTTGTATTAGCTGTTATCCACAAATTTGTGCATTTTTGTATCGCCGGTCACAGTAATATCGGTCACGCCTGAAAATATTACCGGAGATAATTGATGTGACGGTTTGTTATCCGAAGCTATATACAATACTTTCTATTAACCATTTATAAACCATTAAGGAAAAATGTAATTTGATGTCCAAGTTTCGTTTACACCTTAGGTAGATTAAAAATATGACTAATTTTCTTAGTATTTTAACATTCTATAAGGAACATTCTAAAACTTTAAGCCAATATAAGACAGGTTGTTATAAATAATAAGAAAATGGTTATAGTGACTGATTAAAATAACTTAGTTCCAAATATTGGCGTTATATGATTCAGAAGAGTAAAATTAGCCAGGCGTTAAATTATTAAAAAATCGATGTTATAGACCAAAATCTTTCTGATGATAATTTTTTGCGCGGTACATATATAATTCCTCTAATTAGATACTTTAAAAAAACTATTAAAAAATTAACAGGTGTTTTTGAGATCATTTATTTTTAAAATCCGATTTACTAAAAGTTGCCTGTAAACAAATTTTGAACCAGCTATGCCTGTGGGCAAAAATACACTAGTACATGTTCCTTCAATCATAGCAAAATTTTCTAATTTAAGAAACGCCAAGGAATATATAGGACATAGCCTAAGTCGGACCTCATCCACACTTCTTATCGAGGGTGGTAAAGTTTGTTTCACGAAAAATAGATATAACTTAATGACTGCAGTAAAAGTACCTGGGCGATACCATTATTTATGACCGTTTGTTATTATTATGTGGAAAGGACCGGATTGAAATAATTATAATTAAATATAGGCACATCAGGTAGGTTAGTTAGGTTGCTTAATTTATATTTTAATATCTTTTTGTGGTAAAATTTGTTAGTTTTTGAGGAATGGTTCAAAAATTATCTTTTACCAAACATTCCTCAGAATAGTGATAGTAATGGACAATGTGAGCTATCACAGTCGCCAATTACATAAAGCTCCAAGCTCAAATAATACAAAATTGGAGATTCAGAACTACATGGCGGCGAATGATATATATTTTGAAGAAAGTTATAAAAAAAGCGATCTTTAAGAAGTTTTAAAGACATTTTGTATAAAAAAAGTATATGTTTGGACATACAGTGCTACGGCTCCCACCCTATTTTTGCATTTTTAACCCCATAGAGCATATGTGGTACCAGTTAAAATCAATGGTTAGGTCTGAAAATATTTCTCCGACTTTAAGTTCTAGTGTTGTAGAATTAATACGAAAATGCTTTAATGATATTCCCCCAGGTAGTTGGAAAAATTCAGTCCGTCACGTAATAACTGTAGAAAATTCGAATATTAGTCTGGATCGTATAATTAATCCAATTATAATTAATTTTGATGAGGATAGCGAAACAGAACTATCCATAGAATGACATTATAAATGTAAATAAATATGACTAGTAATATTTAAAAAAAAATGCTATTTCATTTGATTACATTAATATAATCATATCATTACTTGTTTTCCTTAGTCCGTCCTTTCATATTTTACTTGTTTATTGCCAAGCTCTTGTCGACACAATGGGACCGACCCAGGAAATCATTAACTCGTATCAAAATTTCGTGAAACGTACTGTACAACCCTTAAGGTATATGGAAAGTGGAAGAGTACTAGCGTAGCGTAGGGTTTATAGAAGAAAACAACATGTTAAGAAACCGACTAGCAAAAATTATAGTTAGGCTCTGTGAAAATAAAATATGTTAATTAATGTTGAAATGAAGCAGGAATCCGCATGCACACCGATAAACTCAGCAATGGAGTCGCAAAATTTGATAGTTGGTCCAGCTTCTTTCTCTCTGCAAATTTTGTTCAATATTTTCTTTAATAATAATTAACGGGTATTATGAAAATCACAAGGCATTATGAACTTTATCGCTCGCTAATGTCTAATATGATATTATGATGATGTTTATAGCAATCGTTTCTGAGGTATGATAGATGAAAAATAAATTAAATTTATGCGGGGCCCGCTGATATTAAAATATCATCTTTCTATTTTGGAAGCATCCAGTATATTATTCTGTATGTCATTAATTTGTTCGTAAACCAATAAATCTTGACAACAATCTACTATCGAGACGTATGCTGCGAGTGTGAATATCTTGTGCCGTAATTGATCAATAAAGTCTCGACGTACGGCTTTATTTATATGCCAATAACAGGGAAGTATCTGCAAATGGATTACATAATACTATGACAGGAAGAATAACGACTGTATTACTATAATGCAGAGGTATGTTAATCGTGAGATATTCGATCACAAAGATCGAATCAATAAAAAGTATTGAATGATCGAATTTCTATCGGTTAATATCAATCAATCATTTATTTCAATCGTAATCTCCCCAATCCAATTATTAATGGAGAACGAGAGAGAATAGATTGAAATTTAATACATAATAACATTTAAGCTAAAATCAACAGATACGAACAATTCAGTCTCCAAATGTTGTTATGCTATTGGTATCGAGACACTTGGGACTCGATTCATCTAATCTCACTCATAGGAAATGAGTTATAATGCCATACTTTTGTGTATTATGTTATACAGGGTGTTATGGAAATGACGTATTATATTTAACTGGATGACTTCTGGGGTGTCCTAGAGAAGCGCTATATATATTTTTTTCAAATCGAACGTTTCAAAAGTGGGGTAACACACCCATAAGTACTCAGGTGCACTGAATCGTATTACCCTGCGGACCTATTTCACAAACACATGTTCCGCGCAATGTTGTCAAACTGTGTAATAATGTAAAATTTTAGTTTCTTATAAAAATAATTATTTAGCTTACCTTAGTATCTAAATAGAAAGTAAATCGATACAGATGTATTCAGTTTTTTTAGTTTAAGTGGTTAAAGCTTATACCGCACTAAACCCGCTTCTTCCAATCTCAGAATATTATCCTATATATCGTCAGAGACACAGGACACATAATAAAACACTGAACAAATTACCATAAATCACTTAAAGAATCACACACGTTTCAAATTAGTTTTTTGAAGATTGGCACTTGTCACACAAAATGGCTACAAACTAATGCATTAAACTTTATAACAAACACACAAATAGGAGTTAGAACACAAATTGGCCCTTTATAAACCATTCTAAATTATTCTGAATTTAGCTTTGCTGGATATCTTCAAGAAAAACCTGGCTATTGTTCTCACTGCTAAATATTCCATCTCGGGTAAAGCCAGTAACCTTCTTGTAAAGAGTAGTCTTAGGGTTCCAACTTTTGAACATTTGTAGTACGGTTCATCGTTAAGAGTACGCTATGTAATATAAGTCCTCCTTGATTTGTTAGGCCTGTCAAATCAAACAAGCACTGTAAACAAACAAAGCATGGTGAAACTTTTATTTGTTTATTATTCCAGTGCTTTTTAAATGCCGTAAATTTAATATGTGTGTCGAAAACAAAAGTGCCCACAAATCTTTACGGGTTTGTTCGTTGTGTTAAAAGCGATGTCCTTGTGTGAATTGAATGCGGGTTTATTGTAAGGTTACGTATGCCGGTGTACTAAAACATATTATTTAGTATATAAACAATTTGTTTATACAAATTATGGAACTAGTTTTTAAATAACAAGGGAATAGAGCATGTGTTTTAAAGAAAATTCTAATTTTTTTTCTAAATGAAGCCTAATCAATCAAAAGGTTGACTGAACATTGACTTTTGATATGTGTTTTCTGTGTGATGTGACAAAAGTGCATAGAAATCTACGAGAATTATAAATTTTTGTTAAAGGTAAGAGAGCATGGGACCTAAATAAAATTCCTTTTTTTTAAAGGACTTCCTTTCAATCATAAGGACATTCGCCTTCTAAAGAGTTTACCGTGAAAATATGACAACACTGGTCAAGATTCACTGACGTTTTTCGCCATATGTTCCTTTGTTTACCATTCTGTCAGTGCAACATGTGCTTATTTTTGGTTTGACATCAGGTCATGTACAGGACATATTAAATTAAAGCGCCAATAAGATATAATAATGTAAACAATTAGATGATTTTAAATGGTTTATAACACTATATTTAAATACCTTAAAATTTTGTAAGGAAGTAAAAAAGATTCGTAGAAAAGTAATTTATAATGTAGGATCATATTTATTTTAAAATTGGCTGAGTCAGTAAAACAGATGATAAAATCAAAGTTGGGGTTTGCTGCTAGCCTATCAAGGTACCACCTGCAGAAATTAATCCTTAAAGGAATATCCCGGGAAAGGAGCTGGTCTCTAGGTGTTCTTCTATTTTATTTAGAATAGCTTCTTCGATCTGTGGTGTTCGGATAGTACATAGTCTACCTGCCCTTCTTAGAAGTTCCAGTTTCCAGAAGACGCCTATGAATATTCGAACATATTTGGTGATCAGGTATAGTATAGTATTTGGATAGCGCTCCGTATACAGAGGTCTGGCTTCTCTTCCATTTCCATGCCTGTCAGTCATTTCAGAGTTCGTATAAACTCCCATTGTAACGAGATTACAATGAGTATTTAAATCACTTTTACACTTTACAACTCTAATGTTCATACAAGAAATCAATAGAATATGAGATTATCCAAATAAAACCATAGCCTACTAGACAATGTCAAAGAAATTAGTTGCATCTAGCTAATTGCAGAAAATGTTTTTTATTTTTTTTCTCGATGTCGGTCAGAGATACGAAAAAACTACAAAATACCATAACGTAGCATAATAATATGCCAAATTTGAGCTTAATACGTCAGAAATTGCAGGAGCTATATAGAGAAGATTTAAAAAATATTAAAATTATAATACGCTGTAGATCGGTAATGAAGCGTTTAGGGACCTATGTTTATTTGAAATTTTAGTCATAAAATAAACCAAAGAATCACCCCCTTCATCACATCCCTTTTAAGATTTAAGAAGTAATCCATACCACAGTGGTTAGAGTATAATTAATAGAAATAAAAGTATGTCTGTACATACAAATAATGGGGTGTGGCGAATCTTTACGTCAAGTGAAAGACATGTTTCGACGTTTGAGAAGGTCATCATCAGTATCACAATGAAAAAATAAAGGTTCAATATGACATAAAAACAAGAATCAAAACTTAGAAGTCATCAGTCAAAGTCAAATCTCTGATCATTTATGTTTGTTCGACGTCGTCAGGCTCATTTGGTTTTTTAAGTTTTAATTTCATCTAGTTGCATAATATACTTCTAAGGCTAAATATTGATTCCTGCTTTTATCTCATATTGCTTATACACAAGCTTTATGTTTATCATTGCAATACTGAAGATAACCTTCGTTGGGGTCGCTAGACATGTATTTTTACTTCATGTAAAGATTAAAATGTTCAAATAAATGGGCATGGTATTTGTGGTCGCAGGCAAAATTGAGGACATTACTTATGTGACCACAAGGTAAGATATCTGGCAGTCCCAGTTTCGTCTGACGCGAGCAGTCACGTAAACTGGTGATCAATTTTTAAATTGCTTAGGGAGATTCACGTTGCTGTTAGCATTTTAATTCTCTTTTAACGATTTTAAAAGGTTTTACTCATTTAGAGCCGGTTGTATAAATACTTTGAACTATAGTTCACTCTTGAACTCTAGTTCAAAGTGAAAAAAGTTGTTGTACAAACTAGTGTTGGGAAAAACCGATTATTTTAATAATCGAGTATTTGGTACTCGAGCCATTTTAATAATCGAGTGAATCGCTCGAGCGATTTATCACTTTGACATATTTATGACTAAGACGAATGTGTTAATAAAACACCGGCGATTGTTTTTGTAAGTTTTAGAAGTTCAGTGTAGAGTTTTATGAAGGAAGAACAGTCCATTCTGATTTTTAAAAAAATTACATGCTTTAATTCTTTAAGAATTTGCAATCGCTGCTAGCTAGCCAGTCAAAACAAAACCCATGGCGAGATAACTCCACTAAGGGATTTGGCATACTTTCTTATATGCACCTTCTCGTTTATGTGCCTTGGCACAGCTCGGGTGGTGCGGCGCGTAGATGGAAGGTCGGGTATCAAGTGACAGGCGATGATTTTCGGTTTCTCGCCTGAATTTATAACTAGAGTATTTCCTATCTAGCGAAAGACTGTTCGAATATACGAGCAGTTTTTTAACTCGATCACACTGCAGGGGTACAGTTCCGTCGGCGTCAAGCGAAACTTGGGTATCGAGTGAAAGATAATAAGTGACGAGCGACGGGTTTCGCGTGAATAGATACCTCGAGCGTTTTTTTTAATAATCGAGCGATGTCGGTTATTTCAATAATCGAGTAATCAAGCGGTTTTTCGCTCGAGTGATCACAATACTCGTACAAACATTGATCTCAGTTCAAATTAGGAGTTCACGTGAACGTCCACTTTTGGCGGACAGAAGTTGAACTGTCATTGAAGCCTTTTTCTAACCTTAAATATATTTTTTTGGGTCAGTTCAGTGTCAAAATATGCATGCAGTAAATTATCGTTAGATTATTGTTTATAAAAATGTAGGATTTAATGAAATTATAACTAGATTTTTTGGTCTTGTGGATACTGCAGTCAATGCTGTGAACACGGACTCGGACATACCGGAAAAATCCTGATCAATTTAATAAATGGAAAGACAATGAATATTTACACAGATTACGCTTAATAAAAAACACAGTTATTTTTATTTATTTTAACGTATCTAATAATGTA